>JAUPFR010000003.1:45068621-46441121 GCA_036925125.1 Oreortyx pictus | reverse complement strand
CACCAGGCTACAGAAATGAGGGTGGTTTCGGTGGTCCAAGGACCAGGCTAGAAGGCCCTTGAGGGCCCAACAAGGGCGTAATTTGATATGACCTGACATGGGTACAGGACATTTTCAGACCAGAAAATGGTACTTGTGAAGTATGGTTTCTAGTTTAATCCAGTCTGCTCCCCAGATACCAGATCTGTCTATTTTAATTTCCAGTTCTATATGAAGAGCTTGTCCTTTATTGAAGAACTCTAGTCTGCTTAAAATAGCTGCCCACCACCACCAGGATTTTGATCAAACATTTTTAAATAAAGGTTGTGGGTCAAAATGCTACTTCAGGAGAATGGCAGCGTAATATGTTAAAAGAAATTCTGCCCAGGAGTTCTCAATACGTTAAAGATCACCCTTGTACTTGTGGCTGTTAAACTGGACATCTGTGGAAAGAGAAGCAAATTCTGTGTTCAGTTCCTTGGCCTTTGCTGTATAATGTATCTAGCAACATTAATATTTACCTTGAAAATGATTTTCTCTAGTTTGGAAACAAAAATATGTACACATAGCTGTAAGATTATATTAGCAGTTTGATCAGGAAATCCACATAGACAGATTGTGCTGTTGCACTAGTGCCATAGTCATTATTTAAAATGAATGCAGAGCTTTGGGCTACACCATGACATAGGACTCCAGTGAGACTGACCAAATATTTAATAGATGAGACCTTGTTCTGAAGAGATTAGGAAGTCAGAGTAATATGGTAAATGATACATATTTTTTGTGGGGTCCGTATAAGAAAATGGCTAATGAGCAGAACCCCCAATTAAGTACACAAAATGGGAGAACTCTTTACTAAGTCCTAACCAAATCAGTCAGTCCAGGTCCAGAATCTGGATTTTTGCCTTACCTTTTCCTAATCTTGAGAGATCTGCACTAAAATAGATGGTTATCCCAAGGTTCTGTTCTGGAATGTCCCCCACAGTGCCCATAGATAAAAGGACAGCAGGAACTCTGGCAACAACAAGGTACTTCCAGTCCGTGTTACTAATAATTTTTAAACAAAAGGAAAAGAAGTATTTCTCATTTCAACTTAGACCACCAAATGGGATCTCTCAAGTACGAGTTGTTGAAAAATTGAGATCTGTAAATAACCTCAGCTGTGTGGCTTTTGCTGCTATGTTCTAACACAGCGCTCTTACTGTAGCAGTAGTACTCTGCAGCGATGGGCCAATAACATAAAAACAGGAGGCGTTATTTTCGGAGCAGACCTCGTATAATCCTGATGTTAAAATGAGGCTTGTAATGGAAAAAGATATTGTCTAAACAGCTTGAATAAACAGTAAGAGGTGGTCCACAAATGACTGGTCCAGATTATTTATACCTTTCATTGTTTTAATGTACAAGGCAAAAGTTTCCTTAGAAACTTACAGAGTTAACTAGTATTGAAGTGCCATTTTAATATTTGGCTAAGCAGTACAGTGCCATTCAAAGTTCGGAGGGGAAGACTAAATAGCAAACTATTTAGCTGCTACTGCTCCATTCAGGCAAACTTTCAAAGTGTCATCAAAACCACATCCATCACATAGCATGCCTCTTCACTGTTCTTGCCAGAAATATTTCTATATAAATCAAATATTTTTCTTTCTAATCAGAAGGAGTTCTGTGACCTCCAAAGGGCGTAGATCCAGAAACTTCAGTTTTAATCTCAGCACTTATGTGGCTTTTTGGTTTATTTCATTTCTCTGAAGGGTAGCAGTAGCTGCCCAAGTAGGATTAGTCCTTGTTCTTGTCTAGAGGGTGGAAGGGAGCAGGAAACCAGCAGATGTCATTATGTCCAGTATTTGATCAGCTGTACGGGAAGGAGGAGGAACTGCTCTGTTGTAGCCTCAGTGTCAGGTCTGTTGCAAATGAATGCAGACAGGCAGAACCTAACTAGGATCTGGGTTCCACCTCAGTATTACTGCATTCCAGACTTTGTTATGTATCGTGTGAATGTGGGAATATTTCTAAACCAATATCTCCACTGGATCTACTTGATGACAAGTAGATTCCTCAGCCACCTTGAACATTTTCCACCTCGATAGAAGCATTTGTTCTTTCCTAAGCTCTTCTAGTTTACTCAGTAGCCATCTGCTGCCTTGCTAGAGGTATAGTTCCCTCTGCCTCTGAAAGGTCACAGAGGATAGCAAAACAGTCCTAGCCAGCCCAAAGTCCCGGTCTTAGTCATGCAGTGATGTCACAACACAGCATTTGACAACAAAATGTGTATACAAAGAACTATTTTGTGCAGCAAATATTTGTGCTGAGTGTTGCTTTCAGGTCAGAACATTACCATTAAATGCTCTGCGTAACACATTAATAGTCTGAACAGTTAATGTCTGAATTGAAATTTGTAGGGTCGCTTACATAACTCAAGCACAAATCTGCCTAAGTAAGGATGGCAACTGTCTCAAAAATATTCAAGGCAAAATGAGAGGAGGCTAGAAACAGGCACTGTCCCTGACACTGAGTCTGTGACAAAACCAGTTGCTGAATTTTGCAGCTGTGCTGACCACAGCCCATGTGCTGTGCTTACTAACTGTATGCTCTTCAGGACTTGTCCCTGTGCAGCCAGTGCTATTGCAGCTGCACTGGCTTCTCCTTCAACCATACCTCTCCCCCCATTTGGAGTCACCTTTTTAACAACGCCTGCTCCTCTCCCTGCCCTCCTGAAACTTTTGCTTTTAGCTTTCCTGTTCTCCATCTTCTGTCCTGGGGCCAGCAGATGAAGAAAGCACTTTGCTGGTTAGAAAAGAGGATGCTATATATGTATATGCACTCCTGTTTTATCAGGAAGAAAAAAAAAAACAACAAGGTGGAAGAGCAGAAGACAATACAGTTTGAATTCAGTGATGTTATTCTGCTATTTTTTGTGCATGTCAGTTGTATGTGTACCCGAATGGATTGTGCCAGTTGTATGCATAGCAAGACTTCTGATTTCCAGGAAACTCCCTACTTTTGCTTTAAAATGGCAGTCAGAGTTCTGGGACTGCATTTTTGAAACTGGCCACAGAGGAGTTGACTAAACACAAATTCTTGATTTCCATACAAAATATTAAGTAAACTTATCACAGCAGCGAATCAGCAAAACTGACTTGTGGCTTGATCTGACTTCTCCTTTGTGGTTTCTTTTGTTTCACTTGGATTACACTCCATGTAGTCAGTTCTGTTCATACACTTACTGGGAATGATTCTCCTGCTTCTCTGCCAAGATTGCTCCTGGACACACGCTACCTAATGCTCCTTTGTTCTGTATGGGTATTTTCTCTATCATTTCACCACTCAGAAAACAACCAGCCAGGGCCTGTCTAAACATACTATTCCAACCAGATTTCACCATATTTGGCTTATTGCTATCTGCTTTCAGGACCAGGAACTTTCTCCTCAAGATATTGCAGTATACAAAGTAACTGGGGATTCTCAAGCAGAAAAGACAAAAACAATAACTTTTCTCGTCTATCAAATATCCTGATGTCACGTTATCCTGTAGTGCTCTCAGCAGCACACTAATTTCTGTCGTTCACTGCTATAAGACAGTAATAATCATGGTTCCCTTTTCAATACCAGCAACGTTCATCTCCCCACTCAGTTAATCTTCCCTTTTTTTTTTTTTTCCTGAGCCACATGCAAAGGATTCTTATCCTTTTATTAATCTAAATCCTCAGCTCCCTTCAAAAACTCACTACCAACTTAAACTGTTAGTTTTTCTCCTCCTGATTCTCACCAGTAGGTTCTCATGCCTTCCGATCGCTTAAGGAGCCCCACGTAACATTTAGTCTGAGCTCTTTGTTGTTATTACTGTTGCCCATCGCAAAGATTTCCTGATCTAGCTCTTTTGCAGGAGCCCCTCTGCATTCTCCTCTGATCAATCGTTCCTTTCATGTTGACATTCTGACTGCTTCCTGTGCAATCTCAAAAGCTCCTTTTTCAGCAAAGAAATCATGAAAGCACCTTTGTTTAATCTTTCTAGGTTTTTCACCAGATACATTTGAAACTCATTTTAGTCTTTATTAATCTTTCTCAGTGGGTAACTAATAACAGTATCGCTAATGTTTTCCTTTCCTGTGATAGTTTTTGTGTTGTTGAGCTTGGTACTACTTTCTATGCCCATTATTGCTTATGTACTAGTTATGCAGGCATCTGTTTTTCTTTCTTGTTAAGATAGCATACCTACTTCCCCATAGTCTGTAGCAATTCCTTTTCCATACCATGGTTGTTGGTTTTCTTTTCATAGCAGCCTAGAAAACTCACACCACACTGTAATGTTTAGTCATAGTTCTTTCTCTTCTGTGATTGCGTCAGCTTTACAGCAAAAAGATATTTCAGTTATATTCTGTCTGCTTGGACTGGATCAGGAACTGTGAAAAGATTATCTGTGGATTTACAGAGCACAGATAAAAAAACTGGGACTAGAAATGCTTGGAATGTTACACAGACATCACTGAAATTGGCTTAGAAGGCTGAGAAGAAGCAAACTTGGTGTGTAGCACGGATATCTGCCAGAACAGAATGTGCCTACTACATCACACCAAAAGTAGTAGAACATCTTGTAGCACAGCAGATAGGCAGAGGCCTGTCTAGATTAGCTGAGAACAGACATATCTGGACAATGGAATAGGCTGGAAGTCCTCACTCCAAAGAACATACGGAGAATTGTGAACAAGCCTGTCTCTTGCATGACGCAGACATACATCAGAGAATAAAATACTGGATTAATTACTTGCCACCAATGGAATGACAAATTTGGAGCCAGAATTAGTTTACTTTCATGACTTGCCATCCCCTTGCTAGTTCTGCCAGGATCTGGAGAGGGGACAGATGAATTCTCCCACAGCATGCTATAAAAACATTGTCAGTGCTCCACAACTTATTGCACTTAGAAATCTTGAGCACCACATCTGAAAAAACTGAACAGCATGACTACATGACTTCATTCCTGTAGGCACTTGCACACCGCCCTTCCCAGTCCACTCAGTGCTCCACCATTACTCAGTAGTTCTGCTTTGTGGTAAGCTTGTACAACGGGAGCATACTCAAGGTCTCCTTACCTCATATTAATCCTGCGATAGAGAGGTACTCTGTGTGGGGTGCTGAGACAGGAAACACATCTGTGCATGGAAAAGCAGCATATTTAAGGGTATTGCAGCTCTACGTGTTAGTATGCTTGTACTGTGGCATAACAACTCTACTCGGAGGGAGCAAAGAATTGGCAAGACTGGTGTCAGCAGGTGGAGTTTGATAGTAACGTGAACAGAAGCAGGGGTAATGTGTAGCACAGATTTGATATGTCCCTATGCTCCCTACTGCAACCATTGTTTCAAGTTACTTAGACTTGATGAATGATAGCCCTTCAAGTTGAGCTTAAAGCTTGAAACATTGCCTCGTGCTTTGGCACTGAAGATTATTCCAGGTGTCTGAGTAGCTCTTCCATGGTTTTCCACGTATAGGCCTAGGACATATGTGCTGTACAGGGCTTTGGATATTCTTCTGTTGAATATTTAAGGTCTGTTTGAAGAGGGGGCCAGTCAAGAGAAGGAATGCGTAATATCTGTATGTTTCAGTTGTTATACCAGGAATGGCAGGCCCAGATTTGCCCTGTAACCTTTCCCCAGCTGGGGGAATTTTTGATGTGCAGTTGCTTCCTGAGTTATGTGGTATAGGAATTCTTCTCTTGCCTGCACCACACATCAGCCTCACTAGCTCTCATCTGAAACTGAGATGGAGGTTGCACTTATGCTCCTCTGGATGTTTAGTGGAGAAGACGGTAGGCAAGAACAGGGAAGAACACCTTTCAGTCAAGCCCTTATTGTCTGTGTGTTCTCAAAACCTAGAGAAAATCACTGGCTAGAATTCTAGACTTAAGTGGAAGTAGAGACTGAAAATAGCTGCTTCTCTTTCCCTATGTCCTTGCAGAATATGGTATCTAAATTAATCAAAAGAAAACCAAGATACCTCTAAACGAATGCATGAAAATGCCAATAGTAAGAGTATATAGAGAGTAGAAAATGAGATGGAAAAAAAAGAATTCAAGCCCCCTTTTACAAGGATACTTATTCTGAGGGAAGGTAAACCTATGCTGTTCTAAGGAATTATTTGCTTTAAAGAAAATGTATAAACTGCTGGACCTCACGGTGAGGAGGCCCAGTGTCAAGTTCTTGAGGAACATGGGAGTTACAGAGCCACTCATAAATGCAGTCTCTTTCTGTCTTCCCTTCCACCCCTGCAAATTTTAGCCACCTTTAACAGCCTAGCTTAAACAGGAATAAGTTTCATTCTAAAGCAACACTGGGTGTAAGAGCCTTGATCCTCAGGCTCTAGATTGAATTGCACTCAGTTCTCTACTCATATGTGAGCTCTAGCTGCCAAACTAAAATGAAAAGGACATTATTCTTACCACTTGATTTTTCACGAGATTCCATGCTGCTTGGATTTAACTTGATGCTGTTCATCCTTACTAAACGCATTCAGCCCAGGAAGCTGTAAGACATGAGTTAGGCCCAAAGGCATTGTCAGAAGGTTTTACTTTGAGAATAACAGCAAAGCTGTTCAGCTCAGCCTAGAATGTTAGATATATTAAGAATATTCCGTAAAAACATAAAGAAGCTCACTGCATATAATCAAGCAGTTAGAACAGGAAAAGTATGGCTCAGTCTGCTAAGAGTTCAAAGCCTAAACACAGAACTGAATGAAAACTGAACATTTTAAGTTCCTTTGCAAAACCCTTGTTTTTTTGCTTTTGGGACATCAGCAGATTGTTGATTGTTACCTTAGTTATATCTCCTCGTGTTCTCAAAAACAGAAGTTTCTTTCAAGCATGATAGGATAGAAATATATCTACACTTGTTAGAAGATGAGATCTGGGCAGAGAATCAAAATTTGCCTGTCAAACTGGTACGACTGCTGCATTTACCTGAATGGATGTAAATTAGCATACGGCCAATACTGTTTCTCCGAATCCTGGGTATTTTAAAGGATAATAACATGCTGTACTCCAGCTAGCGGTTAGCGCAAGGATTAAGGGCATCTTGGCATTAAGGTCAGTAAAATGTAGTTGGACTCAGTTCATAGGCATCTAAAACCACGCTTGCTGACAGTTCAGCACTGCTTTCACCCATGTGACTCATGATTACACGCCACCTGTAATTATCTGGGTTAAGTGTAAAGCTTTCCCAGGAACTTCTCTGTGGGCTCTTAGCAGCTCAATTATTTGTGCTGCTCTAGGAATTGATGCAGACCTTATTTCCTGTGGAAGGTCATAGCCTGCTGACGCATTTAACCAAGCCACCTCCTGCTGCACGCATGTGCCAGGATGCCATTCAGAGGGACCTGGACAGGCTTGAAGAGTGGGCCTGACACTGAGGTTCTACAAGGTGTTCCACTTGGGTCAGGGCAGTCCTGGGTATGTGTACAGACTGGTGGAAGAATTCATTCAGAGCAGCATTGCTGAGAAGGTCTCGAGGGTACTGCAGTGTGCTCTTGCAGTCTGGAAGGCCAGAGGTATCCTGGGCTGCATCAAAATACCAGCAGGGCGAGGGAGGTGATTGTTCCCCTCTACTCTGCCCTTGTAATGCCCTGAATTTGGAGCACTGTGTCCAGACCTGGGGCACCCAACACAGGAAGGACACAGAGTGGATCCGGAGGGTGTGACAAAGATGATCAGAGGGCTGGAGCATCTCTCCTACGTAGAAAGGTTGGGCTTGTTTAACTTGGAGAAGGCTCCAGGTTGAACTCATGGCCTTTCAGTACTTGAGGGGAGCTTATAAACAAGAGGGAGACCAACAGTTTGTGTGGTGTGATCATTATAGGACAAGGGGAAATGGCTTTAAACTAAAAGAGGGGAGATTTGGTGAGATGTGAGGCGGAATTTTTTTCACTCACAGGGCAGTGAGGCACTGGCAGAGCTGCCCAGGGAAGCCATGGTGCCCCATCCTTGGAGGCACTCAAGGCCAGGTTGGATGGGGCCCTGGGCAGCTGAGCTGGTGAGTGGCATCCCTGCCCACGGCACAGGGTGGGACTGGTGGCCTTTCTGTGATTCTATGATAAAATGGTCTGCTTTTGAAGGTGCAGTAGCAAAATATAATAAAAGCTGTATGAGATGAAATGAGCTTGTTTAAGCCTCAGTTTCTGACATCTGAATACAACGTAAGATCACTAAGGTGGCTTTAGAGCTGCAGCTATTACCAAAGTTCAGACCCGTAGGCTGGGCAGGACATCTGAATTTAAATGGTTAGATTAATGCTTGGAAGAATCAGCAGAAACTTGAGCACTTCAGCAAGGAAATAAAATCCTTCTGCTACTTTATAAAGGGCTTTTCCCAATTCTTTTCATTCCACAGCAACAATGTGGAAGCCTTACTGCTACAAAAGTACATAGTTGCCGCGTCTGGAAGTCAGCTCTCCTACCTGACTGCACGGGGACGGTGGCCAGATGATGTATAACAGCATTTATTTAGCCAGTTGAATATCTCATGTTCCACTGGCTGGCAAAAGGAGCATCTTCCCTCTTAATGACAGTTATCAGGAAGTGCCAATGCATTGTTTGCTGCTTTATGATACCGTGCCCACGTACTTCAGCCAAGAACCACAGTGGAGGTGCCGTGCAGACAGTGTCACAGAATGACGATTAGGAACTTGATGATAACATAAGCTAAAATGCAAGATAAAGCACGGTTTGTAGTTAGCAAATAAAACACAATTGTCTCCTTTTGTCGTTAGGCTGTGAGATAACAAAGTCTTGGAACATTTTGGTTGCCACTTGTTATCTGGAATACTGCTAACAGAAAGCAGTTAAATCAGCCCGTGCAGAGACAGAAGTGGAAATAATGTTCTGATGAATTAGAGGCAGAAGCTTTTCAAACATAGCATTTAACACCTCTGCTGAGGAAGAGATTATTACTTTTATTGTGGAAATGCCATCTGACATTGTTTTCAACCCCCCACCCCATTATGTAGATACTGTGCAAACACGGAATGGGACTGAGTCACATCGCTGAGGAGCTTGCAGCCTGGAGCCCTAAGAGCATTGTAAGCATTGGCATGGAAGATGTTCTTCAGCTGGCTTTTTTTCCAGCTCAGTAAGGAAAACTATCCTCAGTCCAACAGCAAAATATCCACTAAAGTCACCTCAGCAGCCTTCATGTCTCTCCCAGCAAGGATGTAGCTTATTTCAGGAGTCCAAACTGCTTTTGAGTATGGGATACAGAACATACTTTCCCCGAAGTTTCTTTCTGAATTCTGTTCCTATTTACTACTTGGCTACAGTAATAGTGTATTGTATAAAATTATATAAAACAAGATTGTACTGTGCAAAGAGCCCAATATATTTAATGAATATGTCTCATGGTGTCTGGAATGTTTCATACAAAATGCCAAGGGCAAAAAAAAAAAAAAAAAAAAAAAAAAAGCAAAGCAATAAAAGCAACGAGACACCATAAGTATTGTTCAAATAGCTGTGTAACAATTTTAAGTAATTTAATTTTCTGTGTTGAAAGTTAATTACTTACTTTTGAGTAAGACCACTCTAATGTCTTTAGTCAACTAAGTGGCTAAGATTCATTAAAAGAACCCACATTACAAATACCTTCATGCCACACTGCTTTTACTTGCAGGGATAAAACTTCTCACCCCAACCAACTTCTGTACTAAATCGATTTTATAGAGTCCTTTTCTCCATAGCTTCTGGGGACAAAAGCTCAAAACAAACCCTTTGTGGATTGTGTAAGAGCATGCCCGGATATGTATCTGATGTCAGCCACAGACAGCAGATAAATGCAAAGAGATTCACAGGTAAAAACTTCAACTGCCACAGAAATAAAATGGAGGAAACCGGAGAGAGAAGTCAATAATTTATGATCGATTGGAGATTGAAACTAAAGCTGACTGTACCTTTTTTTAAAAAACAAATAATAATAATTAGAAAAAAAAAACCACCAAGAACCTGAGAACAGCAAAGTCAGGAAGTGAGTCAGAATTACGCATCTGTATGTAAACATAAATATTGGAAACTTTCGTGATGTTGCTGGAATGACCTCGTTAAGTGATCCTCGCTGAATTCAGTACTATTTCTCTGTAGAAAGAAAACCTGTGAGTAGGCTTTGGGAAGGCATGGAGGGATTGGAAGGAGAAGAAATAACTCAAGTAAACATAACCTCACCTGTTCATAATCACAGTATTTCCCAAATGCTTTCCTTGCTTTTATAAGTCTCTTTTAAAACCACCAATAACAAAAGCATTCCTGCAAAGGGTGTGTGCAAGCACTAAATCTATCACAGGTAAGAAGAATCCAGAATCAGTCACATAAGTGTAAATTATCCCTCTATTCTTGAGAGTGACTGTGAAAATAAGCAGCTAGCACCCCTTTGTTTGATATTTGTTCTTTCTTAGTGACACTTGAGATCAGGCATAATGGCATAAACACCAGCTTTGAAAATCGCGTATAGGATAAGATCTTCCAGACCTCTCTAATAAGAACATCAGTGAAAATACTCTCCTAGTTCCCTGGCACACTTAGCTTCTGCGCCCAAATTACATTTCTGTTGTGTTATCCCATTGCTGGGCATCCACAGATGGTTACAGGAATCTGGTTTGGTGTTTCAGCCAAGAGCCTTAAATATCTGAGGTAGTGACGTACCATCTAGACACTGCCAGCATTTTTAAAGCTGCCATTAAGTTACCACTTAATCCTAGAAGTGCTTAAATTCTTATTCTCCAAAATTTGTAAAGCCTGACAGCTAATGAATGAGCTAATGCTTTGAATCTTGTCTCAAGGTGAGGCCCAGGCTGTGGTTCCCGGTGTTGGGAATGCCTTTCTTGCTCGAGGGCCTCAGCCCTTAAGCATGTATAAAACTTGGAAGAGAAAGATGCAGGCCACAGACATAAGGCATTTAAGTGCTTGCAAAATGGTCTGAAATGGGGTAGTAGGAGAGAGAAAAGAGCGATTATGGAACAGAGTTGCTTTGGGTTGCCAAAGGGGTTGCCTATACAGTTGCTGAGGTATTCTCATGCATTTGCAGAAGACTGGCTACTGGGATCTTGACTAGGGAGGCATCTTTCTCACCAGCTGCACTAGGAAATGCTTCAGTGCCTCAGCCCCTATTTTCTTTATTTTAATCTTTACTTAGAAAGCTACTCTGTCTAAATAAGTAACAGCTTTGCTGTTCACTGCCTCACCTAGACAAAGAGGCCAGGAACAGATGGATGTGCTGCAAAAAAAAGCACCAATAACAGTGAAATCACAAAATATCCCGGGTTGGAAGGGACCCACATGGATCATCGAGTCTAACCCAGCTCCACACGGGACCACCCAAATTTCAAACCGTACGCTGCAGACAGTTGTCCAGATGCTCCTTGTATTTGGGCAGCTTGGGGCCATGACCACTGCCCTGGGCAGCCTGTTCCAGTGCCTGAACCCCTCTGGTGAAGAGGCTTTCCATAATCCCAAACCTGACCTCCCCTGGTGCAACTCCATGCAGTTCTTTCAAATCCTAAACAACAGACAGACATCCAGTTGGCATACATTTGTTTGTTACAGCAGAGGAACTAGTTACCGTACTTAAATTACAAGATTGTGTTCAATTATTTATGAAAAAAGCCAGAGAAAGTCCAAAAGAAATGCTGTCTTCTGTCAAACAAAAGTAGCTATACTACCTTTTTAATTTTCTTGTAAGTAACAGAGGATGGGGAAAGGTAAAGTAGAAGAATTTAGATTCATGGCCAAATTCCTCTTTTTGCCAACAAAACAGCAGTAACAGTCAGTCTTACAACTTGTTTTGTACAATATGCATCTCAAGTTCTAATAAATACGTGATATCTTAGCCATTAAATCAGCAGGAACAGGCAAGTGCTAACTACAAGTGATTCTATTCCATTTAATTCTCTTCCAAAAATGTATCACAAAGTTCACGAGTTTATCTTGCTAACGTGAAACTTCTCAATGCCTCTTTTAACTGACTCCAGCCCTAGAGCTTTGAAGCTTGCTAGGGCTGTGGGGCATAAAGCTGTGCAGATTTCTCAAGGAAATACTGTGTATGTGATCAGGGGGGTGGGGGAGGGCAACAGGCAGTGATTGTGGGCTCATTGTAGCTTCTTGCAACCATTTCAAATGTCATAGTGACCTGCGGTTATTTGAAAAGGAGAATCCCAGCTGCAAGTATCTTTAATTTGCTGCTCTCATCTGCTCACTGAAAGAAGCCTGCTGGGATTGGTATTCATCCCTGTTAAAGTTGTGTGAATGATTTTTTTTTCTTTTTTTTCCAAACGTATATTTTTAAATACTCACTTCATGTGACCCCTCTGATCTCATGGTGATTACATAGGAATTCCAGTTAGGTTTGCCTTTCCCAGCTAATGAGCACTACTAAAACAATTTTTGTACTTAAGCCCCGGGATGCGTGGAGTGGAACTAGCGATGAGTCAGCAGCCGGCTGAGGTTGTTTGAATAGCAACAAAAACCATGCCTGCCGCTAGGAGATAGTTGGCAAGGGTCATACCGAGTGCCTAGCATTTAGACCCAATCACCCTGATGATACGAATTCTCTTCAGACTCACGCTTTTTAGACCAGCCATCATTCTATTTGACATTTGGTAGTTGGCGTACTAAATAGATGCCACTTGGTGTCTGGATGACAGGGAAGAATGCTTGGCATTGCTTATACTATGCCTGTCACACTGGCAGATGCTTCTCCCTGTCTAGGAGAGTTAGGCACTAAAATTAGTAACTATCAAAACAAGCGTCTGCTGAATCTCATCAACAGAAATACTGAAGGGAAAGGAAAGAGCCATCGTTGCTCTTTTTACAGGGGTTAGGGCTGTAACTCACAAGTAGGCACAGCACAGCTCTGGACAGCAAACAGAATCCCTGTTCCCTGACTGCAGGTAGCTGAGTTGCATGAGGACAACCAGGAGCTGAGCCACAGCAGTGTACAGCACACGGCTTTAAGGGGGTAAGGTCAGTGACAACCTGCAAAACTTATTACCTACATACATGGGAAGGAGGAGGTGGGTGTTAGGCCAGATACAGGATGTGCGAGACGGTTCCCTGGTGAGGCACTGCTTCTCACAAACGGTCCTGAAAAGGAAACAGTTTATGAGCTAAAACTCGTTTAGAGTTCAGCTCCGTTGCCCGTTGCCCGTGCAACCACAGGAAACAAGCATACCAGCCCCACTTGTGAATCACAGCTTTTGGGAACTTCACCTTAGAGAGCAGGAAAGAGTCTGTCTTCAGGTACAATTGATCTCTGTAATCCTTTCTGCTGAGATCATCACCTAAGCTCCTTCGTTGCTAGAAAAAACAAAAACCAGCACAATAAGAAACGCAGCTTGTGATGGTTCAACCCTCATCAATTGTTCAGTGTTTTTATATGCAGTCTGAAGTTTGTAGGCCTACTTTTAGTTGCTCCTTCTGGCTGAGAGAGTGCAAGGCCACATTGCTCTAGCTCTCCACTCAAGTGACCTGACCAGAAACAACTGAATTTAAAAAAAATGAAATAAAGTAGACAAACGGAGAAAGATATAAACACCTTTGTGCTCTCTGGTAAGAATACTTGGGGATTCTGTGGCTCTCCCTGACAATGAGTTTTCCACTGTTGAAAACTACAGGCATTCTATCAAACCAGAGTTACTGGTTCCAGCAGAGGCAGACTTCAAGGCATCAGAGATGAGTGGGGGCTTAAAATTTCTTTGCAAGAGAAATCCCAGGTGTCTGAATTACCCACCAAAGTTCGTTTTGCCAGGCTCTGGGACTTGTTTGTCAGAGCAGTTAAATGCCATCAAACTTGAGAGGCTGAAAGATTCGTGTAAAGGCATGGCTAAAAACAATAGCATTAGTGATTTGCAGTTTGTTGTCACAGGACCGAGTGGAATATAGGTGTTGCTTTGCTTCAGCGGGGCCCAAGTCCTATAAGCAGAAAAAAACGCAGGGCTTAGCAACTGACATTTACTGCTACAGGGACATACCAGTTGCCTCACCCTCCGCTTTGGTAGCATAATTTGTATCACAAGTTTTAGTCTTTCCTACGTAAACAATATTACACATGCAAATAAATTTGAATTTGGGGTAGTTTTCCAGAGCAAGTCTTGCAAAACAGCGCGAGCACTTAGCGACATGGCAAGAGCTGCGCAAACAGCGTGCCTGCTTTCAGTTACAACAGGAGCCCTGAAGTGCTTACGGAAAGGAATCTTTTTCAAACATACACCACATGTGTGTGTGTACATGCACGTCTGTAGCAACGGCTAGGCAATATCTCATTTCACTCATCCCTGTAACACATAAATTGGGTGAAAGAGGCAACATTCAGCACATGCAATAGCTGCAATCTGAAAAATCCCAGCAGCGTCAGTCCGTGTCGTGCTAGGAGCAGAGCTTCTGTGGGAACTGACCTTATTTTCTTCCCTGTGCTGCGTCAAAGGAGCTCTTTAGGACTGACAAACAAACGAAACCCAAACCAATTAAACGAAACTGCATGGCGGGCCCTTCGCCCTTCAACTGAGCCGGTGCTAGGAGCGGCAATGCCACCTACCGATGGATTGGGACATTGGCCACACGTTCCCGGCCCGCTTCCTTCAAGGGAGGACTCATGAGGCGCTCAGGGGATGCAGCTGTTCTCAGCTGGAGGGCTGCTGGACGCGCTGATCATCTACAAAAGCTCTTTGTCTAGTTTGCTAACTCCGCCCCTTCCAAATGTAAACATTTTTCGGTTGAAAGCCAGCAACCGAGAGGACGTTTATTATTGAAGCATTTAGGCTTCTTCCATCCCCTCCAGAAGCGTTCTGAGCCCTTGTGCAGTCCTCTGTTACAGGCCTACAGTTAGCATCCCGCGTGCCTTACGTGTCCATATAGTTCCCATTATTTGTAAAGTTGGGACAAAGGTAGAAGAAACTCTGAAGCTTCTTCTCAAGGAGACTGCAAGGTCCATCCAAAAAATAACACGAAAGGAAGTCACTTTCCTAACAAACGTGAAGCTCTCCATCACAGTATTTTATGTGCCCTTTCACACCAATAACTATGTCAAAGGCACAGCAACTCCACAAGTGCACTTTTCAACAACCAAGTGATGGTTTCTACAACGCTCCCTTTGTGCTATGGATCTACGAGTACCACCATTTTAAATGATCAAGAGCGTAAAGA
This sequence comes from Oreortyx pictus, assembly GCA_036925125.1. NCBI lineage: Eukaryota > Metazoa > Chordata > Aves > Galliformes > Odontophoridae > Oreortyx > Oreortyx pictus. The sequence goes on along the minus strand of JAUPFR010000003.1, from coordinate 46,425,977 downwards.
ATGAAAGAGCTCTTGTTTTAATAATCACTCGAAGGTTATTCATCTAATCCCATTTAAAACTGATCAAGTGAACAAATAAGTATTGCAAGAGGCAGCATGCAATTGTTGTAACATCACTGACAGAAGCCCTGGAGCTACGCAGACTTCCCAGTGTTGTCAGGAAGGAGAGGTGAGAAAACTCTACTAAATCTGAAATCCAGGCAGCTGGATTTCTGCCACAAGGGCAGTGCGTGTCTTTGGACAAACCTATACTGCAGCTGCACGTTCCTACTGGAACTGCACTCCTACTGGACTGAAAGTTTTTAAAGTATTCATTCTAATAAAATACATGCATAAGCATACACATTTTCACATGGCTTTATAACACCAAAAGACTCAACTGTTCAGTTAACTGTGCTGGAATTGTCAAGTGGAACAGGTCTAATAAATATCTTTAATAAGCTTTAATGAATCAAATATGCTATGGGAACATCATTTCCATCCTATCTTTTACATTCATAATTTCACCAGGATAAGCTGAAAGATGAAGATGGCTCTGGCAGGTTATTTGTGGAAGCACAAGTGTATTTCCAACCCGGTCACTGCCCTCTAATTAAATTCAGTTTACAAAAGCAGTCTACGAAGAAACAGTGAAACACTCCCAGACAAGCGATATGTCTTGATTTTGTAACCTAAATTCAAAAGGGATAACAACTGAATTCCTAGAAGTAAGGGAAGCACTGTCATGTGATCACTTTAGTCATGATTTCTGTCAAGACCACAGATTATGGCAAAGCTGCTTCACAGTGTTGTGCCAAGTCTGCTATGTGTTCCACACCATGTGAACCACAGGAGATGAGAAATGGAACAGAATTCTTCACACACTTAAAGCACTGTAGTCAGAAGAAGCCATAAAAATATATATTGTTTCATATGGAATGTGAGAACAATGCATTAACAGCACAGATTTTCAGTGCGCTTTGAGAAAAGATAGAAGGAAGAAAGAAAAAAAAACTGGTTGCAATAAAACATAATGTACTCTATATTGTTGGTGCTACAGGTATGGTAAGAGACATCACTCAAACACTCTGCTCATACAGAGACTTTTTACTTTACAGAAAGCACTAGGATTTACCATGTAAGTTTAAAAAGCAGTATTAACATCGTACTCAGCAACAAGAAATGAAGCAGTTAATAGTGAAATACCACCTCAATTACACCCATAGAATTTTAACGTGCAAGTCTAGGACAAAACTCATTAATTTACAATGTACTAAAATGTGAAGGATGTGAATTTCTTCATTGTATATGCTCTCAGTAGGAAATGAAGTATTCACTCACTGATGTACAAATTCAGTATGCCTAAGTGACTTCTGCTTCATTTTTAAGGCAAAAATAGATACACTGTGACTGTATACAGCTGCAAAAGTATTCACAAAAATGATTAGATAAACAGTCCACTTTTAGCATGAAACTGTTTAATGACTTATTTAATAAAGCGGTGTTTTATTGAAGTTATCTTAAATTGCAAAGATGTATCTAGAATGGGTAATAGCAACATTTTTAAGTGCCTCCCCACCCAAATCTTTGTTCCTAAACCTCCATCACTCTAAGCCATCCTCTCTCCCCGCACATACACAGTCCTATTGCAAAAGTGCAGGTGTGCCTGAGCAGCCCGAGTCTACAGAGGCAAAAGCGGAAATGCCAAAAAAATGTATGCAAAGGGTCCCAAAAAGAAGAAACAGGTCCTGAGGGGAAAGAAAAAAGAAAAAAAAAGCTGCAGGTATCCAGGGATTTGCTCAGTCATCCTTGTCTTTTGCTCCATGTTTAAGGATGCGCGTGAACTCGATGTAATTGAAATTGCCCTTTTTGTCAATTGGTGCCTCTCTGTAGAGCTCATCCACCTCTTCATCTGTGAACCTGTCTCCCATCGTGGTCAGCAGCTCCCGCAGGTAGTCCTCTTGAATAAACCCTAGGATGCAACGCATAAAGAAACACAAAATGAAAGCTGTTTTCTAGCAGGCCCTTGAAAGCAGTACGGTGAACGTTAAGACAGCCCCACAGACAGACATGCAATTATTAATTAATGTGCAGCTCTTTAAATGCAAAGTGGAAGGGGGAGAAGTCTGATGCGTTTTATATGTTTATTTATTTATTTATCGTGTAAAAGAAGGCCTGATACTTTACGGTCTCCTTCCACTTATTGATCTTAAGCAGCTCCAAGTGGAAAGATGAGATCCTAAAGTAGGAATACAGTCATCACTAACATTATACAAGCTCTTGTCTTAATTGAATTATTTTTTCTTGATGGAATTAGATTTGATCATCCTTTATTAACTAGCTGGTTAACCAGCTTTATTAACTACTGGTTGGCTCTTCAGTACTGCACGATACTGTCACTGGAGGTGACTTGTGTGGATACAGTGAGCTGCAGGCAAGCACCCAGGGAATGAGCTTATAACAGAACAGACTTTAAGGCAGGATGAGTAAATTAACCTAGGAAGGAGGAATAATGTGTACCATGGAGAGGTAGGGGGCAGAAAAGCTAGTCAAAAAAGGTAGAGTACACAAAGTTACTTATTATACGATGAAACGCGAGCAGAAGTTTCCAAAGGAAACCACCAAATATATAGAAATGAGCAGTTGATGATTTTACTACTGCAAAGAAACTTCTGTTAATTCCATTTCAATAGGAGGGCAGAACCACCAGTTGCCAAATAATCGCAGGAAAGTTTAGACATTAAAAAAAAAGTGCAAAATAGACATAAGAATGCAGGGACTGCTTAAGGTTGAAATAAGACATGCCACGCCTTTACACACATAGCCCTTTGAGAAAGAAATCAGTTACTGAACCCAAACTGGATAAAAATCAGTTAAAGAACAGAGGTGGATGAATATTCCGATTAAAAATGCACTAGGCAGAACAGTTGGAAATCATTAGTAGACACCAACAGTGACTCACATAGAATCAGTTAGGATGTGATAAGTTCTGCTTTGGAAAGAGTTGTATAACTTAAGCAAACAAAGTTCATTCAGAGAGTAAACCAAACAGGGAGTCAGGGAACCAAAAGGCAGCCAGCAAGCATGATAAATTACCACGAGGTTGGTCTGTGCTGCAGGGAAGCAGCACAGGAAAAAAAAACCAAAACAAACATACGTTACAACATATGTTAAATATGTTAAAACAGCATAATATCCTAGTGTATGTAGAACAGCCCCTGATCAATGACTCGAAATGAAGAAGGCTAACAACCATGTTCTTTAAAATCGGGAGGAGAATAGCCAGGCCTATCTTAACTGGGTCAAATTTTTGCAGTTGTTTCTTAGCAGGTGTGAGTAAAGGGGAAAAAAAAAAACACCAAGAAAAAAAGCTGAAGGCATTAGTTGTTTTCTTTCAGTAGTGCAACAGAGACCAAATAGCAATGAGAGATGACATCAGGATTAGCATGCAAAGAATGCAAGGCCTTTGGTGCTGCAAGTTTAGTCTCAAGGACTTAATTGCTTTTGTCTGTGTATGTTAGGAGTTTAAACACTGCACCGGGTTGCTAGAGGAAGCATACACTAGAAGTTTTAGCAGCACAGAATCACAAAGTAAATAGTCTTCCCACTTCCCCTAAAACAAGCTCTCACACAGTTTCAGTACGGACAGGGAGTAATCAACTAACGAAGCAAAATTTAAGATTTAGCCTTTGGCAGACAGCACAAAACAATGTGGGGTCAAAGAGCAGGAAAACAGTCATACTAAATGAAGGCAGATATAAGCTTTTATGCTAATTTCATGGTACTACTGTTTTACGTGACAGTAATGCTGAAGTAATATAAACAACAGCATCGACAATACAGGAGAAGTAAGTAAAACCAAGGCCAACTCCTTTTTCCTCACCAAGAGGGTCTGGTTCTTATTATTCTGCTTCAGAAGAACTGCACTGATGTCGAATAGGAAATCAGGCGCACAACACAAGACACATGGAGATTATTAAACTAAAAGAAGGAAAAATAAAAAAGAAAAGCAAAAGGGTTCAACACAGCTGGAAGAGCTAGATCTGAGGATAAAACAAATAAGAAGCAAAAATACCATGGGTTCTATGTTACATTCTATTTTGAAGACTGCGTCTTGATTACTTTTAATCAAAATCATTAAAACAGCACAAATATCTAACGTGTTTCCTGGTTAAAATTTGAGGATGGAGTAAGAAAAAAATATTGTGGAGTCATTATCTTCAAATTATCCTAGGATACAGAGAAAGGATATAGACAGACTAAGATGTTTATCATTAAGTCTAAATCAGTCTTATCAGCACACAGGGACCTGAACCAGTAATGTACAATCTATACAGACATAGAAGGTCACTGTTCAAAAGAACTGGTAGCACTGTCATTTTCTTTATGTCCTAATTCACAGGCTCCTGTTCTGGTGCACACACAAAAAAAAAAAAAAAAACCTTGTAGCACGGTCAGTCAGACTACCTGTGGAGAGAAAATAACCTACTAACAAAACTTCCTTCTCCAGGAGATGGTGAAGAGATTACCCTTGAGAGGGAGGAAGTCAATTAACATTTGAAAAGGCCTTACCAACAGAAAGCCCATTTACCTACAACCCAACAGGAAGGGAAAGCACTCTGAAAAGGCAGAAGGTGTTAAAAATACACAGACAGAAAATAGCTGCTTGAAATGGACTAATGGCCTTTGAAAAGTTCGGAGTGCACATCCACAAATCCAGACAAATCTGACCGCAGCATTGTGGCAGACCATCGTAAGCACTAATAGGGCAGGTTCACAACACGTCAAAACCCTGATACTGTGTTTCCAGATACAGATACTGTGTTTTCCATATTCCACAGAATAACCTTAGGATCAATCTCTGGTCACTACACAGCTCTCCAGAATCCCGTCCCATTGTAATAAATAAATAAAAGCATAAACCTAACTTCATGATTACAGACACAACCTTGAAAGCTTAACACAGTAAAACTGAACTCTGCATTTTATTCTTCCCCCTCCATTGCTATGCCAGTCTACTCAACACCATTTCTGTCTTCTAGACCCCACCCTGATTATATCCATAAATCACTAAAGCTCACAGTCCTTCTTGCAACCTTAAAACAACTGGGCATGAGGGCATGACACAGCCTAAGACACACTAGGCAAGATGAAGGATCAGAAGAAAAAGTTGGCATGGTCTGGAACATCTATCTTCAGATATTAAATGCATCCAAGATTCATATCTCTCTCAAACCCACTGCAGGGGAACAACAAGCTCAGATGCATTACGGATTTCACATCCACTTCCCTTTAAATGCCATAGAAAAGATCACATAAGATCAATAACTCCAAAGCAGTTGAGATTCACCCACACACCTGTTGCTTCTTCGTCAAAGCAGGCAAAAGCATTCCTGATGACATCTTCCGGGTCAGTGCCATTCAGCTTCTCACCAAACATTGTGAGGAACATTGTGAAGTTGATGGGGCCCGGAGCCTCGTTCATCATGGCATCCAGGTACTCATCCGTTGGGTTCTTTCCTACAAAGACAAGGGTTCGTACATCATCTGAACAGTATCACCCAAACGGGGACACCTCTCAGAAGCTGTCCCAAACTCAGTGCTTTAATTCCAACAGCACAGAAACGTTTGGGAGCTGTGAACAGAAGAGGGACGTTACCGAGGGAGGCAAGCATGTCGTGCAAGTCCTCCTTGTCAATGAAGCCATCCCTGTTCTGATCGATCATGTTGAAGGCCTCCTTGAACTCCTGAATCTGTGACTGATCAAACATTGCAAACACGTTGGAAGTGGCGCGCTGAGGGCGCTTCTTGGTGGTCTTCGTCTTTGCCTTTTTGCTGGACATGTTGATTTTTGGATACTAAGAGAAAAGTAAACAGAATAAGGTCAGAGTTAGGGCTTAAGAAGAAGGTACTAAACATTAAGCTTTAATGTTAACATTCACAATCAGAAAGCACCTCTAACACCCTTCCGTTTCCTCTCATCAGAACGTATTTCCTTATCCGAGAAGGGGAAAAGAGAAGCAGGAAATAGAACAGGAAAGGCAAAAACAAACAAAAAGTTACTAAAAGATTAAGTTGCACGTACCTTTTACACCGAGAAGGAACAGCTTTTGCCTGGCTTCCCTTCTTAATACATCTATCTACAAGAATGGAACTCCGGTCTCAAGCCTAAACAAGAAAAGTGAGATTTTGAAGGCTATCATTGAGCTCGTGAAATAACCCCGTGGATATATATGCGTGCAATATTTGAAAGCAGGGGAAAAGAGAACTCGAACGTGGTTCACTTGAGCAAAGTCTGAAAGGCCAAAGCGTGGCACCTGACAGCAGCAAGTAGCGTTCTGTAAAACAGCAAGTCCACGCCTTGCCTTTTATAGTTACACAAACAAACAGAAACACAAAGCCGTGACGCTAGGAGAATAGCTCAGCCTGCCCTGCAGATAGAAGTAGTTGCGACGCCCGCACCCACCGCAGCTGCTCCAACCCCAGCCCGAGCCCCAGCCTCACCCCAGCAGCCGCCTCGGTGCGACGGCGAGCGGAGGAAGCGGCGGCAGCTCCAGCGCTTCCTGGAGAAACCATCGCCCTCCCGGCGGCGGGAGGAGGCGGGCGGCGACCCGGCGCCGGGCGGACAGGGGAAGGGACGGCCAGGGCACAGCGCGGAGCAGCGTGAGCGGCCGCAGCGACCGCAGCCCCCGGGACGGCCGGCTCGGGGCGGCCCCGCAGCGGGCGGTTCCCCCCGTCCCCCTTCCAGGAGCGGCGCGGTGGTGCAGCCGGGGCGGGGCGCCGCGTTCCGTGGGCGAGGCGGTGGGGGCTGGAGGTGGCTGGGCGGTTCCTTGTTTCGGGCGTGCTGATGTGTCAGCGCGCCTTGGGAGTGACGTCTAACGTTCGGCTGTGGCTCGTGAGTCAGGTGGATTAAGTGTGGGCACTGTACGTGGTGAAGTTCATACTTGGCCTTTTAGTACATAATGGGGGCTATGAGAGAGAAGGGGACACGCTTCACCTGGGTCTGTTGTGAGAGGACAGGGGGAAATGGTTTCCAAATAGAAGACGGGAGATTTAGATTGCTAAGAACTTCTTCCTTATAACCAATCAGGGTGGTGAGGCACTGAAACAGGTTGCCCAGATTGCTGGTGGACACCCCATCCCTGGAGACACTCAAGGTCAGGCTGGGCAGGGCTCTAAGCGAGCACCTGATGTGGTTGTAGGTGCCCCTGTTCATTGCAGGCGAGTTGGACTAGATGACCTGAAAGGGTCCCCTCCAACTTGAAACGATTCTGTGATTCTATAATGCATCCTCTGGAAGCTGTGGTTCCGCATTTGGAGGGAGTGACATTGTCAACAGTTTACCAGGCTGGATCGGCCTGGTTCCGTGACGATTGGTGCGGGGGACCCGCAGACCCACGCCCCAGGAAAGGGGAAGGGGGAAAGGGAAAAGGAAAAAGGGAGATGGGCCCAGAAACAAAACAGCGGCAACGATCTGAGGAGGAAAGCTAATTTACTAAATAAGATATCAGAAAGCAAAATAACACAATATAATACAATATAATTGGAATTGAAGCTAATAAATCAAACAAAATGAGCAAGAGAGAGTGTCCGATAAACCGAAGGCCTTACGCTAACGCTGAAGGCGATACGGCAGCGAGCACCCACTGCTGAGTCGATCCCGAAGGAAAGAGAGTGTCCCGTGACCGCAGAGGGTTTTTATCTTTTCCCTCTGAGCGGAAAATACATAAAAATGCAAAGCATCGCAAAGTCCTCTGGGGAATGTAGTTCTTCTCTTCTGAGACAGGTATACCCGGAAATATCAATGATCTATGGAGTTGGAGTATTAACTCTTTAACTCTTAATGCACTACATGTTGTTATGATGTGGAATACCAGTACCAAAAATCACAAAACCATGACAGACATGGCCCAAATCGGCCTTGTGGTCCAAATTTCTTCCCCCTTCACAGAAGAGCTACGTCATGAGGTCCAAGAAGTTACCTGATTAATCACTAGGAGTACTTTCCTGTTGAATTTTAACATCACTTTTCTAAAACAAGCTTGAAGATCCAGTGGTACTCAACTTGGATAAATCAAGAGCACGACTGTGGAAAAACTGGGAAAAAAATTGCCCTGTGCTCACCAGCTATGGCTCACAGTTTCATGGTAATTATATGCAAAGCATGAGTGGGCAGAAAAGAGGCAAAGACACCAAGGTAATACCAGAGTTATTAAAATAATCCATGATAGTCTTGAACAACTGAACTCTGTGTTGAAATTTAATTACAAGAATAGTTATTTCTTATCTTAATCTAAAATCCTTCCTTCAGTTACTTTAAATTGAACCAGTGTTGCAAACATACTGCTCTGTATTAGATTTTTTTGTTCCATTAAAAAGGTGTTACGTGAAACTTGTCAACCTGTACGTTGTTCCCAGTGTTTAACTTTCAAAGATGTGAGAACAGATAAGACAATATTACTCGCTCAGTATGAGATCAGTGTAGTGATTAAACTGGCTGCCCCTCGCTCTTAAAGCTTTTGTTCTCCAGTTTACGGTATCCTAACGAAACAAAGATCACTGCTCAGTGTGACTGCACGTGCCTGGCTGTTGCAGGAGCAGCATGTCAGAGCAGCTGTCATCCCTGCACCTGCTGCCTTACAGGCTGTTTTTGGAGCACGTGGCTCAGCCAGGGGGAGTTTTCTGAGTATGAATCATCAGAATCACAGAGGATCCCAAATTGGAAGGGGACCACAAGGACTATGGAGTCCAACCCCTAGCTTCACCATCCAAAATCAAAACCCTGTGTCTGAGTGCACTGTCCAAACACTCTGAACTTGGACAGCTTGGGGCCATGCCCACAGCCCTGGGCAGCCCGTCCCAATTTACACCACTTTTCAGAAATAAATCCTTGAAGCAAAATGTATGATATTTTCCCATCCTGTCAGTCTAAAATGTTTGATTACTTTCATGCTGTTGAAATGCTTTCCTAGACCTATTTTCCTTGGACTGTGGAAAAGCCTTCACAATTATGTATCTACTTCATAAGTTCTAAGTTATAGACAGCAAACAAATTACGGCAAACTTTTTCCCCTGCTTTCATTATTTCTCCATTTTCTCACCTCTGCAGAGTTACAATGACTGAGTAAATGTGATCAACTTGTTTGCTTAATGAAGGAGAATCAGCCAGGATTATTTGGTGCTTCTTCTTAAATCTGCTGATTGTTACAGGAACAGCTGTGCTGGCTCACCATAGAAGAAGCTCCAGCCTTCCCTAGAATCATAAAATCATAGAATCATTATGGTTGAAAAAGACCACTAAGATCATCTAGTCCAATCATCAGCCCATCACCACCGTGCCCACTAACCGTGACCCTCCGTGAACAAACTGTAAAGAGCTGCAGGGTCTGGCTGTGGGTAGGAGGGAACAAAGTCTTGGCCATCCTTTGGTGAGCTCCCATTCCCACAGGCTGTGTGTGCTCTACCTGCTCCACAAAGCCAACTGCATCGAGCTAGTGGGAGCCAGGGAACTGTCTACGTTTCCACTAATGGTGAAAAACTTGCTTGCTGCAAGGACAGAAGGAATACTGGGACCTGCAGTTGGCTACATATAACAGCAAGGAGCAGAACAAGCTTGTCAGGATTGCTGTACTCTTCTGCTTCTTGCTCTATCTAAGTGGAGCACCACTGGGATTTGTCTACTGTTTCCTTGAATGCCTTCAATAAGTTATAGATGTTGTGAGGTCTCCCCGCTAAGGTCAATGGGAAGACTTTTGTCTTTGTATTATTATTATTGTTGTCTCTTTTGTTTTCTGTTCTAACCATCACCTCATGCCTCTTTTCTTCCCCTCTGAAAATTGGAATAATCAGTTCATTTGTTCATTTTTGTTCTGTTTTTAAAAGTCCTTTCTCTATACTCACTCTTTGGAAGGGAGAGAGCAGGAAGTGTTTTTAGCCTATGCTCAAGGGGAGAGCCAGAAGCAATGGTCATATGCAGATATTTAGTAAAGAAATGAGGAACTATGTGATATCCTCCCTGAACCATTTCCCAAGCTCTGCTATTTTTGGCTCATGGGGAGGTAAGACACCCAGAGCCAGATGTGCTCTTTAGTAACCCTTGATGATCCATTTAATGATCCTGCTTAGTACGTAATAATTTAATTGATATAAATCAAGTGCCCACAATATCATTTGTGAGTGTTTTGGGATTCTGTTGCAAAGTTACTCTTTTTAGGTGAAACAAAAAGTCCAAATTTTGATCTAAGGCAGTTTTAGGTCAAAATCAGTCATTCAACAAATGCATTTTTACTAGGTCCCTTTCCCTGTCTGTCCTTCCCCTGATTCCAGCTGGTATCTGTTGTCTCTGTAAAGCTGTCCTAAGGGCAGTGCTGTGTTGGTCAGAGTGACTGTAATTCTTCTCCCAGCAGTCACAATGTCCCAGAATTGTTCTGAGATTTCTCCCAAAATAGATCCTGTGCTGTGATCCAAAAGGGAAAACATTTGAGATGTTTTAAATGAAGGAAGGGAATCTGAGTGCATAACTTTACTTGGATGTCTCAGGGAGCTTCACAGCAAGGCTTCTGGCCAATTTCTAGATATTTATTCCCTGTTTTCAGAGACCTCATGAATAAAAATGGTAAGTGACTGCTTTCCCAGGTGTTCCCTGCACCAGTGCAGATTCTGGTGCACAGAGAATGTGCTGTAGCCTGTAAGAATAAATAATTAAATACATAAATTATAAAATAAAATAAAATAAAATAAAATAAAATAAAATAAAATAAAATAAAATAAAATAAAATAAAATAAAATAAAATAAAATAAAATAAAATAAAATAAAATAAAAAGATGTATTGTTTCTTCATAATATAAACGAGAAATAGCTCTGTTCTGATTTTCTGGTAACTTCCAGTGAACCCAACTTAGGAGAAGGTGAGAATGGAAACTCTGGAGAGCATCATATGACAGTTATACCAAGGTGAAGGGCAATGTAGAAAAGTGTAATGGAAGATATGTATAAAATGTAGTCAATCTTTGTTAAATGTTGTAAAACAGGAGAAAAGTAGTTATTTAAGCCTGCTGATTGATCACTGCATGAGTGAGGACTGAAGCGTAGCTAATGGAATGTGAAGGGACTGAACTCAGTAGAACTGAACATTTTGCCAGTTTTACATTCACAAGTCCAAAGTCCTTTATACACAAACAATTGAAAAAAATATATATAAGAAGTTGAAAATATATCTTGGGCTGTGATGCCTGCTAGATGCCTGTCCCTTCCTGCCTATTCTCTGTGATAAAGAATTCACTGCATTGCTATTTCTTCTGTATGTCCCTTGTTTTTCATCCCAGCTGGCAAGTTGCAATAATTGAGCCACATACTTGTGTTTCCCCCTACGCCTTTTTGCACTTGTTTTTGACAGAAGTATTGCCAGACACCATGATTCCTCAGCATTTGTGCATGAAATGCAAAAATAAACAAGTACTGTTAAGGTATTAGTGGGAAAAGATTGACACCTCCAGTCTTTCAAGACATGTGTAATGAATTCTGCTAAACCAAAGCACATGCCTATGTTGGTTCTCATGTTAAATTGGTGTGCGTGTCTATTTGACAATGTGCATGTACAAATAAGGAAGAAAATGAAATTTGTTCGGTGCTTGGCCAAAGGCCTAAAATGGTATTTTCAAACACCCAGAAAACAAGGAGGAGCACATTGCGTCGTCTGTTTGGCATAGAAAGTAAATTGTTATCGGTTTTCTTATTAGCTGATGTTTATAAAGCTTTGTTGGCTGGTGTTCCAGTTTCAAAATCGACATGCTTCTTGTGGGCTGATAACGTGTTGACAGTATAAGACCTGTTGCTTTAGAGATAATTAGCTCACAACTAAGGAAGAGGAATTTCACAGAGGGAAAAAAATATCATGTATGCCTGTTACATACAACGCAAAGTCGAGGCTCGAGTTACTCTTGTCTGATTCCAGTTGTTTTAGCGAATACAAAGACCAGGCTTGCCGTCCTCATTTTACACCCACTCACTTCCCTATGTTAGACAAAGGCTGTAAATTACTCTAACTCCCAAAGAAAGAAATCTGCAACTTCCAAGAGCCAAAACAAAAAACAGCAAAAAACGACAACAAAAGTAGTAGTTCAATATTTAGTGTGGTTGCACACGCTGGTACCTTAAAATAGGCAAAAGAAGGAAATTACAAATGGAATATTAAATAAGTTTTGAGAAATTGAGCAGTTAGCTGACAAGAATGCTAAAAGGAATGCTGCTGTCGCATTCTGTCTGCTTCCTTAGGCGCACATATCCAAGCTCGACTTCACCTGCCTAATCCTGTAGTATTTGTAACTGCCCTGGGATAAAAGTGTATCCTGAGTTGGAAAGGACCCACAAGGACCATGCAATCTTACTTCTGGTTCACGAAAAAGCACCCAAAATTCAACCCTGTGTCTGGGAGTGTTGTCTAAACACTCCTTGAACTCCAGCACCTGGGGCCGTGCCCACCGCCCTGTGGTGCAGCACTGTCCCTGACCCCCTGACACAGCTCCATGCCGTCCCCTCGGGCCCTGTGGCTGTCACACAGAGCAGAGCTCAGCGCTGCCCCTCCGCTCCCTGTGAGAGCTGCAGCCGCCATCGGGCCTCCCCTCGGCTCCTCTGCTCTGCGCTGAGCAAACACAGGGACCCCAGCTGCTCCACATACACTCTGCCCTTCTAGATCCTTCACTGTCTTTGTAGCCCTCCTTTGGATACTCTCAAATAGTTTTATGACTTTCTTGTGTTGTCACACTCAAAGCTGCCCTCAGTGCTCGAGGTGAGGCCGCGCAGCACAGAGCACAGCAGGACGATCCCTCTCCCAGTTGGCAGCACTGGATCTGATGCACCTCCGTCAGCCCTTTTGGCTTCTGGGGCACACTGCTGACTCTTGTTCAACTTCCTATCAACCAGAATCCCCAGATCCCTTTCTGCAGAGCTGCTCTCCAGTCTCAAGGACGTCAACAGCTCCTAACTTAGTGCTGTCTGCAAACTTAGTGTGCATTCAAATCCTCCATCCAGGTCACCGATGAAAACTCTAAAGAGAACTGGCACGAAAATGGAGCCCTGTGGAACCCCACTGGTGACTGACCTCATGTAACCCCATTTAACCATTGCCCTTGAGCCTGACTTGAGCTCAAAGTTTGAATGACACTCAAAACGCTTGACCTCTTCAGCCCAGTGATGCAGTGCCCACTATGCATGGCCTCTTCTAGGGACTATTATACATTTGGTTTGAAATTTTCCCTTGGCAGTATTTATTTCTGTATTGCCAAAATTTAAAGTAGTAATTACTTTTAAAAAGGTTTAACACAGGGATTCCCAATGGATGTGCTACCCCAGCAAGATGTGTGCTTTGTCTGCTCTCAGCAACTGAGTTTGCTCCTAGCAGAACTAAGTGGTCCCAGGGAGCAGGGAACTTGTACAGACCTGTGAACTAGAGGAGAAAACAGAAAGAGAGCCCTGTGCTGCTACTTCTAGTCTTCACAACAAGAAGTCTACTAATCTAATCTAATATCAAAAGTCAGGAAAACAGTGATTTCTATTTGAGTCAACAAACATGAGCCCTGTGGAATTTTTTTCCCAGTATTCCTTTTCACCTTTGCCATAACTTATCTTTAAGCTGCATTTGAGAAACGTTTACCGGTTTCTCTTTGCCTCTGCACTGGCACCTGTAATCCTGCTACCATCACGCTGAATCATTTCTCTCAAGTAGGAGGATACCTAAAAATGACAATGGAGTTTGAAAAATCGAGCACATCAAAATCGGAGCATGGGTCCACACACACCAGCAACGGCAGATTAACTGCTACTATCTAAAACATCCTCGCCTCTGCTTTCACTGGTACCAATGCATTACTTGGACTTAGACTGTCTTAATGCCTTCACTGTAATAAGAGCTATTCATTACCCTTTGAAACTCCCCAGAAATGTATCAGATAATACATCAGTAATATTACTGACAAGAAAAGGCTGGGGACACGAGAAACATTTTACAAGATTTCAAGTATTTTCCAGCTTTGAGAATAAATGCAATGGGTAGGATACTGAAGTGTGCTATCACGGGGCCCATTTCATTCCTTAACATACACCAGTGATCCTAGAAATGAGAATGCAATCTAAAGATAGTTCTTAGATCAGTAGCGAAACAGATCCTTACCTCCCTGTGTAAGTGTACTACCTCTGTGACATCAGCCTGTTGCTAAGCTTATCTTTTCAGCTGACTTTGCTTTGTGAATGCTTGTTATGTGATGACTGCGAGAGTATGATGTTTACTTGCTTAGAAGCATAATAAAAGAACAGAAACAAGCATACCCCAAGCAGTCAAAATGCTGCATGTTATAAAGTATCTCAGCAACAGAGAGGATGAAAAGCAAGCAAGTATACACTGGTAGCACTTCATGCACAGTCCTTTTTGGCTTTCTCTCATGCAGCTATCCCTCTGCAACCTACATTCGACCCTTGAAAATACAGCCTTAGAGCAGCCTAAACAGATCACGTAAGAAATCACTGCTTCAGTAGTGCTTCACAGAGTACCATATATCAGATTTAAGACTCTTAATTCTATGTGTCAGCCTAAGAAAATTGTTTTTCATCATAAGCTTAGTCTGGCACAGAGGTTGGAAGCCCATTATCTACAAGCCACAGCAGAGAAATGATTCCAAGCTTTTGACTGCAAAATGTTAAGTTTAAGTCATCAGAATCTTAAGCTGTTTCAAAGACCAAAGTTATTTTTATTTTTAGAAGCGGATTATTGGTGACACATCCCTCCAGCCCTAGGCACGCAATCTCAGCTGTCTCAACATTCCTTGCTGCCTAGCTACAAAATGCATCTGATGCTCTTATATGGTCTCTTGGCTGGATTTATTCGCGGCCCTCCAGTGGTTAAGAATTTTGCACCCAGTTGCAAGTTGACTGGTCTCTTATAATGCAACAAAGGTAGTATGGAATGTCACTGTAGATGGATGGGTCAGCAGTAGCTGCGCTTGAACATGCTTGGAAATTCTCCCTCAATAACGTGTCTTCCTGAGCGAGTATCTTCACTATGTTTTCCTGCGGCCTTACTGCTCCTTAGTTTAATACTACATAGCAACATTTCAATACAATGTTTCCTTCATCTCAACACTTACTCAAGGGCAAGGGCATTGTAGGTGAAAATCTCGACACAGAATTGACTTCTGAAAAAAAGAAAACTGAAAATTAATCAGCTGCTGGTAGAATCTTTCAAGCATTCCGAGGAGAAAAGCCACAGCAACCATACTCAAGAGGTGGGAGATAATTTAAAAAACAACCTTTTGAGAAAAAGAGAAGCTGTGGCAGTCAAAGGTAGCACAGTCCTGCAAATAAAACGAAAACAGGAAAGCAGTAGTTGAAAACTGATTATAATTACCCAGGAACGAACATCGAAGTGTCCTTACCGAGTGTACTCTGTAATACTAACTGATTTAGGAAGTTTGAGCCAGAGTGTTTTCAAGAACTGCTACAATCCCAATACAAACCAGAACAGAAGGAAAGCTTTCCCTATACCACACAGGGAACTGAACAAACATTTGCATCCTGAGGCATTTCACACTGGCCCTGCCTTCACAAGCCTCTTAGCTAGAGTTGCTGTTCTTTTGGGTCATTTCAGTAATGTGAAATAGCTCAGGGAACAGTTTATTTGATAAGAGATTATTATAGCTTTAATTGGTAAATACATTGGCAAGATAAATTCCCCTTCCACCTTTCAGCTTGAAGGTGCCCATAAAAATGGGACAAATGGAAGGACGTGGTCATTCTGAGACCTGAGAAAATCAACTCTCCTTTCTTGGTATACAAGTCAGCTGTTTCTGTTTGTATGAATCCTGCTTGCCTGAAAGCCATTTTGAGTATCAGGGTTAATGAAGAAAATTTACGATCATTTAAGAAGCAAAAGGGCTTTATCGTGGACAGTTTCACCAAGTTAATTCTCATACTACATTGCAGTCACTCTCAAAGGCACTGTCTGCAGAACAATAAGCCCTCATGTAGGTTTTCTGGATAAGCACTGCTGTTAACTGCTGCCAGCACAGGTGCTAGCTCATAGATTTCCTCTGCACAAAAAATACAGTTAATCCTCACATATTACCAGTAGAAAAATGTAAACACAAATGCAAACTTTGACATGAAATTATCGCTAAAAGACTGTCAATATGAAAAGGAAAAAAGACAAAACCTAGGCAAGAAACTACTTAAGAATTCTAAGAGCTCACTGCTGACTATCAGGCAATGATAACAGTCTTCCCTAAACATGTCTTTGACTAACTACCCACATCGATCAGATTCCACTTCAGAAGCCTGAGGTAACGTTTACACAGCTGAATTTTCAATTGTTGGCATATAGTGCTAGACGCATTTCAGAACTATGCAACAGAGAGCAAAGCACCATAAGCACCAGGTTTACCAGCTTGATTTGCAACTGCAAATAAAATGTTTAACACGCTTGCATTTTGTAGATGCGTAACAGAAATTTCTGTCTTGACAAAAGGAATGAGTTTTTGTTATTTATATAGCAATCTTTATTTCAAAATGGCATTTATTACAAAAAATGTAAAAATCCAGCTAAACCAGAAACACTGAGATTATTTTCCTGAACTTCAAAGTTTGCTGATCTATGTCCCTATATCCTTTTCCTTACAATATTTTCCCCACTTCCAGTCTGATTACACAGGTGCAGCTGTGCCTAAATGGTCCGGAATAGATAAATACATTAGGAAAGGCAAAAGTTGTAAAGCTAAATGCATGCAACAAGTTCTACCAAGAAAACCCCCTCAAAAAAAGTATAAAGTAGAGAGAATCTGCAGGTATCCAGGGATTTGCTCAGTCATCCTTGTCTTTTGCTCCATGTTTAAGGATGCGCGTGAACTCGATGTAATTGAAATTGCCCTTTTTGTCAATTGGTGCCTCTCTGTAGAGCTCATCCACCTCTTCATCTGTGAACCTGTCTCCCATCGTGGTCAGCAGCTCCCGCAGGTAGTCCTCTTGAATAAACCCTAGGATGTGATATAAGGGGAAACATGAAAGAAAGTTTTAACATTTATGTCCTAAAAGTTGGAGTTGAATAATTTCTTTTGCATTCTTTGTTTCAATTTTAAAATCAACAAATAAATAAAAACCCCACAACAACCACCACCACCACACTGGTCTTTGTCGCCACATGAAAACAAAGCCATTGAAGCCTATTACTGTAACTGCCAAATAATTACAAGAATTCCATCAAGTCAAGCTGTTTACTTAACTTGCACAGTCTCACTACTTCAAGTAAAGGTCATTTTGTGACTGCTCGTGTTGTGATTTTACAAAGACCTGACAAGTTTGTTGGCGCTGACATTGGATCTTCTTCCCAGGAAGAGTGCTAAGCTCCCTGTACTACTGAGAGCATTTTAACAGCTGTGTATTTTGCACAATGGAGGATTTGTCTTGAACGTCCCTAATGAGAAATCACTTAAGAGGGAATGACACTGCCAGTGTTCAACAGTGCCATAAAACACAGGGAAGTCTGAAAGATTTCAAATTGCTTTTAAATCATAGGACAAACATTCACCAGACAGGTTATGAAGAATGCATCTATGGCACTGTTTATTAAGCAAGCAGCCTCATATAAGCTGCGATTCCTTTCTTTTATCAGCACTCCAATTACTAGCTTTCTCTTTAATATTTTTTTCTCCTTTAAGTGCAGGTGAACAGAGGGAATGTAGATACACACTGCTAACAGAAAACAAATTTTTCATAAAAGCATCCCAGCTTGGAAAATAAGGGTGACTCCTGCAACAAAATCTGCTGCTAAATTGAAAATAAAGTTTGAAAATTAAGACCATAGATCCTAGCTAATATTTCCCCATCTTGAACAACAAATCTGAAGATTCAGACGTGTGGGATTTATTTTTTTCAGTGCTTAAAAAGGTAATTTCAGCAGCTCAGGAAACGCAGCATGATTTTTACCTTGCAGAAGTGAGAATTGTTATTACACCCACACACCTGTTGCTTCTTCGTCAAAGCAGGCAAAAGCATTCCTGATGACATCTTCCGGGTCGGTGCCATTCAGCTTCTCACCAAACATTGTGAGGAACATTGTGAAGTTGATGGGGCCCGGAGCCTCGTTCATCATGGCATCCAGGTACTCATCCGTTGGGTTCTTTCCTACAAAGACAAGGATTCGTACATCATCTGAACAGTATCACCCAAACGGGGACACCTCTCAGAAGCTGTCCCAAATTCAGTGCTTTAATTCCAATAGCACAGAAACGTTTGGGAGCTGTGAACAGAAGAGGGACGTTACCGAGGGAGGCAAGCATGTCGTGCAAGTCCTCCTTGTCAATGAAGCCATCCCTGTTCTGATCGATCATGTTGAAGGCCTCCTTGAACTCCTGAATCTGTGACTGATCAAACATTGCAAACACGTTGGAAGTGGCGCGCTGAGGGCGCTTCTTGGTGGTCTTCGTCTTTGCCCTTTTGCTGGACATGTTGGCTGTTGGCTCTAGGGAGACAAACACAACCAGAACCTGGACTTAATAAACCACACTGAAGAAACTTAGGGAGAGAGATGAATAAAGGAAAACTGAAACCCACATTATATTCAAATACCAAGACATACAAACTTATTTTACTGTCTCCTGCTATATTTCAGGACTCAGAGAGATAATACTTAAAATCAACAGCATGCTATACTAAAAACAAAGCAAGTCATAGTACTTGAAGTCAAGCACACCTAATGCTTCAGTTTCTGATTCACTACCCCATCTGCGTCTTACACAAATTAAGATGACCTATTTAGCAGGTTAGGAGGCATCACTGACCTACCACAAAGAAGTACGTGGTTCTGCTAACCTCAACATAGCATTTAGCTGTTAAATATATCATGCACGTGAGATAAACTAACATTTAGGCCACAAAAATGTATTTTAGAGTATGAGTAATATTTTATTAGAATAACTGCTGTGGAAGGAGCAGTAAGGTCTCACGATGCTGAATGACCCTGACGAGAGATCAGTGTTTTTGGGCAGGCTGTTGACCAACACCGGGGTCAGGGTGCTGAAACAAAGATCAGCCAAGCCAGTCCTACTGGAGTTCTTTCCAAGTGAGCTAGAGGATCATGTTAGAAAAAGGATACCGACTTGTTTCAGAAGCCCTACATTGCTATTCTCTTATGCAGTTGAACTATTACAGAATATGTATGCAAAATGCCAGGATTACTTTCTTCTTTTTAAAATTAATGACATACTAGTCCTTCAAGTCCAAAGACTGTTTCTTTTAAATTATCAAATTTTAAAAACATTTCAATGTTTGCATAAATGTTCAAGCAGTTCCATATACCACAAGTGTATGAATTTCACTGTCTCCCTTGAGCTGTCAAATGAAGAAGCTAACAAGTGGTAGCTTGCCTTTGATCACATTAATATCATCTGTGCAGAAGTGAGGCTTTCAAGCTAACTGCTTCTATTTAGGTGGGGAGAATATTATCCAGCAGCCAACTATTACTGATAATACAAATATGAAAATGTGACTTGCACGCTGAGAACACAAAGACCTCAGTATTGCAAGCGAGCAGAATAAGGTAAGCCTTGATTACTATTGTTTCTAGAAGTCTCGTACACATCTAGGCCTTAGTCTGGGCACAATAAAAGACCATAGGTTTTATTTAATGCAAATAATCCATGCAGCTAATCTTTACCCTCACCAGACACTCCCCTCCTTGATTTTGAATTTTACGTGAAGTACTTGCAACAACTGCCCTGAAAGAGAAGGAATTTAAGCATCACGTCTAGTCACAAGAATGCCAACATTCTGAAACTTACGCTGTTACCTTTGGATTTTGTTTTTGTCTTTAAAGGAAAGCCACTTTACCTTGCTTTGTGTCACGTACATGGCACGCAGTACCAGCCGTCTGGATCAGAAAAGGATATTCCATAGTTAAGCCCTTCCCCGCACGACTACAAAGAGCGTTACTGATCTCCTCCACTACTTCCCTGCTTTTAAACCCTAGGTTGACACACAGCGTCCTTCTGACGTATAAAATGAACCATTATGTCCCAAACTAAAAATAGCTGATGAAACGCAACTGTGCATCAGTCGGCAACACTGAGGTTCTCTGCATTACATTCGTTGACCGCAAGCTATCTGAAACGCCTGGCCTCAGACAACATTTCAGCAAATAAATATGAACTCCTGACATCTAGATACCAGTGAAGAGGGCTGATAATAAAGGAATTAACTTTCAAGTTGTAGACAAGAGTTGCGTGCAACTTCAGTCCTTCCTACCTCAGTAAAAACACCCATACAAGTTACCATTAAAGTCTGAATAACCAATAAGAAGTTCCTCCGTCCAAAACAACATCCACCAGTGACTGCTTTCTGAAGTAATAAACAGGCAGCATCCTCCAAAACGTTTTACTTCGTATGCTACTTTTAAAGCTTTTCTAAATCAGATCTGGGAGGAAGCCACAGAGAACAGAAGAGCACAAGTCTTGCACTCAGAGACCTATGTGTGTCAACCTGTGTATGAAGAAACATCTCACAGGATCGGTGCAGCTATGCCCAAAATAGACCTGAAATCCGGGAAATTCCACTAGAAACAGGGTGATAAATTGGAACATGCTCAGAAAAAACAAGGCCACCAATTCAGCCAGCCAAAAGGATCAACTTGCGATGGAAAAGGTTCCAAGCGCTCGCGTTTAGCGTTATCTCTGTGTGTGCAGCAGTGAATGACAACAAGAACTTCATCGGGGTCAAGCGCAAGACTCGCTAATTTGGCAGAGAACAGGACTTCATCTGACAAACCCACAGGATCATTTATTAAAAATAAAAGATAAAATAAAACATACTATTGGAACTGAGAGAGGGTTAAGTTCAGACTGAAAACACAATAAAATCAGTAGATAAAATGAATGGAAATACTTCACACGGGATAGCACAAGACACGCCACAGGTGGTTTCGTCTGCTGAATACAGAGCATTGATCTGCCTGGGCCTTATTTTGGAAACTGAGAAGCTTCTAAAGTAAGATCTTGCCTGAAAGATATAAGCTACTTCCAACAACTTTTCTTCACGTGTAAAAATCTTCCTAAATAAGTCAGTACATTGCATGCACTGGACTAGAGATGCAGCAGCAGCACTGTGCTGCCTGCACATTCACTTGCTTAGGGAGGCAATGGATAAGAAGCTACAGAAACAGTGGAAGTCATCTTATGCTCCTCCCTCTGGAGAAAAGATGAACTCCAGAAGGAGATAAAGCTGAGCAAGTGAACAGCTCAAGCCAGGCAATAATAAAACTTGACATCCCATTAATGGTAACAGAGACTGGATCTGCTGAGAGGCTGTGACCAGAAGTTATGCTGCAGAAAACAGACTAGTGTTTTCAACATTTTCTTTATAATGATGGTGAATGCTTACCATTCAAAATAAAACCAATCACAGCCAGTAATAAAATCTCTTTTTAAAAGTTAGCGCTGACTTGTATTATAACACTTATTTCAGAACATTACTACTGTAGGATACAACAGCCACAATTGTTAGGCTCAGAAGTCATCCTCTAAGCTGGCTCCCAAATTCTATCCATGCAGTTGGTTACAGCTTCAGCTCACAGTGTTTGTGTGGTGGGGAATCTGGAAGAGATAAAATGCCCAGCACACTCCACAGCAGCTCTGTGGCAAAGCTCCACATAAACCAGACTGCACTTGTCCAAGGCAGAGCTATTGAAACGGGTCTAGAGGATGGCCACCAAGATGATCAGAGGGCTGAAACACCTCTCCTATGAGAAAAGGTTCAGGACTTGTTTAGCTTGGTGAAGAGAAGGCCTCATTGTGGCCTTCTAGTACTTGAAGGGAGTGTATAAACAGAAAGGGGAACAACTGGTTACATGGGTTGATAGAGACAGGACAAGGGGAAATGGTTCTAACTTGAGATAGGGGAGATTTAGGTTGGATGTTAGGAGGAAGCTTTTCACTCAGAGGGTGGTGACGCACTGGAACAGGTTGCCTAGAGAGATTGTGGATGCCCCATCCCTGGCAGCATTCAAGACAAGGCTGGATGTGGCTCTGGTCTTGTGGCTGGCAATCCTGCTCACGGCAGCGGGGTTGAAACTCAATGATCTCTGAGGTCTTTTTCAACCCAGGCCAGTGTATGATTCTGAGAAAGCATTCTGTTAGCTCAACTAGCTTTGAAGACCATCTCAATACTTTCTTTGTTAATAAGAATTCCTGACCAATCGTTACATTGGTTGTAAAACCTGCTGTGATATACTGAACAAAGTCTCTATTCGCAGGGTAAAGTAAAAATCACAATGATCTGTCACAAAAAGAATAATTTAAAAAAAACCACAGAATTACAGAAGTTGCAAGGGATCCAGTCCAACCTATTACTAAAGCAGGTTCCCTCACAGCAGGTAGTACAAAAAGTGTCCAAGAAAGTTGTGAATACCTCCAGAGACAGAGATTGCACAATCTCTCTGGGCAGTGTTTCAGTGCTCTGTCACTTTTACAATAAATTTTTTAGTCATGTTCAGATGGAAGTTCCTGTATTTTAGTTTGTGCCCAGCACCCCTTGTCCTGTCGCTGTGCACCACCAAAAAGAGCCTGGCCCTGTCCACTTGATTCCCACCCTTCACATGTTTATAAGCAGTGACAAGATTCCACCTTAGCCCTCTCTTCTCCAGGCTGAACAGCTCAAAGTGTCTCAGCCTTTTCTCATAAGATGCTCTAGGCTCCTCATCATCCCTGTGACTTTCTCTGGAAATTCCCTGTCTTTCTTGAACTGAGAAGCCCAGGACCGGATACAGTACTCCAAATGTGACTTCAGCAGGGCAAGGCAGAGTGGGAGGATCACCTCCCTCCACCCGCTGGCCACGTTCTCGTTAACGCACCCCAGAACACTATTGGCCTTCTTGGCCCCCAGAACATACTGCTGGCTCACGGCCAACCCATTGTCTATCAGCATGCGCAGGTCCTTCTCTGCAGAGCTCCTCCCCAGCAGGTCAGCCCCCAACTCGTGCTGCTGCATGAAGTTATTCCTCCCCAGGTGTAGGGCTCTGCACTTGCCCTTGTTGATCCTCACCAGGATCTGCTGAACGGCAGCACAGCCTTCCGGTGTGTCGGCCGCTTCTCTCACCATCACACCAACAGCAAACCTGCTGAGAGCGCACTCCTACCTTTCCACCCAGATAACAGATGAAGACGCTAAACGAGACCAGACCCAGCACTGACCCCTGGGCAACACCACTAGCTACAGGCCTCCAACCACCCTGTGCTGCTGATCGCAGCCCTCTGAGCCGGTCCCCCCGCAGAAGCAGGAGCCCCCGCCGCCTCGCCTCAGCCCCAGCGTGGCGGCAGCCCCGCTCCCAGCCGCCCCTCGCGGCCTCACCTGGCGGCGGCGGCGGCGGCAGCAGCAGATCCCGGTGAGAGCACTCCGATGCGAAGCGGCGGCAGCGGCACTTCCGGACAGCGAGCGGCCGCCGCCCAACCGGCGCACAGGAAGGAAAGCGCGGGCGAAACCATCCCCGCCGAGGAGGAGGGAGCCCGCGGGGCTCGGCGCTTCCCAGCGGCGCGGCACAGCGCGAGCGGACCTCATTACGCGCTCCCGCTCGGCGCCTCGCCGATCTCGCTGCGGCCCTTTGAAGGCCGAGAGCCCTTTCTCTGTTCCGCGTTCCCCCGCCTCCCCCCCGCGCTGAGCGCGGTCTTGGTGCGGCGCGGTGCGGTCACCGCATTCCAGGGCGCCGGGGGCGGAGGGAGAGCCGCGCCTGCCCTTGTAAGGCAACGGCGGGAGTTTCCCGCCCGCGGGGCGGGTTGTCGCGTCCCCGCAGTGCCCGCCGCGCCCTGCGGCCCCTCCTGGGGGAGGAGGGTAGGGTGGCTGCTTCCTGACAAAATAATATCGCTATTCTCAGCTCAGTCCTCACGATGCTGTAGTACAGCTGGTATCCTGCACCTAGCAGTAGTGTGTGTGTGTGTAAAGAGATAGAGGAATACCTGTGGTCTACATCTCACTGGGTGGCTGGGTATGAGTAGTGCTTACACCATGCAGTGTTCAGGGTTGCGTTAAATGTTAACATCGTGAGTAATGCCTAACAGACACGCCACAGAGGACTTCAGACTGTAGCCCAAATTACCCGTGGCTGGGCTCTTCTTTGCAGTGTGTAGTGATAGGACGAGGGGAAATGGTCACAAACTGAAGCATAGGAAGTTCTGCACAAATGTGTGCGGGAACTTCTTCCCAGTGCAGTGACGGAGCACTGGCACAGGCTGCACAGAGAGGTGGTGGAGTCTCCTTCTCTGGAGACTTCCAAGGCCCTCTCGGATGCCTACCTGTGCAACCTGGGCTAGGGAGCTGCTTTGGCAGGGGGCTTGGACTTGATGAGCTCTAGAGGTCCCTTCCAAACCCGACAATTCTGTGATATCCATGTTTGCCCCATCGCCACTGGCCTTTCATAAGATTTTTTTTTTCCCCAGATCTTTTTCTTAATGGGAAAATGCATGTAACCTTCGATTTGGGGAAGTACAGTGGAATTTAGAGAGCCACTAGATCCCTAACATCTTTAAGAAACACAGCAATAATATTGACTCAAGGAGAGCAATTGTTTCCACAAATACTAATTAGCCAGTTATAAACAAATGCATCATTTGTTTGTAAAATTCTCAACTGCTCTCTCAAACTTCTTTAGACTGCATAGAAATTGTATAAAAAAGTTACAGGGAGTCGTACTGCTTCCTACAATGACCTGAAAGGAGGTTGTAGCGAAGCCTCTTCTCCCATGCAATTAGATAGGGTAGAGGTGATGACCTCCAGTGGTGCCAAGGGAGTTTCAAGTTGGGTATTAGGAAAAATATCTTCTCAGAAAGAGTAGTGAGGAACTGGCACAGGCTGCCCAGGGAGCTGGTGGAGTCACTGTCCTTGGAGGTGTTCAAGAAAGATAGAGATGTGACAGTGAATTGGTTAGGCAGTGCAGCTCCAGCTGAGGCCAGGTGGGAACGTGGCCCTCCACCTCTCAGCCCATGGAGCTGTGCCTATGAAGAAGCTGCAGGAACTGTTGCTTTCTTCATGCAAACTGGGTTGCTTTGTCCTTGTTGTCTGCTTACTCTCTGGGCGGCTGTGCCAGCACCTCATTGCCCTCTGAATGACAATTTTCCCCGTGACATCTAGTCTAAATCTCTCCTCTTTTATTATAAAACAGTTCCCTCTTGCCCTGTCACTATCAAATCATATAAAGTTGATCTCCCTCCTACAAATAAAGTCAACGTCCAGTGTCTGTGTCTGCGTCTATGTTTATGTCTATCTATACCCTTAGTCCTCTGATCATGCTGAACAGCAGATAACTGCAAAGTTATAGCTAGAAATACAGCCTATTTATGATGCTGCATGACATCAGACGCAGCACCGTGCGCACACCCCATCGCTGGCCCTAGAGGACCTGGTGCCGGCAGTCTGCCTCTCAGCAGCGCTCCTGCCGATGCCGGCTGCCGCCACCAAGGGGAGCCCTGGCGTTGGTCAGGAGGCGGGAGGGGCTGCTGGGACACACGGGAGGGGGCACTGTGAAATGGAATTCATCCACGTAGGTATTGTGGTGTAGGAAAGATTTTCGAGCTTAGAGCGCCGGAGCACCCCTCCTACGAAGAAAGGTTGAGGTAGCTGGGCTTGTTCAGACTGGCTCCGGGGAGACCTCTTTTAGTACATAAAGGGAGCTTGTGAACAAGGTGAAGGCTGATGATTTTTTGCATGGTGTAATAGTGATAGGGCAAGGGGGAAAAGAAAAGAAGGGAAACTTAGTTTAAATATGGTGGACAGTTGGAATGGGTGATCTTGGAGGTCTTTCCCATTGTTGGTGATTCTATGATGCTAAATATAAGGAAGAAATTCTTCACTGAGAGGGCGGTGAGGTGCAGCCACATCTACCCAGAGAAGCTGTGGTGCCCCATCCCTGGAGGCACTCAAGGCCAGGTTGGATGGGGCCCTGTGTAGCTGAGCTGCTGGGTGGCAGCCCTGCCCGTGGCACGGGGTTGGGGCTGGTTGGGCTTTAGGGTCTGTCCAACCCAAACTATAATGTGGTTCTACGATTTGATGAAATAAAGTGGAAAAGGCCCTATGTGGGCTCTGGAAGATGGCACTTGTAATGCTTCTGAGTTCTTCAGATGTCTGAAACAACTGTTTTTCCCCTATGAATAGAAATTCCTCAGAATGGTAATCTACCTTACTATAGCAGGGCCTCTTTGGTCTGCATTAGTGCTGTGAACAACTTTTTAGTATAAAAAACAAAACCTAAAGAAGTACCTCCAAGCTCTGGGTCTCAGAAGCTTCTCTGAGAACTCAGCTTTCATAACACCCTGTGAAACAGGACCTGTAATGAAACATTAAGCAGGTTCTCTGGTTTCAGTATGGGCTGGATAAGTCAGTTCATGTTCATTTTACGAACTGCTCAGTGTTTTTTTCTGAGATGGATTTTATGTTATTACAAACAAATACAGCAGCAACATCATGGCATTTGACAACTCTTATGTTAATTATATTTTATTGTTGTTTAACAAAATTAATCTAATTGTTTTCAGGAGGGGTACTTGGGGAAGTGCAATGTATCAGAGCTGACCTACAACTCAAATGAGGTTTGCAGATCTTCCTGTGAGTCTGAATTGTATTTAGAACAGGCCAGAAGGAAATTTTGAATAAATCTGGGTTGAATAAAATACCCAAGTGGTTGGAAAGTATATGAAAACAAATAGTCGAGGGCAAGCCAAAAAGAAAAAAAAAAAAAAAAAAAAAAGGAAAAAATGAGATTTGGGGTGAGTTTCATTTAAACCTGAAAGCCAAAGGAGAATTCATAGTTTATGAATCCTTTTCAGCAAGCATTGATGAAATGAACACATGGACAGCACTGAACAAATGAACAAACCACAGTGAAAAGAATGAGCAAATGAACATCACCAACTAAACCCAGCTTCACAAAGCTCTTCTTTCTGTAGCTATGCGTGCTAGTTCTCATCTACCTGAATACTCTGCAGGAACATGTGAATTTTGATGTTAGGGTTAGGACTATCTGCTTCTCTCCCTTGTGTGATGCAGGCAAAGTAATGCAGGTGGTTCACACAGGAGCCGTACTAGGATCCCGCTGTGTTAATTGGCACTGCTATCACGGCTACCATTCTTACAGTAGCACTGCACTAAAAAAGTCCTCCTCAGAAAGAACTGGCTTCCTGTGTTAGGTGTTCCCAAGAGCTGTGCTTCTGTTCATTTCTGTCCCATTCAGTTAACAAATGTTCCTGAAAGTCTGTTAAAACTGTGCTTCATTGGAATACGGATGGATGACATAAATGCTTTGAAATCCAAATATTTTTAAATTGTCTTATTTGTAAGCCTGTCCTACTGAACATGATCTGGATTTACTTCTGTGTCCGGGATGCTGAGCTTCCCATTGCCAAGTATTAAAGGAAATGTGATTTTTCCATTGATGAGCTGGAAGAACATCTCAAAAGCCACTGTGTAGAGAGCCAACTTTGTGCCTTTTAAAAGGAAATATCACTTTAAAAAAAACAAAGTATTAAGTCTCTGGCCGTTTTTATGCACAAACACTGCCATAGGAGCAGCAGCCAAGTGATAAGGTGAAGTGGCATGTGTAATGTGACCCAACTGCTCCAACTGAAAGTGGGGATAAGGGACGGCATTTTCCAGACACCCCACCCCAAACTGTAATCTGACGCAGTGTACCGTGGTTCTGAAGTGATAGTGCTGAACAGGAGCTGATGGCAAATGGTGAGCAGAATCGAAAAAACTGTTTCTCAGTCACTCTAGAAATTCCTATGTTCAACCTCAGTGCTCTTGTATCACTTCTCTCCAAATCTGAATGAGCAGTGTACCTCTGCCTCATCTGGCTTTTCCCACCAGCTTGTGTAGCCCATCCTTCGCTGCATGCACAGCATGGAACGGCTGCAGGGGGAAACATGGAGCTCCCTCTTCCTTGTTGAACAGCTGGAGAGGTTGGTTTCCTATTGCTCCCACACTGGACTGGAGAGGTACCTCCTCGCTGGGACAAACAGTGGGTTCAGGAGGCCAGATGGCAACAAAAAAAGAATGAGTTGCTCCACTAGGAATTTCTGGGACTCATCATCAGCTGTTATTAACCCTCCAGCAGACATTACACAGCTGCACTTGATTGCAAATCCCTGCTAGCATTAAGGGAGAGAATATTTTCACTGCATTTATCCAGTATAACAGCCCCCAGAGAACGATTACAAGTGAGTTAAATTTTAAGCAGATGCAGAAGGGTAGCAGAAAATCATCCCTGAATCAGGAAGCTGCTGATGCATTTTGCAGGGCTATTCCTGGACAAGTCCAGTGCTTGCAGCCCTCAGCTGAAGATTCAGCTTGCTGCTTGTGAGCATTGCTGGAGCAGCATGCACCTTTCCATGGAGGAACCTCAAACGTGTTTTTAGGTGGCAGTTTTTTGTTTTTTGATGGAAACTGTATAGTGGTGAGGCACATTTAATTTATTAACATTTTTCCACAGGCTTTTTATTTCAGTGATGCTTTCAGACCTGCAGGGATAATGACAAATAAATGTTTTAAAAATTCCAAAGTGCCTCTGTATGGCTTGATAAAAACCATTTCTGCATGAAACATGGATAAATAAAATAAATAATGGCAGAAGTCTTTAAGAATAATATTTTCCCAGTCCTAAAATATTACCATTTCTCTCCTGGTGTGGAATAATTGCAAAGATCTTTTACAAAATCCCATCAGAAAGTGAAACTTTGCAGGCTCTGCAAGTTAAATAACCCCAAGTTTTAGTTCCTAAAGCCACATAATATGAAAATAGACTTGAACCTTTCCTTTTGAACTCTCCATTGTAGCTAACTTTAATTTTCTTTGGATTTGGGCCAGAGCCAAAGTGACATTTATATAAAAGAAATCTTTTTTGCAAGAGCAAATATAGTAACTGTGGCTGAGCTTCAAAGAACTGGTAGAAGGTGATGGATGGTCAACAGATGGGCTCCAGTTTGGACCATCTCATAGGAAATAAAGCACATCAAGCAGACAAATGCTTCCTCTGTTTTTACATGTGGCTATGAATAGCAAACAAAGACACCCTACATTTTCTGCCGTGCACATTTAGTCCTTGGGTTGGCATGGGCTCTGTGAAACAGTGAATCACATGAACAAAAACAGATCCACATTCTTCTGACTTTACCTCATAACTTTGCATGTTGTCTGTCCATATCACTGCTCTAATTATTCCTACAATAATTATGCCTTTATCTGTAAGAGTGTTCCTAATTCATCTAAAGACTGTTTGTATAGAGAGAGAATAATTGAGAGACTGTCTCCCTTCCATTGTTTTTCTCAGGAGAGCCATGAAGATCAGGAATCGTATCTGCCAGCCTTAGCAGCCTAACAGACCACAGGGTAAGGCATCTCTTGTCATGGAGAGATTGTGTTGCAATTATGTTAGCAGGCATTTTAGGATCATGTACTGTGCATGCCTATCTGCAAAGGACGCAGCTTTCCGTGTATCATTCTGTGGAAGAGAATTACTCATCCAGCCTGTTTTAATTCATGGGATACGAGTGCTGGAGGAACTGTTTTTGTAAGCAGCTCAAAAGCTGGAAGTACTTGGACAGAAAGGACTTTTCCACCCCGTTGCTAGCTTACTTCCAGCAGTGGAGGTCAAATAGTAAGGGCATATGCGGGCAGAGATTCTTATAATGCATTTATGAGAACATTTCAGGGACTCAGAGACAAAAGTCATGACTGGTGTCATGACTTCTTGAACTGGAGGCAGATAGTGCCTGTGAGGTGTATATGAAGACACTAGAATCAAAGAATCAAAGATGTTTTGTGTCCAAAAATCAAGAACATGCTAGCTGAGCAGGAGCAACTCAGACAAAGCAAGGAGGTTACCAGCCCTCCACTTGTTGTGGAGGGTTAGACTGCAACAGCTGCAGTCCAGTGTTACCCTATGAGGATAACACTGGCACTGAGGAGGGACAGAGCTGCTCTATTGAACACGCTACCAGAAAAGCCTTTCCAGAAAAAGTTTGTGTGCAGCAGGAAACTGGTGGTGACTTGAAAGCATTAAGTACCAAACAGTTTGCAAATGCACTTTGGAAACACTCAGTTTAATTGTTTTACACGGAAAGGAGAGACAAAAGAAAGGAGAAGTTACAAAACCAATTGTGGAGCAGGATTTTAAGGTTTGAAAGTTTGACCTAAACCAGATGACTGGAGTTTGAAATATGCTTTCATCATTATCTTCTCAAGTGAATCTTTTACACGCTTGCCTCTTAGTTGAATCTCCTTGTCACTTTCCACCTCCACCAGCAAAACTGAAGGACAGAAATCATAGCCCTACATTTTGAATAATAACACACTGATGTGTGGTTTTATTTCCTCGAAACATTTTGGGATTCTTAAGTGGTGTCTTTTCTGGGTAATTGCTTCTCCTAGGTAAAATTACTTAAATTTCGAGATCAATTTGACATTGCAAGCTTCTTTTAAGAATTTATGCTGAGAAATTAAACTGAATAGCTTTGTGAATAGTTGGTTTCTGTTTGCTCATTACTGTAAAGTTATTTTCAGTAAAATAATGATACAGTTGCATCTGATACTTGGAAAGGAAAGCAAATAAACAAACAAGCTATGTTTGCTAAAGATTGTGAATAATGATATTGCTTTCAGCAGTTTTCACTGAGATACAGAAATAAATGTGCTTGATTAGCTAGTTCTATCTTGCATTCAGAATACTGATCTATTAATTATACACGTTATTAGGAGATACAGTACTCTGAAGACTAATGGAACGATTACTGCCACCTTCTCATGTCCTCATCCTCCATCTGGACATGTAGTTGAAGACCTGCTCGTGATTCCAGGCATCGCATGCCTGTTAATATTCAGTGTTTGTAACTCTGTGAGCCTTGTGGCAGCCTAGCAGGCCTCCTTCCTGGCGGCAACCCAGATGTCAGTTGTTACATTAGGAAAAGCCTCCTCTCTGGCACTTGCAGACAAGCTGAACTCGTACATGACGATCTACGCTCTCCTTCGGTTTCCTGAAGGGAGATGGGGGCTGTTTGCTTCAACCCCCATGGTAGTAGACTTGGGAGAGGAAAGAAGAGTAAGGTGGTAAAAACCTGTTGGATGTGACTTTCCCCTACAGCATGCAAGAGCTCCTAGCACCCTGCTTGGATTAAATAGTCTGTAGCTGGGCCAAGGAAATTGTGGATATTATTAACTAAAGATACAGTCAGGCAGCACCTCTGTATACTGCCTCCCAG
This sequence comes from Oreortyx pictus, assembly GCA_036925125.1. Taxonomy (NCBI): domain Eukaryota; kingdom Metazoa; phylum Chordata; class Aves; order Galliformes; family Odontophoridae; genus Oreortyx; species Oreortyx pictus. The sequence continues at coordinate 46,394,729 of JAUPFR010000003.1, read as the reverse complement.
CTGTTAGAATAGCCAAAGCCCAGGACAGGCTGTGGTGGAGATTGTGTGGTCTTCATTGCTGGAGAGTTTCAAGACCCCACTCAACAAGCCCTGCACAACCGCAGCCTAATCTCACAGCCAACACTGCTTTGGGCTGGGGCTTCAACAAGAGACCTCCAGGAGCCCTTCCATCCAGAACTGTTTTGTGATCCTTTGATTATCACTGTAGATTTAAATTGCCATTCAGATGTGCTCTAATGTATTTTAATTGCTACAAAGAAAAGTCTAATTAGACAGAAATAATGGCAAATAGAACACAGTGGAACAATGGGACCCATACTCTTTCTGACAAAAGCAGTCCCATCACACGTAAATATATGACCAATTTCTGCAGTTCCTTGCTTATAAACAAGCTTGTTTTTTTTGTTGTTGTTGCTGTTGTTTTTGTTTTTCTTTTCCAGAAAAGACTTTTTCTGCTTAAGACAAGAGGTGAATTTCTCAGCTAGTGATTATTGCTCCAAATATGTAAATATTGTCCAACAAAAGTAATGACCACACTTATTTTAGTTCAGGCATACAACTGGTTGAAGTAGCTTAAATGACTGATCTTATACTGCACACAATTCAGACTCCTTAGAGCCAAGTGTGATTGAAAACCACAAGTGAAACAGAGACAGATTTAGAAATTCTGCTGGTGGTGGTGCATTGTTTTAAATAGCAGGTCCCTGTGGTATAAGGAATATTTAGAATTCGGTGTTTTGTGCAGTGAAGCACAACGATCCCATGAAGAGCAAAATACTCTTGGGAAATAGGAAGGAGAGAAACAGGAATAAGGGAAGAGCACAGAGTAATGACAAAAACCTCACTAAAAAGAGAGGAACTATGAACCAAAGTGTTTTGATTATAATGTTGAATTCTAATAGAGCAGGTAACATGAGGGATGGTGGTTACAGACTGGGAATATTTCCATAATTCCTATGGTTTGGCAATGGAAGCAGTACCAAATTACCAAGAGGGGCAGCAAAATGAGCGTGTTTTGCCACAGTCTTTAGATGAGTTTCTTTTTTTGGAAAGCGGGAAAGATCAGGAAGTTAAATCACATTCTCAAGGGTCAGATTTTTATCTGGTGCTCAGGATGTTTTTGCTTCTGCCCTACCAGCTGAACTTGACAATTTCTCATCTGTGAGAGCTGCCAGCAGGGCTCTTCCAACCCATGTTTACTCAGTACTTCAGAAAAGCCAGCAAGAACTTGATCTGTAGTCATGATGAATATCAGTTTTTCTTTTTGCAAGCCATTATGTTCCAGCTGAGTTTTCTTTTAGATTCCACATGAAGTTGTTTTCTTTGTCTGCTGGACTGACCTTTGATGTTTTTGAAGAAAAGATCATTTAGAATAAAAATCATGTAAAATAAACTCAATTTATATTTTTAGCCTTCCTGCCTGTTTTCCCTTAGGGAAAAAGAAATTTCTTTATGGCCTGATATCCAGACTTCTTAATGTAAAAAAAAAATCATTATATGGGCTAAAGAAAAAAACAAACCAAAACAAAACAGAGGATTCCAGTCTAAAACATACAAGGAATTCCAGTTTAGCTGAGATGGCCTTGACAGATAACATCTAAAAAAGTTTTGACAGAGAAAAATACAATGAATTAAGTGTCCAGAATCATAAATAAAGGTGAAAAGTAATACTGAAAATATAAAACAACTGGGAGATGTATGTGTCTTAAAGGGTTTCTTCTTTGATTTCACAACAACATATGGAATATTTTTGACAAATGACTTCATACAGGAACTTGAGTCTTTTATTTCTCCAACTCCCACAACTATGCAGTGATTTATGCTAAGCAACAATAATCATCATCAGAATTGGGAAAAAGAAAAAGAGAGTGAGCAAGAGGATTTTTCCACTTAACAGTTTGCATATTCTGAAACAATTTGTATAAAAGATGCTTGTCAAATTACGAGCATGTATAGAATCTTCAAACATTTCCACACAAAGATTTAGCAGTGATAACGAGGGAAAAGATCCAAAATAGCTGATGTGCAACAGGGCAATGATTTTTAACAGAACAATTTTTATCTTAACCGGACATTTTGTTTTCAACATCCATTAAAAGTGTCTGAAAAACTAAATGAAAAATACTGTAGATTGGAATCTGAGTACACAAAGTGAGCCAGGATCTATATTCAGTGGTACTTTGCACAGCAAAAATTGTTGCTATTTAGCTTATTCTTGCCATATCATTATATACCTCAGACCTTATTTAAGGTCTCAGAAATTGAGCCCTTGGGAAAAGTTTACCGTTATGACAGCATGGCTTCAAGCTCTTGTGCTGAAAAAATTGTAGAGTCATAGAATAGTTTGAGTTGGAAGGGACCTTTAAGATCATCTAGTTCCAATACTCTGCTATAGGTGGGGTCACCACTCACTAGACCATGTTGCTCAAAGCCCTGTCCAGCCTGGCCTCGAACAACTTCAGGAAGGGGGCATCCACAGCCTCTCTGGAGGCCCCTTTCAGGTAGTCGAGGGGGAGTACTTCATGGCTCATTTCTCCCACTGCAGCTCAGATGTTGGAAAAGAGGTGTAGATAACACATCCAGAAGTAATTATCTTTCACCACAAGTCCAGTATTTTGGGAGTACTTTGGAAGCTGAATGCATCTAAATGACTTGGAAGAGTTGGGCTTTCTAGATTAAGATTTCCCATTTTGTTGCTGCTGTTGTTTAACCTTACAGCTTGCTTCAGTTATAAAATGCTGAGTTCTGAATCCCAGTCATTAGAAATGAGGCTGTGGTTCTCTGCTCCTTTCCAAACACTCTGGAGGAAGACTGCTGTCACCTGGCTGACATACCCTGCTGGAGGATATTTCCAAGGAACAGGCACGTACATGCTAATAGGACATTGACAGCCTCTGGTAGAAAGCCAGGAACAAGCTATAGCAGGAAAAACACAGATGGAAACTGATAACTTTTGACAGCTTATAAAGTAACCAAATACAGACTGATTTTCAGAGAACCGGTAAAAGTTAAACTCTCATTTTAGGACTAACATTTTACCACATACTGAATTTTTGCTCTAAACCATAGAGTAGTATTCCAAATCTTAACTTTATTTTTAATAAAAGACTTTGTTAAGTCACTGCAATTTCTTCTGTAAGTCAGAATTGTAGTATCATGTAGGTTGGAAAAGACCTTCAGGATGAAGTCCAGTTGTCAACTTGACCTAACAAGACCTGTCACTAAACCATGTCCCTTGGGGCCATGATATACAAGATTATAAAACTTCTGTTAAGCCACAAATGCTGATGACAAACATCCTCTTGGAAAAGATATTGCAAAACTCTTTAGTATGTGGCCTCCTGCATCTTTTCCTGAACTGTAGTGCTGGCCACTGTCAGTGAGAAAACTTGAATAATCTTGTCTAGAAAGTTCATATGTGTTCCAGTCTTCGAACTATCGTACTGTAGGTGATGTGGTTCCCTTTTTTAAGTCCCCACACCTGGGTTTGTTTAAATGTAGGAAATTTACCCTACAGCATGGATTGAGAAGCAAGACCAGCAGAATTGATCCATTTCTGCAACAGAAAAAAAAAATATATATATATTCAAATCACTTGATTACCTGTCTAAATAGTTATAAAAGGACTTGCTGGGTTTGTCAGTTGTCTCAAAATCACTTGGTTCTGCAACTTACGATGTTGATCCTAAACTAGGTCACACAAAGCAAATTACTTCTAGAATTATTTCTGATTTGTGCCTTTACCCACTGAATCTTTGTAATCTCAGTTTCTTTGCTTAAGTGTATCATCTTCTGTTCTTCAGATACTGAACTGCACTCTGTTTTGCTCTTTGTCTTCACTATGTCTTTTTCCATCACACTCTCAGCTTCATCAAGCAATGAGAGAACAAGGGAAGTGAATGTTGATGTTGCATACTGGGTAAATTTTTATTATCTGTGGCTGAACTAGTGTGGCAGTCGTTACTGTATTACCTGAGGCAATTGCTACGTACAATTGTAATAGTGGTTTAAGCCTGAGCAACGTATTATCTACAGTTCATTTTCTTTGTAATGAAACTGGGTTCCATAAGGACTTTTTGTGACATGAAAGGGGAAGATGGTCAGTAAGAAGTCTGAGTGTCACGGTGCTCTGGGAGCTATGATTTTCCCCAGGGCCATGGCAGGCTTCATCCTGTGCCCCTCTGTTTGGCCAATATCCCAGCCAAGCTACTTAGCTCATATTTTAAAATATGTTTCCTACAAAAAGCTGTGTAACTGAATGGCAAGAATTCAAATTCACCTCAGCTGAATTTTCTGCATTTGGGTTATCTGTGTTTGGAATGTCTCTCTGGTCTTTCACATCTTGTGTCAAAGTGGTCCTTCAGTGGTATTCTGGCCAGTCTGCACAAGACTGTTCAGGAGTGGAGGAATGGCAGCATTCTCCTTTTTCCCAGTCCAGTCTCCAGGTAAGTGAGAAGAAACTCTCCAGTCAACACAGTGGGAAACTTTGGTTGTAACTTCTGTCTTCATCAAGAAGAAATTGTCTTGCACTTGGGCTTCCAGGTGTGAGGCTAAATTCTTAAGCTGCAGCAAGCTACTTGTGTTCCCTTCTGTTATAAGTCTCACTCTGTGTGAAATGCATGAACTACACATAACGCAGAGAATAAGCAGGAACAGAAATTGACTTGGAGATTAAGACCTTCTCAAGGCTGAAGATAAGTGAATACAGACCTCCCTTTTCCTCAGTGCATTACTGTAGCAGAAGTGCTAAGTCATGGTTTGAGTCAAGTGATTGAGCACCTGGTGGGAAGGCAGGGCCAACCCAGGGGAGCTCAGGTGCATGCAACGTGCTTGAATCACCAGAAGGGGTTGGAGCTAGGACCCAACCCTTCCCAGACCTCATTTAAAGGTTGGTGGTGAAGGTAAGGCTGCCTCACTGGATGTTGTTGTATACCTGGGGTGTTTTGAAGATAAGTAGCTTTTTTTTCTTTTATTTCTGCAAAAGCTTGCTTGCTGCATCCTGGGGCTTTGTTGTTCTGCTGTTATTTGCTGTGCTTTCCATTGCATTATAGTCATGAAGATCACCAGTTAGGGTATAATGCAGGGAGGAAAAGAAGGTTTTGATTAATGCTTGGCTGAATGTGAGCCACTGGTGTGTCCAGGTAGCCAAGGTGGCCAACAGCATCCTGTCTTGTATCAGACATGCTGCAGTCAACAGGAGTGAAGAGCTGATCATCCCCCTGTACTCAGCCCTGGTGAGTCTGCACCTTGAGTACTGTGTTCAGTTTGGTGTCCCTTACTACAGGAAAGACATTGAGGCCCTGGAGTGTGCCCAGAGAAGGACAGTGAATCTGTGAAGGGTCTGTAGCATGAGTTTTAGGGGGAGCAGCTGAGGGAACTAGGATTGTTCAGTCTGGAGAAGAGGAGGCTCAGGGGAGACCTTTTTGCTCTCTACAAAGAACTGAAGGAACATGATGAGGTAGGGTGTCATCCTTTTCTCCCAAGTAATAGTGATAGGGTAAGAGGAGATAACTTCCTCTGCTGCCACTTGAAGCTCAGGATGCATATTAGGAAAAACTTCTCTTAAAGAATGATCAGATCTGGAATGGGCTGCCCAGGGAGGTGGTGGTGTCACTATCCTCGGAGATGTTTGAGGTATGTGTAGGTATGGTACTTAAGAACATGGCTTAGTGGGCGATTTTGGTGATAGGTAGGTGGTTGGACTAGGTGATCTTAGAGGTTGCTTCCAACCTTAATAATCCTGTAAAGGAGAATGAAAGTTTGTTGTTTTTTTTTTTTCTGGAGAAAAATGTCTTTTGAGGGCAACAGTCTAAAAATGAATTCTAGAAAACTATGAATGCCAGCTTTCTTTACAAATCTGCTCTATAGAAAGAGATTAACTTGGATGTTGTGGAATTCAGTTGAATATCCATGGCTACAGGATGCTGGAGCTCTTAAAACTGAAACAGATAACCTAAAAAGCTATTTTCTTTTCTGCTTTAAGTTCTGAAATTTTCCTTCAGCTTAACCATTCAGAAAAACAAATAGATCCAGGGCACTATGTGATTCTAATTAGTAGAAAACTGAACTAAAACTTCTGAGGAGGCTTTCCCAGGACCAATGTGACTAAATATATATGGGTACACAGTACTACAGGGATTCTGAGACTTAGAGAGCTCCAAGTGGTTTGAAACACTTTAATATTCCACTGGGAGGTGACTTAAAATTAGCTGTGGATATTAATCTCTTTTTTGTAAGCAGGTTGTGTAAATTTAAGTGTGAATGTAATTAAAGAACCCAAAAGATTTTACTGCCATACTCAAACTTGATTTTTATAGATTAAACAAACTCTGCACAAAGCCTGAAAAACTCCACTTTGTAGTCCTATAATACCTGGGAAAACATTGTTTAGATTTTCACATCCAACCTCTGACCTTAACTAGTTCTATTGTGATGGGAACAGAGAAACAAGATGTTTAATTGTCTTCTCTACATGTCCCTCTGAAATTTTCAGAAGGAATTAATGTGTCATTAAGTTTTTTCAATATGCCAGTGCAAATAATCTACTGGGAAGTCACGGTTCAGGAGTCTGTAACCGGATTCAGGATTACATTCAATAAATTCTGTACCTTCTCTAATTAAAAATAAATGTTGTAGACCAGCAGAGCTGCCATTGGTGCAGAATTCTGATGAAGAGATTATACTAAAGTTCCAGTTTTTCATCCAGCCAGTTTCCTGTTGTAGGACTATAAAACTTCATTGGCTATACCTTCCTGGTCTCAGGAGCAAAGACTGGAAGCCAATATGGTTAATGTAGCTGAGCAGTTCCCAGCATGAAAGATGACAAACTGTGTGAACTTAGACCACAGTGCAGCACAAAGCAGGCACGGCACCTGCACGGGAAATAAGTGGAAGAACAGATAGATTTTTAGGTGGAATCAAAGCAGGTGAGGTCAAAAAGAGGATAGCAGTGAGCCTGGAAATCCTGGAACACTAATCCAGACCTTCTGCCTGTAATTTCACAGAAAAGGCCACAACAGAAGAGGAGGATCTGGGAGGTTTTCCATTGTGTTGCATGGTGGGTGTAGTGGAAGTAGCTGTAAGCAGAGCTTAGGGTTTCTTGACTACTTTCAGGGACAGTAACTCCACCGTGTCCCTGGGCAGCCTATTCCAATACATTATGTCTTACTGAGAAGAAACTACCTGATTTCCAACCTGAAGACAGAGATGCTTAATTATCCCTAGAGATAACACTGTTTAATTCAGAATCAAAAATTTGGGTGTTAGAGTTGTATTAGTTATCTATTTCTATGCCTTATGAGGTCATGTTCTTAACTTACATTTTTATCATTTTATTTAAATAAAATAACTTGTAACAAAGTACATTTTTATTGAAATGTAATGCATCATATGGCTTTATAGTTTTGCTGCTAACTACTACTACAGGCTATTTGTCATCAAGCTGAAATATCTATGTTACATGCACTGTAGCGTGCCATTGAAATATGGAAAGATTCATAAAACATTCATATTCTCTTGTCATGGCAAAGGTCAGTATGGAGTCTGTTTCCTGCTTTCTGGCTCATGACATGGTGTGCGTAAAATATAGGTTTCCCAATGCATGATGGGTTTCCCAAGCCTAGTTTAACTATGGGGGGGAAAAAAAAAACCCTAGAAATAATTTTGAATTGGTATGCTGATTTTATGGAGAATACTTAAAAGGGAGAACTCTGTCTGATGCCACTGACATCATGTGTTTGCACAGAGATAGCACAGGGTATCAGTATCTGTCTCTCTCCCTCTTTGCTGCTATATTTACCACCCTACTGGCCATAAAAGGTCTGTCCTGGGGCTCTGACATTCCACTGACTGCAGGCATTATTTTTGTTCTGGACATTCAAGTCCAGTCCTTACCCCTGGTCCTGTCTACATCTGCCTTTGCTGCATTCATCGTTGCTATATGTTTCTGTTGTTCACCCGTTTCAGAGCTATTCCATTTGCTGTTGTTCATCTGGGCCCCGGTAAGTGTTTCTCTACAGCGGAATGTTTATGCGTTCAATTATTTTTAATCTGAATCTGTAATGCCTAGTTGATAGTAGCTGCCTTTAATCTTCCCAAATCCTCAGTTATCTGAGGAAGTTGTGGATTGGTACTGAAGAAATCTGAAGGCTCAACTGTGGGACAAAGTGAAGTAGCGCAAGGTTTCACTTACCAAATCAGCTATCCCAGCATATTCTTATAGTACCCTCAAATGAAGCGTGGATTGCATTGTAGCAGGAATCTGTTGTGTTACCTCCTTTGGGATTGGAGAATGTGTAAATCTAAATATTTTCTAGTTGTGAAGGATGTCTTGTGATTTGTAAAGGAGATGAAACAACACTGACTAAGCAGAAGGAAATCTTATTTTTTTAAAAACTTATGCTTCTGGATTTTTTTTCCCCTATTTCATTGTTTTCACTGATTGATGAAGCAGATCTTTAACAAATCAAAGACAGTAAATCATGCAAGAGGCACTGCCAATAATTCACTTCCCTTGATGTGTATTTACAGCCTCCAAACAAGTGCAGGACTGCCTGTCTGCTCAGATGTCATTCTGAAAATTCAGTTCAACAGCTGCTAACGTATAGCTCCAAAATCGGCACATTCATCTAACTATGTCTTCTATATTTTTAGGCCTGGCACTGCAGTTACAGAATCCTACACAGATCTTGAGAGGGAGTGCTACCCTTGTAGTAAAAAGGGCTGGTTATTGTAGGTATAGGTGATATGGGTTTTATCCCATTTAAAGAGATGGGAGCAAAATTCTTACAAGGTTCAAATTTTCCTGTCATCCCCACAAATATAGCACTACTATATCTTGTCAGACTGATGTCACTAACTGACCTTTACCTGTGAGTAATGCTTGATGTTCTGGAGGAAATACAAAACATAACTGATAGGATGATGAAACGCCTATAAAAGGAAATTCTTCTTACATTACATATTAAAAGTTGGCCTTTGATTTAAGCCAGGAGAGCTGACTTCTTGTTCAGCTTGTGTCTTACTTGGTTCTTACTCCTACTGTGTACTTCTCTTACTTCTGAGGATAGTGAGGTCTGCAGGTTTAATGTTTGGAAGAAAAAAGTTGCCTTTATACGTTCTAAGTATATGAACTTGAAGTTGTTAAGCATGGTTTTTTTTTTTCACTCTGATAACATGTAAATTGAAATACCTCTTTTAATGTCTCTATTTGACAATACATGAAGTGTTCTATTTCCCTACTTTGCATCCCAGAAAGCTGGAGAAATCTCTGAGCAGTGGGACTAAATGAGTGTTAGCATTGTGGCTGTTGGTTTGATGAAGAACCTAAACAAAGCTGAAAATGAAGCTGGAGAAGGTGGAGGGAGGGAACTGCTGTCCTGTACAAAGGAAGATGAAAGGATGCTCTCATGCTCTTTCCCTTTTAGTGTACAAAACAAGACTCATCTGCACATCTTAACTTTGCTAAGTAAAAATCACAGGGGCTTGCAAACCCTAACCGTTTTCTGAAGACCTGGCAGAGAAAGCAGTGAAGGAAAATGAAGAAATCTTATGAAACTGAGAAAGTTAAAAGAAACTACGTACCACCAAAGGCCAACAAAGTGAAATAAACAGCAATGAAAAATATTGATAGGAGTAAGGATACTAAACAGAATTGTGTTCATTTGACTTGCATGAGAAAAATGGCCAAGAGGGCAAGTAAAGGAATAAGCAAGGTACTCAGTTTTTACCATAGAAAACAGTAATTGTTGATTTTCTGCAAATGAGCGACCAGAGCTGTTATGCGAAGAGCAGCTCCTAGTCCTTGAGTGAGCCCTGAAATATAAATAAGTTAAAACTTTATCTTTTTTCATAATTTGCCTTAATCTGGTGGAGTACCTGAGCCATTACCAAAGAAAACAGTTTTCTGCTTGTTGTCTTGCTGTCGAAACAAGTACTAAGGGAAAAAAGCCTGCGATACTGAAAACATGGGTTTCATAAAATCCATGAAAAAATATTGATCTTCATGTAATTAAGATGACATTTCAGCTCTAAGTAAATGTATTTTATATCAAAACATGAGATAAGTAGTTTCATCAACGTGAACAAAACCAGGAGTAGAACAAATCCTCTATTGTTTTGATTTGAATAAAAAGCAATAGCAATTATCTCTTTTTTCTTCTTTTTTTTTTGTCAATGCTCTCTCACTGTAGCCTACTCCTATTCATATTCATTTAATCAGGGATAACCCTAGCCATCTTGTAAGCATAATGACAAATGATAAGAAAAAGAAAGGTTATCAGGATGAATTGGTAGAGGCAACATTTCGTGGCAGAGGAGGAAACATTGATTTTAATAACAACAGTAAAACAAAAGAAGCCTGGAATGCCGACTGAAAAAACAAAAGTTAAGTCCTTACTGCAGTCAGCCCTTATCCCATTTTTCAGAAGGGAACTACCTCTCACCTGATCAAATTTTCTTTTTTGAGGAACTGCAAGAAAAGCTATTGGTGGTTGTGTGAAGTAAAATTTAGTTGAGGATATCATCTGGAGGTATGACATTCTAGGTTAAAGAAGAGAATGTTCAGATTGATAAGCAATATATTATCAATATTGTGTACTGAATGTATTCCTGATTAAACTTTGAAAGTGTGATAAGTCCCTTTAACTGAATCTCTAGTATAACATAGGAAATAATGAATAGAGTTATAGAATCATAAGAGTTTGAAGGGGCCTTTAAAGGTCATAATGCATTTTTATGGAAAAAGTGATGTCCATGTGTTTTTAATTGATTATTAGAATCTTGACTTGTTAATTAGATTGAATTTGAATATTGTATTACAAAACCAAATGAAATGGTTATATGTTCTTATCTCAGCTTATAATGTATTGAATAATTTTCCTGCAGTCTCATACCATTTAAAATCATTTAATTTATTCTCTTTCTTAAGAAAAATATTTACAGTACTTCTGAAGAGGTTGAGCATGCATAACTTGAAGTTAAACATGTAAAACTTCAACAGTTTGCAGTAGGAACAGGGATACTGTTACAGGTGAACAAATGCCATAGTACAGGGATTTCTGCTTGTGTTGAATACATGTGAGCTTCTTGAAACTTAAATATGAACTCTTCTTAAGAAGCATCGAAAATGATAGCCTTAAATTTATTACATTTAATGTTTAAAGATTGAAGTTCTTATTAGTTTATATCATGTTCTGAACTATTTGTATGCTGGCTCAGAAGTTTCTTTGACAATAGTCTTTATTCTTGTTCTTTTTCAGGCAGTCCCATTACATTTACATTCATAAAAGTGTAGGGAAAACGAAATTAGAAGGCACTGATGATGTCTTTACCTTTCTACCAAAGACACCATGACCATTACGACCGTGCATATCGCCATAAAGCACTGCAGTCAACTGTAAGCCAGTATCAAAAGGAAACAAAGAGTAAATCTGCTGTCTATGCTCAAGGATCCACAGCTTATGCCCGGGGCTCTTCAGCCTATCGCCATGCTTCTGCAGCAGACTTCAGCCTCGAGTCTTCAGCAGCATATAGCCATGGCTCTTCAGCCCACCACCTGGAGTCAGCGGCCTACAGCTATGGATCTACAGCCTATGATCATGCTGCTGCACAAAGTAAGAGATCTGCTGCCTATAGTCTTGACTCTGAAGCCCTCAGCAAAAGCTCTGCTGCCTATAGTCATGGATCTGAATCAATCAACAAGCTGGCTGCAGCCTACCGGCTAGGGTCAGAGGCCTACAGTCTTGGGTAAGGCAAAAAGTAAATCTGTCTTTGAAGCAGTATTTAAGAACAAAAATGTGCTACCACATCTCATTGGTATAAATGGCAAAGCTCTCGAGCTCTTCAACACAAATAAGCTGTGTGACTTGGTGTTAATATATTTTCCAGACTTAGTGTTTTCCTTTGGCTTTGGGGCTGGGGAGCACTCTGGTCAGTTTAGTTAGCTGGACTAACTTTTGTGATGCTTGGTTTGGCATGAAAACAGCACTGACAAGGTTGACATGTCTGAATGAAGACAAATATGAGCTACATATACATTCTCCAAGCTGGGTGGCCATGAGCCCCCAAAATTGTTTTGCCCTATTAAGGCAACTGAAGCTAATATTCCGTGCTGAGAGAACTTTTGGGTTGAGGCTCTTATTTGGCCATGATGGAGCAGTAAAAGAACTTGGGGCTGTTTGTGTAACTTGAGCTGATACATGAATATATCACTAAACATTTCTGCCTAGGCATAGTGTTTTCATTTTTTGTACTGAGTGAGTCAAGAAATTGAAGTTTTCACAATGAAAATAGGTTGTTGAGATACTATTTTCAAAGAATGCTATGAAGTGTTTATTTTGCATTAGAATAGCTATGTTTATTATTTTAGTTTAAGACAGTAAATAATGTTCAAGCAATTACTTTAGCAGAATACTTCAGATATCATAGCCTCATATTATATGAATGTATCTCAGAAGTTTACAAAGTTGGAGGAACGTTAAAGTAAGATTAGAGCAGCTGTTGGCAATAAAGAAAATCAACAAATTGTAGAGAAAACATCTGCTCTCCATTATATTAATATATTAAAATTTAGAGCATTGTTAGGAGAATCAATTGAGACTTGTTCACCAGAAAACTTGAATTTTGAAAACAGAATATTCTCCAAGGATTTTAGATAATTATGAATTCTGACCACAACTACTGAGGGAAAGACTACCTGTGCCACAGTAAATAACGCCTTGTGATTACACCCTTCACTTGTCTTTCAGTAAGTTCAGGGTCAAGGCTCCATTTGACAGAGTTTGTTCAGGAAACTGAACCTCAAACAGAGCCCAGATGAATGACTTGGCTGTCTTGGGCTGGACAGTATCCAGTCTTTCCTCATGAAACAATTTCACGTGTAAAAATAATTAACCGCTCTGTGAGGTAGTAAGAGTGACTCATTTATAATCTGCTGATAAAGGGATGCGGACTGGAGATAGAGGTTATATTCCTGGAGAGAGCGAAGTAGGGAAAGATATGCCTGGATTGTTCCTGCCCTGCAGTGATGCAGCTTTGTCTACTTGTTGCTGCTACCCATAACCCAGAGCCTCATAGGAAACCCAGAACTCATAGGAAACTTTGAATATTCCAATGGAAACATTACCTGAAGTTACAAAAAATGATTGTAGAAGTGAAATCTGTCAAGCCCCATTGACAAATGCCTCAGTGACTTTTTTTTAAATACTCATAGTGAAACACTCATCTTCTTACTAAGAAGAACTCTACTTTTTAATGAAACTAGACTATGAGAGAGCTTGGAATGTTTCTGGGTTTCCTGGATGCTTTGTCTGACATAATAGCTTTTGTTTTGAAACAGTATATTTGGTGTTACTTGCAAGCTGCTCTGTAGTACAAGAGTTGCCAACAGGTCTCATGTACTGTCCTGGCAATCAGAGATGAGAATGTCTCAGTTGCAGTGCCTCTCTGATAGTGTCCTCATACCAGAGGTATGGGAAACTCAGTGCTGCTGTGGGAGACAAGGACTTGGGATATTAGACTTACAAATTTAAATCATTCTTGCACAAAACTTAATACATGGGAGAATGTGGCTCTGAGTGGTAAAATTTAAGATAATTGTATGGTTAATATGGCTTCAATTCTGATATTTGTTTGGTTTCTGAAGCAACTTCTTGGTGGCCATTTTTGTGCAATTTTCATGATGTACAAGTGGTGCTGATTCATACTAATTTTTCCCAAGTTCACGTTGTCTTCCCCTCAAAACCTAAAGCACTTCAAGTGATGATGTGGTGACAAGGTGTTACTAAAATAGGCTGGGCAAATCATTTTCTGATCTCATCCTTATAGAAAGAATGATATAATGGGGGAAAGAAAGTCTTCAAACACTTTCAATTTTCAAAAAGTCAAAGTGCTCTGAATCAAGGTGCCATATCCAAAGTAGAGTACTGGTGGTTCCTTGAAGACTGAATACACACAAATCCAGACTGTTCAAATAACTGTTGATTGTTGCCTATCATTTGATTTAACATTTAGATTTATGTATAGTAGTTCTGTAGATGTAAAGTTTTGTGGATAAACCTTTCTAAGCCCAAGAGGAAAAGAGACTATTCAAATACTGAGCTTATATTCAAGCCACCTCTTATTTTTATTGGAAGTAGTTTTGTTAAGTTTTAACGTTCCTGCAAAACGTGAGTCTCATCCATTTCTATAAATGCTTAAAGAAGAGTGTCCATAGAGAGGTGAAGTCGATGTGCAATTGGTGCTATGTGAAGAATTCATCATGGGGAAGCAGTGGTGAAGGACACAGGGCTAAATAATGTGCAGGACCATGACCTTATCTCAGTTGTCTGAGTGGAAAACATGCCAAGAGCACTGAGAGCTTGAAGGAGCTGCAGCTTGCTTCTTCAGGAGGACAAAAATGAAATGCAGGGGGGTTGGACTAGATGATTTCTAGAGGTCCCGTCCAACCCCTACAATTCTGTAACTCTGCGAAATACAAGGAACAGACAGCCCAAGCTTTCTTCAAGCCATGACAGGTTGAAGTAGCAAGAGAAGAAAAATAAAAGCTGGCAAAGCTAAGAACAAGTGCAGAGGGAGGTTTTCAGCTCTACTGGTTACCATTTGCCAAAGCTGTAAAATGGTGAGCTCCTAAAACAAGCTTGAGTTTCACCAAGAAAAGGTTGCTACATCACACCTTGCCCTCTCCACCAGCTTGGAGCCACCCCAGACCTTTGCTGCTCCTCTTGCCCCTACAGGGCTGTGAGGCTCTCGTTTTTTGTTTTTTGTTTTTTTTTTTTTTGTAAGCTCAGTATTTTGCCATTGCTCAAACTTTCATTGCTTTTCCACGTGTCCTTTTCTTGGCTGGCAACCTCGAGTGAAGACGATTGTGTCAGAGTAGCTTTCTGACCACAAAATGGGCTTGCACAGAGAGAAAATATAAGTTAATGGTGTGGCTCAAGTATTTGTATTGATTTGCAGTTCAGGAGAAGTAGCAAAGATGACAGGGATGTAATTCAGGTGAACAAAGAAAGGGGAGGAGAGGCATCTTACTGACTTGCAGTTAATTAGAGTGCCAGATAGTAATGCTGTTCTGCACAGTAACGTAACCAAGAGCAGGGGAGGACCGAGTAAATATTACACTTTAAGAAACATGAGAAGACTGTGAACTTGACCTCCCTGCTGGCACTGCTTGTCCTTCAGTTTATTATAAGTGAGGGTTAAGGAGAAGGCTTCCAAACACCATGGCTGAGCACGGAAATCATTTTAATGCAACCTGCTATGTGGAAACAATTCCCCTTTAAAACATTTGTTGTGGAATTTGTGATAGGGAACAGCATGATTGTTGTCAGCAGTATTGCTTGGGCCCTTGACAAATCTGTCAGCAACATAAAGTGAGTGTATCTAGCACAGTGTGCTTCTTGTCTTATTTTTAGAAGCTGGATTTAAAGAGCTTCCTTGTGAAAAGGCTTTTTTAAATATATATGTATTTTCTCTTTTCCTGGGTTTATCAATCCACGCTCTCCTCTTCACTGTGAATCAGTTCAAACATTACATACTAGAAAATAAGTAGCTGCAGGAGATGAGCCTGAGAAATGCCTCTTGACTAGTGGAGCTCCCGTGGTGCAGTTATGCTCTGTACCAACAGCATCGCTTCCTGTTGGAGGAATAAGTGAGAGAGAGGTATTTAAATAAAGCACCCTAAGGACAATGTAATGATTTTCTAGTGGTGCTGAGGAGCTCACAGATGCCTTTTCATGCTGTGCTGGAATAACTGCAAAGTAGGGTGTTGTGGCCCGCTCCTAGGATACATTTCTCAGGCCCAGGTTTTCTTTTTGCAGTATGGGAAACCTGCTTCTAGAGACATAAGGACAATGGCAGTGCTGAAAACTATTTCTGTCTTGAAGAAGATAGAAATGTGAATATATATGAGGATATGGCATCAAAACACAACCTCTTCTGGGAAGTCTTATAGGCTCTGCACAGTATTGTTGTTCCGGTTGACTACAGGGAATGTTAATAGTGGCTATCTGTTTTTTAATATCTCTACAGGATGATACCTGTGCTTTGGCATGTATAAACATCCAGCTCCCCTTTCATTCCATACATTCAGTGACTCTACTGTGAAACTGAGAGAATGCTGGCATTGATATTTTAACATGCATTTAAACCATCAAGAAAGAAGGACTCTAAGCTTGGGTCACCAACCTTGATAAGGCACCACAGATAGCATCTGACCTGGAAAAAGCACACGTGTGCTAGCTGGGTAGATCAAGTGAGGCTGAAAGCTGTTAAAAGGTCATGGTACTGTTCCTCCCTGAGAAACCAGAGAGCACTGATATCCTGCTCCTTCTCCTCTGGGGAGATTCTGTTCCACATATCAGATAAAAGGTTGGAACGCTTTAAAATAAAGGGCAAGATTTTAGAAACCAGTTCAAAAAAAAGAGTCCTCCGTTAGGCTACCTAAATAACAGTTGTAGGCACTCTTTGGTTTTGTATTGCATAGGAAGAAACAGTAATAACAAGAAAAAGTGGGAATAAATGTTATGATAGAAGTAATGACCAATTTGTTTTCATGTGCAGAGTCCATCTGAATATTCATTTCTTCATTCATCCATATAGCTTCCACTGAGTAGATACAAATGATAGGAGGGTTTGGAAAGGAGAAATGTTTTATTCCACTTCAGATTTACATATGCACTTCAATTCTGAAAAAGGTTTTTGGAGTTACTCTGGATATTCCTGAAAGCACCAGGTGGGTGCTCTAGTGTGGATGCAAAGCTATTAGAAGATTAGTTAGGTACAGCTGTGGGAACAAATGAGAATGAAGTAGGAAAGCATGCTGTCAGTGTGTTAATCCAAGGTATTCTTGTAGCTGAAATACTGGGTGCAGTTCCTATTATCCTGCCCCCCAAAATAGAGTCTGAAACTAGAAAAAATTGGAGATTGGTAAAGGGGGTGGAAGGAGGATACCCTTTGCCTTGAGAAGGTAAGGAACTGGGACTCTTGGGAAGGAGGCAAATGTGAGCATGTGTACAGTATATACAGTGTACAGTAGTGAAAGATTCTCTGCATGAGAATGAACAATGAATGTTTTTTTCCTCCTGTTCATCTTCATAGAGCAATGATTAAGCACAAAGTATGTTATGGTGTCATAAGGTTAAAACAGGTTCAAAGAAAGTGGTGTTTGCCTAATATAAATAAGCTGTGAGCCTGTTTCTGTAGCAGCAAAGCAGTCCCTTACTCAATGTTCCTAGGCCTTTGCTTGAAATCAGAAAGATTTTTTGAGGGATGTGTAATGCTATACAGACTCCTTAGAAAAAACAGCTTTAGACTGCTAAATTAGAGAACAGGTCTAAAAGCACCCTTGTCATTCAATATAATGCTTCTCAGGAGAACATTGCTTAGTCCAAGATGTGTTTTTGGAACAGCAAATGACTGCAGTAAATGGTTCACTGTTGTGTCAGAAAGCCTGAGTCCAATAGATGTCTGGTGGCCATACATAGATCTGTACAGCTCACAGATGTCACTTGTGGCTTTGACAACAAAGTGTTTTGTGCCCTAGTATAATACCTATGGGCAGCCCTTGCTCTTGGAAGACAGCACAGAGACTCCCACTGCAGCTGCCCTTTTGAACTGAAGAGAGGGAAGTTGTCTAGGCAGGTGCTTTTCTGGTTCTCAGCATGTACATGCTAGGTGTGTATTCACTGTGCCAGCCAAAGTAATCAGGTGACTACAGCAAAAGTTGCCTTGATCCATAGACACATAGCTTAGAAAACTGCAGTGAGTAGGAATCAGCTGTGTATGTGTGGTATTTTCATCTTATTTCTCATACCTCTGCAAAATACCTAATTTTATCCCCAGTCTGAGATGAAGATGCCTGACATCAATCTGAAGGGCTTAGGGGGTATTCATTAATGCCAGCTGTGGAAGGCATAAAAATGTGAAGGATTCAGCCTCTTGCAGAATTTGATTTAAAAAAAAAAAAGAGAAAAGGAGCAGTCTAAAACAATTTATCTTCTTTTTGAATAATTTTAGAGAGTTACAAGTGAAAGAAAAATATGTAAAGAAAAGATCAACAAAGGCCTGGCAGAGGGTGATAGGAATTGCTATGTGTGCTGCCCTTTCAATCCCTATATAGTTTGGGTCCAGATTCTGTATCTGAAAATTAAACTGATGGGATAGCCAAATTCTGTTTGACTAACAACAAGTAGGTTTGGATTTAGTGGTTCTCAAAATGCGGAGTTGGACTTGATGAGCTGGACTTATGGGTCCTCTCCAGATTGGGATATTTTATCACATTTTCATCACATTTTGTCTTCTTTTATGAGAACAGAAACTTCTTGGCATTTAAACTGAAGTCCAAAGGACAGCAGTCTTATGTGATCTAGAAACAAAGCAAGGCCTGAGGCAGTCTGGCCGAGTCACAATTCCAGGTTTACCCCATTCTAAATTAGGACAGAAATAAAAGTCAACTGCTGAGTAAAGGACAGATGCTCCAACAGATCACAGTTCATTTACAAAAACTTATTAAACATTACCTTTGCTTTCTCTCATTTATTTGACCAAGAGTTGTCTACATGCATTTCTGATTGGCTGTCAGGTTGTACCACATCATTGGCAAACCCAGGATGGAGGCAACTTTTTATTTATCTTTAGTCTTATTTATGTTATACATGTGGGATTTTTTTTTCAGTGTGTATGAGTTTTGGTTGTTATCCTGCTGAGAGCATGGTCTGGCTCTGGGCTGAGGAGCCTTGCTGGGAGATGGCATGCCTTAATTCTGCTCCCGTGTCTGTGCACATCAGACTTCTCACTGCTTAGAAGTCCCTCTCTGATGGTGGGGAGCAGTAGTCTGTTTTCCTTTGCTTTTCATTCTTTCTGCTCACTCACTCCCCATCTGCCTGTGCTATGTGAAATGGCATTGCTTCATTCAGCTCTCTGCTTTTAATGGGCTGGGGTGCTATGGGAGAGCACCAGGGAAGCAAACACCACTTTTTGAGCCCAAAGCTGTGCCCTATGATTTCTCTGAGGAGTCCTAAAATCATCATTACTTTGGATGTATTTGTCCACCAACAATATTTTTGTTGGAGACCAGACAATTTGAGAGCTGTGCGTTTTAGGAAAGTAGAACTCATCGAAAGTAGAACTCATCAGTTCAAATATAGTCTTCAGAATTACTTAGTGGTCTCAACAACTCAAACTATGTATGTAAACTCTTCAGTCTCAAACCAAGCATTGAAGTGTGTGTTGCCACCAGGTAGGCTGTTTATTCTCTGTATTTAGATTTAATGTATCAAGGGGCATCAGTGTTATATCTGTTGGTATGAATTGCATTTTGTTTTCTGTTTAATAACTTTGTTATTAAAGACGATGCTTTATTGCTTTTCAAATGACAACAAAAATGAATAGTACTTTAATATTATGTTAGAATGTTTCTTAACAGCTTTTTTTTTTCTGAAATTTAACAGTATCATTTTTATTTCAGACTGAAAGATTCCAATTTAATGATAGAAGATCAGTCCTATAAAATGAGCCCCAAAGCGAAGAGAGCAAAGCAGAATTTGGTATCTGAGGACAAAGAGAATGAAGCCATAGACTATTCAGTACCAATATTCACAGGACGGTATGTGCATTTTTTTCTTTTCTTTTTATTTTTTTGTCAAATTCTGATAATAAATGCTAAAATAATGAATTCTTTTCCCCCCTCTCTTGGATCTTGAAGCGGTTGTTTGTGCTTCACATGAGTGTTAAAAAGATGAAGAGATGTTAACTGGCAGAAAGTCAGCTATGGGGCATCCAAAACCAGGACGAATGGATCCAGGTGTCTGGACTTTGTCCCTGGTGACGTGTTTGAAACACTTTCTATGAAATTACAATGTAATTATAACTCTACTTACTGGGAACTAGATGAGCATGTTGTCCACATTATTTAGTGCTGGTTTAAAGGCTTGTAATCCAATGTCCCCTACCACATGTAAATCAACAATGAAACAATGTGCTAGTGTTTTGTCCTGGCAGAATGAAAACCTTGGATGAAACCAAGTAGTTTCTCAAATTCCTTATAATGATTCATGCACATCTCACGTGTTGATGGTATTTATTGCATGGCTACTGCTGACGTAATGTTTTACTGCAGCAATGTCCTCAGTAAAGCTGAATGTGAACTTTGTGTGGAAGCCAGATCCAACACAAGCAAGGAGCCTCCCTTGTACTTTTTGGGATACAATGTAATGATTCTATTAGGAGTCTGTGGCAGATTAGGTCTGACAATTTGTTTAGACTGATCTATAACAGGGTAGGGTGTAGAAAAAAGATCTCTGATTCGAGGCCAGGAGAAAAGTTTCTTGCTCACCTGCAGTTGAACAGAAGCCTTTCTTCAGCTTGCCCTTCTTCTGCCGTGCACATTTTTCATGGGCTGCTTCTACACTGTTTCTGGGAGTTGGCATCCGATACCTACTGCTTGGTCAGCACTCAGGACACAATGTCGCTCTTGCTCTGTGGTTGAACTTGTGCTTTTCTGTGATGCTGAATTCCACTTTGTCAGTGGGAGACATCACTGCTTTTGCATTCTGAGCATCCTGCTTTTGTGACGAGGCCAGCAATTCTGGTTTTTATTTATTCCTTTCAACTGTCCTGGAATAATTTTTTACTTGCCCTTTCTACTTTTCCATGTCAGATTCACTTCTCTTTGATCCCACCAACATTCAGAAGTGCACACTGTTGCATTTTTAAAGTATTTCTCTGGAGGTTCAGCTATATATTCTGTGATAGAAATACATAAATATGTCTCACAAAAAGCTTGCAGAAACGTATTTTCAAGGCTTCTCACTATCTATATGCTTTACTCAGCTTTTGCCATCTGTCTTCCATGCCCTCAAACATTAATATGCTCCTTTTTTATTTTGTCTGCAGTCTACAGAAGTAAAATTTATGGTATTGGTCGGTAACTGCCAACTGATGGCTGTACTCATGGATGATGATCTTAGATTTTATACAGGCTCCTATGATCTAATAAAGCATGACCTTTCTTCTTTTTATTTCACTTTTTTGTGTATTGAATACAATGCCTAATTCAGTGCAGTAGTGTGGCTTCGTTTGCTTGCATCTGTGTGATAACTGCAGATACTTCATTAAAAATACTGACAGATCCTTGTAGTGTACTATTCATCTTCTTAGTACTGTTAGCATCAATCTCATTTTTTGTAAAGTTGTCTGTGATTTTTGTGCCACTGAAGTGACCCAAATACTTTTTTTGCAACTACTTTAAGAATATATATATATAAAAAAAAAAAAAAGGCATGTGATGCCAATTCAACAGGGCATTAAATGTTTGGGATACTTTTTTTTTTTTTCTGTTGGCATCATGACCATAAGTGCATGCCAAGGCTGTGGAAGTTGCGTGCCACGTTCCTGTCAGATATTTTTGTTCAAAACATAGCAGCTGAATCATGTGCATGTTATATGTCATTACCAAATTCCTGTCTGAAATGGATGTGTGGCTTCCCGTGGGGAGATAGCTTTTACAAGGAATAGTTATTTATAAAGGTCAGCTCTGCATGCATTCACTGGCGCTGTTGCCTGTGCTGCTGAGTGACCTTCAGTACTGTGTCACCTTTTCTGTGATTTGATTCTATTTCAGACTACCAGATTCTACTGGAAAAATAAAGTAAATAAATCCCTCACTCAGATTGTTCAGTTCATATGCCTTTTTCTGAAACACATAGCCTTACACTTGCAAGATAAAATGAAGGAGGGCTAGCCATTATCCCAGATAATAACAGTTGATGTAATGCCATAGGCGCTAAAAATACTTATGCAGGTTGTGGGACTCTTTGCAGCCACTAGTAAGTATAAGACAAGGAAGCAGATATGGTAGATACTCTTTAAATAATAATTTGTGTGTGTTATTGGGAGTTTAATCTTGTTTCTGTTTGAAAAGTATATTCTACTGAAGCCCTTGAGACATGGCTGCAAAATCAGTTCTTAAATGGTCCTGAGTGCTGCTTCTGATGCATTCATCGTTGCAGAGGGAACATGCTTCTCCTTGATCTGGGATCATTACAACAAGAAAAAAAAATGCTTATCAAAGCTAAATATTTAATACTGTTGATCAGAGGCCTCTAGGGACCATTAGGTAGACAGCTAGGCTGAGTCCTGTATTAGACTAAGGATTCATCAGCTCCCTGAAGATGCTTTATTTCTTGAGGTCCATATTGAGAAGTTGCTGAGTTAATTAATTGCTGTTATCAAGGAGGAAGTAATGTCAGTTTGCCTTTGAAACAAAATGCCACTGATAAATTTAAACTGAATACAGATAACTACATTCATATGCATTCAACCAAGTTTTCAAAATTGTCTCTAGAAATGTCTGTTGTATCTCTGCAGCTCAGATATTTCTGGGAAGAGCTGATGTGCCCTTGTAGAAAGAATCATCAGACTGACACATTTAAGGATTACTGAAGTAGCCTGAAACATGACAGGCAGAGTTTGAACGTGAGGGAGGTCAAAGCTGTAAGCTGTTAAGAAAACTTTTAGCCTTTTGAAGATGTTTTATGAGTCATGCTTACAGCGCATTTCACTACTTGACTATATTGCATTTCACTGAACTGATGTTGTGCTCCAAGTATAAGGCATTGGATAGTTAGTTATGGGCTTGAATTCAAATTTTCCTGAGTGCTGAGATGTCCTATCAAGTACATAATGTTAGTAATCTTAGAGAAAACAGAAAATCGTTTTGATATGTAGCAGAAGCAAGGGTTTTATGATCAAACAGTGAGGCTGTGCTTGAATGTATTCTGGAAATAAACAGTGACTGTTCTTACTGTAGTGTTTGCAAGACAGAATTTGTCCAGTACTTAAACAGAACCTCTTTTCATTGTGCCATCTAATGTTTGTAGAATCTATAAAGAATAGCTTGGGTTGGAAAGGGTTTTAGAGATCATCCAGTTCCAATCTTCCTGTCATGGAGGGTTGGATCAGTTTGCACAGGGCCCCATCCAGCCTGATCTCGAGTGCCTGTGGGGATAGGATATTCACAGCTTCTCTGAGCAGCCTATGCCAGTGCCCCACTGCCCTTTCTGTGAGACTTTTCCCCCTGATGTCTAAACTAAAGCTCCCCTCTTTTCATTTAGAACCATTTCCTCTTGTCTTATCAGACCATGTAAAAAGTTGGTCTCCTTTCTGTTGATAAGCTCCATTCAAGTACTGGAAGGCCACAACGAGATCTCCTCGTAGCCTTTTCTTCTTCAAGCTGAACAAGCCCAACTCCTTCAACCTGTATTCATAGGAGAGGTGCTCCAGCACTCTGACCAGAAGTAAACAAACTCAGCAGGAGGATAGTAATGTTTCTTCTTAGGTCAAGGAACTCTCATTGTGTATGTATGTGTTACTATAGAATCTATGATGTCCTGACAGCTCCAAAATACCATGACCTCAATAGTACTTCCATGCACCCATCTGAAAATAGGATTGGAGCTGTCAGGAATAATCAATCCTTTGCATCCTGCTTTTGTGAATTTCTTCAAGGAAATACTTATTCATCTTCTTAAAAACACTTGGAAGATCAGTTGCTCTGCAAACATTAAAGGATTGAATTTTCTATGAACAAAGAGAACTTGTCATATCTGCTATGTTTCTCTTCTACACACGAAAAAAAATCACAGAGAATATTGTCATACAGCTACAATTATTCTGCCCTTTTGCTATTCTTACTACTAATGGTATGTCTGTAGATCGATCAATGACCCTTAAGCCTAACATATGTGGGTGTGCATTACACTCATTGTTGTAACAATGGAGAGAATTGTTAACTGGGAAATTTGCATGACATGATAGTACAAAGAGGCACTGAAAATGACCATGACTTCAAAGAGTCAGTGAATACTGTCATTCCTCAGTACCCTTCTATGATTCTGCTTCACTGTCTGTGGACTGTTACAGAAGTAATGATCCTCAAGGAGAAAATACATTATGAAATGTCACTGGCATTTTTAGATCTACTATAGTTGGCTGACTTAATAGAAAATATGAGTGGAGTGTGTCCTCTGCATTTTTCAATGGGATTCTGCTTTTTAAAATTTCTTTCAGTGAATTAAGCATGAGTGGGATCACAGACACGGAAGAAGAAAGAATTAAAGAGAGTGCTGCCTACGTTGCCAGAAGAAACCTTTTTGCAACTGGCGAAGGAGTTAGTGTCAAGAAGGTGGCCAAATCTGTTTCTGAAGAGGAACACCATGAGAAAAAATCAAGGAAAGTAGCAGTACGGGAGTCTGCAGAGCGCATGGCCCTGAAGAAAACGGTAAAAGAGTAGAAATGAATACCTAGGCTGTATATGCGGTGCTGGTCTTCTTTGTTTGTTGTTTATGAAGAGCCTCTCACATCACAGCCCTGATTTACACGGAGGGCAATAGCAATTATTTTAGTAAACCCAAAGCATGTTCAATTAATGTACTTTCAGTGATTTAAACTCTCATTATCTTGGTGTCAGGTGGTAAGAAAAGAGGCATCAGAAACTGTAGCAATGTTGGGGGAGTGGGAGGCAGAATGGAACAGGGGAATACTCTTTTTACTGTGCTCATGCCTATCTAAGTGGCACAGCATCCTCAACCTGAACCACAAGGCAGTTTCTAGGCAGCACTTGCCAATAAAAAGGTGATGGTATAATTCCTGATGTTTTTTGGCCTGAGGACAAGCTTGTCCAAAGTGTTAATTACAGTGTTTTACTTATGGTGTGTTAATAAGGGAGACGATTGACAGCATCTGGAACTGAGTCTCTAATTTTGGATAGCTTTGATATTTCTGTTCAGATTGTTAAAAAATAATATTCAGTTATGAATATGTTAGGACCAGAGTGGGAGAATATATTAATCAAAAATACACTTTGTTTAGCTAATTTATTAATGTTCTGTTCAGAAGAATTTGCAGTATGCTCCTAAAATATCCCCATGACTTAAGGTTGGAAAGGCTGTAAACAATTCAATGTTTAAAAATGCAAAATCATCTTGAAATATTGAGAAACAGTGAAGGTTAAATGTTATAACAAGTATGAATTGATACACACGGAAGGAAAAGAATAAGCAGGAGGGGAATGCCTGTTCAGGAACAAGTTCTGAAGGGTCTGGAAGTTATGATTGGTCACAAATTTAATGTCAGTTAAAATCAGGATTCTATTGCATAAAAACAAATGCCATTCTAGAATGCATGAACAAAATTATTTTCATTAAGACATAGGAGACAGTTACTTAATTGTATTGGAAGCTATTGGACCTTTGATAATGCTTTGAAGAAAGCAAGATTTGTAGTGTATTAGTAGTTTTTTCTAGGTCTGAGAATTGCCAGGTAAAATGGTTACCCAGGGAGAATGGAAAATCTCATCAGCAGGAAAGGTTTGAGTGCAGGTCTTAAAGAGATGCTCTAGGCTTACATGACCCCGCGTTAGAGAAGGAGTACACTTTTGAGTTTTAATGTTTTGCACTTGTAAGTAATGAAGTTTACAATGAGGTGTTTGTTTTTCAGCTAGAAGATACCCAGGCATTTCACAAAAAGTTGAATCAAGATAAACTTTTACATCCTCCTGAATTTGTTATCGAACCTCATTCTCACACTATCTGGGAAAAGCAAAATGTCAAATTTCATTGTACAGTGGCTGGCTGGCCAGCACCCCGTGTTACATGGTAAGTTTGTGTTTTCTATAAGTTAAAGTCAACTCAGTAAATGTGGCGTATTTTCTGGTAAAAATACAGGATGACTGAAAATGCAGGTGTAGTGGCCACCCTAGGCCTTTCAAAACACTGTACAAAAACATTGCAAAATACTAAAAGCCAAAGTAATTCTTTGATGGCAATAATACACAGGTATCATGCATATTTTTCATGTAGACATCCAACATACACTTTCTGTCTTCTGATGAAGGAAAAATAGCAGTGTAATTTATCATCAGTATTATCCTTAAAAGAGTGTTTTCCACGTACTTCTCTTTAGTCAACCAATGCCATTAAACAAAACATTAACAAGAACTAGCTGCTTTGCTGCTTGGCTACTGAGTAGTTATAGTTCTCAGCCTCCATGAAACTGAAATCTCATGACACCAGATGTTCATAGAGGACACATGCTGATTCTTTGCAGTTAAATGTTATGGATAGATGAGGATTAGCTGAATTTTCTGAATTTTGGAGTCTACTGGAAGGTTTCCATTCACTTGATCTTT
Organism: Oreortyx pictus; assembly: GCA_036925125.1. NCBI lineage: Eukaryota > Metazoa > Chordata > Aves > Galliformes > Odontophoridae > Oreortyx > Oreortyx pictus. Next base: position 46,368,547 of record JAUPFR010000003.1, on the reverse strand, counting down.
GGATTAAGTCATTATTATCAGAACTTCATAATACATTCTTTGTCATAGCTGAAGGTGTAATTTGACTCAAGTTTAAGTTTATCCTGAATGAAATTCAGTTTAGTTTAATTAACAGTGGCTTGTGAAGCTTTACAGTCCTGCTGTTTATTATGCTAATTGTTCAAATCACTTTTGCGCCACACGATCAAGTTGCTAAGACAATAGATAATAACTTCTTCAAACTGAGATTTGGTGCTTGCTTTTTAATTTAAAAGATTCTTCTAGAATCATATGGATGTGTATATAAAAATTAACAACAAATAAGCCTATGCTTGGTGTTAAGCATGAATTAGAAGCATGTCCTGTGAAGATTCTGTCTGTGGAGGCAATAGAATACAACTGTCATATCATGATGTTAAGTAATAATCATATTTTGTAATTTAATACTTGAGTTGCTTTATGGCATCAGTGTATTTAGGTCTTAAAATTGTTAATTTTGGGACTTAAAAAAAAGAACCACTAGAAGGTACATTAATACAACAGAGCTGATGCTCAGAAAGTTTTTATTTGGACTAGGCAACCAGTAGGCAGGCTCTTTACAGACACATATTTCCAGTTGCTTAAGAGCTGTAAATGCACTATTTTGACTTTCCTCCTAGAGGAGGATAAATGCTACAGATCTGGTCTCTGCTGGTTATAAAGATTGGTCAGCTATGCTTGTGGATGTAATCCGGCTCTGTAACCTGAACTGAACCAAGAAATCAAGAGCAGGGCCGTTTGCATTTTGCTTGAGATCCACCTTGTCCTGAAAACTGACATACTTAAAAACCAAGCCTTCAGTTATTTGCCTTTGCTCTTGCTGTGAACCACCTTTTCATCTACGTGCTAAATATAGATGGTGGAAATTAATGCATTATTTTATAATACATTTGAATTCTAAAGGGACTTTATTTGCCATGGGCTACTAATGGGAAAAAATGAGTTCAGACCTTTCAGCAGGTATCTTTGCTCAGAATTTTAGAATCATACTGACCTGGTTCTGTCGACTTGCATTCAGAATTTCTAACTAAATATCAGTTGTGTTCTCCAAAGAGTCATTCTTCATATAAACAGTGAAGACTTTTTCATGTTGTGTATGATAAATTATAAAGCTTTACATGCTTTCTCTAAAAAAAAAAAAAATCTTACTGTGTGTTACAGCTGTCCCGACTCCCTTAGAAAAAGCTTATGGAAAACCCAGGACATTTGAAACCAGTAGCAGAAAGCATAAACTATCAGTGTGTAATGACAGTGGGAGACTGCAGTCCAACATTAGCTAATGACTTGGCTCTTCTGGAATCTGCATTTCCAGAAATAACAAGTAGTCCTTCTTAGATGAGCAGTATTCTTTTTTTTTTCCTTGTATTATTTGCAATTCAGAAAACACTAAAGCACTTCTCCTGTGAATTCTCCATTCTTTAGCAAGTACCTGAAATTCATGGTGATGTAAACTTATTTTCATTCTGCTCAAGACTATTTTACCTTTAAAATAAAATTCACATTGGGGAGGTGAAAGAGAAAGAGAGAAGTTAAGCTTCTAAAGGTATATAAAGTCTCCCCAGGATAAACTATAGTTTATTTGGGAGAAACATGCAGAATTTGATTTAGTATTTCAAATATCATCTATGTGACCTTTTATAATATGTATAACCTTCCACTTTGATGTATGGTTTCTTTGTTTTTCTGTAGGTACAAAAATAATGTTCCCATTGATGTACAGGCTCACCCTGGCAAATATACCATTGCAAATCGATATGGGTTGCACTCACTGGAGATTAGCACGTAAGTAAATATTACACCATTTAACAAATAACTAAAACAGAAATGTTGCTATAGATTGAGACTGTCTAAATGTGGACGTATCTCATGGGGTTTAGAAGCAACAAGTTTATACAGCTGAGATTAACAGCGTCTACTGAATACTGAAGCGGTTTTGGTTTTCCTCAGTGGAGGGTATTCAGAGTAGAGTAGGAGATCTATAAAGTAGTATAGTAATTGATCTGTATTATTTTGTTCGTGGTTGACTCAGAAACATATTTTGTCCATTTGTCCTGCATAAATACAGTTAAAATGAGGAAAATTTAGTTCGAGGTGAAATATATTAGTTAACTGTTTTTCAGATATAGCAAGATCCTGGTTCTTACTGAAAAGAGGAACAGGACTGAGTCCCCGCTTATACACAAACACAAGAAACATTTTTGATAGCATTCATCCTCCAACTAGGAAGTTTTTGCATTTGTATTGTGTTAAAAACCATTGACAATCAGCAACAACCTAGTTTTGACAATCTAGGTACTATTAAGTGTCCTTTGAAAATTTGTATTTACCGTATCTAGAGTTTCTGAATTAGGCATATCCCACAGAAGAGAGTAAATCAGAGAAAACTTGGAGGTAACAGGTAAATGTTGTCAGATAATTTTTTTTCCTATTTCTACTGTAATCTCAGTTTCAACTCTGAAAGAATATTTAACATTTAAAGAAAACATTTTTTTCAAACGTTTTTTTTAACATTGACAAAAAGTTATTGGCTATAACCAATCCAACATCTACAGAGTGTCTCCTGAGCTTTTACTTGTTTGCAGATTTTACCCAGATTCCTAAAGGTTTTTTAGTCTAGAACATGGATAGGGTATGCCAAGCAGCTGTAGATGTCCAACCTAACAATTTCTATCATTTTAGATGTGATTTTGACGACATTGCTCAGTACCGGGCATCTGCTATGAACGTTAAAGGAGAAATTTCGGCTTATGCTTCCCTTGTGGTAAAGAGTAGGTTTGCAAAATACTTCCTTTTTTTTTTTTTTTTTTGAAATGCACATTTCCATTTCTGTGGCTCAGAGAGCCTTTACCCCTCAGTGATAGTGACTGCTCTTTTTCTCTATGCGCATCTAGGGTACAAAGGAGACATTGATGCAAGTCATTTGCATGCTGGGACATTTTCCATGCCTCTGAGCCGTAAGTAGCAATATGCCCTTATTTGACACATTCATTTGAGGTAGTGACATCTTGACAAATGATAGGCAGAATATTTCATAATATTATTTGGAAAAAGAGCAGGTCATCTTTAGGTACTGAGCTCTTCCATTTCAGATGGTGTTAATCTAATTTGCAGGGGGGAACGACGTTGCCTTCTAGGTCTGTGACTATTTGTTCACACAAGAAGCATTTTAGTATTGCACTTGAAATAACATCTGTCAAAAAGAGAGACAGTTCACCTCTTGCAATATGTAAAAATGTGTCCTGGAAAAAAAGGCTAGGGGGTGCATGTGCAACAGTTCACTGCTGACTTAATAGATCTTCTCTGCTGCTATATGATTGCATGTGGTGCAAATACACATAGCCAGAAGCAAATCTGAATATGTTGGCTGTATCAAGTTCAAAAGAAATCCAAAAACTTATGTATGCTGAGTGCTGTATGGGCCCTGAAACCTCATTGCAGCAAAATAATTAGAATGAGGGATGTGCCGCAAAGGCATATGTGATGTCCTTTATGTACTGGAGCTCTGAAATAACAGAAAAAATGATTATTCATAATATTACAAAATGCAAGGCTGTGAGTTTTGGAATTTATAATTTGTTAATGGAAACAAAAGATACCAGCATATCTGTATGCATTGTTCACAGGAAGACTGTGAGTTACTAGCATAGTGCAGATGCGGAAAAAGGAAAATGTGACCCTAACAGCAGAGCTGTTTCCAGAAGAATAATGGTAGCACCTATGCCAGACATAGGTATAAGGCACAGAGGATATTCCATCTCAAATCTAGCTGTACCTATCCCTGCTCATTGCAGGGAGGATGGATTAGATGACCTTTAAAGGTCTCTTCCAACTCAAACACTTTATTCGTTCAGGTTATACAACATCAGGAAAGGTAAAGCCAAGAACAAGCACGAAAGCCTGAGGGAGTGGAGAGCTCATTTTTATTTTAAAAGTTCATAAAAAAGATCTACTTTGGGCAAAAATATGAAGGCTGAGTGTAAGCACAACTGTCCTCAGATGGAGCAAGGAGCTAAAGAGGGAAATAAAAGAGGAGTATAAGCTAAAGATCATTTGACCTGAACAAATCAGTTTAAATTACAAACACACATATTATGATAAGATGATAAAATGCTGAATCTGAAATCTTGGAAATTCTGGAATGAAATTCTGAAGGAAACTTTCCCTGAAAAACTGGAGTTGTATGAATAAAGAAATAGCTGTTTCCCTGTGATATGTAAGTGCCTGGATTATATGACCCTGCAATAACCTCTGAATACTGATAATGAATATATGCTGTTTCTGTTTATATCCTTAAACTGTACATGAACTTGTACTGATAGTCACTGGGCACTACTGCTTACTACTCTTATCAAGAAATGAAAGAATAAGTAAGCAGCCAGACTTTTTTCCCTTGTGCAGTTGGTGTTACCCCACATGGCTTCGCTTCCAGGTTTGAAATCAAATTTATTGACAAGTTTGATGTAACATTTGGAAGAGAAGGCGAGACAATGAGCCTGGGCTGCACAGTTGTCATCAGTCCTGATATCAAGCGCTTCAAACCAGACATCGAATGGTACCGCAATGGTGAGAATGTTGACAAAAAGAAATCTAAACTTGTTCAATGTAGATCTTCATAATTTCAGTATATGTGAATGTCATGATTTAACAAATACTTTTTTGGTTTTATAAACAGGAATATTTCCTCTTTTTTAATTCAGAGGTTTTCCAAATTTAGCATTTTGAAGTGAAACCACTGTTAGAAAACAGAGGAAGGACTGTGAAAATGTCTTTTGTCTTTCTCTTTTCTAATACAAGCTGAAATACTAAAAACAATTTGATCATCTCTGACTTCTGTGACACATCAACATAGCCTGTGTAGCTTTTCGTATTTTATTACATTTCTAAAGTAGTTACACAAAGCTGTTGTGCAGTAGCCAACTCTGAGAGCAACTCTGATGGCTCTCATCTAGGATTGTTTTTGAAGAAGAAAATTGAATGGTAGGGATTTCTCTTGTGTATTCCCAATCTATTTCTAGCTGTACACAAGCGTTATCCATGCATTCAGCTAATTTTCATAATGAAATTCTCTAATTTCTAGGTGTTCTTGTTACACCATCCAAGTGGGTCCAGATGCACTGGACGGGAGAGAGAGCTTCATTAACACTGACTCATGCGAACAAGGAAGATGAAGGTCTTTACACTCTGCGTGTGGTGATGGGAGAATACTATGAAGAGTACAGTGGTTATGTCTTTGTTCGAGGTAGGATACTTGCTTTTGAACCACATCACTGGAGAAATGAAGAAAACCTTTCGGCAAAGTAAATCTCAGTCATTTTAGGTGTCTCCTTCCAATTAAAAAATAAAGTTTTTATATAATCCAATAGCTTCCATAAAATTAGTTATATTAATTTATATAAATATTTTACACAATTAATTCTTCCATTATAACTTCTAATTGTTATCTTTGAGAGAACTGAAAACATTCCTCAAGCTTTGGTGTCACATTTTAGAAAACTTGTAAATCATATTGGCATTCTGGGGATGAAATTTTCATTGTTGAAACTCTTTCTCAGCTTCAACTTGTGAACAGTACTGAACATCAATCAAAAAAAGATAATTCTATAAAGTAACTTAAAATTATATGCTTGTAACCACCTCACACTAGCTGAACTGCAGATCAAGATTTTTCTGCTCCATTTAAGAGGTTTTCACTAATGCATAGTGCTAAAAAGATTACAGTAGAAGGGAAATATATAGATCGCCACCTGGAGAAGAATAACCATGTGCACCAGTACAGACTGGGGACTAACGCTTTGGAAAGGAGCTTTGCAGAAAAGGCTCTTAGGATCATAGTGGACAACAGGATCAGCGTGAACCAGTAATGTGTCTTTGTGGCAAAAACCAGTGGCATTCTGGGTTGCATTATCAAGAGGGTCCCTAGCAGGTAGAGGGAGGTGATCCTTCCCTTCTGCTTAGCCCTGATAAGACATGTTTGGAGTTCTGGGTCTAGATCTGGACTCCCCAGTACAAGAGAGACATGGACATACAGGAGAAGGTCCAGTGAAGGGCTGCAAAGTGAAAGGAATATTTCACACATCAGGAGAAGCTGAGAGAACTGGGTCTGTTCTGTCTGGGGAGGAAAGAGCTCAAAGGGTGTCTCATCAATGCGTATAAATGCCTAATGGAAGGAGTATTAAGGACAGAGCAAGTGTCAGGACAAGAGATAATAGACAAAAATATAAGGAAAAGTGAATTGTAACATTTCCAATTTAAGAAAACACTTTTTTACTTTGATGGTTGTTGAACACTGGTACAAATTGCCTGGAGAAGCTGTGGAGTCTCCATCTTTGAAGATATTCAGAGCCCAACTAGACACGATCCTCCACCCTTGCTCTAGGTGTTGGAGGATGGGCGGGTGATGGACCAGGAAGGCTCTGCCAACTTCATCCTTTTGTGATTTTTTAAGGAAAAGTAGAAAATTTGACTCGTTAATTTAAGCATAGAATTAAAATATTACTCCTCTGGATGTTGTTTGCTTGTACCACGAAAAACTTCCTTGTGTTTCTATTAGAGCAAGTATTTCTTTAAGAAGAGCAGTGGCTTATCAGGTTACGAGCTGACTGTGTATCTGTCCCAGCTGCTAAAAGCAGCTGAAGCATGTAATGCTAATTCAAAAGACTCTGGAAATCTTTGGCTCTGAGAACATGTTCAGAGTGGTACTGCATTCCCAAGTTTAACAAAGCTGTGCAAGATAACAGCCTGCTTGGAAAATATAACTGAATCAAATATTTTTGTCACCTTGGGAAAGAGTTTGCTGGAATGTGTGTGTGGGACTGAGCAGAAAGGAGAAAAATTAGGGATTGTTCTCTTTGCCTGGTTTTAAATTGGGCTACCATATAAGTAAATGATCACCTTTGTTCCTGCTCCATCTTCTAGCACTTACAGCAATGAAAGTATGACCTGTGAATCGGCTACCTCTTTCACAGGAGTATCTTTCTAGCCAACAGGTGTGCTTGCCAAATTCTGATCAGATTAATTATATTCTACTTACATTCTCCACACAGTCTCGTTTGGCCAGCAGACTCCTCACTGCTCCACCTAATTTGTAGACAAGTTCATTACAAACTCTTAGCTTGCTGCTTCAGTGCAAGGAGCTGTCTTCTTGCATCACGTGTAGAAATCCCCACATGTTGATGGAGGTGAGCAGAGTGCTCATCAGCCTCATAACACTGGGTCTTGGCAAGTTTAGAGAAAGTGGGTTCCTCTTGCCATGGCTACAGGTCAGCATTAATCAGCAAGAAGCCAGGGATGAAATCCTAGCACCAATGAGGCTGATGAGCAATGCTGATTGTCCCAGCTATTTCCCAGTCTGTCTTGGAAAGAAACCGTGGTGTATCGTGTTCTATCAAGTGAGAGACATGGACAATTCAAGCCCTTCATAAGGAGATCATTGAAGATATCTTGTTATTGCCCTTAATGTTCTCATTATTTTACTGTATTAAATGGATTGGTTACTCTGTGCATGATAATTTTAAGAATTATACCTAGTTAGCTGTAGTTAGTAACTGGACTCAATATCTTTGACACAGCTTCAAAAGTTCCATTTGATGCAACTATACCTAAGAAGGAAGATACTGTGAAAAGTGTTGGTTTATTTTTTCTCTGAAGACCACTATTTTATTTAATCAGGCATGATAAATACTCATATAAGGCATTTATTTCTGAAAGCCAAAAGCAGAATAAATTGGAATGGACAGAAATTGTAATACAAAATCCTGTAACACCCTGAAGCATCAAACAATTGTAAAAGTATGGAGTTTAGATGGAATGCAAGAAGAATACTTATTAGCAAACATTTTTCTTTAGGTATGTGCTGCTGTCTTAAGTCAGGTCTTCTTTAGAAGTAGTGGGGCTTGAATAACATTATTTTTAATTGTATGAACTCTCTGTTCTGTAGAGAAACAATCTCACTTCTTTGAAAGTCTTTCATATAATCTTGCAAGGGTTATTTTGCCCTACAAGAAAATTGCTACTTCTCACAAGCTGAATTATGACTGTGTAAAACAGTGTAATTACCAGTGCCCTGCACTATGCAGTGAATCATTTGTAAATGTTTCAAAATCCAAAACCTGAAGAGGCACCAACGGTATAAAAACGAATAGTTTCTGAAGCTTTTTCTTGGCTCTGCAGGAACAGAGTTTGGTCCTTAGAAAATAATTACAAAATAACTTCGTTTCATATCAGGAAATCTGTCTCTCCATCCTTGTAGATGCTGATGCTGAGATCCCAGGAGCCCCTGGTGCACCACTGGATGTGCAGTGCTTAGATGCCAACAAGGATTATGTCATTGTGTCCTGGAAGCAGCCAGCTGTTGATGGAGGAAACCCCATCCTTGGGTACTTCATTGACAGGTCAGCAAGCACGCCAATGTGGAAAAGTTGTATTGCTGCACATTCTAATTCAAAAACCTAAAATCACATTTAAAAGCATGAGATAAAGCGGTTATTGTTATTTTCACTCTTCTTGCTGACCAGAAAAAGAATTTTTTTGTTTTCTTTTGTTTAGACTGGATGGGCCTGATATAATTTTAATGGGAATAATAAAGCCCTACTTCACTTAAGTACATAGAAATGATTCTACGAGAGGTTGCTCAGCCCTCACTGATTCCTGTGAGGCTCAGGAGACCTCAGAACATTCTTATGCTGGTGGCTCACAGGATTGGCTCTACCCACATCAGTGCCCTCCTTCCTGCTGCCAAACATTTACCACTTACCAGAATGCAAAATGAGATCTAAGAGGGAACTGGATTTCTTTTATGACCTGCTGTTATCTGAACTATTAGGTTCGTAAGCTTACTGAAATTTACACTTGCATGTTCTTCTCTTCAACAGTAAGATTTGGAAATAAATATTTCTAAAAATATGGCTTCAAATTGTTCCAGGAAAGGCTCAGGTTGGATATTAGGAAATAATCATTCTCAGAAAGAGAGGTGAGGCAGTGGCTCAAGCTGCCAGGGAGGTGGTGGAATTACCATTCCCAGAGACATTCAAGAAATATGTGGATGTGGCACTGAGGAACATGATTAGTGGGCATGGTGGGGGTGGGATGATGGTTGGACATGATCTTAGTGGTCTTTTCCAACCTTAATGATTCTATGGTTCTATATGAAAATGAAAGGATTCACACAGTGGTGGGATTCCAGAAGTTTGGGATTTAAGAAATTCAGTCAGTATTTCAAGACTTACAGTGATGTTTTCAGAGCTTGTAATGTTTGTTTCAATTTTAGTACCAGAATATATCATTAGCATCATGGAATTCCTATGGGTGTATTTAGATAACATACACATGTATGTTACATATGTATAGATGTATTTTTTAAATATACCAATATATTATGCCCTCTATATATAAATTTAATAAATATGAAAGGAAGAGATTGGTTTGTGAAAAAAAAATCTAAGATCACTACAATCAAATATTGAACATTGGTTCAATACTTTCCTGGTTTGATAATGTATGAGTGTGGGCTGCTGCAATAACTATGCTGCACCAGTAAGTTCTAGCTCTTTGACATTCATTAAAAAGCACTATATGAAAGACAGGACTAGACTCTTAAAAATAGTGCCTCATTTTAAAACGAGGCTATTGAGGGATGGTATCACAAAGAGCAACTGCAAGGCAAAAGACATTTTGTTTTTCTCTCATGTTTGCCTCCTTCATTCTACATTTGCTCCTGGATTCAGAGCTTTGTTACTGAGTGTCCAACTTCAGTTGTCACAGACTACAGTGAGCTGGGCTAATCGCAGATGATGAACTCTGCTTCTGGCAACTGCAGAGGATCCATGTATTTCACATCCCTTCAAATACGCTGAAGCTGACACTCCCCAGGAGTCCCAGAGCATGCTTTGAAGGGTTTGAACAGTTTGAAGTGAGTTGTGCCCGTGTCCCCTCTTCAGTTCAAGAAAGAAGGAGCGCAGCTGTGAGGGATTTAGTGCATTCCCAGATGGCCCTACAGCCCTGACCCCGCTCCTGCAGCTGCTTCTGTGTCACCAGCTGACAATGGTGCTGAAGAAGCTGGGAATGTCTAGTCAAAGCACATGAATAAATGGTGGAATTCTGAGGGCTGGGTACCCTGAGCTTGTGTTTTTCCCTTCCCAACACCACTTATCCTGTTTGTGTTTTGCAGGTGTGAGGTTGGCACCACCCACTGGACCCAATGCAATGAGACTCCAGTGAAGTTTGCTCGTTTTCCTGTCACTGGTCTGATCGAGGGCCGCTCCTACATCTTCCGGGTCCGAGCAGTGAATAAAGCTGGTGTTAGCCTACCATCCCGTGTGTCAGAGCCTGTGGCTGCCCTGGATCCCTCAGACAGAGCCAGACTGAGAAGTAAGATGTCCTTCTTGAAGTTTGTCTGAGAGATTTAAGAAGTCATAACTCAAAAACAAACAAAAAATTGACTTGTTTTTTCATAAGCCTTCAGAATCCCACTAGAGGGAGCAGTGCAAAAACAGAATATTCTTGGGGGCACGTTGCCAAGGAGGAATTATTTCAGTGCTCTTTGCACAAAGAGTTCCAACAGCTCTAACAGCTTTTCCTGGTGGCAGCACTGCTCTCTGAACTTGCAAGAAAAGGGGAAAAGGCACAGGAGTGTAAATTGCCTGAGGCCTGTTTTCGTTCAACCAACAGAATAGCCACGCAGACCCTGAGAATAGACTCTCTCTGTGCCAGAGCCCCTGTGATGACCAAAGCCTTGCAGTAACATCAGCAAAATATCAGGGCAGCCCAACAGATTATTGAAACCAAGCTCTCTGCTTGGCAGTTAACATTTTACAAACCAAGGATATTTTTCCTGTGGCTGGATGATGTCCCAGATGCAAAGGCTTTGGTGAGGAGTTTGCTTCAAAATCCCCTTCTCCACCCATATGCCGAAATTATTAGCATAAAATCCATGTATTTCTACTCATCTCTGAAGTTTTACTATTTGAAATGGTCCAATGTGAAAGGAGTATTGTATGAAAAGCCACAGGTGTCCAACAGTGACAATTTGCATGTCTTATTTTGTTCAGCACTGTAAGCTACAGACAGCAATCAGATGATGAAGGCTCCCATTCAGGATAAAACCTAAAGACTGGAGGAAGCAGGTTTGGCACCACAAGGAAATACTGTGCGAAACCTGAGCCAGGGGTCTTTTTCTTTTCACTGGAAAGACTGGAAGCCAACTCTAAAGAGGGAGTCTTGGTGTCCTATTTCCATTCTATCTCCTCCTCTTCGCTGTCATGAACCCCTGTTCCATCTTTGCTCACATTTCCAAAGCAAATCAGACAATGAAAGGTGAAGTGTGTAGAGGTGGAGAGCAGCTGCTGCAAAGATTATCTCTGAAAATGTGTTGTTCTGCTTAATAGCTTGATACATAGCTATGATTGCATGATAACGCTAAGGCACAGAGAAAGCCACCCAAACTATATCATCTGGGTATGTTGAGTCAGGCCAAGTACTTTCTTTATGTGACAATGGCCCTTGTTACAAAAGCTGATGATGTGAAGGAATGTGGATTAAAAGGAGAGAAAGCATCCTGCAAGAATTTGGCTCTTCTTTTAATGAGCGGGCTGTTAAACTAGATGTACAGAGTAGGAAACACAGACTCATTTACATGATCTCTCTTGCATCTGTTTCAGGTCACCCTTCTGCTCCTTGGACAGGACAGATTATTGTTACTGAGGAAGAACCTGCAGGTAAACATAGCCCTTTTGCCTACAAAGGCCTGTCTGAGTAACTAGGAAAACTTCCATTGAGTTCAGCGGACTTTGGCACACACTCAAAGTTCTTAGAATTGTTCTTAGAGTCACTCACCCTTGATCAGCTCCAGCCTTAGGTGAGGTTTCATTATTCAGGATGTAATAAACAAACATGCTTAGCCAAGGACATTTAAAAATGGTATTTAGATAACTCTGAACACTAAGTTCTCCAAAAACATTGAGTGCTAAGGCATATTAACACTTGTTCTATACTTCAATTATAGAACTATTTCCTGTGTAAATGTGAAGAAATTCAAACTCACTTCCATTTCCTACTTTTCTCCCCTGTATTTCAGAGGGTGTTGTTCCTGGTCCACCTACAGACCTCCAAGTTATTGAAGCTACCAAGAACTATGTTGTGCTGAGCTGGAAACCTCCTGGACAGCGGGGCCATGAGGGTATCATGTACTTTGTGGAAAAGGTAAAATCAGAGAAAATCAGAATTCTGTTTAAGCAATCTTTGCTTAAACATTATCTTTGCTGAAAGGTCATTTCCACTTTCAAGCTAGGGTTACAACTTCAACAATATAATTATTAGATTAAGATAAATTACTAAAACAGGGATTTATAAAAATGGATGCAGAATGTGTCACACACTGTAATATCCTTTCCTGAATGATGCCATTGACCTGCCATAGGATAGACAGGCTGACAAACTCACTATACTGAGAAAGTATGGTACAAAGTCACAGCTGTATGTATATTATTTGTATGAGAGGTGCTACAAAACAGTGCCTTCCATTTTATCATGTTGGATGATGACATCAGAGGTGTGTGTTGGTGGTATGGCAGTAGAGGTGGAGCCTTCCCACCAATATTCTGTTGCATTTTGTTGCCACATGACAGATGGCAGCAGAATGGCAGTCTGACAAATTGGCATCTGACATGGAACTGTGTATGAAACAAAGGTGTGTCATTCCTCCCATTGTCATTTATTGACACTTGCTAAATGTTTCTGGAGACCAACCAGTGGATGTGAGCGCAGTGAGGCAGTGGGTGGTGCACTTTTCCAGACTCCTTTCTGTATTTATCCTCTACATTAGCTTTCAATTCTACTTCACCACCTCAACAAAGGTGACAAAATTTATTTTGTATCACCGAATCACTTTTCATTTCAATGTCCTTCTTTTCTGAGCTCTGTTTTGCATGGTTACTGGCCCAGAAATATCTTCACCATCACCCTTTTGCTAGTACCACATGGCTCCCACAAACTTTTTATCAGTGCTTTTTCTTATCACTCTAGAGCTGTCATCATGAGAGGCATAAATATCTTCCCATTACATGTTTTTCATCTCTCTTATGAAATCTAGTCTAAAGAAAAGATTTTCACTTAGCAACAGATTTACAGAGGATGAATACATCAATTTTGAGTTTTCATATAATATAACCTATTTCGATTTTTCGACAACCTATTGCATGCAGAATACAGAACGTTAATGTCACATCCAGGTAAAGTTTCTCTGAGCATTTGAAATCTCTTAGAAACCAGGATGTTATTTGAAATTATTTTTAACGTAAGACAAAAATTAATTACTAATTAATTACTAATGTTAACAGTGTTAAGTGACCTTGGTAAGTAGAACTTCTAGTCACAGAAATGAAAACAATTCACAAATTAAATGCACATCTTGATTAATCCCGGAAGCCACCTCAAAAACATTCTCGGGAGTAGCACAACAGCATTTAGAAGCAATGTGTTCTATGGATGGTGTTGAATGTCTGAAGAACTTGTATTGAAAGTGATCTGGAGTGTAAGATGCAGAACTGAATGCAGTTACAAATATCAATTCCTTGCTGTGGAGAGCTGTTTAGCTTTGGTAGATTAAAAACAATAAGCTTGTATGTGTGATTTCTGGAATGCCTAGACATCTGGCAGCTTAATAAGTTTGCAATAGACCTAATACAGTGGAATGGCTAAAACCAGGAACATGATTCCCTGTTCTCCAGAGTAGACAATGCCTTTCATGGTCCAGGTAGAAAGCCTTGTCATGTTAGACTCTGTGTTCAGAGAGTTTTGTTGGAAATGTTGTTTCTGGGTTTGACTGCAGTGCGTTGCTGGCACAGAGGACTGGCAAAGGGTGAACACTGAGATCCCCGTGAAGTCCCCTCGCTTTGCAGTTTTTGATTTGTCTGAAGGCAAGTCCTATTGCTTCCGGGTTCGTTGTTGTAATTCAGCTGGAATCGGTGAGCCTTCAGAAGCAACTGAAGCCACAGTGGTGGATGACAAACTTGGTGAGTGATCAAAAGTATTAAGTTATCTTCACAGTATCAGTTCAGTTTGCTATGTGGTTGTTTTGCCTGAGGATAGCTGCTCAGCTTCTGACTCAAAAATGAAGAGTAGTCCCTTCATCTAAGATATTTTTGGATTGGGTTGTCAAACTTTTAACGTAGGGTCAAATGGCAAATACAAACTAAAGGAATTAAGCTGCAAACAATGATACCAAGAGCCACAAAGGCTGCAAACAGTGGAAGAAAATGACAGCTCAGTAAAGTACAAAACTGTTCTGTCTTAGAGACTTTATTGAATGTAAGGCCAGACATAAGCAGAGTTTATCCTTTGTTGTTTGCCAAATCAAACAAACGCGAAGGATTTCATACTTACACGGATGCAGAAACTATTTCTACTGGAAAGAAGTCCCAGATGTTCCCCACAATAAAGAGTAACTTGTCTGTTAGTTACATAGTAGTTTTGTCTGCACTGGCGTTTTCTTCCACAGCACCACTGCAGATTTGAACCGAGTTCCCAGGTTGTCTCATGTTGCTTCTGTTTGATTTATATCAACTACATTCCTTACGGAGAATAAAAGAGCTCTCTTCAAAAAATACTTAAGGTGCATTTTGCTATTTAATAGGGGCATTGGTTTCTGACTACTTCTGTGCACTGCAAAAAATTCTTCAAAATGCGTCTGATGGTTTTTCTGTTTTAGAAAGCTCCAAATCACGTTTCTGATGCTGTTATTCAGCACAGAGAAATAAGCTAAATCTAATTTGAAGGAAATGCCCTGAACCATACACAATGGAAATGTGAGGAATGTCTTTCACCAAAAGCTTGAATGTACCGATCCTTTTATTTTGTACCAGATTACTTGATTGAGATCTCAGTGGATTTTGAGAGGTTAAAAGTGTGTTACCAATCAAGATCAGACTGTCATTCTTAATTTTTAATTTTTGTGAATTTGGGGGGGATGGTCATTAATTTGTTTATTTTTGTCTCCCCCAGATATTCCCAAACCTCCTGGCCGTATTATTCCAACTAGAAACACAGATACCTCCGTTGTTGTCACTTGGACTGAACCCCCAGATGCAAACGAGCTGGTTGGATATTACATTGAGTCAAGTGTGGTTGGGTCTGGTCATTGGGAACCATGCAACAACAATCCAGTCAAAGGCACAAGGTAATGGATTTTAAAACATGGAGATTGTGGTCAACAGATAGTTGCTCAGGATTTTTTTGTTTGTTTGTTTGATTGATTGATTGCTTTAATATGTTTACAGCCATTAGAAGTACTAGTAGTAGTAGTGGTTGTTTTGTGGCAGCCAGCAGGCTGGAATCACTCTTGCACTCTTGTAAGATGTTATAAAAGCACATTTCAAAACATGGTTCTTGGCCAAATGTAATTTATGATCAACCTTATATTAAAAAGTTAGTCAAGCAGTGTGGTGGGAACTTAGATTCTGACAGTGAAGAGAAGAGAAACAGCTCACTAGCTATTGTATCTATCAGTTTGATGAGAAATGGTACAGTGAGGAATGAGTGAACTTACAAATGTGGAAAACTGAACTGTGCTGTGTTTGAAAGCAGAGTCCTTCAGTTGGAAGACTGCTGTAAACATTTCTGGGCCTGCGTACACAGCATGTCAGGAGGAAATGTAGGCTGCATCATGTTAACAGTATTACTTTCTAACTGCTCTGTTGCTTGCAGTTATCAAGATGTTAATGAATGGTCGTAAGCTGCTTGTGCCAATATTATAAGCTCTCCTGCATATTAGTGTTATTTATACTGTGGTTACATCAAGTTCTGTTGAAGCTTCATACTATTTACTGGTTTCAAAATATAAAATAAGATCTTTATTCGGCTTAAAAATAAAAATACTGATTTGAATTACTATATATCACTACATAACTATACTTCTTTTGTTCCTATCACTGCATTTTTATTCTACACAATATGATGCACAATACAGACAGGCATAAGCTGTGTGTTATCTACTGGTATTCTGACTGAGACAATTTCAAAGCGTTGTAGCTCATAGCTTACTTGATGCAGTACATTTTGGTGTTTTGAAATTTACTTTATGTGGCTATTCCAAAGCTAACACTTTGGAAAACTCTGAGGGAATGAGTAGTGGAGGTTCTGTTCTGAAAATATTAGGTTTTAATTGTTTTTCCCCAAAGTAAATTTTTTTTAATATGTTTTATATTTTCTATGCTATTTTTGCTGCTTACGTTATTGCATGACGTCAGCCTTGGAAGTATGGAATATAACATTATGAAGTCAAGCAAAATAAAAAGAACATGAAATAAAATCCACTTAAAATACATATTGAAAAATATATTTTTTAGAGAGATATATTTTTATTCTTTTGTTGAAATGTTTTACAAAACACAGGTTTAGTTTTCTTTTTTTTCCAAAAGGAAATATGACTTTTTAAAATGTAAACACTATATAATATAGCAGAAAAACTGTGTTAATTAAATAGTTTGTCTCACACAGATTATAGGACAATGAAAGTGCCATAGAAGATTGGGCACTTTTTTTGGCTCTTGCTAAATGTCCTGTAATTTCTGTGAACACTGCAGTTTTTCATTTCTGATTGGAAGTGAACAATGAGAACTTGTGCTACAGCTGTCTTCTACTTATGTCATGAATGTATCCCACAAGTAAATATAGACCTCATCTCTGCAAACTTTTCCTTTGTTTCCGTTAGGAAGGGTGAATCTTATATATCAACAAAATAATACAAACCCTTCTGTAGCACAAGAATTTGTATAGTCTTAGGTGGGAAAGAGAACTGGTAAAAAAGGGAATGTATAAAAGTTTTGCAGGAGATAGGTTCTGAAATACTTTGTTCTGATTTCTCTGACCTTCACATAATTACTGGGTTCATATTTTGACCTCAATTTTCAGAAACCAGAATAAAATTTGTGGAAGAAAAGCTTCTCCTCCACCCCTTAAGATTTTTATTTTCTTTATAATACTCTAAGAATTCATTTGATGGTTTGTTTTAGATTCATTTGCCATGGGCTCGTCAACGGTGAGAAGTACATTTTCAGAGTCAGGGCTGTTAATGCAGCTGGACTCAGTGAATTTTCCCAGGATTCAGAGCCTATAGAAGTGCAAGCTGCCATTGGTAAGCTATTTTCCATATGTTTTCTTTCTTTAAGTAAAGATGTTTTCAGCATCTATTGGTAACTAATTATTTTGGTTTACAGTGCTGTCCACATATAATACTTTATCTGTAGATCTTATGTATTGCGTCACTGCCACGCTTTCACAGTCGCTGCAATCTTGTAGACTGTTCACCTTCACCATTCAGACTTCTCATGTTTCTTATGAACTGCTGTAGGAGGGCACTGCCAATTGCACTTCATAGTCACCCAGGAAGAAGGAATGTCATTGTGATCTTCTAATGTGGTATTTATCACCTCAAACACACACCATCCTATATAGCCAGCTCTTAAGGAATGTGTTTTTGCACCTGAACCTAATAATAAATGTAGTGTGCTTTTTGCAAACTTTCTATAACCCTCTGCGTTCTCCCTGTGTTGATGAATTATTACTGTTTGCCACTGCATCAACTAATCCATACAGATTAATGAGATCACCAGACTAGAACAAATTGTGTGTCTGCAACATCCTCACTCTTATTTATATCAGAATCACAAAACTCAGCCTTAGAGCAGAGAGTTGTGCTCCTTGGTAATTTTGTAAGATCATTTTAAAAAGATCAAGTTATGACTTGGAAGATCTAATACTAAAATAATCATAGAAAATGAAGATTACCATTAACTTTCCGTATTTCTTCTACTCTGAAAATTAGACATTATTAGAAGAACATAACTCATGAGGATGTTGAGAGATATTCTATGCATTTCAAATATTTGTGCGTCCACGCATAGTGTTTTGTCCATAAAAGCTGTCAGTTATCATGTTTTCTCTGTACTGTTCACTGTCTGCATTTCTTTGCTCTGTTGAGTAAACGACAAAAAAGAAATGTATTCTAATTCAAGATGTCTTTACTGTTTTCTGGCAATTATAGGGGGAGGATTGCTTCATGGTGTGTGTCCTGAACTGAGTGGTAAAGCTGATGGACTAACAGACTGCACTACCAGCTGGGAAGGCATGCATGAGTCCTCCCAGCCTATCTTTGACACAGATGCTTTGCTAAAATGCAATGCTAAATTTAATAGAGACCCACTACCCAGTAGCTCTGACAAACTGGGGAGTACAGGAGACGATAATTTGAGAGAAATGGTTAAGGACGCTATCACATCTGCACCACAAAAAGTCATTGCTAAGCAGGCAAGTAAGTCTCAAGCCCAGGATCCTTTGACAATGGAAAAAGTGAAAAAGAAGAAAAACATAGGTGAGAATTAATAAATAAATAGCTTTCACTGCTTTGGGTCATCCACTTTGGATGGTTGCAACCTGTATGCACCCATACCACAAGTGAACATTTTCTCCAGTGATGCATCTTCCAGCAAGCAATCATAGTAACTATGTACTCAACTCAAAGTCATTGTGTATGTAATGTTTTTTGTGAGAGACCATTACACAAACCTATTGGTTATTGAAAGTCAAACATATACTCATTCATTAATTTAACAGCTTGTCTGAGTATGTATTAATATATCCAGTACTGTATGTCTACATCACATCAGTAATTTGTTCTCTGTTAGCAGTCTTGTTACCTAGTTTATGGGTTATGTATGAGTAGAGGAAACAAAATCTGATTACAACGGTAAGTATGAAAATCTGCGTTGTGTGAAGATCCTTTGTGGATTTATGCCTAAGCTATGGCTTATCCTCTGAGTTGCAGTGCTAATGAACATTGTGTGATATCCCTGACTGATGGTTATTATGTAATGAGGGAAACCTATCAAGTTGAAGACACATGGACAAAAGTACATTTATGTTGTCAACACCTAACCACCCATCGCGCCTATGAAATATGGAGCTTGAATTTCATTTAAGCCTTGGTACTTAGCCAGTGAATGAATTTAGTTTGCTTCCCATGCCGTGGGAGATTCAAGAAGTGCGATTCAAAAAGTTTGTTCAGAACTTTGAACAGCAAACAAAATACGGGGACTGCATCTGGGGCTAGATAATGCTGTGATAGAATACCAAAGACAAAAGTGTGTGATATAAGATTTCCATCAAATTTGGAAGGTCACAGGTATGGCTTTTAACCAGTATATGATGTACTGAGCATGGGCAAATATTTCTCCAATACGTATGGAGAGGGCATTATAAAAAAACGGGTTGGGAGAAGTTAACGATTTCTGTATTGTCATATTTAAAAAGAAAAAAGTGGATAATGCTCCAAATTTTGCAAAGTAAGTTCTAGTAACAGACATGTTCCATTTCCAGTCAGCCTACAGTGCCAATGATTGTGCTTACTTCCATTAAGGTAAGATGAAGGGTGCAATGATAAAGTCTACACAGTATGTAAATTTAATAATGATAGTAATAAACAGATAACTGACATTCTGTGAAGGGAAGAATGTGGGCCTATTTAAAAAAAAGGAACTATAATAGTTATTATATGTGTGAAAAAGGATTCACTTTCAGCAAAAGAAAACAAATCATTGCATCTCTAACTTTTTACTTTTCTTGTAGTGTTAGTTTTAGTTCCTCATTTTTCACAGTTTTAAAGCAATTGATGATCACTTACATCAGAGCTGCAATTGCAACACATTCCTTCACTGTGTATCAGCTTGCTTCTCAAAACCAAATTGTCTTGAAAATTAATTCCTATGTGATTTGGATTTTCACGTTTGGTTTATGGAAGCTTTCATCCTTCATTTCTCATTCCAGCGAAACTTCCTTTGGCTGCACAAATATTTTCCTAACTTGGAAATGCAGGATGGGGGCCACCTGAATACGGTAACCAAATGCCTGTCCGGCTATTGAGATATTACTTCCCACTTACGTGTTATTCATGTTGAAACAGCTGCTCCATCTCCACCATATGACATCACGGTCCTTGAGAGTGTTCGAGACTCCATGGTGTTAGGATGGAAACAACCCAAAGCCATTGGGGGAACAGAAATTACTGGCTACTACGTGAACTACCGTGAAGTGATTGGTGGAGTTCCTGGGAAATGGAGGGAGGCCAACATTAAGGCAGTTACTGAGAGGGCATACAGGGTAAGAGGTCAACGTCTGCTATTACTGAGGATGCAAACAATATTTCCAAAAGAGATCTCGAAGACAGATTAGGATGATTATATAGTTCAGTGCAGATTGATTTTTCAGAGGCTTATATCCAAGGTGCATATTTCTGCTGTCTTCTCATGAAAACATACCATGATTATACTAAGGATCATAGTAAACATATTTGTCCTTCCTCTAAGATTTATCTTGCTTGAAAGATGGTACACAAGTGACAGACCTTATTTTAGAAGTAGTTGTGACTTCAGAAAACTTTAACAGATGGTATTAAAACAGTGTTTTTGTGTCATGGTTAATATGTCATTGAAACTGCAGCTTCTTGAACTGAAGAAATTCTATGGTACCATGAAATCCTTTGTTGTTCTACTAGCTTCCTTGTTAGTGTTTGTCTCAAAGTGGTGGAAATTGTCTGTTCATAGGGGTTTTATCTATACACTTAGTGCAGTATCTACCACTCTGATGCCCTTCTGTTCACCTTATTACATAAATCCACTCATTTTAACAAATAGCTCACTAAAAAATGGAGAAGCAAATGGATAATAAAATTTAGTTAACTCCATTAAATTATTCTCTGTACAGTTATTTGTAAACTTGTCTGTTATTCTGGCACCAACCATCATCTGTGAATTAATTCCTCTGGAATAGGCTGGACTTTGGGAAGTCAGGTCCCATAACTGGCATTCCTACTGAACTTGGTGGACTTCCCCAGTGCTTGCTGATAGTGGGACCAGCTCTGTGCTGGCTGGGTTTTGTTATTAGTTCTAAAGGCCATTTTAGAAGTACAGCACTAGCTACAGTCTGGCTGAGCTGCTTTGCAATTGAAAAGGAATGCCAGGACTGAATTTCACCCTGCTGCAAGGACAACTCTTTCCTTAAGTGAACTTGCTGTGTATCATGAGACAGATTAGTATAACTGTTGAGCAATATCCTGCTCCCTCCCTGACTATCAAAATGTTGTTCACTAGGAACATGGTTTTAAAATCTGAGTATGCTGAGAACTCTCTCATATGCTATGTCACTGATTAGAGAGAAAGACAGGATATTTATTCCCTTCTGTGTGATATCAATAAAGCTTTCATCTCTTAAGCACTTAAAAGCATGTTCACGTGTTAGATGATTGTGACTTTCTCCTGAGGCCTTAATCCTAAGTTAATAAATGCTATTTTATTGGATCCACAGATTGAAAACCTGAAGGAAAACATGGTGTACCAGTTCCAGGTGGCTGCTGCTAACCTGGCTGGGGTTGGGACACCCTCACTACCCAGCAAGCCCTTCAAATGTGAAGAGTGGACCATTGCTGTACCTGGTACTATCCTGAGTGTGACATGGGGCTTACTGCCACCCATAGGGTGCTCTGGGACAGATAATCTAAGTTCTCAATGTCTTCAGTTTCTATGGCAGTCAGTGGCTACTGAAGTTTATACCCAAGCCTGCACCTCCATCACATTCTTTCAATGTACTTACATTGATGAATTAAGCAAGGCTGACATAACCAGTAGCATTTTACAAGCAGCTTGTATTTTCTTTATCTTTACTGCTTGGTTTCTGTACTGTGTCTGCCATTGTGCTCCCTAGTTTAAACTGTAGACATGAAAACCTGCCTAACAGAGAAGGCAGAGAGTCCTTGTAGCCCTTATGTCATGTATCATACGTTACTTCAAGGCCAGATCTCTGACCTTTTAACACTCACTGGAATTAATGAGAACAACCTCCATTGGCTTCAGTGGACTTTAAAACTGTCCTTGAAGCAGCACATTAGCTTAATAATTAACTTATTTCCTTGAATTTGGAGATTATTTGTAATTTTGTTTGTTCGTAAATATTTGATGAAGATACCAAATCTCAAAAGCTTGAGTTGTTTTTTGGGGCTAGTCTTCTTATTAGGTATGGATCATATTCATATCTCATCTAGGTCTGATACAGTGCAACTGCATGTCTTTCGTCACCTTTGGGTGTGCGATCTGTTGTTTGATTTTGTTTTTTTGAAGTCTTATGCATTAATCCATTCAGTCTTTATTTTGATTCCAATTCCAATTTTCACTCTTCCCTTTCAGGGCCACCTCATGATGTCACATACACAGAAGTTAGGAAGGACTCTTTGGTATTATTGTGGAAGGAACCAGTTTATACCGGTCGTAGTCCTGTAACTGGTTATTACATTGATATGAAGGAAACTGAAGCAAAGGAGGAACATTGGAGAAGCGTCAATGAGAAGCCACTTCAAAAGAAGTACATGAAGGTAAATTAGTTTATACTATTACATTTGTATTGATTCTTACTCTTGAGGAAGTCAGTCATAGGCAATATCATCCTACATAGCATTTATTGAAGACACTTAGAAGGCTACATTGTGCCTAGGACACTCATGTATGAAGTGTGTAGTCAGACAAGGCAGTAACATAGAAGGTAATCTCTAATGACAAAGAAAGGAAAAACAAAAGAAATAGTGGTGAAACTGCATATCATTCTTACAGCACAAGAGGCATCCCTAGTATTTCCTGGTTCAAAGAGCATTGCTACACAAAAACATTACACAAAAATTGATGTTGTAATAATGTGGTATGTGGTTCTTTCAAGCAGAAATTATTCTCTCCACACATTTAATGGTAAGTAAAACACACAATCATTTCCCACTGTTACATCATGTAATTTTGCGGAATGAGAATAAAGTGTATTTCAATTTCAGAGATACATCTGAAGTGGATTAGCTACTTTTATGCTTTCCAGAACTTTTGGAAGACATTTACCTTAGGGTTTGATCTTTTCACGCATTTTATAGGAGCATTTACAGGTGTTACAATGTTACTGCAATTGCTTAATATAATACAATTAGATTCATACAGTTAACTGCCCTTCTGGTTCTATAGGAGCGGGACATTTTACTGATAATTTATCTGCTGTAAAAGATTGTGCTGTTCCAGAGGTCAACGGACATGAGTTAAAAACACCCTATTCAAATAACGATGCTCCTTTTATAAATAAATCAATGGCAGCTGTGACACTGCCTAAATGTTAGCTATGCATACAAGGAAAGCATAAACCAAGCATATCAGTTATGCCTCTCTGGGTCTGAAAAAAAAACAAAAAAAAAAAAACAAAAAAAAACAAAACGGAAAAGAAGCAAAACAAAAAATAAAAGAAATATGATTATCAGGCATCCAGACTGGCACTGTAAAAAGTATGAAACTAAAATTAGTGTTTTGTAATAAATCATGCATGTGTTTGCTTCCTGCAGATAGCTGGCCTAACAGAAGGGGTGAGCTATGTGTTCCGTGTTCGGGCGACAAACCAGGCTGGTGTTGGGAGACCATCAGATCCCACTGATCCCGTTGTAGCTGAGACACGACCAGGTTTGTTAGAAATGCTGCCTCCTTTTGTCATATTTAAAGAGGTGCCTGTCTGTGCGATGTGTTTGCATGCATGTGAGTAACCTGACCCTTCTCAAAGTCAAACGTTCTTACTATGCAGGAAACAAGTTGTAGATTGTACCCTACCATCTGGTCAGATGTTTTAAGTCAGGACAGGTTTTCTTACTGTAACTAACTATTCAGGAATTCTATTTTGCAATAGAACTGTGCACAAGTGGAGGACCCACTGAGATCAGCCCAACCAAAAATTCTACAGATGTAGTCTTTGCCCTTCCTATGGTAAATTATTTGTTCCCCTCTCTCTTCTCTTTAATTTATACAGTGTACCTGAGGAAAGGGAAAAAGAAATAACTCTTTACCTTCAGCATTTAAAATAAAGGTTTTAAAAATGTAATCCTAAGATACCTTGAATTGTCTTCCAGTGAGGCTGTAAACCTGCTTAAAGGGATATACGAAGACAGAGGCAGAAAAGAACTAGAAATCTTGGAATGGGAAGACTGGAGTGATTATTAGTGAAGCTGGAATGGGAAGGAGAGGCTGGATGGAGTAGACAGTTGATAAAAGGCAAGATTGTGTTATGGAAATGAGAGAGAATAAACGCATAGGCAAGAAAGGCCTAGAAGAGAAAAGCATGTGCTGTGGAAGGACAAAGAACATTTGGCTGAGAATTGATTTGGACTAGAGTAGAAGGAAGGTATGGTGATAGCAGAGATGCAGCCTGAAAACAGTCATAGATTGAAGCGGGAGGAGCGTGGAAACAAGAGCACAGAAGACTGGAAACATGGGAAAGAGAGGCCATGGGAAGTCTGGGAGAAATGACAGCAAAATCAGAAGCCCAGGAACACCCTACAGGATGAGAGAAAAGGGGGCACTATGGGGTAAATCTTACCACGTTGACAGCTGTAATCAGAATAACAGGCAGGAATGCTCATCCCAGTGCTCATCTGGCCATCCATACCTCAGCTTCATCTCTCACAGCTACTGCGTCTTCTTTCTTTTCTTTCAAAAATAGAGTAGCCCCAATTTCAGATCTACAAACCACTGAAGAAGCATTAGTGTTGCTTGCATCACCTGCAAGTAGAACAAGACAAAGACAAAGAAGCTTAATCTTGAAAACAGCTTAGATACTAAAAACTTGTTATGATAATAACATTTACATGTATGAAATAAATGATGGGTCATGCAATTAAAATAATATATGAATGTAGATTGTTTTGAAGAACAACAATAATAACAACAGCAACAAAAGATTTTTCAGCAGTTTTCATGGTTCAGTGAGGTCCAAGTTCAATCTGGCACTATGAATATGAGTAGAATATATGTTTTGAAGACCTCACAGTTAGAGAAGGAGATGAATCTCAGGACTGTGACCCTTCTGCAAGGCAGGCTGCTGTTCAGAGCTGTGATGTCTGATCGATCACAGGAAAGTCAGGGAAGTTGAAAATGATTTACTTATACAAATCTACTTGACCCATATTTTGAGCTGAAGTCTGCAGATACACTGTTCACCAAACTAAGCTTCTTAATACTGCTAAGAAATAACAAAAGGCTTATTAAAAAACGTATTTCAGAAGGCAGTCTCCTGAATAGGCTCCCAGCTTTCTCACTCAAACCACACAAATCTCAAGAGAAATCATACAGTTTTTAAAAATTACTGCAAGTCTTCTGGTGTTGCCCAGTGAACGCCATTTTTATTAACATAATGGATGGAGACAAAATATTGCAAGATCTCTCTAGACAATTCCTGCTGGAATGTCACTGGAATGTTGGCAAACGTGTAAAATTACCAGGAGACTGAGCTCTCTAACCAAAGAATGTAAGTAAATAACATCCTGAATGGAAATACTTGTTTTAAAATGAGTGGTATCAGTTTTCTTTATCCAGTTACACGTATTAATAGAATGGTATGATAATTTCCATCCTTACCTTGTTTAAAAACCATATTCTACTTTTACAGTTATCTCTTAAAACTAGATAGAAAGGCCACACACATAAAAGAAGAGAAAAAAAAAAAAAAAAAGGATGGAAAATCCAGCAATGTAGGCTAGTCTTGAGCTGAAACTTTATATTTGGACAAAATCACTTTGGTGATGTTGCACATCTCACAGGAGACAAGAGAAGTGTATGAGCAGACTGAATCTCTTCCCTGATCCTTCTCAGGTCTGCTCACTTTTGCACACTGGGAAAAAGAGAAGTTAGATTTTGACACTGCATCAATTGCTTCAGGAGGGCTTGGCGCAGGAATTTGATCTGCACAGGGAGTCAGACTACAGGATCCAACCTGCATCCTGAAGAGTTTTGCTGTGGGCTTTTGCGAAGCCTTTTTACAGGAGGGTACTACATGTTTGTGTGAATCCTTGGCTGCAAGATGGTGCACGTGAGGGCTGTTTCAGCCAGGGCAACCTGCTGGAAGTCCCCCACACTGGTGAGCTCACCTGGCCTCTCACGATGCAATCAGAAGCACACTAGGATACTATAAAATTACAGTTACCTGATTTTTCTGACTCTGCCTTAGGTACTGACCAAAGCTATAGCAGATGTAAAAATTTAATCCCATGGCTGCTACAAACTTACTTTAATCATAAACCCAGTTGGCCACCAAAATCCCTTCAGCTAACTAATAGACAAGGTTAACGTCAACAAGAGAGGTTTTGAGCAGCATGTTTGGGAAGTTTTATGACAAAATCTCAGAAATTAATGAAATTAATGCCAGTCAACTTTTCTGACTAGCTGTAGACAAGGTGATGCCTGTAACTGCAGCGTTTTCATGCTGTATGCTTTATCTTAACATCACCTCTTTCCTTTCAATGTAATGAAGCCCTCAGATCAATGCATTTCAATGGTATGTGATATGATACCTAAATATTTTATTATTTATCATGGCTTTAAGAGTGACCCTGGATCACATAATCACAGAGTTGGAGGTGTTGGAAGGGACCTCTAGAGACTGCCTAGTCCAACCCCCCTGCAAAGTAGGCTGTCTGTACAAACCACCAGATTACCTAGAAAGAAGGAAATCAGGCTGCTGTTATTATGGCAGCTTCTCTGGTTACACATTGTGGCATAGGCAAAGTCCTCTGCTCCAGTAGTTTAAAAAATATGTATTTTTCTTACTTCCACAAAATAATTAGAAATAAAAGCCATCATTGCTTCTGGAGATATAGGCTATGCATTGTAATCATTATATGAATACTCTAAAACAAAGATAAGAGGCACTGCTCTTCAAATGTACCTCCTGGCTGCGATTCTTCACACATCACATCAGCTGCCACCCAAGATTCATGTGCTAATGATCCAGAGAAACTTAACACTGGTGAAATGTCAAGCAATGAATTTGCATATAATAAATTACATTGTACTAATTTTGAAAAATGTGCAGCTGCCTCGCAAAATATTTGTAGACTTTAGAACCCATTAATCATCTCCTGGTTCTTATTGTGCTTCATTCCTGTGAGGGCTGGTAAATAACAGGACCAAACCAGGGATATTAATTTAACCTTTCATTAAACAGTCATGGCAAATTTTAAAGAATAAGAAGGCTGCATGTACACCAGTTGTCATTGCAGGAGCTACTCGCAGTGCCTGAGAGGACGCGTATAATGCAGGGATGATGAAACACAGAAATCTCCTTGCGCACTTGAGTGAGACTCATTAAGAATTATGCTGGAAACAAAGAGCTTAATTTCAATGTCGGGAATAGGGCTCTTGTCATTAAGATACAATGCATTGTGAGAAAACACGCCATTAGCATTCCGGGCAGCCCAGCATTGTTTTAAACTCAGTAATACAACGTGAGTACCCTGTTCAGAGGTAAGCCCCAGCTTTGAGCTGTTCAGAGGAAGCTGGAAGTTCTCCAGCACTTCTTGATGCTTTCAGTGGCATTCCCAAACAAGCTGCTGAAATGAAAGCTAATGCCACAGGTACAGGATTCCCAGACAAAGTTCCCCCAGCTTCATGATGTGCAAGGGAGCAGGAAGGAGGTGCGTACCATTTCTTGATCTGGGACTCACTCAGGAACAAACTGGCTCACCTTATCCAGCCCAAGGACTGCAGATACTGGCAAAACAGGGTGGGCGACTTAGCGGCTAATTGCAAATATTCGCACCCTTTGTGTGCCCGCGTTAATGCTGCAGATGGCGGCAGGGCCAGATGCCAAGCACAGCAATTAAGCCAACCTCCCCGAGTGAAACTAGTCACCAAAAATGCATCTCAGTTGCACACGTCTGCTGCTTCAGCAGCTCGGTTGTTTCCTCTTGTTCATCCTGCACCTTTTCAAACGTCTACATCTGTACCTAGTATTCCCTTTAGAGCTTTTGTTTGACTAGGGAATGAGGAACTCTTGCTACATAATGAAAACACTTACTACCCCTTAGCATAGAAAATATTGCTATTTAATAATTCAAGCATTTAATGGAATTGGAGACTTGCATGCTCTCCCCTTCAGGGTTTTTTTCCGGAGTAAATATAGTCTCGTGGGTGCTTAGACTTGCTCAAGTAAATCAGTTGATTTATAATGCTTTTTAATCTGTTCATTCATTTTTATTTTTTATTTTTTTGTGTTAGGATGAGAATTCTAGTCGGGAGTCAAGGACTGATGTCAATATTTGCAGCAGTTTATGTGACACCTGACAAAATAGAAAGGATCTCCTTAATCCACTCTATGAATCAGACTTGTTTGCTGTTATCTCTAAGAAAATGGAATTGCCTTGTTCTGATCTTCCAGGAACTAAGGAAGTGGTGGTTAATGTGGATGACGATGGAGTCATTTCCTTGAACTTTGAATGTGATCAGATGTCTCCCAACTCAAAGTTTGTTTGGTCCAAGAACTACGAGCCAATTGAGGATGACTCTCGACTGGACATCGATACCAAAGGAGGAAAGTAAGAGCGCTCAGTGGTAGCAATCATCTCATGTTTGAAAAACATCAGCAGGCCACAAAAATCCATCCTTTCTGTATGGATGACCTCAGTAAGAATTGTCTGCTGTTGTTTCCAAAAGGCTCTGGTGTGAGTGTGCTGTTTGTCGGCAAGCTGTGTGCACGCCACAAGGAAATTGTAGCTTGTACAGAATGAGTCAGGCCTTCTCGTTAGGCAATTTACTCATAGCTGTGTTTAGACACAGAGTGAGAAAATCTGCTCTGTCCTCTTACAACCTGCCAACCAGGACAGATTATTCCAATTGCTGTTACAGTGAATCTCCAAAGGCTTAAATTATTTGTCTGCTTGCTAAATGCTTTGACTGTGTAACATTGTCACAATCAACTGAGCAGGACTCTGTTTTGATAATGTCACCATAGCCTGATTTGGCAACATCCGTAACTCCCTAGGAGCCTAATACATTTCTTCAGGCATTTTTTTGGAGAGGAAGAAATGGCAAAAGTACCATTGAAGCCTAAGAAGTACCTGTCTGCTCTTCCAGTTATAGAAACAATGCAGGAAGAAACAGTGGCTCACACCACTCTTTGTATTGCATATGAAAGCTGAATCAGCTTAGGGCATCCTTCCTCACTTGTCAAAGACATGAGACAATATGCTTTTAAGTCCAATACTTCTGGCACTATCTAGCAGCTTCACAGCTTCAAGGAGAAGTTACAAATCTTTCACCTGATGTTCCAGAAGAGGCAACTGGTCATCAGCTTTCAGTTTCATGAGTGCTTCATGAGCTGGGCTATTTCCATGTGCACCATGCATGATGGAACCTACCTGTTTTATTCTGGTCAGGACACCTGTATATGCCTTACAGTAAGAGCAGAAGCTAATACAAGGGTGTTTGGATCTGGTTTTGCAAAAGTAAAAGAGAGCTCAGTTCAGACTGACCTTACCTTCTTATCTCATCTATTTATTTATCCATCCCAAAGGTCAAAAGCAATCTTTAAGGATCTTGGGGAAGATGATTTGGGAATTTATTCCTGTGTTGTTACCGACACTGATGGAGTTTCATCAGGCTACACGCTTGATGAAGAAGGTAGGCACACAGCGTCTTCTGAGGATGCCTGTTCTGCTTTCACTTCTGTTTCTTCCTGCTTTTGTATTTCGTGTATCCATAATATCCATGTATCACTTCATATCTTTTGCAGAAATGAAACGCCTGCTTGCTCTGAGCCATGAACACAAATTCCCAAGTAAGTGAAACAAACGTGTCTGTAAGGGAGAGTTTGTGTGCGCTGGGGTATGTATCACAAAGCTTCTGCCAGCATCAGATAGGGAAGTTGCTAGGCTGCTTTCAAATGAAAGTGTTTTTGAATTGAAAATTCCTTTATTTTTCTCTGTTCACTCAGGGCACTTGTGTGTTGCTGATTTTCTTCCTGTTCTTCTGCAGGTTAATGATCTAAGCAGAAGTATATGCTCTCTATTGGGTATCCTAATGGTTTTATTTCTTCTTCATAGCAGCTTTTTGTCCTTACTCAGAATGCCTAGTCTGATCTGAACACTGAATTTGAAAAAAATATCTTCCCCCCTAATTTCACCTCAACTGAAATCAAAACAATTTAAAATGACTTTTAACAGAGCAAGCAAGGTAATTATCTATGTATACAGAATTATTCTGCTGAAATTCATCATACTCTGTTCCACTTGGAGATGTAAAAACCTTCCCTGCTGCTTGGGATGGTACTTTTGTCAAGTCCACTGACTTCTTATATCTTCATGATATCCTGACAGCGGCACAACCTTGTTATTTTTAGTGGAGTGTGGTTTGAATAATTGAAGAAAACAATAAACTGTAGATGGAATCCTATTATACACAGTAAGATGACACCTAAGCCTCACCTTATCTTCTCCCACTACCTTTTCTTCTTTGTTCCAGGCACTGAAACTCCTGTCTGGGCTTTAACACCTTCAGCTCTGAGCACATGTTCACCTTTGCCAGCCCAGCCTGGATCATGCCTCTCAGCCCTGCCACAGCTCAGCCACAAAAATTGCCTGTCTTTCTGCACATGCCATTTCCCTCTGGGTCTTTTCCATATCAGCTCTGCTCTTCTCAATATTCTGACAGCCTTAGCACCCCCTGTTTACTTCTGCTCCTCCCAACCCTATCTTCCCTCTGAGCATGAGTCACCACAGCACATTATTGCTGTCACCTGCCCTTACTTGCCCCAACCCTTCTCTACTCAGCCGTTTGCCAGATTCTGTGTTAATAACTAATGTCACAAAAATAAGTTCCTCGGGACACAGAATGTGGGTTTGGGTTTTTTTTTCATGTGATGTTAGGTGTTAGTGCACTCCTATCTGGGCATGGAACCTCCAGGAGCAGCAGGCAAAACCAAAGGAGAAAACTATTTTTCTTGCTTTGGGTATGCTAGGCTCTGTGAACACTACAAAATTATAAATTACAGTTGTAGGTTGAGATGTATCTTCCTTTACCAAAGAGACTAGAATTATAATAATGAGCTCCTACAGATCAACTTGAAACATGAAACTTCGGTCATCTCTCTGAATAATCACAGAATTGCAGAGGTTGGAAGGAGCCTCAAGAGATTATTGAGTCCAACTCCCCTGCTAAAGCAGGTACTGTACAATGGGTCACGTAGGTAGGCATCCTGATGAGTCTTGACCCTCACTGTGAAGAAGTTCCCATGCACATTTGTGTGGAACTTCCTATGCTTCAGTTTGTGGCCATTTTCCCTCATCCTTTCACCAAACACGGCTGAGAAGAGTCCAGCCTCGTCCCTTTGCCTCCTGCTCCTTAGATATTTATAGGCATGGATCAGATCCCTTCTAAGTCTTCTTTTTTCGAGGCTGAACAGACCCAGGTCTCTCAGCCTTTCCTCATAAGGTTCCACATCCTTTATAATCTTTGTAGCCCTCCAATGGACTCTTTCAAGGAGATTCCTGTCTTTCTTGAACTGGAGATCCCAGAACTGGACACAGTACTCCAGGTGAGGCCTCACCAGGGCAGAGTAGAGGGGGAGGATCACCTCCCTTGACCTCCTGGCCACGTTTTTTTTAATGCACCCCAGGATCCCATTGGCCTTCTTGGCCACCAGGGCACACTGCTGGCTCATGGCCAGCCTTTCATCCACTAGGACACCCAGGTCCTCCTCCTCAGAGCTCCTCTCCAGCAGGTCACCACCCAACTTGTGCCGGTGCATGCGGTTATTCCTCCCTAGGTTCAAGATTATACACTTGCTCTTGTTAAACCTCATCTGGTTCCTTTCTGCCCAACTCTCCAGCCTGTCCAGGTCAAGGACATGTAATGCAGTCCTACAGAACTCAACTGCCCACGAACACAACAGTGAATTGGTGTTGGGTACGAACAAATTTTCCAACTCTTCAGCTTAGCATTAGCATCTGCCTGAGAATTTTCTGTCAACTGCATGTGGTAATTTGTAATGTTATAAAAATAGGATGTGAAATCTTGAAAGCACCATGTCTGGAAAATCCCTGAAGACAGTTTTTGTGTAGTAAAATGGAAATATTTTGAAATAAAGCTATTGCTGGTAGAGGACTGTTACTCAGACCTATCTGGTTCCTTTGGATAGGGAAGCAAGTGACCTTTTCCCAGCAGTGAATCTTTTTGCATCCTTTCAGCTTATTCTTGATCAGTTTCTGAGATATTTTCTTCTATTTTAGCCTAAGATATTCATCATTAATTGCATACTGGGACTTTTAACATTGCCACATTGCTGACAGTGAGACAAAAGCAGTGCAGCCTGTGTCTGTTCTCACCCTCCTCCTATTACTTCTGCAGGCTCTGTAGCATTTCTGGTGGTTTGTTCTGAGAAATTATGCAAGATATAACATTCCATTTGTTTCTCACAAGCAATACAGTAGGGGAGGAAGCTTCACAAGTACCATTTGCATGCTGGGGCACACTCATAACCTGTTCCTTTTAGTACCACTGTTCCTCTAGGGTTCATTTTTAGCCATTTTCCTCTTCTGTGTTTTTTCATCATTCTCTTTCTTCTTTTTTTTACCCCATGTTCTCACCACCCAGAAGCTTTATGTTTGCCAAAGACGTGTTCTGTGCCACCAAAAGCATGAGTGTGGGAGGGCGTAGGCGCATGGAAAGAGTGCTCATGTGAAAGGAAGATGCAAGGAGTCCTTACACGTGGCCACCACCTGTGTTTGGTGCTCAGCCCCAGAAGGCATTCCACTGTGTAGAAACGTAGGATCATTAAGGTTGGAAAGACCTCCAGGATCATGTCCAACTGTCAGCCCGTTTCTACCATGCCTACTAACCGTGCCCCTCAGTGCCCCACTCACATGGTTCTTGAACACCTCCAGGGATGGTGATTCCACCACCTCCCTGAGTAGCCTGTGCCACTGCCTCAACACTCTTTCCAAGAATAAATTTTTCTTAATGTCCAAACTGAATTAGCATGGTGGAAACTGAAAGATGCCAGGTGTTACACCAGTTCAAGTCCTCTCCCTGTAGTGAGGCTTCTAAGGAAGTGAAGTTTAGGAAAAACCCTGTCCTGGGGTTTGTATGGGAGGAGGTATAGGGTGACACCCATCACCACACACTTAATCAGGTGTTTTGCAACGTGTTTGTGTACTCTCCTCAGTTACACCCTTGCAAGACAGACTTTACTCTGTCGTGAAAGTGGAGTTTGGGGCAGAGTTCACATACAGTGTGCATGCTCCAATATATATGCATTTGTTGGAAACTTGAGAGTCCACTAAGACAGGTAAAATGATGGAAAATAATAAAATGAGCAAATATACCTAGATATCAGAGTATACATGCCCCTGTTCAAGTTGCTAGTTAAAATAAATTGAGAAAACATTAAAGTGAAAGCATGGTGAGTAATTTTACAGACAGGAACAAGGGAAAAAACAAGAAAAGACGGTAGTTTGTACTCTTTACAAGAATTTTTTCCTGTTTACACAGCTAATTGAATGTGGGCATTTCCATTATTCACAAATAAACAAATTTTTATTATTAATGGGGAAATTTAGGGCATATTCTGAGAATCAGCGAGTTCTGGAGATAAAGGACCCACTCAACAAGAATTACTTACAAAAATCTCCCAACCTGCAGTTTAGCAGCTGACTACCTGATCTGCTTTTGTGCTTGTTTTTTTTTTTTTTCTTCTTTTCTGTAATGAGTCAGTTCAGTGCCTTGCAACAACATTGTTAAATGACTCATTAAAAACATGTTTGCACCACGCAGGCTCACACTGTGCTGCAGAGATGCTTGCTGTTTACCTTTAGCCTTGTGTTAGAATGGAGGGACCCCAGCACATATTCATATTGTGAACATTTCAACTCTGTATGGACCTAGTGATAGAAGGATTGAACAGTTCAATCTTGCCTGTTGCCTTGTGTGTGTGTAGGTGGAGAGGCATTCCATTGATATGAAGAGTTGTTGTAAGCTAGTTACCTTGCATATGTTAGCTGAAAGGAAGAAGTAAAGAAAGTAGTTGTTCACATGCTTCATTCTTTCTTCTTTATAGCTATTCCGCTTGCCTCTGAGCTGGCAGTAGAAATTCTGGAAAAAGGAGAAGTGAGATTCTGGCTGCAAGCTGAAAAATTGTCTGGCAATGCAAAGGCTAACTTTGTATTTAATGATAAGGAGATTTTTAATGGAGAGGTAAGGCTTTACACTGCCTTTTTGAGTATTTATAAGCAATGAGCATTAATATCTCCAATATGCTTCCAATATAGAATTCCATGCTAGTGCGTTTTCATGAGAAATAACATATGTCATTGAAAACACCACTCACTAGAAAGAGTTTGTTATGGTTTTGACCTCCAGCTAGATTCTGCTGAATGAGTTTATAAAGTTCCTTCCTGCCTTCTTTGTATGTACCACATGATCTGTCAAATAGTGGGGACTGTAGAAGGTCCTGAAATGTAAGGAAGAAAGTAGTTACTCATAGGTAAGCAATTCCTGTGGTCTTCAAGGAATCACTGCAGTAGCCCAGATCATCCAGTGTCTTTTATCTATGGCCACTTGTGTTCTCTTCTCACATCCTTTTGCTGTTTGGAGAAATGTATTGCAACAAGGGAAAACTGACAAGTGGTTGTTTTTGTTGCAGTACTAATAGTTAGAGCATTCCACAGGAATAGAGAGTCAGAGCATTCTGTATGAGAACTTAAGAAGTGTTCACTCATAAGCAAGTGTTCTAGAGAGATACAAATCCATGCCTTTCATATACTCATCATAGAGCAGGACTGTCACATGCTTCTGTCTTTTAACAGATTTCTTATTGGTTTGGTTCTGTGTTTAGAGCTAGGGAAAGAGATAGTGGGAGTGTGAACAAATTAAACAGAATTTCCCCTGAAGATATAAAACAAGTTTTGCCAACTGTTCTGTGATTTTGATATCCATTAATTAATTTACTTTCCATTCCTGAAGAAATATAAGATGAAGGTGGACCAGCATACTGGCCTTGTTGAAATGATTATGGATAAACTTGAGGACAAGGACGAAGGGACTTACACTTTCCAGCTGCAGGATGGAAAGGCAACCAACCAGTCCAGCCTGGTTCTCATTGGTGATGGTATGTGAATCTATGCTATGCAGTAGGCTAGAAATCCTATATCAGGGTTGGCAGTCATCACTTTTCCACTGTTTTCCTGATCTAGTTCTATTAAAAGTTCATGTGGCACTTGTCTGCCTCAAATAGAACAGAGCGTGTGTGTGAACTGATACTTTTAAAGTGCCCAAAGGAAAGAGAATTGTTACAGAAATGTAAAATACTGAAGTAAGTCAGGGCTTGCTGTTCTACAGATGCAATGATTTCAAGCCCAACCCCCCTGCTGAAGCAAGTTCCCTGTATTAGATTGCATAGAAAACGCATGGTATTAAGTTGCTGAGAGAAAGCATGACCCCATGACAGGATTCTCTTTGACCTCCAAGGGACAGAGTTGCACTGGTTAAAATAATGCACTAATAACTCATATAATACACATAACCTCATATACATTGGTGGTTTTCATTTCCAGTATTCAAGAAACTGCGAGATGAAGCAGAATTCCAGAGGAAAGAGTGGCACAGGAAACAAGGTATAGTAAGAATATTCCTGAAGATCACATAGGTGTTAGTTTGTTGAGTGTTTGTTGATATTAATATACTCTAAATTGAAATAGATGTTTTTATGGAATCGTAGAATCATTTGAGTTGGAATGGACCCTTAAAGGACATCTAGTCTATTCTGTTGTATAGTTCCTTCCCTTTTCACAGAATCACAGAATTGTAGGAGTTGGAAGGGACCTCTGGAGATCACCTAGTCCAACCCCCTGCCAAAGCAGCTCCCTAGCCCAGGTTGCACAGGTAGGTGTCCAAGAGGGCCTTGGATGTCTCCAGAGAGGGAGACTCCACCACCTCTCTGTGCAGCCTGTGCCACTGCTCCGTCACTGCACTGTGAAGAAGTTCCCGCACACATTTGTGCGGAACTTCCTATGCTTCAGTTTGTGGCCATTTCCCCTTGTCCTATCACCACACACTGCTGAGAAGAGTCCAGCCTTGTCCCTTGGCCTCCTGCTCCTTAGATATTTATAGATGTAGATCAGATCCCCTCTGAGTCTTCTTTTTTCGAGGCTGAAGAGCCCCAGGTCTCTCAGCCTTTCCTTATAAGGGAGGTGTTCCACACCCTTTATCATTTTTGTAGCCCTTTCTGAAGAAGAAATGGGAAACATATAAACATTTTAAAATATCGCAGTATTCTAATTAAGAAAAACAGATTTGCCTTTGTTTTTGTATCATGATTACCACTAATGTGGTTTTAAAAAAAAATGCGTATGTGATTTTGAACAGGTCCTCATTTTGTGGATCAGCTGGGATGGGAAGTTACCGATGAGTGTAATGTGATGTTGAAATGTAAGGTAAGAGGTAAAGAAAACACTAAGTGCAGCATTCAAAGAAACACTTTGATCAACATCTGTTTAGATGGCTAAAAGGACTAAATAGATGGCCCTTGGTTTTGGATTCTCAACTGCATATTGGGTACTGACAGAGCCTCCGAAAGTATGTAGGCTAGTCATGCTGGGGTGACTGCTGATAATCTGAGACAGGCAAAACTTACTTCCTGTTCAGCACAAAGCAGTTCAAAAACTGATGAAGACAGTGGTGAAATCCAAGCAGTTTGTATCCAGTTTGTATCCATCAGTAAACTTTGCTTTCTTTGCAGGAGCACAGTATCTGAACAAACAGCAATGCATTGGTTTCTGTGCATGGAATAGAAGGAAAAGGCTTCTGCTTCAGTAGGGGAAATATTCTTGTTGCAAACTCTGAGTATCACCACTGAGTTACTGGGGACTAGTTAGATGCACCTGCACAGCTTCCTAAGTCATTTAAAAGAGAGACTGGGACAGAAGCAGGGTGGGATGAAAGCAACATTTGTTCTGGAGGAATACAGACTGCCTGTCTTAGGGCCATAGAGCTGTCATCCCCTGACAGCTCTCCCATCAGTTCTAGGCAGTGAGCTAGGTCTGTCATCCAGTCCCCAGCACATCCCCCTGGGTATTGCAAGCAGAGAAAAACCAGAACACTCTGCGCCCTTGCTGCTTATTTCAGACAAAACACCTTGGAATAGAGCGTAGACATTTTTCAAATCCATCATCCATCCATCCACCCACTGAGGAAAAGGGACCTTAATAGGAGTGATGACTCTGTGAATTCAAAGACTTTCTGATTATTGCCTGTTTATGTGTATCAAAATCACCTGGGCTGGGTTCACAGGATCACCGGACTCCTTGAAGCTGCTGAGAACCCTTTTTTCTCTCTTCTCTTCCCTTCTGTTTCCTCCTTGCAGCCTTCATTTTAAATGTGAGGCCTCCAACAGAGTCCTTGTAACTCACTACAATCATGTTGCAAAGCTTTAGCTGTTCTTTCACGCTGACCCAGAGTCCAAACAGTCTAATCCATGCTATGTTCATCTGAACAAATGCAGAGAATAACTGTGATATGGTTTTCATCCATTTTAGGTGGCTAATATTAAGAAGGAAACGCATATTGTGTGGTACAAAGATGACAGGGAGATAATGGTAGATGAAGAACATGACTTTAAAGATGGTGTGTGCACCCTGCTGATATCAGAGGTGAGTGACTGTCTTTGCTAGCCCTCATCTGAAGACAGTGTTATGAATTCAGATGAAAGATATGATCTGCTATTTCAGCAGAACAATTAAAAAAAGGAAGTAGGTTTTAAAAATGGAAAAACTCATGAGGCGTACGCACTTTATCTAAAACAAATTTCTATCTATAACTGTTCATTCTTATTTTCAGGAAATGATGACAGAAGAGATAATAAGTGTGATACTTCCTTTGTGTATCAGTTCACAACAGAATGAGACCCCGTTCATGTTGTGACTTGCACTCAGGAAGTGCTGCTCACTCTGTCCTCCTAGAGAACGCACTCTTGACGTTACGCAAGGGACTTGCTTGAGATTCACAGTCTAAAGGCATGGAGTGTGACTCACATTAACCACTCAATCTCTTTGCTTTTGATTCTTCAAGCTGAGAAGGGCAGTAAGCATCAGAAACCTGTGCAGATATTTTTCCTTCCATGAGCCATCAAGCTGTAGCCCAGCTGCCAGGCCCCATTCCAGAGCTCCAGCCAGGAGCAGGACACCGGGGACATTAGGGCAGTCCCAGAAATCAGGCACCTCCCTGGGGATGGAGACAGGGTGAGGATGGGTTAGGACATAAATCTAGACATTTGTATGGAAACTTCTGAATACTGTTTTTACAGTTTTCTAAGAAAGACACTGGAATTTATGAAGTCATACTGAAGGATGACAGAGGAAAGGACATCAGTGAGCTGAAGCTTACGGACACAGGTCAGAGCCCTTTCTGCATGCTGTAAGGCAAGCAGCCTGTATGTGAGGTCAAGGCAATACAGACAGCTGCATGCGTCACCTTCCTGTGGTTTTCCTTCCTCCTGCATAAGAGATCATCTCACTAGAAAAATGCAGATTTTTCAGGATGAATAGTATTTGAATATGCATATATAATTCTGGGAGAATGTGCTGACTGGTGCTAAGCTAGATGATAATTCGTTTCCTCAGTGTTTATCAGCATTGTAAGTCAATAATCATAAGAAGAAATTATAGAACTGGATATTTTTTATAAGATTTCACTTTTTAATTTTTTTTCATATAGTTTGAGATCTTTCCACTCGTTGTCGCCACAGTACTTTTAAAATTTCAGTTATACTTAATTTTGCAAGCAACTAGGGAAAAATCAAGTCTGTTATAATGTAGATAGATTGGGTTATCATTACAACTGAATATGGATATTCACATGGGAAATAAAGAGAATAGAGTTTAGTTCTGCTGCGGCAGTATTCATCAAAGTAAAAGTCTGGAAACTGTAGAATAACAGGCAAATTTCTGCATTACTTAGCTACCTAATACTTTTGAAAGTTTAGATCTGATTTCTTTTTTGGAACCTCCTGTGGGAATTATTTCAGAGGCAGTGCTTGTCCTATGATTGACTATGATTGAGCTGCAGACAGAGTCTTAGCCTACTGTTTTTGTCTCCACAGCTTTCGCAGATCTGATGAATGAAGTATGCAGAAGGATTGGTAAGCATTTAATTCACTTCTCCAATTAATGACTCACTGTGACACTCAGCGAATGTCTACATATAAAGATGTGCTCTTCTTGCAGCTTTATCTGCAACAGATCTGAAAATCCAGAGCACAGCCGAGGGCATCAGGCTGTACTCCTTCGTCACCTATTACGTGGAAGATCTGAGAGTAGGCTGGGTGCACAAGTAAGTATGCCAAAGCTTTGCAGAAGTCAGCGTGATTTAGTGTTTGTAGATTCAGAAAGAACCTAGATGTATGAGACACACTAGGCCCAGTTGTCTTTCCATCATCCCTCATGAGTCAGGGCTGCATTGCTTCAGAGCAATTCCACCTCCTGGGTGGGAGCTGCTTCTTCCTCTGGATTGGTTCTGAGGAGTGACACATGCATAATCTGTGGCACTGGCAAGTTCTGTTAGAGATCACTGCCTCTGGTTCAAAGATGCCTCGCCTGGAGGCCTGCTTGTCTAGAAGACATAATTCACAGGAACTGGGGCAAAAGGGCACATCCTCTTCACGCATGGGTTCGTGTTTTGGAGGCAAAAGCAAGCTTGAACATGCACCCAGGGCAGTAAAATCCAGATAGGGCCTCCTGTGAGTTCTGTGAGCATAAATGGGACAGACAGGGGAACCAAGACTCTAAAAATGAATTTGAGTGTCCAGCTCACCATAAAATTAATGGGAGTTTTGTACCCAAATCCATGAGACAGCTTTGAATTCTCAGTCAGCGTAAACACCTTGTACTGGAAAACTCACGAGAAGTAAACAACTCAGTTTCCTTTAAATCTATTATTAATATTCTTGTTGCTTTTCTTCCTGTGGACATGGTAACACACTGAGATTTTCCCCTTTCTTGGCATCCATTTGATCTGGTATCTCCAGCAGTCTCAAACATTTCAAAACTGGGAGTGAATATGAATTGTTCTGATTTTTTTTCTCTCTCTTCATTTTCTCTTTTTTCTTTCTATCTTTCCTCCTTGTCTCTCTCTTTTCTCTCTTTAATTTTTAGAAATTAATTTCATCTTGAGAAACATCAAATTGCTCTTTGTCTCTAGCATATTCAAAGCTATCGATTAAAAAGAAAATGAACAGCTTGCTTGACAAATATCATGTCCTTCATCCAAGGCAATTAACTGCCTAGCCAATAAGCTGAAAAATTGATCTTTTTTTGTGGAAGTAGATGTACTCATGTCAGAATGCATTTGATTGTAAAAGCCAAAGGAGAACATGAGAAAGCATTCAAACTAGGCAATCACCATTTGTAATAAAAGTGAGGTTTTTTGTAGGTACGGCCTTATATAGTTTTGCTGTGCCAAAGCAGAAATAAACTTATTCTAATAAGAGAACATGAACATTGAAGGATACATGGATTACTAGTCTGATTTTAAGATTTGTATAATAGATCCTATGGCTCAGGTAGTAGATTCAGACATCTTCATTCTGCAAACTTTGAGGAGAAATGGACACTGAACAGAAAAAGTCTGTCATGACAATTCTGCCCCTTTGGTCTACAGCTGAGCAACAATTTGGCTTCAAAGGATTCAAAATATGATGGCATACCATTCTATCTTGGAAGTCGTTTAGTAACTGCAGACATTTCTCACAGAAAATAAATATAAATAAAAGTTTATATTGCACTAAAACGAAGGGTTGACACTGTTTTGTATTTTTCAGTGATACCCAGATTAGGTTTACAGACAGAGTGAAGACTGGTGTCACTGGGGAACAGATCTGGCTGCAGATCAACGAGCCAACTCCACAAGACAAAGGCAAATACACAATGGAACTTTTTGATGGTAAAACTGGACACAAAAAGACAGTGGATCTTTCTGGACAAGGTAAGCTGTTCACACTGTTAATCTTACCTGAACACGGATGTAATACTGTGGTAGAGTAGGTACTT
Organism: Oreortyx pictus; assembly: GCA_036925125.1. Taxonomy (NCBI): domain Eukaryota; kingdom Metazoa; phylum Chordata; class Aves; order Galliformes; family Odontophoridae; genus Oreortyx; species Oreortyx pictus. The sequence goes on along the minus strand of JAUPFR010000003.1, from coordinate 46,327,614 downwards.
GCTACACACTTGGTACCTTTTGGGTAGCAGGGTCTCTGCTTGTCACCTGCAGCTTGGCACCCTGAGATGGTGTCATCCATTTGCTCCATACTGTGCTCTGAAGTTACAAATTTTAACTGACGTTTTGCTATGCCAAGTACCAGCCTGCAGCCTGACTCAGGGCTGCTTATGCAGATGTCAGCCCAGTTTTTGAGTTTTCCCACAAAACCCCATGTGTTGCTGGCATTGATTGGCAATGTTAAACACAAGTTGTAGCATTGAACGCCTTCTTTATCTCTTCCTTTCAAGTAATATTTGGAAGAGGAAGTGAAGGACAAGTTTGTTCTGTTACTTTCCTACTGTATTTCTTTGATGGATATAACAGGGCTCCTTATTCTTCAGCAGTGTCAAGACTGGTCCCTTTCATCAGCACAATGAAGGAATGTTTCAGGAACATATAAAATTAATTTGATTGGCTGATAGAAGCTCTTACTCTGAGAGAGCTCTCATGTCCCAGGGAGCAGATTAACTGCTTCAGAATGGCTGGCTTTCCATCTCCAGCATTTCCCATCCCTAAAGCTTCACTTCGGGCCTGTAAGCCCTGTGAAAGGGCAATAACCTTACAGTCATCTCCAGGTTGCTACTTCTGTATTCTATCCTCAATTTCTGTGAAAAAGAAATTTTTTCTTCCCTTGCGAAGTGGGAGATGTTGACTAACTGTGTGACATTAGCTTATCCTGAATTTATGAAGGAGACAAGCATTTGCCGCTTGATTTACTCATGGCCATCAGTGCAGTGCTTCAGAGCAGATAAATAAATATCTTGTATTCATAAGCCAGCGGTCTGTGAAGTGAGGTGCACAAGACAATCTACTGGGTTGTGGGAAGGAAACATGAGAACTTCAGTAGCACAAGTATATTATTTATAAAGAAATAGATATCTATGCATCGGGGTTTTATGTGCTGAAAATTGCTTTTACTAATAGGGGTACATGATCACAAAAGCTTGAATAACATTAGTGTGACATATTTTGAGTTACTTCCTCTGTTTTATGAAGTAATTTCAACCTAACGTTCTCCTCATATGTCTTTGTGTTAAATTTTGATTTTTAGGAGAAAAAAGATGTGTGTTTATGCATGCATATGTGCATATAATAGTTGCCATATGCCAGACCGCCTTTATTAGTTGAACCACATAGTGCTGTAGAGATTACACAGTGTAACAGCATGCATCCATACATTAATATTTATTTAACGATGTCTATGTTTAAAATTGAGCTCTACATTTTAAAGTAACATTCGTGATGGCCTATGTTTGAACCTACCTTTAAAATCACCTTTTCTCTTTACCAAGCATTTGATGAAGCATTCGCCGAGTTCCAGAGATTAAAGTAAGTATTATGCAATCCAGCAGTGGAACCCATAAAATAATGCTGGTATTTGTTTGTTTTGTGCTAGAGCTAAAAATACTGTATGAAACAAATCCTAGTCCTACAGAAACCTGTAGGAGTTTTGCATGTGACTGCATTGCAACAGTTAGGTAATGAAGAAAAAGCGGTATTGCCAAACGATGAGAGGCGTTTTCTTTAACAGATCAAAGGCAATTTAAGAGACAAGCTATCTATTTTTCAATCATTCTAAGTAAACCTGAAATGAAATTGAATTTTCTTTTTGTTTCTTTTAAATCCAGGCAAGCTGCGATTGCAGAGAAAAGTAAGTGGGACTTCTTTGACTGTAACTGCAGTAAATGTTTTATGAAGGTTCTCTCCCTATACAGGAAGGTTGCCTGATGGGAGAAAGAGGGTTTGTGTGCTTATGTACACGTATGTGCACATCCTAACACTGGCTGGCCTAGCACCAAGGGGAAAAGAAGAGTGATTTAACATTCTGCACATTGCAGCTACTGACACCATATATGTGGGTTGTATGGATGTTTCTGCCCTAAGATCTTCTCATTACCAGTTGGCTTTATCAAAATAATCTATTGTTGAGATATCTCCTGCATGATTTCTGCCTGAAAGACACTCTGTTTTCTAAGATAAAGGAAATCACTCAGCTGGTTTTGAACTACCTAAAATGCTAAATGGCTCTGTGTTATGGAGGTGGCTAAGAAAGCAGTAGAAGCTTTAGCATAGTTTAAAGACAGGTCCCTGAATCTCCTGGCACTTTTGGGTATGTTTCAATTCCAACACAACAATTAAAATAAAAGTACGTAACAATAATTTAAGGAATAAGTCATTAGAATTCAACTTGGATTATTAAGATCCATACTTTTCCTGTTTACAAAAAAAAATCCATGGGAAAATGTAACAAAACAAGTTCTCCCAGTGCAGACGATTTTCAGACCCGTCCAAAAACAAAGGCAGAACTGGGGTTTGAGAAAAACAGAGAAAAATGGGTAGATGGATTGGAGCTAACACCTCACTGGACATAGACTCCAAAGAGAAAGGGGTCTGGCTATGCTGTGTACAGCTGTTCCTGGTAGGCCCGGCTGATATGGCAGGACAGGACCAGTAGCAGCCCTGCCCTGGGCAGTTCATTTCTAACTCTGCATGATTCATAGGGGCTGGCTGTGCTCTATCGGGTTGTCATTTACTCCAGAGTGCATATTTTACAGAGTGAATTAGAGGAGAATATTCCCTATTGTCCCTTCCTTACTCTGCCAGGCTCCACCAAGATTATAACTAACATAATCCATGTCCCGGAATAAGTGCATCAAAGCCTGCGTGTGATCAGCTTATTTGTATTTATGTAAGATTCCTATGGGACTTTGAGCTTAAAGCTGCAGGCCAGATACCGATCCTGTTCACACACAGAGCCATGCAAAGCAGAGAAATTTCACTGCTGTCGCTGAGACTGAAGCTTTTTTTAGATCAAAACATAAGCTCCAGCTCTTTCTTAGCTGCCATTCATTTCTTCTCAAAAGCATTGCTTCTTCTCTGTCCCACTAACCGCTTATAGCACTGGCTCTCAAAAAATCTGTATTATTATTTTCTGAATGTTATCAGGAGTAACAGTGAATCGATGGTGAAATGTGCAAGGCGCACCACACGGGTGTTAGTTCTGCTCAGTAGGTGGCTGACACCAGCTGCTAACGCTTCTTTTACTGTGAGCAGAGTGTTTCTAAAGTCCAAGGGGTGTGCTAAGAATTCTGAGTAGTCCTCTCCCTGCACAGATATCAAAGACAAATTGTACGTAAATAAGATAAGAGGAAAGAACTGGAGGGGGAACAGAATCTGGGACACAGTTGATTTTGAGACTCTGAAGTAAATCGTGCTCGTTTCTTTTCAGATCGTGCCCGGGTGCTTGGAGGTTTGCCCGATGTTGTCACCATCCAGGAAGGCAAGGTACAGTGAATTCACTGAAGCTTTACCCAACAGCCAGACAGCTTGAGTGCCTTTCGATGACAGCAAAATATTCTTTTTTATTTTATTTTTAAAGATTCCATCTATGAAATCTGTCACGTTATTGATTCATTCCCTGTCTTCTGTACATAACTCAGTGGTCCTGCACAGATGGGTTTATTTATTTAGGGCAGTGTCTTTTCTTAAGCATTAGATAAAAGTGAGACACCAATGTGAGCTGTGATTCAAACTCCTTATGTAACTAACTCTTTCCAAATTCATGCACAGGTCTCACAGTTAGATTTTTACGAACTGGGTGCCACTGATACAGGCTACGCCAGGGAATGTTTTAATTCCTTTTTTCCTATAGGATGGCTGTTCATTCTGTACCTGATAGAGTTACCTTTTTCACAGCATGGCACTGCAGTTAGACCTATCATGTCTGCCTTTTAAACACTGCGAAACTAGTAAACTGTTCCAACTCAATTATCTTCCAGACTAAAGGAGAAAGTTTTCTGTATTTTATCAGTGCAAGAGGGAATGAAGTCAGAAGGCACTGTCATTACACTGGGTTATATCAGCAGGGTTTAGCAAAAGAGATTATTATTATTATTACTCTCAGGGGAATATGGCTGTGCTACTGCTCAGGCACAGACCAGATACCTCAGGAGGTCAGTTTGTAATCTAATCATCTTTCCCCAGCACTCTGCCTCTACAAGTAGCACTGAGACCAAAAACATCTGCTCTTCAGACACCAGCCACTTCCTTTCTTAAGTGTGGGTGAGCACCAAAGCTAGGCATGAGCACAGCTGAAAACCTGTAACATGACAACTACAGCTAAACAGCTTCTTGATATATCCACTTTCACCTGGTAGTGATTCAGCTGGGTTAGAGGTATTTGATAGTGAGCTGGGCAGAAGTGTTAAGGATCTGAAATCTTGGTTTGAGTCTCTTAGCATTGCCATTCCTAGCCATCAGATGGTGGGCTACAGCAATTCAGGGAACACTGAGCATCTTGGCATAGTGAAGTGAAACAACATTTGATAAAGCTTTTCACTGAATGATTTAGCAGCTCAGGGAATGCTGTAAAAACAAACAGCATTGATACAAGTATTTTCACAGTAGGGAGAATACAGAAAGAAATGGAATGCATTTGCAGAATTTCAGCTAAGGCTGCTTGTGTTGAAGATGAGCTTCTCGTACTGCTTTGGCAGGGAATACATTTGGGTGTTTGTTATCAGTGTTTAGCTCTCTGCCAAAGAGAGGCAAAGCTGAGTATAAGCTCACTAAAGCAAACTGTGTAAATCTGGCAAAAAAGGGAGTTTGTAAAAATGAGTTGCAAAATCTTAGCCAGACACACATTGCCCTTGAAAGCAAGGATGTTTGTGATGTTTGAGTAAGTGAATGGAAAATTCCCAGAACTCGGGACAAATATCCCTGACCTCATGATTCTGGGCGCAGTAGATGATTGTTTTGAGAAATAAAGCAGGACAGAGAGTGTTTGAGAAAAGCACTGCCTGTTTGAATGGTGTTGGCTCATCTGCCTATTGCTTGCATACACACCGGAGAAAGAAGAAGGCATTTCTCTGCATCTGTTGTGTAACCCATGCAAACTGCACAATCATTGCGGCTTTGAAAATGTGTAAATGAGGTAAAAGAAGACTGGCAATAGCAAGCTCTGATTCTGAATAGAAATTCAGCCATAACTAGAGAGTTCTATGAGCAGAATGACATCGCTATATTGAATTTAAAACATACGCACATCTCGATCATGGACTTAATGCTGTGATTGTGATGCTATTTGCTGGCTTTCTACAAGTGAGCTGAAGGTATGTGTGAGAATGCACAAACCAGCACCTACCAGAGCTGATCAATCAGTGCTCCAGATGGCCTAAGAGGCTTCCGCTGACAGACATAAATGCACTTCAGCATGGGGATATAATTGGAAAAGGCTAAGTGTCGGCTCATGTCAGGGAGGAATTTTAACAGACAGAAAATAGTAGCACAAGTTTTGTGTAGACAGCCAAACTAACCTAAGTGGATGTTTTATCAAAACTAAGGGGGAATTATTTTTACAAGAAGACTTCGGATCTTGACAGATGGCACGTTACATCCCTCTGCCCACCAGCTCCCCATTCTCCCCTTCTGCCAGGGGCTGGTGCCTCCACAGATTGGCTGGAAGAAGGAAGTAAGTTCCCATGACTTTGCTTCGTTAACTCACACAGTGCCCAAACTACCCATGAATGTATGTGCTAATATGCAGGGAGAATGGCAGTACCTGAAATACAACAGTACATTTCCCTCTGTGACTGTGCTTTCCTAATCATAGTCATAGAATCACCAAGGTTGGAAAAGACCTCCAAGATCATCCAGTCCAACTGTCTACCTATCACGAATAGTTCTCTGCAGTGTAAGGCAGAAAAGATAAGCAGAAACACAAAAGGTCTGGACCTGCAGCACCTAGTTGATCCAGATGCACGGCCATCTGTGCCCCAGCTACAGATTTAGGTTGTGACCTTCCATGTGGAACTGTGAAATACTGAGAGGTGAAGTTTGCTCATGCAGGGTTTTTCAGATAGATCAGATTTCCTGATAGATGCCATAACATCTAGACATGTTTAGAGTCCTGATAGAGATATCTCTGGAGATGTTCAAGACCCGCCTGAGCAACCTGGGCTAGGGAGCCTGCTTTGGCAGGGGGGTTAGACTAGATGATCTCTAGAAGTCCATTCCAATGCCTACAACTCTGTGATTCTGTGATATGAACACATAAGCAAAGCCTGCCTCCTGCCCAAAGAACAGAAAATCTGAGGCAGATAGGTACAAGTCACAGTGGGTAACCACTTCCATTTGGCTAAAGTGCTATAATTGTCTTCCAAAAAACATTGGCATGACCAAAGATCTCACCATCTACATAGTGAATAGTAAGATATATCTCTTCACAGTAGTTGCTGGAAAATCGGCAATAGGAGCTGGGAACATCAAGAGGAGCACCAGTGTCAAACAGGAGCTAGTTAAGCAAAACGTGGCTATTTTGGGGGATGACTTAGCAGTGATGACTCTTTCTTTTGCTAATGAACCTCTTTGAATTAAGGAGTACTGACACCACTTCAAACACCTGAGGTTTGCATAATGTCACTAACAGCAGTCTGGACGAGGACATAAGCTCATTAGCATCTTGCAGTGGCAGCTGGAGCAACTCAGAGATGATCTCATGCTTGCTAGAAAACTAGAACGCGGTAAGGAAATACCGAGTTCTGTAAGGGACGTGTGTGCAATGCTGAGACTAAAGCTGAGGGCATGTTTGCATTCAGACTGTTAGGGAACAGGGGGAAATGTAAAACCATTTGTTTTCCCCATGTTTTTCTAAAGGATGGATTGATACAGCGATTAAAACCACATTCTCAACCGTGGGTTACAAGAGAAGGCATTCACAGTCCCCAAGCTGTCATATGTACAGATGCTGCAGGAAGTCAGATAGAGGCCATTTCCACCAGATTTAACCACCTCACACTCAGGACGTGTCTTTCCTTCAGTACCAAGATATATGGGTTGGTGGTGGAGGAAATATTTTGCCTTCCCTTTTGTTTTCATTTTAATCTTTAGGGGATGTGGTATTGATGTTGGTTTGATTTTGGTTCTCAGAAGTACAGTATATATATATATATATATATTTTTTTTTTTTTTTTTAATAGAGATCTCCGTTTTTACCCTCTCTGTTCATTTCGATAGCTTTCTGGATGCCTGGATTCTGTCCCATCTTCCACTGCCACACTATCAGACAAAGAGCAGAGAAGTGAAGGGAAGGTAGTCTGTTCAACTGATGGCTCATTTTGGCCTTTTAGTGTGACAGCCTACAGTGCCCAAATATGAATCCTTCCCCGTTGCTTCTATTTTGAATGTTTTTTTATTAAGAGGAAAACTGAGGAGAAACTTGATTCCAGTCAGGTGGAGCCATGGCCATGCCTTATGTATCACTTAACACTTTTTCTCTGCAGTAAAAATCCTTCAAATTCCACTTCAGAAGAAGTTAGATTCTGCTTCGAGCAGCATTTTAAGTTTGGACCCACACACTATTTGGTACTTAGACATAAACTGATCCCTTCCTAAATAGAGGCCCAGAGAAAGGCATTTGCACCACTGAGGTTTTTATGTGAACACTTTTCACATTTGACTCTTTATGTGATGTTCTCTTTGACAAACTGTGTGAGCAATGTGATCAGAGGAAGGGATGGCAGCATCCAGTCAGTCCATGTGTAACAGCATCCCTCAAATACATGTTTCTCAGTTGACAACAACAAAAAAACAAGATCTGAACGTTGTGTGCACATTACTCTTGCCAGCCTGCAGATCTCTGCAGTGACCGATTCTCTGATTGTGAGGATGATTCCTTCAGTTTGCTGGGGCTCAGCACCTTACTAGAGTCAAAGCAAAATATTTTCACGAGCACCAAAGAAGCACTAATGTTTGTTTTGATTTCAGTTAAAAACCAGTAATCAATATTAGAGAAGAAGGTGCATAAAATATTGAAAACTTCGTAATGGAGTTATGGAATGGAGTTCCTTCTTTTTCTTTATAATACAGGAAACTGACAAAAGCTATTGATCGCTGATGAGGATACGCATCCGTTTACTAAAAGCAGAAAGAGGAGTGCAGGGAGAGGGAACATTTGTAAAATTACGCATCAGAAACGGCAGCAAATATTTATTGACTTACACAGATCGTTTCTGTACTGTTTTTGTAGGCACTCAATCTGTCTTGCACTGTTTGGGGAGATCCTACCCCAGAAGTCTCGTGGCTGAAGAACGAAAAATCATTTGTATCAGATGCTAACTGCATCCTGAGATTCGAATCTGGGAAGAACGTCAGCTTCACCATTTCTGCTGTGTCCACACTCGACTCTGGGAAGTACAGCCTTGTGGTGAAGAACAAGTATGGCACGGAGACCAGCGATGTCACCGTAAGTGTGTTCATACCCGAGGAAGAGCTAGAGAAAAATAATGAAGATAAGAAAAAGAAAGCATGAATTTAAGAGTAGAAACAGAAGCGTGAGGGAGATTTTGGATGACAGTGTTGACATAAAGTGTGTGCGTAAATGGCTTTCTGTTTTAGCAGGTAGCCTTGGATTTTTCCATTCACTTAATGTGCTCAGTTGTGCCAGGGAAAATAGTGCCTTTCCTAAATATTTCCTTACTGCTCACTTCACAAAACCTAGCTGTGCCATCCTCACTCAGGCCAAATGCATGCTGGCTGTAAACACACCTGCACAATTTTACCGTGTTCCTGGGGTGTTTGACCCCACAAAGAGAGTAAAAAACCATTTGAGTGGAGGCACCTGACAAGGTAGATGGAAAGACTGAGAAATGATCAAGGCATTTTTGAGCAGCAGTTTGGATTTGTTCCGACTTTGGTAACGTAGCATAGATGGAATGTGTTAGTGAATTCAAGTCATGGAGAAATTAGTGCTGGTCTTCGTCTACATTAAGGCCCCTCTGTATTGCTGTGTTAATTTAGAGAGGCCTTAATATGGGTGTAATTTACATCCATAAATACTGTTTAATCTGCCCAATTGGGGTAAAAGTACTGTAATATAAATGAAAACTAGACTTAGGAGGCCAGAATACTGATGTGTGCATGTGTCTGCAAAAGTGTATGCTCTCTATGTTCACAAATAAATGGATTCACTTCTTTCATTCTATCACGAGTTTGTCTCACTGTGTCATGTTTTACAGGTCACGGCTCATCTGGTTGTTCACATCACCTTACCTTCTTAATGCTTGAACCACTATATTACTTTTAGCTTTCCTTTAGGTCCACGTTAATCTTCACTTAACCTTTAACCACAAAACCCTGGTGGCATCGCTTCACGTTTCTTCTGTCCAGAGACTCACTGCTTTACAACTCAACAAGTTGTTTTTGCCAGTTCAGTCACAGGAGTAGTTTCATGTGGTTCGATGAGCCTGATCATGAATTTTGATTTGAAGGGTGTTAGGTAAGTGCTTTGTTAGACTGAAACTTCAGATAATTTCATCTACAGTTAACACTGGGGATCAGAAATAATGAATTTATTCAAGATCCTTTGAGAATACAAAAAAAACTTTCACTGGAAAAAACGGTTTTTCAGGAAAAACCTTTTTTGGAACCTTTCATCCAGATCCCGAAAATATTTCAGAACCATCCATCCAGATACAGAACACACTTCTATAGATTACAAGCTCCTTGTCAGCCACTTTGCAACAATATATCACTGATTATTAGCTAAGAAATAACAATGGAACATGTATCTATTTCCATTCCATTGGACATGTACATATCATATGATGCATAAGACCTTTTATAAGTGTATTTAGCACGGGACAAGGGAAATGGTTTTAAACCAGAAGAGGGTAGATTTGGACTAGATATTAAGAAGAAATTCTTTACTGTGCGGGTGATGAGACACTGGATGTGAGTTCTGCCCTCCCTGGAAGCACTCAAGGCCAGGATGGATGGGGCTGTGAGCAGCCTGGTCTAGAGGGAGGTGTCCCTGCCTACAGCAGGGGAGTTGGAGCTTGCTGATCTTAAAGGTCCCTTCCAACCCAAACCATTCTATGATTCTGTGACATATGCTCATAGCTATTAACCCAATTGCTAACTAGGAAAGTAATGTGCCATATTAATAATTCTTTTCAGAATAGTTTCACAATAGCACAGTTCTTCACATCGAAATCAAAAGAACTGCTGTATGTATTTTCAGTGATGTATGGAAGTGTACCCTTCACATACTTTCGCTTGTCATTTTTAACTATAGCAACTGCAGGAACAGTGCTGTTTCCTAGGCACTCATTTTACTGCAGTACTGGCACATCTGGAAGAAGGGATAGGCAACTTGGGGAGAGTATGAGGAAGTTTCAGGGAGGAAATCAGAAAGGCTAAAGCCAAGTATGAGATCAACATGACTCATCCTTTTATGATCTAGTGACCAGCCTGGGGGATGAAGGAAAGGCTACTGACATAGATTTAAGCAAAGCCTTTGACAGTGGAGAAGCTGGCAGCCCGTGGCTTGGACAGGTACACTCTGCTGGGTAAGGAACTGGCTGGATGGCCGGGCCCAGAATGTTGAGGTGAATGGAGTTAAATCGAGCTGGTGACCGGCCACGAGTGGTGCTCCCCAGGAGTCAGTACTGGGGCCCATCTTTATTGATGATTTGGATGAGGGAATTTAGGGAACCCTCAGTAAGTTTGCAAAAAACAGCAAGTTGGCTGGATGTGTCAGTCTGCCTGGGAGTAGGGAGGCCCTACAGAGGGATCTGGACAGGTTGGATCGATAGGCTGAAGCCAATGGGATGAAGGTCAGCAAGACCAACTGTGAGACCCTGTATTCTGGTCACAACAACCTCAGGCAGTGCTACAGGCTTGGGGCAGAGTGGCTGGAAAGCTGCGTGGAGGAAAAGGACCCAAAAGTGCTGGTCAGTGCTCAGCTGAACGTGGGCCAGCAGTGTGCCCAAGTAGCCAAGAAGACCAACGGCATCCTGGCTTGTATCCGAAATAATGCCGCCAGCAGGAGCAGGCAGGTGATCGTGCCTCTGTACTCAGCACTGGTGAGGCTGCACCACAAGTACCGCGTTCAATTTTGGCCCCTCACTGCAAGAAAGACATTGAGGCCCTGGAGTATCCAGAGAAAGGCAACAAAGCTGTGAGGGGACTGAAGCACACATCTAATGGGGAGCAGCTGAGAGAACTGGGATTGTCCAGTCTGGAACAGGCTCAGGGCGGACCTTACTGTCCTCTACAAGTTGTGGCAAGGCAGGGGTTGGCCTCTCCTCACAGGCAATACCAATAGAACAAGAGGGAATGGCCTTAGGATGCACCAGGAGAGATTCAGGTTGGATATTAGGAAAAACTTCTCCAAAAGAGTGGAGAGACATTGCAATAGGCTGCCCAGGAATGCGGCTGACTCACCGTCCCTGGAGGTGTTTGAGGAAAGAGTAGATGTGGTACTCAGGGACATGGTTCAGTGGATAATATCTGTGGTAGGTGGAGGGTTGGACGAGATGATCTTAGAGGTCTTTTCCAGTCTTAATGGTTACATGATTCCATGGCTCTGTGAAGATGACACTAATAAGCGCTGTACAGCTAATGCTTATTTAAATCCTTGCCACCTGAGGCTTAATGCCAGCTATAGCTAATGATAAAGGCCAAGGGGATGTGTGAAGGATTTCTTAATGTCCAGTAAAATGAAAAGTACTACATCCTACCTTTATCTGGTATAAATTTATTTTCTTCTAGAATTAATTTCACATCAGAGGAATTTTTAACATTAAATTACATAAAACTACTGTGTATTCAGCATCTCACATAAACAGCAAATATATTCAGTCATTACATGGTCTTATCTACTAAAATATTTCAAACTTAGATATTTAATGGGATTCTTGCAATCTAAAGTATGCAATTACTTACATTAATGAATCACAATCTCAGTTAAAAATACTTCAGACTATTTAGTTACAGTAGCTGTCTTTCAAAGTAAGATTCATTTCATTATTAATTTTCAAAATGCAGTCAGGAGAATATCTGCAATTTGAGATGCAGCAAGCTTTTTGAGCTTAAAGAAGAAATGTCAAGTTATTTCATAATTTTACTTAGTACGATATGAAGCCATTCCAAGGATGAAAAGTGGGTCATTCTGTCCTGGTCCCAGAACATGTGAAAGCAACTACTTTTCACCTCTTGTACATCTTCCCAAGCCCAAACAAGAATCTCTCTTGTTCCTTGCAAGACACAATGTTTATTTCTTAGTATTAGCATAATCTAAATAAGGATTGCACTTTGGCAGTACCTTCTTTCTGCTACTTCATCATCAAAAATCTGTCTGCCTGCTTCTATTCACCGAGCAGAACTGCAAGGTAGTACAAGAAGTGGGGCACCACCCAGATAATCTGGATTCTGCATCCCTTTGGTTCAGGAGGTGTATGTGCCCTGAAATTATAGTTGTTTCTATACATATTGCTTCCAGGGACTCAGTTACATGTCACGTATCCCTCCTTCTCGCTTGTGCAATTTTGTTCTTGCTCTGCTTCAGGTGATTGTGATTTCCGTGTCAGGCCAGACTGACACAGCTAAGCACGCTGTTAGTATCTCAGGACAAAGTCAGAATAATGTAACCGTACCTAAAAAGAAAAAATCAACTACTACAAGCAAACCACAACAGGAAAAGAAAGGTAAGAGCATTTTCACCTTTCCAGATGACTGCTCCAAGGGAAAAAAAAATTAAATATTATGTGATGTACCAATCCTTACCTCTCAGGTCTCCAATTTACGGAATGCACTCTTAACTGACGATGAATGCAAAGTAAGAACTGCCAGGTTAAATAAAACCCACTGAGATTTAAACCAACACTTAAATCCCTGTTGCACTGGGCTACTGGCTCCCATCCTGGCTTACCTGCCTGATAGAAGCTTTTAAACCATAATAATACAGTCGACTTGCTGATTGCAGAGGAAGATGTGCATATACACAGAGATTATTTTTATCAGCTAGATAAATGGCACTGTCAAAAAAATAGGCCAGGCTAATTGAGGGACCATAGATGCCAAAATGGCTTAGTTTTCTCGACCGGTTTTCAGTTTTTTTCTGACCATATAACTGCCATTTGAGATCAGTGAATTGTTCTTTCTTATTTTTATCTCCATATTCAACGTCACGTTTGGAATTACAACCATTTTTTTCGACCCAGCCTAGAGAAAGAGCAGAAAACAAAAAGGTCCCTGGTGATTCAGCATTCTTGTATATTACAGATTTTTACCCTTGTTTTAGACTCTTACATTACTGCTGCTTGGGCATCACTTTATTCTTCACAATTACATTTCCCTCATTTAGAGCACCTCATCTCCAAATAAGGCTTAAATTCCAACATTACCAGAATATCTATTTTATATACTTCACTCAAATACTTTTTGTTTATATACATTTGCAGAGACAAAATATTGCAAAAATGTTGTACCATTGCTGACAGACCATTTTATAATCTTATTTCCCCCCCTTCCTGTTGCGAAGGCGTGAAGCAGTAATTTACTGCATTTCTTTCCTCTCTTGGTTGCTGGTATGGGTGACTTGGACATTTCTGAGCAGTTCTGTAAACATGGTTAGTTGCATGAGGAGTAATTATTTCTGCGTGTACACATTTTGCAGGTCCTATCCATTAATTTATTTAATTAGAGACCATAAATACTTGGGCTTGCTTTGGCTCTCTGAAAAGTACTAACACTACTTGTTACTGAACGTCTTTAAATGGGTGTGGGAAAAGGAATGGGACATACCTCCATGTTGCTAAGTACAGTAAATATAAATTTTATTACTTCTCCTAAATCAGACATTAAGCCACATGTAGATGAAATTATTGCCATAGGAGAGACGCCTGACTCAAAAGAAATCCCCACAGTGGAAAAAGAAAAGGATACAAAGAACAACCAGCACACAGAAAAGAAGAGTCACGGAAAGGCAGCAGCAACAGCAACAATTCCTTAGCTCTTAGAAAGCCTGAGAACTGGGGAAAAAAGCTTTGAGTTAAATCCAGTGTTCTTGAATGAAGAGTATGAACGTGCTGTCACCTTCCTATGTATTAACAAGTTCAAGTTGAAATTTTACATGGGTGATAGACCAGCCATAGTATTTTGACACAACAGTGTGAGTGTTTTTATATGATTTACAATACTTATTAATTTTAAATGCATAATATGTGTGCAGTTGTGTCTCAGTATCAGAGTAGTTGTACTGCAGTCATTGCCAAGTATCTCAACAACGACCCACGGTAATTAAATTATTAAAAAGTGTCCATGAGAAGCAGAGGTTATTAGAATGACTCCTGTCCAGAAGGGACTTACCTACCACTCTGTAAAAGAATGTTGAGATCAATTACGTGGATTTGTTATTCAATACTTGTAGGCCATCATATTTTGAGGCTTTGCCTCCCATTTACTTTGTCTGCTTATGAATGATCCCCTTAATGCCTCATGGGCCTCACTCTTCACTGTGACTGCTGAGGCCATGTTCGAGAAACAGAACCATCTCCTATGGCCACAGGAGAGCCACAGGTGGGTTTTCTTTTGAACGATTCTTTTGATTCTTTTCATTCATCCACATCTCTTTCATGACATGCTGATGTTTGGACATTTCTAACCACCAAGACTCATGTGACTGCTTTTCAGTCCTTCCTGCTTCATCCGTTCCCTCCCAGCCTTGGTCTGGTACTGTGGTATTAAACACTAATCCATAAACCATCAGCTGCCCCAAATACTCATTTATCTACACCATTTTTTTGCTAGATCAATCATATTTCTGTTTCCAAAACTTCACAAATTCCCTGTCCTCCTTCCCCTCAGTAACTCAGCCCAAAACCAAAACAGTTAACTATCTCTTTCTTCCCCTCACCAGGATCAAGCCTCTTGCTTTCATAAGAGAGTAGCTACACTTAAGCCTACATATTCATAGCCTACACAGCCTTCACATATGATTACACGCAAGCAAAGAATCTCTGCTTCAAATCATACACATGTTTATGGGAATTGACTTTTTAAATGGTCTGATAGTGACAGGACAAGGGGGAATTAATTTAAGCTGAAAGAAGGGAGATACAGGTTAGATGTTAGGAAAAAATTCTCTGCTCAGAGGGTGGTGAGGTGCTGGCACAGCTGCCCAGAGAAGCTGTGGTGCCCCACCCCTGGAGGCACTCAGGGCCAGGTTGGATGGGGCCCTGGGCAGCTGAGCTGCTGGGGGGCAGCCCTGCCCATGGCATGGAGTGGGACTGGGTGGGATTTGAGGTCCCCTCCAATCAGAGCCGTTCTATAATTATATAATGAAGATTTATAAAATTCAATTTGTTTGTGGGTATGTTGGAGGAAGCAGTGTTCAAGCTCAAAAACAGATCAATAAAACAAAGGTCAGAATTGCTTTTGTTAATATGCAAGCTAATCCAACATTTGAGTAACCAGAAATTATGAAGTATGTGAAATAAATATGTTTAATTACTAGGAAAATATGTTTATTGACTTCTACTCTCAAAAAGCTCAGTCACATCATGTTGGCTTTTTCCAGATGGCGTACTGATGAAAGATTACTAAACTCTGTTGATATTTCTAGGCTGTTAGATCTATGAAAAAAGTGGATATACTGCAAACACGAGAGATATCACACTTCTAACCCATCTCGATAGAACTGTTAGCATGGAAAAACTATAGAGAATCTTAAAGCATTTAAATGTGTAACACCTGAAACACCGATACCTGTGAAATCCATTTCTTTTCAATAAAAATCCAAAAGAAGTGAAATGTATTTACATTGCTTATGTGGAAGTGATTACAGTAATAACTGTAAAGTATTTAAACAACTTGGATGACCCACAGAAAGATGTAAGATGCAGTAAAGGAAATATATATATATGCAAAGTGAAATATTGACTATTACATCAAAAAAAAAATAATAGGAGAAACTTGAAATTAAGACTGAGCTAGATCATCTAAATCAAATCATCTTATTAGGCTTAGCTACTGTTTGGCACAGAGGTAATTCAAAATCACATTGCATCTTGCTTTTGCATCCACGTATCACTGTTTATATTACCAGAATACTGGAGCAGTGCAGCAGGGCAATATCTAAGTGGGTCCCATACAGAAACACAGGAAGCAGCATTTTCATGGTAGGAAAAAATGTTAATGAGAACCGTAGTGCATACAGGTTCTCGTGCAGCTGTTACAGAAAATGACAGATATCTACAGAAGTATGGTTACATTGCTCTGCCAGTGAAATACAGTGGTTGGCCTTTCAAAATATTACAGAGCCCCGGGTTGTTTCACACAACTCTCAGCTACTCTTCGCCCTGGTAATTATTTCAACCTGACTTACCTCTCTGAAAATCCATCACTTCTTACAGCTCCTTTGGGCTATGAGTCTCACACACATCGATGGCAGTGTTATAAATAGAACTGATTCTACCACTGAGAACCTGATTCAATTCCTGCAACATGCCACAGGGCTTTTTTTTCCGTGTGTTCTAATAGAAAACATGCTGGATCTTAGAAGAACACTCTAAAATAGAGTCCCAAACCTCAGATTAAAAAAGCCCACTTTGCTCCCTATGAAACCAATGGCAGATTTATTTTTGCTGTCATATTAGCAGAATCAGGTCTTAGATTTTTGTTAAAACTCAGAATTTTCCTGATGTTTCAATCAAAATGCAGTGGCAATACTTTAAAAATTAAATTAAAATGGATCAGAGCTTGGTTTAATTTTATTAATTATTATTATTTTATTTTTAAACTTGGCTGGTTCCTTAAAAAGCTGAAAATGGGCTCTATTTTGATCTACTGGAAATTATTTTCTAGGCACAAATACAACGTTGTTATGCATGGTAATAAAAAAAAACCACAAACATTTCAAATTTAAAAAACATTAATTTTTATTATTTGATCTGTAGCTGTTCACAAATGTACAACAAAATGTTGAAAAGTAGTGTTAGCAGAATTGCTGAGTACACTTAAGTTTCTTATGCTACCACAGGTGATGATTTTTTTGTTGCAATCTGACTGCAAAATTAACATTCTGTTCTCCATGGTAATTATGGAAATGCTTTCAATCTCGGTCTCTTACATAACGCCAGAATGCAAATTATTTCTGAAGCAGTAACATTTCCTATTAAACACACAGAACCATTTGGCTATATTTAAAATCAGACGCTGGCCACAGTGTTGAACTGAAGTTCCACTTCAGGACCAAATCTCTTTGCCACCTATATATGCCACTCCAGCACTCTGGAACATATCAGAGTACTCTTAAAACTGTAGTTTATAATCATATAATAAATCCATGTTCTCGTATTACAACAACTGTATTTAACAGTGTGGGAAATTAATATACATGAGCTATATTATCTAACTATACCACACGCATTTTTAAAATTAAAGAAGATGTGAAAAACAGGCTTTGCACAGCACTGCAGTAAAGACATTGTGATTCTACACGTCTCCAAGTTCTGAGCGTCAGTGCTGCATTTGCTGCCAGTTACTAAGGGAGTTCTTTCTGTTGTCTGAGACTGATTAATCACAATTTGCTATACATAAAGTGATAGTATTTGAAGCAGCACGCTGTATAGTGAGATCATCCTTAAAGCAATTAGCCTAGGGTGGGCCTCTGCTCTGTGTCTTTGGAAAGAAAGTCAATGCATGGACAACATTTTATTTAAACCGCACTTGCACTGACTAGACGTACAGAACAAATCTTTCCACACAGCAAGTTGTGTTGCTAAAAGGACAGTAAGTTTTAAGAACTGAAGGAAAAAGAGTAACAAAAGCAGTAAAGAGAAAAACGTTAGATAAACTGTTCTGTTCTACAAGTGCTCCTGGAGATGAAGGTTACAGAGGCAGGGAGGGGAGGAGGCTGAAAGCCAGGACAGGAAGGAAGGCACCAGATTCATCTGCAATCTTACACAGACTTCCCTCCTTGTCTCCGTTCCCACATCTTTACACAAGATGTCTTTCCTGCAATCTTCCGCTTCTGTACATTTTCAAGCACGACATCTTTCCTCTCCTGCTTCTAAGCTTCTGTCTTCTACCATCCATCCTATTTGATGGAGTCATTTCCATTTAATGTTTCATCACTCTCACTAATACAGTAGTAACATACAAACTCCTACTCTTAATTAGGTTGTGATATTGACACAGATAAGGATCTCTATTGTATCCAAATCAGAAGATTGTTTATGCAACACCTGACTGACAAAGAGTAAAGAAATGTTGCTCAGCCGAGTGTGCTGACTGAGCCAAACACCCTAAACCAACCCAAGTACATCAAGTACAGTGGAACAATTGGTGTTCTTAAATATTTGGGTGTCCCAGGTAGGCAGAGTCGTTATGGGGAAATAAAACAGCAATCCTTGTGGTAAACTGGCGAAACGAGTGTAAATGAGGTGGCACAAAACACTGAAGGCTGTCTGCTTCTGTAGCCTTCTGGTTGTCTGGAGATGCTAAGTTTGGAAAGGAAAAGATTATGTGAAAGGAAAACTACTCCTATTCCAGGTCTGAAATACAAAAGTATAACTTATCAGTTTGTTACCCCTTTTCAATTAAAGATTTTTTGGCCAGCTAAGAAGCTAGCCTGCTTAGGCTTAAATTAAGTTTAATTAAAAAAAAATTAAAATTAAATTAAATTTAATTAATTAAATTAATAAGCCTGATTAGGCTTAAATTCATAATGGAGTCTAGCTTAAATTTGATATTTGAAGACATATGATAATTTTAGTCTCGCTTATCTACCCACTAACTGTCCTGACTGGTGTTGGAAAGGAGAACTCCCTCAGATGAAAAATCACTTGCTGCTATGACTGACAAAGATAAGATCATGGAAGCACGAACAAAAATATTGTTAGGGCAACTGCTGATGTGGTTTCCATCACAAACTGAGGAACTAACATGCAGAGTAAGGAACTCAGTAAAGAAGGCAAATGACCTATTACAAATGCTTGGCTTTTTTAACTGAAGCACTGACTATGTGCTTATAGCAGATGTTGTGCCAAGATAGGTTATTATTATGACACTATAACAAAATGGGAGGCACCTTTAGAAAACTGCTGCAACAGGAACATGATTGCGCTGAAGGGTGGAAAATTGCTCCATTAATTTGTGCTGCATCCATGTATCCAGTGTCCTAGAAAGCGTTCCAAGACTGACACTGAATTTACAATGTGACAATGTAATGAAAATGGACAGGTGTGAAATCACGCCTCTCTGTGTAACACAGACACCCTGCCCATGTAATTCTGTGCCTGCGTCTCCTTCCGCGGACTGCTCGCTTTGAAAAGCAGCCTGCAAGCACTGTGGGGAGAGATTTTTTTAGTTCCACGCTCAAAGGGAATATTTGCAAACGAGTAAACTGACTGTAATCTTTTAGGCAGCTTGTACCAGGAGGTGCGGATCAATAAACAGACCTCCTTATCGGTAGGACTAGCACAGAAGGTTTCCAAGGAGCCTTTTTAGAGAGGCGTGGACTATCACAGCCAACTTTAGCCAAGTGAGCCTTGCGAGGCATTCTGTCAGCAGCACTCAACGCTCTGTTAATTAGCCTGCTTTATGGGGCAACTGTATCAATCATACGCGACAGCCCAAAACGGCTCTAACATCAAGGGAGGAGCATCACCACACACCCAATACGGCCGCCGCCATTGCGCGACGCCCGCCCGCCCGCCCCGCGCATGCTCACCGCTCCCTAGCCGCGGCCCCACCCCCGCTCTGGCGGCCGCGCGCCTCGCGCCACCCGCCGCAGGGAGTGCGCGCGCGCGCGCGCGCGCGCTGCGCCAACCGCCGCCGCTTGGCGCAGTTGGCGGTGATCCCCGTCCGCCTCCTTCATTCATCCGTCCGCGAGCGGCGCCGGCCTCGCCTGCGAGGTAAGCGGTGAGGCGGTGGAGAGCCGCTCGCCGGCGGGGGAGGGGAGGCGAGCGGCGAGCGTTGGTTGAAACCCCGTCAGCGGCGGCCCCGCCGTGGGCAGGGCCGCGGAGGCCTCGGGAGCGGACCCTGCGGGGCCGGGAGCGGTCAGTGCCGCTCGGCCGGCGGAGCTCTTGGCGCTACACACGGTGCTGTGCTGCGCGGCTCCTAACGATGGGCGGGCGTTTCTTCAGCTGGAGGGTTACTCGCGTACCTGCGGGGCGTGCATGGCGCTACGTGCGCGTAGCCACGGTTTGTGTGCGTGCAGCCCACCAGCTCCTGGGCTGACGCTCGTACACCTTCTCGCCCAGCTCCTCCTCGAAAGGTCGCAGAACGGGCAAATCATTTTGCCGTGCTTTACAAAGAAGGACGAGGAAGTTCTCTTAGTGCAGCCCGTGAGCCATCGGTGAGATGCCCAATTGCCATTGTACGTGGTAGAATATTAGGAGCGGAAAACTGATTGTAATAAGTTTCTCAATAAACTCAGAACGTCGTTGGAGTCTGCTTTACGTGATGCTGTTTGTAATTACAGTAAGAACAAGCAGTGCTGAAAGGCTGTAGCAGGCAATTACCGTGTTCCTTGTTTAGCTCATAGCATAGCTTTTCAGTTAGGCATACCAAAATGGTTGGCTTTCAATAATGGCCTGCGAAAGAGGTGGTGTTTCAACTTGTCTTACTCTCGGTACTTAATTTTGTAACCAGCCAAAATATTAGCTTAGTTGTTTGTTGTGCCGTACGAGGAAAACATAGATGTGAAGTGTTCTAGCATCGCAGCGCAGGGAACTTCTTGTCCTCCCTCCCTACTTGCGGCATTCCTTTCTGCTCGTATAAGGTCAGGATCATTTATGGGGTAATAGAAATTGCACTTCTTACACTTGACGCCTCCTGATGTATCCCAAGTCCCAGAGGCAGCGTGCAGTAGCCGTTCTTCGTGTGGCGTGCTCTTTCTCTCAGAGGAATTGCCATTCTAGCTCATCTGAGCTGAATTAGTACGCTACTGTGTTAATAAAATAGTTTTGGCTCATGGATGTGGTAACTTTTAATTGCTGTTTATGTAAGAATTGCAAGCACTTCATGTGTAACTGTGTGAGTGAGATGAAAGGATAGTTTCTGATGTGAGATCCACTGCTCAGTGCTAAATGTATGCAGAAAAAAAAAAAAAAACCCTTTCAGAATTATCCGAAGCAGTGACTGGCAGTTGGCTTCGGCTGTGTGCGCGGTTAGATGTATTCCTGCGGCTCCGGACAAATTCTAATGGAACAAAGTCGCTGTATCCCAATGACGTCTGCTTTCTGTGGTGCTGATCAGGAGTGCTTCTATGAACTTCTGACCTCTGCTGTGCGGCTCCGAGGAGGGGAAGCATAGGGGGTGCTGGGCTCTGCTCTTGGGAACCGATGGGCAGAGGAGGGAGACAGCAGAAAGCTGCCAGGGGGGGGTCGGACTGAGCGCTGCTCAGAGCCTGGAACAGATTTCCTAGAGGGCTGGTTGGCGTTCGTGCCTGTCAGTGTGCCCTCAATAATGTGCTCTTGCTTTTGGTTAGCCCCGAAGTGCTTAGGCAGTTCCTGAGCTCAGTCCCTTCCAAATGAGCTATTCTGTTTAGTGAGTCACTGTATGTGCACTTTTAAAGCTATAAAAACACAAATAGAACATATTTATACTTTATAAATGTATTGATGTTGTGTAGGTAAGCAGGGGTTTTAAAAATTTGCAAATAGAATTATTTAGTTCAAGCACAGAAAAATGTTGCTGCTGTTGCAAAGATTGTTTCATATAAAAAATGAGCATTTATTCTGCCTAGCTGCCCTTGCTCCTTTGTTACAAACATCAGGGCTTATGTTTCTGTTGCTGCAGCCAGACTGGTTTAATATGCAACCGTCATTCCAGAAGGTGTTCATATTTGAAGACAGAGCTTACCTGTGCTTTGAAGGGATTAGCATTTGTCCTTTTTTAGAAGGGAAAAAGGTAGCTGTTTCTTTTTTTTTTTTCTATTTCTATTTCAAGGGAATTTCCAAGTGAGGGAAGCTAGCTTCCCCTTGTCAAGTATTTTGTTGTTATCAGTGTCTTTCAGCTTTGCAGTCATTTGACAACAAGAAGTTGTCCTGAGTCATCCCCCTCCCTGGGAGCACTCAAGGCCGGGCTGGATGGGGCTTCGAGCCACCTGGTATAGTGGGGGGTGACCCTGCCTACAGCAGGGAGTGGAGCCAGGTGATCTTAAAGGTCCCTTCCAACCAAAACCGTTCTGTGATTCAGTGCTTTTCCTAAAGCTAAGGGAGATCTGTTTGTCGCTGCGCCCTTTCCTGAGTAACAGTGACAAGTTTTGACTGAGCATTTAGTCCATTTCTTTATCCCATATATTGAAGCTCCGTAGCAGAAATGTAAGCATTCAGAGTAATATTAGAAAAGTCTTCAGTGTACCATGTGATATTTTTGTGTCGATCTGTGTGGCTGAAGGTCACAGAATCATAGAGTGGTTTGAGTTGGAAGGTGGAGTGGAGTGAGTGGTGGAGTTGGAATGCTTCCAGGGAGGGGGGGCATCCACAGCCTTGCTGGTTTAACATAGTGCATGCTAAACCAGTCTTGGGCCATGTCTTAGTAGTCTTCTTTTGGCTATGTGCGTCTCCTCAGGAAATGCAGGGTTTTGCTGTTTTTTTTTGTTTTTCTTTTTGTGTTTTCTTGTATGGATGGTTATTACAGGCCTTTTAAAGGAAAAATGTTAACAACTCTTTGCAGAGTTCTTACAAGGAAGAGCTTTGGATAATAAATGGTTGCTGAGATTCCATTATAGAGGGAAGAATTTGTTTCTCACTTGGATAACAACAGAATTGAGTTTGCAGGGTGAACTGAATTTTAAATAAAAGTCTTAGTTGGTGATTTAAAGCCCTTTTTTCCTCAAATGAAAAGTGTGCACGTTAAGAGAAACAGGAAATCTGCCAGGCTGCTCTACAGATTTACCATGTCCCATCTGTGTGGTGCAGACATGCTGTTATATGCTAAGGGTGAGGAGAAATATCCTTCAGACACATGTGTGATCTGTTCTCCTTGAAACTTAATAATGACCATAGATTGTGTTTGATGAGTGAGTAAGCATATTCTGCTTCGTTCAGCTAGATCTCATTTTCCCCTTCCCGATTCATGGCTGTGCACACCTTTGTGTGGGGGAATTCAGCATTTTTACCTGATTTTCTAATAAAATAGCATTGATTGCAGTGCAAATTGAGTTTATTTTGGTACATATGCATCAATTTAAGTGATACAGAGTCTATTAAGTGAAAAATATTTCCTGTTTATATATAGTTTATTTAGAACTTCAATGTTTTGTGTATGTTTCTCAGAATCAGTGTATTTATTTATTCTGAGGATACGTGCTACCCTCACTGTTCTTATTCACTGTTAATAGATATGATGCTTCTCTTGCTTAAATACACGTGCTTTGATTTTGAAATGCTGCAGGCTCTGAAAAAAGCACGAATACACCTGAGGCAGATCAGTGCCTGGGAAGGCTTTTCTCCCTCCCAGTGGGAAGTGTAGACAAATAGCGGTTGCTCATGAGGGAAATTCTTAGAGCTTTCTAAAAACATACAGGAAAAGCTTCATCAGCTTGTCTGACTGCAAGGAAAAAATGAGATGCATGGAATTTCTATTCAGAAAATTTGGTTACTGTGTTACGTATCCAATAATAAGTTCAACAAAGGATGATGTGGCTGTGGGAGAGTCTGTGCTGCTAGAAATAGTGTATCTTTCAAGTGTAGCAAGATTCTGTGTGCATTATGCCCATGCAGATTTTCAGAGGGTGCAGTCTCACATTAGCCAGTTTTGCTTTCTTAGTATCTTGAAAGAAATTGATGTCTTTACATAGACAAGAATGTTTTTTTCATGTGTGAATGTCATAAAGATGTGGTTGTACTGATCCCTTCATCAATAAAACTTGCTTTATGAGCTCTTAAAGGTTAGAGAAAGAGCTCTAAGTTAACAAAGGAAAGATACTATAATAGTGGAGTCAGGTAATTCTTAGTAAGTCATTCACACGTAACTGGTGACACATTGCAGGAGGGGCAGGCACTGCAGGTTGTGTCTTTTCTTTCCTACTACCCTCCCCCCCCCCTTTTTTTTTCTCAGAGATCAAAAATTAACTTAAGATGCACAGAAAAATACTCAGATTTGAATGCCTGTCCAACAGGAGATCCTGCAGAAACTGTGTACCATCTGGTATTGGAGATGGAAAGCTAGACATTTGATTTTATTCATGTTTAATCACCAGTTTAGGCGTCAATGCATTCATCGCTGCTGTTAGCTCACTGGTGTTTCTGTAGCATCTGCTAACTGCTTGGATTCCCTTTCCATGCTATTGGTACTGTGATTAAGTCTTCTCATTTCTTCAGTGGTTTGTTTGTTTGTTTGTTTGTTTGTTGAGAGCTGGGAATTATAGGTCAGTCAGGCTTTTCTGGCATTTTTTGAGCAGAATTTGTTTTTTGGTTACCAGTAACATTTCTAAAATGGAATTTTTTATTCAGGGGTTTATATAAGCCACATTTCTCCTTTATATGGAGAAATGCAGCAAGTGCATTATTTATATAAGAAGTGAAACAGGGTGATAATACCTCTTTTAGAGGAAAATCTCTAGCTGTTTTCTTAGAAAAATCCTATCCTTTTCAGAGGGGTAGAAGGCAGATGGTCTTCATTCAGTATGTCTTCTGTTATTCATGTGCTAATTTACTTTAATTTGGCTGAGTTATTATCCTTTATAGTAGGTTTGAAAGTCTGTAATGGGAATGTTGTTGCTCCTAACTGCAAGTCTACCCAATGGACAGAGCTTTATTTCCAGTTTCAGTAAGCAGATGCTTCAGACTGGGACTGCAGCTGAAACTTGGGCGCAGGAAATTGTTTTCCATTGCAGCCTTTCTTTTCTCATCTCTATAGGAGAGTCAGGAACTCATTCACTTTGTTTGCACCATATAGCCAAAGCATTAAATGTGCGTGAAGAAATGGTTTGGAATTTTAAGATTAAAACATCTTAAGGACCTTTTCCATGTCAGAACGATGTGTGATATGGGATGTGGGGCAAGGTGAGGATGTAGGGTGTGGGCAAAGATTGTCCTGTGCTTGCTGTATGTATTATGACTTCTTAATTGAAGAAGGATACATTTGCCTCAATTATTGACTTACCAACTTTACCTTGATCTGTGAGTGTTTTGTTTTTGTGTTCTCATCGATGCTCCTGTCTATGGGATTCCTGCTTGCTTCCTTCTTTCCAGAACTTAGAATTACATGTACCGATAAAAGCTGGGAGAAAGTCCTTTAGCTGTGTTCTGGCCATGCTGCTTCTACGCTTCCCATTCAGAACAATCAAAACTTTTTAATCTAATTTTCATTGGCTGTCAGCTTTTTTTTTTTTTTCTTTTGAATCATCACCTGGGATATGTAAATTCTGTTTGCAGATGTATATGTAGCCTATGGAAGAAATGTTTTGAATATACAAAGTGTTTATAGAATTGGAAGGGAACCTTTAAAGGTCATCCAGTCCAACCCGCCTGCAGTGAACAGGGACACATCTAGATCAGGTTGCCCAGGGCCTGATCCAGCTTCACCTTGAAAGCCTCCAGGGACATCAACACATCTCTGGGCTACCTGTTCCAGTGCCTCTCCACCTTCACTGTAAAAGGTTTCTTTCCTTATATCCAACTTAAATCAGCAAGAAAGAGTCTGCCCCCTTCTTTCCTGTAGCTCCCCTTTAGATATTGAAAAGCCGCCAGCAGATCACGTCACAACCTTCCCTTCTCCAGGCTGCACAGCCCCAGCTCTCTCACCCTGTCCTCGTAGGAGAGGCGTTCCATCCCTTGCATCATTTTTGTGGCCCTCATCTGGACATGCTCCAATAGGTCCATGTCTCTCCTGTTCTGAGAACTCTACTTCTGGATGCATGAGGCCTCATCAGTGCGGAGTAGTGGGGTAGGATCACCTCCCTGGACCTGCTGGTCATGCTTCTTTTGATTCAGGCCAGGATATGGTTGGCTTTCTGGGCTGTGGGGGCACATTGCTGGCTCATATCCAGCTTCCCATCCACCAGTACCCCCAAGTCTTTTCCGGCAGGGCTGTGCACAGTGCTTTCATCCCCGGTGTGTATTGGTAGTGGATGTTGCCTCAACCCAGGTGCAAGATGTGGCACTTGGACTTATTGAACCTCATGAAGTTCACCTGGAAACTCTGCAAAGTGAAGTTTTTACTTTGCTTAAATAAAACCTTAATCTCCTGCGCTTTGTTTTCTGTAGTGTAGGTAAAAAAGCAAACAACTGTGTTTCTGGGATGCTGTTAAATTAATAAAATTGATTATGTCGTAAGGCTTATTGTAGAAAAATATCATTTAAAAATGCAGTCATACTCCTTATCAGGGATTTGGATTAGTAAGCAATGGGATAAGCTGTGTAGATTCTCAAAGAGTGGAGAAGAAAAATAATAGGGGATGCTGACTGATCTGTGTCAGCATTGTTCACTCGTGAGTCTCATTAAAACACTTATCTATGCATTCTGAGGTTAATCTGCAGTAAAAACTACCCACCATGAAGAACTGGATGAAGGCTGCATGGAAATATTGCTTCTGATGGCTTCCAAATTTTGTGTGTTTCGCTTTGAAAAGCAAATTAATTTTCCTGTGTAAATTGTGAGTAAATATCATAGTTAAAATCAAACTTACTCAGGGGAAATTATATTATATTTAAGTTAAAAACACTGGGGGGGGGGGGAAGAGAGAGACAAGGAGGCTTACTAAGCAGGCAGAGCTTATTATCTAAGTCTTACCTTATTGCCTGTGTGAAGAAGAGGAATGCAATGACTGCAGTTACATCTGTATCCCATTAAAGATGTCTTCCAAAATGCTTCTGGACACTTTGAAAATATTAATGTCAATTTAGAGTACTGAATGGTACTGCAATAAAATAGAACAAAGTTATAGACCAAGATAGTATAAGATTGAGTCAAAAGTGCCTGTGAAGGAGGACTGTGTTTTACAAAGCTGGATGTCATTCTGCTCTTCAACTTGTGTTTCTTACTACTTATTAATGAAACACATGATATAGAAGAGACAAAGAAGTAAAATTATTAAAATCCTATGAAAACACTTGTCATATGTAAAATCCGTTATCTTTCTTGTGAAACTACATGATATCTGAACTTCAGTGTGTAGAAAAGGACCCAGAGATGGGAGCAGTTTACTACAGCCTTACTGTGGACATAGCAGTCCCAACGCTCTGAGCAAGAGTATGTCATCAAGACTGATGAATTTTGGCCTTGGGTGTAGTTCTTGACTTATTTTAGAAACCCAGAAGCAATTTGGTTGCATCCAATAAAGATATTCATTGTCTCTGCATCAGAGTTTAGCATACCAGTCTACGAAACTTAAGGGAAGATAGAGCCAGGCTGGTAGTAGAATCCTAGACAGTTGTTAGCTAGCTTGTTATTCAGGTAGTCCTCCAGTTTTGTGTAGCAGGCACAGAGTAACAGCAGCAGGGCTTAATTCTTAGTCATGGAGCTAACTACACAGCAGGTGTGTATATACTGTCCACACACCTAGATTATACTGCTTAAAGCAATCCAGTTTTCATGAAGTAGGAAAAGTTCCACAAGGAACAAAGTGTTTATTTTGATGTATGATTTAGTATAAGCTTAATACCAGTTAGCTCTTTCCTGTTATAATGCTATTGCAAAAAAGGGGTGAAGAGCAGCCCACAAATAGCAGAGCTGGAACTGTTGTCATGTTTGTCCTGCAGAGCTCGAGTAGCCAGCCAGACGAAATAGATGATCAGCAGAGGGAGCAGGCAGCTGGCGAGGCAGCTGATGTTCCTGAATCATGTGCTGCTGGCCGAGCTAGAACTTTGAACCGCTACAGGTGCTGAAGTTACAGCAGTGGTCAAAAAGTCTGTGAGTGAGCTCATGCTCAGGAATCATTAACCAAATCCCTGCTGCTTTTTGTGGGAGCCTCAGCTACAGCCACGTGACTTAGCGTCACAGAAGATCATTACCTATCAGTGCAAACATATGGCAAAGTCTGTCTGTGTTATTACTTATCTCAGAGTGCAAGGGGGCTGTGACATTTCAAGCAAAGCCTATTGGTGAGGGAGTTTCTAAGTGAGGTTTCTTAAAGAAACGCTTCCTTTCTAAAGCTTAGTACTGCGTGGGAAAGTGTAGCAGACATCCTTCTCTGAGGGACCAGAAGTTTTGCATAATTCTCCTACCCCTCTATGGACGGAGAAGAAATGCTGATAGAGCATTCTGATATGGCTGTAAACTTCGCATTTACCTGCATTTTGGAAAGTTAGACTGCTGTTTTCTGAGATGAATCTCTCAGAAAAACATGATTCTGAAGATGACTTCAATAGCAGTGTTTCTGCCCATGAGAAGGTTCCTTCTGGAATCTTGGTGAGTTTGACACTTACTGCTAATGTTGGGTGCCTATAGCATAATTAAAATATCTAAAAAATTAACAGTCTATATTTACTAATTCAAGAAATTCTTCAGTCGGGTGTTGAACAGGCTTGTTTGGCTTCTAAGTTAAAACTTATGAGCAAAGACAGGTTTGGTTTGGTTTGGTTTGCTTTCTTTGTTGGCTTTCTAGCTTGTTTTTGTCAAGTAAACTTTGTGCTACTGTGGTTCTTCTTACGGTCACATTTTTTCCCTCTGGTGTTCAGAGTACAAATTACTAGAACTCTTGAAAAAGATTTTCCCTGGTTAAGCAAAACTGCTACTTCATGGATATATCCAAATATAGGTAAGATCTACATTTAAGTAACTTTTTTTTTTTGGCCTTAGTTATAAGTCATGCCCTGTAAAGCTGTATCTCTCTAGAGCAATGTGACTGCTTGCCTCTAAGTAACTTGCAGTCTCCTTTTTCTGTTGTTGAAGTTGGCGTTTGCACTGTTCAGTTCGGGTACACTGTGTTACAGGCGTTACCTTCGTAAAGGCACACCAGAAAAACCCCAACAGTTTGCCACAGCACTACTCCTAATGCACAGGAAACATATTTATGGACAATTTTTGGGTTATATCATGTGCTTTGTATATGAGTATTCCTGAACAACGTAAAATAAATTGTTCAAGAAGACTTGCTAGTTTTGTAGCAGCCTAAATGAGTTCTTTTAATGGTGCGGATGTAGTTCCTTTCTACAAAGCCTCCCACTCAAGTTATGCAAATGTATGCATTCCCTGGTTTGTGAATCCTTAAAATTTGGCTATCTCTTGTGTAGAACATGTTAAATACTTAATAAATACTTAACTTGAGATATAGTACCATCTGATCATTTTCCTCGTTCCTGTAGCACGAGGAATTTGGCCAACATAAGCAGGGTGAACTTAACAGATTTGACTATTTTTTTTAAGTGGAGGAGACAGGTTTTTATTTAGCTCTTGAACTTCCAGAGTAGCTATTTCCTTTCATATTTACTTTTGTGTCCTCACTTCCTCCCCCCTCCCACCCACAGTTTTGGTTTCTGACTTTTGCTGCATGAAGGCTTCTTGCCTGAAGTTAAAAAACAAACAACAAAACACTTTTTTAATGGTACAGAACAGTGTATTTTAGATCCCTACCTCTGTTCCACCTTGAATTCATTTCACTTACAGCTGAGGATGTTAATAGCATTGCAAATTTTTTTCTTGCAAACTAGGTAGTATTGCTTAACTATTCAAAAATAATCTCTATGCAGTTCCAGAAGTCACAACTTGAACCTTTGCACAGAGTTCTGGAATTCGGCTGCATCAAGTAATTGTTTGGTTATCAAAACAAATCAAAGCTGAACAGCATTGTGGAATGTTGCTGTATTACTTTTTCTTGTCTTCTCCATCAAACGTGTCCTAAATTGTAGAAGTGATGCCTGAAAGTTCTTGTTGCTGTAGGGGATAGCAAGTGCTTTATTTCTATTAGGTGCTTTGTAAGCCTTGTTTTACAAAAAGTGTCTCTCTAGTTATCATTTGAATCATTACCAAAGCTACTGAAGTACCAACAACTTCTGAGGTGTACTGCACATCTGCACTTACTTTCCCTTGCTTTTTTTCCAGCAGTCCACCAGAAAGCTGGGGAATTAGCTTCTTTTCATTACTGTGACAGCAACGTCTCTGTATAATGAGAGAAGAAAGAGAACTTCAGAGGAAGATACAGCTACAACCTGATAAACAAGAATATAAAATAGTGCCTGGAATTTTATTTACTCACTACATATAAAACAGTCCTTGTGTGAATGCTTCTTTACAAACAAAGAATGCATTCTCTGAGCTGTTGTTTTTAGTACTCAGTAGATTCACAAGTTCATAACTTTATCATACATAAACACACAAACAGAATCAGCACTTAAAAAAAAAACATGTTGTTCTGTCAGCTATGTAAATATAACTGGGATTCTGGAAGAAATAACTTTCCCTACTGAAAAGCAAGAACGTATGTACACTGGGTGAATGATTTTAGTCTTATAGCTTTGGGGGATAATTTCCTGCTGTTAGGAGAGCTCAGTTGCATGTCTGTGAGAGAAAACCACTGTATCCACCAACTGAACTCTTCTTCACAGTGAGCACTGGCACAGGCTGCACAGAGAGGTGGGGGAGTCTCCTTCTCTGGAGACGTTCAAGACCCACCTGGTACCTGTGCAACCTGGGCTAGGGAGCTGCTTTGGCAG
The DNA here is from genome assembly GCA_036925125.1 of Oreortyx pictus. Lineage (NCBI taxonomy): Eukaryota > Metazoa > Chordata > Aves > Galliformes > Odontophoridae > Oreortyx > Oreortyx pictus. Next base: position 46,297,188 of record JAUPFR010000003.1, on the reverse strand, counting down.
GGGGGCTGGACTCAATGATCTCTGGAGGTCCCTTCCAACCCCGACAGGTCTGTGATTCTTTGAACTCAGTTCCTAACAGTTGGTGTGAAATTCTGATCTTTGAAGTAGTCACTGCTTAAGTGAGAGAAGATTCCTCGCTTCTCGTTAATTCTCGAGTCCTGTTCCCTGAAATGTAGTATGTGGAATGGATGTTGTATTAAAAGTGTCTATTCTTGATGGTGCCAAGTATTTCTTATAAGAAATTCAGTCTTCTTGGCATCTTAAAATCTTTCTTTTTTGCTGTGAAGTCAGTACTATAGAGGCCCTTTCCAGGCAGCCAGAGTACAGACGTGAATGATAGTGACTGCTAGCGAATTTTGCCTGTAGCTTAAATGAGGATTGACATTTGGAGCCAATTGCTTACACAGTAAATAAAAGTATACAAAATACTGCAACCTTGGATTGCAACCTTGGGTTGCAGCTCCATGGGATGTAGCAGATATCCCACTTGTTAAGGAGAAAGTGTTCAGGTCTTCGCTGCTGCTGTTTCCTGTAGTGCTGTGGTGCTGCTGTGGGCCTCATGCTTCTCTTTTTTTGTCGCGTTGTTTGTGAGCAGAGCCGACTTACTCGCTGTCTGAAACAAAAAGTTGAGAACTGGGTGTCTTCTTCTGTGAGCAAGCAGTCAGTTTTGTCATTGCACATAGAACTTCTTGTAAACAAAACAGTTTTATTAGTCTAATATTGTTGGTAAGGAGTCCATTCTGCTAATGTTATTAGCCACTCAATGAAATTATGTTCTTCTCGTCTTCACCAACCATACTGTACAGAAGCTATGGGAGAAAATTCTCTAGCATGTTACCTAGCGTAGTCATTCTGTGGCTAATTCAAAAATCTTTTTAAATTGACATTGTCAAGCTGCCACCTTTCTTTTTAAGACTTGTGGAGAATGTGCTTGGTCCTTATCTATTTTTATCAGCTTATAAACAAGGTTTCAAATTGCATTAAAGACCAGATGTAAGATTTTTCTTAATGCCTCTGAACAAAACTGTATCGTGCAAAAGATTTTCCTCCCAGTACTGCTTTGTTGTCTAAGCAATTAATCAATTACTGAAATTCTGAGCCTTCCAAACCTTCTTTACAGTAGCACAAGATGTATTACTTTCATTCAGAAGTATCTTGTGTCTGTGGCACCTAACCATACCAATGTAACTATAAACATAAAAGAAATCTAAAACTACTTTCAGGGACAGTGCAGTTCTAGAAGAATTTTACCCATTCCATGCTTCTAAAGCCTACCATAGTAGCTTTTAGAACTGCATTGACTAGTCATACTAGTCATAAATTAAAAAATAAATTCCTCTCCACATGACTTAAAGAAGAAAGACAAAGAGTTGACAGTTTTGAATTAAAATGTTTTGGTGGCAGAATGAGGAAGGGTCGCACTTCTTGGTTTCCATTAGAATGCTTCATGATTTTCCCGCCTTCCTCTATTAAAGCTGGGATGTTCTCAGAAATCTTTGGGTTTCATTACTTTTTAACTGTCATAGTTCACCTTGTATTCTTAGTCTGAAAGTCTTACAGTCATTCAAAAGATCACTTACGTATTTTTAATGGATTACGGTATCCATTAATTTCTTTCCAGTTTGACTGTATCGTGGTCTTCTTATGTTCATCTTCCTTTTTTTCTGTTCTGCCCTAAACTTGCCACTCTCATTTAGCAAAGCTTTCTTTACCTAGATTAAAATTGTTCTTTTCAATCTCATGAAGTTAGGAGAATAATCAACTACAAAAACTGTAAAAGATATTTTCTCTTGGCTAAAACTTAGTGAAACCTCTGGTCAGTAGTTACTGTTGCAACACTTTAACCTTAAAATAAGGTATTGCTTGAGTATGTGAACTTGATTAGGCCTTCTTATGTATGAAAATGTATTTGACATTTATACTTTAGATGTAATTTCTATAGAAGTAATTGTTAACTGGTAGGTCAGCATATGCCTCTTGTGAATGAAAGGAGTGATCAAGGTCATTCTGCTAGGTTCATCATGTTTCCTCAGAGCAGACTACTTCAGCAGCCGTTTTAAGTACGGATATGTCCAAATTTCATTGAGCCTTTTCGAGAAGTGTGTATTGCAGCTATACTGAAATTTTATTTAATCAAAAGTTAATGGAAGAGTCTTAGTAATTTTGATTGTCTGGTATCATCTGCCTGGTAGAAGTCCTTCTTGTGTCAGTTTCAAATTCTGAAGGTTGGTGGCACTGTTGTTCAAAAAAGTTTTTAGAAACCCATGTTTATGTTGAAAATGCTTTAACTACTTGTTTCGTGACAAAATAAATTCACTGTTAAATAATTAAGAATGGGTTTTGTAACAGTGGAGACTGGTCGTAATGTAAGAATTGGCTCAAAATTCTGTTGGCTTCAAGGTATTTATGTAAAGTTTGTTACATCAGGCAGAGTAATTGTGAAGTGATATAACACATGCCTTTTGATATTTGGAAAAACTAAATTAAAGAGAAAGAAAGAAGACTTCATTTCTTAATTCCTTGTTCTTTTCCCTTAGTCTCAGACTATGAACTACGTGGGACAACTTGCAGGACAAGTCCTGGTTACTGTGAAGGAACTGTACAAAGGCATTAATCAGGCCACCCTTTCAGGATGCATTGATGTCATTGTGGTCCGGCAGCAGGATGGTACATACCAGTGTTCTCCTTTTCATGTCCGATTTGGGAAGCTTGGTGTCTTGCGCTCTAAAGAAAAAGTGGTAAGTTGAGAAAGTGGACCAAAACAAAGTTTGGAATACCAGTGCATTCCCTTTTTTCCTCTGTTCCTTCTTTTCTCAGCCCCCCACATGTGCAATTAGCAGTCTGGTTAAGTACAGAGTAGTTTCTCATATATGCTATACAGGCCGTGAGTTTTGGAATACAAAGTGGAACTGTGGTAATCTGAGGACTCAAGGGTGGGAGGGAACAAACTTTGACAGCTTTTGAACTATAAAAAAGATTAATACAAGCATATATACTTCATTCTTAAATTATTTATATGACTGTTTATCTCTGTTTAATGTTGATATGCAGTAGGAAGTGCAGTTAATAATTTCCACAGCCAAATAAAAATTGGGAATGAAACTTCACTTATTTGTGGGCTTATTTGTAAGAGAACCTCGTGCAGTTCCCATCCCAGACAGCCTGAGACAGTGGTGCTACCAGAGTGGATCATCCTGCCATTCCCTTTGCATAAACTTTAGTAATTATATGCTTAAGGAGTAAGCTGGATTGGGTTGTAAATTTGATCTAAAATGAACTGATTGTGGGGGGATGCTTACATCCTTATAAGGGATGTACTGCAGCAGAAAAGTACTGTGTGTGACGGTATTGCCTGAGTGTGTGCTACCAAAGGATTGACTTAAACAGATTACAACACTTAAGTGATTCTTTTGCTTTGCTTTCCCACTTGCTTGTATTTTCTTAATGCCCACGCTGTTGATAAAAAAAAATTGTTTTTTTTCTCTACAACTCTGCAACAGATCACATAACAGTATTTTTTCAGCAAGGTGCAAGAGTAATTTATCATCACCTATGATTGTTATTCTTTGGCTAATGGTTTAATCACATAAATAGCTGAACTGGGATATAAAGATGATTTTTCTTTTTTAGCATTGTAGTGTGTTGTTTTGGTTTTAGTTATTATTGGCTTTCCATCAGCTACTGTTAAAAGTAGTTCTCGTTCCCATTTGACTGGCCATTTAATGGCATGGTACTGTCACTATGAATATGTGTATTCATATCATATTAGCTGTAGCTTGAAGGGTAATTTTTGCTCTTATATTGGCAGTAAACTGGATCTTGAGTAATGTGCATACTGAATATCTCATAGTTACTGCAGTCAACATAAGTTCAAGTACCTGTTTATGAGTCTATAAACATTTTCCTTCTACTAAAGCACTATAGTTACAGAAGGTTTGCAGTGCCATGCCATATCTCCATAAACTCATGAGAAGGAAAATCTAATCTAATGTCTGAGATTCAAAAAGAATTGTGGGAAATGTCTGTCCCATTCAAATCTAAGGTGAAGGTTACTTGTCGAAACAAAACCTGCCTTCAGGTGGCTTCTGCCTTGACATCTTTATCTTTTGCTCTCTGGGACTCAGGTTTGTATGAGGCTCCAGTTCAGGTTGAACTTTAAGCAGATAAACATGAATAGTCTCAGTCATTCAGCATCCTTCTAGGAAAGAAAGACTAGATCAATGATTTATGCTTCTAGAGCTCTAAATGTGGTGAGAAGTGGAAAGCATCTGATGATAAAACATTTTTCATTTTTCTTGTAGCTTTTAGGATCTCTACTAACAACCTGGCATGTTTTGAGTTAACGAAATAAAGATCATTGTAACAAATTTCTTACAAAAAACAAAGGCGGGAGAGAGAGTGGTGATCATACAGTCGAATAAAGTTTATCAGATATTAGCAAGACTTGAGGTCAGTGCTTTCACCTGTGATGAATTAATCACATTTATATTATCTCTTTTCACAGATTGATATAGAAATTAATGGTGATGCTGTTGATCTTCACATGAAACTGGGTGACAATGGGGAAGCATTCTTTGTACAAGAAACTGAAGAGGAAAATGTAAGGGATTTGTGCTTTGTGATGGCTACAATACTGTGTTAAAAGCACTTGTTATAGTACTGTCAGTATTACGACTTCTAAAAGCCTCGTTTTGTTTCTGAGTCTTGCATCACTTTCAAATGCTGCCCAGGTGCTTGGTATTTTGTAGAAATACATTACCAGTGATTTAAAAAGTAATCAGTTCTTTATTATTAGGCCATTCTTTGAAGGAATGTTTTTATCTTCAGTATATAAATTCTTGTTATCTACAGTTTATACAGATTGTAATGCCTTATTTTTTATGTCATACGTTCTCATAGCTTGTGTTAGTGACCTTTGTACTAATGAAGGTTAATTATTTTGACGTATTTTTTTTCTTACACTTTTTAGCACATTTTTTCACAATTTATTTATGAAACTTTCACTAGTTAACTTGAAAATTCTTCTCGTATTGGAATATTAATATTATTGTCCCAAGATTTTTTCTAGTGGGAAGATAACAAGCCTTTGGGGGGGGAAAAAAAAAATAACAGGAATAAATTTTAACCTGGTCCCTAAGGTTATAGAACCTGTATAATTGCAGTATTTTTCATTCCTACACGTTGATTCTGACCACTTCTGAATGTTGGCTATTTTTTTAAGCAAGTTAAAGGGAAAGGAATTTTAAATATAAAAATCCTAAGAATTTAAAGAAAATAGAGCAAAAAATCCGTCTTGGTGAAGTGAAAGGTGAAGTTGTGAATTCAGTGTCAGGAATCAGTGTCTTTCAAGGAAATGAACTTGATGCGCTCATTGGTTTATGACATTCCTTGTTTACTCTGAGGGAAGGTGGGGAAGCATTCATTTTGAAAAGAGTTAAATATTACTTAAAGTGGAAGGAGAAAATAAGCATTTAGACCAGAGCGCTAAATGTTAAGTTAGGGCAGGAGGTCATAATACTTACAAGAAAGAAAACTTGAGTTCTGTTTCAACATACACCCTGAGTAAAATCAAAACTGAAAGCAGTTCCTTATAGCTGTTGACGGCAATAGATCAGTCTTAGGTTTCTTTTCAGAAAGCAAGTGTGATAACGACTAACTGTGCAGTTTCATTTTCCTTCCCTTTTGTCCCATTTCATATTTATTACTTACCAAGACCTAGACTGAAAGAAACACAATGAGATGTTTTACTTTCTTGTTATTTTATAAATAAACACCCATAGATTGATTCATAAAGATTTCTCTTCATTTGGACTGTTTCTTCAATAGGCAGTCAGTTTTAGCTAAGAGAGGGTTGGTGCTGATTTTCTTTTAATATGTATGTGGGTACATTTTTTCCTAACCTGAGTAAATCATAGAATTGCTTGGATTGGAAGGTATCTCAAAGGTCATCTAATTCCAGCCCCCTCTCTAGATGACTCTAGAGGTCCCTTCCAACCTACACATTTCTGTGAATCTGTTTCAAAATAAATGGACAACAGTGGGCTTAATTATCCTCGTTTTGATAACTCATCTGTGGATAGAACCATTGTGCTCCAGAGCAGAGAATTTGAATACCGTTCCATTGACTGAGAATCTTTCTTTTTTTATTTAGGAAAAAGTTCCTGCATATTTGGCCACATCTCCAATTCCCACTGAAGACCAGTTTTTTAAAGACACTGACAATCGTTTGATACCAGGTGAAAGTGAGAGGACATGTGCAAACTCAGAAATTCCACACACTATGGAAACAGAGACTGTATTCACCCCAGGATCAGTGAAAAAGAAAAAAAGAAGAAGAAAGAAATACAAACAAGATATCAGGAAAGAAGATCAGATTTCTTCTACTGGGACAGAAGAGATTTTTGAAATGGAAATAAGCTCAGATGATGAGAAAAGTGTTCAGCCCCTAAGGTAAACTATTATGTATTTGCTAACTGTTTTTAGTGGGTACTGTTGGGCCTTTAAAGATTAACTGGTGTCTTTTTTCTACACAAGTAATCCATAACTTTTGATAGGCATTAGTTAGGTTTTTCCTTAAACAAAATACAAAATCATTGTCTTCTGTATCCTTACAGAATCATTCAAGCTTGTTGGTTTTGTTCTAAATGAGATCTACTTAAGCCTATTCTTGTTAAGAAGTGTTGTCCTCATCTTGCTTATAACTAGCAATTAAAAAGTTCCAGTGCAACTTCTCTTAAGTAGATTGGTACAGTAATGTGTTTGGAAACATCTACACAAACTACAGTGTGGAATGTTTGTAGTACACCAAATCTAAATCGGACTTCTCTCGTAACTTGGAGTTTACTTTGGTAACTGAAAACTACAAAAATCTATGATCCTTCGCTCTAATAGAGAAAACCCTTTACATGAGTGTAGTTAAAGCAAGAAATCGATCCTGTATTTTCAAGTGGATACTATTAGTAAATTGGAGCTTGCAGTAAATTTGTTACACATACTAAGAAACTGAAGGAGCTTGCCTGAGTAATATGCATTATTATAGTAATAGGAGAAAGCTATCCAGCATTTAAATACATAAAATCCAGGAGAAGCCTAATCATCAGTTTTCCGTGGAAGTTTTTTAGGCTGTTGAATGAAAGAAGCAGAGTTGATTTTTGGACAAAACTTACTACTTTGTTAACAGCTTTAATACTGAATATATTGTCTGAGTAATTTCAGAATCTGATCTGGGAAACAGAAGTATGATTTGGTATAAGAGAATAAAGTATAACTGCGAAACATTCCCTTTAGTGTGTGTATGGACTATTAGGTCATGGCCTAGATCACTGTACAGCCTTCAGTGCCATAGCACTGAGACAGCAGCATCTGGATCAAGTGAGTGGCAGCCCTGCCCTTGGACAGGGGGATTGGAACTGGGTGATCTTAAAGGTCACTTCCAAATCAAGCTGTTCTAGAATTGGTATGACTGTCATAGATGATTATTTTGGTTTGTTTTTTCACAAGTACAGGAAGAAAGAGATTACAATCTGTGAGTTATTTATTCTTCATTTAATAAATTGTTGCAAATGAGTGGAGAATTTAGTAGCATTACACTAATAGTGGCTATTTTCAATGAGCGTTTAGAATTCAAATTGATACTTTATCAATTACCTTAATTTGACTACAGACAAATAAAATGTTGTGGATTTGGCTGAAATGTCTAGTTTAATCATACCTGAATGAGAAATAGTATTTCCATAATGGTTTTCCTGATTTTATTTTGGTAACCTGTGGAATGAAGTATCAAACAAGCTTTTTATTTGTTTATTTTTGAATAAAAATGCCAGTAGAAGTGCATTCTCAGAGAAGAGAATTATGATGTGAAAGGAAGAAGTTTTTGTTAAAAGAATGCTGTTTTGTGAGTGGCGATTATTCAGAGGACTGAACAATTCAATTATAACGATGCCAAGCCCAGGAATGGGGCTAAGTAATTGTTAGGGGAGTTCATATGCAGTCATTCCTATACCAACACAGAAATTGAAATGCCTTGCAATAGGTATATGCTGTTAATTTACCAGGTGAAGATGCAGCTGGGGAGGGGGGGAATGAAGGTATTTTCTCACATCCTCTGAGGATGCAAGTTGGTATCAGCAGGTTTGAAGTGTTTATTATTATTAATGCCCTGTTCTGGGGAAAATAATACGGAAATTAAACTTCAGTTGTTACTAGGCATTATGGTGGATTTCAGAGTGAAACTAAGAAAGGAAGAGGGAAGAGTGATGTTCTGACAGGAAGGTCAAAAATTCAGCCATAGATATGAGTACGTCATGTCTTATCTAGTTCTTTTCTTACAGAGTGAAAGACAAGCTGTTTCCTGTTTCTTGGGAAAATACAAGATCCATTTCCAAATGTTTATAAGCATTTTTTAATTATTATTTTTAAATATCCTTTGTCATTTCTAGCTGTTATATGTGCCACAGATTTAGTGATGCTACTAGTGCTTGACTTACTAAAAAAAAAAAAACCAAAACTAAAAACCCCAGGAGGACTGGAGTTATTTGTACACTCAGAAAGGAATAGGGGGCATTATTTCTCAGGTGTTAAGGGTGTTGTGTTGCATCTGTTCTCTCACTCTGCAAAATGGAAAGTATTTTCCGTCTCAGTCCACCGAATTCATCTGTGTTTTTGGAAAGGCATTAACTGGACATTCACTTCCTGAAGCTTTCTAATCTAATGATGTTAAATGACTTTCATTGATTTCTTAATCTAGCCACACAGTGCATCTGTCTGAAAGAAGTTATCTGTCTCTAAAATCTGAGCTATTTAGATGGTGTATAAAATTGAAAAATGAATGAGAGGAAGTGGGGAGCAGTCTTAATGAATGTTGCAAAATAGGTAGTTCAGAATTATTAGTAAAACCATATGCTATAAATTGGAGTGCACTGGTCTAATGTTAATTCTCCCATTTTATTTTTGGTGTTCTTCGACTGCATTTGGATTTTTATTTGTTTACTATGACCTAATTGTCATCTTGTCCCCCTCCAAAGTTGAAATATTGAGGGGCCTGACTATAATTATTTTCTAGTACGCTTTCTTAATCTTTTGGCAACACATTTTTCTTCTTGAAATATTTAGCTTATAGTATGAAACATTTCTATCATGCTTTGTTTGGCTGATGAATGCAAAAGGTATATTGTCTTTGCAGGTTTCATCTCAAGTCAAGCTGTCATTATCAAGTTTTGTGAATGTTAAGGGTTCAGTATTTGCTGTAGTCTAGACTGTTTCCAAGTAAAAGACTTGTTCAAATGAGGTAGATCAGTGTTGGTGCTTATAGCATAAAGGGCTATATTAAATACGTGTGTAAAATTTAACATTACCTATTAAAATAAGTAAATATTCAAAAGATCTGAAGTAATTATGATGGAAATATTCAGGAGACTTCTGTGTAAAATACAATGCATGCCTGCTCAGTGGTTCTTGCTGTGTTTTTTGTTACAGATACTGTGTAGTGTTCTCAGTTCCAAAAAACCCCACTGTTCAATACACTACATCTAGTTACTCGTTATAGCGTGTGTCATCTGCAAACTTGTGGGTGAATCATGTAGCTAGTAGCTGCCCTTATTTTCTTTATTTTTATTTTGTGAAATGCGCAATCGTAAAATGCGTTGTCAAAGCTACCTTTTCTATTTAACTTTCAGTGATTCTGTAGTTTAGGTATGAAGGGTTATGGGGTTTGGTGGTATTAGCTGACCCTAGAGAGTTGTATCACTTAAGGTCTTACGACTTCCTAGTTCAATATTTACTTATAAGATGTCAAAGGAGTAGATTTTTTTTTAGCTGATAATATCTTCAATTATAAGTTACTATATGCTCTATACAGGTGTGCTGCAATCAATGAATTCTCCAACCTCTACACCTCTTTCTCTTGATCCCGGATTTTTAATAACATATGGGTCACATTTCTAACTGAATCAGTAACGCAGATTTCTTATAGCTGACTACAGTTGTCTCATGTTGTCTCCACAGAGGATCCTCAAATTCATCACCAAAAGGTGAAGAGCAAAAAGAATCTTTGATCTATCACTCGAAGGATCATTACCCGCTGTCTGATGGAGATTGGTCCCCTCTGGATAAGTAAGTCATTTTGTATGTCATTATGCATATGAAGATGAATAATTGCAATAAAGTTTAATATGCCTTTTAATTCAGTTTTTTTCTTTATCTATAAAACTGTGCAACATGCCTAACTTCTGCGATGCAGAGTGCAGCATGTGCTACTTATGTGGATCTTTGAGAATTTCCCACAGTCCTGTATTATACCAAGTTTGTCTTTTTTTTTTTCCTCAAACGAGCAAAACTTCACATTCAGAATCATTCTCAAAGAAATACGTTGCAATTAACAAGATTTCCCTTAGTTGAGGAAGATTTGGAAGGTGCGTATGTACCCTAGCGGATGTTACATTTGATACGCCATAAAGCAGAAGTGTTGAATATAAAATTTGCCAGGTGAAATAACTGCAAGTTGCCTGGGGTTGAGACAAGTCCTAAACATCAATCGTATTACCGTTTAAAGGATAGGATTTGTTAGTTACTGGAATGCTGACTCAGAGGTACATACTGAGCGTAGTGAAGGGTGGATATATAGCATGTAGATTTTTAATTTGTCTGATTTTTTTTTTTAGTGAACATCTGGTTTTCTGCCTTTCAGTGTGCCTGAGAACTCTACCTCATAGCATTTGTGGTGTCAGTCCCACATGAAATCCTTTGTTGCATTTTTAACTACTCAGTGTACAGGTGCCTTTTGTTCTGCTGTACCCATAGGTGATACAGCAGAATACAGTGTATTAAGCTTCAGAAAATACTTTCTAAAGTGTATATAATCTCTCTGCTTTGGATATTTCCAAGACTATGGCCTCAGCAGTTTTATTGCACCACACCATGCTTGTTGCCTACTAGTTTCCCCAGTCATAGCTTGTTAACTAACAAAAGCCAATTAGGAGCAGTTGGACGTGAAGTTCCACTGTCATTCCATTATTATGTTTTGGGCTGACAACCACATCCTCTTATTATTCTTAACAAGGTGTAGTCTTAAAACATTCCCAGTGTGTTGAAAAGCAAACACAGGGTTGTATCCTATCCAGTAGAGGATGAGGTATAATAAAAATAGGAAGTTTTCCTTTCATTTCTGGAGGGAAGGCTTGGGGAGAATCTCTTACATGAGCCATATAGGAGAAGGGAAATTTTGCATGGAATTATTTCTCTTTAGCCATGAGAGAGGGAAAGATTCTACAACGTTGCTATTGAACAGTGAATGGAGTGCCTGCGATTTCTGATCTTTTCGTTTAGCCAATGCAGACTTGAAAATTTTTCCCAAAGGTGCAACCTATCACAGTAGCTCATCTCCAGTGGCATCTGGGTGACTGGCTGGTAAGCTGTCATTTACGAGAGTAGGTTCTTCTTGGTTAGCTTGTATCCAAATGTTTGAATGTCAGCATTCCTGCTGTCCAGGTGCAGAGCATTAACTGAAGTGACCCGAACAAGAGCAAGTGTAGAGTCTTGCACCTAGGGAGGAATAACCATGTGTACCAGTACTGGTTGGGGATGAGCTGCTGGAGCGGAGCTCTGAGGAGAGTGACCTGAGTGTCCTGGTGGATGACAGGCTGGCCATGAGCCAGCAGTGTGCCCTGGTGACCAAAAAGGACAATGGCATCCTGGGGTGCACTAAAAAGAGCGTGGCCTGCTCAAAGCAAGGTGGTCCTCCCCCTCTACTCTGCCCTGGTGAGGTCTTGCCTGGAGCATTGTGTCCAGTTCTGGGCTCCCCAGCACAAGAAGGACAGGGATCTCCTTGAAAGAGTCCAGTGGAAGGCTACAAAGATAGTAAAGGTTGTGAAACACCTCCCTTATGAGGAAAGGCTGAGAGACCTGGGTCTGTTCAGCCTCGGGAAAAGAAGACTCAGAGGGGATCTGATCTACATCTATAAATATCTAAGGAGCAGGAGGCCAAGGGGCAAGGCTGGACTCTTCTCAGCAGTGTGTAGTCATAGGACAAGGGGAAATGGCCACAAACTGAAGCGTAGAAAGTTCTGCACGAATGTGTGTGGGAACTTCTTCACAGTGCAGTGACGGAGCACTGGCACAGGCTGCACAGAGAGGTGGTGGAGTCTCCTTCTCTGGAGACGTTCAAGACCCGCCTGGACGCCTACCTGTGCAACCTGGACTAGGGAGCTGCTTTGGCAGGGGGTTGGACTCCATGATCTCTGGAGGTCCCTTCCAACCCCGACAGTTCTGATTCTGTGAAATCTGGCAGCTAGGGACGTTTCTTTCCTTTCTGCAGCCGCATATCGGTATTGAATTCTAATCCCTTGTTGTCCTTTTCCATATGCAACAACATGTATGGCTGTGTGTTTTCTTCTTTACAGAATGGTATATTCAGTTGTACCCACTCTTATTTGAATTTATCTGAGGGATAAATTCCTTTGAGTCTCAGTACACGAGACTCAAATGACTCAAAATATTGAGTCAATGCATCAAAGTAAAAGTATAAAATGAGCAGGATTTCTCTAACATGAAACATAAAACCTCTGTTTAAGAAAGGGAGAGATTTGGGCTTTTCCCAACCGTAAGTGCTACAGCAAAAGAAACCTGTTGTTCTTTTCTTCCCTAAGACCACAAAAGCAAAACAGTTTTGAAGTTACACTTCTTGCTTTTTAGGGTGAGTTCTGTTGGCTTTGAAGTTCTTAGATGTGAACTTCAAGTTTTGTATTCTGGTACATGCATAGCAACTGCTGTAGGAAAAAGAGGATGGAACTTAAACAAGTTAGGTAGTCTGAGGGACTTGTTGAAGTAATCTTGCTTGCTCTCCAGTGGTAACTTGGGAATGTTTTTTACCCAGCTGCTTTTGGGAACAGGTGTTAGTCTGTACATTTATGAGTTAGGTTTGCAAGACTTCTGTTACTCAGGTCTTGTCATAGCAAGTTTAAATACTAAATCTTTACAGAGTCAACGATCTAAAAGTTGTTTTTTGCCTTACTTTTAGATTAACACTTTTTTCCTTCTGTGGGTTTTGTTTGTTTGTTTGTTTTTTTGCTTGTTTGTTTTTTAACAGAAGGTGGACTTAGGAAAGAGCTATACCTACATTGCAGATACAGCGGAGGAATCTGTTTTAGGGTGACTGCTGTGCAAGTCCTTTAATGTGATTTTGGTTTTAACCTAATTTCTGTCTGAAAACCCTGCTGGGCTTCTTGCCATGTTGCAGAATAATTGAAGCTCTGTTAAGCTCTAGAAAACTCTACCAACAGTAGCTGTGAACAACTAATGCATTTTAAACACTGTAGCTTTCTTCCTTTTTTATTTTTTTTTCCTTTTTGATTTGCTAGCCCTTACTCTGAGCCAGTCTGCCCTAAAAGTGATTCAGAACTGGAAGTTAAACCTGCTGAGAGCTTGCTTAGATCTGAATCTCACATGGAATGGACATGGGGAGGATTCCCAGAATCAACCAAGGTATAGTTATTGTCTTGAATTTCATATTCTGAGTTTTGGCGTATTTAAAATCGCTCACTACAAATGAATTGGAAATCTGCTGCTGTTCTGTAGAATTCTTAGCTGACATAGGAAAGTAGCGCTCCCTTGTGGCCGGTTGGTAGTTCAGTCTTTGTTGAGCAGAGTAGTTACAGAAAACCTTACAGTGGCATTGTAAACGTTTTTTAATTTTTAGCTAGAAACTGAATAAAGCAACTCTGGAAATGAGTGTCGTTTATTTTAGGCTAAATTATAGCTCATTTAGGACTGGTAGTTTTAATAAATTATGCCATTAGCTGTCTCAGTAGATAAAAAAGTCCTGATACATCTTCATGCTCTTTTCTTTTTTTTTCCTCCTTGCCATGGTTTGTCATGTCAGCACCTTCTCCATGCCGCTTTCTTTACTGAACTTGTTTAACAAGCTTGTAAAAAACTTTTGTTGCAGACAGCTTCACAAATAAGATAGAACCTGTTTTATGTTAGGAAGAATTTCTTCTTTGGTGGAGTGGTGAGTCAGTGGAACAGGCTGCCCAGGGAAGTGGTGGAATTGCCATCCCTGGAGGTGTTCAAGAGATGTGTACACTTAGGGAGGGGGTTTAGTGGGCATGGTGGTGATGGGTTGATGGTAGATTTTTATGGCTAGATTTTTATGATTCTTTGTTGCTAAAATAAATGCTAAAATTCTTACCCACTGTGCTTGTGACCACGATCCCAGTTTACTGGCAAAATAACCTTTCAGTACAAGATTAATATTTAAACCAGAATAAATTAAATCTGTGAAGTGAAAGGATTGAGTTTTGTCTTTCAGATAAGCAAGAAAGAGAAACTGGAACATCCTAGAACAGCTACCATTACTCCATCAGAGAAGACTCATTTTAGAGTCATCCTCAGCTCTGATGAAGTCGAAGATGACGATGTCGTGAAAGATTCTGTCTGCACAGTTCTGAAACCTGAGCCAAGAACTCATCCTCTGCTTAAGCAGATGGATGTTAAAGATTCTCTAGCTTCTGCAATTGTAGAACCACAAGATTCCTTACCGTTAGATTCTGACCATCATTCCAGACTCTTGGTGGACCCTTTACCAGAAACAAAACCAACTGCAAAAGTGGACTCTCCTTCAAAAAAGAAAGGTATGCAATAAAACTGCTGATTGTTTCCCTTGGGTGATCTACCAAATTGAAAGTAATAGCGGAAAAAGCACAAACACACTTTTTCGATTTTTCCTATTTAAAGTCTTGATATTAAAATATTAACTGTAATTAAACTATTGAATTTACGAATGCTTTAATTGTGAATTGTCCACAGTTATGTTTGTATTTAAAGCGTCTGAATAGCTTCATCTTAGTAACTTGACTGTTAAAATTAACAGGGGTGCACAAGCGAAGTCATCACCAGGGCCCTGATGATATTTACTTGGACGACCTAAAGGCTTTGGAACCTGAAGTCGCAGCACTCTACTTTCCCAAAAGGTGGTTTTGAATTAAGATTCCATGGACCTAGGCTTATTCTGCAGTTACACTGTGTGAATTATTGCACGGATAAGCGTTTAGATGAGGTGCTTAGGGATTTGATTTAGTAGCTTGGTGGGTAGGGATGGTGGTGGGAGGATGGTTGGACTAGATGATCTCGTAGGTCCTTTCCAACCTAATGTATCTATGAATCTAAGTGGTTATGAGCTCTAGTTCTTATTAGAGAATGGAAGTTGGGATTTCTAGGCTTTTGTGGAAAAAACTGTCCTAATCTTAATCTACAACATTCTGACAAATACTGGGGAGCGTGATACTTCTCTGTGACAAAACAATGTTGAGGAACTCTTCTGCCTTTAAATCCAATTTTGTTGTGGGCAAAAGAAAAATAAATATTTACCTATTTAATTAGGATATTCCAGTATAATAAAGGGTTGAAGATAGTGCTGGTGGTGTCTGATCTGTATGTTATTAGATTTATGTCTTAAAATGATGTGTGACATCAGAGAAAAGCAACAGCAAGGTGATTTTTTTTTATAGCATAGTCAAAGACTGTGTGCATTTGTTTGCAAGTTAAATTTATTTACGGAAAATGTGATTCTCTTTTCTGTAGTGATTCTGATCCAGGCTTCAGACAGTGGACTGAGTCAGATAACCTTTCTGGTTCCCAGTCACCCCAGTCAGTAGGAAGTGCTGCTGCTGATAGTGGCACAGAGTGCATGTCTGATTCTGCTATGGACTTGCCTGATGTTACGCTCTCACTTTGTGGAGGTCTCAATGAAAATGGCGAGATCTCGAAAGGTATGTGAGAACGAAAATGTAAGTGGTTGTAAAGCTCAGGCAGATAAATGAGGTGGCTTGAATGCTTTGATTGTATGAAGGTTTTGCTTTTAATTACAGTTATATTGAGAAAAGAAAGAGGAGAATTGTCTAAAATTCTCAAGTGTTTGCCGAGCAGAAATTGTGAAATTTAGCCTCAAATTAATCAAGAGTACACAGTATCTTGAGAAACTTTCTTACTCCTTTTTCACACTAATTGCATGTCTGAGCAACCACTGTTCTTTCTGGCTGAAATTCCTTGCTTAACCCAATGCAAGACTTCACATATTGTATTCTTTCCAATTGCCTGGTAATTTTTCTCCTTTTCAGTGTTCTTTAAGCCACTGGCAGATGATTGTATCTTGGACTGTCTTCTCTCCCACTCTACTTATCCCATCTTAAATGTTTGTTGACACCTTTCTAACCAATTAAATCCTTTCTCGTAAATCTCTGCTTAACTTTAACTTTGAAGTTGTATACAGTTTGAGGGAGCTTCTAGGAGCACATAATTTCACAATTAATTTTAGTATTACTTTTGTAATGAACATCTGATCGCAAGGCATCAAGTGGAAATTTTACAAGCTTATTATTAGGGCTCAGAACAAATACTCCCTCATCTTGTTTCTTATTTCTCCTTCCTGTGATTGTTAAAGTAAGTGATACAAGGCTTTGTAGGCTGCTGAGAAGACAAGCAGCCGCAAGACTCTTGACACGTAGGCCACATTAGAATATCTTGATGATACTGCAAAATCAGCAGAAGTTCTGAAATGACAGAAACCTTTTTTTTCCTAGATGCAAACTAATCAAATGTTTTAGGATTTCATATTTCTAATTCTGTTTAAAATTTACTTCTATTGCAGAAAAGTTCATGGAGCATATTATTACTTACCACGAATTTGCTGAAAACCCTGGACTCATAGACAATCCTAATTTGGTAATAAGGATTTATAACAGGTAACTTATCCATATCATGCAATTAGTTCATGGAAAAGCTTATTTAAAATTTACCACATAAAGTGAGTGCGTTTCTCAACTTCCAGTGTGTTTCTGATGGATCTGCTTCTTAATCGTAGATAACTGTTTTTAAATTAAACTTTTGGATTAAATTTAACAGAAGTAATATATTTTTTTTCAGCACTGATTCTGAATTGTCTGTATTCAAATGACTCTTCTTGCAGCCAGCTTTAATAACTGCTGTTGCTTGCAAATGGGTGTGTTTTATTTAAGGAGAGCACATTTTTGCACACTCTTCACTTCTACTCAGGTTTTGTAACGACTTCTCAACGTGTTTTAAAACAGGTATTATAATTGGGCATTGGCTGCTCCAATGATTCTGAGTTTGCAAGTGTTCCAGAAAAGTTTGCCTAAGGTAAATAGAGTTGTACACTACTTTGAAGATTTTGCAACTATTAATACATGTTTATCTTTTTATTCTGTTTTTCTACCCAAAGTTAAAGTCATGCAAAATTTTTCAGGCTACTGTTGAGTCTTGGGTCAAAGAAAAGATGCCAAAGAAGTCTGGAAGGTGGTGGTTCTGGCGCAAGAGAGAAAGCATGACTAAACAGGTAACTGAGACTTGTTTTCATTTTTATGTTTTATATCTATTAAAAGATGAAAAAACTTATTTGTCAAATGTGCCTCAGAATGCTGCACGTGTAACTGCCACTGATTGTCGCTGGAAGTTGCTCAGTGTAGCTGTACTTCTGAATGTTTAGTCTCAAATACTGTTTCATTTTTCACTATTTCTGGTTGCTTTAATCATTTATTCTATTTAGCTGTTGCACAATATTCTTCAAGTCCTTTCTCCTAAGCCGTGATCACTTGTCAAAGCTACTCTTCAGTCACTGCAATATATTTTAGGAATGTAAACACAAATAAATAAGTAGGTGCATAAGAGATGGTATGCTGAGACACCCACATTTTTGACCAAATTAAACTTGCTAACCCTTAGAAATGTCATAGTTTGTTTGAATTTGGCTGCTCCTTTTATGCTGCATTCATCATACTCAAGAGCGATTCTGAGTCATGGTATAGCTTATGTATTCTGTTGATAGCTATTTGCTTATGTATGAATTACGAACTCGCTTGGATTGGTTTAAAATGCTTAAAATGTCAATATGTTCTTTATTATCATGTTGTTTTAGATACCAGAGGCAAAAGAGGGGAAGTCTGAGACACAAAGAGCAAATGAACTGCCAGCAACTATAAAAGAGCAAGTTAATAGTAGGTGTGTTCCTGTCTGAAGACTGTTTTGTGGACTGAATGGTGTATTTTGCCTCCTCTCTTGTGTTGGTGGTTTTGTTGTTGGTGGGTTTTTGTCATTTTTTTTTTTTTTTGAGTGGAGAATTCATTACTACTGTGGGAAGAAACATTTTCTTCTAAGCTACAGAAGAGAAGCCAAATATGCTTGGCAAACAACTCAGCAAAATTATATGGCAGTAGACACTGTAGGAACAAGAAACACGCTACGATTGTTTCCTAAATCCTATTGTTTTTACTTCTTAAATCCTGATGTAACTGACAGAATAACAAAGACATATATGGTAACCTTTAGCAATGGGCCACTGCTCTGTAACTTACTATGTATAGTAGGATTGTTTCTGAGATACTTTTTTTTGGTCATTCTTCTTTGTATAATCCTAATGTTGTTTGAATAACTTAAAACATCTGCAGTTTTTTGTAACATGAAATAATTGAAACAATAAAATGGCATTAATTGCAGTACACGAGTTGCCCAAGACTGTAGTTGAAAACAAGCAATATTTAGCACAAAACTGTGTCAGACTGAATAACCCACTGTGTATGCTCATATTCTCCTATGATTTTATTAAGATATTTGTAAATGTTGTTGACATCTTAAAAATTTAAGAAACTGAATGTGCTGTAAGATTCAGAGAGATTAAATACTGCTTTTAATCTCTAATTAGCAGAAAAATAAATCTATGATTTACTTTAAAAGGTGAGCAACTCCACTAATCTATCACCCACAGTTTAAAATGTGTAGTAAGTTTGGCAGCTTTTCATGAAAACAAAGCCATTACTCACTCAGTATCCCTCTTCATCTGCAGTATACCTTTAGTGACCACTTGACACTCTCTCTAATAAACTCTGGTGGAGCCAGCTAGACTATGCGTAGTAATATTTAGAGCTCTACCAATAGTAGCATGCGTTAAAAGTCTTATTTGCTAATTGGCATCTACTGACTTCATCTGGGCATGGGCTAGACTTTCAACTTTGTTCATCTTTGCTACCAGGCTAGTAGTAAGTCTTTGACATAAGCAGAAATTAATCTTGAATAAGAATCTTATACCATTAAAGGATTTTCTGCAGCTTAAATTTGTTTTTCTTGCTGTCATATCAGACCCCCGGAAGATGATTCTTCTAGTGATGAAGCATCACAAGAACTGAAGGAATCCTTGAAAATAGATTCTGCTCCAGTAGAGCATCCAGTGCATGGGAATGTTCCATCTTACAAGAAGTCACTTCGACTGTCTTCTGACCAAATCGTGAGTGGCACGCTTCCTTACGCATGCCATCATCGTAGTTCTCTTGTACTCTTTGTTCTGATTCTAAAAGCTGGGCTTTTCCTGCTTTGTAGAAGTCAAGTGTAAAAACACTGCACAGAGTCAAGAACATTACTGGGATTACTTTGCCAGCAGCAGAAAAAAAAAGAAATGGGGAAACTTAAAATGTAACTATAAGAGATACATTTTTAAAGAAATATATTTTCTATTGCTAGGATGGGCAGCTGTTTTTTTTTTTATTATTATTATTATTACGGATGAACCTGTACCAGTAAAAAAGCAGCCTTCACCAGCAAAGCTGTGCCAGTGTTAAACCACGGTCTGCTTTTTGATGAGTTGATCAAAACAGATGAGGAAGAGCATACCAGCCTTTTTCTGTGAGCTTATTTATAGTTCTAAAAATTCTATAGTGACGCTAATTTGTATTTTCAATTATTTTGATTTATCCTGAAGGCAAAGTTGAAGCTCAGAGATGGCCCTAATGACGTTGTGTTTAGTATTACAACCCAGTATCAGGGGACTTGCCGTTGTGCAGGAACAATATATCTCTGGAACTGGGATGACAAAATCATCATATCAGACATTGATGGAACGATAACCAAGTAAATATTGTTTTTCCTTTCTTTGCATTTATGTTGTCTTGCTTTGTTGATGCTATCGTGCTTTTCAAAGTAAGGTAAAGTTGTCTGATTTAAGATGGTTACTGAAAAACATTCATTAACAGGAGACTTCGGTTTTAATTTACGCTTGTATTTATAGCAAGCTAGAAAATGTCTTTAGCATTCTTGCATTATTCTTTTAGATGTTTACCATGGCTCAGTGTGGAACAGCTACTAGTTCTCTTACCAGGTGGCTAAGACCTTCTGCAGAGGTGTTTCTGTAAATACCCACTGTAAACTATATTCATTAATAGTTGTCTTTAACAAAACTCATATGCTTAGTTTCAGCTATCTCCAATTTTGCTTTTAGGTCTGATGCTTTAGGACAGATACTCCCTCAGCTTGGGAAGGACTGGACACATCAGGGCATTGCGAAACTCTATCATTCCATAAATGAGTGAGTGTGTAATCTGTGAAGCACCTAGACCCTTTCTGGAATTTGGGAATGAATGGGGAGGTAGTTGAATTGCTGTTAATAGTTTTGAATGCTGTCCTACGTGATGGAAAGTCATCGCTTCTGTCGTACACGAGCAAAGCCAGGTTTTTTCCTCAGGTGTATACTTTCACAGGAATGGAAGCCACTAGTTCTCACATTTTTCATTCTGCATTTGAGTTTTTTAAAATCTCTGTAATGTTGTGACTGCAGGAGAGTACTAATACTAGTGGCTTCTCAAACAGTCATGCATGTGTTTGTTTCCAGCAACTCAGGTTAATCACAAAGCCTTTACAAACATGGCCCAGTGTGAATTCAAACCAAAACAGCGTCCTCCCAATGTCTAGATATTTTTTGGTGTAGCATGCTTGCTACCAAGCTCGAGTGAGCTTTCCTTAAGATATGATTCCTTGTTCTGAAATAATCCTAATTAAAAATTACATGGACACAAGGGTTGGTGGCCTGGATCAAGTTCCGTGTCACTCACTCTGCTGTGCTTCTGATATAAACTGGCACAGTGCAGCAAAACAGCACCTGCTGTCTCAATTGGTCAGCTGTGCATGCTCACCTTGTAATCTGCAAGACCTGCAGAGGCAGCTTATGTGGCTAGAAGAGGGCAGATAAGAGGGAAGATAGCTTTCTTGTTGCTGCAGTGGTGAGACGTATGCTTAGTTTAGAAATATAGTGAACTGCACCATTGTAAATGTACTGCTTTTAGAGGTGTAGGGCCTTGTAATATTTATGTCTAATAACTTTGTGCAAAATGAACCTACATTGTTCCTTCTCATTTAGATGAGGTCCTTTATTTAACAATTAAAAAAAAAAAAAAAAAAAGAATAGAGATACCAGAAATAATACTTGCTACTGAAGATCACAGGATTTACACCATTAAATAATCTCCTTCAAATAATCAAATTTTGTGTTTGGTTTTTAGTTCAAAGCTTAGTATAAAGTTTCTTCCCCACCCCTCCCGCAAATCAGTTTGAGGCCTTGAAAATCCTTTGTTGACTTTTGCTCTGTACCATAGAGCTGAATTTCATCTGCAGCCCCTTGCAGTCTACGGCAGAAAACCTGAACTTTGTTTTTTGTTCAGTGTATAACAGAAAAGTAGTTTGGGAATTATTTGACAAATAGAATCTTTGAAAATCTGCATAGAGACTTGAGCCTTTTGTGTGTACTGTAATTGTCTGCTTATGAGATGGTTTCAAAGCCTGCAGGAAGAAAAGAATGGGGCTGGAAAATACCAACCAACAAGACAGGAGATCTAGTATCCAATATTATGATGCAGATAAATAATGGTTAACACCCATATCTGGGCTGAAAGAAACTGGGAGATAACCAATGTGGCATTCATCTAAGCACAGTCTAGTCCCTCTAGATACGTAGTCTTACTATTACCATCTTGTTCTTCTTTGCGCTCCCCAGTTTTGATAGAGACATGGTTTTAAACTGTTACATACATTTCAGATACTGTAACGTTGGAAGAGTGTTTCCCTAGGGGTTTGTGCAGCTCTCCGCAAGTCCATACCTAACTTGTTGCCTCTGGACATAGTTGTAACAGGGTATTTATGTTTACAAAGAATGTCTTCAATGCTAAATGAACTAAGTTGATATTTCTTTTCTAGAAATGGCTACAAGTTTCTGTACTGTTCTGCTCGTGCCATTGGAATGGCAGACATGACTAGGGGATACCTCCACTGGGTGAATGACAAAGGAACGATTCTTCCCAGGGGACCTCTCATGTTGTCTCCCAGCAGTTTATTTTCTGCCTTTCATAGGTAAGCGTGTGAGATTTCGTACATCTGTTTGCTCCCCTTCTCAGAGAAAGAAGCAAATTGAAAAGATTTCAGATGCTATTTATTGTAGTTGCAACCAAACATTCTACTCTGTGCCAGGTGTGCCACTGAGACTTGGATGTCCCCCTAGTGATAAGCTGTTCATCTGAATGTCACTTGAAGTATAGTTTTGTTTCTATGCATGTGGCTGTAGAACACAAAACATCAGTCACACAGCATCTTATTTTCTACTTCCTTCATTCCTCCAGTCTGTGACTGAGTACTGTTAGGTTCTGCTCTTCTCAGTACAATTTTGATCTCGCAATTTTAGGAATGTTCTGTACATGACTGCTTGCAGAAGAATATATAATTTAGCTATGACTTGCCCCAACCAATCTTAAGAACCGTCTGCAGTCTGCCTGTTCTTGATGAGAATGGCTCACAGTGTACAAGTTTTTTTTTGTTAGTTCATTTCTTAAAAATTAAAACCAGACAAATAAGTTATGGCTAACAGTGCCAGCCACGTCCACTGTAGGCACTTGGCAGGCCTCCTTCAGTTTTTGGTCCAGGTGTTCCCAAACTGCATTCATAAGTTGTGAATTTCATTGCATTTACCTAGCCTAGGTACAGTTTATTCACCTCTTTTTACTGTAGATGTTGGAAAACAATCTTTTATTATCTCTTGCATCATCCTTGGAAAAATATTTTCCAATGTCTGTGTCTCCAGCCACAGCAGAAACAGGATTTAATGAGAGCACAAACATCAGATAAATGGGTGGAGGATGCCCACTATTTGCTCATGAATTAAAATTTGACTATTCAAATTTTGTTCTAGGGAAGTGATAGAAAAGAAGCCTGAAAAGTTCAAAATCGAATGTTTGAATGATATCAAGAATTTGTTTGCTCCCAGTAAACAACCTTTCTATGCTGCTTTTGGAAACAGGCCCAATGTAAGTCTGAGCCTTTCTGACTGAAGGGTTAAAATGCACGGAATATTTGGGAAGGAAAGGAAATAGGTTTTTATTCTTACGTCTGTTTAAGTTTGAATATGGCAGCAGGGCCCTGTTATTTCTCTGAGTTTGGTTCTGAAAGTCCTCAGACAGATACCTTAAATAAAAGCTGCTATGTAAATAAAATCTACTTTCAGGAAAAAAATGTTGCACAGTCGCGTTAGAATTCTCAGGATGAACATCTTTCCGTATTCTTTTTCAGCTTTTATGCGTGCATCGTAACTAAGGGAATTCGATTTTCCTCAGTCTTGAATCTTCTCCTGTCAGTACAGTTCCTGTCCTTCCACTGCAGCACAGCACTGTTGTGACTGAGTGAGGGAGAGGGTATTCCAAAGAGAAGTGGCATTGTGTGGTATAGATTTTGTGGTGCCTATTCGTGGTCTGAGGCCTGAGAACAAGAGTGAAGGGATGGAGGGAGGAGAAATATTTTCTTAAGGGGGTTTGTTTTTTTGTTTGTTTCTTTTCAGGGGCAGTTCTACTGTATACTTTTCAGTGTATCGCACAAGGAAATAACAAAGTATGTGCATTTGTTTGTGCTTTTTGCAGGATGTATATGCCTACATGCAAGTGGGAGTTCCAGACTGCAGAATATTTACTGTGAATCCAAAGGGTGAACTGATCCAAGAAAGGACCAAGGGAAACAAATCTTCGTAAGATCATTTTTATTATTTCAGTACCTCCTGAGAAGGTACTTGGGAATGAGATTACAAAATAATCACAGTTGTGGCCATGATAATTCCTTATGATCTCATGTTACATACGAGACGAATTTTTCTTTGCCAGAGAATTTACAGCTTTGGTTACTTGAACTTCTCAAAAAGGGAAGTAAACTGGTAAAATAAAGTTGAAAATTGCTTCTGAAGTAGTAGTACTTAGTTAGTACTTAGTTTTCTGGTCTAGACTTCTAAAGCTCTTTTGGCTGCATCTGAACAGTGACTAGACTGTTAAATAATGGTTTTTCTTTTTTTTTTTTTCTTTTTAATACAGGTATTACAGACTAAGTGAGCTTGTGGAGCATGTGTTCCCGTTGCTTAATAAAGAACAGAGTTCTGCATTTCCATGTCCAGAATTTAGCTCCTTTTGCTATTGGAGAGATCCTCTTCCTGACCTTAACATGGAAGACCTGGCCTGAAAAGTACTTCTCACCTAGAAATGGAATTTCATACTCAGCTACTCGACTTCAGTTTAAATGTGAAGAACTTTCTTAATGAAGATGCTAATTTATATACTGGTACCATAAGTCTTACTAAAGAAATCACTTTAACTCCATTGATGTAAGACGAAAATGCAAAGCTGCTGCTGTCCAATTTTTTGTGGGGTTTTGATTTTTTTTTTTCTGTCTGTTTGTTTCTTTATTGCCTGTCTTTCTATACCTGTTCTAAGGCACTTGAGATTGGTCTGTCATTGATGGCCATGGTACCCAAGTGCTTCATGGCAACTAAATGCTGAGTGACTTTGCATTTTCATCAGTCAGACCTTATTGTAAGCATTTTTGTATTAGTCTTAATAGTATATTTTCTAAAACAAAGCCAAAAAGTATACGGAAACTGCCAAATAGAATGTCAGACCTATTAATAAAAACCATGGTCTAATGCTCCAGTGGGCAATTAGACCTTTTTGCAGAGGATCCAGAACCTAAGACAGTGTGCTGTTTCTCCACTAAAATACAAAAAATGTGTAGGCATTACTAGGCTGACAGTGTGAAGACACAAAACTCATCTTTAAATGTAAATATGCCTTTTGTCACATTTGATGCTTTTCTTGTACAGTTCATGCTCAAACTAACTCTGCTGCTTTGTTTTGGTTTTTTTTTATTATGCAATGCTTAGACTACTTCATAAGCTTGTTAAAATGAAAGCTGTTGTCAGATGCTTGTATGGCTTTTGTTGCTTTCAGGCTGCACTATTTCGTGTTAAATTTTCATCAAGAGAAACCTTGAACGTTTCTGTAGGAGTTGGAGAGCTGCCATTTTTATTTCACTTTTCATCGTGGAGGGGTGTGTGTGTGTGTGTGTGTATGCTACGTAGGCCAGTAAAAAGTTATGTACAGATAATATTCAGGGAATTGTTATACTAAAAAATATATATTTAATTTTTTAATTGTCTACTGCAGGTCTTTCCAGAATTCTGTATTGCAAGTTTTCACTGCAACTCAGTAGGAACTGCAGCTCAGTAGTGAGATTCCAGGTATGAGAATGGTTAAATGCTGCAGAGCAGAATAAAACCTTAGGATTTTCTTTTTTCTTCTTTTTTTTTTTTCTTTTTTTGTTTTTGTTTTCCTTTTGGTTTATTTGTAAGCATTGTGCTGGTCATTCCTCAGGTTCAGCTCAGAGCCTGAGAACTAACTGCATTCCAAGTCTAGCGTTTATCAGCTGTGAAAGTCGCTGATGTTTCTCTTTCCAAAAGTACTTGAAAATAAGAGAAAAGTAGTTCTGCTTTTTAAGTTGGGTTAGTACATTTAACCTCCTTAGGACAAGTCTGTGGTGAGAGTTATATGCTTCTAGCCCTGAGGGCTTAATCCCTACAGCCATTTAAACTTCAGTCCCATGCGTTCTGTGGGTGTGGTCTTTTCTGATGCTCTTTAAGCAGTAAGTTCTGAGGCTGTGCACCAAGGATCCTGCCAGGCTCTTGAGCCAAGCTCTCCCCCTTACACAGCTCCTAGCAGCAAAGAAAGTGATCTGTAAGAGGCACTTGTATTGCTACTTGCTGCAGTGCCTCACCAGAGCTGCTCCTGAGAGAAATGTGGCCTGGGCAGGCCCTTCTGCTTCAGCTTACTCAGCCTGGGTGTAGGAGAAGATCTGCAAAAGAGTATGTTTAGGGAATTCCAGTTTGTGGCTATAAAGCACGAGAAAAGGAAAGGAGGGGGGGCAGGAACAACATGGAAGCTCTCTTTTAAAAATGGGGTTATGAGGAGGGAAAAGAAATTACAGCTGTCTGTCACCGTGTACCGTGCATCTTAACTGACTTGAAGGGCATCCTTATACAGTGAGAACAGAACGTTCAGAGACTGTTTTGGCAAATCCTTGCTCCTGCCATCAATCTACTCAGCGTTGGACTTCAGAGGATTCAACTAAAAACATTTTGCTCCACTGCATTGTTTTATTTGCACAATGTCAGATGTCATTCCATATATTTTCCTTTCTTTTTCCTTTTTTTTTTTTTTTTTTTTAACTTTTACTCCCTGGATTCCTGTAGAAACGTAGATTTTCATGATCACTAAGTGCTTTGAAAGTCAACAGGATTTGAGCTTTTAAGTCACTTAAATACCTTAAGATACGTAAGAATCCACGTAATATTTTAAGTACGAGTCGTAATAGTCTGTGTGAAGGTTCTGCTTTTCACAAAGGAGGTGAAGCTGCCTCTCCTAAAGCAGTCCTTTGTAGAAGTGAAAATCTTATGTACCATCCGTGACTTAATATTGGTGGCCTTGATGTTACAGAGGTTTGGGGAAGGGGGAACGCTATGAGAAAAATATTATTTGTCTGCAGTGGGATTCCAGGCAGCGCAGATTGTGAGCAAGGTTTGGCTGCACCTTTGTTCAGTTGTACTTTGGTTGGTTTTTGTAATCCGTTGTTGTAATTCTGTTCATCTTCTTGGATCGGCGTAGAGAGAAGCTGTGGATTTTCAGGTGGGGACTTGGATGACCAGTGAGAATAAACGTATCAGGTGTATTTCCAGAGGCACACGATTCAAGATGAGATGAATATGGATGTGGCTGTAGTGAGCTCCTCATTGTGCTGGCCTGTTATTTTGCAGTGTAGGGATAACCAGAAGGTTGCTTTTTCAGTCCCTGTAACAGCTGCTCTGTTTGGTTTCTGGTGATACGTGTAAGTGTTCTTACGTGTTTCTGGTACAAGTAAGCTTTGCTTTTTGCTTTGCTTTGACTCGTATGCAAAGCTTTGCTCAGCTTTTCCTAACCCTCCTTAGGTACAGAATATGGGTTACTGTACCTGCCATTGTGTACCTAGTAGTTTGGAGTATTGGATGCTTTAATGACCTTAAGACACCTTGATACACTGCAGGCTTGAACTGAGATATTACCACGAAGGGGAGAATATATACAAAGCCTGCATGAGCCCGTCCTGTGTTACCTTAGTTGAGAGAAGTGGCCTGAAATCACACTGGCAAACAAGTTGTGCTACACTTACTTAGAAGTAGCGCAAGAGAGATATTCTTTCTGTGAAAGAGGAGCTTTCTAAGTGTGTGTGTGTGTCTGTCAGCACACACCCGTCCCTGTTAGGGCTGTGCTGCTGAAGGCGCAGATCCGCTTAGCGTTGGAACCGCGTCAGAAGCTGAGTCAGTGACGCCTGTCCAGGGACGTAGAAAGGAACGCTGCCATTCAGAACTTGCTGGTGACTTGGACACAGCCATTTCTGTGACGATTTAAAGATCAGTCGTTCAGTGGTTCGCATTTCTGGGTTAATTTACTTACTGTTCAAAGCATGCTTGTCGTTCAAAAGGTTGGACTTGACCTAACCCCTGACAGCGTCCAAACGCATGTGCAATATGGCTCGTGTATCCTCAGCTTCCTGCCCTTTTTGAGTTTTACTTTTCAACTGGAAAGGTTTTAACCGTTGTGTCACCTTAGCTATGGAACTTCTGAAGCAAACAAACACTGAATCTGCTTATGGTAAAGACAGAAATGAGAGAGATCTCGTGTGAGTATGTCATACAAAAGTCTTCCAGACAACACTGTCGTGTAAATAAGAGTCGTTTAAATGGCTATAATACAACTCGTAATGAAATGTCAGGATTATATGATGGATTTGAGAAGCCTTTAAATGTCACTTTTGCCTGAAGTAGTTTTAGTTTCCAGAGCTGAATCCTGTTGAATACAATGAAATTGTTTGGGATTATT
Organism: Oreortyx pictus; assembly: GCA_036925125.1. Taxonomy (NCBI): domain Eukaryota; kingdom Metazoa; phylum Chordata; class Aves; order Galliformes; family Odontophoridae; genus Oreortyx; species Oreortyx pictus. The sequence continues at coordinate 46,269,151 of JAUPFR010000003.1, read as the reverse complement.
ATTTTTTTCTTACAGCGTTAATTATTTCCAGATGGAAGTTACGTTTTGGTTTGTTTTGAGGATAGGAAAACTCTCTTTAATAGTTTGTTTCATTTTTACATTGGAGATGTGGAATATCTGATTATCAAAGCAGCCCAACCGCTGATGAGGTCATGTGCTTAGAACTGTCAGATCCGTGACCGTACCAATAGTGGTTTTTGTTACGACTGGACTATCTCGGGTGCAGTAACCCACACTTCAGTGCAATGCATATTGATGTTCAGAACAACGTTACCACAATAAACAAACTGAAACTCACTTTTTTCTTCAATTTGTACTTAGAAATCCTACTTTTGGATTGCTGATTTAGTAGATGTTGTCTTATTTGAATTGCATTACTATCTACATTTCGAGTTGCTCTGCTAAGGACAATGATACATTTGCTTTCTCTCGCGCTTGGTTTACTTTTAGAGTATTTATACTTTTAGAGTGTGTAATCAGACTCACATTGGCTGCCCATATTTGCTTCTAACTGTAATGAAAGTAAACACTTGCTGTTAATTAACACTTGTTAGGAATCAGGTAACAGATGCACTGTAGTCGTGGATGCATCTTGGGAACACGCAAGCTGCCTTGAAGGAAACCCAGCAACTATGTAGTGTCAGCTCTTGTAAATCTGCCCTAATTTGGAGTTTTATCCTAATTCCATCTGAGCTAACTTTTTCCTTTCAAGGCAAACTATTGTCTTCCAAGACAGCTGTTTAATTTGCTTGAGGTAATTATTGTGAGATCATCTTGAAAAAGGGATCTCAAGCTTTGGTAGAAACTTACCCTTCCCGGACCCTTGCTATTATTAGCAAACGCAGCTAACCGGCAGTGTAACAGAAAATCCAACCGGTTCAATGGCAATTAAATGTATGACAGATCTGCACCAAAGCGTAAATCACATTGTGCCTTTTGATCCTTCTGCAGCTGAAGTGTTAACCCTTGCGTTGCTGTTGCCAGTGGCAGAATTTCTAAAGGTGGTGGAGGAGAGAACAAGAATCTCAGCTTATGGAGGCACTGCGTTCACTGGAAAGCAAAGGAGCACTGACATCACAAAACAGGCAGGCTTTATTTGGACATGGCAGCAGTTGGTTTCTATTGAACAATTCCTGTTCCTGGGTGTCAGTTTCTGTACAGCTGTGTTTGTACGTATTACACATGCACACAAAGCATACACTCCAAGGAGCTGCTCTTTGCTGAAGAGAATATTTTTCTAATACAGTCAAGATACCAAAATGGATGAATGCCAAAACCTGCTTAGGTATGAATGTGTTCTGTGGTGTTCTTTGGAATCTCCCCTTGTACAAAGGATGGGCAGGGCCGTTGTTTTGCACCTTGTCTGAAGTGTGCAGGGTACGCTGCAGGAGGGCTGGCTTGATGCAAGTCTGCTTTGTGCTGAGAACACAGCCCCAGCTGCTCTCTGGTGCCAACAACCTGCACTCTGCACTGATACCTGGGAGCATCTTGGAACCAAAGCGTAGCTGCTCGTCAAGCTCAAGGAAGCCAACGTTCATTCCGTCCCCAAACAGACAAAGTGACAGCTTTTGTGGTTTTGGTGGAACACATCCATATCCACTCCCACTCAGTGCCATAAGGACTTATTTAGCAAATACAATGCTCCCGCATCATAGACTATCCTGAGTTGGAAGGGCCCCACTGGGCTCACTGAGTCCAACTCCTCAGGAAGCAATTTGCTCCTGATACAAATGTCCAGCTGGCAGCTGAGGAGCCCTTTGTGTGCTCCCTGTGCCTCTGGGCCTTCTCAAGCTCTAGCGAGGGCTTGAGTGTACTTTGTTTCAAGTTGCCTTCCCATGCCTTCTACTTACTGCTGCGCTTCTTTGGCTGCTGGTAGTGGTTCTGGAACGGCTGCTTATCCTCATCAGGACAGAGCAGTAGAACTGCACAGAACTGCTGCAAGTAACCTGGGGGTACACTGAATGGCTGCAGGGTGGGATGCTGTAGAAAACCCTCATTGTTATGAATGGTCAGTACAGTAATGGCTCCTAAGTCTTAACAGCAAAGGAAAAAAAATGAGGTAGTTTCATATGTTCTGTGGTGAAAAATCTGCCTTCTTGCTTTGCTCCAAGCTTGCCTGATTTCTTGCAAGCATCGATCCGTTTGGCTCTCTGCTGCCTTTCTGATAGGAACCAGGAGCGTGGGGTACAACAGATAGTTTTGCACGCTTCATTTGCCAAAGAAACTTGCTTTAATGAATGTTTTAACCAAGTTCTGACTGCCACAGCAACTGGAACTCCGAGCCCCAATTCTTATGTCACAGCATCTCAACCTTCCCAGCTGGGCAGATGTTACACCCTGAAAGCTCCAAGGACTGAGCCCCTTGCTCTGATTTCAGCAATCACTGAGACAGTGATAATTAAGGTTCATTTTCCTCAAGCAAAGCAGGAATGTAAGGCACGTTCCTCAAAGTTCATAGCTTTAGCCACCACCAGAGATGGTGAATGGGAAGTTATCCCTAAGAGCACTATACGTCTTCTCAACATCTCCCTCTGAGAACCACTCCTGCTGTGATCAGAGTTTATAAAATGCTTTACAGCTGCATATGGACACTGGTTGCGTTGTACTGCATGGGATCACACCCAGATCCCAGCCGCGAGGAGAAGGTTCCTGGCAGAACACAGTGCTGTGCCACGAGGGCACTGCACTCATGAGGATGTTTGTGCTGGACCAGAAGTCCGTAATCAGACGATGAAACCTATGCAACTCCAGCACTGAACTTTCACCACTGATTCTTAAAAATACGCCTTACAAAAAGAAGAGGTGGTGGTTGCCAGCTGGGACTCCCCAGGCACTCAGCTCACTTTGTTTGTTTCCATGAGTCATATTTAGAACAGGCACCAAAATGCAACAATACTGAGTCACACAGAGAAGGCAGCCAACTTCTTAGAGCACACAGCTTTCTTGAGGAGAGCAGAAAATATCCTAAAAGGAAAAAAACGCCTCTGTGGCTTTCCTACATAATGAGAAATCGATTCAGAATATGGCTGACAGCTTTCAAAAAGATAAAAAAAAAACAAGTCTTTCCAGTCTGCCCCTTCAATTTTGAGACCTAGAAGGTGTGGGAGAGCAGTGGTCTGTTGAGTTAGGACAGAAGGAAAGACAGTCATGAATGGGTGTGCAGTTGCTAGCTGCATGCTAATGGCTCCAGCACACATCGGGACAAACTCGGGGAAGGGAGAGGGGCTGGCTCCTTTCCCCAGGCCGCCAAGTGCACAGTGTGCCTTCGGTTGCTGCCTACAGCTGCTCCTGCACCCACAGCCTTCCTGCTACGGAACGCACACAGCCCTACCTCTGCTTAGCAGCAACACCCCGACTGCTGAAAATCAGGTGCCTGGAGACCTTCCTCATCCACGTGCTTTAAAAACCTGCCGGCCGTTTCCTTCCTGTGTTCCTTCCTATCTGCAAAGGCACTGACGCAGGGCTCCTGTGGGGATAGAGCTTTTTCAGTCTGCTTTTCTCAAAGGCAGCTCAACTTCCAGGATGTGATCATTTGTTGTGGGACGGCCCCATCCCATCGCCTGGAAACCAGAGTTAGTGGGGAGTATCTATTCCAAAACTATGCAACAAAGGCAAGAGTTCATCCGACCTCCTCAGATGGGAAAGGCTTCAGCTGAAGGCACTGTGCTGCTTACAGCACGGGGAGTTCTTCCTTCACATAAAGGAATGATGTGGTCTGTGCTAGGAACAGCCATCCTGGATTCGTAAGAAACAAAATGTGCTACGCAAACCTCTGTGAGAAATACAACTCTATGCAGCACGAACAGGCTATGAAAAGATGATCCCTTTATATGATAACCTGCAGCAAACCAAAGCACAGTTAGATTTTTTTTTTTCCAGCCACGGTGGAGCTCAGATTGTTACTCTAAAGAGACAAAACACCGTTTTTGTCACCTCCAATGAGAAGCGGCTGACGGGAGAAAGAAAACACTGTTGCACTGAATGTGCTTAAGCTGAGAGGAAAGTTGCTCCATCCACAGGAACAGATGCTGAATGGTAAAACAAAGCTTGCCCGAAGCAGGAGGCTGCTACAACAAAGTCCCAGTGCTCCTGGCACGCTGTTTGTACACTGGACAGTACTGGCTAAAAAGTCTGTTTTCCCATATCATCTATTTTTCCTCTGGCCTATCTTTACAGTGCAACGAAGAAGAAAAATACCTTTGTAATGCAAATGCTGAAGGAGCTCCAAAAAACGGCACTGCCAAACTCATTTATAAGTTTTCACTGGCCCAGTGAAGGGGCAGGGGTCGTTCCTCCTCGCGCAGTGCTGGAGTCACTCATTGCCTCTCTCAGCACTGCACTTGGTCCTTAAGGGGGAGAAAAAAAGCCTGATGCAGACAAACATCACTCTGCATTGCACCACCGTGGTCAGCAATTGCTCTGAACGAACGGTTTTGTGAACATACTGATGCAGTGTATTATTGCTAAAGAACACAAGGACTAGGAGGACACCGACAGTGTCCAGTACAACCTCATTTTCTTGCCCCTGCTTTACTGAAAGCACAAAAATAGCTGACTGCAGCTGTAAACTTCAGCTAAGTTGTAAACTCTAATGCAATTGGGATGCTGGCAGAGATAAACCAGGGGTAAAACTGAAAAGGCCGTTTCATAGGGGATGAGGGCACAGCGGAGAAGAATCCACTGAGAATGCAACTGCTAACAGCTATTCTGTTTGTACAGGTAAACAAGGACTGGGAGAAAGAGCATGTTTAGCTACAGAACCACGTCTATCGTAGCTATCTCTGGTAACTGGGGTCAAGGAAGAGGTTTCATTATAGACAATAAACTCATCACTGAAATCAAATATATAAACTGAATATATTAAAGCTTTGGATTTTATTACACTTAATTTCCTCGGAATATCTTACCCTTCTCTCCTGTTCGATGGTGGACCTAAACGTGAGAAATAGAAGGATAAAGGAGAACCCCACTAAACGTGGAATACATTTCATCAGAGTCTGTGTAGGCCAGTTTGCCTCCTGTTACGACGACGTTTACTTCATCTCCTGCTTTGAGGTGAAGAACGAGGTGGAACGTTCCAGGACCACCACAGGTCCGTTTCCCCGAGTAAGGTTTGTGGTACTCCAGCAGTTCCCTTCTGTACCCAGCAGTGTGCAGCTGAGCAACGCTCGCATTGGAGACAGACAGCACTGCTTCAACGTACTCATCCCTCTCCGGAGCCAGCACAGCGGTGATCAGGTAGCGCCCTTCATATGGTGATGTGAAGATGCCTGTGGGAGAGAGACAGGCTGAGCATGTACAAGTTGGTCAACATAGAGAGGCCCGAGCACTCCAAGCACAATGACAAACACGAAGCATCATGGGTTCCTCGTTGCTCACACAGATAACTGCAGTAAGATCAGCTCGGGCAGCTGACCAAGTGGAAGCAGTTATGAAGGCGAAAGGGAGTGTTGAGCTACAGGACTCTTCTGTTACTGTCAACTTTAAACGTCCAGGCTGAACTTGCAGAGAGTACCAAAACCACGGGGATGTACACTCCAGTCACAGCAGCTTTCAATAATTCTGTGTAGCCCTCAGCTTTACAGAGCCAGCTCACGAAAGTTCAGGAGGCATTTTGGGTGCCATCAGAGATGGCTTACACTTCAGCCTATGTTAAAAACAAGAAGCCAGGTATAGGCATTCCTCATCATGCTGCAGGTGCACTGTGTGGGCTGTAGCCACTCTCCTGTTTCAGAGATACATGAATAATCCTACTGCTGCTTTTGCGTTAGAGCCCACCAGTCTTTACCAGCAGGACTTTAACTAACACACCCAGATGCTGCCTGTCCTAAGGAGTTGCCACAACTCACAGCTGGGTGAGGACGCAAGAGGCAGCCACGTGCTGTGCAAATGTCCAGCAGGCTGAGGCACGCCTAACACCCTCAAGTAACGCGACATGGTGAAGGAGGTGGCCATGGTTACTGTCACTGCGGAAGTAGAACACATTACCTCATTCCTTCCTCTGCCCAGGCCGCAGCGAGGTGGGTCAGCAAGAGCCTCTCTGCTGCTAACTGAACGCAGCTGCTTGAGGCGGGGTGGGAGCACAGACCTGCAGTGCTGGTGGTGAGTTGGGCCTCAGCGTGATAGAAACGGCATGCAAAACCACAAAGCACGTGCCTGCTGAATCCACGGGAAGCTCCTACCCTGGTGGATCTGGTTTGGGTGGACTCATGCATTTTGTTTTGTTCAAGGCACCACAGGGCCCGGGATGGCATCAGACACCGTTTACGTACTACAGTCACCTGGCACCTCTGTGGGTCCATTCTTTGGCCGTTACCTGTACTGGGGTTGTAGTAGTCCCCGTCATTCACGAGCACTTTGTTAAAGTGAACCACGCCAACATCGCTGGAGAAAGGCTTCTGTGTGAGCCCAGCTGAAAAGGACACCAGAGAGGCCGCAGCAGCAGCAGGTCCTAAAATGGGTACAAACATGACTTAGGGTCACTTCGGGATAACACAGCCTTTCCCTCTAATGGTTTATAACCCGGTGTCTGTTCCCGCAGGTACACCACTCAGCCTAGCCCTGTCACTTGACGGATGCCAGAATCAGCAGACTACATACTTCTGGCCCAGGCCCCAGGTGCCTCACCATAAAAAAAAAAAAAAAGACATTAACTGAGTACCGTAACACTCCCCCTTGGCCACAGCCTCCCAGCTCTGGCCGAGGAGTCAGAAAGCTGGCATCACCCATTAGTTGTTTTTCCTTCTAAGGAAGAGGTACGTGGCTCATAAATGCTGCAAGTGGAAATCCTGTTGTACCTGAATTCAGCAAGCCTCTGCCATAACATTTCCAAGGGATTCGGGCTGCCCCTGGACATCTCTGTTCTATATCACCATCACAGTGGCAACAGAAGTGTGGAAGGTCTATAGCTCATGCCAGCTTTCCTAGTTAAGTTGAGAAACCGCATAGAGCTCTGATCTCCTCTGCTAAAGAGGTGTGAAAACATCCACAAAAGTAACAGGTATTTCAACAAGGAGAACCATCTCTGGGGCTCTTTTCCTTTTGGGGAACTTTTCACTCCGTAACTTCAAACTTTTCTCAGCAGATCAGACAGACACTTAAGTATGTCACAGTGGCTGTCACAGTGGCTGTCACGTGTTTACCAGCTAAACAGTACAGTTTACAGTGGTGATCAACGAAATGCACTTTGGACAATTAAGACAACATTTTGTTTTTAAGCAGACTGACTCGAAGGAAAGTCTTAAGTGATCACCCACCTGTTTGTCTCGTTTTAGTTCCCTTCCCTCTAAACATTCCCCCTAAGCTGTTAGCAGTGGTCAGCTCTTGTTGCTATGATGAGGCAATTAGCGGTAATTAACATATGCACTTAAAGTTCCACTTGGCTGCTCTTTCTCTTCTTCCTTACACAGGCAAGGATCCGTGTCATCTCTGTGCTGTGCCAGTCCTTGCTCCTTGTTCTGCCTTCCTTAAAATAAATGTTTCTTTTCTCTCTCTAAGTTTGACAGTCCCCATCAGCAACCAATGATACAACCACTCAATTCGCTTCAATACCAGAGTGAGAAAGTGACAAATACTTATCTAAAATGTGAATTTACCAATGCTGTAATAGACTTCTTTTTCTCTACTGAGTAACTTGGCATGGACACAGGGGAACTTAAGGAAGGAGATGCAAATAACCACCAGCAGTTCCCTCTGGGGCTATTAACCAGATGCTGTGTGCATCTCTGGCAATCTCCTCATTCAGTACTTTGCCTGCTTTGTGAGTGTGAGACAGAAGCCCTTCTCAGCTGCCAGCACACGTGCAGGAGCTCCTTTGAGCCGAGATGAAGTTGTTCAAAAGGACCCAAATGAATTGCAGGAAGTTTGCTTAAGGAGTTCCTGCAAAGCTCCAGCACCTTAACACCACTTTCTACTCTCAACTTACTCCGAGACTCAAACCAACTGTTTGTGTACATCAGCTAACTTCTTGCTGGCTGACTCTGACAGGTTCCTCTCCCTTACAGCCACTCAGTACAAATGACACAAACTCTCTTCTGCTTGCCTATATGGTTGTGCTATGTGCTACGTACCATCCGGATGGGGAAGTGACTCCTGTCCTGGCTCACCACAGCTTCCCTTAGGTTTTCCTACACTGATACTAATTGCTTGAATAGACTTTGGATTTTGCTGCTGAAGTTGCTTCGGATCTGCAGCCTTGTTCTTCCGAGCCATCAGCTCAGTTTTATGAGTATTTAAAGAAGAAATCTCAAACACCTCTAAATATCCCATATATTAGTTTAGTGGGCAATAAAAAGTGCCTGCAAAACATGTTCCTACACCCTCTCATTCTCTTCCTCATTTCCAGCTGGAGCTGTGCCCATTTGAAGCTTTCACAAGCTCTACCAATAGCTTTCAGCAATGCTTTTGCAGAACCTTACAGGGAGGTGAAGCAACCTCCCACACATATCCCCCCACCTGCAAATGCTTTTCCTCACACGGAGATCAGTTTCTCAAGGCAAGGTCTGCGCTTGGAACATCCACACTCTCACTTCAGCAGTTAGTGATGTGGAATTAGAAAAATCAGGAGAAAAGCTTCAAAGCATTCAAAAGCTAGGAGCCACGTACACAGTCCTCACGAAGACACGGCTTGACAGAGGAAAAGCTTCACAAAAGATTCCATTGCTGAATACTCTGTATTCAACACTTTTTCTAGTAAAACAGTTTAAGTGGATGAACTTTGGTCCTAGCTCTTAATTCACCTTAATCATAAACTCCTTGCTCACATCTGTACCACACCATGCTATCTGCTTTCTATGACCTTACCTGACCTAAGATTTACAGGGCGTTTTGGGTGAAGTGTGACAGACTGGCAGGTCTACCTTATACTGAGAGAGTCTTCAGAGGCACAGATAGAATAAATAACTCCTTGGTTGAGCCTGCCTCACTGGAGATCTCAGGGTGATACCCTTTGTTGCAACACGTTCCACCAAGCAGCAATCAAGCACATCAGCTACCACACCCTGCCCTTCTAAACATTTTTAACGAGCACAGGTTCATACAGTTTGAGCACAAACCTATTAAAATTCTGCTGTCTGTAACTACAGAAGTTTGTATAAAGAAGAGTGAACCCCCAGGAAATCCATTTATCACAGGAATCTAGGCATTTACATTGACTTTGCTGGCATCAAGATAAATGAGTTTTTCTTCATTTCTCATCCTTTTCCAGAAGCCTTATCTATTGCTGCTTGTTCTTGCCACTGCAATCCTCAAGACTGCTTTAAGGCTCTGATTTTTAATTAGAAAGTATAAACATCAGAATTATGACACTGACTCTTCACAGACCTTGTCAGCTCCCAGATCAGTACTCACGATGTGCACCTGTGATTTTGTTAAGGCTACTGAAGTAGCCAGGATGCCATCAAGGCCTAATTTTGTATTTATTTGATACTTCCTTAAACAAACTTAGATGTAATCATTCTTTTTGAAAAAAGGGTGGGAATATTCACAGGAAATCATTCACGAGGCTTTGATAGTATCTGAGGTATGAGGCCGCAGGGGCAGGCAGCACCCAATCAGCATATTTATTGAGGCCAACTAGCATCTCCCACATACACCTGTTTATCATACAAATCCATGAGTGAATTATGACATGAACGATTATAACAAAGCTGCACCCAACCTAGAAAATTGTATTTTAAATCTTTCTGAATGGTGGCAGACAGTGGGAGCACTCCTGCTTTCACTGCAGTCAGCAGCGTGCAGTCATCTTTTTAACACAGGCAGAAACTCTCCTGTGAGGAGGACCAACTCACGCGCTCCCCTGGTTACTAACAGTGCTTCAAGACCTCCGTACCAGCCTTGTCAATGTCTTACTGAAGAAATAGTAAATTCATGGGAAAGAACAGCATGTTTTTTTGTTTAAAAGGAAAAAAGGTCAGTCCTGACATTTGCTAAGAGACAGAAACCCTTCATAATAAAAAATTAAAAAAACAATCCCACAAAATAAACAACAGGAGACCCAAATGAATTATTTTTTAAAACCATACTTTCAAAGGATGCAGATATAACGCCTGGATACAATAAAAGTGTCAGATTTTCTTCAAAACCACTTTGTTCTCCCAGCCACAACTCTCCAGAGTTTGAAATAAAGCACCTGTGTAAAAAATTTCTGGGAAACAACAGTCTTACCTTGTGAGTCTACTGTTGGAGGTGATAACTTTGGATATCCTGAAAAGGAAAAGTAGTATGTGTTACATGGTACGGAATGATTACATGGTAGGGCACAGTATGACAAAGTATCACTGCATTCTTCCTACAAAATATCCTGTCACCATGAAGTAGCAGACTGAAATAGTTAACAAATAGCACCTCCCACAGATCGTTCAGGTTACCATTAACTGGGGCGGTTGTGGTAAAGAAAGGTAAATTCTTATCACAGCGCACTGTGAGCACTACAGCAAGAAAAAAAAATAAGTTTCCCTGGTAGCAAATGCTGCTGTAGTCACCAAGAATTTTACATCAGCCCCACTGACATCATTTCTCTGCGCAGCCCTGGCAAAGGTAACAAAACTGAGCATGTTTTCCCCACTCCCACAGCCAGCTGGAGGCTGCCAAGGCCCCCCTAGAAAAGGCCTGGCACACCCGTGGGTCTTACTGAAGGATTCACTATTCGTTCGGCTCTCACCTGGTGCTCCAGCATACCCCTCCGCAATGGGCATGGTGCTCTGACCAGCCTGACCATCAGCGCTCCTCAGCCGGCCTCTCCCTGACATCAGCACTGTGCCAGGAGGTCCGGCCTCCCCGGTCTCCAGGATGATCCCTGTCGTGCCAGGCAGGAACGGAGTGAGGGCTGAGCCGGGCAGTGCTGGGCGCGCGGGCCTGGGCTGCGGCGGCTGCAGCGGGGGCCGATGCCATGGGGGCTGGACCCTGGGCCTGGAGGGCAGCAGGGGCGTGCTGGGCTGGGGCTGCAGCGGAGGTCTCGGTGGCACTGCCTGCCGCGGTGCTTCCGGACGCCCTTTGGAACGTACGAAGAAGAAATTAATACAGAATTATTGGCCTAAAACAGAACTGCCGTATGCACGTTGATGAAAATATTTCAGAATCAAACGGGACTCGATTCGAGAGCATCTTTCCCCTCGGACACTGGGCCACACGGACAAAACTTCACACCGCTCTTGAAATTAACCACAGACAGCCCACTTCCTCAGCCTGTGATGCAGGGAAACAAGCGAAAAACTGCATGGGGATGGGAAGAGCCACAGCCAAAGCAACCTGTGAATGCTCCCCAGATATTCCAGCCTGGGCTTTCTGCAGCAAGCCGGCTGTATTTTACAGCTGCCTCCCACCACTGTTTTCATCTCCGCTTTATGCTCTCCCTCCTTCCTTTTTTTGTGCTCTTCCTCCTCCCAATGCCTCCTGCTCACATCCCTTCCTACTCTGCACTCACACCACACCCAGCACAGAGCAGTCTTGTTCACATCCAAGCCCCGGGCACTACCACGAAAAAAAAAATTCCACTGAAGAAAAAGAGAGCCAAAGGACACTGGCTTAGGGATTTTTTTTCCTCTCTTTTGAAAAGCCGTGAATTAATAATTCCAAGTACTCCCATTACTAATATTTTCTAACAACAAAGGCAGAACCTCAGGTTATAATTTATCCAAAATGCCTTTATTGTTTAAAGGGAAGAGATACCATTAAAAGAGTTTTCCAGCAGGGCAGCCAAAGCATATGACATCAGGGCTGACACAGTTACATTTGATATCTGGTCCAGTTCTAAATCCTTTATAGGAATTACAATGTATTCATATAAACGAAGTCCTAAATTAAATTTAGGGATACAATATCCTCCGAAGTGTGAAGCTGAATTATGTCTACATTAAGAACAGTATTAACAAAAAACATTCCTGCCTGAATGCACATTAAGACATTTCTAACTATACTGATATTGCATATTAGCATCGGATATATTTGTTGAAATTTAAGACTGAAGCATAACTTTAAGCAATGAGATGGGAGGGAAAGTTTCTGGGGAAATGGACAAACATCCCCTTGAAAACTACCTGATGCAACTCGCCATGCCAGGGACTCTACTACAGCCCGCAGCAGGACCCAGGCTCTCCATACACCTCCTAAAAAACTCCACATAAGCTCTCTGGATTACTACAAGGCTGTCTGAAGTCACAGTCTCATAACACCTGCATTCATTTGCTATATACGTCCTTTAAAGAAGTCCTCCTGAGCTTTGCTGGCTGCTTTTACATCAGTCCTAAGACACAGGCAAAGGAGAGCGTACAATCTCTGGCAATTGAAAAGGGAGAACTGGTTTCTTTGGACATGGAGAAAGCTGAGGTAATAATGAGTTCTTTGCCCTGGATTTAAACTAAAAGGGTCTCCTTATCCTTATTTAGGATAGATGTTAGGAAAATATTCTTTACTTGAAGGGTGGTGAGGTGCTGGCACAGCTGCCCAGCGAAGCTGTGGTGCCCCATCCCTGGAGGCACTCAGGGCCAGGTTGGATGGGGCCCTGTGCAGCTGAGCTACTGGGTGGCAGCCCTGCCCACGGCACGGGGTGGGAGTGGGTGAGCTTTAAGGTCCCTTCCAACCAAAGCCACTCTGTGATTCTATTTGTGATAAAACACTAACAGTTAATGTTGTCCCTCACTGACGTAATGCTGAGTGTACAGTCTGTTTCTTAGACTGTAAGTTTAACAGATGATATTTAGCTGTTATTTTTCAAACTCTTCTACAGAGACAATCACCAGAGGAATTCAGCTCAGGTCAAATAACGGTAACCAAAGCAAACTACAAGCAGCTGGCTACAAGACTACACTTCCATCTACCAAAATGTTTCACGAATCTGTCTGAAAAGCCAGCAGCAGAAAAGAAACCATTGACTTTAACATCACTTTTAGTGTCACAGCATTTGAAGAGCAATTGTGTCCGCACAGAGGCACAGATCACAATGAGAAGCTCTTCTGCAAGGATTTAATACTATAAGAGGAGGAGCTGGGAGCAGTGACCATTTTATTTTGGACAAACGATGGCTGGATTGCATCACCTTGGCAAATACATCACACACAGTCATTTATGTGCTTGGAGCAGACCACCACCTGCCATCACCTTGTTTAATGCTCACAGAATGAGGTTACGCAATCTTCACCAGAAATCCAAACTAATACCATATGCTCCTGGCCTCTACGCAGTGTCATCTGTGGCCATTCTCTATCTCGGTGTCTTAGTTTGGGTTCTGCATTCAAAAAATCTGAATACAAAATTCTAAAGAAAATATAGCAACACTCTTAAATTCAGTGATAAAGAGCTGAAGTTGCATTCCTTCTGATGTATCCTTGCCTTGCCGCCCTCAATAGCTCTATTAGTAACAAATAGTTTCTGCTGCAGTCCTTCTGAAGTCGAATGATATCACTTGAATGCTACGATATTCTGGCAAATAGCACAGAAGAAATCAGCACTACAGCCAGAACTGAAAAATCTTCTTTCCAACTAGCACAGGTATCGGAGAGGATCCTGCAGCAATGAGCAGGAATATAAAAATTGTTAAACCTGTGCTCAGCTCCCATACTGGGGCTCCCGAACTGCTTCCAAAAAAGGGTCTTGTGCCAAAATCTTTCTGGACCTCCAATTATCAAAACTTACCCAGACTGCTGTGCTAGACAGTATTATTTTAATTGGAAACATTTGAGGATCAACGCATGAACCCTTGCGAGGCCAGAGGCAGCCTGAAGCAGAACCAGCTGCCCACGTTACTCACACTTCCCAGCTCCAACAGCATGGCCTCTCCCTGGGTGCTCAAAATCCAATGGGGGATGCAGAGAAAAATCTCTGCTCTGAAACTGAACTATGCTACGGCAGCCCAGGTAAGCTTAGGCTTTTTAATGCATTACAATGCTGTAAACAGAGGTTGAGACAAGATATAATACTAAGAATATCTGAGAATTATGGACCTCTATTCCTCCTCACTTCTGCCTTTAATGGAAGAAAATAATAAATAATAAAAGAAAAAAATATATAAAATAAAAAAAAGTAAATAATTAATTAGTATTTAATACAAGAGCTTCTCACCTCAGATGGAATCTTGTAGCTACAGTACATTTGGTCTTAGTCAGAAACTCAAAAAAACCCACATCCAGCACAAGCTTTCAAGTCTTTGCCTGGGGGTGGGAGAAGCATCCTCCCCCACAGAAATCTCGATCTTTCCTGAATAAATATTTCCACACACCCAAGCACACTCAGTTATGCATCAGATCTTCTCCAACCACCACCAGCTCCAGCAACCCATGAGGTTTTCTCTCAGTACCTCTTCAGATTTAGGGCCGAACTCAGAAATTGGCCTCTTTTCAACTGCTCTCTCACCACCTGAATGCATTCTACCTTCTGAAAGCACCAACTGCATCCAGGAATCAATACTCCAGCAGGACTAGACAGCCCCAGACACCGCACCTCTATCTCAATTCTGACACAGTAATTTGCTTTATGTCAAATTTACCTCATCTGTACGCAGAATTAAAACCAGAAGCATCTCCTGAGCTCCATGACCAACTGGACAGTGACATTTCAGAACAGCCTATACTTCCTATGTTTTTTTTCTCATGGTAACAAAAACAGGAAACCAACTTCCTTTGGTAAACTTTGACTCTTTCAAAGAACATTGCTGAAATTTTAGGCAAGAACTGCAGAGGGGAGCGACTAGCACTTGGGAAAGTCTCTAAACCATCATGGCACAGTTAACTGACATGCAGAAGTCACCTTTTCAGCATATTACAGGCCAAAGAAGATGTGCTTCTGCTTCTCAAACACTCTAAGGCAAAATGGAAACTCACTGGGAAGGAACATTAAGTTGGATGACTAAGAGAAGTGGCTGAGGTATTAAAACAAAGCCAGTTTTGATGTCAGGATATTGCCAACTTGCCAACTACATTGTGGGAATTCAGATTTCTGGCAGGGCTACCAAGAAGACATGTTAAATTGCCACACCAAAATATGCCAGAGCTTGTTTGTGAAATCTATATATGAAAGAGCTGATGCTGAGTTATAATTAATAACACATGCTGTGAAAAAAAAAAATAAAACTTACAGGGAACCTTATCATAAATTTGAATTCATTTGTTTCCAGTTTTCTCAGCTTACCATTAAATTCCCCTTGAGGAATCAACTGGGGGATTCTCACACATAATCTCATACATACACAAGTACAAAAACTAAAGCTGAATAAAATTAACTGGAATAACACCCACAGACAATTATTAACTATAACTCATTTTGAATTCACTATCTAAAGATGCTACTTTTTCTTCTCCCTTTATTCTGGCTTAAAGTAAACATGAAAGCCTCCGATACCTCCTTTTTTTTGTTTTAGGAATGCTTTTAAAAAGCAGTCAAAGTTCTCCACGGTGTTTGAAAGCAAAGAGCCAAAACTGCAGTCATTGTAAAAACAAAGCAGAATGGTATAATAATGATTTTTTCCTCCTTTGTTTAGTTACTCTATATGATTCAGAAAAGAAGGACCATTAAAAGCACATAAAACAGCATTAAAAAAGCAGGAATACTTACTTGTGTCAGACTGCGATTTCAGCATGCCTTCCATGTCTGTGGTGATTTTAGAGACCTGACTATAAAACCGCTGGACAGAATTTTTGAGGCCAGAAATATCTTTGGAATGAGATGATATAGTTCCATTCATTTCACGTATGCAGTTCCATAAGCTGCTCACGTGCTTATCTAGACCTTCTTTTATCTTCTGCAAGCTACCCGAGACAGAGTCCAGCTTGCCGCACACTTTTTCAACACGTGAGACTCTGCTCTCAACATCCGAAACACCATCCTGGGTACCTTGGGTCTTTTCTTTACACTTACTTTGATCATTCAGGATTTGGTCGTTCAATTGTTCCAGCCTCTCTCTCACTTCACCGCAGCAATTATCGCTAGGATGAATGGTTTGATTTGCAAATGTCTTCTGCATTTGGTCGATTTTTCGGTAGACGCCTCTTTGTGTTTTTCTACAGGTAGAATTGACCCCCAGAAGTTGCTCCTTGCAGCTATTCAAGCCATCCTGAAGATTCTTCACATCTTTATCCATGACATTTAGACTATACCGGAGTACACGCAAATCTCTCTGTATTTTCTGGTTGTCACGTTGGTTACCCTTAATTAAGTTAAGTTTCTCGTTAAGAGAGCTATTTAAAAACTGCAGAAGAGCAGAGTTGTTCTCTGTTTTCATAAGCAAGTGACTGTAATTGTTATTACAATTTTCTAGCTCTTTCTGAAGGTCCTCTGTACCGTGTGGTGCAGACTGACATTTCTGCCCACAGAGGCGTTCAAGGGACAGCAGTTTGCCCTTCATGAGATTCATCTCTGCTGTAAACTGCTCATTTGCAAACCCAGTGTCACTGGGCATGATAGGCACAGGATTCATGTACATTCCATCTGGGTCTGTGGTATTAGCCATCTCTAGAATAGTGCCACCGAGCCTATCTTCTAATGCCCGTAGCTTTTGGTCAAACAAGTCTCTCAGTTCATCTACCTCAACAGCTATAGTGTTTCGGAGAGTTTCCTCAACATAAAAGCAGTGCTCTTCAGCATTTCGTTCAGTGATGTTCATCCTTGCATCTAGCTCCTCCAACCTCTCACCAAACATGTCTTCCAAATCTGGAGTTGACAATCGACTGATTTCATTATCTATTCTGACGTTCAAGATCCTGTGTGCTTCCACGACTCTATCAAGCTTCTTATCTAAATCTTTTATCTGCTGGTCCAAATAATTTCTCTCTCCCTCCTTGCAACAGCTGGAATGGTTTGATGGAATCTGAGTACGGAGAGAATTTATTTCTTTCTTCAGGTCATTTTCTTTACCTTTTATAACATCTATTATACCTAAACAGTTATTTTCATTGTCATCACACTGCTGCTGGATGTCCTGTAGCTTGTATTCACAAGAGTTCTTTAGATCTGCCATTTTCTTTTCAAATCCTTCCAGTAATTCCTGTCTCAGGGACTCAAATTTCGAGTCTATATATTCCCGATATATGTTGTCACTAGGCATTGTTATTGTAGGTCCCTGCGCTGCCTCCTGCAGTTGTTTTAATTGTCCTTCATAACCTTTCACTTTACCATTCAATTCCTCTAGCTTATCATTCCTGTTCTTCAAAGCCTCTTTGACCTCAGCTAGCTCAGACTTCAGATCTTCCACTTCAAAATCAAGAAAAGGGTCTTTCTGATCTTTATTGCTGAGGAGTCCAGGCAGGTGTATACTGTCTGTTTCACCGCTAACTGCACTATCAGGCTCCGGGCGATCATAAAGGTTGTTCAGCCAAGTGACCAACATCTTACTGGCATCTTCTTGAACAGTCAGCTTTAGGTTTTCATTCACACGTGCTAATGAGGACTGAAGTTCAATCACTGATCGTGTAAGTCTAAACAATTCCTCCTCAAAAAACTGCATTTTCTTCTCATGTGGTGGAGGTTCTGGCACTTCTGTTGGTTCAGCATCTGTTTCAAAGAAATAACAGACAATTTCTGTATACAAGTATTCCTAGCGGTATCTGTTTCAGTCAACTGAGAACAATTATACTTTTGCTGAAATCCGAATAATGTTCTGAAACGCATGCTTGTTCCTTTTTCTATCTGCTCTTTCAGTAGTTCTTTATTAAAATCTTACCAAGTAATTTCAAACTAGAAGTTTTAGATCACTGACCAATTTCTGCCACAATACTACTTGTTAGATAAATTAGCAAGGAGAAAATTACTTACAAACTATTACAGATCTATACACCTCAAGGCACAATTATCTTAGAACAATGGCATCCCCTGTAACAATAACTTAGCGTGCGCTGCTCCTGAATTTCCATTGAAGATTTGAATAGCAACAGCTATGCGCACAAAGAGGCTTTCTGCTCCAGTATTTTGCTGAGCTTGATTTCAAATGCATATACTGGATAGAGTTCTGCACTCTTCTTCTCGCACTTACTTTAAAAATATGCAACCCTAACCCAAACTTGATAGATATCTAAATAGGAAAAAAAAACAACCATGTACAGAAGCATAGTCTTTGCACATAGAAAATCATTAGATTAAAGTCCCACTGGTGCTAAGCTCTTTCAATGAAAAAAAATTGAAGCAGACTTTATTTATTTACATACCCCCTTGCCATTATGCACAAAGAGGCAAGCTCTGCAACGACACCATGCATAGTCCCAGTTCTATTTTGCACAATATCCTTCATACAATTCAAAATTCAAAGACCTTTGTGCAGTTAAGGAATACAATTACAGGAACAAGTAAAAGCAAAAATGAAGTTAAGAAGCAGAAGTGAAGGAGAAAAAAGTAAAAGTAAAATGAAGAAGTTGAATTGAAGGAGAAAATACACTTTAACTATGATAGAAAACAGATTCACATATTCTTAGCATCAGAAAAGTTCTTTCAGCTTTGAAGTAAACAGCTAGGGATAAGAAAAGTCCCCTGTCAAACAGTGTCTATATTGTGCTCAAGAGTTGTTAACAGTTAAATCTTCAGACAAAAGAATTTCAGCGTTGCTTCCAAGCTGTAATGTAAGACAACATTAAGATGGGTTCTCAAAGTCATGAGTTCTGAATTATTCTTAGTTTTAAACTAGATTTCAGCTTAAAGACATTACAGAAGAGATTCAAGACTGGCGTGGTGGACAATTGAATAATGAAGAAGTATGAACATACAGAGTATAACTATTACATACACACTGTTCTATGTTTCCATTGAAACACAGTTTTTGAGGGTTTTTTTTTTTTTTTGGTAGGAGAAGAAAGACAATCTCCCTATTACAAGCAGCATACGAGTTACTAAAGGGATTGTTGTGTTTTGTTATCAACTTTTGAAAGTAATATTTTAGGTGGGCTTCTAAAATATTTAAAAGCTTTATTTTTTAAACATGTATATAATCTACAGGAATAGTTTAAAACCACATGTTCAAACCACTTCATTCAACTGCATAAAAAATGTCACTGGAAACCTGAGTTCTATATGCGACATTAATCTCCCATGATGCTGTGAAAAAGCACTCTGTAAGGAAACATCTGTTTACCATATTTTCTTAATGGTGAAAGGCATAATACTGCAGTAACAGCACTCCTCTTACCCTTTTCAGAATATAGTATCTTATACAAACATTGTTCATTCTTTAAGGTATTTTTTCGGCATTTGAGGCTTATCATTCCCTTAACCATTAGTAATGAGACAAGTAATCTAATATTAATCCGAAAAATCTGCACAAGCCCTTGAACAAACAAAGCACTGTGAAACTGCGAGGAAGAATTACCTAGTATTAAAAATAAGAATGTTCTTTTTAGTTTTAATAGCAGCTCCTCTCAAATACATCCTTCTTCCCAAAGAATGAAGAAATAAACAAAAAATTTCTTCATGCTCCTAGAAAAAAAAAATGACCCGAATCGTGAGCAGACAACTGGCACTTAGGGCCAGCGTTCCACACCCACCCCTCTGTTATTCTTCAGGAAATTCTCTGTATTAAGATTACTATTGCCTGGCTATTATTTTCCTTACCACACACTATCTTCCATACGGATCCCGTACCTGCCAGTAAATGGGTTTAATCAAAACCATAATGATCGTTAGACATAAAAGGACAAAGCAAGAAACCAGACGTGATCACGCATACCAAAACTCAAAGAAAAAGTTACCCAAGCCTTTCTTCACAATAGCTTTCGCTGGCGTTGTGGGCCGACGAGCTGCCCTGGGCTGTTCCGATGGCCCTTCTCTGCAGTCTTCACCTTTGTAGCCAGGACAGCATCTCCACTCTAGCTCTGTCACAGTCTTATATGCAACCGTGTACCGAGGTCTGAAACTTGTTCGGTATCTGACAAAACAGAGTATTTTAAATTATTGGTAACCTAATCCGTTATCTGGAGCAAACCTAAAATTAAGATTGTTGGTTTTTTTTCTTTAAATTTATTTCATATGCACTTCATTTTCTTCTTGGAAGACCAAATGAACAAACATTTTTGTCCAGGTTTTAAAGGTGCCTGCATTTAACCAAGGACACTTCAGGGAGAGCAAGCATGTCCAGAGCAAGAGGTACAATGTGCTGGAGGGAAGGAAAGGGTCATCCACCAGACACTGCTGAGATTAACAGTGACTGCCAGTGTGTATATTGCTCCATAAATTCAAAACTTTTCTCCTCTAACTACTTGTCATCACAAACCCACCCATGAGGCTCCTCTGGCAGTAACCTGACATCAAAATGTTACTGCCTGCTTTGTCTCTCCGTAGTCACCACTTAAACATTCCTCATCATCTGTACGTACAGAGCAGTTAAAGGCAAGAAGCCTATTCCAGGAAAAGACAAAACATTGGAAGCACAAGTCAGATAAGGACATGAAAGAAGGAGCTGGATGAACGGCAAAGACCAGTGAAGGAAGCGACTCTTCCTCACTTCACCATCCCGGTTAAGCTCAAAAGGATCTTGCAGACAAACCTCTGCACATTACATGCATAGAACCTCAACGTTCCTTCATGACTTGCTTGAAAGTTACCAAATAGCAAACTGCTTCTAACTGTGCAACCTTCTTTAACCGAGATTTTTTCCACAGTTTCCCTTATGCTCACATGATATATTGTAAGTTCATCTACAGTTATACGCTATGGAATCCTTCCCCAGGCCATATTTCAGAAGCTGTTCTCCTTAATAAAACCTGCATCAATTTAAGGAATGGCTCTTTCTGGATGGAGAAAAGTAAATGTGGAATAAAGAAAGAACGTGGAATAAATACGGACTAAATGAGGAAAATCAATACAACAGGAGCTTATCACCTGCATTCTTTAGGGTGGTATACCTGGAACACATTCTTCAACATAAACAAAAAGTTATCCCGATTTCTCAGGTCAATTCCACTCTGTGAATAAAACTAATTTCACAGTGCCTTCTCTACTACAGTTTTTAGGTCTCCTTCTGAAGACTATTTTGGTTTGCTTCCATTAAAGACAGGTGTGCTTCCCAACCGAGGTGCCCCTACAGCAGTAATACCCGCTCAAGATACACAAGGCAGCAGCAAAGGACTCAACAAGAGGTCTACAACAGATTTCATATATACAAGATGTCTTTTGGGACAGGGAAAATACAGTGTAGAATAGGCACCAGAAGCAGCTGTGATATCACAAAGAATCAACTCCATGTGTCATTAAATGTTTCCCTGTATTAGTATGCAAACTCCCTTTTTGTTTAGAAGTAATCAGTAATTAGCTACCAGATGGAAAGAATTAAATCCTGCACCAACCGTGAAGCGCTTCCTATTGAATATCACGGAGTTTAACTGTTAATCTCCGTGGCTTCTCCTGCCGTGTTTGCAAAATAAAGATAGACACACAGACAGACAGATTGATAGACAGACAGATCATCTTCCACTTCACAGACATAATTTTAATCCATCCTACATCTGACAGCCATTTGTGTGTGTTTTAGTGAGCTGCTTACAAATTTGGGGTGAAGGAGTTCAAAGCGTTAACTACTAATTTGTTTCTTCCCCAGTTCTACAACAATGCTGTACCACTCTATCTACAACCTCTCACTGAAGGTCAAAAAAAGTTCCTTTGACTGAGACAACGTCGTCTTTTCCCTACTATTCTGGGGCCAAACAGCAGTCAGCCCATTCTGGGTTCTCTTTTCTCTTAACAGAAAGGCAAGGGTGGGACTGGCCTGTAAATCTGTCAGCCACTCCCAGCTGCGGTGGTCTGCTGCGGTTATCAGGTTCTCTGACTCTGACTTGGTGAACATTAACTCCAAGTGGGCTTCCAGTCTTTTTTTTTTTTTTTAACCTTTGCAATAGCATACACGAAACAACTGTGGGCTGGGTGCAAGCTCATAATTTCTTTTACTGCGTTCATGAAAGCGTCTGCAGAATCCTGTTTACAAATGAAAAGTGCAGACATCCCAAGGTCAAGTACTTAAAAATTAAATAGATGAGTGCAGTCTAGAGGGCACCATTGGAAAGGACAACATCCCAGCCACCCATGAGCTTCCTTTTCCTTCGTGCTCATCTGAACGTTAAACCACATCTCACGCAGGGAATTTGGGTACGATTCCCTCCCTTGGAACTAGCTCCTAGAGGCACAGAAGCGACAGGATTAGCTAGGTGCTTTAGGGGTTTGAAGTGGTTGAAGAGTCATTACCATCTCTCTCACAAGCACCGCATTAGTGAAGTACAAACTTGAACTTGCAGATCAATTTTCATACGCCGGAAATGGCAGTACATACTTTCCTCTGATTTCCATAAAACACTTAACTGCTCACAGCTTTGTGTGTGTTCCTTTCTATACTTTCCGGGCCAAAATCCCTCCTCCAAATCCAAGTGTTCTTCAGACACCACCAAGTTAAGTTTCCCTAGTTCTCTCCATACAGAATGTTTAGGAATTAGGAATAAAAACAATTCTGTAAAAGGAATAAGAACAACTGTAGCGAAAAATGCAAATTTGATTACTCAAATTATACCATTTTCCTTGTACCATTTCTGCCACTGCAATCATAGCTCAGACAAGTTAACGCATAATTCTTCTACAGTCACATTCATCAACACCTTCAGATGACTTCAATATTCAGGTAACAGTAAATTACAAGACGCTATCAAATACAAAAGAAGAATACAGAAAAAAAAAATCACAGAAATCATGCTTAATATTTTTCATATGGGCAAACCGTAAGAGTTTTTAAAAGAGGTTTTTTAAAGCCAGAACTTAGCTCACAGAGTGGATTTCAGTGGAGAAGCCAAAGACTTCCAGGGCTTTGCAGGACTTAACACTCTAATAGCACCAAACACAATTATATTCCCGGATATAGTTCTGATGAAACAAAGCAAAATGTAACTTTTTGCTAGGGAGCACAGCCAAAAAATAATTTGCAGTTCTGCATAATTAATGACATAGGATTGGAAGCTACTGAATGCAGAAATCACACATCTTTATTTATATTTGCAGTATTTTCAATCAAGTTGCTCACTTACATTCACATCAGGGCATACACAATGTACTCAGAGTAGGAAAAAAGATAATGCCATTATAATGTTGCTACTCTACACAACTGGGCAGCTTTTATCAGTATTTAATACACACATTTTACCTTGCAGATGTGAATCTCTACACAGTTACTTAATGAAGCAGTTTGGTCAAGCAGATTCAGAAAAGTTCCAGAAGAATTTCAGCTCCACTTTAATGTCTGCATATGTTGGAACATAATTAATAAGATAATTATACATTAAGTCTTCCTCCAGTTGATTTAGATTTCTGCTACTCAAGTAAGTGTTAATAGTCACGATTATTTTTACAAGTGTCTCACAGATGGTAATTTTTTTTCTCATACGATTAAAACTTTTACCATCAGCATTTATTGTGCCTCAATAACCCACCCTCATGAGGACTCCCAGCTAAAGATGATCGTATCCTTTTGTTGAATTAAGTCAAGTAATATTAATGAGGTCATTATTTTAGAAAGCATGAACAGAGAGTGACTTTATCAGTCTCAAATCAGAGAACAGCTGAGCTTTAGGAGTCTTTCCATAACAGGGTTGTAGCTACCAATGCCTACTACCTTCACCATGATCAGATGAGACAACACATTCAGAACAGCAATGCTCATCTCCATTTTTAATAACAAAATATTTCATGGTTGAACTGAAGTTGTACAGCATGACAATAACGTTCACTGTCTCTTCCTCTTAGAGAGAAAAGTATTTTCTGAGGAAAATGCTTTAATTAAAAATACATGTTTGCTTCAAAAGCTAGACATTTCGACTATGGAATGAGCTATAATTTTCTCATGGTGCTAAACCACAGAAGGAAGCAGTTAGCAACGATATTTGGAATGTCACCTAACAGCGATAAAACAAATCAGAAACATTTGGACGAAACTGGTGGGAAAACATATGGCTCAGTTCCGTAACTAGATGTTAACATTCAACCTTTAGGGAAATACAAGGAGATAACTGCCACCACATCCTCACTGTGAGGAAGGGACTGCAGAATCAGCATGTTTCTACATAAGCAGCATATAAAATGTTTATTCTGAGCACAAAACTTCAAGGTCAGTCCAAAATTCTGTAGCCATTGGAACAGGTCCCATGACTTCAGCGGCCTGCAAATCGTGGTCTTACTGAATATAAGATAGCTAATCTTCACTACTTAATGCTTTTATTGAATGTACTCTTTCTAAGTGATCTAGTATGCTCTGGCATGTCCCTGTCACTCAAATCTCCAACGTACTTCAATGGGAGCACTGGAGTAGCACACAGAACTGCTCCTCACTAATTACTTACCTATAAGATAAAATTAAATGCAACCACAATTTGAAAGAGTATTTTTTTATTTTGCAGGCTGAAAGGGCTGCTGAAACTATACTTAAATTGTCCATTCCTGCCACACAGCTACTGAGCTAGCAGCAGTTAACCCCGTGTTTTCTATTTCCCAACAGTCTAGACCTATTTGTAGCCCCTACAAATAGTGGCAGAAATTCCAGTTCCAGGGAAACCAAGCAGACATTTAGTCACCGTGACAGTGAGATTCAGGATGCCTAACTTTCGGGTGCCTTCAGTGTACGGATGGGCACTAGCTGCACGTACTGCCACTAAGGCAACAGAACAGCCAGCTGAGCCTAAATGGGGCAGCATCTCATCCTGAAAGCCCTCTTTCTATCTGATTACCAAACAACATGCTGGACGCTACTGACCTGCACTTGAGTCACCACGACTGCAGATATCTAAGCTCCCAAACTCACAGGTATAACTGTAGGGCAAAGAAGTGAAGTCAGGATGAGCTGAACTCCATCTCTGTATTTTATCGTTTATAAGCTTGCTACTACACAGCAGCAGTGGCAGCTATCTTCAGTCCTAGCCCACAGATGAGCTTAATTTAAGAAAAATGTGTCTTTACTCTGAATTTGTCCTAAGGCATTTAGAGCAACTGGTGAAAAGATGTTTTGACAGGAGCAGATTAACTTTAAAGTCTAGGCTCTCAATAAAAGAAAGCCATCAAGTCAGTAATAAAGCCACATTATACACTGTACTAAAAACCTATTTAAAAAGAGTCTTCATAAACCGCAAAACAGTTATTGATTTTGATCTGGCATTAGAGACATGAAGTTACTTCTTACAGACTTATGAAAGTCTCATCTTTACCACTGGCCTTTTCTTTAGCTGTCAGTTTTGCTTTCCAAGATTGCTATAAAGAACGATGAGACAAGTGTTTGTAGGAGCTGAGGTTGGAGTCTTTTCCTCCAAAAAACTACCGCTACCCAGTGCCTTGCCCAGCCATAGCCACCTCAGCTGAAGCACCCCAAAGACCGCAGTCAGGTCTTTATGTAACACCTGCGAGAGAAGACTGTCCCTTCACACCATGTGAGATGCACAACAGGAGCAGAGTTTGCCTCAAGCCTGGCAGAAACTGCAAGAAACGTAGCACAGGTGACCCGGATCACTCCATCCTACTCCATTCCCAGCACATCAGCACTTCAGGATCCAGAGACAGAAGTTGCTTTCTTCTACCCCTAAAAAATACCATCCCATTATTTTCTGGTGATCTGGAAGAAGCAGAGGACCACCCTGTCCAAATCAGCTCACTACAACCTAATCTATCAAACGGTTCTCTTTTAATGCTGAACATTGATTCCACACACTCAAAAAAATCTGACTGAATTTTCCCAGAAGACCTTTTTTTTAATTTTTTTTTTTTTTTTAATATAAGTATGGCAAAAGACCACAGGCCTTTTAAAGAGACAGGTCTCATAGTGAGACATATATAGACAGAGATGGAGATTGATATGTATGTCAGTCACTAAGGATTTTATTTTTAATAAGCTGTCTGCTAAACTCCAGTACAAAATGACCAAAAACTAAGTTTCATGTGTATATTTTAATATTCTTAATGTTACTGAATTATTACCTCAGAAAGTTAGTCAGGAATCACCTTCTTATGAGTAGAGAAACAAACATATAGGATGCATTTAAATAACTTCTAGCCACGCTCTGTGGCAATGTTTAAAGCAGAGCTTTGTTCTTAGATTTATAGATCTTACACAATTACTTCCTTCTATTTTGTCACAAGATAAACATATGCCAGTCAACCACATGCTGACAGAACGACAATAAGCTACTAAAAACCTGATCCAGCTGCAGAGGCCCCTGTTCATTGCAGGGGATTTGGACTAGATGGCCTTTAGAAGTCCCTTCCAAATCAAATGATTCTCTGACTCTACAAAAAACTGTAAGTAAAATGGAACATCAGAGCCCAAGAACCCAAAAGAGTTTCAGTAAATTTTTATAGGACAGCCCCGTGCAGTAGTCCAACAGGGACAGAACAGGAAGGAATGCAGCAACAGCTCCCATGCTTACAACATCTTCACCTGCTCCTGCCTGCAATGGGGACCCAAGGTTCTCACCTTATACCAGCGCAAAGGCCAAGTGAGAATGCGGAGTACTGCTTCTGACAAAACTCCCTGAGAAACAAGAGCTCCAGCAGAAGTGTCCCTTCTGCTTCTGCTGCCCAAGAAATAAGCTTCTTTCTAAGTGTGAACTACTGCAAATAGATTATTTAAAAACATACAAACAGAATGTACAGAATGGATAACCAACATTGTTAAGAACACAAGAGCCAGCCTGTGGGATTAGCTGGATCCCAACCTTCAGAACGAAACACAGCTCTTCTTTGAGAGCCAATACTTCTCCAAAACACCATGTCAAAGAGAACTGGAGGGAAGAGGAAAGATGAGATCTGAAAGAAAAAAGGAGGTCAGATGTCCTTGGGACTGTGGGAAGATGGGAGGAATAATCAGCGACATCTAAAGCAGGAACTGCTCACTTTCTAATGATGCAGAATATTCCTTGGTTGTTGGTGGTTAATTTCTTTTTTTTTTTTTCCCCTGGGGGGTGATTTATAACAAAATAGGCCTTAAGTGGGTCAGCAGCTCCCAAAAATCAGCTATTTGTTATTTTAGAAACAGCCCGGCGCTTAACAGAAGAGGTCCCAGGCCTCCAGGTCATACACTTCTCAAACCAGAGGAACACAAAGAAGTATAATTATTTACATTAATGTGAACTGAGGAACAGTTTGTGGCTGTCTGAATTACAGCAACAAACTATGAATGATGTATGAAATTAAAATCTCCTGTCCATTTCACAGAGAAGAAAGTCATTGTTGCACCGAGTGTGTAGAAATGCACAATTTCAAACTCAGGGAAACTGCCAGGAAAGTTTACCATGCTCAGCAGGCTCTCAAAGCTTATCAAACAAGCACTCCAGGAAGTATGAAGTATGCTCTGAAGTTGTTTAAGTTTCCTTACTGTTTTCAATGCAGAATCCCTTAGGCTAAACTCCCTACGCAGTCAGCTAGCTGGAGCCTGTACAAAGAAGTTCTGCTTCATACAAAATGCCTAAGGAGGAAAAAAAGAATCCCTAAAGACTTTTCTAGACATTTCAAGGGAAACATTAAATAGATCTCAACTTCTTGTGCATCCTGAAAGTTTTTCTTATGAGACATGCACTGCTAGAAGCCAGAGGCAAGCACAGCCTCTGATCCTGTACTGACTTGTACGTCTTAAGATCCTGCTCGGTGCTGAGTGCTCTCCGACACTGCTTCATTTCCATCAACTGAGTATTCTCAGAGAAACCAACAGCGGGACTGTTCAAGGGTTGAAAACTACATGTGGATTTACTACATGTTCCTAGACGAGGACTGGTGTGCTCCACCCAGGACGCTCCAAGGTTGCCAGAGAGCGATAAATCAGTGCAGCCATCTGAACCCAACTGGAAGTCTGACATCCTGTTTGCCAGCGGGAAAATTTCCACTTTTACTCAAAATATTCTTATTAATAAGTGCTGTATACTGGTTATTTAAAGCTGAGTGTTACTAATAAGTGCAGTCATCTATCCTGACATTTACGATTACACAAAACCAGCAGTAACAGTCTCTAAAGTTACTTCAGTCTTTTTGCCTTAAGTCTTCCCCTTGGCAATGACTTTACTCTGCTTTGGGAGCAGGCATGTTTAAGGTTATTTAACACAAGAAGTTGGAAAATATTGCTCAATGAGAGATTTGGAGAGGTTTGCTAATTTAGCTGTTGATGCGTTTATAACTTTCTTGGCAGATTTCTGAGTATGTGCAACCTACTGGTGTAACTGTTTTGCCTATTACACGGTGATCATTAGCATTAAGATAAGATGCTCACACTAAATCACGAAATCCACTCCCCACAAGCTAAAGGCAGGTGACCTGACTCATTATTCACTTGAGCACACACTTATCTTTATGCACACACACAGAATTAATGGGGACTGTTATCTCAGTTGGGGGATCTGATAAACATCCTTTCTTCAAGACCCTGAGCAACATGACGGAAATCTGAAGCTAGCTCCACTGTTAGCTGGGGGCTACAGGGGCAATTACACGACCTCATGGGGTTCCTCCCAGTCTAAGTTTCTCTGTTTGATTTACTGCCTCGTACTCCTCAGCTCTCCATGGGCAGGGAAGTCCTGCTCGCCAGTTCTGAAGCAACGGTGGAAGACCTGTTTCAGCTCACAGGCTGGCTTAACATCAATTAAACTTTACTAGTGAAAGCAGATTCGCCCCAAAATGCTGGGCCAGAAGTTGGGGCATTTAAGGTACAGTCAATCCCTTAACACCATCCCACACCAAAGCAGCCACATTTACCAGAGGATGTCCAACACAGAATCAGAGAATCAAAGAATCATTAAGGTTGGAAAAGACCTCTAAGATTACCTAGTCCAACTGTCCACCCATCACTGATACTGCCCATCAATCATGTCCCTAGAAGTCCTGTCCAGGCTCCCTTCTCCTCCTGCCCTCTACACATGGGGCAGACCCACAATCCTCAACAGTTTGCAGAATCCAGTCAAAGAGATGCACAGTTTACACTTCAGCTACTGAAGTTTCTAAACTACTTATAAGAAAGCTGGGAAAGGAAATTCACAACACATAAGCGTTTATGTACGTGAGTTTTTATGAAACAATGCCAAATTTCAAAACATACGTATTCTTCGGTGAGTAAAAACATGCATATTTTCACATAAGTATCCTTCATGCCTGTGACCCATTAATAACAAAGTTTCTCTCTCCTTCACCAGTCACACTTTTAAGTAAAATAAATCAGGAGTCCCTGAACTTCAAAGGGAACACACTTCAAAGGGCACTTCTGCTTCTTTCTATTCTGTCTTCCTATCTCTCAGGCAGCCACAATCGCATTTATCCCTGACACCTTAATCGGGCAAAGTATCCCCTAACTGTTCAGTGAGGAAACGTATTATCGAGCCCAAATACCTATAAAACATTGGAACAACAAAATTTAATTGTTTCCCAAGTTCCCACTTAACATTTTAGGAGTAAAATGATATTGAATGGACATAACGGGTCCATGCCTGTATATCATTTTTAGGCTTGCTCACCAGAGCTTCCCTTTTGTACCACAATAAAAAGTCAGTGATGACTATAACCTACATCTGCAATACCTAATGCTCCCATATATAAAGAACACTTGGAATAGGAGAGTACACTGTGTGTTTAAGGCAGTGAAACACTCAGTGCCTTAAATGCAGAGAACCATTTAAGTACTTTCTGTGCATAACCTAGGCTGCACTGAAACACTAAAAGGGCTCTTCAGCTAATCCACTGACTGACCAAAAGCCCACCGAACTCAAGTACTAATAAAGCCCATACATCTTTGATACAGTCAAATTCTTTGTTTGACTCGGACCTCCCTATACCCACTGTCTGTAACAGAATGAGGTCTCAGATAAACCAAGGGTATCTGAAGGAGACTACACAGGGACTGTTGTTGATTCCAATGAATCTCTAGTATTTAGTTAATTTTTAACTTCTCTATGCCTGCATATAAAGGAAAAAAGAGATTAATTTCAGAAAAGTCCTCACAGACATTTCTTTGTTTCTTTTGTATCTCTTTCCTGTCCTGTTCTATTTGCCAGCTAGGCACTGAGCTAGCAAACATATATAAACATATTTTGTTATTCAAATCACTATCCCTTCTGAATTAAACAATACTTTCCACCTGAAGGAAGTTTTTCCTGTGCACAGCGGTGTGCAGGATTCGAACAATGTATTTCAAATGCTTTGGATTAGTTATTTTCTTACTCTGCTGCTAAGAAAACAAGCACTCCAGCAACAGACTGAGAAATAAGTCATTGCCTATGAAAAGATGGTTTTGTACACAATACAATTACAAGATTTTGGTATGATCCACTTCAAGGACATTCCAGGTGCCTTCAGTGTTCATTGGCTGCTGCTGCAATAGGTACTTAAAAGTATTTCGTGTTAAGAATGAGGAATTATGTAGCAGTTGCCATACAGGGTATGAATAAAACTACACTTCTTTTCACCAAAAAGTCAAATTCAGGAAACAAAGGCTTATGCTAAGCATCTAATTCCATTCTCCAAGAACAAAAAAGCCCCATGAGATCGGCCACAGCAGGCTAGCACAAACGTCTGTTTAGCCACATACTGTATCTCTGACAACAGCCAACTGCAGACACGTCAGAAAAGCTGGAGGACAGGCAGTGCCATTTCTTAGAACCACAATTTGGAAGGGATGTGACTTCTGGAGGTCAGCCAGTTCAATCCCCAACTCGAGCACGGCTTCCCCTTCCGATTTCTGCCAAAGCTTCCACCAGTTCAACCAGTTTGTGGTTCAGGAATTTCCCGAGTTAGAAGTAATGCCTTTGCACTTTCGTCATTATCTACTTGCAGATGGTCCAAGAAAACACCAATTTCCCACCTCTGAAATTCCTTACTTCTATGCTTGCTGATTTATGTGTCCACAGAGCTCAGCTGTAACCCTTCCTCACTCCTCCACAGCTCTACTACAGAGACTCTGTGCAACGGAGTGTACGCTCCATTACACAGCCTCAATCAGAAGCCCAAAGTGGCCGGTTTAATACTCCAGAGAGAAACAAGGGAAATTACACAAGACAGTGCAACTTGGCTGCCTGCTGCCTTTGTTATTTGCCTCAAATTCCTGTATTTATATACCCCAAAAAAGAATAGCTATTTTTCACACAAGCAAAAAGCAGTGCGTACAAATGCCAAATGTCCAACACCTATTGTCCCAGGCCGCAGGAAAGCAGTGCCATCAGCATACACAGTTCATTCCAGAAGCACCCAGCGCCAAGCAGTATTAGCTATGGCTTCACTTTCTCATGCTAAATTAATACCAGTTATCCACATATCAAAATCAAAACCAGCTGCCTGTCATAAAAGAAACCTCGCCATCAACTCAGCCCAAGTGTAAGCCTGAGCCCCGCAAAACCTGAGAGTCCTCCTATAGACTTCTGGAGGAGGTGAGACAGTTCCACAGTGCACTCATCATCATCATCATCATCAGTTTTCCAATAAAAGAACGCAAATATTGCTGATCTTCCACTGGGGAAAGTGAGGAAAGGAATTTGCTAGATTAGCCACAGTGCAATGCAGCTGTCCCCACTTCGTGCTCCACCTGTGAGACCATGCAGCCTTGCACAGCAGGCTGAGCTCTATGCAGTGCTCACCGTGCAGGCTGATGTGCTCATGGTTCATGAAAATCATGAAGTGAATCACGAAATGATCTCTAAGATCATGTCCAACCACCAGTGCATTCCCACCATGCACACTGACCACGTCCCTCAAGGCCCACATTCATGAACATCGCCAGTGGTGGTGACTCCACCACTGCCCTGGGTAGCTTGTTCCAGCGCCTGTTCACTCGCCCTGAGAATAATTTTCTCCTAGTATCCAACCTGAACCTCCCCTGGTGCAACAAAAGCCGTTCCCTCTCATCCTATCGCTGGTACGTGGGAGAAGAGGCTATCTCCTCCTTGCTGCAACCTCCTTTGAGGCAGCTAGCTAATCAATAAAGCCTCCCCGGAGCCTCCTCTTCATCAGACTGAACCACCCCAGTTCCCTCACAGCTTTGTCGCCCTCCTTCGCAACCGCACGAAGCTAAACCAAACCAGCAACTCTGAATCACACCCCGTTCAAATCTCAGCGCTCCTTGCTGGACGGGCAACCGACGGAGGAACTGCAAACACACAGGCTCACGCTCCCGGCTCTCCCTCGCCGTTAGAGCCCCGGGCCCGCAGCGCTCAGCACAGCAGCCTGGCACACCCAGAGCAGCGCGTAGACGCGCTGCCAGCAGGTGCTGGGCTCCAGGCGGCCGCGGCAGGGACCCGCAGGTCCTGGCAGGTAGCTCGATGCGCCAGCACAGCTCCCCCATCCCGGTCAGTTCGCACGGCGAACTCACCAACAGACTCAATGCGGCTCTAATTAGTTCCAGCAGCCCTATGTTTGTAATAAGAGAGCTGGCTTCGGGGCGTGCTCGGGGAGCACAGGCTGGGGCTGCGCTCGCTTTGGGAGCACGGCCGCCGCAGCTCCGTGGGGCCGGGGTCGTGCTCGGGCTGCAGGAGGGCTTCGTGCAACCAAGTGCTTCCCCTCCCAACGCCGCCTCCTCCTCGGTTACTTACACCGGGGTCGGCCGGCAGGGAAACTCGTTCCAGGCGCACTTGTACTGGGCCTGGACGTAGCTCTCGGTCCCGTCCAGCACCGAGCAGCTGACGTTCTTGTTCACGATGTAGGCACACCAGTTCCTGCGGGTACAAAAGACACGAGGCGTCAGCGCGGGGCAGCGGTGGAGGCACGAGGGGCCCCGCACGTCCCGGCGACGCAACCCAGCCCAGCCCAGCCCAGCCCAGCCCGCCGCCAGCGGCCCCCCAGGCTCTTGCCCCTCCCGGGTACGGCGCTGCCCCGCGGGCACACTCACTTGCTGCGGGAACCCGGGCGGGAGTAGCGCAGGTGCGGGGTGGAGTGGCTGAGCCCGGCGCCCAGTGCGAGCAGCAGCGGCAGCGCCCAGCCCGAGGGCGCGCAGTGCCCGGAGCACAGCTCCATGGGGCGAATCCCTCTCCGCCGGCTCCCTCCGTCCGTCTGTCCGCCCGCCCCGCCGCTCTGCCCGCTCCCTCACTGACGCAAACCCCCCCCTCCCCCCCACCCCGTTTCCGCCCTCCGCGGTGGCTCCGCGCCCCTCCGGCCCCGGCGCCGCTCCCTCCACCCCCGCCCGGCCGGACCCGGCCAGCCCCGCTCGCCGCCCGCCCCTCGCCGCTCCCCTCTCCTCTCTCCCCTCTCCCCGGCCGAGGGGGAGCGCGGCAGAGCTGAGGCGGAGGGGCGGCCGCCGGCTCCTCGTGGCGCCGGTCGGCATCAGCGGGGCCCCCGCTCCCGCCGTCCCGTTCCCCCTTGACGAGGGCAGGCAGAAAAGCGGTAGCTTCTCAAGGGCCTTTCTCAACTCCTGTGCCCACTATCTGCTCAGAATGCCATAGGGGCCAATGAAGTCTAAAATCTTCTGTGAAACCCGCTGATCTTTTGGTGTCGGGGAGCTATAAGGCGGTTGCTGCCCTTCCTCTTGCAGCGGGCGTCACAACGCCAGTAAGACATCTTCTAAACTAACTCAACATGGGTGACAAAATGACGTACGTTTAAATGCTACTTCAGAACGTCTCTTTTTAGACAAGTGACACCTAGGAGGGCATAAGATAAATCAGTTGCTGAGCAGAGAGTGATGGTTATTGAAATTCATTTGTGTTTCAGTCTACTCCAGGCACTCTGACTGAGCCACGTGCCCTTTCCAGGCAGCCGTTGGCAGGTTCCCCTGCTCTGCAGACCACCAAGAAGCCCTCTGTCCTCACCAGATATATATATTTTTTTCCTGAAGTGATCCTTCCGATGGCCACAGGAATAGTTGTCCTGTGAAGTTTTAGAGGCAGAGCCCATCTCTGTGCTGTGTTTGAGCAGCGTGCAGGAGTCCTGGTGCCATCATCAGTGCGTGCAGGTGATGGTGAGCTCATATCTTGCTGCAGGCCGTGCTTGTACAGCGTTACCCTCAGCAGCAACAGTAGCCTGAAGGCTTCTGCCTCTGTCACTCAGATATGGCCGTTGAAACTATGCAGTCAGCAACTGTTTGTTTTGTATTTTTGTTGAACCTCAGGCCAGCTCCCAAGCCCACGCTCCATCAGGAGAAGCTTCTGTAGGACTACGTGAGGGTTGGGACTCAGGAGCCCCTTAAGCTTTCATAAACATCTTAAACAATGAGTAAAGTCTTGAAAGCCACCATGACTGAACTCAGCACAGCTGAGTAAAGCTGGAAGGCTGGGGAATGACAGAGAATGGAAGAGAAGGAGGGAGCAGTGCTTGGGTGGAGAGCCAGGAGGTTGGGCAGCTACCATGAGGCCCATGGGAGCCTTGGGAGTGATGACGGCTGCTGCAGAGCATGATCAGTCCCAACCCAGTCCTTGTGCTCCAGAGCCTCCCTTGGCCACAGCTAAGCCGTAGCTTTCTAGGTCTCACAAACAGGCAGAGCAGGCAGCAGGGCTGGGCCCTTTCTTCTGCTCTAGGCAGCCGCCTGCTTTGAGCTGTAGGCTGGGTTGCCAACTCAGTCCTGCCCCAACAGGCAGCTTTTGTCTGCCGGGAGTAGTCAGCATCTGCTGTTGCCCTCGTTACTTCATTCGCCCAGCCTCAGTCTCTGACAGGAAAATAAGCTTTAAACACAAGGGGTCAAAATGATGCTTTCAGACTTCTTTTTAGACACTGTTTCATGGGGAACCTACACTAGCACTTTCTGCCCACAGCCCCAGAGTGAAACACAATGAATGAGAGATGCACAGCATCATTTCACCAGTGATAACAGCGATGGGGCAGTCTGAGAACACTGGAATCATTTCAGTCCAACCTGTTTCTCCCGCAAAAATATCATCCTTCTGCCCTCTTTGAAGAGGGTAACACCTCACTTTGTAAGAAACTACACTTCAAGCAACTGTTAAGTAATTTACCACTCTACTGTTTGCGTTTGCAATAGCATGAGATTCAGGCAGCATTATTTCTGCCGGCAGAAATTATTTGGAGTTTCTCCAGCCTGAAGAAAGCAAAGTTACAATTCAGTCCATAAAAGTAATAAGCAGCAGTCCTTTCTTCTTTTTTCCCCTCATCCAGTCAAGGAACTCCCGAAGTTGGTCCTTTTCCAAAAGTGATGAGCAACGTGCAAGAGCTGTACATCATCCCGCAAAGGGAAAGTCATTAGATGATGTGAGACTGAGGTCATGCCCGTCTTGAGAATGACTGCACGGCACAGAAATTAAAAGGCTAATTTAACCAAAATGAGCACGAAACAAAAGTGTTGCATCCACAGAGCACTGAGCTTATATCTTGGTGAAGGAAGGAAGGTGAGGCCGATGTGACCTGATTTGCCATGGAGGCTCCTTTCTGACGTGCAAATTGAATTATCAGAGATTCATGGAATCATAGAATCATTAAGGCTGGAAAGACCACTAAGATCATCTAGTCCTACCATAGACCTACCACCACCATACCCACTAACCCATGTCCCTCAGTGCCACATCTACATGATCCTTAACACCTCCAGGGATGATGACTCCACTGCTCAACTGATTAAAGGATTACTGTTATATGGGACACTATTAGAACTGAAGGCCATTGTAGCCTTCCCTCCCCTCTTGAATGTGGCAAGTGATGAGCCAATAGTTGCCTGTGACTTCAGGATTCTGTCCTCAGAAAAATATTTGTTTACTCGAGAGCTGCGCAAGAATCTCTCTCCTCTGTTTTCTGATAGAGAGGAGTTGTCCCTTTGCTGTCTGGAACAATTACTTTGTAAATATTGTGAACGAGATCTCAGATAGTACTGGCTGCCTTTACTTTGCCATTACTGTGAAATAGGTGAGACTCACTCCTGCTACAAAGCACGGTGTGTCTTTGAGTTTGCTGAATTTAAAATAAACCATAGCAGTGAAGAACAAAATCTTGCAGGGACATTCACCAGACACCAGAGCTCAGTGTGAGCCTGAATGCAAACACCATGGCCGAGAGTGAAGTTTTGTGGTGGCTCGGTAAGGCAGAGGATGACTTGTGCTGAGCTGAATAGAAATGGACGAATTGGGGCAGATGTTTGGAATTGACCTCAGTGCTTATGATACTCACACTGGGCCTATGATATCAGCAGATTCAACATTGTCCAGAAGAAAAAAATTGGCTTTGACTGGAGAATTTTCAGCTCAGGTGCACACCAAACACGTGCTTCAAGCTCTGCTAATGGCTGCATTTTTTCAATGGGCGTAACAAGTTTTATTTCAGAGTGTAAGTATTAAGGTTAATATTGCTCTCAAGGAAACAGAAATGCTCAGACTTTGTTTTGCTGTGCTACAGCCTCTCATCTCTGAAATTCACAGAAATCCCAAGACAGAAAGTTCTTACAGTACATGGAAAGCATCCTGCACTCCTCCCTCCAAATGGAGCGTGTCATCTGCAAGTGCACAGAGAAGGCTTCGGTGGGGTCAGCAGCACGGGCCCCTAGAACACAGAGATCACAGATGTGAGTCTTTTTACATTATTTTGAAGCACATCTCCCTTTACTGAGCTGTATGGCTGTGTTTCCAGCACCAGGATCAACTGCACTTTGATGCTTCGCAACACGATAATGTTGGGAAAACAATGAGGGCCACATGCAAGTGCCAGGCAGAATAAACAGTAAAAACATTACCAGGGTATTTACTGCAGAGCTCCAGAAAAGACTTGTGCCTTTAGTAGCAGGGCGCCTGTTCTCCCTGTTGCTACAGATTAATCTTAACATCAACATTTATAATTCAAATCCAGGGTTGGTGTCCTTCAATTTATCTCAAATTGTGAGATATTCTTGTTCATTGTGATATCTTTAAAAAAAGATTGTTCCCCACTGCAAGATTCAGGCTTCAATATTTTCTAGGTGTCGTCATCTCTGAAATCACACAGATGCACCTCTACCTCTGAATGTTTAATGAAAATTAATGGCAAAATGAAAAGTAAAGGACAATTAATTAAATGACTGCAAACATGTTAAACTAAAAAAGCTTTCAAGCCCGAGTCAGGGTGAATAAATAAAGAGAGAGAACAGAAGATATTGGTTTACTTCTTACTGGGGAGCCACCTTGGAGGGCCGTAACATTTCTGTGGCTATGAAGATGTCAATTCACAGAAAAGTCCTGAAGCAGAACTCTTCTGTGCACTCTTGCAGATGTGGAGCATGCAGAGGGTGCAGAGCCACAAGCTTTTTATGCTTGGGAAACGTATCTGCTTTGTACTAAGGACACATAACTACTAAACGTGGGGAGACATAGTGACTAAAGTCTACACTGCTTCCATAGGTAAGATAAATGCTCTCCTGTATGCTCGGTGTTCAGTGTGAGAGGGCTGAAGCCATTTTGCCATTGGTTTCCTGCCACGTGAGGCTGGAGCCAATGCAGAGAAGGCAGTAGAGGAAAAGATGACAATCAGAAGAAAACATTCTAATACTCCACAAAATCTTTCAGAGAAGAGCCCTGTGGGTGGCTGATGTTCGCAAAGGTGGAAGAAGTCAAAGAACACTGGCAAGAAGGTCAGAGGAGGTCAGCATTTCTTGACAGATGATGGTAGGAGAGTAGGGCAGTTATGGGAAGAGATTTTTTTTCCCATTGTATTTGCCTACCTTTGATTTAGTGAAATTGCTACGTGGCTTCAATGGAAACAATGCACAGTGCTTTTTGTTTCTTTCCATGGCTATGGCCACTCTAACCTGCAAGTGCAAAGGGGAGAGTTGGTTCCTACAAAGCAACTCTTGCTGCCTGCACACAGACCCTTCAAAAACCCTACAACTAGCTGAAACGTACTTAAAGACAGTGTCCAAAACAGGATGCGCTGTTCACTCTAGCTGTGAAGAGTTTATTCCAGTCTTGTTTGCTATGAAATCAATAACGGTCACATTCAGCTACAGATACACATATTACTCTGGTTTGGGTATCTCACCTCTGATGGTAGTGCAATATTTCAGAATAAAGAAGCTCCTCCTGAAAACAAGAGGCAGAAGACCTAAAGCTGTAATTCCCAATGTCTTTCTTGCTTTCATTGAGAGAAGAACTCCAAGCCTAATAATTATCCTATTAAAAATAAATACATAAAGACTGCTAGTTTTAAGGAGGCACTCTGTATGTTCTGATTCTTATCTTTTTTTTTTTTCTTCCCATTTGAAGTCAATGTTAACTCCTTTTGAACTTGTACACTGTGAATATGATTTAAGGTTCTGAAAGAAAGTTTGAATTTCAAAATGGTCTAACCAAACACCAAAATGCCAAGAATATTTTAAGTGAGACCTCGATACTGTGAATATGATTTAAGGTTCTGGAAGAAAGTTTGAATTTCAAAATGGTCTAACCAAACACCAAAATGCCGAGAATATTTTAAGTGAGACCTCGATAGGTAAAGACCGTGACTGCAAATACTTGTTGCCTCTCTGCTGTCGCATCGTGTTTTTAAAGGAGGATTCATATGGACTAACTCATGTTTCCGATTCAGCCATTTGGACAGAGCAAATTTCTTCAGCTTCTCTAGTTTCTGTCAGCTTTTCCCCAGCATGGTACAACATGCTGTCCATGTCCTGTCCAACCTCACTGAGACTCACTGAGCAAAAAGCAAAGCGAAGGCAAGAACAAAACCAAACACTTCTTCTGCCTTATCTAGTCATATATTTTCCCTGCATGCTGATGGCATGTGACTGTCGTTCATCTCAAAAGCTACTGCTCAAACTGTGTGCTGACAGCTTCTGGTGAACAAAATGACAGCTCCAGGCCTCCAGTGCCTGAGGCCAGTGACACTGCTCACAACAAATGCAAAACTATGGAGAGGAGAATCCCTCTTAAGGATTACCTTCATCATCCTTCCCCAAGGCAATTGCCTTCTGAGTCACTCACCCTATTCAGTCCCTGAAGGTGCCCTCTTGCAGTCAGATCAGACTCAAGCAGCAAACATGCTGCCTGTTTGTCAACACACCTGCAAGCTCCAGTACTGTATTCAAGTGAAGGCATCTCACAGAGTCACAGAATTGTAGGGGTTGGAAGGGACCTCTCTACAGATCATCGAGTCCAACTCCCCTGCAAAGCAGGCTCCCTACACACCTGATGATTTTTTGCAGTTTGTAATTCTCTTGTTATCATTCGAGAGAAAATGGCAATTTCAAAGGTTTCAAATGGCAGTTTCAAAGGAAATGGCAATTCAAAAATATGAGAGAGAAGTTGGGAAAAAAAAAAAAAAAAAAGGTAACCTGGGACGAGACACAGAATGGTATTGGAGATAAGAAGGTGTGGAAAGAGGAGGTGTCAAGTGCAGCAGGGTAAGAATGGGCAGAGTCTTGCTCTGTTTATAGCTCAAACACTGTGAAATGTTATTCTCACATCTGTCTTAGTGTATTATACTTTCTTCCTGATGTGAATTTCTATTGGCTAGGGCTGAGAGAAAAGTGTTCCTCAGCCCCCTGCCTGCTGGGGAGGGGCTGGCTGCCAGCATTGAGCTATTGAAACCGAAATACCTTCTGAAGGGATGTGTGCTTGCAAGGACAAGTATACTAAGAAGCATATTAAACTGGGGAAAAAAAATAAAAAATGAAGGTTTTCCTTCGTTCAGAATTTACAGAAAACAAAATCTGTTTATTTAAGAGAAATTATTCTTTAGAAATATTTCTCACTGTGTAAAAATTATGTGCCTAATTGCATGTTAATCAGGCCTATTTGTATTTAATTTCTCAAGGCTGCAATTACATAAGCTAATGAGAGCTGTGCTCTGCTTTGATCATTAAGGACTCCACAGCAGCCGAGGGCAACATCCTTACACAGGTAATTACCTCATTCCCACTAATTTTGATGGGGTTAAATGCTTACATCTCCACAGGAATTAGAGATTAAGTACCTGGGAGTTGTTTTAATCAAATCTCTGATAGATAACATCACTGGCTGCATTTGTTTTGTCTGTGGGCATTGTGTGCCTCACTGCCACCCTCTGCTGAAGCTCTTGGAGTTTGTCTTATTTGAAGGACGATACTCCTCAAATACAGCTTAGTGGCTGGCTTCTTTCCAGTGAGAGGTGGGTAGGTAGGTTTAAATACGTGTCTCCTAACAAGCCATGTAAGAAATTAATTACAAATAGTGGAAGGTGAGGAATAAATAAATGAATACTTAAAATGCTTCATCTCTAACCACTGAAGTTTCAGTTCTGCATCTTAATATCCTTTAGCTGAATAGGCATTTATTAATACCAATAAATACGTCAACACATTTTAGAACATCTCAGACTTCTGTAGAATCTGTGAATTACCTGAGAGACAAGTGAAGCTTAGTTTTGAGTTCCATTTTCCTCATGTGAAATCAAAAACTCTGGGTGACATCAGCTCCTTTTGAGGCTTTCATACGTATCTTATGCTGATATCTCAGTGGGTGTTCTTGGTCAGCTGTTGGCTTGTATCTGACTTTTACAGTTAAAAGGAAATACTCATGGCCAAAATAGGGTGCATCTTTTCTATCACTCTGGGAGAGCAATGGCCACAGAAATGTTGGTTGATGGACAGCAAGTTAAAAATTATGAACGCTGCTGGTGAGTGTCCTGTGTGGCAGATGAAAACTGATGGATAAAACTGACTGTAACACTTGTACTGAACAAGACTATATGCAGTAGTGGTGGAATGAACTCATGATTTTAGAATGTATTTTAAAAAACATGAGGTATGAATAGTTTATGTATAGCAGGATGAGTTCAAGGATGAACTCAGTCATGGAATCAATTCAGGGCATCTGGCATTATTTACAACATTCACTTTCACATCTAGGAATGCAGAATTTCAGGTCTGAAGAGTGCTATTTATTTATTTTCCATTGGTTATTTTTAAAGTGTAACCCAAGGTTGTCATTTGTCATTAACAGTTATTAATAATTAAGTGGTATTGCAGATGCTGTATTTATAGAAATATTTTTAAACTGTGCTCTTGGAGAGTAAATTGAAGTATGTGTGAGAATGTTTCCTAATCAGAGGTCAAGGAAGTCACTGCAAATACTTACAGTGTAGTTTTACTGCAAATAGTGCACCGCAGATTGGCAGATTATAGGGATGGTTGTCTTTCTCATCGGAACACATCTGTATCTAGAGCCTATCAAGCCAAATTTCTAGAAACACCAATTATGAACAATTGAAAATGTTTAGAGTAGTTTTAAACAACTTGCAAAAGCCGCTTCACTGACTGCATCCTCAGACAGCCAAACCTTCACTGCCTCTCGGATGAGCTGTTCTTTCTGCTCTGAAAAAGTGGGAATGCTCCCAAGACCTTTATTCCTAGAGAGGTCTGATCAGTTCAGCAAACTTAATAAGCTACAACAGTGAAATCCTGAGAGGAGGAAAGCCTTATCATTGTTTGATTACGGGATGTGTTTTGTTACATCAATCTTCTATTTAAAAAATGAAGCAGAAAAAACAGTTTTTGCAACTACTGTTCTTCATTTGTCTTTACATTTTTTTTTTTTTGTAGCAT
Source organism: Oreortyx pictus (assembly GCA_036925125.1). Classification (NCBI taxonomy): domain Eukaryota; kingdom Metazoa; phylum Chordata; class Aves; order Galliformes; family Odontophoridae; genus Oreortyx; species Oreortyx pictus. Next base: position 46,227,780 of record JAUPFR010000003.1, on the reverse strand, counting down.
TACAGAATCTCATGCATTTTGCTTTTTCATTCAAGTTCCAGTTCCTGGAATTCCAGCATGATTCGAGCACTTCAGATTGTGTTGCGAGAAAGTTAGTTCTGGCATTCCCTTGCAGAGAGTGATTTGAAAACCTGACTCACAACCATCCTACAGACCCAGAAACAAAAAAGCAAGTACTAAGAATCATATACTTTTAAAATCTCCTAACTTTTAAGCCAATCTCCCAACTCTTTTTATTGCTAGGGCTTTACAGTAGGAATGTCTTTATCCAACTGCCTCTGACTTTGAGCAGTCCTCTTGCGTTGCTGTTCCAGAGTTGGCAATGCAGAGTGTTTTAAAGAAGTATTTCCTATGCGGCATACTAAAAGGCAGCAAAGAAACTTCTCTACCCAGTCACAGAATCACAGTTCTTCATTCTGCTATCTTACAGTTCAGCCCTCATTTGCAATTGGTTTATCCCATTTTTTGTTGTGCAAGCTTTCTCTAGTAAACATTGCTTATCTGGGTCAAGTTATTGGTCCAAAACTCAGAGAATAATGCTTACTGTAACACAATAAAATACACTTCCCCTTCTTTACCATCAGCTCAGTCTATATAGACTGGTTATTGATCTTTCAACATCCCACTCAACCTACAGACAGCACTTCTCACCTGACTCATTTCTTGGTGACTTGCAAAACTTTTCTGAGACATGCGAGTGTTCAGACTTCATAATTGCTTCCAGGCTCTAGTGAGTCTGAGTATCAGGAGCTCAGCTTAAAACTCAAACCTAGATTTTTTACAGGGATGTACTCTTTTTTCTTTTATTCTTGGTAGTTAGCAAAAAAAAAAAAAAAAAAAAAAAAGACACAAGTCCCCATTGCCAAACATTGCAACATAGGTTGGACACACATCCAGGGGTGGGAACAAAACAATCCTTTTCTACAGACTGTCTCTAGGGCCTGGTCCTGTTTTGCAATTGGCAAGGAAGAACTGTTATAAAATACATTACACTGACAACCAATTTAACTGCTGCTAAGGACAGGGTTATCTTGGGCCTTTTGGAGGCTATGGGCCTCCAAAGCGCACACTGCCTGTGAAAATGAACAAGAGCAGTATGTATAAAGTTGCTTGGTGTGCATGCAGTTGACATTGTAACTGAGATTGTTAGGAAGACAGTTCATCCATTCGTGGTCCTGGATCACGAGCAAACTGGTAGGAGGGTTTGAGAAAAGTAGATAGCTGCTGTGAATCTATGCAAAACACTAACAAAACAAACAACCAAACAATTGTTTTTTACTTGCTATTCTTACTAGACAGTGCATTTGAGTGCACAATTTTGGTAGATCCAGGCAGCCACTTCAGATGGGAAATCTTAATTCTGGCCTTCTGTTCCTGTGCTTTCAGCTATCAGCATCTGATATGGCTGTATGTTCTTGCTGCTGGAGAAAATAAAAGACTTTTGGAACATCCGTCATTGTGCACTCATGGATGAATGATAGCTTCTATGCCTGGACAAGACATTTATCCAATCTGGTAGAGGTACAAATTGTTGAAAAAAACATGACCCATCCTGCACTGCTCTCTGGTAGTTAGTAAGCCTTTGTTCTTTTCTAATACTTGAAAATTAAAAAAAGGGAGAAAGACCATTAGGTTTTAAAACCCTAACTTTGAATGTAGGTTACTAACGAGCAGTTAAGCCATCCAAAACAGCCAGATCTTGTGGCTGCAGCAGTCAACAATGAAGTCTACATGTCATCACAATCATATAAATGAATGGGTACTTACAGAGCCAGCTTATTGTACTCTTAGGATGAAAATCCAAAGGGTTGATTTTCAGAAGTACAGAATAACCAGTAGCTCCCACTTGAGTCCACTGCATTACTACCTACGGGAATGATCATCTTCAATTTCCAGCCTGGTTGGAAAGACCATCCAGATTCCTAAACTGAAGTTTAGAAAAGAACAAAATCATCAAGTGAAGTGCCATCCAGCACTCTATCTTCAGTGCCTCTCTGAGCTTTTGGTAGAGATAATCAGATAGTTCTTTTTCATCCTAAAGGCCCTGGTTTTCCTATTTTTGTTGGAAAATTTACATTTACCATCCAGAAAGCTCTTTCACACTCTACTAAATAAATACATATATACAGAGAAACAGCAAGAATTAGAAGCCAACAGTGACAATGATGGAAGATCTAGATATTATAGGTTCGGAGATGATATTGTTTGTTTCTCACCTAAGTGAATGTTAACTAGGCTTGACTACTGCTGAATCTCTTTCTCTCTCTCTCTCTGTGTAGTTGCTATGTCAGAGTATTCCAAGACAAGTATTGGGCACTGCCTAACACCTGAGGAATGTTCTCACAACTTCCCTTCTCTCCCAGGAATCTGGAGCACTACGTAAAGGAGGGAGAGAGACGTACCATCAGTGCAGTGCGCACATGAGACAGAGCAACGAGGCTCCAAAGACAGAGTGGACTTAAAATTGAGAGCTCTGATTTTTGGAATGCTTTGGAACATTCTGAAAGCTGAAAACAACATGATGAATGAAGTTCAGTGTTTCCCAAAGTTTTAAGTGTATCGTAAACGTTTTGCAGAAGATCATTTTAGTGCAGAACACTGAACTTTCTGCTTTGCCTCCAAAAAAAGAGACGAGATTTTTTTTCAGTTCTTACCCCCCAGGAAGATGGTGTATTTTTCATTACTATTTTCTGCATGCAATCTCAGGAATGCTTTCCAACAAAGGAATGACTTACATTTCAAGTAGCACTGTGGAAAATGTTCCACATAGCTCCTTGACACACTGCATCGATGTGTCAGCACGTCTTCATAAGGATCTGGAGCAGTCTTGGCAACAAAGCTAACCAGCACACTCTTTGATCCCGAATTCCTCCATTTTGATACTGTTATCATGCATTTGACATGGGATCACTGTTACTCACTCCTATAAAGGAAATTTTCAGAAGAGAAACTGAGTAACACTTATGAGAAATCCATTTTGAAATTATAAGCTGGACTCCAAAAAGAAAAAATCATAAATATCCTTTGTTTCATGGCCAATACTAGTGGCAAGAGGGTCTAAAACATGAAACAATTCGGACAGCTTGAAAATGTGGTCCTGCTAATGAGATGATCTCTCTGAAAAGGAAAAAAGAGAAAAAAGGTGTGAGAAAAAACCATTTGGTTCCGTATCATGAAGAATGAATGAGCTTTGAATTTCCTCCGTTGTGTCCCCAGTACAAAAACTGGAATACAAACAAATCTGAATAAATGGTGCTAATTCCAGATAATCCCAATTGCCAGCATTCTAACAAAAGCAGCCATGTTCTGTTCTTTCTCTGAACCTGGCAGAGACCCCTCCAGACCCTCTGAGAATGCAAAAAGAGTTCAAAAGTTCACTCGCTGTTTGCACTTCAACACATTTTGCTAAAATAACTTTTCCAGTCCATCTTTACATCGTGTCACATATATGGCCATTCAAAGGTAAGGGTACACGGAGCAACTTCATTAAAAGAAGATTTAAAGTATATCTTACGGGTTTAAGAAGCAGTGCATCAATATTTAAAGAGCAACTCTTCTCTAGAATACCTGACGTTTTGTATGTAAAGTAGTGAAATACATCATACACATGTCATATATGTATTTATATACACGGTTCTCTTTTTCCAAGGCCCTTAATGTTTTCCAGAATTTAGTGCTTACACTTCTGAATTATAAATATAGAAATGACTCAGACTTGTGTAGCCTAGAACATTCCCACACTGTGATTCACAGGAGAGAAGCTGAATAACAGAGGATTAGGTGGCTCTGGATCTGAGTTACACACACACACACACACAAAGGAAAAATAAAAAGGAAGATATGAAATTCTAAAAGGGTGTTTTCTTTCCCTTTAAAAAAAGACTACTAGTACCAGCAAACCTTGCTTAAAATTGATTCTGTTCCTGTACCCTTTCAGAGACCCAAGGAACTCATGGGATCACAAATGGGAGGGAAAGTTGTCCATAAGGCGTATGGCATTTAGCATGAATGATTAATTATAAAACCTACTGTATAGAATAGGTTTTTTAGAAATGTATAATCACTGGAATCCTGAGTCTGAGCCTGTCTGTAAAACAGAAACAGAACTAGGCTGCTGAGAGTCTCATCACAGTAATTCTGTGTAGCATCAACAGATGTATCCATTTCTCAGTTCAGTTTTCACATTATTTCTTGCATACTTAGCCAGGATTTTATTGTCAGCAACTCCAGCAGCCTCTGCTTATCTGCTTGTCTTCTCTGTGCTTTCACCACCTAATTCTAGGAAATTCCTGCCACAGAGGTGAGTCTCTTGAGCACACTTGTAGTCACCTGTCAGTAGCCTCCATGGTAAGTCAACTTGTAGCCCCAGGCCACTTAGATTTTGGAAGCATCCAGCAACAAACGTAGGCCTAAAAACGTCAAATTGCCTTTTGGGAGATGTGGAATTTCAGACTCAAATTCTGAAGTCATACAAAGCTGATTCCTTAAGCCATCACCTCTGCTTACACAACTTCCCCTATCCCTGGCACGCGTGCCCCCATTCAAAGTTCCCTGAGTGCTCTTGTTTATACCTGGGGACACGTGGGACACACAGAGTGCTAGAGGACATCCTGACAGCATCACACGCTTATGCCCAAATGCACATGTGATATTTAAGTGGAAAAATGAAGCATTCTTTCAGCTTTGTTTTGTGTCAGACAAGTAATGCACCCTGCTTCCAGCACTGCCGCTGGCCTCAAAGCATTTGCAGAGTAGAGGACAAGAATGGGCACAGCTTACACAGGTGCCAAGTCTCAGGCTGGCTCAGTTCCGTGGGGAGATTAAATACTCCTCTAGAACTCTTGGGTTAAGTCACAGTCTTGACCACCCACTTTCAGAGAGACTTTTTTTCTTCCAAGTTCTGCATGACAGTAAACTGCCTCTGGCGTCTGGAGACTCTCCACTCAGAATGTAATTACAAACTTCAAAATGGTGATTAAAATGCCAATAAAGGAAATGATTACTTGCAAGCTTCCACATGTCTGTATAACAACACACTGCAACAGCAACATGGGATTGCCTTGTAACTGATTTATCCCATTCCCATTTTTACCACACTCTTACGGCAGCTGGGCTCAGCCAGCCTTGCTGCACACCTTCAGTTCAGGGCTGGGCAGTGGTGGATGACCAAAGCTAAGAAAGTTGCCGTGCTAAAGGTAGCTCTCTGTAGTTGGTTTATCTGTCAAAACTACCATTTGCCACAGAAGCAGAGTCATTTCAGCATATGAGGCTTCTTGCATGTGTACCAGTCTTGAGCACACTTCCATTTCAGCAGCTGTACTTTGGTTTCCCTCAATGAACAAGCTCTGTTACGTATTGCTACAACTCTCTAGACTGCTTTTTTCGATCGCTCCGGCCAAAAGTCCCCAACATTACAAGGTCTCCTGACCACCCCTTCTCACTTTTCACAGGACAGTGTCTGCGCTAGAATCGCCCCAGGACTCTGCTGAAGAAAAGCAGCTCTTGAGCAACTTGCAGAATCGCTTCCTCCATTGTTTCTGAAGAATTCTTTTCACTGCATTCCTCAGGCTGTCATGAATTTTCCTCTTGCATAACCAGCTCTTCCAGCCTGAGCAGAGCTGAACCTGCACTCTGTGTCTTCCAACAGAGCAGTTGCTAAATTCGGTGGCTGTTACACCACATGCAACGTAATAAAAGATCCTCGGAATTGAGAAGACAGGTTCTTTTAAGTTAAGGCAGGATAGGAACGTATCAGACCAACTTGCCTATTAAGTGTATTTAATTACATACTAATTTCAAGCATTGCTGTTTCATTTCTCATATTTTGAATCTAATCGTAAGAAAACAAGACAAGCAAGAGCTATATGTGAGAGGAAATCCTTGCTTTCACCAGCCTCCCTTCAGCTGTTTACTGGGGAAAGCTAAGGTTTACAGCTTTGGAGATCATTTTCATTAAACCAGCAGCAGCTTTTTATTCAATAACCCTTTTATTCAGCAATTTTTAAACATAGCAAGTTCTTGTAAAAAAAAATGCTGAATGAGAGGCTAATTGGTTCCCCATTCTTCCAAACATTTAAGTAAACTGGGTGGGGAAAATTGACATTTTCCTGCAACAGAAATTAGACTTCAGTGTGATAATGTGTATACTTCCCACATGATGTGGTTTAGTTGGTTTGACAGTTATAGAATGATGGATAAAAAAGTGGATAGTAGAAAGTAGAGCCCGCTACAAAGATATTGCATTCCTTTGCTAAAATGGTAATGTTATATACTTCAGACTTGCTGTTCAGCAAACAGACTACATTAAAAAAGGAAAAAAAAAAAAAGGAACTTCACATAATTTGTACTTGTGTCTAAGGATAAAACTGTTAAGAGGTGGAGACGGGTTCAGAGGGCAGTAAGTGCAAGGAACGGAGGGGCAGCGCTGATCTCTGCTCTGTGTGACAGCCACAGGGCCCGAGGGGACGGCATGGAGCTGTGCCAGGGGGTCAGGGACAGTGCTGCACCACGGGGCGGTGGGCACGGCCCCAGGTGCTGGAGTTCAAGGGGTGCTCGGACAACGTTCACAGAGGGGTTGGATTTTGGGTGGTCTGCGTGGAGCCAGCGGTTGGACTGCATGATCTTTGTGGGTCCCTTCCAATGCAATCCGAATTCCCAGTGAGTGGAATTTCTTTAAAACTGCCATAAACGCAGTACTATAAAAACTGGTGAGAACTGTGAGAACCCACACATACAGTAAAAATTATGGAATTAATATATTTGCAAACCAAAGGTGTTTATTGTTTGCCAGTAACATCTGAACATTTGCCCTGGTTTTATATATAGGTTGATTTAAAATAAAATTGCTTTTAATTAGTGTATGTGCACATATGCATACATACGTTTTGTTTGCTCGAACGGAGCCTGCTGTTCTTTGGAGCTGTTTCACTGTAGGGAAGACATAGAACATGGGGAGAAATAGAGTGGCTGTGCAGTTAAGTACACCTGGTCAACACAGCAGCTTCATTGCAATTCGGTGCATTTTCACAATGGCAGTGGAAGAGCCTGTTTATGGAAATATCATATACATACATATAGTTACTTTGTTGTTATACATCTCTGTATACATGTACTTGTAGGCCCATACATATACATATACTTTTTGTGAAACAGAAATGATCACTGTGTGCTGTGGCCTGGGGAGATGATCTGGTGTGACAAGAATGTCAAAATCACGGGATACACCCACTCCAGGAACAGGCAGAAAGGGAGGATAATGGTTACCTCATGCTGAAAAATACCACTACTGTTCCCATCAGTAACACGTCTGTGATTCCTAGAGGATAAGCAAATAGACTTTTAAAAAAGAAAATACTAGAACTACTTTGGGCTTCTATACTGGACTGCATCCTAGCAGGTGAAGATGTATCAACTGCAGATCTGTGCAGTGCTTTTTGCCTCAGTGAAAACAATTGTACTTGCAGTGCTAATGACATGCCATCTCGCCTAGCCTTTTCTTTCCTCCTAAACATAAAAAACCTGTTGTGATTTAACCCTGCAGGTGGCTGAGCACAACACAGTTGTTCATTCACACCCCCCACTTCTCAGTGGGGTTGGGGAGAGAATCAGAAACAAAAACCCCAACAAAGTAGAAGTTATGGGTTGAGATAAAGCTACTACTAAGATAGATACAAGGATAATAACGATGATGAATATATACATATATGCATATAGTAATTGATGGACAAGCAATTGGTCACCACCCCCAATGCCCAGCTAGCCCCTCAGTAGCAGAAGAGAAAAAGATGAATACCCACACCCTTCAAAACTTCCGCTTGATGTCATATGGTATGGGATATCCCTGTGGCCAGTTTAAGTCAGCTGTCCCAATTCTGTTCCCTCCCAGTTCCTTGGGCCCTTCACTGCCAAAGGCTTTGGCTCCGTACAACACTGCTTAGCAGCAACTATAAACATCGGTGTGTTATCAACGTTATTTTTCTCCTAGAACCAAAACAGCATCGTACCAGACACTGAAGAAAACCATTCTGTCCCAGATGAAACTGAGACAGGGAGCAGAATTAACTGTGAGAAAATGATGAAGGAAAAAAAAAGTTTTAATGACAGTTTCTTGCCAATGCTTCATTAAACATCCACAAAATGACTCCACCACAACTTCAACCAAATACTATGAACAGATACACTATAAATACTGTAATAATAATAAGGCTTTCATTTGGGATGCCTGCTCTACTGGCCAGGAAAAGAGATGAAAAAATACCTTTAAAAACAATGCTCTTTTGCTCCTATCACATGGTAAAAAAGTAAGTAAAAGAAAAGTACACTTGAGCAGTCTGCCTGTAAAAAAGGGACTGTTAGGATAAACAACAAAAAGAAAGGATGGAGAGTTTGAAACAAACTGACTCCTGGAACAGTATAGAATTTACTTAACAATTAACACCCACGGAGTCTGAAGAGACATTTGGAATAGGTGCGTTTTTGTCCAGGCTACAGATGCAGCTATAGCACAGTGTCTTCCTGTGGTTCCCTGCCTCCCTTTTGCTTCAACGGGCATCATCCTGGTGCCAATATGCTGAGTATCAGGATACTCTCTCTACTGTTAAGAGTGGTTAAGCACTGAAACAGGCTTCCTAGAGAGACTGTTGATGCCCAATGCCTATCAGTGTTCAAGGGTTATTTGGATAACGTCCTCAGTAACACACTTTAACTATTGGCTAGCCCTGATGTGGTCAGGTGGTTGGACATGATGATCTTTTAAGTACATTCCAACAGCATTATTCTACTCTATTCTCCTCTAGCCTTTCCTCCTCCATCAATGGTCAAAGCGTGTCGATCCCCTTGTCTTTGAGCAGCAGGACAAGGCCCATCCCCACACCAAGGCTGCTTCTGGGGTGAATCAGAAACCACTTCCTTGTTCCCATGAGCTAGCCCAGGCCTCAGCGAGAACCACTCCCTCTTGTTTCCTGCACAGCTCTCCCTCAGGCCCTGGTGAAATCAGAGAACATAACACATACTGCGCTTTTACAGAGTGAAGAATGGGTAAGGAAAAAACTGACACTTACCTTTGGAGTTTAAAGGCTCTTTCAGGACCAGATGTGTGGTCCTAAACAGCTGTTGAAAGCAGGAACTTCCACTGTAATTAATCTTTAACCATTCTGATGAAAACTCCTGAAGATTCCACTAGTGAAATTCCCTGAAATCTTTTGATGACTGTTGCACAACTCTGGAAACCATTCTTAATTTCCTATTTGCTTCTTCCAGGAGGGAAGTGCTTCACTTAACAGTAGTTTATATACTGACCACTGAAGTCAAGAGTTAAAACTTCAAAAGCAAGCACTTCTGTTAGAGTAGGCATCTAATCTATTAAAATTCAAGATCATCCAGAGGTTGAGGTGAGGTAGATGTCAGGCAGAAAATAAACGCATTTACAAGAAGTACTAAGTACTTGTAGTTAATGAATACGGTGTGGTAGGACAGCAAACTCTCCATTACAAGTGCCTGGTTCAACTCTTTAGAACTGAATAACAAGAAGATGAGTAAGGCAGGACCAGTACAGTCTTTGGCTGGCATTACATGCTGTATTCAAATGTATATATTTTATTTGAAAACAGCACAATTTGATGTCTAAATAATTTAGATTATAGTTACGAAGTTTTGGAGAACCCCTCCTAACCTAGTATGTGTTGTACACGTAAACTGGAAAGTTTAACTAGAGATGTCATAAAGATGGTGCACCAGTGACCAGCAGTATGAGACTTACAGCAGGATGGCATGATGTCTTCTGAAGTCTGAAGATCCTTTTCAGAAAACTTGTATACAGAGTGCTTGTTGCTGAGTAAATATAAATCAGTACGTTTTATATTAACTTACCCTCCAAGGCAGAAATTCTCTGAAGCTGATGTGAACCAACCCCTCCATATCCTTGACCACTTCTCCTGCTGTGTTTATTTATGCAGCTTCAAGTAATTGTTTTACACTATCTAAGTTCAGCTTTCTACTCTTAACCTAACTTTTCCATCCAGTAAAACTTATTTACAGCTGCTTAACCAGAGCCTGGCTCAAATTTTTATCTTAAATCATGTCTGGGTCTTTTTTACTGGGTACACTGATAACATCCTCACAATGCACTCAGAAGACTACAGTTTACCTTTGATGCTCCCTCTCACATTTTTGTAGTCTCATTTACCTGTTGGAATATTTTCTCAACTATTTGAAGACGATTTCTTAAACAAAAAAATAATTTGTTTCAGGCACTTAAGGGAAGTCAACAAAATCTACTGATTTATGTTTTAAGACTAGAGAAATCCTTACAAATAAAACTCTGTTTGGGTATTTACAGTTTCCCTGTGATTATTCTAACTCCTGTTTCACTCCCTGTTTCCAACTCTTAAAATACACACACAGATTAACTGCAAATATTTTTCTTTTTCCCTTTGTGATATCACCATTTTCTACTGAAATCCTTACGTCTCTGTTACACTTTTGGTGTCATGGACCAATTTTATCTGCTTAGCAGTAAGGCTGTTCCCTGAGAGTTGCTGTAGTACAGATAGTAAGAGGTCAGCGTTGTGACAATAACACATCTCATTTGCACCCATGAAATGTAATCTTTTGCCATTCTCCCTGTCCATAGAAGAGCTTTCTAGTAAACCTGTTAAAACTTTTCATACTCGCAAATTATTAATTTTATTTCTCCATTAAGGAGAAATTTCTGAAGGTGATATAAATTTCCATGTCAACATCTTGAACAAAATAACGGCTTTTTGTTAACTATTGCAAAGACTACGAATGGCTGTGGTTAGATTTCGTTATATTGTGTCTCCAACCCTCTCTTGTTAATTGATACTAAAATTCCTTGATAGTTCATCGATCAAAGAGCAGCCCTGAAAATTCTCCTCCCCAGGACAGGCTGTTTTTTTTTAAACAAGTTTCATGTCACGATGCAGTCTGCTGACTCAGCTGTTGCAATCGATCACATTGTCAGTGTTTTGTATTGCAGCAATTTTATTGAAAAGTCTGAATTCTTTTCATAAATAAAAAACGATATATCTTTTTTTTTTTTTTTTCTTCCTCCACACATGAACATAAGAACTCTGAAAGCTTTTGGAAAATGAAAATCAACTATACAAAAATTAGGCTATCAATGTTAAATACTTAAAACTTTTCTTACTACTAACTGGAATACATTTATATCTTTTCTCAGTATAAAAATCTTCATAGCAATGGGTAATACAACATGAATATTTCCCTTAACTGAAATTATTCACATTTTCAATATATAGACGTTTCCAGCAAATGTCATCAGTCTATGCCTTTCTCTTTCGTGCAGTTCCATTAAGTTCTGATGGTGGTATCTGCAGTGGTTGCTGTTGATGCAGCTGCTTCTTAGGAGCAGAGGAAAACCATTCTTCTGAACTAAAAAAAAAAATAACAAAACAAATGTCACAGCACAGTAGCTCATAAACCAAGACCTTCAATTTTATATACTCCTGCTACAACTGAATGCAACAGAGCACCAACTAGTAGAAATATTATAAACCCCGTTTTTATGCAAAGCTTCTTATTCTTCATCAACACTTTGAAAAAATTATTGATACCATACTTTGAATATCAGATAATTCAGATACATAACAACTTAAGTGCCGCACGCAGATAAAAAAGCGAAGTATGTATGTTACATCATATTGTGAAAATTCATTTATATAATCTGAAAAATATGACTGAAAGTCAGCAAAGAAGAGATATAAGGAATGAAAAATTCAGTTTCACATCATTTTAAGGATTTTATGTTACATATTTCACCTTTTTTTTTTTTTTTTTTGGAAATACTGATGTTCATCAACCACAGAGGCAATACAGAATTACATACGCAGAGATAACTGTGTTAAATACAGTCTTATTTTGGACAGTTAGTAATAGAAAGCTACGTAAGAATGACTCTCTCTGCTCATCTGCCCAGTATTTGTCACTAAGCCTTATAAGAATTTATAGACCAAACTATCTCAGATGTTTCTAGCAATTAAGAGTTGAAAATACTGGAAATATGTGAATGCATAAAGATGCCAGTCGCTCACTTTATAAAGTGAAAACAGAATTAAAATTAGTAAGCACATGCTTAAATCAACCTTAAACAACAGCAGAAGCCTGAAAGGAAAAAAAAACAACAAATGGTGTCAGAAACATTCCAACTCTATTTTTTGTTGGTTGTTGTAAATGAATTTAAAACAATCTTCCATGCAAAAGGAAAAAAAGAAAAGAAAACAAACAAACAAAAAAAACACCCTAAACCCTCAAAAACATTTCTTGCTTTGAATTCAGGCTGTGGAAAAACAATGACTGTGTTTGGAATAGTTACCTATACAATTTTTTTACAGATTCTTTTCGCATTCTTTTGGAAGGGATGGGGGTGTCAGGCATATCGGGGATTGAAGGCTGAAGTAATGATTCAGACACTTTATCTGATGGAGTCATACCTAATAAGAAATTGCAGGTAAAAACAAATTAAAAACAATAATTTTAATTACAGTTGATACAGAGTATATGATGACTTTTGAAGTATATTTTGAAGATGCATAGTTTATTTGATAACGACACAAAATGTTTGTAACTATGAACTAGTATCTGTGCAGAATTAGGGGTGTTTCTTTTTATAGCAGAGTGTTTTGGTTGCGTCTCCTTAGCAAAAGCAATTCAGCTCTTTGCCTACATAGTCATATCAAAATGAATTGCAGCGTTCTCCACAACAGGGCAAGTTAGAGGTACAGTTATATAATCTCAGTGAGATCATGGTCTGATGTTCACAAGACAATAACTGCACACATAATATTTCACACAGCAGTGCTCATCCAGGCTCTACCCACATCGTACTACACAGAGTTTTTACATCCTTTCCCAAAAACTAAACCTCTCTAAGCCCTTATGTAACTTAAAGAATTTACTTTCATGGTTTGTACTTGCTAGCTTGCAAATGTAGACTACATCTGGATGTAATTAACAGTTCTCCTCCTTTACAACAACAATCGGAGTAAACAAAATCTAATAGAGTAACATACCCAACTTTTGTTCTATAAGCATGAGGTTTTTCTCTTGTTCAGCAAGCTCCTGTTTTTTCTTTAGCATTTCTGGAGTGTTAAGTGATCTCAAATGTAAATCAAGGTCTTTATTTACATCATCAAGTTTCATAACTGCTGCACGGTATTGCTGAAGAAGATCTAATTGAAGAATACAATATTAAAACACAAAACAGTAAATACACGGTTACGTAGTGTACGATCTGTAAAAAACACAAGATTCTTAAGAAAACAAAGCACTAGTCAAAACCCCACCCAAGCTTGACAATAGATCAGTTGCTTTCTTCAAATGACTGTAAAGAAACGCTGGAAAAAAAAAATCACATACAGTATTCTGTTGTTTGTTTTAATTCTAAGCAGTTAGTCAGACCAGAATAAATACCAGGAGACTGACAATTCCTGTGGCAAACACTTCTTTACACAGCCTGTTGGTTGCTTGCTCCTCACTGAACTTTCTGCCTTCAGTGCTATTATGTGTGTTCGTAGTATGTTTTGTTTTGAGTGTTGCAAAGCTGGAGCTTCTATTACTGCCTTGAATTCTAGTCCACCTTGTGGAACAAGCGAAAACGTACCCAAGTTTCATTTTGTCACACTTACGAGGACATTTAAACAAGGCTACAGCAGTACAGTTAATAAAGGTTTATTGTGCTGGCAAACTATGTGTTACTCTTGTTAAAGTAAGAGGCAAATATTTCTTTGTCCAAGCATTGGATAAGTATGTCAAAAAAAAAAAAAAAAAAAACGGGTTCAAGAACGTTGGTCCAATCTCACTCGTTTTACTTTCACTGCATAAGGAAGCTTGCTTAACTAACAAAGCTTAACTAAACACTAGATTATCTGACAAAAAAAAAATCAAATTTAATTCAATTGAATTATTACATCTGGTAATAGAGTTTGACAGCTGAAAATGCATTAGTAAAAAAATACAAAGTGTACTAAATCCAATGTATTTTAATTTGTAACTCAAATGCTTACTATGTTATTTCTAGATGCAATATATTGCAGAGCAGGCTTGTTCTCTCAGCACTGGTGACAGGACAAGGGGAAATGGCCTCAAGTCGCACCAGGCAAAGTTTAGGTTGGATATAAGAAAAACTTCTTTACAGAAAGGGTTGTTAAGCACTGGAATAAGATCCCCAGGGAGGTGGTTGAGTCACCGTCTCTGAAAGCATTTGAAATCCATCTGGACGTGGTGCTCAGGGACGTGAATTAGCGGAGGGTTGTTAGAGTTAGGGTGGTATGGTTAGGTCATGGTTGGACTCGATGATCTTTAAGGTCTTTTCCAACCTGAGTGACTCTATGATTCTACAGCTCATTTATGCTAATTTGAAGCTTTCCTTTTTATGTTACATAACAGAACATTAACCCACCTATCTGTCCAGTGAAAGTAGAATAAAGTTTTGGCACAGGTGCTCCAAATACCATTCCTCTGAGTTTGTCCATTGGAGGAGCTTTGTTCTGAAGGCCTCCGAATTTTCCATTGCTGCGAATCCTGTCTCCTTCCCTAGTCAACAATGTAGGGCAATGTGTAATTTTTACAACCTACACAGGTACAGAAAGTGATATCAAATTAGTAACTCCACTGAGAATTAAGTTTTCAGAAATGCTTGTGAAGCTCAGCATCTTTTAACTATGAAGTTTCTAGTTCTTTAATAATAGTATTTTTTGAAATTGTGTTTCTTGACTTTTGCTTTCAAGTAATGCACGAGACTCAAAGCAGCTGAAATCCAAGGGATTTATTTCTTATAACATGTTCAATACAACTTCTACAAAGCTTGTGAAATTTACCTGTAGGAGGTAAAACTGCTTTTCCCAGACAGACCCAGATGATCAGTCTCCTAACACTGATTAGCATCTACATCTGACTCCCTCGTCTTTTCTGTTCAACTTTGCAGTTAAAAGAATGTTTTTTGATAAAAGAACAGTCTGTGTTTTTCACTATGACTATTTCCATATTCCTGAGATGTAAACACTTAAGACTTTCTTTGTTCCTAGGTTACCAGTTAGCAATAGTTAGTAAAAAGGGAACTACAGAACAGAAGAGCTGATTTGGCTCATAGTATAGGACATCCTCAAGAGACTCTTGTCTATAATTTGTCCAGTTAAACCTCAGTAAACCAGAAAAAGGTCTAATAAGTTTCACATGAAGTTTTTAGACATTTTAGTGTATCTGAAATTCTATGACGCGCCTCAAAATCATTCTATTACATTAAAAGGAACTAGGAAAGTACTTAAGAATCTGCATTTAATATTAACAGCAAAACTACAAATGTTGACCTTTGGATAATACGTTCCCATACTTCATGTCAACATTCACATAATGGAATTTCTTTAATGGATATAATTTTTCAGTGCCAATAATAAGGATTCTATTCTCTGCTGGGCAGCATAATACACTTATGAACAATAAGCACACAGCAGCACTCGACTCAGCAATTAACTACTCAACATTTGCAATATATTAAATACGTAGCCCAGTAATATATTTGTTTTTAAAAAGTATCGAGAATAACTGAAACATACCTCTTTTCTGTAGTGGTTTGCAGCATCCAAGTTATCTATAATGATAGTGTCACCCAAAAGCATCCCAAACACTGGAAAATAATAGTAATAATAATAACGATAACAAGAACAGTAACAACAACAATAATAAAAAAAAATCCCAAACCTGAAACATCTCTGCAACAAGATAACTGTTTTGAAAATATAATTCTGGGATGTCACTGTTGTACCTTTTCAGATATGCAAAAGGGAATTCTGTATTACATAGGGATAAGTATTATCTTCTTGAATTAAATTTTATTCTGAGGTGATTTAAATTATGCAATATTCTGTTCTGAGTAGAGAATTCATTAAAATTTAGTATGTTTAATTGCCTTATGGCATAACTAACTCTACTTCCCACTGCATTACTCTCTTGGTATCTAGTATTTACATTTATAAAGATGTAGAAAAAAAAACACCATGCTTCAGGAAATTACGTAAATGATACTGAGTCCTCTTCAAACATTGTTCTTGGTTTCTTAATATATTTCTTAATATTTGATGAATTGTCAAAGAAAAAAAGAAATTATTAACAGATTGATCCAACTGATCTTAAGATCATTTCCTAACAAAAGACTGTTCTATACAATGTTTGAATTCAGTAGTTTGACACAACTCAAGCAAGGCTACGTGTTTCTAAATTTCTGCAGAAAAGCAGCAGCTTATCTGCTAAAAGGCAACACAAAGAAGAATTTATAATTAAAGATTCTGATAGTATCTAATGTTCTGAAAATTAACTGGACCAAGTTTTTAAATATATTTTTGCTAACATTAGACAGGAACATAAAAAAAAACCTACTGAACTAATCATAGATTCTAACTTACGATATAAAGGAGATCTACTTGGTTTAAGCAAAGGAATGTAGGAAGGAGTACGTATTGCTTCACTGTTAGAAAGAGCAGGGGAATGCAGTTCCCTAAACTGGAACCTACATAGAAACTGAAAATTATTCTAATTCTACATATTTAAGTATAAAAGATATATACAGTCTGGTCAGAACGTGTATTAATCCATGCATTACACTTCTGAGAGAAGTAAGAAAATCGACAGACAGGATAACTTCTGCAATAATTAATATAAAACTAACATCATGATAGTCAGGTTCTGTTTGCATGTATTGGGGAAATGGATAATGCTGCGCTAGACTGTGGTCATTGCTGGTGTTTTCACAGCTGTTTGTCTGCAAGTACTTAACACTAATGTCACACTCCTTATACCTGCAAGCATCACAAGGAACATACATCAGTTTTTGGAAATCATATGTCCTAATGAAGATTACTGAATGAGTTCTGTTTTGTGCCGTTTCTCTTTTTTATTTAATAAAACAAAAATATTACTAACAACTTCTTTGCTACCATTTACCTGTTTGACAATGTTCTACATTATCTGGAAATGTTAACAGATCTCTGGCAAATACAGGATTTCCAACAGGTTTGAAGTAGATTTTTCCATTTCTTAAGTGAGGTAAAGGCCTAGTTAAAGAAAAGAGAGAGTGAGGAAGGAGAAGAAAAAAGTGGTTTATCCTTATTTCATTATTGCTTCTAACTACCAAGTCAGAAATCTAAAACTGAACTGAATGCATTTTAGCATTTCCGTATTACAGGATAAATAATCTCAACAATAAATTTTAGGGAATGTACTAGAGTTAGATTTCTTAAAAAGTTAGAATATGATTGGAAGCACTAGAATTATTAAACAAACAAAAGTTAATGCTTTAGTAAACACGTAGAGGCCAATAAAGCAAATTGAAAATTTTCTTTACTTTTCAGGAACAACATCCTACTAAACAAAGAACAGTATTTAGTTAAATATGTAGATCTAGGATTTCAGCTAACATTTAAAACATTACCAAGTATTACAAAAACAGAAATTATACACTCTCAGTCTACAATATTAAGTAAACACATAAAACAAATGCAGAAATTTCACTGTTTCTTCTCCTCTACCTGTTCCAATCAGGGAGTGTCTTCTTGTAAATAGAATCAAGAGGTAACACTTGCTGTCGGCCTTGCGTTTCATCAAAAATGGAACGAGCGGCTTCAGTAGTCAATGTGACTACACAGTCCATGTCGCTGGCCAAATGCCAAGAGATAACTTTGGCTGCTTCATTATCCTCAATTTGTGCTAAATGTGCAATCTGTACCACAGAAGTTAAGAACAGTCAAAACAAAGGCCAAGACCATGTCTCCTTTTCATACAAATCACAACCCTCCTCCAGCTTCAATCAGACATAATTCCCCTGCTGATGGCTCCGTTAGGACAGCTGGCCATTAATGGGATAAGACTGAAAAGATTCTGTGAAATATGTGAATGTTATCTTTTTCTTATTACTCCTCAAGAATTACTGAGATATTTAGATGTCTAATTTTTCATCACTATCAACTCCTGGAACTAACAAAACACATTTCAGAAGATTCTTTGGTAAAAAAAACTCACCTTCCCTAAAATATCCTGGTTGCCTTTTGGATAGTTTGGGAGGGTACAAGTCCGCCTTGGCTGTTTCATTAATCCCTCCTGATCCAACATCTTTTTTTTTATAAGAGAATCCACGTATTGAAGCTGAGAATTGAAATTTAGAGTTACTGAGCAATTATCACAGGGCCAACTCACAGAAGCAGTTATTTTACCTGCTGCGAATCAAGTTCCAAATAAAGGAGTTCAGTAAACTGTAAATGTATAGGGGACCACTGCACACTGCTGCTATGAGCTTTTTTATTTCTATACTTCTTCAAGATCTCAGGGGTCTTTTCAAAAAGAGTCACTAGATCCTGACTACAGACAAAACCGAAGAAAGTTCAAATTAGCAGGAATTGGTAACCATGAATGTAGAAGAAATCATTTTAGAAAGGGAATACGCCCAGGCCTGGAGAACTTAGGTTTGATTGTTGTATGACCTATTAATTTGTGATTAATAACTGTAACTCATTTTCATTTGATCTGAAGATAAGTAATATAAATAATTATTTTTTCAAAACATTAGTAGTTTGAAAAATTTCTTAAAAGTCCTCCTTAAAATACAATTGAATGTTTACGGAAAATTAGTAGTGGGATACTACTAATTTTAAACGTACTCTTATGTCAGCTTTTGCAGCAGCATATGAAATTCTCTATTCGCTGAAAAGTAAGTGTTTTAGTTTGGTTTGTTTATGCCAGAATATATCTACCATATACTGATCAGCCATTATTAATAATAGTGTTACCAGCAAACCACTGCTAACCTTAGCAGAAAGGCAAAAACAAGATCAGGATACAAAAGTATACAGTGGTGAGACAGTAAGACTAGCAGAACAGTTAAAAAAAAAAAAAGTCTGGTAATGATCTATACATTTTCCTCATGGTTTACATTTTCAGATTTGTTATCAGGTGTTTGTGTAATTACTAGCATGATTTGATAACGATCCAGAGACTGTATTAACATTTAGATTTATATTTAAGATGTTAAGAAGTTTAGTAAGGAATAAGCCATACTATATTTGTCTGTGGTAATTCAATTTGGTGTTTTCTCAGTTCATTCTTCAGGTGAGTTTCTCTTGATTCAGCTTGTTTAACCTGACCTGAAACCAATCAAATCAACAGATAATTAGAAGGGAACATTTATTGCAGATTTTCTTACAACTTCTCAGTATTTTCAGACTTCCACCACCCAGTTGATGCTATCTACTTCTCAGTTCCAGCACTGAATATCAGGATTTGTCCACAAAAATCCTATGCTTTGTCCATAAGTACTTCCAGGAGCAGTCATCTCCTGCAGCATCAGGAAGCAATGGAGCTAGCACTTATATGAGTTTGAGAATACAAGTTCTTTTTTCTTTTTATCCTTTTCGATTGTCTTTCCAAGTCCTCCAACTGAGAAAATGGCAATAGGGAAAGGAAGAATGGTAGCTGGCACTACCCTCTCTTGTTCCCTATGTGAAAGGCCAGTTTTGGGACAGTGTTTCCTCAACTTACATCCCAACTGAGGCAAGTTTGAAAATACTGTTTCCTACTTTCGCTATGCAAATGTGTTTACCCATATTTGAAAATATTTTTACAGCATAAGGTTGTACTCTAATTTTCTCTCTAGAAATGTGCCAGATTTTGAAAATATGAAGCAAACCTTTTTCCCTTTTATATTGGAATTCAGGAAGTTGCATTCATAATGGGAACATGCAGTGGGCAAGTTACAGAAGCATAAACAAACTTGATCAACAAGCAGAAAGATTCAAAGAAAACAATAATGCAAATAAAATGTTTTCTCCTTCTTTCCCATTTCTGCAAGCAGCTGCTTTCACAGTGCTTTTAACAGACTTCATTATTACATTTCCTAAGGAATGTACAGTTAACCAATGAATATTTAGACAAGTTCTGAATAATGTACACAGGGTCAAATGCACAAAAGAAAAGTAACATTCATACGTATGCATGAAAAACTTTTTTTAAAGAGGGTTATCTATATATTTCATTCCCTGGAATTTACTGCTAATGCAAAGCACTTCCACTCCCCTCTAATTAATCTCAGGACTTCAATGCTGATTTTTCCTCTTAAAGCTAAAAAAAAATGCTGTCAGGAAATTTATTTATATACTTGATTGCACTTACATTTCATTTCATTTACAAGCTGATTAGTAGTATCAAACCAATTTCTGTAAACACCTATCGACTGAGATAATTGGTCTCTCTCCCTTGTAAGTGTTGCCATCTGTTGCTGCTTCTTGAAATCTACATGAAAAAAATACATAGATATAATTAGAAGAAAATACAGTAACATATTTAGTTAATTTAAACACGAGCAAAAATCTATTAGTCTGTTACACAGTTTTTAGTATTAGTAGTCCAAGGGACCCAAATGTAGTCTGTTCTAGGGAGAAACAAGCATTTTAGAGCAAATGAAACATACCATTGTAAAACATAAATGACAGACGGTATGGTTCCAAAGGTTTTTTCAAACCTGGCAGATCTGGCTCAAATACAAGAATATATTCAGTACTATCTCTTCCAGGACTGTTTTCAGCCAGCACTAGGTTCTAGTTTAAAAACAAACAAAGAAACAGAAGTTTAAAATAACACACAAAATAAAACAAATGATGTTCAAATAATAAAATTCATAAAATAACCTAACACCTAATGCATATATAATACTACTACAGGTATAAGTATTGGCTTGGAAAAATCTTTCATTTCCTAAACATTCAATTTCCTAATAAAAATAAGTAAAATATGAAGATTTAGCATTAAGTAGTTTATTATTTTAGAACTGAGGTTGTTTCACCTGCTTAAAGAGCCTTATTTTTAGTTATATATTTTATTGGAGAGACATATGCTCAGAAAAAACATTTTCTGCATCATCCCATAGGCAAGACTTCTTCAGATCTACTTCATGCAACATTATGAGCAAATGTAAACAGAATATTAAGAACCAAGCGCATAAACACAAAGAGGGAAAACAATCCATCCCCAGTGCTGAATTAAACTTATTGCTGTTAACATGAAGTAGACGGCGTGTTCAAAATGAATGAAAAGTATATATTCAATATACATCCAATTTCTCAGAATCTCATATACATATATATAATTAAAAGTAAAATCAAAGTAAAAGCAATATCTAAGTGTACTGTTACTTTGGGAAAAGTATCATGCATAAAATGAATAACGTTTATAACAGAATTCCTAACATTTCCACCTTTAATATGTAGAAATTGCTACTCAGCTGGCCAAATCAAGAGAGAGGTGGTTGCAGCCTAAAAGAAGAGACAGATATGCAACCTTCAAAGATAAGTCTTCATGACTTTCAAAAAATATTGCAGCTACATGTTTAATCAGGATAAATCTGCAGCAGAAATACCTTTTCCTTTGAAAACTTATACATTTTCCTTCATTAAACAAATTTCACCTTCTTGAAGCTTGACACAGAGGTAAACGTGTCAAGATTATCACCTGCATTATGTTGATGCTAGTTGTATGAGATTATGGTTCTTAACATGATGCAGCAACTTCAAGGTATTTCAAAAAGCACAACGTTTCCCCATCCCCCTCCAATTGCTAACCATAGGAAGAGTATGTTAAAACACAATCAGCAAATCCTTTCTGCATGAGTTTTGTGAGCTGCCTAAAGTCAGAGAACTTGCTGCAAAGAACACAACCATAAACTGCCTGAAGAAGGGATTCACTAAAATGGAACTGCTGCTCGTGAGGTAGTGGGGAACAGAAACCGCTGTCAAAGGCAGTAGAATTTCATCAGATCACAGTAAAGACGCAGCAGAAGAAAACCAAACAAAAATCAAATCAACCCAGCAAAATGCAATTAGAAGGAGAAAACATCTACTTCAAAAAAAAAAAAAAGGCAGCCAACAAATGAACAAAAACAAACAACTCTTGTGCCTCTCCAACCCTCCTCAGGTTATAGATAAGTTATTAGACACTGAAGCACGACTGAAGTGATTACGTCACAATGACCCCATAGCAGGTTCCTAGTATAAGGAAGAAACTGCTGATTCCTGCATCAGAAAGTTGTCTGAAAAATTATCCTGTAATTTTATCTGACCAGGCTGAGTCCACTCTATGAGGCTGTTATTCAACTCAACACTAGGAAGTCAAATGAAAAAAATTAATCTGTTTAAATATCTACCAGAGGCACAGATGCAAGATTAGTGGAGAAATGTGCTACTTTATTAGACTACTGGTTCCATTCCCTATATATATGTGTGTGTGTGTGTATACACATACACACCTATTTTAGCATGGGAACAGACCTGTTGACTAAAATTCTCTGTAGGCTGTTAGGAAAGACATCATGGGCATTCTACTTAGAACAAATGAGTGACTCTGTCTCAAGTTATTTTTTCTGATAAACTTGAATAGTGTCTGATTTTCTGCACATACATGTTTTAAAATCCACCTTTTATACTACACTTTATAACAACCATTATGAACGGAATTCATACATTTTAAAAATTCAATCTGTATTCGTTGAAAAAAAGTGGCTGGGATGGCATGACTACAATACACAGTATTTTCAGAGGCATGTAAGAGCTCTTCAGCAAAAAGTATGCAACTAAACAGGCACTGCAGAGATTTGTCATATTGAAATGTGCCAAAGCATTTTTTAACAATCAAGATGACTGATTACTAAAACAACGTATAAAAGGAAGTAATAATGTTTTTTCTTTAATTCTTCAAATAAGAACAGGACACCTTTCTGTAAAGCATATGTAAGTTAAGTTAGCTTAATAAAATGTAAAGAGAGTAAGATAAAATTGAACTAAATATATGTGAGGAGGTTAGACTAAATGACTATAAGATATTAAAGCCAGAGAGTATTACAAATAATAATATTGTAAAAGACAACTAATATTAAAAATTTAATTCCAAATTAGTAAAGTGTTATTTATGCATGGAATTTAAATGAGAAGAATTGTCCAGATCATCCTGAATATCCTAGTCTCCCATCAATTTC
This sequence comes from Oreortyx pictus, assembly GCA_036925125.1. Classification (NCBI taxonomy): domain Eukaryota; kingdom Metazoa; phylum Chordata; class Aves; order Galliformes; family Odontophoridae; genus Oreortyx; species Oreortyx pictus. The sequence goes on along the minus strand of JAUPFR010000003.1, from coordinate 46,204,736 downwards.
TTGAATATAAGCTTCCCTTGACTTGATTTGCAAGAATCATCAGTTTTGAATGACTTTCCTACACACTTTCTGAAAATCAGCAACCAAATAGAGAATAAATAACTTATCTTCATATCAAGAAGGGAGCCTACAATATATGCTGACCCTCCACAGACTGTGGCTAAGTGTAAGATCATCTTTGAAATGGTAGCAAAATAGGCTTCAAATCTAGGCTTCAATAGATTTGTAGCTTGTGGAACTGAGAATTTCAGCCACACTTACAATTTGAGCTGATCCTCTGTCAAATGGGAACACAATTGCACTGATTTTCCCCTGAAACTGTGGGATCTCTGTATCATCTTCATTGGGGCTCTTAATTTTTGCTATTATTCTTCCAACTAAGTCAGTTCCAGTGTGATTGTTGTATTCATCCTGTAAAGTAAAAGAACAGAAAAGTTAGCTTGGAGCATGAACAAGAACCAAAACAAGTAATTCACTCATAAAAATCAAAGAATCATCTAGGTTGGAAAAAACCTTCAACAAAATCAAAGTCCGACTATCAACCTGACCTAAACCACATTCCTTAGTGCCACATCCACACCTCTCTCAAATACCCATAGGGATGGGGACTCCACCACCACCCTGAGCACCTTGCTCCAATGCATAATCACCCACTCATTGCAGAAATTCTCCCTAGTGTCCAATTTAAACATACCCTGGTGCAAACTGACACTGTTTCCTCATAACCTCACTGCAACCTTTAAGAAAGTGATAGTTTCCTTTCACCATCATTTACTAAAATCAGCCCAAATTCCTTCAGCTGCCCTTCATATGTCTTTTTTTTCCTAATCCCCTCATCAGCTTCACTGCTCTTCTCTGCACACAGACCCAAAACTGAATGCAAAATATTCAAGGTGTGATCTCACCTGTGGCACATTCAAGGGGACAATCAATTCCCTAGTCCTGCTGGCCACGCTAATTCCAGCGCAGGCCAGGATGCAGCAGGCCTTCTTGGCTACCCAGACACGTTGCTGACTCATGTTCAGCTGACAGCTGTCCAGCAGCCCGATGTACTTTTCTGCCAGCCAACTTACTAGCCATTCTTCCCCAGCTGCTGTACGGGATCGGTATGACTGAAGAGCGGCATCTAGCACTTATCCTTGTTGGATGTCATGTGACTGGATTAAGCCCATCGATCCAGTCTATCCAGATTCATACCCTCAAGCAAACTGGACAGTGCTGCTTAACTTGATACTTCTGAAATTTATTGAGAGTGCACTTGATCTCCCTCCAGATCACTTATAAAGATGTCTAACAAAACATGACCCAAGACTGATCCCCGGCGAACATCACTAGTGACTGGCTGCCAACTGGACTGAACTCCATTCACTGTGACTCTTCAAGCCTGACATTCCAAACAGCTTTTCACCCAGCAAAACGTACACCTGTTCACATCAGGAGAAGCTACAGACCTTTCCTCAACTATTAAGTGGGTTATCTTGTCATAGAAGATTCGGTTAGTCAAGCAGGACCTAACTTTCATAAATACATGCTGACTGCTTCTGATAATCCAATTATACTGTATGTGCTGATGATTCAAGAGGATCTGTTCCCATTAGATTACGGGCTTTTTATCGATCCCTGTTACTATCTTCCAATACAGAGGCAAGGTAACCTCAGAACAATTGGCCTTACTCATAAAGACTGAGGCAAAAGAAGGCATTAAGTACTTCAGCCTTATCCTCATCTTTCATCACTTTCCACCACTTCACCACATTTCCCCTCACATCCAACAAAAGATGGAGATTTGTCTAAATTCTCCTTTTGCTGTTAATGTATTTATAAAAGCATTTTTTATTCTTTTACTACACTAGCCAAACCAAGTTCCAGTTGACCTCTGGCCTTGCACAACCTGATGGGTTCCCTCACCACCTGCATCGCTAATTTATCTGTGACATCCTGCAAGAATCTCCTAGATTGTTTCCTCTCTGCTGTACTGTATTTTTTAGCAGACATCTGGGAAGCTGAAGTCTCTCTCCCCCCATGAGAAAAAGGACTGGTGATTGTGTAACCTTTTCTAGTTGCCTGTAGAGTTTTTCATCCGCCTTTTCACCCTGGTTGAGTGGTATTATTAACAGACATTCACCATAACAGCTTTATTGGACTTTCCCCCCACATCTACTGAGAGATATTTAACACTTTCATCACTACTGCCCAGCTTAACACAGTCAAGGTATTACCTAAAGTATAGAACTAGCCCTCCTCGGCATTCCTGTAAAGGCTGTAACCTTCTAACACAGTACTCCAGGCAAGCAAGTTGTCCCAGCACATCTTGCTGAGGGCAATGATATAATAGCACCGAGACTAACTAAAACTTGCAGTTTGCCCATGTACTGTGTGTACATGGAAAGATTCTGACAACAGAGGGGCTGCAGGGTGGCCTCTGTGAGGAGATGCCAGGGTTAAACCACGCCAGATACAGACAGTTTTAGCCAGCTTCTATGGCCCCACTGCAGGACAGAGATCCTTCTGAAGTGCCCCAGGTGCTAAAGCAGAAATTCCCCTGAAGCCCTTGTGAGACCACAGTTGGGGGAGAAGTGCAGTCCACTGGACTGCAGTCCATGGAGAGGATCATGGTGGTGCTGGCAGCCACACTGCAGATGTTTTAGGACTCTAAAAAAGAGCAGATGGCTAGGTCCTGAAAGAACAATCACCTGTGGAGAGTCTACAAGGGAGCAGATTCTTCCTGAAAGGCTGCAGCCTATGGAGAAGACTTATGCTGGAAAAGGGCAACAGAGTGAGGAGGAAGGAGTAGCAGAGAGGAGATGTTATGGATTAACTGTAAACCCCATTCCTTATCCTCCCTGCTTCTCTGGGAAGGGAGACAGAAGAGACAGGAGTGAAACTGAGCAAAGGGTAGATGACAATGGATTTTATTTTTTCTATTTTTTATTTTTTTTACCTTTGTGGCTCACTACCCAAATTTATTCTAATTGGTAATAAATTAAATTAATTTTCCCATGTTGTGTCCATGATGGCAACTGGAAAGCAATCTCCCTACATCCCAGTGCACACTTAAAGTTCAGGAAATCTGACTTTTTGTTAAGGAAGATGCCATGAGAAACTGATTTATGGAACAAAAATCATATATACCACAGAAGTTTCTCTCTGTAAGTGTTTTCCCATAAAATATGGAAACACGTTTTCCTGTAGCAACAAGAAATGGATTTTAATTGAGATATTCCTAAATCACATTCCTAAATTCACATGCACACACCACATTAACCTAGAGCTAACTTTCCAGTGCAGGTCTCTTATCAAATATTTAATGCATAATAAGAGCATTAAATAATGAAATAGAAACACAGAATGGTTTGGGATGGAAGGAACCTTTGAAGATCACCGAGTCCAATCTTCCTGCCATGGTCAGGGACAGCTTCCACTACATCAGGTTGCTCAAAGTCCTATCCAACCTGACCTTCAACACTTTCAGGGATGGGGTATGCTCAGCTTCTCTGGGAAACCTGTTGCAGTGCCTCACAACACATATAGTGAAGAAATTTTTCCTTTTATGTAAAACTACCTCTCTTTTAGTTTAAAGCCATTACCCATTCTCCTATCATTACATGCACTTGTAAGAGAGTCTCACTTTATCCTTCTTAGAAGCCACCACCCCCCTCAAAATACTGGAAAGCAACAGTAATGTCTCCCGAGTCTTCTTTCTTTCATAATTTCCTTGTAGAAGTGTTCCACTCCAAACTGGTGTGGCCTTCCTCTGTACTCACTCCAATAAGACCATTTTCTTATGTTTGGGGCCCCAGTGCTGAACACAGTACACATGAGAGAAGAGCAGGAGGGAAAAACCACAGTCCTCAAGTGTGTCACACTTTTTTGACGTAGCCTGGGATATGATTAGCTTTCTGTGCTGCAAGTGTGCACTGACAACTCAATTTTTCATCCATCAGTAACCCCAAGTCCTCCTCTGCAGGGCTGCTCTCAATCTACTGGTCCCCAGTCTGTACTGGTGTTTGGGATTGCTCCAACTCAGGTAAAGGTAAAGGACCGTGCACAAAGGTTCCTTTGTATGGCATCCCTTCCCTCTGAAATATCAATTGCACCACTTAGCTTGGTGTCATCAACAAACTTGCTGAGGGTGTGCTCAATCGCTCTATGTCATTATTAAAAATAATAAACGCTACTAGTCCAAGTATAGACCCCCGAGGGATATCACTCGTACTGATTCCCACCTGAACATTGAGTCTTTCAACCACAACTCTTTGGATGCATCCATTCAGCCAATTTCTTATCCACTGAATAGTCCACCTTCCAACCTCTCCCTTCCCAGTTTAGAGATAAGGATGTGAGAGACCATGCCAAAAGCCTTACAGAATTCCAGGCAGATTACATCAGTTTCTTTTCTAATATTCACTGATTTAGTCCTTCCATCAAAGGCCACCAGATTGGTCAGGTGCAATTTGTACTTTGTGAAGCCATGCTAGCCATCTCAAATCATCTCCCTGTCTGCCATTACACAGCTTCAGAGAGGATCCATTCTAAGATTTTCATAGGCATAGAGGTGAGGCTGACTAGTTTCCGGGGTCTGTCTTTCTCCTCTTCTAAAAATATGGGAGAGATGTTTCACTTTTACTAGCTGCTGGGGACTTCACCCAACTAGCATACTTTTCAAAGACAGTGATTTGGCAGCTCCACCAGTCAGTTCCCTCAGGGTCCTGGAATGCATCTCGTAGGGTCCCTCAGACTTAAGTACATTCAGGTTCATCCAAAGGTCTTGAATCCAGTGCTCACAGTGGAATTTATCTCAGTCCCTGCCTTGAAGTTAAGGGACTTGAGAAGAGTGGGTACAGAGACTGCCAGTGAAAACTGGGGCAATAAAACAAACAAAAAAACCCAACAACAACAACCTTTCTCCAGGTCTGCTGTCATCAGTTTACGAATCTTAATACACTTTACGTTTTTGAATCCTGTTTTTAGTTTTGTTTTCAATTATTACAACACGTAGATGTGGCAATTAGGGACATAGTTTACTGGCCATGGTGGTGATGAGCTGGTGGTTGAACTAGATGATCTTAAGGAATCTCTTGCAACACCAGTGATTCCAGATTTAAAATAAATATTTAATGGCTTTAGCCATGTTTATTAATAGTTAAAACAGAAGACAGTAGCAACGCCATACAGCAAAACTCAACTCATTTTTAGCCATTTCCCTAATAATGATTTTGTATAAAAGTATAGTTACCATTACGTGGAGGCATAAGTCCTTGACCAGTGTACGGCTAGTGATTGTTCGAACATTGGAAACTGCTGGAGTAGCTGGTAAAGAATCAGGTAACAGGCGTACTGGATCATTGGGTACAACTTCAACTATAATCTATCAGAAAAGGAAGAGGAATAAAGTAAAACAAAGCAAAATGAAGTCTGATAGAATTCATGACAATCCACCTACACACAGTTGATTAAATACTGAAACAAATGCATACAAAATATACTGACAGTCTTGAAGCAAATTAGGATAACCATGAAGAAGTTATACTAGGATACAAATTATGAAGTTCTGTTACTCTCCCAAATTTCTGCTTAATTAAAGAGTAATTTTTTGCACAGTATCATAGTATTTGATGGTTCTCTATTACATGTTCTTGGTTACATGTAGTTAATTACACTTTCAAACCTGGTCACTGCTGAGCATGTTTGTCTTATCCATTGCAAAAGTAAACTGGATACTGTAAGTGCCCACTCTCTCTGGAATCACTTTATCCCTAAAGTAATCAAAAAACAAAACAAACAGAAGTTGAAGTGACAAGTAAATAAGTATGCAAGCAATTCAAATTTTGAGCAGTCTTCCTAACTGGGTAGAATTCTGCTGAGGTATGACATATGTAATAATCCGTAATAACCTTCAACAAGAAGGCCACAGAAATTTCTTGAGAACTCTTCTAGCATAAGCTTTTCGGAAAATTGGATGAGGAAAGTTGCTTCCAAGAGTTTGCCCCTACGAAACATGATGTTTGTTGTGGCCCCATTATTTAGAAGCCACAGAATCATAGAATTGTAGGGGTTGGAAGGGATCTCTAGAGATCATCGAGTCCAACTCCCCTGCTAAAGCAGGCTCCCTAGACCAGGTTGCACAGGTAAGCATCCAGTAGTCTACTCCTGTTCCCGCAATGAATCCAATGAATTCTCAAAAAGCTACTGAAATGGAACGTAGAGATATTTAGATCTACCACAACAAGTTCTCTCAAAGTTCAATCATTTGGCTTGAGTTTACACAATATCTGAGTAGATGATTCCTTCTGCTACTCAGAAATTGTACAAAGTTGGGTCACCATCAATGGCCAAGGTTGAGCATATCGAGAGAGAATCCCTAACATCAAAATACGAAGGAAAGACAGATGCTTACATTTCTGTGGATAGAAACACAATTTCACACAGCAAGGAAGGCCACATACTATTTGGATGACAGCTGCAGTCTTCCAATGAACACAATGGATACTTAAGTAGTGACTTATAAACACTTATAAACCTTTGAGGAAAAGCAAACACTTTCTAACCCAGAGTCAGACAATATTCTGAGATTACGACTTGTGACAATCTTGAATTGGCTCAGATGATTCTTGCTTTCAGCATACATTTCATCTGTTTTATTAGTAACAGCAAGCAATTTGATTCCTCTGAATTTTTTTGAAAAAGAATATGGTGCAAAAAATATAGAAGAAACAGTTAATCTAAAATAAATAAATAATCTCAATGTTTCATCTATCTGTAGACTGGGGTATGGCTTTTTTGTACATCGTATAGAAGAAGCACAGTTCTACTTTCCTTTCTACATTTTTTCCAGGTTAAAGTTTTAAAGTAGCATCTGCCTTATCAGGATGCATTAACTGCATTACTGAGTTGTGATCAGTCTGCTACGGGTCTTGGTGTGGCTAAAAAACCTCTAACCAGGCATAATCTTTAGAAAAAAGAAATTTAGAAATGCATTAGGAGCATCCATATAACAAATCTAGCACTAGATGATAACCATGAGTGACTATGCCAAGGACATGAAAACAAGAGAGAAATCAGGTGGTAGACAGGTGATGTCATTACATCAATGAGTAATGTACACTTTCCTAAAGGTACTGCTTAATGAGAAGTCTCTACCAACTGATAGTTCTCTCAAATCTTTCAGAAAGGAATTTTACTCTTAGACATTTGTAGCCAACTAGGAAATAACAGAGTGATGGCAAGTTTTTTGTAATTCCAAATTCAAATCTATGCAAGTTTTTTTCTATAAGATATATAATTATATTCCATAATTATAATTATATTCCATAAATTTCTATTGCATTCACTTACTATGTACTTCTCCTGTGAGAAGCACTACGTAGGTGAATGTGATATGTACTTTTCCTGAAGGTATAAATATGTTATACAACGTGTCTTGTTTTAGCAATGTTTTAGTGCTTTCTTATGTTTTAGCTACATCCATTACTAAGTGTTCCACAGAATAAGTATTGTCATAGAAATGCATCTTATACTTGGTAGAAATCTGCATCAATCCTCAGTTCTGGAGAAGTTAATTTTAGAACTTTCTGTGTGGCTTGTAGAAAGTTACATCTCAAAAGCAAAACTGTACCCTTATTTCTGCAATCTTCTTTTGATACAACTATCAAACACAGCCTTATAAGGCTGTGGAATCTTGAATGTCTTTATCTTAAAGACCAGTATCTTAGTAATAATATCAAATGCCATGCCTAAATAGTTACAACTCCTATTGACATGTTCTTTGGTTTTTTTTTTTGTTTTTTTTTTTTGTTTTTTTTTTGTTTTTTTTTTTTTTAGTTAGTTATAATCTCCTATATGGAAATCTTCACTTACAAATAAATTACATGTATTGCTTTCCCAAATAGTAGATTCTTGGCTGGATATAACAAAGGAAATACAAATGGTGATAAATTTACACTGTGTATCAAGCTGAGCCAGAACTTTGGATTTCAGCCTCATCTAACTGCTTCCCAGGAAAACAAAGTTCCTCTGCTGTTCTGATGGAAGAACCAGGATCAACTGTGCAAAACTGTTATTTGCTGTGTACCAGTGATCCTAAAGTCTGCATTCTAAAAAGAGAAGGCAAGTTTAAAATCTGGAGACAATAGCTTGAAGCAACAGCCAAGACTACCGCTATTCAACTTACCCCATCCAATAGCATGCCTGCCAGACATAGATGTATAAGGAATGAGGCAACCAGACATCAGCATTAACATGAACTCTAACTTCTGTCATCTAAGATGCTATCTCTGACTGAAAGAGCACTAAGCGGACAAGAGCAAACTCATGGCTCAAGACTAACAGCTACAGAATGGGCTTAATCAGAGTTCAATCTGTTTTGTCTAACCTGCAATTCTAAAGCAGTTGAACATTATGCTGAAGAGAATTAAAGAACGTTACTACAGTTCTTGCTCTGCTAGCATTTCTCATGTAATATACTACCTTAGACTCTCTTTTTCTCTTTTCAGATTAAAACAAGCGTCAAATATATCTTGGGAATAATACAATTCTCATACTCATCACAACATGCTAATACATTTCATAGCGCTGCATTACACTAAATCTTTAACAGATCATTACTACCAAAAACTACACACAATAGCTGCATCAGAAATTACAAATTAAGTACTGCTATACCTGAAATAAAAGAAGCCATCTTCCTTGTCATCCTTCACTTTACTACAGCTAAATGTTGTAACCTGAAAGGACGCAAAATAAATTTAAAAAATAACATTACATACTTGAAAGTACTTTGCTAGTAATATGCTGTCAAGTCTCTATGATTTGAAGGTAGGTCACTCAGAAAATAACACCTTCTATTTATTTCCACTGAAAGTACAACAAACAAAGAACACCATAACACTGATAGAGCAAACTCTCAGCTACAATACATGATTCTTCAACAGAGTCACCACCATTAGCAACATGTTTTTTCCAGTCATAAACATGAGCCTGCATGCTAAGCTCATAAAAATCTGCACCAGAGGAGGTGAGCCATTGCCACTGTTGCCACTGCTGAAATGCACCACCCACCACCTCTCTGTACTCACATTCACTGTTTGTTCTCGATAAATGTTCAGCAAGTGTCGATGAATGACACAGATGCAATTTATTCTGTGTAGAGGAATTCAATTACATTCCATGACTTCCCCTCTGTTGCCATTTGTTGCACAGCAATAAAATGCTGTGCCATCTACTGCCATACCACCAACATCTGCCTCTGATGTCATGGGCCAACGCAGTAAAACATAAAGCATTTTTTTTTTGGAACAGCCCTCATAGTACTGACAGCACAGTTATTCAATGAGACTACCTATAATTTAGTGTTACTTTCATATTCCTAGTCCTGGGACTGTCTTTTGTGCAGTCTCAGGGTCTCAACTTTTAATAAGCTCCCGGCTATTATTAAGCTTCTGCAGAACAGAAGCACTTCTACACTTACTATATTACTATGTAGTATTTCAGTAGTCTGACAACTTGTTACACAGCAGATTGTCAAACAAATAGGAGTGATAAATGTCATTTAAGATCTAGAACAAGATATCGATTTAAGTCAAATCTGTGAAAATTTCCATTACATAAATCTTTGCCCTATGTTAACATTTTGCTATCCATTTTGAAAACATTTTGATGACTTACATCAGTTGGTATCCTAGTTCCACTGCCCTGTCCTTTCCACATTTTCATAGAAATACGTGCTGGATTAATATTTTTGATAATATTGTCATCTTCAGAAAGAACACTGACCATAAAATCTGCAGAACGAAAAAAGACAATTATTTATGATTTTTTTAATTGAAACTTAAAATGACCAAACTTGATCAGTTTCTTGATCTCACTCCTACCTAGGGGAAAAAACACAAAACCCACATTTCCAATGAAACTCAAGCAACAAAAAAACCTGAAAAACAGCATGGAAATCAGTTTGTCCCTCATCCTGCAATTGTATTAGATAACAATCCTTATTTAGGGAAAAAACAACAGCAAAACACCACTAAGTTCTTAAAAATCCCCACTAAATTTAAGTCTGGCGTACCCAGGTTATCATCCTTACTAAAAGCATGTCAGGTTGCATCCTGCTGTTACAAAAGAACAATAACCAACTGGTTAAGCAGTTGATTTCTTTCTTCAAGGACTGGAAATCCATATTTCCCTCTCCTTTCAAAAGTGCTTGAGGCATTGAACTACTGAATAAAAAGGCACACACTGCCTTTTTACATTCTCCCCTATCTACTAGCCACATTGTAATAAAAAGAACTTAGGATAAGAACCTTAATCAGTTTGGCTATTTCTTACAACTAGTATGATATACTTAGTAGTAGGATATACAGACATACTTAACTCCTCCATTGGAGGACTGATTCTACAGTCAAAATATCGGTCTTTTAAAATCCCAGTTCAAATAATTTAGTTTTTCCTATAAACTCCACAGAAACTTCAGTGGTCTGAAAGAAAAGCAATATAAGATAGAAGAAAGCAACCATTCTAGTTGTAAATGCTAATTGAATACTCTGACACTACAGCTACAGATAGCTTTCAAGCGTGTAACTGAAGCTGTACTGTTCAAACAGCTGAATACTGCACATCAAGGAAGAACTGTGCTTTGATGTGTATAAAAAATTCAAGCATGATTACAGGTATACCTGAGTTCACCAGTAAATCCAGTAATTAGGATGCTTGTTAAATACGAGACTGTTAATAAGGAATTTGATATCTAACTTAAAAATCAAAATGTAATATCACATGATTTTAACTCCTGAAGAAGTTGTCTACTTGTCTTCCTCCCCTCTGGTTGACTTATACTACATTTGAAAGAAGATGAATTTTATGTATTAGTTACTCCTCTCTTAAATCTTCAAGTTCTGTAAACTCAGTGATGTTTGAAAAAGCACACTCTTCCACACTGTCTGCAAAGTGAAAGCCTCTTTCAAGTTAGCTTCCATTTGCACTGTAACAATGGAAGACGTGAAGAAGTATGACAGTTAACGTTCATTCACATGCTTCTCATTTTTTATCTGTCTTGTGAAAGTAACTAAGTTAGTCTTCTGTTCCTTTAACTGTGTGGAAAGAAAGTCCTGGGTTTATTTATAAAATTGCAAATAAGAATACCTTAAGAACGAGCAGAATTAGTATACTAATATCTGCTTACATGGAAACTACTGCTAGCTAGAGACCTGATCTCCTCAGAAGACTGGTTTCTATCAAAGAGTCCTTATACTTACCAGGAAAGGTGCCTCCTGCTGGAAAAGAAGCATTTTTGTCATATTTAACATTCAAGCGGATGGGCTTGTCAGGATCAGGAAGGACATTTAGTGTAATAATGGGACAATCTAATGCAATCTTGTTGTATGAAGCTCTAAGCTGTAAAGTGTGTTCTCCCCTGAAATATAAAGAAATCATAAAAACTGTTATAAAATCTCTTTCAAAAAGACAACTATCAACATATCTCATATCTGAATCATGTACACGAAAGCTGAAGAAACAAAATCATAAAAGAATTTCACGATATCAGTAGTAAAGGGGAGAAAAAAACAGAAGTGTTAAGGTAAAATTAGAAACATACGAAAGAAGAAAAAATCATAGTTTAAGATATTCTTGAGATAGTAGCTTATTAAATTTAATTAGCTTGATCCTTTCATTGTCTATCTGCAAGACACTAACAACTGCAGCAGCTGTAAGTTGCAAAAGACAGTATGGTAGAAAACAAGCATAACTAATTAAAATGTTGCCAAAGGAACGATCTGCTTTGACAGTTTCCAAAGAGAGAATGTGTTAAACACATATCTAGCACTGCTAGCACATAGTGACTTTACTTCCGTGTAATAACTGCATGCTGGCTGTACTCCCCAGCCAGTTTTGATTATGCTAAAAAGGTAGGGTGCTGCCACTGAACACACTGGCTTCTAACAGCCAGTAATATGCTGATAACTAGTTTACCATTCACCAAATTGTGAACATTACAAACACAGTTTGTAATATTGTTTTTTATGAACTCCTGTAGGTACGAATGCAAAAATATTAAAAGCTCTTAGTCCTAGCTTCTAAGCTACCTAAAACCAATCTAGTTATAAGTAGAGTTCTTATGAACTAAGCATTACCAACTTTTAATCAGTTTTTCTCTTTCCCACGATATCCATAAGACCTTTATTTAGTAGGCACTATATTAACTTGTAGGTCCTGGTCCCTGTCAATCAGAAAATAATCTTAAAATCTTGAATTGGTACAAGTGATATTTCAGATTTTTTTTAACGGAAATTGGCTATAATTAGTCAAAACTATCTAGATCTGTGTCTCATAAAAGCATGCCTCCTCAGGGAAGTGGTCATTGCACTAAGTTTGCCAGAATTCATGAAACATCTGGACAACTCTCTCAGCCATGTAGTATGATTTTTGGGTGGTCTTTTGTGTAGAGCTGGACTTGATAGTCCTTATGGGGCCTTTCCAATGTGGGATATTCTATGATTCTATGCCTACAAATTCCTGTTTTTGAGCATTCACTAAGAAAAAGTAAACAAATAAAAAAAGAAAAAAGAAGCTTTCAATTCATCTTCCTAAGAAAACAAAGTTTAGGCTGTTCCATCTCAATATATTTCCTGTTAAGACTGGCCAGTTGATCCAAAAGTTAAAAGGGGGACCAAAATCTTAAATGGCCAGAAGGAATGTGTAAAAAAGCTGAATTACTACAACTGAAGAAATGGAAATGCAGAATACAAATTGATCCCCTACAGCTTTCTAGAAAATGGGAAGTGCTAGAAGAAAGAGTCCCGAGTCATTTTCTTCTTTATGGAAAAAATAACCTTTCAGTTCAGTGCATTGGTTCACTAACCACTCCAAAAAAAAAAAATAAATAAATAAAATTACACAAACCCCGAACTAGCTATGGCTTGTGTTGAATCATGCTTAAGCAGCAAGACAAAACAGTAAGATGCAGGAAAAAACTCTAGTGTTATCAAGCAAATCTCAGGGATACAGGCAGCAGAAGTGTAAGCACCAGGAAAATAAAGAAATTATGAATTTGAAAAGTCAGACAGGACACATGAGTGTAAAGTGGATCCAGACAGACTGATTTGAAGAAGGAGGAGATACAGGACACAAATCTGCAGAAAATGAGACTTCATATTTTCTTATTTGCAGTAGAAATAAAATTTGGTTTTCCTTCTGTTTTTCCTCACTAGAATTCTTTTGGATAATTTACCTAACCCCTTAAACACTGATTAGCACCTCAAAGTGGAGTTTCAATACTCCTAAAACATGTTCCTATTTTAAAAGCACGATGTTTTGTTCTGGACACATAAAGGCTGTAAACTTTGAATGCTTTAAATGACTTACACATACACTAGGTACAGCCCAGCAATGATAAGTTGTGTTTTACCATGACGAGAAGACTTCAGAAAATTAGAGCAGCAGCTTCTCAGAAGAAGAAAGAAGCCATTTTTACTTAGTTAAGCACTTAATTTCTTAAAGCTCACTATGTGGTTTTCCACCAGCATCTAAATAATAAATGTTTGACCTTATCTCTAGACAATTTCCTGGTAGATAAGTTATGAAATGCGCAGCTTAAATGTATCTAGCAAGCGACATTTCAGAATTCAATTTTTCCACATAATTTTCACTACTTACCTAGGTGCATGAATACTAATAACTCCCAGGTTAGCCCTACCATTGTCATCTGTTTTATGTTGCTGGTTTGAAGGAACAATCTGTCAAAAAAAATATTTTTTATTCTTTCAATGACACAGAAGTAGTATCAAAGTCTTAGAATAAAGTGTATACCTCATTTGCCTAAATACTGTCTTTCCATTTGAGTAATAGTTACTTTGAATTTTTTGGACTCTAAATTAAGGAAAGATACACTGTTGTGAATATGATATTAGGATGCTTCAGAATTTTCTCTGCTAGTTTTTGAAGACATTCACTTGACCTGAACTAGGATATCTTCGTTCTTTAACAGGTTTAAATATTTAATAGATGTTATTTCTTTAACTGCTATTGATACTATCACGCCATCCATAAAACATATTAATATGTTTCCAGATTCTAAAACCTTCTATAAATTGTCTATTCCCTTTCAGTGTTTTTCCATCCGCGCAGATGTTCCTGGGTAGCAAAAATTAAAGAATGATTAAACCTTAGTACAAACAACAAAAGCATCTGTGTCTACCTTCCCTTTTCCCCCATTCTGTCAAAAGAAGTAAGATTGCTAGATAACTTAGAGAAAAGTGTTACAAGTGATTAATCATGGTACCTCACTAATCAATATTCAATGGCAAACAAAAGCAAATCTCTACACCAAAAGAAATGGTATTTAACCAAATAATAAAAAGAAACTTCCCATCACTGTTCTAGTGTAACAACAGAAATGCCTTACACATTTCCTGTTTACCTAGTACTTTAATCAGGTTTGGCTCTACTTTCTTTGAAGTCAACCGAAATTCTGCTCCTTGCTTCAAGGAGTTCTGGCTGAATCTCATGATTATAAAATAACTTCCCACTACTCACTGGTGTTCTTCAAGGTGAACAGCAGAGAAGCTATCACTACACTTTCCTTATGAACCAGAGAATTTTCGAGAATTTTTCAACTATGGATGCCAGGATCTTAGATTTAGAATCTATCCTCTCAGAGAAACAGGTGGTAAATTTTAGAGACTACTAACACACTCTTAAAAGTACAGAGAAGATATTTCCTCTGAAAATGGGCATGTACACTGTCTTAGCCTTACCTAAGAAATACCTTGTCAGTGTATCAGAAGAACCTCAGATAGTAGCTTTAAAGTTTAGAGGACAGCATAGGAAGCCATGGACACACTCTGAGTTCTTGTGTAATGAATTCCTCTCTAAAGAGGGAAATCAATTTTTTACACTGATGACACAACACAACAGAATCATGCAAAAGTTTGTTGTTGAATAGTATTTGGCATTAAATTGCCTTCCCCTTTTCAGGGGGAAGCATAAACTTTGGAAGACTAAATGTCTAGTCTGGCACAAAAAAAAAAAAAAAAAAAAAAAAAGCATCTGGAATTGTTGAGGTGGGCAATCCTTCTGCAAAATCATTTTCTTTCCCAAATCTCATGTCAGTAATTTACATGAATGAAACTACTTTAACAAAAACAAACACAAAATTAAGAGTTGATTGATACTGGATCAGCTATGAAAGCATGAATTTATCTTACCATGTAATCACAGAAGGGCAATGGCAAAAAAGAGTGCTTAACGGTTCAAATGGAAAGTAGCATTGTAAAGATATTTTCATTTTTTAGAAATGCTAAGAAAACTGTCAGAAAATATCCTCTTCTGAAGACTATATTCAGCTTAGCAAAATCATTTTTTATTTGATGCTACTGTACTTCACAGAAACTAGTGCTTTGTGCATTTTCACTTTTGGGTTGCATGTAGGAGTTTGGGGATTTTACCGCTGAGCCACACTCATTTAGTTTTGGACCCACAGCACAGAGAATGGAGTACAGAAAATTCATGCTGCAACCACAGATTACCAGGTTTAGAAGATTTATCCTCTAAGTCGTGAAATGTAAGAGGACAGCATATCTGAGAATTTCAGTTCTCAGAAGCTTCTCATAACCTCTGGGAGACTGTGCATACACGCTATTTGAAATGCCAAGGCAAGACAGCTCTCCTGCAACCTTCTGTTTGAAAACACAGCATACCACCACAAAGTCTCTTTGACTAGGCACCCTAACCACAGTGTATTACTGTCGAGTTTGTATGTCCTACCAAGAAAAATGGAACCAGAAGCTCCGCAGAGCTGCAGCTGCCTTCACAAAGGCACTGGGGGGGGGGGGGGGCAAGCTCAAAAAAATTCTAAACTATGAGCCAAGCTTCTATGGTAAGAGACAGAATAAAAACCTTCAAGATGTAAAGAAGTGTCCTGAATAATAATAATAAACAATATAATTAGGAAAAAGAAAAACAATAAAAATGAGTAATAGTAGTATAACTGAACTGGGGAAAATGTTATCATATTAAGCATTCTATCAAACTCCTTTCTTTGCATAGATCAATGTGCAGGCCAGCTGACACTCAAGAAAGAGTAACTGCTTAACTCTGGGTTAGGTACTGCACTCTCACTGTTTTCAGTTGTTTTATACTGCCAGTGCTCTTCTCACAGATAATCAAATGAGAGGCAGACAAGCTGATTAGTTTATGTACAGACCGTCAACAATACATTCAGGAACCACAATCAAAAGAACCACCAGATAAAAATGATTTGGTTACTTTGGAAGATGTCATTATTGTTATAGAGCAAGTCATCTCAGATAAGGTGGGGAATGCACACAGAATTTGCAGAAAGGTTGAGCAGAAGATTAAGAAAGTACACTAATTACACTTGGATACCAGACTATAGGAATTTTGTTATATTTGTGATTCTTATAAAAAAAAAAAAAAAGGGAGCCAAAGAATCTACCCTGGGAGCTGTTTACATTGAAATTACTATCTGAAATAGTAGTAGTACTGAAATTGCTATCATGTGAAATTAATTATTCTTTCGCATCCTTAAAGTACATTCTTCATTTTTTTTCAAAAGTGTCTTAACAATGAAGAAGAAAATGTGGACAACACCAATCTGTGTAATGTGAATAAAAATCCATAAAGTAAGACCTATGCTTACCTTTAGGTTGCTACTCTTTGTAAGGCTGACTTTGACATTAGGTTCAGGAGATGGATTTCCCCACTGATCACACAGTTGAACAACAAGGGGCTTCAGCAATTCTCTACCATTAATCACTGCAACAGGCTGGAAAACACAAAGACATTATTCTAATCTGTTTCATATATATTAGACATTTGCAGCATATCAGGAATAGCCAAAACAATAGCCATACGATTCTTCTCCATACTGTTTGCCTCCTACAACAGATAAATCTTGTCAGAATTATAGAAGTTTTTGAAGCTAATTCTAGAGTTTTCCCATTTACAATCCGGTCATTATAAAATGCATGATTTGACTGAATGTAACCTGTCACTCATGTTGACACAACTCAAAGGAAAGACATTTCTCAAGAGGCTTATGCACAGCTTCCTACTTGCAGAAGAAACAAATGGCCTAAAACTTTTTTTTGTCTTCTGACAGACCTTGACAGCCTTCTAGAGAGTACAAACAGACATTCCCTTTAGTTTTTTGTTTTCTTCACAAGTTTCCTTCTCCACTTTCCTAACCCTCTAGTCGTTTTACCTGCTTCCGTTCACCTATTTTACTTTCTGCTGCAACTTAGCTGCTACCACTTGAATGAACAGCCAAAGCAGACAAACAAATTAAGGGCAGTTCCACTTCCTAACTGTAAACACTTGGGAAAAAAAAAAAAAAAGCAAATAAATTTGAGGTTGTCTTCCTACATCTAACAGTAACAAGTAAAGGAGAGATGACCTGTCAACCACTTCTACCAATAAAGACAGTATCTTTGACAAACAGCAGATCCAGCCTGTAGTAAAACTGCTGCACCAAAGGAAAGCAAAATGTGTAGAAAGGTGAATGGGACAAGAAAAATAATTTAAGACATAATTAAGGAACACGGTGTTATAAACAGATGCATGAGTTAGTTCACCCTGAAGTAAATTTACTTTTAAAAGTTAACATATTCAGTTAGCTACTATATGAAAAATCCTTTGCATTTACTGTTCCATTTAAAACATGCTTATGCAATTGGCTTACAAAATAATTAATTTTGCTCGTGTTATATGGTCCTGAACAAAATACAAAAAAAAAAAATCTCTGAAGCTGTTGTATTCTGATAATTTTCAGAAGAAACATATTAAGGAGTCAATGTTTTCATCTGCTTTCTTCTTTGCACCCTGTGCTTCAAAACCTCTGTAAATAAAAGACTTGCTGACCAGTCATCTCTATTTTTTTCCCCTCTCAGACAAAAACTGTTCGACTTACCTTTTCTAACTCTGGCCAATCCACAATTTGCAATTTAGCAGGTGATCCTGCAGTTAAATTTATTCTGAGAAAATCAGAAAATTCACGCCAAGCAAAGCACAGTTCCTTGCTTCCAAGTACACAAGGTTTAAATCGAATACCTTTGACTCTCATTGTAAATGTACTTTCCTATGGAGTAAATAAAAATGAAATTTTATTAAGAACAGAAAAAGGGAAGTATGTTGTTTCATTCTTTTTTACTACTGTATTTTAATATTTATGCATAGTAGGTACTATTACTGTTTCTAACTAAAAATTAAACGCAAGTTCTACTCTAATTTAAATGGACTTCTTGCATAAGAAATGATCATTTTCAAACTTAAGCATTTCTCACTGCTTTTCAATGTAAAATTTACATATAATTTAGTTACATTTAGCATTTTAATAAAACAGAATGTGTTTTAAATTCAACTATGGCAGAAAATATCATTAATTCTTCAAAGGACTGTAAAACTAATTAAGTCACCATTTAAAAAAAAATACAAAAAAACAACAAAACCCACACTGTCACACCACAAAAAAAAAAAAAAAAAAAAAAGCAAAAGAAAAGACTATAAAGAAGAAAAGCTATAGAACAATGGACTAGTAACAAAAGCAAACCTAACTCTAGCTCAATCAGTGCCCTGATCGTTATGTTGTACAGCTGCAATAGCAAAAACGTTTCGACAGATGCCACTGTATTCCTTAGAATAGGGTCATATGAATTTAATATTATCTTTGTAATGCATACCACCTAGCATTTAATTCCACTACCTTTACAAAATTTTGGTGTAACTCTGACTGAAAGAGTTAAGAGAATGTACCACACATAGCCCATACAGAAATAAAATACACAGCATCTTATTTACCTGCCAAGTTATTTGCAAATTTGATTTATCAAGTCCAGGTCCTGAAACTCCTAGGTAACCTATACATGCAGATGTCATTGTTTGAACCTGATTTCCATACTGATCTGTGATTATTATATCTGTTAAAAAAACATAATTTATTAAAACAACTAAGATGTGTACTTCGGCAGCTGCTTTAATGAAACTTTATGCGACATACAGAATATGAATGCACACAATACATGCACATAATATATAGAAAACTTACATGAGTATCACAGCCTCACAGAATGACTGAAGTGAGCACTCCCTGCTCTAATCAGCCACTCAAAGCAGAGTGCCCAGGACCATGGACAGGCGGCTTCTGAAGATCTCCAAGGAGGAGACCCCACAGTCTCTGGGCAGCCTGTGCCAGTGCTCCATCACCTGCACAGTTCGTGCCCATTGCTTCTTGTCATGTAATATATTGTCAGTGTTGCCCAGTGACATATATATGCTGATAATGCCTCCTCACTTCAAAGTTCAGTATAAAAAAATGAATCTACCTACTCATGTTACACAAATATTTGTGCTTCCCACTTCCTTTTTGACTAAGATTGCTTCTTGCTATAAAGTTAAAAAAAAAAAATCTTAAAATTGAAAATTAATTTTTAGCCTGAGATAGGTTGTTCATTGTACTTGTATTTGCCCACACACAATCTCTTAACGTCCTGAAATACCATAAGAACTCTTAATCTCTAGAAGTTATTTAAAATGTCTCATGTTTACTAGAAGTAATTGACACATTCAGAATAGTTAAAGTACCACATATTACCCGAAGAAAAGATACAAATAATTTTTTACCAACAACACAAATACCAAAATAAATAAAAGGAAACAACAACAACAAAAAAACAGTACTGAATCATCTAAACACTTCTTAATCTTCACAAAGTCTGAAGCAGTCATGTTCAGAAACTGAAGAACAGTAAGACTGATTCCTTAACATAGCAGTTGTCTTAGGCTAAGCTGTTAACTTTAAAATGCTTCATTTTGAAGGCCATGACTTTGAAACAATCTGACTGCTGTTTACAATCATAGAATGGCTTGGGTTGGAAGGAACTTTTATGATCATCTAGTTCCAGTCACCCCTGCTATACAGGCAGGGACACCACCCACTAGACCAGGCTGCTCACTGCCCACACCCAGCCTAGCCTTCAGTGCTTCCAGGGAGGGGGCATCCAAAACCTCTCCAGGCAACCTGTTCCAGTGTATCACCACCCTCACAATAAAGAATTTCTTCCTAATATCTACTCTAAATCTACCCTATTCCAGTTTACAGCCATTTCATACCATAGAATCACAGCATAGAATGGCATGGATTGAAAAGGACCACAATTATCATCTAGCTTCAAACCCCCTGTTATGTGCAGGGTCACCAGCCACTAGAGAAAAGGCTGCCTAGAGCCACATCCATCCTGGTTTTGAATGCCCCCAGGGATGGGGCATCCACAACCTCCTTGGGCAACCTGTTCCAGTGTGCTGCCACCCTCTATGTGAAAAACTTCCTCCTGATATCTAACCAAAACCTCCTGTCTCAGTTTAAGAGCATTCCCCCTTGTCCTATCTCTATCCGCCCTTGTAAACAGTTATTCCCCCTTCTGTTCAAGTGCTGGAAGGCTGCAATGAGGTCTCCCCAGAGCCTTCTCTTCTCAAGCTAAACAATCCCAGTTCCCTCATAGGAGAGGTGCTCCAGCCCTCTGATCATCTTAGTGGCCCTCCTCTGGACCCACTCTAAAAGCTCCACATCTTTCCTGTACTGGGGACCCCAGGCCTGGATGCAGTACTCTAGATGGGGCCTCACAAGAGCTGAGTAGAGGGGGACAATCACCATCTCTCTCCCAGCTGGCCACCCCTTTTCTAATGCAGCCCAGAACACAGCTGGCCTTCCAGGCTGCAAGCACACACTCTTGGCTCATGTCCAGGACCCCCAAGTCCTTCTCCACAGGGCTGCTCTCAAGGAGATCTTCCTCCAGTTTGTATAAATACCTGGGATTGCCCCGACCCAAGAGCAGCACCCTGCACTTAGCCTTACTGAACCTATTTAGGTTTTCATGGGCCCACTTCTCCAGCCTGTTCAGGTTCCTCTGGATGGGCTTCCCTTCCTTACAAAGTATCAACTGCACCACCCAGCTTGGTATTATCCACAAACTTGCTGAGGGTGCACTGGATGCCACTGTCTAAGTCATTGTTTAAGATGTTGAAGAGCACCGGCCCCAAGACTGACCCCTGAGGGACACAACTTGCATCCGGCCAGTCAGCCAAGCCAGCCAGCCAATTCCCAATCCATCCAACAGTCCATATTTCAAATCCACATCTCTCCAATTTAGAGAGAAGGATGTGGTGAGGGACCATGTCAAAGGCTTTGCAGAAGTCCAGGCAGATGACATCCACTGCCCCTTCCCCCATCCACTGAAGCCGTCACTCCATCACAGAAGGCCACCAGATTGGTCAGGCAAGATCTGCCCTTGGTGAAGCCATGATGGCTGTCTCGAATCACCTCTTGGTCTCATATGTGCGTTAGTATAGCTTCTAGGAGGATCTGTTCCATGACCTTTCCAGGCAGAGGTGAGGCTCACCGGCCTGTAGTTCTCCAGGTCTTCCTTTCTCCCATTCTTAAAAATGGGAGTAACGTTTCCCTTTTTCTAGTCACCAGGAACTTCATCAGACAGCCATACTTTTCAAATATGATGGAGAGCAGCTCAGCAAGCACATCAGCCATCTCTTTCAGAACCCTAGGATGGATGTCATCTGGCCCCATGGACTTATACATATTCTATTTCATGAGGACATCTTGGACTTGTTCCACTGTTATAGTGGAACAGAAACCACTCCCCACACCCTCACCTCATGGTCCCGGCAGACACGGGAAGCCTGATCACCCATGAAGACTGAGGCAAAGGACTCACTGAGTACCTCAGTTTTTCCTATGTCTGAGGAAGCCCGCTCTCAATTACCTTTCATCAGAGGGGGAACACTCTCCTTGGCCTGTCTCCTCCTGCCTATGTACCTGTAGAACCCCTTCTTGTTATCTTTCATATCCCTTGCCAAGTTCAGCTCCATCAGCGCCTTGGCTTTCCTAATCCTATCTCTACACACATGGACAACAGCCCTGTAGTCCTCCCAGGATTTCCCCTCATCCTGTCGCTACATGTCCTTATAAAAATTCTCTCCCCAGTTTTCCTGTAGGCCCCATTCAAGTACTGGAAGGATGCTAGAAGCCTTCTCTTCTCCAGGTCAAAAAGCCCCAACTCTATCAGTCTGTTCCCGTAAAGGTGCTCCTGCCCTCTGATCATCATCACAGCCCTTCTCTGGACCCACACCAACAGCTCTATGTCCTTCTGTTGGGGAACTGGACACAGTACTCTAGGTGGGGCCTCACAAGAGCTGAGCAGTGGGGCAGAATCACCTCCCTTGCCCTGCTGGCCACTCTTCTCTTGATGCATTCCAGGATACGGTTGGACTTCTGGGCTGCGAGTGTGCATTCCTGGCTCATGTCAAGTATTTCATCAACTGATACCCCCAAATCCTTCTCCTCAGGACTGCTCTCAAGCCATTCTCTACCCAATCCTTATCTGCTTGGGATTGCCCTGGCCCAAGTTCAGGATCTTGCACTTGGCAAGGAAACAGAAATGTATTTTACAATGAAGTGAGGAATATGCAAATACTCACCAATTTCACCCTGTAACTCTTCCCCCAGCTGTAGTGTGTCTGATCCTTTTAATTTGCATTTTATGTGTTTGGGTTCATCAGGAAGTGGCCTAAGTTAGCACAAGAAAATGTATTTATAGTCATTTTCACTGAGCTAATAACACTAGAACACAGGACAAATAATGCAGCAGAAACCACCCATTTGCAATTTGAGGTTTTTTTTTTATGTTGTCGTTTTTATGTTTTAAATTTACCCTTGCACATATTAGAGGACCATACCTGATGTGCATAAAGTTTATATAGTAGCATTTACCTCAAGTTTATCAGGTGCAGCTTACCAGACACTCCTAACAGAAAAAAAGACATCATCTTATTTGTAATATCTTGCCTACTAAGAGTATTTTATACAGATCTGATCTGTATCCAGATAAAGTACACCCTCAAAGTAACATACAATTGTCAACATGTTAACATTATTGTAAAATGAATGGTAATATTATCATTCATCCTGATATATGTATGCAAAGGTATCACTGACTTGCTACAAAAGTACTTGTATAATTTCTAAGGATTTGACTACAACTTAACAGTTTTAAATTTTTAGCCATAATTTTTCATTAAAGCAAAATAAAGACAGACCACATTATAAAATAGTCTCTTCAAAATATCATTTGGGGTGCTTTTAAAACAGTCTTAGCCTTTATGTTGATTTATTTGATGAAGTTTAACAGAAATTACGAGCTGGCTCCTTCAGAACTAGCGTCATCCAACAACTAAATTATGTGAAATTAGCTTACTCAACACAATGTTTTTTTTACAAAAATTGAGAAATTTAGAAGTCATTCTAGAATGACACTTAGTTATTTTCTATGACAACTGCAATGGAATAAGCCCTAAAGAAGAGTTCTCTAATCTGAGACTGCTTTCCCACAACAAGCAAAAACACATAAGAAAATTAAGCAATGCACTATTATACTTCACACCAAGAAAAGTGTCAATTCAGCCTGTTTTTCTGCTTGTCATATAAGAAAATAGAAAACACTACTTCAATGAAACTTTTTCTGTCTCTAACAGTGTAGCACCACAACAGTAGCTCCAAATTCTTAAAGAATCAGATCCATCTCAACAACTTTATAAAGACACAGTAAGCAAAGCTAGTTGCTGTGACTCGATTATTGGTAAGCAGGCAATTTTAAAGTCGAACTTACACTTTGTCACTTTTGACCAAGATACCAGATACAGTTATCCAATATTAGGCTAGTTAAATCTGTAGATACAAAACAGCAATGGTAGCAATGCACTCTACAGTGATATTCTGCTTTAGTTAACAGCGACATGACTCTCAAATAAGAGTTAAAATTTTATAAGCTAACACTTGAAAGTTTTCAAAGATATGAATAATCTCCTTCAGTATAAATATTTATACTTTAAAAAGTGATTACAGAACTAGAGAGAAACGTTGCAGTAGAATCTTTCAGACAGTTACTATTCTCATCTGTAAACATTTACGCTTTAACACTTCCGTTATCTGACTTCATTATTTCAGCTTCCATAGGAAGATTTTTATATCCAACGGAACAGAACTATAATCCTTTCCTGACATAATAATTCACAAAATGTATTTCAAACATACAAACCTGACTGTAAATGCACTCTCCAAAGACACATGGTCATCAAGATAACTTATTAGACAGTAGCGTACATCTTTCACTGATGTTGGTACTTTCACATCAGGTAATAATCCCTGCATCAACTGTTCTCTGTTAATTCTGGGTGTCCAGTTAACCTAAAATTAAAGTTGTTTAAATTAGAAAGAAATTAAATTGTTAATGACTACCAAAACATTACACCAAGTCATTCTAGACGTGCTGAAATAAAATACAGGTAATAGCTTTCAAAAGGTAAGCCAGAGCTTTTTTCCAACAGTAAGCACTGCTCTCTGCTCAAATACATAAATTATTCTTAATATAAAATAAGCCTCTTTCACTGCACCTTTTTGAGTTAAGAAAGATCTGACTCAGAAAAACCTTACTAAAAAGTCATATATATATGGTAGAGATCTATCTTTATATTAGGCTCAATGTATGGACAGAGACAGAAACAAAATCTTTTTGAAGAGACATGCCTATTCAACACTCCTAAAGATGGGAAAGCCTCATATCCGAATGTTAGAATTTTATTACTGTGTTTAAGGGAGAGTTGGAAATCACTTTTTTTTCATAATGCTAGCCTGCAGCATTGTTTTGAACTTTATTAAATGTCTTCATCTCGTTAACAACACAATATTAATAAAATAATTTTTTCTGGAATTCATTAAGCAGATATTAAAGTTCCTAATAATACACTCTTGAGGAACATTATTTGGAATGATAGTCTCATGTCAATGGATTTTAGAAAAGCACTGTATAATTCCCCCATTATATACTATTTCTTCAAAAATACTTGCCTTAATTTTTTCAGCCACAGCTGGAGTTATGTGTATCTCTCTTTCTCCTTCATCATACATCTGAAATATAAGGTTGTGCATGATATCGCCAGCAACCCACTTGATTTCGTCCTGATGTTTGATCTGAATAGCTTTTTGTCCATTCATACTCAAGACCTGCAGTCTTGCAACATGACTGCTTGGAAGAAGTTTAATCATCTTTTCCACTGGTGGCACATCTTTACAGCTCTAAACATGGGATTTAAGGCAAAAAGAGACAGACATTATGAAGATATCGAATACATATAAATTAATAAACATTGCTCAATAATAAGTCTACGGCACTACTCTAGGCTATAAAGTACAAACAGTTGTCCAAATATAAAATTAGCTTAACTTGTCAAAAGCAAATAAAAAAGGATATGCCAGAATGCTTGCAAACATTTAATCAAAACTGGAACTGATGCTACTGAGAAAATACTTTGTATGTAATTCAGTATTTCTGGAACAATTTACAAAATATGTATATTTTAAAACTAATCCAAAATAAGTGCCATGTACATTAGATTGCCACATTATTATTTGTTTACATCACTTTCAAGGTAAAATACTGAAAGTCTTATTTACTTCACCTGCATGGCTCTCCTGATTACCAGTGAGCTGGTATGCTCAAAAACATTAAAAAAAAACAAACAAAAAACACCAGAAAACCAACCAACAAGCTTTAAGACTGAAATATTCATGTCTAACCTTTAGAAAAAAATATATTCTCGATACTGTTCTTCTCTAAGGTTTGGGGAATATTTTATCATGCCTGTTCTGGCTCTAAATGTACACACAGCAAAGCTAATTTCAAAGAAGGAACCAGCAAGTAAAAATGGAATGTAAATTCCCAGAAATGATACTTAGTTCTGAAGTACTACGCGTGTGAGAGGTGAATTAAAAATGGGATTTCTTCACCTTTTTATGGCTTCCTAGAGATGAGAAAAGACAGATGTGATTCTCAGGCTAATGGAATTAAAATGGTGACTTTTAGGGGCTAAACTGGTTCATAAAACTTTGGTTTAATAGCAAGACAATGCAGTAAATAGTTTCCAAACCTTTGGTCATCCAAACATTCCAATCAATACTTACAGGTATTTCAATCCTTGCTTTGAGCATCTGGTCTTTCTTTATATTCTGTACGTGTATGACTGGACCAGTTAAAATGTTTGTTCCTGCATTACTGCAGTCCACAGAATACACAGGCAGGTTTGAAGCACCTGAGAACTATTTGAAACATACAATTAACCTTAAGTCTTGCAGAACTACAAGGATTATCCCAGAAACAATTATTTGTGCAACTCCAGAGGTATATATGATTATTTAGAGATTTTTTTTTTTTTTTTTTTTAGATTTCATAAAATCAGAAAAAGTAATGAAAAAAGAGAAAGTGCTTTTTTTCCAGGTGACAAGAGATGTGTGAGAGAAAGGAACAAGTTATAAAAGAAAAATTTACTGTCTATATCACTCCTTTATACTTAACACATACACACTAGCCTCCTTATCCATTCAGGCAATAATTCCCAATAAGTTGATAAAGTTGAAAAGTTTTCTAAAATGAAAAAAACAAAACCACCCAAGTGTTAAATCTGATACTTAAAAGTCTGTTTAATCTGTCACCAGGCTACTGCAGACCCACTCTAGAAGAACAGAATGTATGCTTCTAAAGTAGAAATGGAAATCAGATTGTTTTACTCTGGGAAAACCATTCTTATTGTTTATCTGTCCATGCTGGAAGACTAATTAAAAAAGTTACTTTCTTGAGTTAAAAATCAAACAATCAATAAAAACTCCTCTGTCCAGAAGTACAAAACACACAGATTTCTAAAAGCCACAGTAACACATTCTTTTCCTTGCTAGTTTAAACGTTTACAATTATTATGCTATAATTATTCTTTAAGCAGTGGACTTGCATTTTCATATTTAAGCAAATTAAAAGTATGATGTCTGAAGTCTTTTTTTTTTTTTATCCAAAATGTATTTGAGCACTGTATGTGGAAAACATGACCTAAAACATCTTAAAAAGGTAGTTTTATACCACACCATTTTTCTCTTCCATTTTTAAGTCCAGGTATCTACAAGTTTGAAACTTATTGCATGAATCATAATCGGTGATGCAAGGAAGTCACAGACGAGGATACAAAGCTACAGAAATTTCAAAAGCACTATTCAAGATGTTAATTCTGCCCATATGTCAAAACAGACTATTTTCTTAGTCCTTTTAAAGGTATCAAATTCTTATGAAATTAGTATAAAATGAAGTTTACCTTGCAATGAACTATCAGCTTTGGCTGCGCTGTTATATTGCCTGAAACATCCACTACTTCAACCTGAAAGGGGAAAGCTGTACCATTTTCAATCTTCAGAATTTCAGAATCTGGTTTCACTTTCAACTGATGTGGAGGGCCTGTAAAAAGAACAAATGGTTATATTATGGATGACCCGCTAGACTCAGTTTTTTGCTATCCCGAAAAGCATTTTAAATACATGATATCAAGATACCTATGGTAACAAACACTTTAGCATAATTCAGGTATACTGGTTTAAACCAAGAAGTTTCTTGACACTGTCTGTCAAGAATACATATCACTTGTCACTCTTCTGTAGAGCATGAGCTTCAACATACGCAAGGTGTAAACAGACAATGCAGTACTGTCCACATACTACACCGGATCATATTCATAAAAAAAAAAAAATTGAAGCTTTCTATTGACATGTAAAAAACAAAGATATACATGTTGAGCTACCTGAACAATCATAACATGCAGTAGTTTTGTTACCAAAGCCATCAGAGCTACAACTTGCATGCACAGAAAAGCATTGCAGATTTTTATGGTATTATTTCAATAGCAAAGTGAAGCTATTAAAACAAACCTATCCCATGAACATATAATTAGTCATACATTTTAAAATAAGAAAGAACTATAAAAGGTTGTTTTTCAGGAACAAGCTGTATGCATCTCATTAAAACTTTCATTTCAGACTCACTGACTGAAGAGCAGGGAAGACTGAAACAGGTTCTATTCACTCCTTCCTCACGAAACAGATTTTAAAATGTCAAGCTAAATTTAAAGTGAAAAATAGGAACTTAAGTATGTCTACACTGACAAAAGCTGAAGTTTCTAATAAGGAATGAAGGTGCCTCAAACCTAAGGTAAGCAGTAAAGCAATACACAGCTTTACTACACAATCTGTCTCAAGCCAGTTTGCTCCAACTGACTGTTTCTACATGAAGCCTTATCTGACCAAACTATAATGAATAATAGAATAAATTGTGCCTTGTTGGTCTAATTCAGCTTGAAATACAGATTCTCTACAAAATGAGATTGAAAAGGCTAAAGACTGCTTATTAGAGAGGCTTAAAATGAACATTCGAACTACCTCATCTCCTGAGCTAAAATGCAAAAAATAACAACAACAACAACAACAAAATCAACAGCCACAAAAACAGGTTAAAAAGGATAACTATAATCATGTAAGGAAACCCTCATTATCAAAGACATCCACAAAACAATAAATCTGGTAAGGGTGATGGACCTATAGACTTCTCTATTCCTCTTCTATGTTACAATAAAGTCAATGTGTAACACTAAAGATCTCAAACTAAATCCCAAATGCAAAAGCACCCCCTTGCTTTGTTGGGGTAAGAAGCTGTATAAGAACTTACTAATTCACATCTTCCACAGTGAGATCAGGTCAGTGCAGGTTAGCACAAGTTCATGGGCTTGATGATGAAGATTGAAAAGAATCTTTTTATCTTATTCATTAAGTGGGACTAGATTATAATGTATATATATGTATATATATATATATAATAAGTTGATCTCAAGCAGGTAAATTCCAGCTACCAGAGCAATGGACAAGACTAGGCTATGAGTTATTCCTGCCAATATTAACATGCCCTGATAGCTTTATTTTGTTTCAGCCATCACTTGAATGAGTCAGAATATTCCCACTGAATACCTTATTAAATGTTTAGCTCCTTATGAGCAGAAACCTTTTACTAATAGTATCAGAACAAAGTTCAACAGAAATTCACCAAATCTGTAATGGATTCTTACCAGGCTGCAATCTTATCTTAAAACTTTGTGTGTCTTCTTTCAATCCAGGAAGAGTAAGCTTCAGATTAAAGTTCTAATGAAAAGGAATAGTTTTAATATTAATCATACACAAAATCAGATCACACACGTGTGAATTTCAGAGGTGTAACCAAATTTTTTTGCTATGTTACATAAATAATAAATAAACAAAGTTTTTTTCCAATGCACTAAAATCTGTTTTTGTCATATTACTATTCCCAGAGACATCAAATCCAGGATTTGCAAGGCAAACTACAAGGTTCTGAATCCACTGGCAGCAGCTATAATAAATTGTGGTTTTCTGCTCTGAGGCTTGTTTTACTGCAGACAAAAAAACATTAAAAAAAAAAAAAGGTTTAAAGAAAACATCTGCAAGCTCTGTGTTCACTATTCACTGGAACAGGTTGCCCAGAGAGGTTGTAGATGCCCCATCCCTGGAGGCATTCAAGGCAAGGCTGGATGTGGCTCTGGGCAGCCTGCTCTAGTGGTTGGTGACTGCCCACGACAGGAGGGTTGAAACTAGATGATCTTTGAAGTCCTTTTCAACCCAGGCCATTCTATGACTCTACGATTATGCTATTCCTTAGCAGATTGCCAGTAGAAAAGCACCAGAATTAGTGTTAGATTTTTGAATAAAACCATTAGAAATAAAACTGCTGCTGCAGATTTCCATTTCTAAAACTGATATTCTTAAGAAAGCCAGAAAATGAAGCAGACTAATCAAGAATCTTAAAAACACTTGTTTAAAACTAGTTTCACTGCAAATAAAAGATGTTCTCAAATTTATAAAATATGAACATGTTGTTGCAGTTCATGAAACATCATGCTTGCAAGTTCAGAAATATCGTTGCCGCACAGTTTTAGTTTCATAAACCTGACCTGCATCTGTACTATGTCTGGTAACACATACGTAACATTAACAGCTCATGGCTTAAGTGAAAGTAATTGGGCAATTTTTTGGCTTGCCATGGAAGAGAAGCAAAGAGACCTAGGCTGATACTTCATAACATTAGTTTAAAACAATTTTAGCATAAATTTGAACTGAGACAGCTGAATTAGTATTCTGAGTACACTCTACAACAAATGCACCACGACTGCCCACCCCTTAGGCAGTGTCATCAGCTAAAAGAGTGAAGCTGTGGGTAAAGCCATGAGAAATCATGAGAAAACATCCCAAGAAAGAGCAGTTGCCACTTGTTTCTTAAAACTAATAGTACAAGTTTGAATTCATAAGCATACCTTGCCCTGGCAACTATTTACACAGCCTTTAGCAGTGACACCCTTAATGATGCAATTTGCTCCTGCAGTTAATTCTTCATATTGCAAAGTCAATCCACTAAAAAAGGAAACAACAACAAAACACACAGGAAAAAAAACAGAACCAAATTAAAAATGAATAGAGTGTTTTAATTCTTCAATACGATTCTCCACTAACACACATACAAGATACTTTCAGATCTTCTATGGAAATAACAAAAATAACAATCAACTTATGTTAAAAGTATACATCACTCACACAAGACACAAAGAATTACTATATTAATGTTACAAGAAGTACAACAAAGACACAAAACATTCCCCACTCCTAAAAAAAAATTCCAAACCCAAACAAGAAAAACCCAAGCCACCAAGAAACGATGATGAGACAGCTGAATTACCTAGCTTCAAGAACTGGTTTAATGGCATTTGTCAACTGCGTTGCATGACCAAACTCATCCTGCAATTCCAAAGGAATATTAAAAGGTACTCCAACTCGAAAAGGAAGCTCCAAAAGACCCACTGAAAATTTCTCTGCTTTGCCCTCTAAGAGAAAATAATAATACATTTTCAGAAGTAATTATGTACGTTCATTGGCTTTTTCTTAATTAAACCTGCAGTTAAAACATGGTTTTTAGCCTCAAAGTACATAAGCTGATAAGAATTACTGCTGCAAACAAAATCATGGTTCATAATCTTACTTTGTTAAACTTATTTATGCAAAAAAGATTTTTGTCCTACAGCTACACTAAATCTGAGATAAAGATTAGTAAGCATTATTTGAAAAAGAATCCTGAACATCTTTTCTTTGAAATATGGCCCTGTTATACTGCCTATGCTTAAAAGGCATTAAAAATTCAGAACAAACACACACATTTAATAGTTGCATTTTGAATTTCTTGACATCGCTTGCAGAGCAGTGCAAAAGGGAGCCTCTGAATCTGTAATGTTTTGTGGAATTAAACTTTCTTGGCTTAATGGCCTTTGAAAAAAGAAGCAATACTAGTGCAGTGCTAGATTGTTGATCAAGGTCTCGTCAAATAAATAATGACTTCACCTACAGATCAATTTATCAGCAAATTTCTTTTGCACCAGATATGAGAAAAATCACAAGGGAAGGGAAAATTTGTTACCTTGTATGAGCCAAAGCTACTTGAATGGTAACAACAACAAAGAGGCTGTAACCTTTCAATACTTAGAATTTTAATAAAATTTAGAACTATATGATAAAACTGTAAAATGCTTTGTCAAAAAAAAACATATGAGAACTTCTGTATTGTCAATGTGATCAATTATCAAAAGAACATGTGCTGAATTAAGAAAACCAAACCTACAGATTGACTCAGAAAGTTCAGTTTTAAAAGGTATTTTTGACTACTTTTTGCTTTTAAGCTTACCAGGAAGAAAAGCCAACACTGGAAAACACCCTACTGTTAAAATACTTTCAAAGAGCTGCTGATTTCCACTCACATTTTAATTCTTCTGGTTTGAATTTTTAGAAGCTCCATATACATAAGGTTACATAACAATCAATTTTTCAAATACGTATTTTGAGGACTTATGGTCACCTCTGAGACAGTAGAAAACATGGCCAAAAATAATGACTTGAAATATTCACTTTTCAAGACTGAAGACATGAAAAAGGTCAAGTAATCTTAATGACAAGTTAAAAAACTAAATTCAGATAGCAACAGTTGCTTTTCATATCCCTTATATTAAAAGTACCAACTTACTACTTTATTAGATTTTTAGAGTTCATATTTGTTTACAATGAGATTTGTGAATTTAGTTTCTTATTATGACTGAAGATATCATTAACTGCAGACTGCCATGCTGTAGGAGGCCACAATACTACTGAAAAATATATTTTAAAATAGAGAATGTAGTTCTACAACTTTTAAGATCTACTTTTTGTTATGATAAACAGAGATAAGAAGGTTCTATATTCATTCAGAGAAAGTTTTTTTCCTTTTTGTTGTCACTTCAGGATGCTCATTTTCCAGAAAGTGATCTGAGGAATTTACCACTAGCATATCCCATAGGAGCTTACATATAAATGAGGGAGGTCAGTCTGCTTAAGCTTCATTTTATTGACTGTGTGATCTCTGTGTTATTCCACTCCAGTCCCTCTGCTCATCAATCCTGTTTATCTGTCCCTCACAGGGATACTACTGACTCTTTCCCTCCTTACTCTTTCCTAAGTTTAAATTCAGATTTTTTTTTTCACCTCAGAAAAGGGAAACAATACTGCGGCATGGCAAAATAGTTCAATAAAACGTTTCAACTCAAATTGGAGAGCCAAGCCAAGGAAAGATCTGCCTTTTTCACATATATAGATCACTGATGTTTTGACAAGTGTATTCAAGCACACAGTATATATGCACACACACACATATACAAGCCTAAACGCATATATAAAACAGAACAGACCTTCATGATAGCTATGTATGAATGGGATGTATAATATGCAATTAATGTACTTTTCACAAATTTAATTTAGCAAGAAAATAATTGAAAATTCTACTTAAGATGAATTAAAATAATCTAAGTACATACAATTGTTTTAAATCCTATGAAATGTTATTTACAGGTAGCATACTACTTTATGATTTTAAATATTTATTTTTATTTCTGGACAGAGGTAGAATGTTAAAGCAATAACCTCTCTCAACCAAAACATAAATAAACTTGGATACATAACGAACCAAACACAAAAAGCAAAAGAAAACTGTCATGGCTGGAATTCTTACCTACAATAGAAAATTTAAATGTTTTAGATGGCAGAGGCCTTCCTGCGTAAGTGTCTGCATTACTTTCATTTAAAACTACCTGAAGCTTCAAAGTGTAGTTTCCAAGTTTCTGAAGGTTCTCTAAAGGAAAATAAAAATAAATTTATAAAGAAAAAAAAAAAGAAAAAGAATAATTATACAGAAGCTGAAAATACTCTATTAACTCACCCATTTTTTTAAACCAGTATGGCCATTTGCCTCCATGCTGACTTATATGAGAAATTATTTCTTTATTCCCAGTAGATGCTGAAAAATAAACAATTAGCTACATGTATTTACAGATTACACATAATTCTCCTTTATGTAAAAACATGTCATTATTAAATCTAAGAAATATAAATTCAGCTTCACAATTAATCACATCAATCACGCCATAAAAGAAAAAAAAAAAAAGAAAATCTAATTCCACATTTAATCCCATTTTAATTCAAAACCTCAGACACGTTAAATGGAAGTTAACAGCTTTGTAAACTTGCACTGTGTTAGCTCTTTGGTTATATGCTCCCTGTTAAGTCTGAGTACCTGTAGGCTGTGCAATCCACCCATAGTAGCAATTGATGAACTTAACAAATGATAAATTACCTCAAATGGAAGAAATGCTAAAAATATGTTGACTGCAAGTAGATTTAAGGAAAAAAAAAAAACCTTTCATTTTTTGCTCCAAACTGTTTTATCTTCTGTACAGACTCGTCTGCAGCATGAACGCATAGCGAAGAGTAAAAACAATGAAACTTTGATGCAAACTTTAACAACTGGTGCTACAATGTCAGATACACACAGGAATAACATTGTTAAAAACTTCTCAAGAAGCAATAACAATGCATTTCCTTTTCAAATATAATTTAGAATAAATATAGAAGGCAACTACATCAAGACTGTACAGAATAAAAAGGAATGTAGCCAAGAGGTACACTTTGTTCTGTGGGTAAGTACCGGGACCCAAGTGCCGGGTCCTGCACTTTGGCCACAATAACCCCATGCAATGCTACAGGCTTGGGGCAGAATGGCTTGAAGAGCGTATAGAGGAAAAGGACCTGCGGGTGTTGGTTGATGCTCGGCTCAACATGAGCCGGCAGTGTGCCCAGGTGGCCAAGAAGGCCAATGGCATCCTGGCCTGTATCAGGAATAGTGTGGCCAGCAGGAGCAGGGAGGTGATCATCCCCCTGTACTCAGCTCTGGTGCGGCTGCACCTCGAGTACTGTGTTCAGTTTTGGGCCCCTCACTACAAGAGAGACATCGAGGCCCTGGAGCATGTTCAGAGAAAGGCAACAAAACTGGTGAGGGGTCTGGAGCACAAGTCTTACGAGGAGCGGCTGAGGGAGCTGGGATTGTTTAGTCTGGAGAAAAGGAGGCTCAGAGGAGACCTCATTGCACTCTACCACTTCCTGAAGGGAAGCTGTGGTGAGGAGGGGGTCGGCCTCTTCTCCCAGGAAACTAATGACAGAACGAGAGGGAATGGCCACAAGTTGCGCCAGGGAAGATTTAGATTAGATTTGAGGAAAAATTTTTTCTCTGAAAGAGAAGTCAGGCACTGGAATGGCCTGCCAAGGGAGGTGGTTGAGGCACCGTCCCTAGTGCTGTTCAAGAAGCGTTTAGATGAGGTGCTAAGGGATTTGATTTAGTAGCTTGGTGGGTAGGGATGGTGGTGGGAGGATGGTTGGACTACATGATCTTGTAGGTCCTTTCCAACCTAATGAATCTATGAAAATAACTGTAGGTAAGCACAAATAATTATTTTACACCGTGCTATTGTATCAGTTTGCATACATAAAGCAACAGCTACCTGCTTTCTTAGATGTCTTTCTTTGAACGTGTAATTATGGAAGTATTAGTATTATTAGAAAATGTTCTGATTTTTGAATTTATTTATTTGCAGTAAGAGATAATTTAGGGGCATATATATGTATGTATGTGTGTGTATATATATATATATACATATACACACATAACAATATATCTATGTAATTTCAACTGTGGCAGTCATTAACACTGGAAAAAAGAAGAAATTCTCAGTGCAGTTTTCCTATTCCACTGTCAGCTGCCACCAAGCTAAACAAAGTGTCTATGCATTATTCACGATGCACACTTTGAAGATGCTCACCTTTCTTCTTGTATTGTCCCACTGTAGATACATAATCCAAGGGGATTTATGTACATACAGGGTAAATTTCTTCACTTCTACTATGAAGAAGTATAATATTCTGTGCATACTGATACAAAAGATGACAACAAAAATGATGGGTTCTTGAAAGAGAGCTAGTGAGAAGACTTGAGCTTTTAAGGCAGGGGTGCTATATTCTTATTTGTTCTGAAAGAGGAAACAACTCTAAGTTTCTCATATTTAAATATTTGCAAGTGACTTTCAAGTTAACATTGCAAGGTACTAAACAAGCCTGGTCTCTACTATGTAACACTCAGACATTATATATCCGGCCTTGAGGCAGTGGTCATTTTGTGAAACGTGGCTTTGGA
Source organism: Oreortyx pictus (assembly GCA_036925125.1). NCBI lineage: Eukaryota > Metazoa > Chordata > Aves > Galliformes > Odontophoridae > Oreortyx > Oreortyx pictus. Next base: position 46,169,199 of record JAUPFR010000003.1, on the reverse strand, counting down.
CTGCAATGTGAATCTCTGATGGGATACCGTCCTTAAAATTAAAAGCTGTATATTGCTACCAAACTCTAACATGTACTATACGTATATATGCAAACAAATACACTTTACACACTTTTAAACAGTAAAGACTACTTAAAATACACTCAAGTACTTACAGTGTAAAATAACCTTGAGTTCAACAAGAAGTTTCTTTGAACCTCCATGGCTTGTACCTGGAAGCTTTTGCATTGTTTCTCCTTTTTTGTTCAGAATTTCTATTCTTAATGCCCCTATGTTTAAAAGGAACAAATGAAGGATTTTTAAAGTATGCTCATTATAAATGACAGAAGTTCTCTGTATGTTTGTAACAGAGATTAATAGCATCATCTTAAACTGACATTTTTACTATTCAAAAAGAAAAAAATGACTATACCTATTGGTGTACCAGCCAATCTTGTTTCATTTGGCAGTAACTCATCTCCTTCGGGCCAAGTTACTGACAATTTGTCTGGAAGTCTAGTGAAAGACAGAAAGAACAGAAAATATTTGAAGTTCTGTCTTGGGAAAAAACAAAAACAAAAACAAAAACAAAAACAAAAAAACAGTTCAAAACTGTTCTTTCACTTGGAATAAACCTAACTATATTTCTGTGATGCTTGAAAAAATACTAAAACTCTTAGTAGAAACTGCACAGGTAAGTCATCACAGTTAAAAGCCTACCTCGCCATTTCATCCTCTATGTATTTTTTAACTGCTTTGTCAGATACTGTTCTGTCAAGTTTTGAGATCGGAACAGTTTTCATTTCAGCATACAATGCCTGAGGTTCCTGGAAAAAATAATACGTCCAGTTAAAAACAGCCAGAATTTAATATGTTAGAAAGAAAAATTTCTCTAAAAAGGGACTAGACAGGTAGACGTAAACATAATACAAAACGCTATTGAATACTACTAGGTGACTCCACTGACTGCAGAGCTAAAATTTAGAATTTACAGCATTTTTTGGAAAAAAAAAAACTTTTAAGGAACTGTGATCTAGGATTAAGTCTATTCCGTAAGTACACTAAGCATGAGAATCCTTTAAAAAGTTGTCTTACCAAAGCAATCTGAACCTCTCCACCAGTGGCAAATATATCCCCATCATGATCTCCATACAAAAAAAATTTCTCAATACTTCCATAGAATATTGGAAGCGTCTTAATGGTTTTCACCTGCGAAGAGAAGACAACAACTATATTCAGTACATTCACTCAGCATCAAGGGTTTTGTATTTGCCTTTCACAGGGTTCAAACAAACAAGCAATAAATAAACAAATCACAACATCAGTGAGCCAATAACTTACCAGCTGCCCAGTTTTGAATGTTTTCCCGTCCCACTCTATTGAGGAATATACTGCCCAAGGGCTCTGCATTCTTTTGGATGGCAAATCAGTACGTGTAGTCATTCCTTTGAAGACTGTGAATTTTATCTGTTTGTCATATTTCTCATGACAATCTTTGAGCCACAAAGCAAATTCTCTGTCAATTTTCATTCGCTGCTCCTATAAACAGATTACAAAAGAAATATGTATTATTAATGTATTTTTAAATTTACATCTGACAAACTCCAAAGTATGAACAATTTGAGGAGTACAATGATACTATACTCAAAAACCTAGATTATTCAGCCTGTAAATGCTACAGTATTTCTGGGCTGCTACACTTCAAGACAAATACGGTGTTTCCTTAATGCTTGTGTATTTTCTATGACAGTCTTTACACAAAAACTATTCTATAATAACTGAATAGCATCATTGTTAAAGAAATAAAAGACTAAATCTTATGCTTTCAAATTTAAAGAGTCAGCTTTACTACCCACTACACCTGAGAGAAACATCTGTTACAAAGTTCTGCAGAAGCATCTAAAGCGAAAGTTCTTCAGAAACAGAAAGTTAATCAGTGACATGACCAAGTGACCAGAACATCTGCCAGGAAGCAATATAAGATAGGTTCAAATAATCACCTGTCCATTGAAAATTCTTGTGAACAGAGTATTCTTGTCTTTTAACTTCAGCTCTAGATCCATGAAAGTGAGTTTGTTTGTGCTGACCTGAAACTTATCATTGGTAAACAATGTACCAGAAATTCTGTTGTAGCATTCAATTGGCGCCAATCCTCTCTTCTTTGGAGGAGCACACCAGTCAAAACTTAAAAAGAAAAAAAAAGACAAATTAAAATCCTTTTCTACACAAATAAATGTGTTTGCATTCTAGAAAAGATTGGTCTACACTGAAGAAACTGACTACCACTTACTCTTCTACAGTTGTGTATGGAATTAATCTTCCATTCCAAAAACATTCAAAAATAGGCCTTTTTCCTCTGGCACCCTTTTCTATTATCAGGCAGTCATCGTCATCATCATCATCATTCAATCCTTGATTTAAAAGAGCATATATGAATAACATCCTTAGAAAACAATTGTAATATCAAACAACACAGCAGTTAAGGACTATCATGCTTTTTACATTAGGCACATAGCAGTACATAATATCAAGTTGGATATCAGGTGTTTTGTTAAGAAAAACCAAATAGAAAACAAGGAAAATTTTAAACAGGGATTGAATAATTCCAAATTTCAAGTATAATTTGAATAAATAATACTTTTCTGCCACTTCATATGTTCTAATATAGTAAAATCACATCACTATTAAACTCACAATTTATTTTGTTAAAAAAAAAAAATCACACGGTGGTGATTATTTTTTTTAACCTTAGTATCTGAAATCAAGACTGGACAAAACAAATCTTAAATTTAGGACTTAGTTTATATGTTATTCACTGCAATATTCTGGTACTAAAATGTCCTGAATCATTGTGCTTGCAGCAAAGATCTAATAGTTAGGAAAAGGCAAATGTTCAATCAGACTTTATTTTGTAAGTGTAATTTAACAGCAGAGGGAGCTATGTGAAAGATCAAATTTACATGCACAAGTTACCACATGGCCAATGGTAGGAGATTAAGTTCTCTGTTCTGTCACAAAATTGACACTTCAATTTAAATGTTTCTCTTCCATTAAAACACTCAGAGTATAGTAGGATTGCCTGTAACAAATGACTTTGCCATCAATAAGCATTTTACTCACTTGATGGAAAACACGGATCATCAGGAAAGGTTTCTTTATCATACAGGAAAGGATGGTAACGAATTATTCCTTCCACTATACCATCTCCATCAACAAGTGCTTTAAACTCAAAACTATCGGCTGAAGTATTTATATACAGTGTCTGCATATCATCTTTTATCTCTCTAAGATTGACAATTTTTGGTACTTTTCCTTTTTCAAACATTGAAATCTAGAAAAAAACAGAGCAAGTAAATTTTCCTTAAACCACATACCCACGGTAATCAGAATTTCTGACATCTGTGTTAAATACATTAACAAAATAAATTAGTTCATACACTGCCATGATAAAATAGCAGTGCTTCTAAAAGTTATATTGTGCATGTAAATGCTGTTTAGTTCAAAATAAAGAGGAACTGGTACAATATTTAGTAAGTTGTCATCAAAGAAGAATTTTTAACAATAAATATGAAATCTTTTACCTCAATGTCAATGTTGTTGAAAGGGCTGACACTTTTTGTTGCAGCATTAGCTTCATTTCCTTTTGGTCCATGGATATAATAGTGATAGATATGCCTGAAATACATTTCCATTGAAATACATGTCAAAAAAATTGAAATTAGAAAAACTGAACATTACAGATTATTTTAATCTACTTCTTTTTATTATTGCATCATTAAGTTGTTATAAGTCTATCAACTCAGTGAACAAGTATATCTCGTGCAAACAGAGTGCATCAAGGAAAATAAATGCACCTGCAAGTGTTATAATCTCTTTGCTTCTGACATCCACCCCATTAAACGCATCCCAAGAAGAGATCTTGATTCTCAGACCACAGCTTCTCCTGGTGTCATCACTCAGGCCTTCAGAGCAGTGGTATGCCCACAAAGCTTAGCAACTTCCCTGCATCCCTTCCACAATTTAAAATGTGCTCTCATGATCTTGAAACATCACAGTTTTGAGGGACGTTAGATACTCAGGTTATGAGATTAAGTTGTTATTCTGACAGCTATAAAGTTATTCACAACTAGACAACTACTAATTACATTCATAACGTAACAACTACATTGAATAGCCTAATAGTTAGATGGATAATTATCTAAAAATTATCAAGTCACACTGCTACTGATGTTTATAAACATTTGTTTGAATTTAGAACTTTCTCAGTTGTGCTAGTTTCAGAAAGAAATAGCTATGACTAATTGGGGCATCAACAAAATATCCATCAATAGTCTTCACATGAATAATGAAATGATGAAACCCAAAAAGAAAGCTACTAACAAAATCAGATTATTATGAGTTAATTTTAAATCAAATATAAAATACCAACTTACGCCAGCTGTCTTGTCCAAAGATGAAAGTAGTTTTTCAAGTATTGCATATGATGTGGTTGAACACCTGTAATGATAACTGCTGTGAAACTCTCTTTATCCCTTTCTTCTAATATTAGATTATGAAGAAATCTTTCGTCATCACTTGTGATGTGAGAAGAGTCAGATGGCTACAAAAAAAAAAAAAATAATAAGAAGGGGAATGTAAATTGAATTTCTAACTCCCATCAGCTTTGAGAGGATTAAAAAAACAGAACAGGAAGAGAATTCAGAACAAATGATATTAAGAATCACCAAGGAGTAATGCTTAAAACAAGTTTAAGTTAAATTGAATGAACTTGATCCAGTTCATTTTCAATGCACTCACAGTGCTTTAATTTTTCAGTTTAGAAATGCCTTCAATCATGCTTAATGTAGCACTCTGTGATCTGAGTTCTCCTTCAAATTCAAACTGAACTATCATGTACATGACTAAGTATTTTTAAAGTATATCATGCCACTAAAAAAAAATCTTGGTTTTAAAATGGATAGTCTCCTTCCTGAAACAGAACTGAAAGTGAAAGAAACACACTTTGGCTGTGAAACACAAAGCATACATCTTCAGTTCCAGCTGAAATATCACAGACAAATGAAGTTTTGATCGTCTTTTCTCAAATGGATGCACTTTACTCTTCTGATAGGTTCCTAAGCTGCATAGAAACAAAGTGGATGACGCTATCCTGCACCAGAAGATAATCGTTCGGATGTGCTTCATCCAGGAAAGAAGACAGTTTGAATACAATGACTGAGATATTCGTAGCAATTTCCAACTGCAACTGAGAAGATAGTTTTTTCACACTGCAGCACATTCAGCTTTGTGTCTTGTTTTGCAGCAAAGCAGCCATAACAGAAAAATGTTGCTAAGTAGGTGAAAGGATACATCTCTAAGATTACCATAGGTAGCAAGATAAATTAGTCAAGAGTAGTCTGTTCAGGCTTACCTTCTCCATGGAACCACAGAATACTCCTTAACATACAGGATTATTACAACAGTTCAGAAGCCTTTCACTAAACTACCATGGCACATTTCCCTACATTCCTATCATCTCTTTCAAATAAAAAGTCATATTTACTTGAAGGAAGTATAACTAGTTAAGAAAGGTACCTGGTATCCATAAAAAAATGATCACAGAATCAGAGAATTGTAGGGGTTGGAAGGGACCTCTAGAGATCACGGAGTCCAACCCCCTGCCAAAGCAGCTCCCTAGCCCAGGTTGCACAGGTAGGCATCCAGGTGGGTCTGTAACGTCTCCAGAGAAGGAGACTCTACCACCTCTCTGTGCAGCCTGTGCCAGTGCTCCATCACTGCACTGTGAAGAAGTTCCCATGCACATTCGTGCAGAATTTCCTATGCTTCAGTTTGTGGCCACTTCCCCTCATTCTATCGCCACACATTGCTGAGAAGAGCATCCCCAGATAAATGTAACAAAAAGTCATGCTAGCATGGAAAAGGCTTTCCATTAAAACTGAGAAAGTATTACACCTATTTACCTTTCTATTTCGAATGAATCCACAATATATTGCTTCTTTGTTTTTCTCCTTCTTCTCAAAATCCTCTTTGGAAAGGACAAGTTCGTGAACATCCTGCGAACCTGCAGGTTTGCTTATCATCTGTTTGTATTAAAGAAAAATTATTTAAAAGCAAAACAAGGGTTAAAACCATAAAATAATGACACAAAAGCTAAGATAATAACCATCTCATTATGTGAATGTTTCTAAATAAGCTTAAAAAAATGATAACTACTTACTCTGGCAGACTGTCCAACAAAGAATACTGCTTGTTTGCCTCCAACTCCAAAATATGAGATATCACTATTTAAACTACGAGGCACTGGCAAAGGGCGAACATATCCTGAATGATCACTGAAAGTGAAAGTAGCTTTAATAAATCTTCAAGACAATTGTCTTTAAAAAAAAGTAAACAACTGATCTAAATACCTTTTATACCTGCACTTCCTCTGTTCAAATACCCTTCATTTCACAAATTACAATTTATGTGCCTAACATTCTTGATGTATTCTTTTTTAATAAGATGTAGATGCATTATCTCTTTTCCTCTTTAAGTTACCATAAAAGACATTTCAGCCCTTTCTAGCAAACCAACCTGAAGTCAGTTGTACGCATTTAAGTCTTATGTAGTTTAAGCATGCATCAGGACAAACATCTGGCTTTTTTATAATATATCAATAATGAGTGAAAAGGTGTAGATAAGTATCCTAGTTTAATTTACAGCTGTGCTCTCCTCATGATATCAACTCACAATTAAAACCTGTAGCATAAAAATACTACACATTTCTATTGTCACTGAATTCACCTAGAGTAATTTCAGAAAGCAGTGTTTATTTACAAATAACGGATCAGATAGCCCAGAAATTTGCACATATCAAAGTAAAAAACAAAGAAATCAAAACCCCAAACCTCTTGTGCTCTACTATCACTTTCAAGTGCCCCAGTAATTTTTTTCACTAATTTCTCATAGGTTGAGTGATTTATAACTATAGTTGTGATCTCAATCTTCAAAGAATCCTGTCCTAGGCTTAAGGCATGTAAGAAATGACTAAGCCTCAAGAATTGTACATAATTATTGTCCTGTTTCAACAGTAGCATTAAACCTGGTTGTACAGGCATAAAATAATCTGGGGACAGACTCTCCACTTTGCCTTTAACACTCTACTTTCTTCTTCAAAAACAAAAGAGTTATTTTGCCTCTAGCCTTCTTCAATAAATACAGACATCTTCAGGTATAATTTTGCATGACACAGACAATCAAATAAAAAGGAAAATAAAAAACCCAAAACCTAAACCAAAATGTTGTACTCACTGATTCCTTTGGGAAACCAGTACTGAAAAACATTCTCACAATATTAAAGAATTAGCAGAAGTTTCTCTATTTTCTAGTTAGAGGAAATACATATCCATTGTCATGTATTCATAAAATAACAGATTTCAGCTAAGTGTTGGTAAAGACAAATGTCTTAGAATGACATTCTCCAAACACTTGCAATTTTCCAGTTGTAAATATGATTAAAATTTTCTAACCTCTCAAAGTCACCTTGTCTTGTAAACTTTGACAATCTATATACTGCCCAGTTGTTAAGCTGTTTAGAAGTCATTCCTCTTCCATTATCAATCACAGCAACAGCTGGTTTTCCATTGGAGTCATCAAATAACTGTTCGGGGAATAAGAACCACAAAAAAAAAAAAATCAAGAAGCAGCTTGGATAACACCACATTAAAAAAAAAAAAAAAAAGAGGAACTACACCTGAAAAAAGAAGAATATTTCTGACTTACCAATTTAATCTGTATGCTTCGAATATCAGTATTTCGAGACGTAGCTGACAGAGAATTGTCGATCAACTCGGCAAGAGCAAATGCTGAAGAAATTTAAGAAAAAAAATCACCCCTTTAAAATCCTCTTCTTAAAAGGTAACATTTCGAAAACAGATGTATGCTGTCAATAGTTTCTTTTGGGATATTAGGATAATACACTAATTCTGTATTGGGTTTATGTGGCAAGGTGCTGATTGTGGCAAGGGGGAGGAGGGGTGCACTGCATGGGTGGGCTATTTGAGAAGAGCCATCCAGAGGGACGATACACAAGAATGGTCAACAAGGCCAATTGCAAAATCCCGCACCTGGTCTGGGGTAATTCCAAACATCAGTACAGACCAGGGGATGACTCGATTGAAAACAGCACTATGAAGAAGGACTTGCAGGTACTGGTGAGTGAAAAACTAGAAATGAACTAGTAATGTGCTTTCAGTACAGAAAGTCATCACACCCTAGGCTACATTAAAAAGAACATGGCCAGACAGTTAAGGTGTTTCTCCCACTCTACTCTGTTCCACTATGGCTCCACTTGGAGTACTTTGTTGAGCCCTAGGAGCACCAGAAACAATATGGATCTCTTAACAGAGGAAGGCAGCAAGAAATGACTACAAGTTTGGAGTAACCATACTACAATGATATGCTGGCTTTTTCCTTAAGTCTAAAAAGAGAAGGCTCTGGTGAGATTTTATAGGGGCCTTTCAATACACAAAGAAGACCTACTTTACCTCTCCTGTAGATACATTTTCTTTCTTGACTACTTCTGGAACAATGCTACAATATTCTACATTCAAACCATACTGTAAAGTGGGATGTTTTCATACACTTTCGATATTCTCTTCTGTCATTCAGATATCTTCTAACAGTAACAGTTAGGTACTTTTTTAACAGTACCGCAATGATCTTTAATGCTGTCCTTTTGAAGCTGATTACAATGGATATGGTATTTGTAAAAAAAAAAAATCACATATTTTTTATGAAAAGATGTTCTAAATGATGCAAAGGTTGAGAGAATCTCTACGGTACAAAAGTGATCATAATATGAAGTGACAGAACTGGAAAGTGTCTTTTATGGAGAACAGAGAGGAACTGGGAAAGGAATCACCTTTGCTAGTACTAAAAGAAAAGTGAACATACACAAGTATTATCCTTTTTGATTTCATAGGAGCATTTTGAGTTTTGTCAAGATAAGTAACAATGTTTTCCCACCAAGGGGACCATTTCAGGGGAGAGAAGTGATGGCTGCAAAATACATGACTGCTTATATAAAGTGTAGTACTGAATTATTCCATGTTCTTATAGAATTTATGAGATTTAACAGTTCCTTCTGTCAAAACAAGTGTTTGTTTGATTGTAGTACTGTTTATTAAATGAAAAGCGAATTCACTGGACTGTCTGCTCATTTGAATCTTGTTAAATTCTGTAACAGGGAGAAGTGATTACAGTATTTCTACCTGTAGTTTTTGGAAAGTACGCATTCACCTAAAGGTGCTCTTCTCACATTTAAGTAAGATCAATGTATACAAAAAAAAAAAACAAACAAAACAACAGTATTTCACATAACACACAATTAAGTGGGGGGCTCAAAACTGGAAAATATTGTGAATACATTGTTCAGAAAGTAACCAGATACATTTATGGAAAAGAATAGTCCACAGCAACAAACTCAGAAGTCCCTCAATCATTTGTTATATCTCTGCTTCTCTGCTTTCATGTTATATCCCAGCTATCTGACATCAGCTGCTGCTAGGAACAAAACGAACCAGGCAGACACTGAAACAAAACAAGAGTATTTTGGAGAGCTGGGAGGAAGGTAGTGAATGAAGGGCAGAAAGAGAGGGAAGGGGCAAAAAGAATAGTACTAACAAGTACAGCTGGTGTTTACGTACACTGATGAGATTCTCTGGAAGCAGAAATAGCTGCAGAAACAGTTTTGTGCTTGAGTCTTGATGCTTATCTTTTTTTTTCCTAGACAGTTTTGAGCCCACTGGACCTAAGATCATAGAATCCTTAGAGTTGGAAGAGACTTTTAAAGGTCATCTAGTCCAACTCCCCTGTTGGACAGGGACACCACAACTACACCAGGTTACCCTAAGGCCTGATCCAACCTCACCTTGAAAGTCTCCAGGGACAGGACATCTACCACATCTCTGGGCAACCTGTTCCAGTGCCTCATCACCATCACTGTAAAAGACTTTTTCCTTATACGTAACCTAATTGACCTTTCTTCGAGCTTGAAACCATTTCCCCTTGTTCTATCACAACAGACCCTGCTAAAGACCCTTCTTCCCCGCGGCTCTCCTTTAGATATTGACAGACCTTATCAGAGCCTCCTCTTCTCCAAGCTGAACAGCCTCAGCTCTCAGCCTGTCCTTGAAGGAGATCTGTTCCATTCCATGAGTCGGTTTTGCTGCCCTCCTCTGGACGAGCTCAAAAAGGTTCATGTCTCTCCTGTACTTAGGACTCCACATCTGGACACAGAATTATAGGTGAGGTCTCATCAGCACTGAGGAGAGGGGCAGGATCACTTCCCACGACCTGCTGGTCACACCTCTGGTGGTGCAGCCCAGGATACAGCTGGCTTTCTGAGCTGTGAGGGCACATTTCTAGCTCATATCCAGCTTCCCATCCACCAGTATCACCAGGTCTGTTTTGGTAGGACTGCACTCAATCTTTTCATCCCCATCTTGTATTGGTAGCGGATGTTGTCTCAACCCAGGTGCAAGACCTTGTATTTGGATTTGTTGAACCTCATGATCTTCACCTGGGCCCAATAGTCAAGCTTGTCTAGGTCCCTCGAGATGGCATCCCATGTATCTGGTGTGTTGACTGCACCACACAGCTTGGCGTCATCAGCAAACTTGCTGAGGGTGTACTTGACCACACTGTCAGTATCACAGATGAAGATATTAAAGAAATCTGGTCCCACTACTGATGCCCAGGGGACACCATCCATTACCGATCTCCATCCAGACACAGAGCCAATGACCACCACTCTCTGGACTCCATCCTGCAGCCAGTTCTTCAGCCACTGTGCAGTCCACCCATCAAATCCATATATTTCCAATTTGGAGAGAAAGATGCTGTTGGGTACTGCATCAAAGGCCTTACTGAAGTCGAGGCAGATGACATTGGTGGCTCTTCCCTTGTCCATTGACAGAGTGACACCATCACTGAAAGCCACTATATTTATCAAGCAGGATTTGCCCTTGGTGAAGCCATGCTGATTCTCCTTTATCTCTTCTCTGCCCTCCATGTGCCCTAGCATAGCTTCCAGGAGGATTTCCTCCACCATCTTCCCTGGCACAGAGGTGAGACTGACAGGTTGGCAGTTCCCAGGGTCATCCTTTTTACCCTTCTTAAAAATGGGTGAGAAGTTGCCTTTTTTCCAGGGACTTCAAGTGATAGCCACAGCTTTTCAAATAACATTGAGAGTGGCTAGGCAACTACATCAGCCAATTCCCTTAGGACTCTGGGATGTATCTCATTGGAACTCACAGACTTGTGGATGTTGAGGTTCCTCAGGTGGTCACAAACCTGAACTAACCTTCAGCGTTACAGTAAGGACTTTTGGTTTTCAGACACTCTCTCTCTCATTTTATTTGATTTATTAGCTTCAATTCTAATTATATTGTATTATATTGTGCTATTTTGCATTCCAATATCTTATTTAGTAAATTAACTTTCTTCCTCAGATCACTGCCACTGCTTTGTTTTAGGCCCACCTCCCTGCCCTTTCCTGAGATGTGGGTCCATGGGTCCCCTTGCCTCATTCATTACAGAACTGGGTCAAACTAGCCCATAAACCATTTACACTTTTACAGCTAAGACTACATTTTTCACCAGCTACTACTGAAATTGCATTGCTCATAACCATCATATTCATATAAACATCACTAATGCAATATTATTTTGGTAATACTTACGCAAAGGATTTTGCCCTTCACTGGCATAGTATTCATACATCCCACTTTTGACAAGTGTATCATAGTGGGGCAGGAAGTCAATTCTCTCCTTCGTTGCTGAAAGTAGGGTTTGGTCAACTGACTGTAGTAGATAGAGAGTAACTCCATCCTGAACAAGTTCTTCTGCAATGAAGACAAAATGTGTTGGAGAGCATTCACTGTACTAGTCAGTTTCTCTAAAACAGTACCATTTTTATACACAGACAACCTCTGTATTTATTTAACTACTGAAAAACTCATCCTTCTGGCAACAGGACCTCATTAAAAAAAATCATATTTACAAGAGAAACAGTGCAAGTTTTCTCTGGTAACAGCTACTTATTTTGCTCCCCCCAGTTATTTACAGAATTGGTAATGGAAGTAAAAAATTTACCTTATATAGCTTTTATCATAGTAACTAACACTTGTTGAAAGCTTTTTTCAAAAGTCAATTCTTGGTAAATTATTTCATACTTTTTATTTTCAGTTAATTAATGCATGTAATTGTATAGTCATCATGTGATCTTTACAATCAACATAAGAGGTGCCTGTACTTATTTTGCTATCTAAGATACTTACTGAAGCTGTCTTCTGTGATTTCTTTCCTGTTTGTTGTGGTGATAACAAATTTTTCATCAGAAGTTATGCCAAATGCCTACAAAATTGGAGAAAATGTAGGTACGATCAGTTACTCCACTAAACATTCAGATAAATGGAAATAATGGTCTTTCTACTAATTTTGCCACAAAATTACTAAAAAGTGTTCTACTTCTGAACATACTTTAATTCCATAATTTACTTCTTCAATTTAGCTAGCATTGTTTGTTTCCTTACCTACTTAAAATAGAGAACAAACAGAAATTATAAAGAGAAACTGTCTTATCGGTAACCACCTTGGAGGCTGAAGAACAAGACTGAACTAAAACAGCAAAACTAAATATCTAGATGCCCCATATTAAACTGCACTCTTAAGGCATTAAGCCAAATGCTTATTATACTTGGTTACACACGGAAACACTGTTCTCTAATTTTATCACACATGAAAATCTGAGATTGCTTTCACAAAATTATTTATCATTAAATCACTCCAGTATATTCTTCTACAGCTAACTAATTTACTACTCCACCTCTGAAAAAGACTGAAATTTGAGGTTCGAGAAAAGACTTTTCACAGCATCCAAATGAACCCATTGTCACCTGGCAACTTGGATGTTGGGACAATGGGGCCAATAGTGTGTCACTAGATAGTAGAGAAACTCGACAACTGGGAAGCATTGCTAAGGACTCAGACACTGACTGAGGTATTAGTAGATGTCTGGATGGGGCCTTCACGCTCTGGAAGCAAATGCTACTAGCTGTAAAGGAAAAATACCCCTTCAAAGAAGGTCTGATGTCTGAGATAAAGAAATGGACTACTATAGAAAAAAGGCATCCATTATTTGAGAGAATTCGCCACGACTAAAAATGTTGCATGACCCCATGTTAACTCCTCACAAACCACACCAATAGCGCGATCCTGAGAGTCAGGTCACAAGAACTGCACCAGAAAAGTACCCTGGTACACAGGTAGCAACATAAGGCAGAAGGCAAAGAAGACTCCTTTTATTTAAACTGATAATTAGACTTCATGACTTTGAGCAATACTTCATCCCTCCACAAGCTTATATTCGAGCCATTTCAAAAGTAACAAAGTCTGGATAGAATTGAGAGTAAACAGTAAGATATGATGAAGGAACAGTACCGTGCTTCATCGTGATGAACCTGATGAACCCATGGCGGCATCAGAGACACCTGATGAGGATTGGGATTATCAAAACAGCTTACTGATCAAATTGATTTCCTCCCTACCTGCATTATGCAATAATCTTAGCTATTAAAATCAGACGTCCTCCTGTTTGAGCAAGTGACAACAGTAAGACTGTGACATACTGCCTTGTGGAAATACCTACGTGAACATGGAGAAGATGTGAAGACCTTGGGCACAGAAGATGTTAAGCAGCAGTCTACTTGTGTTTGGTCTGTCAGAAGAGCAACAGGTACTGACCACTACAAAAACAGTACACAGATGGCAGTACAACACTAACAGGGATTCCTTGCTCCCTCCCCACTCATAAGGTGATTTGTCAACAAACAGTCATGGTGTGATCAGCAAAACTCATTCACCTTTTAACAGCCCCTTTATGGCCAGTGCATAAAGCCAGTGGAGAATGGTGGCTGACAGTGATTATCACGGTCTGAATGAAGTCAGACCTCCACCGAGTGCAGCTGTACCAGACACGCTAGAACTCCAGTATGAACTGGAGTCAAAAGCAGCCAAGTGATATGCCACCACTGACATTGCTAATGACTTCTTCTCCATTTGTTTGGCCACAGAATGTAACAGATATTCCCTGTTCACAGACAGATCGTGTCATATTGTGGGCAACCATCGCAGATGGAAGGCTGCTGTGTGGAGCCCCACATGACGAGTTGCAGAGGCCACCGAAGGAAAAGGAGAAAAAAGCCAATTTGCCGAGGTAAAGGTTGTCCAGCTGGCCTTAGATATTGCCGAACGAGAGAGGTGGCCAATGTTTTATCTTTACACTGACTCACGGATGGTGGCAAATGCTTTATGGGGGTGGTTACAGCAATGGGAACAAAATGGCTGGAAATGAAAGGGTAAACTTATTTGGGCTGCTGAACTGTGGAAAGACATTGCTGCCCAACTGAAGAATATGGTTGTAAAGGTGCGTCATGTAGATGCTCATGTGCCCAACAGTCAGGCCACTGAAGAACAACAAAACAACCGTCAGGTAGATCGAGCTGCCAAAGTTAAGGTGGCTCAAGTAGACTTGGACTGGCAACACAAGGGTGAATTATTTCTAGCTCTGTGGGCCCATCAAGGAAGAGATGCAACATATAAGTGGGCTAGAGACCAAAGGGTGGGCTTAACTATGGATGCTACTGCACAGGTTATCCATGACTGTGATACACGTGCCACAATTAAACAAGATAAGAAGATGAAACCTCTTTGGGGGGAAGGGCAATGGCAAAAGTATAATTATGGGGAGGTGTGGCAGGTTGATTATATCACCTTGCTAGCAGCCTGCAATGGTAAGCGTTATGTGCTTACTGTGGTGGTGGTAACCGCTGCATTAAATGTGGCAACTTGGCAACATTTCTGATAGCAGTTTTTTCCTATCCTCAGTGTCCACACTACTGCTTAAAGTTTCATCACAGGGGTTTGCTTTCCATCTTCCAATTATCTTCTTTCTAGTTGTTACCATGTTATCAAAGATACAGTTAGCATCCATCAGCAAAATTAACAAAACACTTCAGCATGGTCATTGGACAAACTGCTCTGATGTCTGTACAAAGAAGTGTAGAAAACTGCAATGAATAGGCTAGAAAAACAACCACAGCAGTTAACCAGGAGTCATTTAAGCTACCTGCTGAGCAACAGATGATACCTGGAGGTGTATGAATGCACATGGCAGGGAGCTAAAGGTGACCAGTGTGGGAGGTTGTTAACTGCCCTGAACCAGCCAAAGCCCATACCAGATGGCTCTCAAACTGATGAGAACCCACTGTGCACCAACACTTGAAACACCCAGAAAAGCACATGGTGCTTCTGCTCAAACTGGGGAAAATATAGAGAAGACACACCAGAAGCTACAGGAGAGATGCACAACAGGAGAATGGCTGAAGCATGGGAAAATGATCTGAAAACACTAAAAGCTTTTACTGGTGAGAATCTTTATTGGTTGCTCTGAAAGTAATGCCTCGTGTTTATGTCCACAGAAAGTACAACATATACAAAGAGCACAATAACAGTATTTGATGGGGAAAATTCTCAGCTGCAAAACAGTACTCATCAGCGCAGGCCACCACCATTAGTCATTCATTTTCACCAGCAACAAACAAGAACCTGCATGTCATGATATAAGAAGATAGAACAATGAGGAAACCATCTCAGTCATAACTTCCTTGACAAGATTTTGGGATTAATACTTACCATGAGCACGGAAGTAAGAGAAACATACGTGGCTGGGCAACCTGGAGAAACAACTTTTGGCTGTTGCTCATTCTGGACATTCGAACTGATTTACAGAGGTTGTCTCAATGGAGGGGACCATCATGCATACAACGTGCATACTTAGCAGCCCACCATGAGACATTCACATCATAAACTGTAAATTACCCAGCAAGAGGGGCTTGTATTACAAACGTGCTGCTGCCCTGACAAACAAAACAAAACTGCCCCTGACAACTAAAGGAAGCCCTGATGAACCAAACAGAAGTGCCCCTAGCAACCAAAAGGATGCTATGAAAAGGATAAAAACCCAAAGAATTCCAAGAAGAAGGTACCCTCTCCACTGAACTGCATCTGTGCATGTCAACGAGATATCACTGACTGACTTGTTGCTTTCCTATGGACCAACAAGACATCACTGGAGCCCTGGCAGTGACTGTCCCAACTTTGTAAACTACTCACTAGGTTTTCTCTTTTTACAATCGCTAACTTCCCCATCTTATCCACATTCCTTAGTTGCTTAGAATTTATTAGAAATCACTGGATAGCATATGGCCTCATCTGCTGTCTTAATCTTCCTCAAGGTCAAACCATCACCTCCAATCATCAGAGCAAGACACATGCTTGTAAAAATCTGCACCAGTGGAGGCAACACATTGCTTCACAGTTGCTTTGATGGAATCATTGGTAGGTAAATGTTGTCCATCATTCATTAGTCTGAAGCGATGGAAGTCAGAATGCACCAGATCCGGACTATACAACAGGTGTGGCAGAACAGTCCTGACAAGATTGGCAACGTGCTCCACATTCTTCAAATTGGTATGGAGCCTGGCATTATCATGTTGCAAAAGAAAGGTAGTCTGCTTTTCTGGCCTGACTCTGGAAGTTTCAACATCCAGCTTAGTCAGCATCACAATGGAGCAGTCAGAGTTAATGCTTTGTCAGGGTTACAGGAAATCCAGAAAGACCACCTCCTTTCCTAGCTCAAAAGACAGTGTACATCATTTTACCTAATGAGAACTGTGTCTTGAACTTTTCCTTCAACAGGGAATTGACATGCTGCGACTCCATGGACTGCCATTTTCACTCCAGCTTGTGGTGATCACAGAATCACAGAATTGTTTGGGTTGGAAGGGACCTCTAGAGATCACTGAGTCCAACCCTCCGCCAAAGCAGCTCCCTAGCCCAGGTTGCACAGGTAGGCGTCCAGGACATCTTGAAAATCTTCAGAGACTCCACCACCTCTCTGTGCAGCCTGTGCCAGTGCTCTGTGCACTGTGAAGAAGTTCCCATACATTTATGTAGAACTTCCTATGCCTCAGTTTGTGGCCATTTCCCCTTCTCCTATCACCACTCACCGCTGAGAAGAGTTCAGTTTAGCCTCATTCCTTTGCCTCCCGCTCCTTAGATATTTATAGATGTGGGTCAAGTCCCCTCTGAATCTTCTTTTCTCAAGGCTGAACAGACCCAGGTCTCTCAGCCTTTCCTCATAAGAGACGTGTTCCATGTCCGTTATCATCTTTGTAGCCCTCTGCTGAACTCTTTCCAGGAAATCCCTGTCTTTTTTGTACAGGGAAGCCCAGAACTGGACACAATACTCCAGGTGAGGCCTCACCAGGGCAGAATAGAAGGGGAGGAACACCTTCTTTGACCTGCTGGCCACACTCTTTTTAATGCACCCCAGGTTCCCATTGGTCTTCTTGGCCACCAGGGCACACTGCTGGCTCATGGCCAGCCTGTCATCCACCAGGACACCCAGGTCCTTCTCCTCAAAGCTACTCTCCAGCAGCTCATCTCCCAACCTGTACTGGTGCACACGGTTATTACTCCCCAGGTGCACAACTCCACGCTTGTTCGTATTAAACCTCATCCGGTTCCTCTCTGCCCAACTCTCCAGCCTGTCCAGGTCTTGCTGAATGGCAGCACAGCTTTCCAGCATATCAACCATTCCCCCCAGCTTTGAATCATCAGCAAAGTTGCTGAGGCCGGACTCCATCTCCTCATCAAGGTCACTGATGAAGATGTTGAACAGGACCAGACCCAGCACAACCCCTGAGGAACACCGCTAAACGCAACCTTCTGAGTTCTGCCAGTCAGCCAGCTCTCAACCCACCTCTTCCCTGGGAGACAGGCAAGATCTGTTCACAGCCATCATGCCAGGCACCGAATAAACTGCCCCATGATCAAAGAACCCAAAGTTCTTCTGGCAGCACCAGCTTTTCAGCTACTTATTCAGAGCCGCAGTTTTCCTAGGCAGCTCTGTATCCCTCATCACCCCAGAAGGCAGGGAGGAAAACACCACTTGTACTCCCAGCTCCCTCAACAAACCTTCCTAAACCCCTGAAGTCCCTTTTGATAGCTCACAGACTTCCCCGAGCAATTTCACCACTGCCTGCCTGAACTATCAATAACGGGTAATAATCAGAGGATCAAATCAGAGCTGGGAGATCTTTGGGTAGGCAGGCAGGTGCGCCCTTGATGGCTGCCATGGTTTTATGATTTTTGGCATTGGTATTCCACATCATAACATCGTAACATCATGTACTGAATTAAGAGTTAAAAAAAAAAAAAAAAAAAAAAAAAAAAAAAAAAAAAAAAAGCAACATGAGCCAGACAGGAGGAGACCAATCTACAGTCTTCTGATCTGTAGTGAGACGCATTATCTATTGCGCCACTGATCTTGGTCTAGTGGTTAGGAGCCAGCACTCTCGCTGCCACAGCCTGGGTTCGATTCCCGGTCAGGTATACCCAGAATGCAGATAGAGCATTAACTCTTTTACTCTTAATGCACTACATGATGTTACGATGTGGAATACCAATGCCAAAAATCATAAAACCATGACAATGGCAAGCTGGGACTTTTTTCCCACCCTCCTTACACATCCAGATCTGTCTGTCTGTGACAGGACAGGGGGGCCACCACGTTACTGAGGGTATCTCCTTGGCATCTCTTCCTCTGACCCACCAGCGATTCACCGTAGCAGTCAACCTCCCGCTCACACTCCCTCATGGCTCTCGGTCTCTGCAGCTCCTCACTGAGCTCCCCCACCAGGCTGAGCAGCTCATCCACCTGCTCACACCTCATGCAGATGAAAATCCTGGCCACTCTACTCAGGCAGCAGAAGGCTCAGGCACTCCCTACAGCCAGTGGCCTGAACCACCACATTTGTAGGCAGGCCCTTCGTCTGAGTTGTTACAGTCCTTTTTGTGGCAAGCCCGCTGTCTGGTGGAGACCATGGTTAAACCTATAGTCTCAGACACTACCAGTAAGAGAGCTGGTCACCTGAGCAAAAACAGACAGCACTTGTACACCCTGCCACTTGACCCACCTCCCACACCTATTGCTACAGTACTGTATAGGTGGTATGGGCTTCCCCTCACACTCTGACTTGACCCCCTTACCCTTGGTGGGCAGCAACATCCTTTCTCACCCGACGTGCTGTGTGGGCAGAAGCTAGCTTCAGCCTCTCTAGGGCTGTTTATAACCTCGCAGCCAAGGGTCCAAGTCAGAATCAAGCTACCAGCCCCGGCACAAGCACAGCGCCTTGTTGGCTTCAAAAAAGCCCTAAAAAGAGCTTTTAGGTTGGCCTTTTTTGCTTAAGATCCCTTTTTTTTTTTTTTTTTTTGGTTAAGATCCCTTAAGATCTTATTTTCTTCTTCCTTTTAAACATGAGCACACAATCACTTAAAGTAAATTTCCCTGCTATTTAACTCAAACATGCATTGTAAGGGTTTTGCTACTGCCAAGTCAACTAGAACATTTAACATGAAGTCAACACAAATTTTGCCTCTGTATTTACTGTTTGCTTTGGAAATGATGCTCAACAATGAAATGTTCAATGTTGCGTGTATAACATCATGCCTTGGACTAACATGGATAAATCTGAAGTGATCAATGAAGGAGAAATAACACACTGCAGATACACTATCATTGATCTTCTAGTGGTTTTATCTAACACTGGAAGAAGTTGAAAAGATGATACAGTACTATGTAACTTCCTCACTGGAGGACAGCTCAACAAGAAGTGACCTGGAAATGCTCATGTCTGCAGCTCAGCATGAGCAGCAGTGTGCCAAGCAGCCAAGAGGGTGAAATGCATGATGGGGGTGCATTAAGTACAGCACAACCAGCTGGTCAAAAGGGGCAATTCTCCTGCTGCATTTTGTGTTGGTGTGGTCTCACTGTGAATACTGTGTGCAGTCCTGAGGCTCACAGTATAAGAGGAATGATAAATTCCTTGCGAAAGAATCTGAAGGAAGGCAACAAAACAGGGCTGGGAGGCATTTTCTGTGTGAAAAGGCCAAGGATATTGGGCTATCCAGTCTGGAGGAGTCAAGAGGCAACCACAATGCTCTCCACAGCTCCGCAAAAGGGGGAAGCAGAGGGAGGTGCTGGGCTCTGCTCCTGGAAGGGAAACAGCACAGAGCAGCCAGTGGAGGGTCAGAAGACTAGGCAGTGGGAAATGTTTCTTTACCCCAAGGGGGGGTCAGACACTGAACAGGCTTCCTAGAGAGCTGGTTGGTGCCCCACGCTTGTCAGTGTTCAAGGCACTTGGACAATGCACTCAATACTTTAACTTTTGGTTAGAATCACAGAATCATAAAGCCACCAAGGCTGGAAAAGACCTACAAAATCATCCAGTCTAACCATCCACCTATCACCAATAGTTCTCTCTAAATCATGAGTACAGGGGATTAATTACTTCTCTGCCCCTGCCAGCAATACCATTGCTGATTCAAGCCAGGATGCCATTGGCCTTCTTGGCCACGCGGGCACACTACTGGCTCATGCTAAGCCGAGCACTGACCAATACCCCCAGGTCCATTTCCTTTACACAGCCTTCCAGCCACTCTGCCAAAAGTCTGTAGTGTTTTTGTGGCCAACGTGAAGGACCAGCACTTGTTCTTGTTGAACTTCATCCTACTGGCTTCAGCTAAGTGTCCCCACCTTTCCAGATCCTTCAGTAGGGCCTTACTACCCCCAAGCAGATCAACACTTCCTGCCAACTTGGTGTCGTCGTCTGCAAGCTTACTGAGGGTGCAGTCAATGTCCTCATCCAGATCATCAATAAAGATATGGAAGAGGACAGGCCTCAGAACAGAACTCCTGGGGAACACCACCCGTGACCAGTTGCCAGCTGGATTTAACTCCATTCACCACCACTCTCTGAAGCTGCCCTCGAGCCAGTTCCTTACCCAGCAAAGGGCAATGAATTAGCCCAACTCTATGCATACACAGATACAAAATAGCAAATCAGAGAGTACAGTATCTTCACAGAAGCTGATTAACCCCTTGAAATCCAGACTTTTACATCTTAAAGGGTTGTTTCCAATAAGTAACTTCAATACCTTTAAAATGTTGCATCTCCTCCTATGGTAAACATTCTCAGAATGCAGATGCATTTACCAGATAGTTATCCTGCTTTTTGCCACGTTAAAAAGAATCAAGTCCAACTTAAAAGAAATCACTTAAATCAACAAGTGGATGAAACTAGAAATGATTTTATTCTCAAATCACAGATTTTCAAAACATTTTTTTTTCAGTAGTACCTACTGGTATCCTGATATTTGTACTGCAACTTTCAATTATTCTTATGACTGAAATACAATGAGGTCATTCATACAAATTAGCAAATACTAAAAAGATACAAACAGCTGAAGTAGAAACTAAGATCTTGCTGGAAGTAACTGAAAACAACTGTATACAATAACTCCAAAAGAGTTAGATCAGATAAATGCTTCTACACTACTGTTGGGTCACTCAGTTGATCTCTAACAATAGTGCGCTAAAGATCTATTTGTGCAGATGGACCTAGTACTGAGCACTCATGGAAGCACAGCAAGTATAACAATCATCTTAAGGCAAGCTCATTTGGATACGATTAATGGATTAATGTCAAAACAAAAATAAGAAACATCTTTCGATACTAACAGTCTCTACAAAAACACATGCGTATGAAACAGATGGAAATTACTTGTAAGCATTTCGCAAAGTTCAGAGTGTTGTACACTACATCCAACAGCCACTAAACAGACAGTAACTACAGGCAATTTATTTACAAAAACAAAAACAGTACCAAATGTTATTGTTCTGAATTACTGTACAACCATTCTTTACTGACAAGCACCTCAATCTGAAGATCAAATCGCACAAGATAAAGTAGCAGACCTTGAAGTGTCTTGTCCTCTGTACTACTTTTAATTTTCTCTACTTCCAGAAGTTCAGTTGATGCAAATATTTATGTAGAAATTGTTCAACATTAAGCATTTCATCATGTATAGTACATGCACACACAAGTTTTATGCAGTATCTTCAATTAAAACTTTCCAGTGTAACTGTGACAATAAAATAGAGAAAATAAGCAGAAGGTAACTTCACGACAGAAGCTCTCTATAGAAACTACGTAAGTAGATCTACAAAATCTTGTCCAGAACAGGGAGTTAACCCACAGATATTTTCAAGGTTTAAAGTTTATGCAAAGAACCTGCTACCATTAGTAGACTTGTTCAGCACCTGTACAAACATAAGAACTCTACTGAAAATCCACAAGACATTATTTTGTCTAAAAGCAAAATCACAAGTACTGAAGAATGCAGCTACCAACCAGTTTTGTCATAACTTTACACAGCTACCACCATGAAAACACATTGTATGGCATCACTTGTTAGAGGTAACACTCAAGAATCTGGAAGTCACTCTTCAAAAGCAAAAGCACTTGGAGGTATCCAGGAAGTTGCATCTGGAAAACTACTGCTCAAATAATGAAGACTATCACTACTGTTCAAATCTAAGCAGGAACTCAGAAAACAGGCACCCTTATATGTCAATCAACACACACATTTAACAAGTAGTACATTTCATAACGCAGTATTGAAAAGCAAGAGCTATTCAAATTGCATCCTCTTCCTACTGAAGAGTCAGCAACAAAACCAATGCTACACATAAGCACTTCAGTGAAGACTAAGATACAACATGGCAATCCTTGAAAAAAATTAAATACTGCCCTATCTTACCCAAAGGCACGCTTGAACAGAGTGTTTTGGTCCCTTGAAAAGTAACAGAACATAGGCTTTATAATACAAAACCATAATGATTGCAAGGTGGATTGACCTCATTACTAAGAATTAAGAACTCATATTGCACATATGCATCAAAACAGCATTTCAGTTTAGTACCGAAATAGCTCTTAAAGAGATGTAAAAGTTGTCCTCCACTGACATGCATTCACTCACCACAAATAATGTCATTCAACACGATCTATCAGGCACCAGTAAGCAAGTATTCACAAAAAAAAAACAAAAAACCACAAAACAAAACTTCTTTCTCGAGTTTCTCATATCACAGCTGTGTTTCTCCCCTGTACTCCCTTTCAATGAACATCCTTTTTCCCTAACAGCACAGTGATACACTGGAATTTGTCTTGGTTAGCCAGAAAAAGGTAGAGTGGAAGGATACATCGAGAAGCTCAACAAAGGAACTAACAAAAATGTAAAATGAAATAATTTTGTTTTACTGAGATGACTGAATCTTAAATTACAGATCTTTACCTTCTATGCCTGCATACTTTTCTTCAAACCACAAGATCACAGTAACAATGAAAAGCCTCAAAAGATTTAAAGACGCAATTATGAACACTAAATTCAGTACCAAGAGCTCACTTCAGTCTCATACTACATTACAAAAACCCTTCAATAGGTTGCAAAACTTCTATGGAGTATTCAATGCAGGCCTCTCTGCTTAAAAAACAGTGTGACCTTGAGAAGAAGAACCTGAAAGAAGAAGAAGAACCTGGAAGGATCCTTAATAGCTCAGCATCAAAACAAGGTACTCCAATTTGTACCTAGCAACTTGAGCCAGAGAACTTGGGATTATAGTTACAAAGAGAGAAATTCTATAAACAATCCCCTCAATGCAGGTAAGTATCTTCCAAGTACAGAACTATAAAACAGAATCACAGAATCCTTAAGAGCTGGAAGGGGGCACTGAAGGCCATCTAGTCCAACTTCCCTGCAATGAACAGGGACACCACAGCTAGACGGGGTTGCCCAGGGTCTGGTCTAGCCTCACCCTGAAAATCTCCAGGTACGATACTGGGCAAACTGTTCCAGTGCCTCACCACCATCACTGTAAAAGACTTTTTCCTTATATCTAACCTAAATCACCCTTCTTCGTGCTTGAAACCATTTCCCCTTGTTCTGTCACAACAGACCCTGCTAAAGAGTCTATCCCCTTCTTCTTCTGAGCCTTCTCCTCTCCAGGACAAACAGCCCCAGCTTTCTCAGCCTGTCCTTGTAGGAGAGGCATTCCACCCCTTGCAACATTTTTGCAGTCCTCCTCTGGACACACTCCAACAGGTCCAGGTCTCTCCTGTACTTACGACTCCACATCTGGACACAGTACTCCACATGAGGTCTCACCAGCACAGAGTAGAGGGGCAGGATCACTTCCCACGAACTGCTGGTCATGCTTCTTTTGATGTAGCCCAAGATATGGTTGGTTTTGGGGTTGTGAGGGCACAATGATGGCTCATGTCCAGCTTCCCATCCACCAATACCCCCAGGTCTTTTTTGGCCAGACTGCACTCAATCCTTCCATCACCATCTCATATTGGTAGCAGATGTTGCCTCAAACCAAGTGCAAGATCATCCATTTGGATTTGTTCAACCTCATGAGGTTCATGGGCCCACTGCTCAAGCCTGTCTAGGTCCCTCTGAATAGCATCCCATGCCTCTGGTGTGTTGACTGCACCACACCGCTTGGAGTCATCACTCATGAAGATATTAAAGAGTTCTGGTCCCACTACTGATGCCCAGGGGACACCATCCATCACCGATCTCCATCCAGACATGAAGCTGTTGACTACCACCCTCTGGAGTCCATCCTGCGGCCAGTTCTTCAGCCATTGAACAGTCCACCCATCAAATCCATATATTTCCAATTTGGAGAGAAAGATGCTGTTGGGTACTGCATCAAAGGCCTTACTGAAGTCGAGGCAGATGACATTGGTGGCTCTTCCCTTGTCCATTGACAGAGTGACACCATCACTGAAGGCCACTATATTTATCAAGCAGGATTTGCCCTTGGTGAAGCCATGCTGATTCTCCTTTATCTCTTCTCTGCCCTCCATGTGCCCTAGCATAGCTTCCAGGAGGATTTCCTCCACCATCTTCCCTGGCACAGAGGTGAGACTGACAGGTTGGCAGTTCCCAGGGTCATCCTCTTCACTCTTCCTTTTTTTTAGTCAACATGGACTTCATCTGATAGCCACAGCTTTTCAGATATCATTGAGAATGGCTAGGCAACTACATCAGCCAATTCCCTTAGGACTCCGGGATGCATCTCATTGGAACCCATAGACTTGTGGATGTTGAGGTTCCTCAGGTGGTCACAAACCTGACGTACACATACAGCGTGAAAGATGCTGCTTCCTCAATCCCCTCCCACCAAATCAAACATTTGAGGGCTGTCTGACAAGCAGTTCTCAGAGTTCTATGCAAAAAAGTACTTTACCTTGAGACGCACCTTCCTGGACTTTCCTTTTCAGGTTGAGGTACCTGTAGCCTTTCATGTTCTTCTTCGTATTCCTTGCCAAGATTATTTCAAGCTGGGCCTTGGATTTCCTGACTCTATTGGTCTACATGTCAGGTGGTTCAACGGTAGATAATAGTTCTAACAAAGCACAGGAAAGTGCAGAAGCAAGTGAAATTTTCTATTTAATTCACTTACTTCAATCTCACATTGTTCTTAGGACTGAAATTACATGAATGCTGCACATACGCTCTGCAGTACTCAAACTGAAGAGTCAAGCTCACAGATCATTCTAATTTAAGGGGATTCTGCTTTAGAATCACTGTGTGGAATAATAATGAAGACTACATACGATCTTTCTATTTTATTTATTTATTTATTTTAATTTAAGAAGGTCCTTTCCTTCCCCAAAAGGAAAGACTAATTTGTATGCATATAAAGTCAATTCCAACCATGTTGTCATCCACTAACATACTGTTAGGAGACAATACCACAACTCCTTAGATAATAAAAATTTGATTCAAGAACAAAACAAATATTAACTTAAAAACTGAATAATGAATATTTTAATAACAGACAATGTTTTCCATGACAATAATTCAAGGAAACAAATACATGCCTAAACCCATATCTCGGTGGCTGACTCACCTGTCTAAACAATCAGTTACTTAGCTACACAATTTGGGATTAAAGATGGCAATCAGATTTAATGCTCTTTTTTTCCAACAGGTACCTTCTCCTTGAACTTCCGCATAACCTAGTATTAATTTTCTCATGGCATATAGAGATTTTCCCAGCAGAATTAGTTCCAACAGCTTAAACATGCACACAGCATCTTTGCCAGACATTACCATCCTCATGGCCAGTTTGCAGATGCATGTCCACCCTTGCTGTGAAATATTTAGTTCATGTACTCGCATGGAAGTATTTAGTTGCTATTTTCAAGACGCCAGCAACTAAACACTTTTGAGTAGTACAATCATTTGAAAACACAAAATGTGCAAAACTGCTAGAGGCACAGAGATGCCAGAACGCTCTTCCAGAAGCCCAACAAGAGAACCTGCCCACTGT
The DNA here is from genome assembly GCA_036925125.1 of Oreortyx pictus. NCBI lineage: Eukaryota > Metazoa > Chordata > Aves > Galliformes > Odontophoridae > Oreortyx > Oreortyx pictus. Next base: position 46,142,867 of record JAUPFR010000003.1, on the reverse strand, counting down.
CAGTGTGGCATACATCACAGAATCATGGAATTGTTGGGGGTGGAAGGAACTTCTAGAGACCATTGAGTCCAACGCCCATGCCAAAGCCTGTTCCCTACACCACATCGTGCAGGTAGGTGTCCAGGTGGGGCTTGAACATCTCCAGAGAAGGAGACTCCACAAGCCCCCTGGGCAGGCTGTGCCAGTGAAATCACATGTCAGTCTTTCTGGACACATCAAGTATGAAAGCTTCCCCTGTATCAGTATTTACTGACCATATCAAACAATCCACCTAGACAAACTGAGGTGCATTCAGAATCAGACACCACACATGGAGCATAATGAAAGCTCTGAGATGTAAATGGCCACAACAGAGAAATTAGCTGCGAAGGAGGCAGCTCTGAATTTCCAGAGACATTACAACAGAAGCCTTTTCCCTCAGGCGAGAACCATGCACAGGTATTTAGGTATTTAAAGTCATCAGCTCTACTATCCTGAAGAATTAGCATCTCAAAACAAGACTTCCTAGGAGAACCACCACTCAAGGACAGGTAAGTGTGGGAAGAAATCCCTGGTAACACTGAGCACCCACAGCTCCAGCCACAGCACAAGCCAAGCAATCTTCCTCAGAAAACACACAGCCGAAAGAACAAAGCACTCGTTCCGCTGCATAAAGGAACTAAACTTGAGCATTTCAGTACAACAGATCAGCGGCCGGAAGACAGACAGAGGCGGCGCTCCGCATAGCGAAAGGGAACCGAACGCAGCGAGGCGAGGCAGAGCCCCTCGCGGGCAGCAGGCGCCGCTCGCCGCCGCCGCCACCTTGGACAGCACAACGCGCCGCGCTCCCCGCCCGCCGCGGCGCTGGGCGCTGCCGCCCCGCGGTTCCCCACGCGGGGCGCTGCCGCGAGGCCGCCACCCCGCGGCAAGGCCGCTCCTCTCCGCTCGACGGCGCCACGGGCCCCCTCGCCGGCTGCCCTCGGCCGTTCCCGCCATGAAATCGGCGGCGGCGGTTGGGGCGCCCGCACCCGTCCCAGCCGCGCGCGCCGGGCGAAGCGTTGCGGCGCGTTCCGTTACCCTCCCCCCCCCCCCCACACACACACTCCTCCCCGCCGCCCCGCACCTGGCACACGGCGCTGCGGAAGCCGCGGTAGTTGTTCTTGCCGTAGCTGAGCACTTTCTCGTCCGGATCCGCCTGCTCCCGGCGCCGGTCGAAGAGAAAGACGGTGCGATCCCCGCTGGGGCGCGGAGACAGCAGCATCGGCTTGCGGGCCCCGCGGCTGCCGCCCGCCGCTGCCATGTTGGGAAGGCGAGGAGACGGAAACCGTCCCGCAGCGATGGCGGCAACGGCGGCGTCTGCCGCCTACCCGCGAGCTCCCCCGCCTGGCGCCGCGCTCCTGCCGGCCGGAAGGAGAGAAGCGGCCGGAAGGGAGCAGAGCGCGCGGCGGACGAGAAACGAAACCGCGTCTCGGCGCCGCGACCTCGGAACGAGACCGCGCTGCGCCACTTCCGGGGCGGGGCGGGAGGCCGACGGCTGGCGCCGCCCCCTTGGCGCGCGTGCGCGGTGGCGTTTGAACCGCGTGCCGTGCGCCGTGCCAGCCGTTGAGGCTGCGGCCCGCGAACGTTGTGCTCTGTCGGCCTCAAGCGCTGAGGTGCAAGGCGCTGCTTACCTTCCTTACAGAACGAGCGAGCCCTACGACAGTACCCATGACATGGCAGCTGTAGCTTCTCCCCTGCACGCCATCCGGTTTCCTTCTGTCTGCTGTATGGACGCTGAGATGTCAGCTTGTCACTGCCACACGCTCAAGTGAATGAGCTTCCAGTGTGCCCTAGGTACTGCTGACTTGGTGTAGAGTTATTTGTAAAGGCATTAGAGAATCACGCGATCACTTGGGCTGGAAGGGACCTTAACGCCCACCCAGTCCCACCCTGTGCCGTGGGCAGGGCTGCCACCCAGCAGCTCAGCTGCACAGGGCCCCGTCCGACCTGGCCCTGAGTGCCTTGAGGGATGGGGCACCACAGCTACCCTGTGTCAGCCCCTCACCACCCTCTGAGTGAACAGTTTCTCCTGACATCTAACATAAATCTTCCCTCCTTTACTTTAAAACCATTCCCTCTTGTCCTATCACCGGACTTCTTTTGAATAAATGTTACTGCTTTCTTGGGTTTTTTTTTTTTTTTCTTTTTTTTTCCTTGGGTAGAAGAGTAATTTCTTTTTTTTTCTTTTTTTTGTATTACATAGGGTACACTGGAGGAATGATATAAATAATTAAAAGTTTAGTGTTCATTTCTGTTTTAAGGTCTGCACTGTTTTTAATTCTTCTTTGTGTCAAATGCATGGAAATCCTTGCATTGTTTTATATGGAACACTAATGATTTCTTCATTTGCGCCTTTTTGGAAGAATGGTAGAACAAGAATAGCTGAAAAACTGTAGCTGAAATAATATTTCAAGACATAAATGCAGTCTTTCAGGAACTAGCAAAATGTACTTGTCAGGAACCTGGCAAGATCTTTTGCCATTCAGTATGACCTGGGCGGAGAGGAACCTGATGAGATTCAGCAGCAGCAAGTGTAGAATTCTGCACCTGGGGAGGAATAACTGCATACATCGGTACTGGTTGGGTGCTGACCTGCTAGAAAGGAGCTCTGCAGAGAAGGACTTGAGTATGCTGGTAGACAACCAGTTTGCCATGAGCCAGTAGTGTACCCTTGTGGACAAGAAGGCAAATGGGATCCTGGGGTGCGTTAACAAGAATGTGGCCAGGAGGTCAAGGGAAGTGTTCCTCCCCTTCTACTCTCCCCTGCTGAGGCCACATCTAGAGTTCTGAATCCAGTTCTGGGCTCCTTGGTTCAAGTAAAAGGGAACTTGTAGAGTGCTGCAAAGGGGTACAGAGGTGATGAGGGGGTTTCCTTATGAGATAAGGCTGGAAGATTTGTGGCTGTTCAGCCTGGAGAAGACTGAGTGGGGGAATCTTATCAATACTTGTAAATAGTGAATGAGTAGGTGTCAAGTGGATGGAGCTAGGCTTTATTCATCTATGCCCAATGACAGGAAAAGGGGCAATGGGCACAAACTGAAATACAGTAAGTTCCATATGAACGAGGAAAAGCTTCTTTACTTTGAGGATGGCAGAACAATGGAACAGGCTGCCCAGAAAGATTCTAGAGTCTCCTTCTCTGGAGATGTTCAAAACCTACCTGGATGGGGTGACTGTAGGGAACCTGCTTTAGCAGAGCATTGGACTGGATGATTTCCAGAGATCCCTTACAGTTCCTATGATTCTGTGATTTGTGATGCATTCTAGGCTAGGCTATTAGTTTTTCCTCCTATCATAAATAACAGGGACTTAGTTGTGGGTACAGTTTATAAAGTGGCTTAGCAAAAGAAATTCACTAGTCACAATTTATGCACCCAAATTTCTGCAAAGTGCAGATCATGCTTCTAACGTGGTTAACTCAGAGAAACTGAGTATGCTCTGAGTTTTGTGTGTTCTCCCTGTACCTACATCTCATTGTGTCATTCTGGATGTTGTTCATATATTCCGAGTTTATACGTAGCTTTTCTGTACTGTCAGTTGAGCATTACATTTTTAATAGTTTCCTCATTTGCAGTAATCTTTGAAAGATGTCTAGGCAAAGAATATGTAAGTGTAGTAAGTTGAAACTTGTTTACTTGTGTTCACTCTTTTATAGTAAGGTGACATTTTCATTGTCTGGTTCAACTGCTTGTTCCAACGTGAAGACTAGAGACATACATGGATGGACCATTTGATCTATGACATAAGGTAACACGTCCCATACTGTGGCATGCACCATCATGGTGGTGGCACTACCCTGCTGAGTGGCCCAGCCCTGCAACAGCCAAATATCAGTGTGCAATTGGCACTGTTTCAGCTTAAACCAGGACAAATAACTTTATGCCATTTGATACACTGACTAAACACAGTACTGCAAATAACAAAAAATATGCAGCCACACTTTCTGTTATGACAAAGGAGTAGGTTTCAAGAATAATGAACAAATCAATTTTTTGCACATTTGTGACTCCATTTTCAGTTGACATAACCTGCACATTTTTTGAATGAAATGCACAGAGTTGCAATCAGATATTCAGCACAAGAATTTGATCATGTTTCTTTAACAGACTTTTACAAGCCTTATTTTACTAGAAAAGAACATTCTTCACTTCACAACCACACCTTATTTGTGTCGCCACTTTCTGTCAGTATGTACATTTGTGAACAAATATCAACAAGGATGGAGTAAAGGAAGAGTAAAATTTCATCAGAGATCTCTGAACACCTTGACATCTCATAAGGAATTGCAACCACTGCCAGAGAACCAGTGACGCGTTAGTTTTGCAAAAATTAGGTCTAGTATCTCATTAGTTTTAGGCTTTTGTTCTCTTTAAAAATGTTACTTATACGCATTAACTATATTATATCTTTTACATACGGCCCAGGACAATTCCTCTTCACTCAGTGTGGGCCAGGTTGGACATCCATGGTCTAAAGGAACATTCTGTATGATCTGTCCTGGTTGTCTTGAATAGTACAAGCAGGAAAGATTAGAAGACTGCAACTGCTGAATAAACTAGGACTCCCAGCTTGGAAGGGAAATGTTTGTGAAGCCATATAGAGGAAGTCCATAAAGCTCTGAAATGCAATAATGAATTATATAAGAGAAAACATGTCATGAAAGAACTGAGTTTCATGCATTTGCACTGGGAGGAGGAAGGTTTAAAATACAGATTTTTAACTTCAACTTTATTGCATAGAGGAACTCGACATGGTAGAGTTCTGTGAGAACAAAGAGGATGTCTGTTACACAAAGTGGGAAAGGTCTCGTACAGTTTCTAGAAAAAAACACTGAGAATGATTCTGAGTAACTCTAAATCAGTTCTAAATTGTGACTTAATGAAACGCTGTTACTTTTAAGTTCCTCAAACAATATACTGTTTTTCTAAATACTTGCTTGTTATTTTTCAAAGTGCGTGTTATTTTGGCAATTTGATGGTTTAAGGAATACCTGCAGTTGCAAATCTTTTAATTCTGCAGTGTGAAGTATTTTGTTCATTTAACTATTAATAAAATAATCATGTTCAGTCCTCGTGGAAGAGAACTTCCTGTGCTGGATAAAGGAATATTGCTTACATCAGTCTACTGGATTCTGAAGTCAAAGATCAGATGTTAATTTTCAGAATTAATAGTAGCACTAGCGTAACCAATTATTTCTTCATGTTGCCAAGTGGTATTTCAGGTGATGCTCAAGAATTCTGTTTTTGTGTGTGTGTGTGTGTGTGTGTGAGAATGCAATTATTATATCCTGTCTGTACCTGGAATGTAAATTTTTCATGTAAATTAAGTATCCTATTTTTTAATATCGAGAACATGAATTAGGTTCTAGCACTAGAAATTCTAGAATTTGCCTTCTTAGGTAGCAAATATTTTGTAAATGTTATGAAAATTGCTGTATCTTTGCTAGAATAAAGAGCACGTCCTTGTTAGTGGTCCACTTAGCAGTGGCACAGTCCACTGACTAATACTGAACTGCCTGTGTATGATTTACAAGTAGAAAACTACAAATTCTAAACTATCAAAAGACACTGCTATTCCTGGAGGTAACAAAGGCTTTGTATCTTAACACAAGAAGTCTGGCAGCTCATTCCTAGAGCTGTATAGATGTTTGACATTTTCCACTACAGAAAGCATTTTAGCGTAAAACCCTGAAGTGTGGAATAAAACATACCACAGGCACTAAATTAAAAAAAAAAAAAAACAAACACTGAATTGTCATCATAACATGTAAGATAGGTAATCCACTTCATCGAATTCACCTTAAGTGCTATCTGGTATTTTCTGTTTTTTTCCTAGTAACTTGAAAAGCAAACAACTGAAGTGTCATTTGTGAAACACAATCCAGTTGGTCAAGAAAACTGTGAAGACAGTCAGTGGATCTGAGATATCTAACCAGTGTGAAAGTAGAAGTTCCCTTTCGAAAAACTGGAGAAACACAGGATATGATGGAGAATGGAGGACAAACGGTGAGCTGTTTGTTCATCCTGTGGTCCAAAACAATTCTATTATTTATGACATGCTCTCACTTAAAAATTCAGTGAAGATAGTGGCTTTGATGTCTGCAGGCTACAGGGTATAATTAGATGTAAAATATTTTTCTGGTAAGACTTGGATCATTCACTTCAGAATAAGCGAATTCAGTAATTAGTGTAAAAACAGAAATGGTGTTCAGGAAGACAGCCAACCCGTATCTGATCATCATAGTGATTTTTCACCTTCTTCCACAACTATGTTCGGGTGGAGGACCTCAGACGAGACAAATACTTGAAGACTCAGTTCCTGAACTATTGTGAAACTCTTTGAGGGAATTTGTGCCAGGAAACCTGTGTGAAAAGCGAATTTGCAGTAAGCTGTTGCCATTCATCTTCCAGAGCCAAATGACTACAGTCAAAAATGTGGTGTTCATGAAAAAAGTCTTATTGCAATCCATTGCATCTCCTGAATACCAAAGTAATCTCTCACATGGAAAGCGATTGCATGAACTGAACCTTAAAAGCTTTCTTACTCTGTCAGACTTACTCACTGGGAGAAAATACAGTTTTACAATTTACAATTTTTACAATTCTGTGAATGAATGAATAAATAAATAAATAAATAGGAAATTATATTAAGACCACATCTAAAGAAGTCCTATCAGCCACATGGTTACAGGTCAAAAAGTCTGGGATCATTTTCTCTGGGAAGATGTGTAGCAAACAGTCAAATTTCGTAAATACACTGCCACGGAGAAGGTGTGGGCCATCATGCTTTTCACTTTGATTTTATGCTACTGCTGATCTTATTAGTAGCTTTTACTTTTTTTGTAGCTGGAAATTGTTAGCACCACCTTTTCTTCCTGACTCCTCCTATAATCTTGGCTTTGGCATTGTTTCCTCACTCTTCCCTTTCATCCAGAACTAAGGGCTGCTTTCTCCTGAACTGCTGAGGAGAGCCTTCATCACCAGCTCCAGTAGGAGGGGCAGCACAGAGCCCAAGCTGGTGAATGACTATCTAGTCATTTAGATGTCTGTGCTTTACAATCCCTGATGCTCTGGATTTTGAGATGATGGCACAGAAACCGTTGCCCCTTCCTTGCTACTTTGGGCTTTTCTTGCTAGGCAGAGACCCTCTATGTATGACAGTTGTGCTGTAGCACACACAGAAGATAACTAGGATTTAGAGAGCATAAAGGCTAAGCTCTTGTATGTTCAGTACAGACGATAAAACACCTGTGGACTATCTTCTGAGTATTTGGTCAGGTGGGAAAAGTTGGTCTCTCCTGGAACAGATCCTCAGTGATGCTTAATTGCCATTCTCTGAATCCTTGTTTATTCTTTTGCAATTTTCTCTTTTGAATTGTTGTTTTTCTTCTTAAAAACTTAAAGCTGTCTCAAAAAGTGCAGCTTCTACCCGTAATTTTTGTGAATCTTGGTATGAGAATAAAATAAAATTCAGGACATCATCTTGCTCATTTCGAAATATTTGTACATCTGTCTTTTCTGCTTTGAAGTCTTGCTAAACTGGTGCCCGTTTCAGTGTAGGTGAAAACTGGGTAATAGCCAGTTTAGTGTGCTTTTAAATCTTAGCCTTGCTCAAAGGGCTTCTTAGATGAAAGTACTGATCAGATAGACATTGCCACATGAAGTTGTGACCTCATGCGTGAATTGGTAGAGAAAGTCACACAAAAAGCACAGCACAAAAACGCATCACCACAAACATCCTGATTAGGACTTTCAGAACGGAGGACAGACACAAACATTCTGCAAGTGGGCATCCACTTCAGAGAAACACTGGGACAGATAGGTCCTTGCTAACAGGGATTCCCAAAGTGCCCAATCTCTAGAGCAGAGTAGACCACAACAGACGTGGGATTTGCTGTAGTTTCTAAAGTCAGACCAATGACATAGATGGTCTAAAGCCCGTGAGCTTCTGGGGAGCAACGATGTTACTGTTTATAATAGGTATTATGTTTACACAAAGGCAGACAACTTTCTGAGAGTCAAAAATAAAATCTTTTTCCCTATCGTTTATAACTTTTTTCCATCTTTAACAAAACAACCTGCTCTGCAAATCCAAGAGTGAAGCAATAAACATTTTAGCTATTCACCTAATAAATTAGTTTTTGAACAGGTAGGGAATACAGTACAGAAGCATGTTTTCAGTATCACTGATTATACAAGATACATTGTTTAGGGTCAGGAGAGGAAGATTAGCCTTCAGATTTCAATAAATTAGTTAAAGAATACTGCCTGTGAGGAAATGTTCTTTCATTTCTAAACCAGACACATTTAAGAATGTCCTGTAACGATTTCAATGTAGCTGAGACTGGAATTTGTCCTATCATTATTTTAGTGTGAGCAGACTTAGTGTAAGAGACTATTCTAATACCATTGACTCAAAGTTTGCTGATGAACATGTCCAAGCTAGTCCTGGACAAGGCTGTGAAATCTTTTGTTTAAGGGACAAGCAGATGGGCACGTCCTGGGGCAACGAAGGAGAAATAAGCGGCAGCTCGACGGCTGCTGAACACTCTTTTGTTTGGTACTCATCTCCGTGGGGAGATTGCCATCTCAGGAGACGCTTGCCTGGCACGGGATTTGTCACGTAGACTGGAGGAATCTGGAAGACAAATGTAGGGGTCCTGCAGCCACGATGCGTTGTTTTTCTCTCCTACCTGTTGCTGTCAGGAGTTTCTCTTTGGAGAGACTTCCCGAGCTGATCGCTGCTGCTGCCTGGAGAGGCCTTCTCCTAATTAGGAGAGACCTCACGAGCTGATCACTGCTCGCTGCTGCCCCTTCTCGGGGTTGCCTCCCTCGCTGCTTCTCCGGTGCGGACCCCTCGCTGTTTCTCCGGCCGACTGCTTGCTGCTCAAGGCTGCCCGTCGCTGCTGCTGTTCTCCCCGCTTCTGCCACCCCTGCTCTTCGGCCTCGGACCGTCGGAGCCGCTTGCAACCGGACCGCCCCTAGGATCCTGGCTGGTGACTTTCCCTGCTTGTACAAACTCTTGCTTCTTTCCTATCTTTCCTATCGCTCGCCTTCCCTTCCCCATCACCCTTAACAGTGTCCGCCTTCCCCTTCCCCATGTCCCTGGTCAATATTGGTAATAAACTGGTCGGACCAACATTTGAACCGTTGCTTCTTAATCTCACGCTGGGTATACACATAATCTTAAAGAACCTCGTCTCCCTCCTTTATATTGGAGCGTGACATTTTATTGGCGTAGTCGGCAGGATACCCTTCGTGAGAGTGTGGTCCTTCTAGATATAATTTGAATCCTTTTTTCTGTGTGTGCCTCTTGGAGTTGTGAGGAGTGATATTTTTTGATTTAAATGTGTGTACCTCTCCAAGAAGATCACTCCGAATGCTGAATCTGGTAACTTAAGTGTGAAACTTGAACCTTTTTCTTGTGTGTACCTCCTGGAGTTGCAAGGAGTGATAATTTTGGTAACTTATATGTGAATACCTCTCCAGGAAGAATCACTCCGCGTATTGAACCTTAACTGTGTTTTTGGAACTGTTTATTTGGTGTTTGAAAATTGAACCTTCTTTGAGTGCTCCTCTTGGGGAAGTGAGGAACCGTGTTCCCCTCCAGGAAGTTTATTTACCTTAGAAAGTATTGTTTTTATCTTTTGTCTTTTTGTTTGCTCCACTTAGCAAAAGGGAGGAGTGATTGGAACGGTATTTCCCTTTGCTTAATAGGTGTGTTGCCCCTCCCTGGGTGGGGGTGAGGTGTTAGTTAAACTTTCGAATACCTCTTCTCTCCCTCGGTGTAGACCTTTTCCGGGTATTGAGAAAATGAGTGACAGTGTCACAATGAGTAGTGAAGATGTATTATTTGAACTTTTGGAAAAGCATGGTGCTAGACCCTCACGAACAGGGGTAGACTGGGCACGGCAGAACTGGTATAACGTGCAGAGCGTCTCTGACCGTATTAGTGTTCTGCAAAAGAATGCTCATACCCGAGCTGGAAAAGGGAAGTCATTTATTTGTGCAGTTTTGGGTTCTGCTCTGGTTGCAGCTGTAGAATTCCGTGACCAGCAGCTTAAAACAGAGAGCCAAGCTTTACAAGCGTTGCATGAATCAGTTAAAGTCAGTCAGGAATTGATAAAAGCTCTGCAAAATCAAATTGTAAACCTAGAAGAGCAAGTCGAAAGAGAAAAACATAATTCTGATCTGTTGCAAATAGCTTTAAGGGAAGTGTTAATGTGTAAGGATGCCAGTTGTACTAGTGCACCTCAAGATGTAACTTATCCACGGGAGGAATTGCAAGGTATAAAGGCAAGTGTAGACAAATTAGAAGCCTCCCCAGCTCAGTTGCGTCCTTTAATTAAAACTGAGTATTCATACGATAATGGTGAGGATTTTGATCCTCAAATGAGCATTAAAGAAATCCCTTTCTCTGCTACTGAGCTAGCAAAATTGAAAAGAGATTATGGTCATTCTCCTAAAGAATCAGAAACAGAGTATGTATGGAGGGTCAGCCTCACAGGTGGAGATCAGATACTTTTAACTGAAAAAGAGGCTGAAGGTTATTGGGGACCAGGAGTATTTTTAACTACTGGTAACAATCGTGCTCCCTGGTCCCTCACACAGAGAGCTGCCTATTGGGCAGGTGGTCTCAATCCCCTAGAAAGGGGAGACCCCCTTGCCATTACTGGAACCACTGATCAACTAGTAGAGAATGTTCAGAAGGCTGCCTGTCTCCAAATGATGTATGACAAGAAGTTGCAGTTACATCATGAATCACCCATGATGTTGCCCGTTGATCCTGAGAGAATGACCCCTCTAATCAGGGGGCTTCCAGAATCGCTGAAACCCATAGGCATACAGTTGCAAGGAAAGATACAGGCTATGCCTCTGGGAGAAAGAACCCGGGCAATGTTAGAAGGAACTGCAACATCTAATCATCTGCAGACAGGATGCAAAGTATGGACGTGGGGGGAGGTTGCCCAAGAGTTAATTAACTATGGAAGAAAATATGGGCCAGTGGTGTCTTCCTCCAGTAAATTTGAGCCAAGAGGAGTAAGGCTTGCAGCAGCCAGACGTGCCCTCAGGCCACCTAGCCCAAAGCTTAACGGAACTCAAAAGGTTTCATGCCCACTAAGAATGGGTAGGCGAAGCATTGATCATAAACGTAAGGGTCTTTGGGCTCTGGGCTGGAAAAAAGGCATTCCACGAAATTTGATGGATGGACTGACAACAGATAGGCTTGAGATGCTGGTGACTGGATGGCCGACTAGATCTGAGGAAAGCAAAACCCCAGGTCCTAGTTCCTCACCCACAGCACCAGAAGAGCTGCCAGAGGTATCAGAAAACTTAATTCCTTCACCCCTCAAGTGAGCGGGGGGTGAAGGGTGAATGTTAAGGAAGCTCACGATTATCACTAAAGAGACTATTTTGATTTGTTTTCATTATGCATATAAACAACTACCTGAAAACTGAACTGGGGTTATGTTATGCCGAATGTTATGACCTTGATCTCCTTGCAGATCAAGCCTCACAGATGTGGGTGGCAATACTTCAGCATCACATTGTTCTGGACTACCTGCTAGCTGAAGAAGGGGGTGTCTGTGGCAAATTAAATAATTCTACTTGTCTAAAGATTGATGATAATGGGATTGATGCAAACAAATTGCTTTAGGTATATGAAAGATAGCACATGTTCCTATCCAAACTTGAAAAGGCCCAGACCTTGACCTCTTCTCCTGGCTCCCAGGTGGCCCATGTGTAAAATGTATTTTATTCTGTACATTGTGTGTTATTGCAACTCTTTTGTTTGTTCCCTGTATGATACCATGTTTTATTCAACTAATACAACATGTGGTATCCTCTGTACTTTACAACCTGCTCTGCTGATGGAGAAGTGAAACATATCAGGGTGACAATTGTAACCAAGACTAAAAGGACTTTTGTAACAATTATATGAAAACTTTTGATTCCCTGCACCCCTCCCTCCTTTACCCTTCTGCTTTCTATCTTTTTCGTCACCATCATGGATCACCGGTGTCCAATTTTTAAGCAACCTTTGAGTCACAGGGTGGTGTAAGAGACTATTCTAATACCATTGACTCAAAGTTTGCTGATGAACATGTCCAAGCTAGTCCTGGACAAGGTTGTGAAATCTTTTGTTTAAGGGACAAGCAGATGGGCACGTCCTGGGGCAACGAAGGAGAGATAAGCGGCAGCGGCAGCTCGACGGCCGCTGAACACTCTTTTGTTTGGTACTCATCTCCGTGGGGAGATAACCATCTCAGGAGACGCTTGCCTGGCACGGGATTTGTCACGTAGACTGGAGGAATCTGGAAGATAAATGTAGGGGTCCTGCAGCCACGATGCGTTGTTTTTCTCTGCTACCTGTTGCTGTCAGGAGTTTCTCTTTGGAGAGACTTCCCGAGCTGATCGCTGCTGCTGCCTGGAGAGGCCTTCTCCTAATTAGGAGAGACCTCACGAGCTGATCACTGCTCGCTGCTGCCCCTTCTCGGGGTTGCCTCCCTCGCTGCTTCTCCGGTGCGGACCCGGTGCGGACCCCTCGCTGTTTCTCCGGCCGACTGCTTGCTGCTCAAGGCTGCCCGTCGCTGCTGCTGCTCTCCCCGCTTCTGCCATTCCCTGCTCTTCGGCCTCGGACCGTCGGAGCCGCTTGCAACCGGACCGCCCCTAGGATCCTGGCTGGTGACTTTCCCTGCTTGTACAAACTCTTGCTTCTTTCCTATCTTTCCTATCGCTCGCCTTCCCTTCCCCATCACTCTTAACAGTGTCCGCCTTCCCCTTCCCCATGTCCCTGGTCAATATTGGTAATAAACTGGTCGGACCAACATTTGAACCGTTGCTTCTTAATCTCACACTGGGTATACACATAATCTTAAAGAACCTCGTCTCCCTCCTTTATATTGGAGCGTGACACTTAGTAAACTGAAGTTTTGTTAACATTTTATAATCAGCAGGATATTCAGATTTTCCCAGACATCTGATGCCAGCAGTTGCCCTGACATTAACTGCAGAATTACGAAAAGCAACAGCCTTGTGTGTTTTCTCTAACTGCAGTTGTTGCCGATGCCTGACCTGTGATAGCTTTACAAGTGCTTCTTATTCCCCTAGTAAATTTTTAATCCACAAATCTGACAAGTAGAAAAATGTTATGCAGATATCACAGAATCACAGAACTGTAGGGGCTGGAATAAACCTCCAGAGATCATGGAGACCAGCCCCCTGCCAAAGCAGCTCCCTAGCCCAGGTTGCACAGGTAGGCGTCCGGGTGGGTCTTGAACATCTCCAGAGAAGGAGACTCCACCACCTCTCTGTGCAGCCTGTGCCAGTGCTCCGTCACTGCACTGTGAAGAAGTTCCCATGCACATTTGTGCGGAACTTCCTATGCCTCAGTTTGTGGCCATTTCCCCTTGTCTTATCACCACACACAGCAGAGAAGAGCCCATACTCATCCCTTTGCCTCCCACTCCTTAGATATTTAAAGAGGGGATCCTATCCACATCTGAGTAGTCTTTTCTCAAGGCTGAACAGACCCAGGTCTCTCAGCCTTTCCTCATAAGGGAGGCGTTCCATGCCTTTTATCATCTTTGTAGCCCTCCACTGGACTCTTTTGAGGAGATCCCTGTCTTTTTTGTACCGGGGAGCCCAGAACTGGACACAGTACTCCAGGTGAGGCCTCACCAGGGCAGAATAGAAGGGGAGGATCTCTTGCCATAACCTGCTGGCCATGCTCTTTGTAATGCACCCCGGGATCCCATTGGCCTTCTTGGCCACCAGGGCACACTGCTGGCTCATGGCCAGCCTGTCATCCACCAGAACACCCAGGTCCCTCTCATCAGAGCTCCTCTCTAGCAGCTCATCCCCCAACCTGTACTGGTGCATGCGGTTTTTCCTTTCTAGGTGCAAGACTCTACACTTGCTCATATTAAACCTCATCTGTCCAACCTCCCAGCCTGTCCAGGTCTCGCTGAATGGCAGCGCAGTCTTCTGGCATTACAGCTATTCCTCCCAGCTTTCTATCATCAGCAAACTTGCTGAGAGTGGATGCTCATCAGGGTCCTCATCAGGGTCACTGATAAAGATGTTGAACAGGATGGGACCCAGCACCAACCCCTGAAGTCCCTTTTGATAGCTCACAGGCTTCCCTGAGCAATTTCACCACTGCCTGCCTGAACTATCAATAATGGGTGATAATCAGAGGATCAAATCAGAGCTGGGAGTTCTTTGGTGACATCCCTGACCTGGGCACACCTCTCTACAGGTTGGGTCGGGTCTGCATGTGGGATCCTCTGTTCCCCTGAGAAGGGAATTGCCTACCACAATTACCCTTCTGTCTTTCCTGGCAGAGGCAGTCTCAAGGCACAGAGATGATACTACTCTGCCAGCTCATATTGATGCAAACTGATGTCTCCCAGAAAAATTCCATTAACTAGCAAACTGAGTTCTAAAGAAGAAATCTGTGCAATTATTGAAGATTTTTCTCAGGTTGATGGAGCAATCCCTGCCAGTCTCCTAATATAGTATAGAAAATGTTAGTACATTTTCCTTTGGGGCATCAAGTCTAATATCCAGCAAGGATACTAAGGACTCCATGTGTCTTCCACACTCATTCCACTGCTTGGAAGGGAATGGATGCCATAAAAAACTTTAAACAAGCGTAGAATACGTGAAACTCCGATGAAGAACTAATAAGCATACGTGTTTGAGGACCTGTGGAATGCACACTTTCATAATGCAGATGCCTCTTTGCAACTAAAAGTCTGGAGAGAGCAAGTATTGGGAAAACAGGTTGACTTCCTGTTCTATACCATTGTCAAATGACCAAGATTAAGTGATTCAAAAGGAGACACTGAGATTTCCAGAATAAAAATAAGAGCACGCTCCCCAGAGCAGAGTAGAAAAATGCTACGTTTAGTCTGATTCTTTTGCAGTTCTCAGAAAGCATTTACATAGCAAACAATCTGGAGTAAACGTAAGCAGTAGTCAGTACCATTGTCCACAAAAGTATCTATTCCTCTGCAATCTCTTGATGTTAAGAACTTTTTTTTTTTTTCCATGAAACGTTGCTGCAGGGAGTTTATATTGTTACTGGAGAAGGAATACCTTCAGCTGTTCACACATTCTGCTTTTATTTACCAAAAATCAAAAGATAAAAGCAGACTACATTTTTTTCATTTCCATTCTCTAAAGCATAGCATGGATGAGAATTGCTATTAATGACTGCAGTACCCAGAGTATTAGAAAGCATTAGAAAACCAACAGAAGACAGCAGCCTGCTTGGAAAGAGAGATTTCTTCAGACACGCAGTGCTGCACATTTGAGCAAAGACAGCGAGAAGGTGATGCAACCCCAAACAAAGTAACACCTCATCAGGCTCTTACAATGCATTTAAGAAGCTGTAAAGGACCAGCACAAACAAGGTGATGTTACAAAAGGTATGTAAAATGAATGCTCGCCAATCTACAAGGATCTGGGCTTACAGGGAAAGAACTCCAAAAGGAAGCATCTCCAACAAGAGACCTTTCCCCAGAGGCAGTCAGCTCTTAAATGAGGCCTGAGGGGTTGAGCCTGGCTCCACCTCTTCTGGTCACACAGGTGAATTGCCTTCACCTGTGCTGACCGATCTTTTCATCAGGTGTTCCATCAGTGGTTCAGACCACGGCTCCACTGTCCCCATAAAGAAGCACTCTGAAGAGCTACCCAATTCTTGATAGTGATGCGAGTTTTTTGATGACAAATTTGAAAAAAACAACAGCTCAGGGAAGAGAACAAAGCTATACACCAACACTATCATGCTTCTAGAGCATCACAAGTTATTTTCCAGCAACTAGGCTAAAAAAAAAAAAGAGTGAAAGGTCATAACATCCTTTAATGCTTGAGGTAACCAAAAGCTGGTTGGGAAAACTGATAGCAAAGGGTTGCCTAGGTGTGCAAATAAGTTGTCAAAGTAAAACATACCTCTGTTCCTTAGAGTTTTAAGAAAGCCTATTTCTAAAAGGTTGAGACAAATTAAGTTATATTCCTTTTCTTATACAACTTGTAAGAAATATGTTTTTTTTTCTTTCCTTTACACAGTAGAAGATTAACAGCAAAGACTGTCAGGGAACTGATCTGCTGCTGCTAGAGAATCATGAACATACCTAGTTTTTTGTTTTGTTTTTTGCATATTTATTGTTTTCCACATCATGTTTCTGCCCATGAAGACACCATGATTCAAGGAAATGGGTTTAAGTAATTTTATTGAGTTTAAAAATACATAAACTTACTATATATGAACCAAACTATACAAAAGATACATTAGTAATAGATGAGGGAACTGTACCCTTACTGAAGTTCCCCAGAATTCCAAACAGCTCATACTATTGAAATATGCAGGTGCCAATGGTACATGCTGATTAAGACCTCACATTCTGGTTGAAAAAATCCAAACTACAAAACAAACAAACAAACAAAACAAAACAAAAAAAAAAACCAATCCAAGTAGTAATTATATTATATTTAAAAGCCACAATCCAGAATGCAAAGAAAGGTCATTCTGACCTTGATTCCTTAACCCATTACCATTGGGTTAGCATTAGTCCTTTGAAATTACGTTTATTAAGTTGACTATTCCGCATGCAAAGAGGATGCAGATGCTAATAGACACAGCCAGGTACAGAAGTAGGAACAAACAAGTATCAGGAAGCCAAGGAAGACTGTAGTCCCTAAACAAGGAATTATTTTAAAATAACATGATTGTTTTTTATTTCCCATAGTTTTGCTTAATTAGGAGAACATTGCTTTAGATAACATATACATTAGAAAGATCACAAAAAAGGCTTCTAAGAACTAATAGTGATTTGAAAAGGTTTAAGCTGCTGTGGGGAAAAAGTAAGAGTTTGTAAAGGTGAGAGAGGACAACAGAAGAAAGAAACGCTACCTGCTTGTCAGCAAGATCCTATAGTTATGAAAAGAAGCTTCCAGTGTATAACACAGGACCAGAAATTTAAATACCACCTATCGTTATAGTATCTGAAAAAAAAAAAAAAAGAAAAAAACAACTCAGAACAGAGCCAGAAAATTCGCATATTTCAACAAGGACAAGAGAATTTTACATACGCTCTGCAAAAAGAGCCAAAAATTGAACACAATTCAGTTTTATTTGCAGTTCGCATTCAGAGTTGAAACTTAGATCCCTTGGATACAAATTGAAATTTGTGTTTCATTCAAAAGCTTTGTTTAATTAGAGAATTGAGGAGCAACTTTAATTACCTATCAGGCACCAAACATTTTTTAAACAGACCAGAGAGTTCCTTTGTTGTATTGAATCAGTGACATTTACCACTGAACTGTATTCAAAATTAAACTATCTAAGGCTTTTTTCTTTTTTTTATTAAAGGAATCCTGAGGCATATAACAGAGTAAACAAGCAGATACTGTCTCTGCTTACAGCATGGCATCAAACGAGACGAATACATGTTCAAGAGATGGGGATACATTTTCTTTAATGTATTGGGACTGGAGATCTGCTTATACCAACTTTACTGCTACTTTCCTAAGGAAGAGAAATCCAGTATGGTCTGCTTTACTGATCTAGCAGAAGAACGCAGACCATTTTAGACCATTTTTCAATGCACACAAGACTAGTTACATCTTCATCTAATTAGCTACACTGTCGGAATTCACACTGTCATACTTACAGCTCATTCTAATACACATACTTAAGTACAGTACATTTTCATCTGATACTTACAAGCATTTAGAGACAACTTTGTTTTCAATTTAGAAAATGAAAGATAGTTTATTTAAGACTACTGTGTAACTACTACTGATATTTCTAAAGAGACTTTGCTAAAAGAAAAATAATAAAAATTGTAAACACTTAGGAGGGATCTCTGGGCAGTTTCACAGATAACAGGCAGGAGACTGGAAGGCATTTACATCTGGTCTTGCTGATAAACTAAAGGCCTATGGAAGGACATGCACTGTCATGACTTGTGTTAAATACATATAAATATTAACAAAACACAAACTATACTCCAGGAAGGAAAGCACAACCCTTGTCTCAGTAATCTTGTATGTGTACTAAAAACAGTAGTTCTTTTTGTCAGTCCCCACTGCATCTGCACTGACACTTACGGTCCCATCTCTAAGTCCACTGTTAACAGGCTGACAATACTCATCCTTCTGAATGCTTCTGGAAGAGCACAGATATTTATTTATAAAGAAAAAGAAAATAAGTTGTTCCACAGTTGTCTTGTCACAGGCATTGTAATTTTGTAGAAATATTTTGCAGTAGGAAGAGTAAGCAAAGTTTTTGTTTTCTTAGTTACAAATATTTTAATCCTTTACAATACTTGAGCCAGTAAGATGAAGCAGTTCATTATCATTTCATGAAAACCACGTTAGCTGCTAAGTGCAGGACATAACCATCCTTTTAGGAGACACCACAACAGAGCTTCAGAAGCACAGAATTTTCATCTTCAGCTTTTTGGTAATTATATGCTTTCAGCCTTCTTTTTATAACTGTCTAGAATGCTGGTCAAGGTTGACAGTAGATCTTCAGACATGAATTCTTCGTAGTCTCTGTCAATTTTTGCATTCTGTTCATCAAGGTATTTCTAGGAGAGTTACAGAAAGTTTATTAGAGCTATTGTGATCCCTACTGTCCTGCTTCTGTTAAAGCATTCAAAGCAGCCATTGTATGGGTTACCTGATTTAAGTAAGAATGCTTAATTAAATGTAGGTAGCAGATGAAGGAATTTACTAATAACATTTAAGCACCTGATTATTTACACCAAGTGTTTTGTCTCAGTACAGCAGCCAGAGCCATAGAATGACTCAGTTTGGAAGGGACCTTAAAAGATCACCAGTTCCAACCCTCTGTGTTGAGCATGGGTGCTACCTACTGGATCAGGTTGTGCAGGGCACCGTCCAAACTGGCCTTGAATGCCTCCCGGGCTGGGTGTGATGGTGCTTTCCTTGCAACCCCATCCAGTCTGGATGTTATGCCCAAGGTCTAGTGCATAGCATGAGGTGCAAACGACCTTGTCCTTGGGACTAACAACAATCAAGGTTTTACCAAAGACAGTTAACAACTCAAACTAGGTGCTCAGATGCCTGGTAACAGACATCTGGTTCAATAGAATTCTAAGTTGTACAACTATAATTCAGTCATCTTACCCCATAAACAGCAAGCAAGCAGCCTAAGAACTCCTTTGAGAGTTCTTGCAAGCAGCTGTCTGCACTCCAGAATCTCCCACTGAGTAGGGACACCTCTCAAGGTTACTTAACAAATGCACAGAAATTCACCTGGAATATGGTGACGCTTTGCCAACAGATCCTCAGTATGCGCTGTACTGTTTTTAAGTTTAGATTAACCATGCACCCCTGACCCTCTGTATAGGGAACACTCAAGACTGAAATTGCAAGATATCCTTAAGTCACTATCATCATATCAGCCATTCTCCCCTGTCCTATCACTGCCAGGCTGCATAAAAAGTTTCTTAGGCTCCTGTTTAAATGAGCTCCTTTCAAGTAATGAAAGGACACACTGAGATCTCCCTGAAGCCTTCTCTTCCCAAACTGAAGAAGCCCAGCACCCTCAGCCTTTCTTCATAGGAGGTTCTCCAGACCTCTGATCATCTTCATAGCCCTGCAACAGCTCCACATCTTTATCGTGGTCAGGCTCTAGGCACGGATGCCAAGTGAGTAGACGGGGGTGGGGGGGAGGGTGTGGAAACAATAACCTTTATTGCCCTACTGGTAACCGCTTTGTTGGTGAGCTCAGGATACAGCTGGCCTTCAGGGATGAAAGAGCGCCCTGTTGGCTTAAATCCAGCTTTTTGTTCACCAGGACCCCCAAGCCTTTTTCCACAAGTCTGATCTCAATGAGTTCTTCCCCCAGTCTGTACACATATCTGGTTTTGAGCCGACTCAAGTTCAGTGTCTTTCACTCGGCCTTGCTGATTCTCATTAGGTTCCCACAGGGCTATTCCCCAAGCCCATCCAGATTCCTTTGGATCCCATCCCTATTGTATCAGCTGCACCACCCAGACTTGCACAGCACCCATGACCAGTCTACTACTTGAACATAGATCTGCTGACCATAAATAACAGATACTTTATAAGACAGGGCAAATTCTCATGTCTGTGTGCTTAATTGCAATTGTAGGTATCTCTAGACAGATATAAATCTCAGTATTGAAGTTCATCTTACCTCTATAGATACTACATGAGTAGTAATCACTTCTAAGAGACGATTCAAGTTATCACCTGCTTTTCTGCTCTCTTCTGTTGTTGTTTGCATAACAATTTGATATCTAAAAAATAAAGACATTCTAAAAGTCAAGTCCGTACCTCTAAACTTCCTGACATCTACATTAAGTTCTTTACCAATTTACATGCATTGTTATCTTTAGCCATCCTTTTTTCCTATTAGTATTAATATAAACCAGGTTAGATTTGTTTATTAACATCTGATCTAGAAGAAAAGAGGACCATATTGTGCTAACTTGCCTGGATCCTAGAGCAGGCATGTCCGACCTGCAGCCCACATGTGACCTGGCAAAGCTCGTAAAGCAGCTGCCTCTGCCCTGTGTCGTCATGGTGGAGGTTCTGCCCTGTCTAGCAGCCTGGACTGGCCCAAGCACACTCAAATTGCTCAACAACAGCCAGACACTGGTGCTATGTTTGGTGTGACACTGTCTAGCCTGAAACCAGGACACACGGAGGGTGCAGTGCAGTGTCCACTCAAGTCACAGCTATCTCCTAGGGCACAGCCTCTCTGCACAATGTGTGCCAGTGCTCCGTCGTGCAGACTGCATAAAAGTGCTTCCTGGTGTTCAGAAGAAAAACTTCCTCTGATTGTTTGCACCCATTGCCTCTTGTCCTGGCACTGGACACCACTGAAAACCGCCTGGCTCCATCAGATGGAGGAAGAAAAAGTACATGAAAAAACAGGAGTGCTGATACAGTAGACAAACAGTCTTGCAAAACTAAGTGTTGAAAAGAAACACTTCAGTGGTGAAGTGAGTGTACAAAATGTACACACATTCAGAGTGTTTCTCAACTCGAGAAAGTGTCTTTATCCAATGATGTGCCTTTCCCCCCATATAAATCTACACAAACAGAAGAAGTTATAGATCTTACTGTCTCTGGATATCATGCAGTTCATTCGTGGCTTCACTGAGACCCTCATTGACACCACTCTCAAGTAATTGTTTATGCTTCTCTAACAATTCCAGCTCATTTGCACATTTTTGCTCCTCTTCTTCTGCCTCCTGTAAACACCAGGAAAGAAAATATCACATAACAGATCACATTTTAGGAAAAAAAAAATAGACTATTTTTTTTCCTGTATGTTATTCATCCTGACACTTGAATTAAGAATTTTCTACATATGCAACTCCACACTCAGAACTCAAACCCCACCAAATACCCCCCCCCCAAAAAAAAAAAACCCAACAACAACAGAAAATTGCAGTAGAAGGCTACCCTCTTCTCTCTCCCATTCAAATGAAGTTTTTTCAAGTGTTTTTTGCATTTTCCTCCACTCAAAGCCAACCTAACCTTCCCTTATTTCTCTAACAGTAATTCTAGGTCAGTGCATTCGGCTATCTTCCTCTCAAAATTAATCTAAAAAGAGATTACTTACAGACTTCAATTAGTTTATAAATGAAACATCAAAAACAACATAACCATTTTTGACTAGAAAGGAAAAAAACTTCATTTTCAATTTTGAAATGTGTTTGGAAAATGCAAGTCATCACCTATTGGAGCTATCATCTATCTGAGCTGTTGGAGCAGGACTACAGGAGGGCCACAAAGATGATCAAAGTGCTGGAACACCTCTCTTATGAAGAAAGGCTGAGGGAGCGTGGTTTGTTTAGTTTGCAAAAGCAAATACTCTGGGGAGACTTCAGTATGTCTTTCCAGTACTCAAAGGGAGCTTATAAGCAGGAGGACTGACTTTCTACATGGTCTAATAGTGATAGGACAAGGGGAAATGGTTTTAGTTTCCAAGAGAGGAGATGTAGGTAGAAGTAGGTTAGATGTTTGGTGAAGTTCTTTACTTGGAGTGATTAGGTTCTGGAACAGGCTGCCCAGAGAAGTTTTAGATGCCCCATCCCTGGGAGGCATTCAAGGCCAGGCTGGGTATGACACTGGGCAGCTTGATCTAATCAGTAATAGCCCTGCCCAATTTTTGGGGGTCAGAAATAGATGGGAGTTTAAAGTCCCTTCCAACCTAAGCCATTCTGTGATCTATCCAAGGCAAATAACAAATGACAGTATATTTAGCAAAATTAAATGCACAATACCAAATTCCACTATCATTAAACACTTAATTCTGGGTGAATTACTGAAAACTTAAATAATGCAACACTGAAGTCTTAAGCATATTATTTGAAAAATTACAGGAGAAATTAATGACTATATTCTATTTTAAATATCAAGTATCACTGAGTATTTTATGAACTTGTCTTCAGATAAAGATGTATGCAACTACCTAGAACAAAAGGTAAATAACAGCTGTTTTTGAAAGCTTTCAATTAAATTAATCCACCGAAACAATGAAATTGCACAGTGGAAGAACTTCCTGTAGGAAGAAAAATGAAAACAACTTTACATCGACAATGTATTTTACGTGCTATTAGTTAAATGTTTTCCACAATTTCTAATGTGGAAACAGGTTTATTACAAACTGTATTTGTTACAGTGCATAAAAACCGTAGATTCTACAGTATCTGTTTAAAACACATGCACTGAGACATCCTGAGGTCAGGAGATGGACATGGATGCTTTTATTACTGGTTGTAGTGGTTTCTGATTTACAGGCTCTGATGAAGTATGATAGCAGATTATCTTAAGAGAAAGTGGAAGCTGACTCTTAAAGCAGCATTCAGGTACTTCTGAAGAGAATAAGAGAACATTCAGTTGTCTGCAAGAGCTGAGAGCAAAGTTTCAAGCAAACAAGCAAAACAAATTCTTACATATAAATACAAGGGTTGATGATATTATCCTTAACAGAACTTTTCTATATGTTAAGAACAGTTTACTACCTTAAGCTTCTGATGGTAAAGATCATCCAGCTTTTCTGCTTCTTCTTTCAGTGCTTTCACACCGCTTTTCTTCTCTGCTACCATTGCATTCACCTGAAATGGAAACGTAACTTAAGATATAATTCAAAAAGAATTCCTCCCTATAACTCCATGCCATCATCACAGACTACATGTGGTAGCCCTGAAACACTTGGTCAATCCGGGTCTGACCAAGGTGGCACTGGCTTTCATCATAGCAGGCTGCATGGTGTTTTGTTTGGTGAAGGGTAGGCAGGAGCTTGGGAAGGCACACAGCCGTGACATCTGACCATGACCAAATGAAAGAGCATTCCTTATGATATACTGTAATGCTTTGTGAGAAAAACTGAGGTAAGGAAAGAACGACGTCAGTTTTCTTTAAGCTTCTAAGGTATCATCTCTTCAAAGACTGGCAGTGCATTGGTCTGCAGTCTACCTACGAGGGGGTAGTTTGTGGTTCCCTGTTCTTTATTTGTTTTTCTATTTTCTGTCATCTATTAAACTCCACATATCTCAATTCATGTGTTATTTTCTTTCATTCTCTGGGGGGGAAAAGTAAGGAAGCAGCTGCGTGCATGCTTGGCTACTGACCAGAGTCAACCCACTGGTACTAATACCAGGAGTTCTAACTACATTAGTATTATACAATCACATTTTGCCACAAAACTGTGGCAAAATTTCACAAGGACAGAGAAATGAAAAAAGTATTACCATCTTCGGTGCACTCAATGGCAATAAAAGTTTTCTGCATTATGTATAAAAGATCTCGCGCTGGAAATGAAAGTTCTTCTAGAACAGTGGGTTTCAAATACACAACTTTAAATTTTCAAAGCAAGTTATTTATGGTTTAGAAAAAGTACTCCCAGTACTTCAGACTTCAGGTTAATTTCAACCAAAATATACTGACTTTGTCTCTATAAAAAGAAAAAATACTGGGGACATCATATATTCTGAAAGAGTAACCCATAACTTTCAATATAAGCACAGGCTTTCGTGAATCCCTGTATTAAGTTTAGCCTAAAAATTAGACCATTAAACATCCTTCCAATCCATCCTGAAAATTTCCCAATTGCTTCTTATCAGTGGTAATCCACACAGATGGTAATAGGCAACTTGTTTAACAAGTCTTTCCAATGTTTATCATCAAATATATCTAGCTGCAAATTCTTTGGTGCAGAGAATATAAATTATTTCATCCAACAGGAGATCCTGATTCTCACAAAAGCTTTTAAGTTCCAATGCAATTGAAGCAATCTTTTCACAACTTCCCCCTCCAAAAAACCCACACAAATAGTTTGTGTAAAAAGGTCAAATGAGTTCAGCAGATAACCTAACAGAATCTTAGTACTAACTTTCTTTAACCAAAAAACATACCTGTTCCAAAGTATCCTCCAAACTCATTTTCCGTTGAGTGGCTTTCCTAATTTCTTCCTCAGTTTGATTTACAATCTCCATAAGAGGAGCCTGTTATACACATAGAAGAAAACATAGCTAATGCAATTTGTCAGCTTAAGCTAAGCTTCTTCCTTCTACAATTTTAAAATAGGCTGCTGTACCCACCAATACCAAATTTTCTTCCTGCACAATGCAGTTCTGAGTATTACAGAAGCTTTCAATGAAGTTTAATGGAGAGTTTAAGAGACTTTCCCAACATTCCCAAAGAAACACTAAAAATTTATTGTGAGCAGTAATAGACATGCAGCGTTGATTCTACTTACCTTAATCTGAGTTCTGTATTTGACTAGACAATTCGGTCCTGCCTCAGGATTAAAGTGAATCTCAAAGTCATGCCCTTTAGAATTTTCAGCACTTATTGGAATTAATTTCAGCTTTCGAGCCAGTTTATGATACTCTGCCAGCTGTGTTTCAATCTGTTCAGAGATGAAAAGGGCAACAATCATAGAAAAAATACAACTGAAAAAGCTTTGCAAAAAGTATTCATGTAGCTTCTGAGTTGCTTGGTACATGCCACAGTAAGTGAAGCTTTATGATTCTGACAGAGCTAACTCTGCAAGATTTCCCAACGGATATAGGTGAGAAGACTAAATAATACCCTCCTGTAGTTTCTACTCTTCAGCATTCTGAGGATAATTGAGCGAAGGAGAAAAATGCTTAGAAAATAGAACAAATTGCAAAAGCAATGATCAGTCACCATGCTGATGTGCCTTCTCTCATTGGTTTTCACAAGACATACCACATAGCCACATATTCTTATAACATACTCGGACTTGAGCATAGCTCTGGAGATAGCTTAAGTGCTCCATTTTCTGACATGAGCATCATTTATATGCAAATATCAAGCCATATTTTTCCAGTTTTATGTCCTTCATATTTGTATGGTATGATGAATTTAATACCAAGCGCATGAGAAAGCACAACTCTAAGTGAGAGAGACAGAGAAATAAACATATGTTTGCTTGTTTGAAATATCTAGCATAACAGTTTTTAAATCCCACCAGCTATAGGGCCACATCTCTTCATTCTGTATAAGCAGCCCTTAAACTCCTCTTATAATTTACACGTAAGGCACCGATCCATCCCTAAACACATGCAGAGTTAGTAACTAAATGCACTAGCTTTGCATTACTGCTTTGCTCCAAGTCCCAACATATTTATTTCAGTCTAATGTCACTGAAGCTCTTGATGCTGTAGGAGTGAAAAGCTTACAGTGGTGCACATTCTAGCCATTCTTGTTACTTCATCCTGTTAAGATACACCTACGCTGTTGTTAAATCATTTAGCAAAGTTAGTAATAGCTCAAGTCCCAAGCTTAAAGTCACATCATGAATACTGACAGCCAACTCTCAGTGTGACAGGGTTTTTACATACCGCCTCTTTTTTTCTAGCATATTTTAGCTCTTCATTCCACAGTTGATGTTCTTCTGCCTCGAGTTCCTTAGTTAGCTTATTAATGGTTTGCTGCAACTCATTTCTCTCGTGATTTATTCTCTCGATATCCGCAACTGAGTACTTTTGGTTATCAAAGATATGCTGGAGCCGCGCGTTCTCCTGTTTCATTGCTTCTACTTCTATTTCTATATTCACAAAACATTTGTAAAAATCAACGTAAAAATATCAGACTGTATAGTTAAGGCCCATCTCCCAGTATTTCTTATGAATAAATACTGTCTGTATTTCATTTCCGCAGAATATAAAGTTATCTGCAAAAAATTATTTCCATTAACAATTAATCTTGGAAAGATTATTCTTGGAAAGCACCATCATACACAAAGTCATTTCTGAAGCTGGGAATTACAAACTGTTTTTTAAAACCTATTTCTGCCTTCACTAAATATCGATGACCAAAGCCACCTTACCTGCTGCCTCGACTTCCTCATTAACACCTTTCATTTTCTGATCAAGGATGGTGGTGTGAGATTCCAGATTAGCCAAATAAGCCTGGTATTTCTGAACATCTGCTTGAAAAGAAGATCTCAGCTTTCGTAGCGATACTAAACGATCCTAGTAAATGGATGCAAAGAACAATCACTGCAGCATTAATCTAAAATAATCACCCTCCTTTCCAGACAAGGTGGTAGATTGCAGTCAACAGCAATAGTATAAAGATAGAATTAAAAAAAGTTCTTCATTCTCTGTAACATCTGACACCAGTTAGTACTCAGAATAGCAAAAGAGGCCGAAAGAGGTTTGTAGCTTAATTCTTGTATTTCAAACTTTGGATTTGGATTAGGTATCACATAACATGTTCTTACTGCAGCATAAGTATAACGCACAAAAAGCAAAAGAAACAAAAGGGTGAGAAAAGTGGGAATACAACATGCAAATTTTGCACAGTAGACAGGACTTTCAGTTTGCCAGCTGCACAGCTATGGAACTATTTCTGTCCCATGATGTATTAAAAAATAGAAGGTACTTTCTGAAACAAAATGCTTCCCCAAAAATATAGTTTTATTGTTTGCTGCCATCAAATCCCTTGCTCTCATCCACTGAAAAGTTCTCATACCAACGTTTTTGGAAAATTTAGCATTGAAGTTCAGATAAACTGTCTCAAGTATTTTATTAATATTTCAGTCAATGCAAAATCTTATCTGAAAAATATCTGCACAATATTCAACAAATAGCAACTCTACAGTGAAAATGTTTTATTACAAGATGGAGTCTGTAATAACTAAGCCTCATTAGAATATTGTAAAGCATTACAGAAATGAAAGCTTATTTTCAGTGAGTTACTATTATCTTACTATTGAATCATGACAAAGCTCAACAACCAAAAATTAAAATCCTTCAGTACACACAAGGACAGACACAGTTTACTAACCGGCTCACTTTCCCTTTCTTTTTCTAGTCTTGCAATTTCTTCATGAAGTCTTTTGTTTTCTGCTGCTAAGCCTTCTATTTTGAATGCATCTACATTAAATAAATCCTCTAGGGTGGGAAAGAAGAAAGAATAGAGTTATAAATTAATCTCCACCTGTCACCACCTATTCAGAATGTCTGAGTAATTGCTTTAGCACCAACTTAGAGAATACCTGCTATCAAACCTATTATTTTAAACTGAAAACTAAAAAGCTACCTAACAGCCTTCATTAAAAAGTAAATAGGCAAAAAAAACCAACAAAACAACAGGACAAAACAAACAGTTCTGGTGTCACAAGAGCTAAAAATCATTCCTGTATTGTTAGATTCCTAATTCTCATAAGACCCACACAACAGGGTAGTTGTTAGACAAGTTCCCTTTGTTTAAGCTTCATCAGCTGTCTTATTTGTATACTCCTTTCCTCATCACAAGCTTTGTTGCATCTTGAGATTTCCCTTACTTCCCTCAGTTTTTTCCAAACAATGGCATAAATATTTTTTTCCTGCAAATATCTGGTAACAGACTCATAACAAACAATTCTTCCTTTCCAGTTAATTAATCCTGTTGGCAACAAGTGTGTCCTTAGTCTGTTTTTTACAAGAGAGCTTTGAAAGTGAGAATTATTTTTCCTGCTTTGCTCTCGCATGCTGTTTTTGTTTCCCTAAGTGATGAAACGTCAAACATTTTCCAGCTCATTGAAGATAAACTAGGTGCATATGGAAATCCTCACAACAGTTTGGAACTTTTACTGCTTTGAAAGGTTTTCATAGAATTATAATAAGTGGAAAAAACCCACTAAGGTCATCAAGTCCAACTGCCACCCCACCCCCACCATGCCTACTAACCATGTCCCTCAGTGCCACATCCACATGGTTCTTCTTGAACACCAGGGATGGTGACTGCACCACCTCCCCAGGCAGCCTGTGCCACTGCCTCACTGCTCCTTCTGAGAAGAAACCTTTCCTAATATCCAACCTGAACACCAGCTGAACTTTCTCACTCTTCAGATGAGCAGTCTGTTCCAATTTATTTACTTACTTTTTAAAATGCTTTGTCAGACAGAAATGAGTATTGGTACAGATGGAATTTGCACCTGAGACTGGTTTTCTACTACAAAGCCATTGAAAACAAAGCAGTTACACATGTACATCTTACAGCAGAGCATGACCCATTTGACTGTACTGTTCACAACACATAAAAGAGAATTAAAGTTAGTGCATCTGAGGTACTTGGGAATTTCATATTCCCTTATCTCATTTTTACTTGAAAATTGAGCAAACGTAATGTTACGAGAAAATAATCTAATAACAAAATCAAAGTTCTTATTAAAAGATGAAAACTTACTTAATTTTGTCTGCACTTCTGCGTCCAGTTCTTCGTAAGTATCTCCCCCTTTCATGAAGTGTTCATAGCACTTCACAATGTAGTCCATGAAAAGCTGAGAACAGTTTAAATGGTTTTCATGAAGATTCAAAGAGTTGTAAATAACACCTAAATCTACTCAACTAATGGAATTAAACAACTGATACAAAAGATATCTCTGGTTTGCAGTACTTTTCATAAGAGTCAACTTTTTTGTCAGTACGTTATAACCAGGCAGAAGAAAGTGTCTAGAATTCACAAAATCAAAGTTCTAGGAACACTGCATACATTGTTCTGAGATAACGATGAAAGATAATAGATAGAATATTCTAATAAATATTTAATAATTAATTGGCTTGGAACAATTAGAGGAAGATTAGACAATTTGCTGGAGATACTCTTTCAAAAACACCAGATTTTATTATTTTTTCCTCCTTCCTTTTCAGTTTCTTAAAATTAAATATACTGGCAGAATATAGAGTCCCTTCCAAAATATCATCTGTGAGTTGAAACAGAGTAAAACTCAAACAGTACTAGTAATACAATAAAAATCCAGCAGCCTGCTTGCTTTCTAAGCGCTTGAGTTACACTGCCATCTTAAAAATTAGATATTAACACCAATTTTTAAATGGTAACTTGAATAAATATCAGTGGGAGACATTTATAACTTACAATCTTTACAATGTCCTGCTGCTAACTAGAGAAGAATCAAGTGCTAAGTGGAGATATATCTGAGATCCCAATTAATTAAAAAAACAGTCTAAAGAGTCCTTTCTCTGCAAAGGAGAACAGGATAATAGCAGCTAAGAGAAGGTGGCATTTGAGTTTAATGCCCAGTCTGCACTGGTCAGGACGTGTGCACAGAGAATTAGTTGATAAACTTTTTTTTATGTTTAATGCTATATTTCCTAGAGAGCTTCAAAAATATCAAACTGGACAGAATATACAAATGTAGTCCAGTTCAGTTTGTTCTATCATATTTAGATTGTTTTGTTACATATGGCAAAATTCAGTTGAACAGTTCTGATAGTATTTACTTTTTCATAGTACCTTGTTATGTACAATTCCATCATCTGTTTCTCCTCCCCAGTTCTGTCCGTCGTCAAATGAAGATGGATTTTCCCTCATGGCAGTATACAACTGAAAGGCACAAGTGTACACACAGAGAACAAGCACAAAGATCTCTATTAGTTTTCCTATTAGTTTCAAGTTCCTAAGAAGTATGGTAACGTGGGTTAGCATTGCAGCACAGTGCAGTGGTGCTCTTTCAGACCATGTGACCAATCACACTGAAGTGCCTGTGTTTTGCTCACTAAAAGCACAGATGAATCAGCATTAACTGGACATCTAGCATTACCAAATTGCCTTATTAAGCTAAAATGCACCTTTTCAGTATATAAAGGATGGGATTTTCAGGTGTACCCAATTCAGCACTGGAAAAATTCTGTTAGTTTCCAAATTTGGTTCACATCTGAACTGGTAGCAACAGTGAATTGCTGCTGTTAAGACAAATCCCACTGCTATTCAAGTGTCATATGACACTTTTACAACTACTATTGAAAATTCCACCCTTAGACTTGAAGAATAGCATAGGCTGGCAGGTATCACAAGAAGCCCTGCAGGAAAAATACTGGATTATATTCACAAATGCATCACATTTTTACGTACATAAGCCATCTTTCATAGAATGGTTTGGGTTGGAAGGGACCTTTAAGATCACCTAGCTCCAACCCCCCTGCTATAGGAAGGGACACCTCCCTCTAGACCAGGTAGCTCATAGCCCCACGCAGCCTGGCCTTGAGTGCTTCCAGGGAGGGGGCATCACAACCCTTCTGGGCAACCTGTTCCCATATCTCACCATCCTCACAGTAAAGAATGTCTTCCTAGTGTTTAGTCTGAATCTATCCTATTCCAGTTTAAAACCAATTCCCCTTGTTCTGTAGATACCTGCCCTTATAAAAAGCTTCTCCCCAGCTTTCCTGTAGGCCCCCTTCAGGTACTGGAAGGCCACTATAAGGTCTCCTTGGAGCCTTCTCTTCTCCAGGCTGAAGGGCCCCAGCTCTTTCAGCCTGTCCTCCTAGGGGAGCTGCTCCAGCCCTCCAATAATCTTCACAGCCCTCCTCTGTACCCACTCCAACAGCTGTATGTCCTACTCCATGTGGGTTCTCAAGAGAGCTGAGAGGCAGAATCTCCTCCCTCGACCTATTGGTTAAGAGTCTCTTGATGCGTCCCAGGATACAGTTGGCCACCTGAGCTGCAAGATGCTGGCTCATGTTGAGTCTTTCATCAACAGACACCCCCAAATCCTTCTCTTCAGGGCTTCTCTCAAGCCATTTTCTGCCCAGCCTGTATCTGTGCTTGGGCCTGCCCCAACCCAGACGTAGGACCTTGCACTTGGCCTTGTGGAACTTCATGAGTTTGGCATGGTCCCACCTCTTGAGCCTGTCCATGTCCCTCTGGATGGCATCCCTTCCCTCTAGCATGTTAACTGCACCACTCAGCTTTCCTCATACACAAATTTACCTACTGTAAAAAAATATGTTAAAGTAATAATACAACATTAAAAATTCAATTAAAATTTACTAAAAGGAAGAGCTAGCTCTCAAAGGGACAAGTGAGAATACCCTACCTCTCTCCTCACATGTGAAATAAAGAAAACTATAAAACCACTATTAAGACATCTGTACCTAAAATTTCAGCTTGAATGGTGAAAATATTTGGTTTAAAGAACAGATGCTACCTTGAAACAATCAGTTAACCAAATCAAAGCTGCCACAATCTGGGGCCAGGTATGTGGTGCTCCCACCGTGTACATGGAACTTTTTGACAAAGGAAAAGGATACCTACAAGAGAAAACATTTTTAAATGCTGTGGAAAACAAGCAAATTTTTTACACTGAGATCAAGCCACGCAAGGAAGAACAAATTCAATTGTAGGAGAGTTCTTATAGCACAGGACATTATTCCATCATCATGGGTTTCTTGTTATTGTAATTAAAGAATCTGACATTTTTTTGCATACGCAGAGGTTAGGAACAATTGAGGCCTCTTACAAGAGTGTTAATTATTATTACTTCGTGTACTTCTCCATCCTTTCCTACTCAACTTTCTACCTTGCTTTGGGTCTCGGTAACGAGTCCCTTCAGGGAAGATTGTCTCTTTTATTCTGAAAGATCTACACAAAGAAAGATGGACTGCAGTACTAGGGAAAAGGAGCAGGTACTCTGTGAGCATGTGGTGATTCATAATGATACAAAGACCTCAATGAAAAGTCAACAAAGAGAGGAGGCAGTAATAGTCCAGTGAATGCTTAGTCTACTAGATGGTCAACTGTGACAGATTTCTAACACGACAATAGAAACTGAGTTATACAGTTTTCTTCTTGAGTCAAATGCACATTGAAAACAGAAAAACAGCTGAATATCAGTTTAGAGTCATGCAGTTATAGAATACACAAATTTTAGAATAACTACACAGAAGTATTAATTTTTTTCTAAATATGGATCACACACATCTATACTTTTAACTAAGACACTCTGTCAGTCTGCTACAAATCAAAGAACAGAAGTGCAGATTTTATTCCATCTTTAGATTGACAGCTGTCAATATACATAAAAAAAATAACACTGGATAAGAATCTATGGATATAATGATAATCCCACTGCTCACGAACCACTCAGCTTGAGGTTTTTTTTTTCTTTAAGTGAAGTATTCATAGCCATTTTCTAACTCCCTAAAAACTTCAAGTCAGTTCTGAAAGTAACTGTTTTTTTTATCATCACGAATTGCAGTCTTGGAACTTGATCTCTAAAGGCTTATCAAGGGCTCAAATCTACAGAAGAATACGGTTCACTTTTCTATGAGACGGAAAATTCACAACTAACAGGTAGTGCTTTTTTCTTTCTTGGAAAGCATTGGAGCATTAATGATTTCAAATGTTTACAGTACCAAGTATAAAATTAGAAACAAAACACTAACTACTTAGTGGTGCTTTTACCTCAGCAGTCATTTCTGCTTCCTGCTTCAAATGTGAAGTGACAGAAAAATAATGATTTTAAATGAACAGAAGGGAACAATCTGAAATTCTTTTTAGTGCTTGGATTTAAATAGAATGAGCCAGACAAGGCTGTCATAATCTAGCAAGTTAAGATAAAACTGCAATTTTCATTTTTTCATTTAATAAAGTGGCCTTTCAAAGTCTAATAGAAATAATTACTTAGATTTTAATTTACAAAGCAAGCTTCCAAGAGTCTATAGTTCTGAAAGTTCAAATAAAAAACATATAGACAAGTCTGAAAACAAGTGACTAAAATTAACAGTGAAGCAAAATAATCAGAACACCAAAGCTTCAGTCAAAACTGAATAAAGAAGCCCATCCACACTCCCTAGCAGGATGCAGAATTCTTAATTTGTAATTCGTCTTTTCTGTGTCTGTTCAGCACAATAGATCAACAAGAATCTTACCCAAGCTCTTTAAAAACTCGTGGAATTTCCTCTTCAAATTTTGAGTCAGGCAGTTCATAAGAAGGGCAGAGAAATCCATAGATAAAAGTGAAGATTTTTACAAAGTCTTTTACGGATGGAGACTGCAGTGATTTTATGGTGACATTATGGGCATAACCATTCTCAACAAGAAACTGAGAAAGAGAAATACACATATTAAGCATCACGTTAGTCAATAAAATCTAAAGTTAAAATCATCAAAAAACAAATATTTTGATTAGTACCATTAATGCCTAATAAACAACTATGTTAAAATAAGTTAACAAGTTCACATGTGTTGATAGCAATAGGACAAGGGGAATGGTTTAAAACTAAAAGGATGGGGAGATTTAGGTTAGATGTTAGGAGGAAGTTTTTCAGAGGGTGGGAACACCGGAACAGGTTGCCCAGAGAGGTTGTGGATGCTCCATCCCCAGAGGCATTCAAGGCAAGGCTGGATGTGGCTCTGGGCAGCCTGCTCTAGTGGCTGGCAACCCTGCCCACGGCAGGGGGGTTGAAACTTGATGATCTTTGAGGTCCTTTTCAACCCAGGCCGTTCTATGATTCTATGAAGTTACCTCACAAAGCTGTTTGATGCACTGCTGGATGAATGCCTTGTCATGAAGCGGCCTGGGATCCTTGATCTTCTCTGTTCCAAACATTCCATACTGACTGTTGCGTGAACCTCCAGCCCCACTAGTTCTAGGAACAAAAAATATATTCACTTATAGTGGCAATACACATACACAGAGTTCTCAGTTATATGCAAACCCTTGCATTTGCTGGTTCTATGTTCCTTTTACATGTCATGCAAAGGGATAACTGAAGGTTACCCTCTAAGTAGAAAGATTAAAAAACAACATCAAGCCATAGAAATTATGATGCCTGCATAGAACAGAGAGATTACTACAACATAGGTGAATATTTTCCTCAGTTTATTGAGTTAAAGTTTTACGTAACGGAAAAAAGGAAAATAAGCGAAAGGTGAAGAAACAAATAATGTAAGTGGTTGAAACAAAAGATTAAAATACTGAAGGAACTTTTAGAACTCTACAACAGTGGAATGCATTGGAAGAAGCTACCTGCAGACATCAGAACACAGAAAGCCATGAACTAAGATGATATGATTTTGTGAGGTTTTCATCTTACAGTGAAAAAGAAACTAAGACAGAGAGTAATGTTGATATGATTCCAACATTGTAAGATTGCTAACTAATTTAATCTTAACCTAGCATTTTTCATAATTTCTGTTTTGTTTTTTTTTTTGTATTGAGGAGGATTGGTCTTCCTTAAGCAGGCCAATGTCGTGGGCAGCTCTTAAGCATTTGGAGTGCATGCTCCTCCTCTTGTATTCCCAAGAGGAAAGCAGTTCCTGATCCACAGCATTATTATTTAGTGACCAGAGTGTAGGAAGGTAGACCTGAATGCCTGGGGGCCTCAGATACATTATTCCCTGTACTAAAAATGTGGCAAAGAAGTAAAACTGTAAAATGCTATAAGACTATTTTAATTTACAGCACGTTAATCCAAAGCTATCAGTACCTCTTCCCAAAAAAGCTGACTTTTCTTTCTGAAGTTGCAGATGTAGTTTTGCTCATGCTCAGCTTTCCAAACGTTCCTCTGTCCTTCCTGAAGGATAGGAAGAAGGATTCAAATGACCATTTGTACTATTTCATCTCTTGCTTACATAAGAAAAGTATAAACACATTAATTTAAGTCAAACCTCGTTCAGGACAGCAGCGTCTCAAAAGCATCAGCAGATTTTTGTGCATTATTTGCCCGCTAATAAAGTTATTTCCACGTGTATGTTTCATACACAAAGTACCCAGCCACCCCCAAACACCTAACAAGTATGCAAGAAAGAATGTTTCAGTGTGAGATGTGTCACAGGTACATAAACAAATTGAGGTTTTATTCTTCAAATTAAATGCTGACCATGCTGCATAAGCATGTAGATGACACCAGTTCTGACATTTAAAGCTCTTTAGAAAAAGAGAAAAACAAACAGCAATTGAAAAAGAAACAACCCTGAACCAACTAATCAAAAAAAAAACAAAACCAAAATAAAGGTATTTTTGAGAACTATAGGGCTTTAAATTCATTATTTACTCAACTGTTAACCTCAGCGAATGTTTTTTTTTTTTTTTTTTAACTTTTTTTCATTTTTTGTGCAAAAATGTGCAGAAGTCTTTGGCGGCAGGGTTTTTTTTTTTTTTTTTTTCCCCTCACTGCTCCCATCTATTTCAGCTGCTGCAGTCTGCAGTAAAAGCGCTGAGACTTAGATTTCACGCACGCGTTGTCACCAACGTGACCGACACCGCTTACATTTGAGGCGTCTGGAGTCCCATCTTGTTGTTGTCCTGCACTCTTAGTACCATCGCGGACTGCCGACCGGCGGTGGTCGAGCTTCGCCTCATTGTGGCTGTGCTGTAAACCGGGGTCCGCCGGCGTCAGGTGATCCAGGCTCTGACAGCGCGGCTTTCTAAGGGGGAAAAAAAGCACAAGCGAAGCCGTACGGACCAACAATCACGGGATGCAGACAAGGAGGAAAGGCGCATACATAAAGCCCAGCAAGTCACCAAGCCACCCCTTCTCCCGCCATTACCTGCGAGCCGCCTCAACAAACCCGCCCGCCCCACAGCAGCCGCCCGTTACCGTTAGCGGCGCCGCCTCCTTCCTCCCGATTTCAAATCCGCCCGCCCGCTGACGTCACGCGCTGCGCCTCGGAGAGTGCGTCACAGCGGGAAGCCGAGGGATGCGGCTGCGCGTGGTGGCGCCGCTTCCGCCGGATCGGCTTCTCGCGGCCTGCTGCCGTACGGCAAGATGGCGGCGCCCGCTGCCGGCTGAGCAGCGTCGGTGAGTGGAGGACTGAGGAAGCCTGGGGGTCTGCTCTGCGCCCCGAGAGGCGCGCGGCCACGCGGCTTTATTGAGGGTTCCTCTTAGGGAGGGCATGGGGAGCGGGCACGCAAAGTAGGGCAGTAAGTGCGAGAAACATCTGAGGTCCCTGGGTTCGCTCAGTTCAGAGCAGAGGAGCCGAGGGGAGGCCCGATGGCGGCTGCAGCTCTCACAGGGAGCGGAGGGGCAGCGCTGAGCTCTGCTCTGTGTGACAGCCACAGGGCCCGAGGGGACGGCATGGAGCTGTGTCAGGGGAGGGGCGGCTGGGGGTCAGGGACAGTGCTGCACCACGGGGCGGTGGGCACGGCACAGGCTGTTAGAGTTCAAGATGGGTTTGAGCAGTGCTCTCGGACATAGGTTTTGAATTCTGAGTGGTCCTGTGTGGAGTTAGGGATAGGATGCGGTCCAGGATACAGCTGGCTTGCTGGGCTGCAAGAGCATACTGCTGGATCCCATCTTTTGATCCACCAAGACTCCCAAGTCCTCCTCTTCAGGGCTGCTGTCAGTGAATTCTCCCAGTCTGTACACATCACAGAATCACAGAACTGTAGGGGTTGGAAGGGACCTCCAGAGATCATGGAGTCCAACCCCCTGCCAAAGCAGCTCCCTAGCCCAGGTTGCACAGGTAGGCATCCAGGCGGGTCTTGAACGTCTCCAGAGAAGGAGACTCCACCACCTCTCTGTGCAGCCTGTGCCAGTGCTCCCTCACTGCACTGTGAAGAAGTTCCCACACGCATTTGTGCAGAACTTCCTATGCTTCAGTTTGTGACCATTTCCCATTGTCCTATCACTACACTCATACCTGAGATCACCCCAATGCATATCTGGGATTGCCACATCTCAGTTTACATCATGGAAGGCCAGGTTGCTCAGCTCGTTTTCTGCGAGAAATTAGGACAGGATCAAGGAATACATAGTAATGTGATGCTTTTCTTCAGGAGCACATAAAATGTACCTGTGTTTTTGCTGCTTATCCTGTGTTATAGAATGTTACTGTATATAATTGCTAACTTTAAAAAGAGGGCTCTTAGGATAAGCAATTCTGTGCTACATTATAATATAGGAAGATACTTAAAAAAAAAAAAAAAGGCAAATAATAAAAAAAACCAAACAAACAAAAAACAGACCCATACCATAATAAAAAACTGAGTTAGGGGTCAAACAGAGGTCCTAATTGTGAAACTTGTATCAGTCAAGAAGTTTCTGTTGCGCGTCCAGGGAAAAGTCTGTAACAAAACAGTGCTCCTTTATGAAACAGCAGTGATTCTGAGAAGTGAATTCTTAAATAAGTGTATTACTCCCACAGGAGCAATTTGCTTTAGGAAGCCACAGTTTCAGGGAACTGATTTTTCTCCCTGAAGGGGGAACCTATGATGTCTGTGGTACATCGGCTGACAACAGGATGGCTCCTGGACCATCTGTCTTTCATCAACCAGTGTGGCTATGAGATCTGTGACTCTTTTGTGTGCCCTGGTGATGTCACCTTCACTACTTCTGTCAGTTCTGCTAACGATCATCCAGCTTCTACATTTGCTACCACCTCTTCAAGTGATGGTGCTGTAGAAGCAGAAGGTAAAACAGTGAGAACGAGATATGTGTTCCGGGAAGAATTCTTTCACATTTCTAAGGCCCATATAGCTGCAGCTCCTGGGGAGCAGCTGTTGCAGGGAAGCCCTGAATTGAGTGTCACAGAAATGAAGGCCAGCAGCAGTGCAGAGGAGCACCAAGAAGGAGCAAAGTGTGGTGTTGGGGATTCTGTTGTTGGTGCAAAGAAGGTATGTTCTCCACAGTGTGATAACCTATACTAATCCCCAGGCAAATAACTTAACATTAACACTGTCTTGCAAATTTCTGTCTTCTGAAGTGAAAAGTTAAGCAGGAGATTTTCCACAATAGGTTTCAAGATGCGTGGAAAATGTAAGCGCTTGCAATGTTATTCTTGAGACTCTTCTGTCATTAACTTGCATCCTGTAACTCAAAAGCAGTCAGTTGCTTATGAAATCTTTTGGTGTTTGCTGTACTCATGGACTGTGGTAGCTGTTGTGGTTGTCCAGATTAACATGGAAAGAAGAGCAGTGAATTTACTTTTATTATGTAGGCTGTACAGTACTGTTCATCACAGTCATGAAAAAACAACCAACCTGAAACTGTCTAAACCAACAAATCTAACTTTGAAGGCTTACTTGATTTTCTCCTGTTACTGCACTTGGCAGCAGAACAAACACCCGGTATAGATCCAAAGGAGTCCTGAATGTGAGTGGTGATGTGTGCTAGTTAATTTTAGATCCCTGTGCTTTGAATAATAATAATATAACTTAGCTTTGCTAGGCCTTTCTGTCATGAGAATACCTCCAACAGCCTAGGTGTTTTGTGATCATAATTTTGCTTACTGGATTAATACTTGTAAAAGAAAGATAGAGGAAATTTCTTTCAGTTTTAAAAGAGTTGATTTATTATTTAGGTGTGTTTGAATGTTTATTTTTGTTTTTATTATGGAGTAATGTCTTTTTTTTTTTTGTTTTTCTTACCCTGTTTGCTCCTTCTGCAGAAGCGTAAAAGAAAATGTGTATTCAACCAAGGTGAACTGGATGCTTTAGAGTACCATACAAAGGTAGGTTTGAATTGAAGATAATTTTGCAAGTATGTGGTACTTAATTTTGAGCTATGTATGACTACCAACATGGTTGTAAATATGTTCTCTTTATGTAGCTTGTTCCACTAATGGGAAGGCTGTCTCTCCAGTCCATACATGAAGTGCATACTGAGAATAACTTCTAAGTAGATGTATGTGAAAACAAACTAGATCTCCAACCAGCTTTCAGATAGCTGGTAGCTTTGTTTGCAGAAAATTGTGTAGTGATGGGCTGGATGTTAGTTGAGCAGGAAATTGCTATTTTGAAATAAGCAGCATAAGCTGCTCTGTGGATCAATTCATTTTTAATGTATCAGGCCACTCAGCTCAAGTTACTAATAGGGTTGTCTGATCAAAATTGCTCCAAGGTGTCTCAATTCTGCTGATGTAAGATAAAATGTTAGAAAGAATAATTCTTTTAATAATCATACCAAAGCATTGTGAATGGGTTGGAATTCAAGTTCTTGTTGAGGCTCATGTTAGTGGTGTAGTGGTGAAACTGCTACCTCTGAAGTGTACTATTAAATCCTAAACAGATAATCTGTGAATAACATTTGATGTATACTTAATGTTTTCCAAAATAGAGATGTGAACCTATGCTTGCTTGCTTTTCTCAGTTTTATATACTAACTATATTGGTCTTTTTGTTTAATTAGTCCTCTTGGACTATACTTAAAGAAATATTTTTTTCTTCCTCTATACCATAGTTATTTTGTTCTAAATGCGCAGTTTATGTTACAGCATAGGGGTCCCCTAAGTATTGTTGTGAATAAGCTATAGATGTAAAAA
Organism: Oreortyx pictus; assembly: GCA_036925125.1. Taxonomy (NCBI): domain Eukaryota; kingdom Metazoa; phylum Chordata; class Aves; order Galliformes; family Odontophoridae; genus Oreortyx; species Oreortyx pictus. The sequence continues at coordinate 46,103,313 of JAUPFR010000003.1, read as the reverse complement.
ATTACCTTAAATGACAGAACTTTGAAGTTCAACATCAGACACTGCTTTATGAGAGAAAATATTTAAGTTAAAATAGTTTCTTAGCAGTAGGCATAAGGGGAAAGGAACGAGCATAAGTTTGTCTCAGGGGACTGAACTCAAAGACACAGTTTATGTCTATATAATAAGACATCTAAGTTGTTGTCTTACAGGCCTGTGTAACTTCAAGTAGTTTTTTGATGAAAGTGCAAAAAGAGACACAATTTTGAAAAAAATCTATGATTCTAGTTAGCCCTAGCAGTTGTACAGTTTGTAGCATTTTAGAATTATGAACTTCGTTGAAACAGTATATCTTTGACTATCCAAAACCTATGTACTGAAAATCTTGCCTATTGTGTCAGCTATCTCAAGGGTTGTTTCGTTAGGTTGGAAAGGACCTACAAGATCATCTAGTCCAACCATCATCCCACCACCATCCCTACCCACGGTTGTGCTACTGTAGAAATGATTTTTCAAAGAGCGCTTTCAGGATTTTTTGGTATTTGTAATGAAGAGTATCTAAAAATCCAGAAACAAGCAACCACAAATCTAGTTGAGCGTTCCTCCTTCAGGAGTTTTAGAAACTATATGTATTTGAAACCTATGCTAGAGACTACAGCAGCTGGCAATAAAGCTGTTCCAAAAGAACAAAAATTGTTCACCGACAGTTAGACCTCATGAAGGCTCAGTGATTTGAGAATTAATTAGGTAGGTCTCTATGTTTTGCATAGGGAATATTGCTGAAGAAATGAGTGTGTGTACAGCTTCAAGAATTTTAGCCTTGTTATTTGAGAAATGTACTATTTAAAAAAAAAAATTGCAGAACCAGTTTCAAATAATGTAGTTTGTTTTACATGCATACGCAGTATTGGCTTTGAAAGTGAATGAAACCGTAAAGGTTACTGGCTTTAGATCCAGGTATACATTCAATCAAAATGATGATCATAGGCTTTAAGATAAACTTCAAGTTAGCGTTGACATTGCCTTGAAATTGGTTTGTTTAGATCAGTAATGTTCTACCACTGTTGTCTGTGAAACCTTTTATTTAGCAGTTTGTCTTTCACTTAGATTTCTGACTATGGCCACTTTGCAAAAAAAAAAAACCAAAAAAACAAAAGCAAACAAAACCCACAAAAAAATCCCAACCAAAAATAACCCCACCAGAAGTTAGCATGCCCTCATTACGATGCACACAGAACTTTTCAGTTGACTGTTTTGGTATTAGGCAAGGATTCTTCTTCCACTCTGCAGATTGGAGATGTTTTCATTTCTGTTTCATTTCTTTTTTTTTTTTTTTTCCTTCTTTATGATCATACAGGTCAGAAAGTTCATTTGGGAAGGCACTTTGCATTTAGTCCAAGAGGGACTCAAAAGTGGTTTTCTTCATCATGCTGCTGCAGCACCCAGTTGTGGGAAGAATGTTGTTCCTGCACACATTGACTGTGGGTTGGCTGAATTATGTGAGATGGCAAAGCAGTTTCCAGCTGTAAATGGTGATAACCATCAAGTTGTGAATGTGCTGGATGACGAAACCTCCATTCCAGAGCAGGACCTGCTTTCGTGTGTTACAGAGAACAACTCAAACTTTGCAAAGATAGTTGTATTAATGGGACAGAAGTACTTGGTACCACCAAAGAGCAGTTTCCTTTTATCTGATATTTCATGTTTACAACCCCTGCTGAACTGTGAGTATCTTTAGTCATTAGAATCTCCCTCATTAGAGGGCTGGTTAATGTCAAGATAATTAAGAACTCAGTGAACTGTTTTCTAACATAGAACATCGTGCTGGTGCTACTGCAAAGTTTCAAAGTGGCATTTTTAACTTTGTGCAGCTAGGTGAAGGTTTTCAAATGAATATTCAATGGAGTTAGGAGTGTATGTCATGGGGAGGCTCCAATAAAAATCTCAGCCATTGCATTTTTATGTGAAACAATGCAGCAGTTGCTAAGCATATTCTGAGCTGTAGTGGATCTAGAAGTCAAGTAAATGCATTGAATTGGAAATAAATTTTAATATAATCATATGATGGTTTGGATTGGAAGAGACATTTCCAACCCATCTGCCGTGGGCAGGGCTGCCACCCAGCAGCTCAGCTGCCCAGGGCCTCATCCAACCTGGAATTGAATGCCTCCAGGGTTGGGGCACCCACTGCTTCTCTGTCAGCCTGTTCCAGCGCCTCACCACCCTCTCAGTAAATAATTTCTTTCTAATACCTAAGTTAAATCTCCCCTCTTTTTCTTTAAAGCAATTTCCCCTTGTCTTATCACTATACTCTCTGATAAGAGTCCATCTCCAGCTTTCTTTTAGGTCTTTTTTTAGGTACTGGTAGGCTACAAAGCCTTTTCCTCTTCATGCTAAATAACCCCAGCTCCCTCTGCCTTTCTTCATAGGAGAGGTGATCCAGCTGCTAAATGAGAATTTCTTGCTGGCTAGAGTCAGTCCATTGTCAGGACAACACCTCCAGTATTAATAAAGGAATAAGATGTAAAGGGCATTAAATGTTAAATTGTTCTTATTAGCTGTTTAAACCATTAGTATCAGGCTCAATAAAGGATCAGGTATGTTCTCTAGAAAAAGTAGCATTAGAAAGTCCTACTTTTTTCTGCTTGTATTCAGTATCTTCTCCAATTAATGTAAACCCAACTTCTGTTATGAAAACTCAATCAGTTTCTTTTCTATTGGCCACTAATTTCCATTTCTCACTCTGGGTCTAGCTCTCTCTGTCTGCTAACCTCCAGTAGTGTAAAACATGCTGTTTTCCAGGACTGGTTCATAGCTCTGCATGTACAAATTGGCCTGCTGAAAGATCAAACAGGGCAGGAAACTTCAAGGGTTCAAGGGTGCAGCCTTTCTCTCAGCTTGGTGCCTTATTACATAGCTTCTTTCAGGTAGCTTAGAGAAATTTTAATGTCTTGGAGACTGGTACTGTGTGAGGTTTTTGTTTTAAATTCCCCAAGAGCTTTGACATTTCTTGGAGGAATTGAATCTAGCACAGGTCACACAAACATCCTTTCCTTAGGTAATCAGCCTGGAAATCTGAGAAGTATATGATTATCTGAAGTGTTTAAACTTTCATTATTTGGGGAAAAACAGAAAAAAAAGAACACTTGCAGTTTTGCTGTCTAGCTAGTTTTTAAAATATTGTCTGTATTTAGGTAGCTAAACTTTTATCAGTTTTAAGTATTATATTTGTTTTAAAATTGATTTACTGGTTTCTTTGTTAATTTAGTTTTGTGTAATTTCTCTTCCCAGACAAGAAAAAATACGATGTAATTGTGATTGATCCACCATGGGAGAACAAATCTGTTAAAAGGAGTAACAGGTAAATTTTATTGTAAAATTACCTTGTCATCTCTGTTTTCAATGGGTAATTAACATTTTAATTTACTCTTACAATCCCAAGCTTAAATAACTGCAATTATAGCTTAAGCTAGCAAGTATTTTGGCGCATGCCAAAGTCTGAAAGTTCAGTTCTAAAAATTGCCTCAGTGCTGAAATGGCTTGAAAACTTTTAAGACAAAATATTTGCAAGGCTATACCTTAAATTACCTCATTAGTGAAACAATGCTAGTTTTCTGTACTTCTTGGGAAGGCCAGGAGTCAACTGTTTTGTATGGCTCAGATCATTCAGATACTCATTTGAGATCAGTAGTCATTAATAATACTTCATGAAGTTAGATATAATCTTTCCAGGGCTGAGGTCCAATTAAGAAGCTTTAGGGTTTTTTGTTTGTTTTTTGAGCTTCAGCCTGATGAATAGGAGAAAGTGATAATGCAGCAGTAAAATCCTCAAGTGCAGTAGGAGCTTTGAGCACTGTAGTTTATGAAGTCATTAACTTAGAATTTTATGGCGTTCTTTCTTTTCTGACTAATGTTAAGTTTATGCCAGTGGAGCTCCCTTGATTACCATAGAATTGCATCCATGAGAAAGAAGGGCGAAGAGAAAATAGGGCCTTGTAACTTTCTAGAATAATACCTACTGTAACTTTTAAAGCTTCTTATGAAGATGTAATATGTAGATACAGAGATTGGTTAGTATATATTACTTTAAAAGCCTTACAGAAACCTCTAGGAAGTCAGTTAAAGTCATTCAAATGCATTTTTTTTTGCCAATGCAAGTTCCTCATAGGAAAATTTTAGTAATTCACAGACATGAATTAGCCAACTAGATCCTCTCTCCCTTACAAAATAAAACCAGAAGGCAGCTTCTACGCTGCTGTTATTTGCTGTGTTCATTACCTTCTCTATGGCTAAAGGAAGTTTGTAGATAACAATTTTGCTCAGGAAAACTTAAGTAATGATTTTATATCAGAATCCAGTGGATCTGTCCACTGGGTGTCACTGTGGACCTATTTTTTATGACCTATGCTGACAGAAGATATTTCTTTAAACGTTTTGGCTGTGTAATTTCCTTGTTTGTTTTTCTTGCTTTGCAGTTTTATTATGTGGTGTATGCTAAGTTGCTTTCTCACTGTACTGGTATACAGATACAGCTACTTGTCTTCATGGCAAATCAAGCAGATTCCTCTATCAGCTCTAGCTGCTCCAGATTGTCTTGTTGTCACATGGGTGACTAACAGGCAGAAGCACTTACGTTTTGTTAAGGATGAACTTTATCCTCATTGGTCTGTGAAAACACTTGCTGAGTGGCACTGGGTAAAAGTAAGTTGTCTGTATTATTGCTTTCTTGGCAACTGAGGGGTCTTGCAACATGGCACTTTATAGTTCTATAAATTGTCTATCTCTTACATGTCTTTTTGTATTTGAAAGGTATGGTGGTGTCAATATCTTCCTTTTTATCAGACGGTGTCTTGTTGGGAGAATTGGATTTGAAAATCTTCCACTGTGTATTTCTAACTCCTTTGTGTCAGATTACTAGATATGGAGAGTTTGTATTGCCTTTGGATTCTTTCCACAAAAAGCCCTATGAAGTTCTTATACTGGGGAGAGTTCAAGGAAACATAAAGGAAGCCCTAAGGTATGCCAGGCTATGGTAAATTTTTTCTGAGGCTGCTAGGATTCTACTTATGTGCGTGTAACCTGTTCATAATGCAATATAATGTTCCCAGGTCTCTTTTTGGCATCATCTTTGGCTGGTTTTGAACCTAAAATAATGGCCTCACTCGCTTTAGGAAGAGGGAGTGCTGTAGTAAGATTAAAGGGCAGAATCTTTTTATCTGTTTCTTTATGTCTGTCTGTGTCGGGAAACTGGCTCAAATAAAAGGTGTGGGCTTCCTTTGCTGGTAGTTTCTGTTCAACCCCAGGTCCTTACAGTAAGCTGAAGCCATTTTCAGGCTGCTGATGGAAACAACAACAAGGTTGTTCTTTCTTGATGACTTCAACATGGCTGTTGTTAACCGTGTTTTTTCTCAATTGTCAGTTATTTCGGAACCCCCTTTTACACATGAGCAGTGAGCAACATTTAGGCTTTTGTGAAGTTTGATTGTGAATAAACACCTCCTATCTTGGGTATCAGAGAATTGTATCAATCTGGTGCTGTTCTTTCTCACACTTCATTTCTTGTTCTTGTTTGCACAACAGGAAATCTGAAGACGTACTTCCAGTTCCAGAACAGAAGTTAATAGTCAGCATACCCTGCAGTCTGCATTCACATAAGCCCCCTCTCACTGGTATGTTTTTGTTGATTTGTCTTATTTCTGTGGGGTGTTTGGTTTGGGCATCTGAGATGATGTACCTAAAATGAGATGTTTTAATGAATGATGATGCTTAATTTTCCATATGCTAAGTAGTTCTACCCACTAGGACCTGTGAATCCTCAACATTTCTAAAAATACTTTTAGGCACCCAAGTCTTGTTCCCTAAAAATAAAATCGGTGTAGAAAGTAGAATTTCAAGGATAATTGTGTGAATATTTTGAGTAAAAATGAAGAAATGGAACTGCATTTTTCTACACTTGTTTTCGAAATCCTGCAGGAACAAATTATAAATGCTGTGTGCATTAAGTTATCCTAAAGGGTGTAAAATTCCTGTGGTGGTGGCGGTGAACTTCGGGAGCATATAAGATGAAAAATCTTCTACTTAGCTAGTAAAAATGGCAACCTCTTCATCAAGTCGTCCTGAAATAAATGTTTTTATTTCTGCATCCGTTGTTTATATGCCTGCAGTGCAGTTCTGCCTTTAGATCTATAGCATGAATCATTTTAAAACTGTGAACAAATAGGCAACAAAGGCGGTATACCCTGTTTATTTGTGAGGGGCTGCATTTAATTTGCTGAAATTGATGCAGTAGCTCCAGCTAGCCAACTAGCATTTGGATGAGTCATTTCAGCTTTTCAGAGTTTAGTTCAAAAGGTTTGGAGACTTCTGCATCGTGTGCTACACTTCGTATGTTACTCCAGAGAAAAAACTTCTTTGACGGCTTTTATCAGTAGATTCTTTCATCGTTAAAGCACCTGAGTGCCTTACAATTACATAGCAAGAAACTTATTCAATTCCTCTCAGAAAAATAGTTTTATCCTTCCCAAGAGGAAAACTCATGATGAATCTGTAGATATTCCTGGTGCACATGGTTCAGTGTAATCACATCAGAAAACGCAGGCGGAAGAAATGCATGCTGCTGTTGGAAAGGCATCACTGGCCTGTTCCCTCCACTGTGCTTATGTGCTTTCTTTTTTTGGTTCCCAAGAAACAGAATTAAACTTCAGTTCGGAAGCTCACCTGAATGATTGTTGCACTTCCAGGGAGGCTTTGAAAGTTGTGTTTGGGGATTGTATTTGTTATTAAATTAACGTGTATGCATATAGCTGTTCAAAAACTAGTAGTTGATGTATTTTGGATTAGCTTTATTTAAAAAGAGTAGTTCTAGGAAGCATCTGTCTGCAGTTCTGAAGCTACATCTTTAAAAATTACGACCTAGCAGGAAATGTGTGTGTTGATTTAAGCTAATGGGTGGCAGAGAAGGGATTTGTGAGGCAGCCACCTAGGGCCTTTTCAGAAGACCAATTCTTCCGCAACACACTCAGACATGAACAGGAAACTTCAGATATATCCAGGGGTGAAAAGCAGCAGTTTGTGTACCTACTGTAGAGAACTGTAGCATCATATGGTCCTCAGAACACTTCCTCTCTGTGGTGCAGAATCCAGAAAGTGTATTGATTGAGTCTTTGTAAATGATGATCCTGAATGGGTTTTGAAAGAAATTGCCCTTACTAATTTTACATATTTCTTGAGGCTTTAAGTGATTGATTTCGATACCATTGTGCAGCATTCATGTTTCTGTTTGAGGAATAGATGTGCTATCAAGCAAAATCAGTGGTTTACACAGTTTACATGTGTTTGTACAGTATTGGCAGCTTCATTCAGAACAGGCTTATGGAATGAAAAGGTAGACTAATTGCTGTTGATTTGTTGTCAATATTCTAAAAGGTTATTGCTTTCATGATCAGGCAATATTCTTAAGCAGCCAGTAGAGAGCAGTTGAGCTACATCATCGAGTAGTTCAGAAGAAATTTGAACAGAAGCAGAGATTTGGCAGTGGGGGAGAAGGACACTTGATGAGTCACATACGTTCTTTATGCTTTGTTTAAGAAGTAACAAAGCCAAAAATATTATTATTTACTGATGCTGTTCTGGCACTTTATTCCTAGTTACTACTGTATAGGCTGTATGTTCCTACATATGCGGCCACTTAATGACTGATTATAACAGTTTCTCTCTCTGGGGGAAGAGGAAGATGTAAATTAAAGTAAGCCATCAAAAAGAAATGTTTGGGTTCCTGCAGTGCATTTAACTATGAAACGGTGACTGTAGGGGTTTTGGGTGATGCATGTGCTGTGTTCAATTCCTGGAGCTTTAATATGTTATTGTAAATGTACTTAAAGTGCTTAATGCAAATGTGTTAAAATTAAATTTTATCAGTCTTGGTTTTGATTCAAGTAACAGCAGGTTTTCTTTCTAATTCTGTTCACTATTGCTCTTACAAAACTTAAAAGATACTTTGTTATAAAGGTAATATTAAGTGGGGTTGAACTTGACCTTTTTCTCTTCTTTGTTTTAGAGTTTCTTCTCCTTATAGGCACTTCTCCTCTAGCACGTAGCATGTTTATTGCTAAAAAACATTATTGCCATTTAGGAGTATGCCTAAAAACAGTATTAATTATTGGCTGTGTTCTAGCTGCTTTGCAGATCTCCAACAGAAGTGTGCAGAGGGAAATCTTAGAAACCTTCTTCTGTAGCTACTGTATGGCTTGAGAGGCCGTTAGGAAAGTGGAAGTAAAAAAGAAGTAAATACTTCTTGTTTCCTTGTGCACCTTGAGAGCCTTTCTGGTAGGCTAATCAATGGGTACATCAAAATCTAGCTTTAACAGAAAGTTTAGGAAGGATACAGAGATATTAAGCTATCTTTGCCCTGAGTTTCTTGTCTTTTTTTGTTTCTGGTCTTTTTCTGGTCAAGGTTTAGATAAATCAGGCAATAAGGGCCTCTGCATTGCAAGATTTTGAAGAGTTCCTATGAAATGAGTTCAATTACGTGTGGGCTGCGCTGTGTATGGCTCACAAATCAGACAGTAAAAAGCCAATAAAATAATTTTCACCTTATTTATCCAATTTGCTGTGCAGAATTTATTGTTTAGGTAATGAAAGTTGAAAAGAGAAGGGGAAGCTGTTGCTTGTTTCAAAAAGGGTTCTTTCTTTTGCTCATTTAAATAATTTAACAGCATGCATCTTGGATAACATATGCCATCAAGAGTAAAATCAGTGTTATACCTACCAGCTGGCTTTGTGCTAGCTTTGTGGGCATTAGGTGCCCATGTATAGATACCTGAGTTGCATCTGTAGTGTTTGATAACTGCAAATAGTGTAGAATAATCTATTTATTGTCTACTTAAGCTGTTTATTGTAAGTAGTCTCTATAAGCATGTAGAAGTAATTGTTAAGAATTAAAAAGATCTGTTCCTACTGTAGTAAACTGAACACTTGGTCTTTCTAGACTAGAAGATCCTCTAATCTGTTTTCAGCTTGAGTTTGCTGAAGAGATGGAAGTTAGATCCATATGTGCTAAGGTGCCAAGGTAGCCTTTTGATGGTATGTAGGCCATAAAAGCCTAACAAAGAGGCAGTAGTTGATACCAAAAAATGGGCAAACTTGGTGCTCAAGGCAACCAGTGTAATAAAATCTTATGTCAAAAAAAACACAGCCATATTATTGCCCTCTTGATATGCTAATTTCCCTTGCAGCGAAGACTGCTGCTTGATGTGATTATGTAAATACCTCATCCAAGCAACAAAGAATTGTACTATAATGTGATCTTGAATTATATGTAATCTACCTCTGTAATTTGTTTTTTCAAAAACAGTTTGTATAGAAAGACTTTCTCTTTGGCAGTGTGAGAGAGGAAGATCCTTGGAACTTCCAGTTTAAATTCTATGAGCAAGTTGATAAAAAATTGGAATAATGTTCTGGTTCCTTCTGAACTGACCATTTTGACTACCTCTTTTTTTTTTTTTTTTGCTTTCTGGCAGACCAGTTTGCTATGAGTGTAGCTGAATCAACTGAGTACACTTTTTGACTTTTTGTCTTGAGCATGAAAGTTTTTGGAGCTTAGTGGTACCTGCTTCTGATTACTGGACTTAGTACATTTGTAATCTGTACCTTTTAAGAACAAATTTCAAGACTTCTTATGTGCTGTTGGTGAAGTTTTGTCACCTGAATCATTGTTTACTCTGCTTAGGCATAAAACGGTTCTGTTTTATTTTGATATGAAGAGTTAAAAAATAATCATACAATACCTGGACTCTGCAGTAAGCTCTGCATGGTCTTATACCCATTTGGATCAAAATAATATCCTACAGCTGTTAGATTTGCTCCCAAGGAACTTGCCAAAAGCTTTGGATTTGCATTCCACAGTCCCTCCCTTCTCTTCAGGAAGAAAAAGTACATCCTCCTGCACCGTGGGCTTTCTTAGATGATAAAGAGAATAGATTTTTGGAAGATCTGGTAAAATGTTAGCAGCGATTGTGCACAATAAATCCTTAACGAATTAGAGCACGGGAAAAGAATAATACATTTTTCCACCTATTTTTTTTAAATATTTTGCAGAATGACGCAAACACTGCCTCTCTGAAGTGGTGTGACACTAAGCAGCAATATTCAGAGCGAGAAGTTGTCTGTCAGAATGTACATGTTCCCAGACTCTTGTCTGGAAATGTTAGTTTGTATCAAGATTTTAGCTTGCCTGCAAAAAGAATAGGCTTTTAGAGTAAGATTCCTGCTGGTAGCTGTCTTCTTTTAGATTGAAAGTTGCTTTGATGATAACCTATATGAAACATTCTTCTGACATTTGTTAAAGATTGGAAGAAGGAAAATGAATTTATATGCTGTGCCAAAATAGTAAGGATGTTGGAAAATTCCCATTACAAAATAGTTAAGGAAGTTTTGACTGAATTGAAGCTTTGGATTGTATAGCCAGAAAATACACCTGGGGAGGGGGGAGGAGGGGTTCACAAACACTGATCAGAGGAGAAGTGGATGCTTTCTTTCTGCAGCAAGAGCAATCCATGACAAGAGCATCCGAGGCTTCACGCAGGGAGTCTGACTGGCAAACCTGATGCAAAAAAGTCAGAACTTGGTTTGAACCCAAAAAAGCATTTTCTCTCATGCTTTGATGTATGGCACTTGGATATATTTCTGCCTTCTGATATGAATCATGTCTTAAGAGATCAAATCAAACAATGCAGCGTTTATGAACTGTACTTTTAAGCTACAGAAATTTGGAAACTTCAGGAAGATTTGTACAAGAGGGAGAGAGATATGCTTTGGATAAGGAAATGGTTTATTAGTTTTCGTTTGTTCTCAGTCACAAAAATACAAACTTAAGATGTAGTTTTTATTATAATTTTTTTTCAGTCTTTCTTCTTCCTTTGTATCCATTGCATTCCTTTAACCTTTGCTTTTCTCATGGATGGTTTTGAATGTACTAATTTGTAGCTATTTCCTGAAACCTAGTGAAGAGTTTCTTTGACCCATCCACAAAGTAAATGGCTCTGTATAACAAATGACACATTTAACAATTAAGCATCTTCAATAGTGTTTCTCAGGTGAAATGCTATAACCAAGGTCTTTTTCTGCCACTTTGAGAATAATCATCATCAGTAACACAACTGGTGTTAGTAACAGGCATCTGTTTAGATATAACAGGCAGTAAACAAGTAGAAGAATTTGAGATTTATGTTACTGAATAAAAGAAGGCAGTTACATACAGGTTTCTTTCATTGCTAAGTTGCTATCTGGGGAGGGAGGAGGAAGTCCTTACAGTTTTATTGCTAACATCTGCTTATTTAAACTTTTTTTTACCTTACAACTATTTTCATCAAAAATAGTTTTTCTCCACTTTCAAGATTCAGAGGAAAAGAACACAATCTTAATTGAGAAAGCAGTCTGTCTGTTTATTTAAAGAAATGTTGCCTTTGTGATGTAGGAGCTAATTGAGCCTTTAGGAAATGTTTTGTGGATATTTGTGAAAAATTTTGAGCTCACCCAAGTAGATCATGGAATAAATCCTCATTCTCTTTCTCTAAATGAAAACCAATAAATCGAGGCCATTGACAGCCTTGACAGTATTGCTTAGGATCTCAAGGGCACTTATTTCAAATGACTGTCTCACTACAAATAGTACAGTTGTTTGATTAAACCCCTAGAATTAATTTACTGTCTCCCTCTTTTTTTTATTTTTTCAATGAAAGATTCCGTCTTTCATTTGCTAACAGCACTGGGGAGAGAGATTTTTATTTTCACATTTATTCTTGCTGTTGTTGTTTGTACCTTTGTCACTGTTATCCTCATCTTTTTTTCTTATCTTGCACAGCGATTCTGGCAGAGTTTATCAAGCCAGATGTGGAGTGCTTGGAGTTGTTTGCTCGCAACCTGCAGCCTGGCTGGACAAGCTGGGGAAATGAGGTTCTGAAGTTTCAGCACATTGATTATTTCACTCTTCTGCGGAACGAAAACTGACTTTGTTCGTATAGCTTAATTCTGAAATTCCAGTCTTTTTAGCAAGCTCTAGATCTTGCTTTTCTTATGGGTGGTGCACTCAGAAGGTAACAGTAATGAAACCAATTGCACTTCAGTGGCAATTCTTCCGGTGGCAGAATATTGGTTTGATAGCATCCATGTCTATACGTGCTGCTCCTCTTCATTGAAGATCTTGGAATTGTTAAAGGCTCATGTTAATGGGCAAGTACATCATTTTGTTTTTTTTGTTTGTTTGTTATTTTAACTTCAGGAAAAGAGATTCGCATTAAAACTATCGTAAGTGTAAGCATCATAAGTACTCCAGTCATAACACTTGTAATGTGTGATTTTTAGAGTGATAATGTATTATTTCTAAACAGTGGCAAGCAAAGTATGTAGGTTTGCATTGCAAATATTTCCTGAAAGATGATTGGTCTTTGCAAAATAGTGGATTTGGAACTATACTGAAGGCAGTGTTTTCTCCTGCGTGTTTCCAGCTGTCTAATAGTACATTTTGTGTCCTTTGCTGCACGTCAACTTGCTTTGAAAAGGAAAACTTAAAAGGTAGAGCTTCATTAAACCTTTCCTCATTTGCAGTTGTAGAGGCAGAGGAGGTGGACAGTCTGTTTTTCTTGACGGGAAACTCCTCTGTGTTCTGTTTATAATGGGGAACAAAATGTACTGCACTCGTTTGTTTGTTTGTTTTTATTTTTACATTTATTTCACTTTTGGTAATCTTTGCTGTTAAGGTTTTATATTTAAACTCCAAATGTCAGTTGATTTTTAATTTTGTAATAAAAATTAAAATAAAAATTTGTCAGTGTCTTATTAGCACACCTAGTTTCTGCATTACCATCTTTTTTTTTTTTTTTTTTTTAATTGTTGTAGCAGTAGAACTGACAAAGCTGTTACTTTAGTTAAACACATGTTTACTTATATTTAAGTAAACAGTGTGACAGTGAAGGTAGATGCCAGGAAGAGCACTCCTTGCTGCATGATTTTCTTTTCCAATTTTAAACTGTCAGTATGTCATGTAACTGTAAGGAGTAAGAAGGTTCCTTCTTTGCTTCAGTCTTACAAGACATTACCTGGGAACTCAGAAACTCCAGGCAGAAAGAATTCTTTCCCATACCAAGAAGGTTTGTCTCATCCACAATCAAATGAGTGCATGACCCTTAACTGCGGAACAAATCTTGTTTGTACATGTTTTGTTTTCCCATTGTACTCTATAAAGCCACACAAGAAACTGCAGTAGTGTCTGCTCAACAGCCACTGCTATGAATGGCTCCAGACTACCTTTTAATTGCAAATAAAGACACCGGATAAACAGTCTTGGAGATGAGTAAGCTACCTTTCTTCCCCTGTGAGCAAAGCAGCAGAACTCTTCTGAAGGAATGACCTTCTTCAAGCCCTTTAAGAATTGATGACCTATTTAATCTGTCTTTCCTGTGGAATCCCTTTGCAAGTTGCAGACTTCTGGCCCTTTTGCTGTTTTCTTTGTGATCTTCTAAGGGTTCAATACATCTTGGTTTGTTGCCAACTCAGAAATCTCATGGTAGTATTAGCAGTATTGGGGTCATCTTTTAAACATAATTATTGATCTGTTATGCTTAATTCATAATTGAAATAGTCTTTTTTTTCTCTATCTGCTTAAAAAAAAATGTAGCTGTCCCCAGCCAAACGTTGGATCTTTCAGTGATATGGTTCTTCTGAGGCACACTATGAAGCACGCTGATGAATCACTGAAGAGTAAAGTCTGCTAATATAAAAGGACAATTTTAAGACAAAACCAGATTTCTTTTATAAAAGAATAATGTTATCCATATTAATTGCTTTGTATTATTTTCATAGTTGAAGGCTGTCCTCTCTTGTGTCAGGTGTTGTATAGAAAAAGGAAACAGGCTTCTGTACAGGGGATACAAACTTGTTAAAAATTATGAAAGAACAAGGTAGAAAACGTGGACAAGGGAATACAGGGTAGTGATGAGGTGCTGGAAGTGAATTTGCTAAGTTGCTGCCCAGGTATTATGCACATTTTCAATGCTTCTGTGAAATCACAGGTTTCCCACCTTCTATAAAAGAAAAACTTATCTTGTTCTACGTTGGTACATTAAGATTCACACATTCCAAGGAAAAAAAAAAGTTAAGTGTTGCGCATTTGACACACAACTTAGATAAAGATTTTTCTATTTGTAGTTCTTTTTGTTATGACAGTTTGGTGAAATGAGAACTGTAATTTCTCAAGAGTTTGCATGGTAGAGTATTTGGTATATCTGCTGTTATTTTAGCAGGGCAATAATAAAAAAGATTCTTTGAAAAGGTGTTCTACTCCAGGCCATTTATGCTTGTGTCTTACTGCAAACAGTTCAGTTCATAAAGGGATAGTAAGCAGTGCTGATGTTGAATACATCAGTTGTCATAATCAAACTTACTTTTATGAAGCTTCAGGTGTGGAGTACAATTTTGAAATATCAAATTAGCATATGACCTTTACTTGCATTTTTAAACTTTTCTGAAGTAAAAAGAATTGTACCAGGAAGGTATGTTTTTTGGAATAGTGATTGCTATGTGTGAAGTCCTCTAGAAACAGGAGTTTAAGCATTATTAAAATGTGAACTAAGTGGATTGTTCTTTGTCATGTTCAGCTCAGGTAGGTGTCCGCAGCAGTAAAGAGCATTCTTTGAAAAGTGATTTGCAAACTATAGGCAATTAGGAATTAATAGAAAGGAAATACTACTAGGCCTTGAGAGTTTTGTTTGTTAATCTCAACACAGTATTCGAGATTTACTTACTGCTTCTTTTGGGTTGAACATAACATTAGGTGAAGGGAAGTTTGCTAGAGAACGGTCATAGGATCAAGTTTGAGTTGCTGAAATATGTCTTGTGATGTCCCCATTGATGGGTAATACCTGAATGTTCTTGACTGTGCTGGAGCTTTGCTTGACTTAAACACTTCATAACATGTTTGAGATGTAATTACTAGGAGTGCCCGCTGCTCCATGTTTTCCAGTCCAGCTGTGGACTCTGGGTCACTTGAGTCTATTGGGAGGAATTTCAGGATCAGGAGTCCTCTCACGGGTGATGTTCATGAGGGTGAGTGCTGTCATGTGGTGTGAAGCCAGTGCTCTGCTGCTGCATGAACAGCATCAGATCATCTCTTCCATAGATTGATTTCACAGAATTGTAGGGGTTGGAATGGACCTCCAGAGATCATCAAGTCCAACCCCCTTGTCAAAGCAGCTCCCTAGCCCAGGTTGCACAGGTAGCCGTCCAGACGGGTCTTGAACGTCTCCAGAGAAGGAGACTCCACCATCTCTCTGGATTTACTGACTACTTTTCCGTTAGTGGTCATAGCTGAATGCTGATAGTATTTTAGGAAGGGTAAGGAGTTTATAAAAACAAACAGGAATCAACTGTTGGGTGCAGATAAACCTCTACCCAAAAAACAAAGGCATGAGGAAGCCACTGACTGTCCTGAGTCTTGCGTGTGGGCAAAGTCCGCTTTGTTACATTGACACAATGTGAGCCTGCAGTTGCTAAACAGCTGAAAATGGATTTGCTGTGAGGGATGAGAGGAAGTTCAGTCGTCAGAGGCAACCTGCATGGACCAGTCTAACTTAGAGACCTCAGGGAGACAGTGATCCTGCAGAAAAGCCTTCCTAAAATGGACGTTATGGGTAATTCCCACTGGGGGAGAGGAGCTTCATGATGACCAGTACAGAGAAGATCTTTCCCGGAAAGCTGTTTCTTCAACTCCACCGTGAGTACTATTTGCAACTGGAGAAGGCTGCGTCCATTACTTATTTTGGGAGCATACATAAGATAATGATCAGATAGCACTTTGGGATGACTGGTTAGCCAGTATTTGTTTGTGCAGGGAAAGCCCATCTGTTGGTGTACTGTCCTTTGACTAAGAACTGGAGCTGTTCATTGCTAGAAATTAAATAACTTTGCATTTCTGCTCATCACTGCTTTGATGTTACTTATTCATTTGATTAGAGATGCCCCCATAACACACCCAGCATAGAAGCTTGCCGAGGGACTGTGTGGTAGGTATATTTTCACTTGGTATTTTTTCTAAGCTTAAGCATTAGAGCAGTGATAAGCACAAAGCATCCAGCTGCCAGGCAGGGTTCCTCTGGGCCTGGCCACATCCCTGTGGTGCAGAAGTACCCAGAGAGTTAGACAGGTGGGGCTTTCAGTGGTCCTCAGGCAGCTTTGATTCCCCCTAGCATCACTGAAGTGCTGTAACAGCAACTCTAATGAGGCTGATCAGAAGAGGCACCTTGCTAGGCCTAACTATCCAGACCCCCGTGGTTAGGCCTAGCAAGGTGCCTCTTCTGATCACCTCATTAGATCTGGATTGCTAGTATAAATGACACACGGCTGTTACCTCATCAGGATTGTTTTTTCATAACCACTACATATTTTGGTTAGTAGCTTGCCATTCACTTCAGAAAAAGTAAGTCGCCCTTTCAATGTGCTGTGGTTATTGCCATTTCCCTCTCCTCCTTTCCATTCCCGTCTTCTGTTTCTCAGCTGATTGCCTTCAGTCAAACATCCTTGTGCACATCAGTAACTTAGTTTTGTTACCTCATTGGCATTATTCAACTGTCCTTGGAATTTTGTGCAGCTGTTGAGAAGGCTTGGCCATGAAGTGGTGCACTTTGGGAAAACCCAGACCTTTTTTTTTTACTGATGTATTTCTCTGCATGCACAGAACTTAGAAAGTTCTCTGAAGTTTATTTACTTAAATACAGTATCTCAAAAGATGGGTTGCCCGTGGCCCTTGAAAACTTATCTCCAGAATTCATGGTATTGTAAGAGATTTGATCCTGCACGTGGGACAGTTTGTGGCAGTGTAGCTAAATGTGTACACTCTTGCAGGCTCAGTCCCTTATCGTGTGGTTTCCTCTGAGCCCAGGCTTTTAAGCTGCAACTCTATACACATATTTTCAGTACCAGTGTGAGCTGAAGCTGCTTTTATATCCAGATCTGGTGAATAAAGTATCCTTTTCTTTCCAGTGGGTAATTTTTCAGCCAAAACAGGGTTGTTTTTTTTTTTTTCCAGTTGATCACCAACAGTCCTACGTACATGAGAGCAGTATGTGAGTAGAAAGAGGTTGGAGATGAAGGGAAAAATGAGGGGCTGCTTAGTAAATGTAAGCAACAGTGTCACTGCATGTCGAATGGCAGCCAGCATAGGGTACCTACACATCCTGGAGTACCTAGGTTGGAAATGCACTTTTAGCAATAGGAAAACTGGCTGCTGTCACAAGGAGATGAAAATGTGCAAGACAGGTGAGAGAAAGCTGTGAATTCCACATTAATCCTTCTGTTGCCTAATTTTTAGGGATGAGGATAGATAAGAATCAGCAGCAAATAGTAAAATTGCAGGATTGTTTTCCACAACTGGAATTTTATTTATCTGTTCTCTGGTGCTAAGTACTTGACAGTAGAAGAACAGAACAAGACCTCATTTGATAACGCTAAAAGAAATGACAGCCCTACCTTTGACTGTAGGTGACCTGTTTCAGCTCAGCTAAGGAAACAATAGTCTAGTTTAATATATTGCTAACAAAATGCTTTGAAATAAAGTATTTTAGTGAGAATTCTGGTTTCTCTGATGTTGAATGCCATGGCATCAT
Organism: Oreortyx pictus; assembly: GCA_036925125.1. Classification (NCBI taxonomy): domain Eukaryota; kingdom Metazoa; phylum Chordata; class Aves; order Galliformes; family Odontophoridae; genus Oreortyx; species Oreortyx pictus. The sequence continues at coordinate 46,085,680 of JAUPFR010000003.1, read as the reverse complement.
AAAATAGCTTGGGTTGAAAAGGACCTCAAAGATCATCTAGTTCCAGCCCCCTGACTCAGATGTGGTAGCCGACCTCAGAATCCAGCGCCAGATTAGGCTGCCCAGGGCCTCATTCAACTTGGCCTTGAACCACCTGCTGGGATGGGGCATAATATGCAGACCTGTGTCTTCTTTTTTTCTACTGCCAGTAAGTAATGTATGTTAAAAAGTGCTAGCATTGCTTATCAACAGCTGGAATATTAGGCAGCCTTATTTGGTCTTCCTTCTGGTTTGTTAAATATGAGCATCTACTGAGGGAGAGGGAAGTCGAGTATTCTGATCTGTAACAGTGCCTCTATCCATCCTGTATTGACCCTTGTCGAGCTGACAGTACCGTACACACTGAGACCTGGTGGGACGTTCCTCACCTTGGCCTGTCATAGAACTGCTCCTTTTCCCATTCTCTTTCCCTTCTGAAAGAGCATTGACATTGTGTAAGAAAATGAGGGAATGAAAGGAGAAGACAGCAGGTGAAGTGGAAAGTGATACCCAAAACATAGTGAAATAATGGAGAGCTAGTTGTACAATTCTGTATTCTGTTCTACAGCTCATGTCACTGTACTGCTTGTGCCTCTGTAAAGCACAGCTGTTGACCAGATTATAAAGAATTGAATCTTTACAAGCTGTGAAGATCCAACTTTCAGCCTTCTTGGTAATGGTAGCATTTTTCAACACAGTAGTCTGAGCACAGGTCCTGTTGCCAGCATCATTAGCACAATAGATGTTACGTACTGCTGGTTAAAGGTCAGTTGCAGAAATGTACAAAATCTGAATTTGATTCCCAACCTTTTTTCCTGTAATATTTTTTCTCTTAATGAAAAAAGACTGATTTGCTTAAAGACGGATTCATGTAAACAATTGTGTTATTCATGCAAATTTCAAGATAAGGTTCACAAAGAGAAAGGTGGCATAGTTTTCTCATATACCTACAGGAAACACATATTGTTATACCTATGCTAGGAACTGAAAGAATAGCTAATAATGTAATATGGTAAAAATAAGCAACACAGGTCATGATTTTTACAGTACTATTAACTGAAGTCTGTAGCTAAATTTTGGTGTTTTATTTAACAGTATTGTCTTATAACAGTTAAATGCTATTACTTCAGGTGGAAGCTTATTGAAAATATTTTTCTGACACCGTTACCATGTGTCATTTCATCTATGCGGCCTTTGTTTACTTCATTACTTTGTGCACATCAGAAGTTAGGCTGGGTTCAGAAAGAAAGCATGTGTTCTTTTCCAAGGCTCACGGTCTGTCTGTTGGTTCATAGAACTTCAAAGAGACAATTCTGACATAAAAATTATGTTTCCCCACATCAAAGTTTTCATCGAAAATTTTATGAGGTTTACAAACCTAACTCATAAGCAAAACCAAGATGTTTTAGATAACAAAAAGCAATTTTTGGCCAACTAATAGGCAGACAGATTGCAAGGATTTCAGAATTTCTAATCAGCCCAAGGAAGTGCAGAACATAAGAGGAATGTAAATATTAACAGAATTTTTGCTACAGGATGCAACTTACACATGCACACACACACACATCTATTTCCAGCTATCTCCAAGGTTCACTGTGTTATCACACAACCCTCAAAGTAAAAAATGCAGAAGGAATCGACGTTATCAAGATGTAATGTTACAGAAGGAAATTTTCTATTGTTATAGTGCTGAAGAGCTGCATTTAAGGAGACTGGGAACTGTCTTACCCAACAATTTCATTTTGTTGATATAATCAGGGCTTTGTATAGCCATTTACATAATAACATTATAGGTCTGTAAGAGAAACAGGATTATATTATTCCATAACAAAGTTACCGAGCTATTGGCATTGTATTTATACTAAGACTCTGCTTTTACATATAATTTTCATGAAAATACTATTTAAAGGAAGTGATTTATCTATTATCACGCTGCTGGTTTTGTGGTCTTAAGTAGACCTCAGAAGCCTAGGCCTTCTGCTAACTGTCTTCTGGTGATTATTGGCTTTTTTATTTCAAATGTCTATGGTGAACTCCACTCCCAAAGAAGCAGCTTGTCTGTTCTTGTCCCCTGGGCACATGCACGAGAAGGTGAAGCGCAGTAAGAGTGTATGTCTGGGTTAGGGGCTTTGGAACATATGTTTCTTTTTCTGGAGGATTTGATTTTTGTGCACAGGTATGTGTGCAAATGAACAAGATATCCCACGGATGTGCAGTGAATAGTGATCAGACAATGGGATCAATCGTCTCTGGGGGATGCGCTTCCCTTTGTAATGCTGAGCACTCTTCTCAGAATGGTTGCATGGAGAACAAGGGATTCATCTAAAATGAACTAAATTCTGAGTTTTTAATTCTTTGTTATAAATCTTCACTGGAAATATAAACAGCTCTCTGAGTTTTGCAGATTTGATCATTATGTAAAGCTTCTTTGCATGGCAGTGGTAGCAAAAGCAAGTGAAAATAAATCCAAATGCATCGGTAGACTTAAGACTCCCTTCACAGCCCCAAGATGTGAGATGATATCTGTTATCTTCATCGTTTCTTACTGTCTAGCCATTTATGAAATGCTTACCCAGTGAAGATGTAATAGTTTTCATTTAAAGTCTTGGTACTAGATATTTAGTCTGAGACCAGCTGTGACACTTAAGTATTTCCTGCTTTGATGAACCAGATGATGAAATAATCTAATTAGTCTCCTCATGAGAAGCAGTCAGAAGTATGATAGCTTTCCTATTTAAGAATCAATAAAATGGCAAGATGGTGAAATCTGTCAGGGCATCTGTAACATTAATGTTTTATTATGAAAAAATGGAAGCCGCATACAGATCTGATTACAGAGGATTACTTACCTTTCTTTGTTATATCCAGGGATTAACAACCAGTGCTTATCCTTTTGCACACTGTTTGTATTTCTGCATTCATAAGACATACTGATACAAATACTTAGTTTTCTTCATCCCAATGGGTACTGGAGGTGAACATTTTTGCCATACCCTTATTCTTTCTCACCTTTACGCATAGCAGGTCCCTGAGGTACAAATGACAGTTTGCACCTGGCATGCGCTTGGGAAGTTTCACTGAAATTGATGTAATTGTGCTGTTTCACGTGAGGAAAGCCACAGCCCTTCGTCTGGTGCCCACTTTCCCCATCACTGTTGAACCGTCCTATGAATTTCTCAGCTTATCCAGGCTGCAGAAAACAACAAACAGATCTCAGTAAGGCAGGCATAGTATTTGCTAAGCCATCTGTGACTATTTTTTGACTCATCTTTCTTCATGTGAGCCCAGCCTTTTTGCTCTCTGTGTCAGAAGTAGCTCCTTCCATGGATCGCAGGGGCACCAAACCAAACCGTAATTACAGGCTGCATGTGTTTATGCTTAATCCTTTGCCTCGAAGGAGCTGAGCTGCTGCTGGCAGCTAAAAGCATTTTCACGTCCCCGTCTTGTGAATGCTGCAGCCTGGCATTATAATCAGCCATCCTATCCCACCTCTGGTAGAAATGAACTACAGCTGCTGTTGCTGTCTAACATTTAACATCTTTTAGATATTTTATTGACCCTTACCAACACTACGAAACACAGATTTAGAAGTACTGAACTAAGTATCTAACAATTCTCATGTCTAAGTCAAACAGCGTGTTGAAGCTCTGCTCTGTCTTTTACAGTAATGCTTTCACCAGCAGACATTCCCTTTTATCTGCCTGTCCTCGTATAACTTACTCATGTTGTGATGTAAATCTATTTAGATTGAAAAAAAAAACAAATATTTAAGGAAGCTTTCTAAAAGCAGCTAAAGCATTTATCAACTTCAGTTAGAAATACTCCAGCTCTACCTAACACAGCTCTGTGCCTGGGGAGATCTTAATATCATGCGTACTTCTCCCCCTGGATGGGTATCTTAAATGTATCACTGGTGCTAGGAAGTTTTCTTCTTTGACATTTACAGCTGCTGTTGCCATTTCTTACACCCTAAGGTTTCCAGACAGAGTCTTCCAGGAGGGTCTGAGCAGTCTCAGGCTGAGGCTTGCTTGTCTCCTCTGGGAAGTTGTTCTGCAGTTTCAGATGCCTCAGCTATTCATAAAAAAGGCAGTGTGGCTTTGCTAGCTCTGAGGAGTACATCTATCTCACTGAGTCACCATAGAGATGCTGAAAACAAACAGGACTTGGCAGTCCTGTAGCAGTGCTTGGTTGATGGCGGTTTCAGGCCCCTGGAAGGGTGAAATGAAGACTTTTAGGAAGGGTTTTAGAGAGCTGGCAGTTCAATTGGAGCAGGAGATAGACTGCTTCATCATCTGGTTCATTAGAAGAGGAACCACTTAACAACCATGGATGGTGTCAGCACATAGCACCTAGCAGAATAAAAAAAATTGCTGAGTACAACAAACAAGGAGCCTAAGAGACAAGTGGGAGCATGAAACAAAGGAGGTTTTATGAGGACTGTTCCAGTTTCAGCTGAGACAGTCAGTGTTCATAACACACTGAAGTTTTGGTTGTTGCTAAAGTGATAGGAGCACACCCAGCGCTGCATCAGACTTCAGAGTAGGGAAGTCACTGCCTTTATGGTGCAGCAGGGCAGAACCAGGACATGCCTCCATACACAAGGCCATAAAGCTGAGGGGGAGTTGACCAGAGGTTAGCTTCTGCTTGACGATTGGCTGGGTAGTGAGCCACCAGGTACTGAGACCTAGCATTGCTGGCAGGATATCAAGTGACTGTGATATATATATATATGGCTATCGATACATATATATATTTGTCTTTGTGAATAGTTTTTCTCTCAATTCACAAGTTATGTTTTCGTTCTTCTTTGTTACCATTTTTTGCTCTCGTCTCTGTTAGGAATGAGTGAATGCTGTATGGTGATGAGCTACTGCCAGGTTAAACCAGAACAGGACCTTCAAGAGAGAAGTATGAAGCTTGTACAAAGCCTGAATTCCAAAACAGTGGGTCAATTATCAGGATTTGCAGTGAAAAGTGGTAATGATGTGCTAAGTACGTGTTAAGAAAGGAAGTCTTTATTATTAATCTTGTAATGATTTGATGGATCTTTCTCATGTTTCTTGGTGACTTTGCCTCTGATGAAGGTTCCATTTAACTTGAGATTTGAGTTCACTTCTGAGTTTTTTTCTTTTCCACGTTTATGTTGGCCGTGTGTTTAGCTATGTGTGATGCGAAATGCTCTGTCCTCTCAAACAGAAAAATCAAGAAGACAGCTCAGGCTGTCAGCTCAGATTTAGTATCTATAGAACCACCTTTTACATGTTTGTTGTCAAGTAAGTCGCTCAGAGTCACTCCTCTGTTTTATGTAGTCTTTGTTTAGGATGTTCATAGGTGAAAAAAGAAAATGGAAGCTTTGACACAGGATGAGAGAAGGAAGAGATGACTGCAAAGTGCTGGCCTGAGTTAGCATCCAGAGTTGTGTTTATTTAGCTCTAAGCAATAAAAGTGCACAGTAGGTATGATTGGTACTTTCTCAGCTAATTAACAGAACAGTACTATTTTCTTTGCTTGACCTGTTGCTGGTCTAAGCAGATATTTGTGGTGTCAAAGATTTTGAACTCAATGCCTGGGGAAAGTTCTGTCTTGCCAGAAAACCAAGATGGATGGTCAATCTATTGTGCACTTTTAATTTGACTATCAAGTACAACGACAACAAAAAGATCACAGCAGAGAGAACAGTCCACATTTATGTTGAAGTGAAACATGCTATTGATTCAAACATGTTATTGATTCAAGTGAATGCATATCCAGATGCTAGTTCTTTTACTGTGTGCTTGATACACATGTACACAGTCTCCTGTCTGACGCAGCGTGCTCTTCTAAAATCCTCTGTTGTCCCAAAGCTGGCTCTCAACTGAAATAGGGGGGAGGAGGGGGAAAAGGCAGCAAATACTAGAAACCACTGATGGTGGCACTAGAGGCCTATCGCTCTATCCTCCTCCCCAGAAAGCTAATAAAGAACATAAAAAATAGATGTTATCAGGCCATCAAGAATTAACAACATGCAGCAGATGGTAACACCTACCCTTTGCTATGTACCTAATTTTAGCCCAGACTATTTACCAGCAAGTTGTGGCAAAGATTAAGGAATCTAGCACTCTAGAGTGGGAAGTGAGTGGAGACAGGAGGGGGGGGAGAGGTTATTTCTCCCTTTTGGCCCTGTTTTAGGATATCACTTTAATTAGTGGCTTTGCACACCACCATTACTCTCAGTGAAGTGAATGAAGGTGATTCTTTCAACCCCAAGCTATCAATGGGTAGTGAGAAGCTAGTCTTAAAGTCCATGGCATGGCCAGGAAGCTGAGATTTGTTTTATGACTAACACTGAACGGTTTTCCTGAAGTGTTATCAGAGGAAATGTAATAATGCTTCTCTGTATATGTGCATGTCTGCTTATGGATGTACGTATATATTTTTTGTCATCGTGTTCTGGCCTTATGTGGTATCTTCTCTCTGCTTTATTTGTTTTTCTTTCCTGGTGCATGAAACAGTATTATTTAGGACAGTAAATACACATCGATGTGTGCTTGATCTACCACTCCTGTGATGGATCATCTAGAGTAAGAGCATGTCTTCAGCACAAGCTTAATGCAGATTCTGCCCAACATTTTGGGCTGTGTCAGCAGTACACTTGAACCTTTCACTCAGGCTTATCTGAGCTTTGAACAGGCCTTTGCTTTTCTCTAAACATCCAGCTGGGTGATGCAGATGTGCCACTAACTGCATTTCCAGGGAGCAGCAGCAAATTGCTGTGAGACAACAAAGTGTCTTGGCATTTCTCCTTCCAGGGTGAAGAATGGCAACAGCAGTGTCAGTAGTCCTCAGATCAGAGGTCTTAGAGACCAGGTGCTCTAGTTTTCCGAGCAGAGGAGGAGGTGGGCCATTTCCTGGTAGGCCATTTCCTGGTAGGCCATTTCTTAGTGGTGGGCTACTTCGTGGCCTCACCGCCTTGCTCCCTCCCCACTATTGTTTGTTGCTGAGCCAGGACAATGTTACCATGGATGTAGGTGGTGGTTGTGCATGCTTACTTCCTGCAGTAATAGACCTTGGTGATAATCAAGGGACTGCTGGGTTTCTGTGTCCCAAACCAGGCTCTCTTGGGGGGCCTTTGCTTACTCATTCCCTGTTTGGCATTTTGGCCATAGGCTTGAATTTGCACTTTAGTACATGCTGGGGGGATGCCAGAAGTCATTCAGATTAGAAAAGAGTTGAAAACGCTTGAAGGATCTATATGCAATAGGAGAAATTTCCCCAAGGCTTTGGAAAGACTACAATAGTGATAAAAGTTTACTTTGATCCTCGTTTGAGAGGGTCATTTACAGATATAATTTCTTTTTGATTTAATTGTTGTATTTCAAAATGCTTTTTCCTGCGGGGAAGTTACTTACATAAGATATTTAAATTACATCTCTGTGGTGGATGCTTTGTTTGAACAGCACTTCAGTGAGAAACAAACTGCTCTGTTGCACAAGTGAATAAAGAGTGGCCTGTAGCCCTGGTTCTGATAGACTGACTAACGACTGTGAGTATTCTGTATTTTGTGCCTGGTTTGAAGTGCCTGAATGTTATTGGTTTTTATATTTATTATTTATCAGATGTCTCCTGGGAAGAGAGCTCTGGCCTCTAGTTGGTTTGGCTATGTTTTATGAAAATAAAAATCTTACAAACCTGTTCATCTTTAAAGTTACATTAATAGAAAGGGTTTTTTTTTTTAATTATTATTATTTTTTTTAATGTTCAGCTTTCATGTATACAGTTGGAAAGATCACTTTTAAGGAGTTCTGCCTTTTCCTATACAGACCTGTTAGATATTCTTCAATACATCCATGAAAACTTCTGTGAGTATTTCTGCATGAATATGTTTTGAGGGGTGCAAAACAAAATAGAGTACTTAACTTTTTTTTTTGCCTGGATCTTCTTGTTAACTGCTAGTCACACAGCCCTCAAATGCTTAGTTTGGTAGGAATGGGGAAGCAATGTCCCTCCCACTGTTAGAGAAGATCACGTTTGTGACGTCCTGAACATCCACGAGTGTATGCATCCTGATGAGATACACCCCAGAGTCCTGAGGGAATTGGCCGATGTAGTTGCCCTGCCATTCTCAATGATATTTGAAAAGTTGTGTCAATCAGAAGAAATTCTTGGTGACTGGGGGAGTGGAGTGGGTGGGGAACCAATATCACACCCATTTTTAAGAATTGTAAAAAGGATGACCCTGGGAACTACTGACCTGTCAGTGTCACCTCTGTGCCACAGAAGATCATGGAGCAGATCTGGCTGGAAGCTATGCTAAGGCATCTACAGGAAAGAAGGGGACAGACTCTTTAGCTTTCAAGTTCAAAGAAGAGTGATTTAGGTTAGATATACGGAAAAAGTCTTTTACAGTGAGGGTGTTGAGGCAGTGGAACAGGTTGCCCAGAGATGTGGTTGATGCCCTGGCCCTGGAGACTTTCAAGGTGAGGCTGGACCACTCTCTGGGCAACCTGATCTAGCTGTGATGTCCCTGTTCATTGCAGGGGAGTTGGACTAGATGACATTTAAAGGTCCCTTCCTACTCCAAAGATTCAATGAATCTATGGGATAGCCTTCTGTGACTTGTCACTATCTGAAATACTTGTCACTATTTATTAGCCAGAGTGAATCTTGTCACCCTGGTGATCACACTGTATGCAAGTTTTCCCATTGATGCCAGTAATTCTTGCACAAATCAGTAATGAATTGTGTGTGTATTTAAGGAGAACTTACAGCTATGTAACTTTGTGCATCCTGGGATTCTCAGGGCATTAATATCCGTTCCACTTCTGTCTGTATAAAATCCAGTAAAATCAGTTGCTGGGCCAACACTGCTTTGGCAGCTGAGCTTTTAGTAGTTTTGTTGTTCCTTATTTAATACTAATAATTGAGAAAACAAAATGAAAATGAAGTGGAAAAAATTGTACCTTATTCCCATTTCTCTTTAACCTCTTGAGTTCTTAATAGCTTCTAGAATTTACAAGAAAAAAGCAGAGAACATCTGGCGTAGAACATCATAGCAAATATGGAAAACAAACCACATTTTTGCCTTTATCCAGCTGACTGCACCATCCCTGGGCAGTGAGCACTGAGCCAGGGTCTGATCTGTTTCCTCAGTTGCCTTAAACTGCAAACAAGCCTTAAAGAGGTACTTTCCAGCTCTAATGTTCAAATTAAACTTTTAGAGGATTCATTCAAGTTGAATGCTGAATATGTTGACGTACAAGAGACGAATGCCCTTTCTCTAAAGGACTTTTTTCTACAGCATGCTCAGGAACTAGCAGCAGCCTTGAGTTAATTGAATGCTGCGTGTGAGAGAAGTGTTACACAGCATCCAGGTGCAATACAATGTATTCAAGTATTTGTCCACGTGTAAGCAGTTAATTTTGTTGCTATGAAGCACAATTCAAGGCTATTTCATTTTCTTTAGTACAAAGCTGTACAATTACAAAATCATACAGGTTGCAAAATACTTTTGAGGGTGAGGTAGGCTTAACTATAGCATTGCAAATGACAATGAATTTTTTTGCTTGGTTCTATCTTACTGTACCCTTTTTAGCTCAAGGACAGCATCTGGTGCTCAGTAAAATCCTTATTGTATTTAGCTTATCTGCTAGGAGGAGAGAAGGAAAAGAAATTTTATTTCCAAAGGGCACATGTTCATGCAGAAAATGGTTCACATTTTACAGCCCTGCTTCTTGACCCGTTCCAACCATTCACATTTTATGATTTAAGCCTCTCAAAGTTGTGGTAGTGTTTTTAACATCACAAAAACCCTTTTACAGGGATTTTGTTGTTCTTTCTTGCTAAGCCTTTTAAACACCTTTTCTCTGTGACAATTATGTCTAAAAACTTATCCTTCATGTAAAAGCTGAGATTCTCCTGGAAAACATTACTCAAAGTTCTGAGGAAATGCTGAAAGCTGGATTCTTTGCTTTCTTCTACCCCAGCATTCACCTATCCCGTGCAAAGCTGATATGAGAACAAATGTGAAAGTAGCACTCTATCTTAAATTTAGTTTCTTTAGGTGTTGTAGTGGAAATAATAAGTCATGGCTTGAAGCAGTGATTGAGCACCTGGTGGGAAGGCAGGGCCAACCCAGGGGAGCTCAGGTGCATGCAATGCCCCGGAGTGACCAGAAGGGGTGGAGCCAGGTTCCACCCATTACCAGACTTCATTTAAGGGTTGGCAGTGGAGGTAAGGGTTGTCTTGCTGGAGATCCTTGCATACCTGAGGTATTCTACGGGTAAGCAGGCTGTATCCTCTGTTTCTGCGTCCATGGCTGCTGCCAGTTCTGTCAGCTATCAGTGCTCAATGAGTAGCATTTTAGGGCACAAGCCAAAGGGCAAGCAGGAACTGCAGAGTGTGTGGATGCTCCACCAACTTGTACTGAGAGCTAGGAATGAAGATGTGTACTGTATCCAGTCCCTAATTTCCAGTACAAAGAATAGCCTGTCTGCTCAGAGATGCTCCTGTAGTGCTGTAGGAAGACTCTTGGGGCACAATAGTGACCAAAGGGTAGATGGATAAATAGGAAAGCTTCTTTGTTTTAGCACTGTTTGCTTTTCACTGAATCTTATTATCAATGTGCAGTATTTTGACTGGCCCAGCAAATGGCACAATCTTTCTTTTACCCCCCATTTCTGTGCAAGCACAGATAAGTAAAAATACATGATCTATCTGTGTGGGAAAGCTGGGGGAAATGACTGTGAAACTTCCAACTGTAGTTACAGCTTAAATGTATTGCCAAATTCTGTATAACAGCCTTTACTTTCTCAATTCCTTACTATTTATGGAAACGTTTGTTCTGCAAACTATTATTTTGACATGCAGCAGGCTGATCTTACACCATAATAGCTAGAAGCTTATAAGCAACTTAAACAGCATGAAGTTCTTCAGGGGGCTGTTGGATAGGAAAACTTCCCATGAATGTGGATTTGAGGGATTTAATTGAGAAATTAAATTTATTGCCTAGAAGTCATAAAATCATTAAGTCTGGAAAAGACCACTAAGATCACCTAGTCCAACCATCAACCCATTCCCACCGTACCCACTAATCTGTGTCCTTCAGGGCCATATCTACACATTTCTTGTTACCTTCTGCATCTATTCTCTGTGTTAGATGCTCAACCTTTGCACCTTTATGCCCCTCAGAGTGCTAATGTCATGGATTACTTTAATGCTTAAAAAATAAAATAGATTGGATATTACTAAATGAGGGTTTTTTTTTTTTTTTTTCAGTTTGGTTGAAAGTTATGAGAGTTTTCACATCACTGTTAAGACCCTAAAGCACTTCACAAAAACAAAGAAACGCATCATTCCTAATAAAGAGAGGAAATTGAGAAACTGAAACAGAACAATGAGGGAAGAAAAACATTGATGTCTGCATGATCCTGGAAAATGACTGTTATGTTCTGTTACAGAAATTAAAGTAACTTCACTGAGGATTTATTACTAAAGAAAAGTAGATATGGGAATAAAGCCCATTTTGAAAGGAAAAAAAAAAAAAGGAAAACAACACCTCACCGCAAATAAAAAGCTGTTGTCAAAGGAAAGATACAATTCAAGACAGAAATTGAGTTTTAGAAGTATTTCCAGTTAAAAATGTTTTATTTAATATGAACGATAATGCAAAGAAATATATTTGAAATTCAGAGCTGTTTTATCACCTGTGGTAGCGCTTCTAGCTGCTGCTCAAGGAGTCATGATTTATAACATCCATAATGAACCTAGCTATAAGGATGTCTTTCTTCTCATAGTTTTACTACGGTAGCTGCCATTTTTGTCCTGAAGAATTATTTATTCTTTTTATCTGAGGAAAGAAATACAAACAAACCAGAAAAAAAATCCAAGAGTCTGTAAAGAGTTAACGTTCTTAAGTGTTCCAGCCCAAACTGTTTTGACACTGCCACCTGCAGTAATTGCCCAGATTGGCTATTCATTAACCATTTGTTGGATTTTGTTTCCATGGCAACTTTCTATACTGTAGTATCTTATAAACTCAGTAGAATTCAGCCATCAACTTAAAACACCTAAATGTTTCTCTGAGTTGCATCTCTTGTTTCCTTGGCAACTTGTCTCGAGTCACCCTAGGATATTTTGAGGCACCCAAGACAAATTCCATCACATTGATCTTTTTAATGAATTTACACTGACCTGCAGTGTACATATTGTACCAAACTTAAAATATTAGATGACAGAATCTTTATTGATCTCTTTCAAATGCTGCTTCCCAGCTGAAATCCAATTACTTTGCCCCAGTGCGTACATTTTCCCCATTAAGGCTGCAAAAACAATGCTTTAAGGCATTATCTATATGTATGCAGACCAATCTGAAGATTAAAAACAACTTTGCATACCAAAAGCAATGTTTCTAACAGAAGCAAGGACACGCTTTTGCTGCTTTAAAGAAATGTATAATTATTAAGATAAAACCTAATGAGAAAAGGTAAATGTTGAAGAAATCCCAGGAAGCACTGATGCATTCTATTTGGTACATTGACAGTTACAAATTCACAATACAATAAAAACATCACAAATATTGAATACACATCTTCTCCTAAATATATATATACACACGCACACAAGTTGGTTGCTCTGAAAGTAATGCTTCCTATTTAGTTCCATAGAAACTACAACAGATACAATGAATACAATAAATCTGTTTGATAGAGCAAATTCCCAGGCAAAAAACACTGTTTTTCGGCATAGTGACCACCATTAGCCATGTATTTTTGCCAGCAATAAACAAGAACCTGCATGCTGTGCTTGTAACAGTCTGCACCAGCAGAAGTGACCCGCTGTCACCACTGCTGAAACGCGCTGCCTGCTGCCTCACTGTGGTCACATTCACTGTTTGGTGTCTAGAAACATTCAGCAGAAGTCAGTGAATGTCAGTGAGTGCCATTTTTTCTGCATGAAGGAATTCAGTGACATGCCTTTGCTTCATCTGCACTTCCACGTCGGACACCATTCTGTCAGACTGCCCCTCTGCTGCCATCTGTCACATGATAACAACATGTCACAGGATATTGGTGGGAGAGTTCAACCTCTCCTTCCATACCACCAACATCTGCCTCTGATGTTGTGGGCCAACATCATAAAATAGGAGGCACTGCTTTTGGAGAAGCTCTCGTGTATGTGTGTATAAATGCTTATTCTATGTACTAATTAAAAAAAAAAAGAAAAAAAGATGTTGACTAGTTAAATCTTGTTTTAATTCTGCACATGCTCTAATATGCTGTCTTGGAATGCTGAGGTGAACCAGGTGAATCTCATGTCTTGATTACAGTCCCTTCCTCCAATGTCCCTAAAGGAAACAGTGTTCAGTCCTAAGCCAATATTTAGTCTATACAATATCTAAAATCCATTTTCATCTCCCACTTTTCTCCACTTGCATAGGCTAGTCCCACAGCATAAAAAGCTAGGACCTAGGTCCATGCTATTTGAATAAAAAAGTAGAAAATTAGTCACTTTTAGGGGTAAGAGAGGGCTAGAAATCTAAGATCCACTTTAGTCTTGTACTCATCTGCCTTATTTAAACCCACAGTACTCTATTTTCCTAGTGTTATTCCATACCCTATTATTTCCAGAACTGGCCCACCCTCTTACATCTATCTCTGCATTTTCCTGACCTCAGCTCCGGTACCTTTCTATGTCTATCACGTATGCTGCACTCTAGTTTAAGACTAAAACCAAAACCAAGCAACATGATGAGTGCATAGGCCGATTTAGTCTTTGGAGAGATGGATACAGGAATATATTTACAGAATGGTTAAAGTTAGCACCCCCAGAATCCTTTCATGGCATATCTTTCAGATCTCTCCTGCAAGGGTAATTCGCTGATTTCAGAGATGTTCTGGAAGCTTTTGTGGCTCAGCTTTATCAAATAGTATGAATGTCTCCATTTCACTGCTTTTTAGAGGAGAAATGATATGAAGTCAAGAGAGCACTCTGCAGCTCCTGTGTTTGCTTCTGTGCCAGCCTTTAGAGGCATCTCCTTTTGGAGCCTGAAGAAAATTTATATTCATGCTAATCTAGACAGGAACATGAGGTTTAGGAACAGGTGTTGACTTTGGTCATATATTTCAACTTCTTTGTTCTTACACAAGGGTGAAATAACCCTTCTTGCTTAGCAAGAACAATGTCCTTTCCTGATTTTATGTGACAGAGATGTGCTGGCTCATGTAAGAGCAGTTTTCTGAGCATGCCTCAGTCTGAGGTTTTAATCGAAACCAGCCAACCTTATCCAGGAAATGCATCAGGGGAAAACATTTTTGGTGAAGTCTCTTGAAGTCTAGCTCCAGTCTGTTGTGTGTGTAATCAGAAAATAGGGCAGAAGAAGTGGAAGAGGACAAAGAACATTAATTTTACTGCTGTGAGAGTTGGCTCTCACAGTGTTAAGAAATACCAAGGTTTTGTGTAAAGGAATAGAATTAATGCTGGCAAATAAATGAATGAAAGATGCTTTAAAATAGAGAAGAGTTCAGCTTGGTACTAAGGAGCAACCTGAAAGGAAATTAACTACCTTCAGCTTTTGAAATGCCTATTTATTGAGCAAACAATGTTTAACAGTATTGTGTTACATTAATGCTAATTGACAGGCGTTCTGTGCTTGATAAAATATTTGAGAGGTAAAACCAAGTTTAAAAATCAAGACACAGCGGCATTGTAAGAGGGAACTGGAAGTGATTAATGCATATTCATAAAAGATTAAAATGATTATGGAGTGTCTAAAGGAGAGCTATAAAGATGGTGAAGAGTTGGGGCTCTCCATCCTGAAGAAGAGAAGGCTCCGGGGAGACCTTATAGTAGCCTTCCAGTACCTGAAGTGTCCTACAGAAACGCTGGAGACTAACATTTATAAGGGCAAGAAGCAACAGGACAAGGGAATATGGTTTTAAACTGGAAGAGGATAGATTCAGAATAAATACTAGGAAGCTATTCTTTACTGTGAAGGTGGTGAGACATGAGAACAGGTTGCCTGGAGAGGTTGTGGATGTCCCCTACCCTGGAAGCACTCAAGGCCAGGCTGGGTGGGGCTGTGAACAACCTGGTCTAGAGGGAGGTGTCCCTGCCTATAGCAGGGGGTTGTAGCTAGATGATCTTAAAAGTCCCTTCTCCAGCTCTGACAGCGACAGGGCCTGAGGAAATGGCATGGAGCTGTGCCAGGGGAGGGGCAGCTGGGGGTTAGGGACAGTGCTGCACCACAGGGCAGTGGACATGGAACAGCCCTGAGCTGCTTGAGTTCAAGCATTTGGATAATGCTCTCAGACTTAGGGTTTGGATTTTGGGTGGACCTGTGTGGAATCGGAGAGTTGGACTTGATGATCCTTTTGGGTCCTTTCCAACTCGGGATGTTCTCTGATTCTATAGAGACATAAACAGAATCCATGAGCTGTTTTTCTGAGCCAGAATGATCATTTCTCTGCCTTGTGCCTGCTGCTTTCCTTATTTCTCCTGGCAGGAAATGGTCCTTTGAAGGCATAATGACTTGTCTAATTTTCGGAATGTTAGAAGACTCATTAAGTAAAATAAATTATAAATGCCAAAGAGATTATGGTAGAGGACATTTGTGGGATCAGAGCTGCAAGTGTTAAACTCTTTTGGAAATAGCTGTGACTTGTCTGTACAGAATCAGTTTACTGGGATCCCAAACCTGATAGTAGTAGAATAAATAGTAATGTTTTTAAGGATCAGATGATATGATGAAGGTATATTTTCCAGAAAAAATGTTGGACAAGTCAAATGCTATGAATCTTCCTCATCTCTTGAATTAAATTAAATCTGTTCTAAAAAAAAAAATAAAGCATTGCATATGTTCTTTCAAAATCTTTCATGCATTTCATAGAATTTCATACATGACTTGCATTGATGCAGAATCCACTTTAATTAGGATTGTAATGGATTTCTTATGTCAACATTCAGAGTTATAATATACTGTTTCCTCTGGTGTTTTAGCCTGGTAAAATATTAATATTACATTTTTAGGATAAACTGTTCTTTCAAAGTATTTCTTTGTTCTTGCTTTTCTCAGACTAGTTGTTTTCTGATGTGCAAATAGTGCTTCTTCATTTAGATGTGAGTACCAACACATGATGGATGGACTGTGATTGTTGAAGGGGATTAATGAACTAAGTTCGGGAAAGACTATGGAGGTGTCTGATTTCAGTTGGCTTTGGATCATGCCATGACAGATGTTTTTAAAATACATCTTTTTGCTTCCAAATTGACGCTAGTGTTACAGCAGGCTCTGAGTATGTTGAGGTATTTTCTTCATGTATGCTAGGAATATTAATAGAAAGAAGATTTTCCTGTTATAGTTTAGCTCTGAGCAAGCAATATGAATGTACATATGTTTGAAATAAATAGCATTTTTTGTCCGTTTGGAATGAGGTTTGTTAAGATAATGTGTTACCGTATAGCTACTTTCAAATCACTGACACAACTATGGACATTTTAGAAGGGAAGAAACAATAGCAACAGAAGCTTTATTTACTTTGGAGACAGCAGAAAATCGAACAGGAGGGAATGCTGATATGTGCTTGTGCTTTTGGTGTAAAGAGTGTAAAATATATTGCCTTTGTTTGTTCCATTTAGTTTAATTCATGACTTGAATTCAGGAGGATCGCTAGAAACGACAAAATGTTGCATGACATGGTGGTACCACTTTTGCGGCTGGGCATATGCCAATAGCCAGAAGGCTACATCTGCTTTGCATATGAATGTACATAGTATATTTATCAGAGCCTAATGTGCAGGGTTAGCCTTTATATGTATGTATGGTTTATAAAGCAACTGCATAAAATATGTTCCAAAATCTAAAGGAGAATAGGGCATAAAAAGGAAAACTGACACTCTGTGTGTCCATCCATGCATTATTTAATGCCCTCCGTCGCCAATATTCATCAGGCTGAAATTCTTCAGGAAAAAAACAAAAACAAAAACAAAAACAAAGCACAAGCTGAAGCATTGTTTTGTAGGAGAAGCTCACCAGTCAGACAACATTTGTTCTGAAGCTGAACATTCATCTTCCTAGGTGGAAACCATCATCATTGCAAGATTTTGGTGCTAACAGCAACCCTCAGGTACACAAAGGAGTGTTTGGAATCTCTTCCAAAACTGCCCAGGCAGTGAAGTGCACTATTCACCCTCATCCCTATCTATTTTTGATTTCCCTAAGTGAATTCTTAATAGCAGTGAAGACATTTTGGTGCAGTTTTCAAATGATTGGCCTCAGAAGGCCTGGGTTTTGTCTTTTCTCATGTCTGCAAAACCAGAAGGTTTTCCAGCATGAAATTCCTGATAGCTGAAGATTCTCTTTCTCTATCCCTTATTTAGGGAAGGATTAGTATGAGAAGGCGTATTTCGGAAGAAGTGGACATGGCCATTCCAGACAGCATCCTGGTCACTTTGGTCTTCTGCAAAAATGTATTTAAAGAACTCCTCTCTTTCTGTAGTACCTCATGCTCAGAACAGGCACTAGAAATACCTCTGGGAAAGTCTGTCTTTTAGCTGGGAAGCTCAACAACATTAAATCACGTTAGAAAATTTAATTTTGGAGTCAGAAAATGTGGATTTTTTTTTCATCTCTCTCATTCTTTCTTTTAAATGTAAGCTTAAATTTTCTTCAGCTGATGATATCAGCAATGAACCATGGGAAACCAAGTATTTTATACAGCACATTTTAAGCTCAGCAGCTAGAGAGAACCAAGCATATGTAGTCTAACAGTATAGTAACAAAGAGGAATGGGATCTTTCATTGCAGTGGTGCGGTTGAGGTCAGTGAGAAACACCACACAGTCCTCACATATAATAGCTTTTGTTAAGGAATCACAGCAGAAGTAAGGTTTCTGTCAGATTCTGTGATGTTTCTGTTAGAGGCCACTTTATCTTTGTTACAAATATCTGTTGAGTCTGAGAGTGCTCACACTTAGCTGTAAATCAGATTTCACCTCTAGCTGACAGACACCTCAGCTTAAGACCAGCACCTGTACCCAGAGCCAGCCCCACTTGTGAAGCCTGAAGAAAAGGGCAAATATATTTATTGCAGCAGAGTCCTGCCAGCATTTAGGCTGCACATGATATTCATTCAGGAAGGTCTATTTAAGTGTGTGATAACCCTGTCAAATATTTGCTTTCCACTTTGAAATACATCATTCCTGTTTTCAGTTGGGTCACATTTTTTTTGTGGGGAGATTTGAGCTGTAGCAGATCTTTTTTTCTGTGGAGAGAATGATCTCCTGCTCAATCCACCTATACTACTGCAATGCTAAATGTAAAGCCCTAGCAAGTCAAGCAGGGAAACGCCTCTGTAATTTGGAATTGACACATTAATTTGTCAGGAGCCCAGGGCCTACGGTTACAGGTGTCTGACCAAATAGCGTGGTGAAAGTCTATTTTGATCTGTCTACAAGTACGGGTTTTAAAACACACTTTCAATGAAGATATTCTTTTTTTCTTCTTTTTTCTTTTTTTCTTGTAAGACAGTAACCTCTTTATCTTTTAAACCATCAGTGCTGTACCAAATTAGAATGAATGTGATCTCTATTTATGTTTGGCTGAAGTGCTTTTGTCATAGTCTGATCAGTTGTTCCCGAAGCTCACAGGAGCCTTTCTCCCATGACTTTGCCAAACCTTGCACTGTCTCCAGAGCATGACTACAGTTTGAAAGGGAGGACTCCATAAGGCTTTGCTATCTTAGTTATAATTCTTCCAGTAGATATCCCAAGAGCTATTAAATAACATGACTGTCATGTTATTTTTCTTCAAATCTTAGCAAAGATAATTATATACTGTAGTTTGATAGTAAAACAATATTTTATAAGTAAAAAAATGTTGACACTAGATGTCTTATTTTTGCAAATACACTTGACAGATATTGCTGTGCTCAACATACTTTTTATTACAAAACAGATGATGAATACAATAAAGGGTAATATAGTCTAGTGGCTCCAAGTATGAATGACTACAGTTAATGTAAAACTACTGTCAGTGAGATTTCTACCCTGAAATATTGCAACTAAGTTCTGGCTTTTACCTCTTTCCCTCCCACGACTTCAATTGAAAACTGAATATTGACTGTGGAACAGTTATAACTGCACAATCATGAAATTCTGTTTCAGTAGCTTGGAGGCTGCACTGTGGCATTGACCTTCATATGCTTAACTTTCAGATGTAATTTATCACTTGTCTGTCTGGGTCGGATTTGGATGTGTAACAAATACCACTGAAATATATGAATACATTTCCATAATTAGTGTCTTGTGAGGATAGACTTGGATTTAATAGGGGATTCAAGCCTTAAGTGTCTTGCAAATTTCAATATATTGATTAATACTATCCCCTCAACCAGAACGTAGTTGAACAACCACCTGTTTCTGGGAAATCCAGAAATCCACCACTAGAGTTGCCTAGCATTCAAATCAGAAAAATAAATGAAGCTAGATGGATGCACAGCAGTTAAACTACCCTTGTAAAATAACATTATTGAAACCTTGGTTGCAAACATTTGGAAATAATTTTTATACAGAATGTATTCGGTAATTAGAATAGGGCCTCCAGGCAATATTTCATACACCAGTAATAATATTTCAGAATGGAACAGATGAATGATTAAATGACTTAAGGGCACAACACTTACCAGATGTAATCAAACAGAGTCTGAGAAAGAAGAACAACCAAGTTTTGTTTTTCTGTATAACTGCTTCCTTCAGTAGTCAAATGATCTTCCAAAACTGAAATCAGAATACACATCCCAGGTGGGGGAGAGTTTGCTTCCTTTAGTCCTCTTAAAACTGAGTTTGTCACTTTTGTTATGCTGAAATCATAGTTACACAGGAGGAGCACACCTGGATAAAAAGAAAGTGGGAATGCCATGAATTACCACCACTCCTCCTTTTTCTATTAGGTTTGCCTTTACACAGTGTGCTTGAAGCCCCTTCTTTTCTATTACTTAAGGAGAATCCAGGGGTAGTCATCAGAGGAGTATTTAATGAGATGAGGAGAAAGTCAAAAGAAAATATTTACAGAGATAGCGCCCTATCAGGCAGTGCCCAGTTGGTTTATTGGTCAGGCTTGCAAGGCCTGCCCTGGGCCAGAAATCCTTTTATGCCCAGGTTCACTTCTGGAGGACAGCATCTGGAGTAACTGCTACCTGCACTAGAAGACATCATTAGTTGCTTCTTTTAACAAGGTGCCCACAACTCTTAAGCATCTGTGAAAGGCATGTCAACAGTTTATCCTTGCGCCTGCATTTTTTGGTCTAAAGTGACAGTGGAGCTGGACTGAGTATCAGTGACTGAAATATCAGAAGTATTCATCAGTTCCATTTTTCAGTTTTGTTAAAAGTGCATCCAAAAGAGAATGAAATCTGAAAACGAAGTTCTAGAATCTCATTGCAGAATTGCATTCCTACCCAAGCAGAACATGGAATCAGCTGCTTAGTGGGTATAAATCCTGCAGTAATTGGCTCAGACCTTTGATTCTCCATACACTGTGACCTTCTGAAGACTGCAGAGCAGTGACTGCTTTCCCCCTGTAGACAACTGGCCTCCCACTCTATCTGGTTGGCAGGAGAAAGAAAAAGGGAGAAAAAATTGTAATGTAAAATGAGTATTTCTCAGATATACATATATATATATGTGTCCTCTCATGACTTGAATTTTGTTTATTGCTACAACATCTGCAGTTCTATCCATGGCATGTTTCTAACTACTGCCCATCATAGTTAATGCATGGTCAAAACACTCCTGCGCTGTCTTTCCTCTCACACTGGGAAATGTCTTCTGCTCTGCTATCAGACAGCTCTGAGCTGTTACTGAACATCATTCTTCAGCATCTGTGCTTATTCCAGAAGGTCTTTCTTTTTATTGTTTCTACAATTTGCAGAGAAAATCATAGTTTTAGTTCTTTCTATCTGTGGCTTAGGAACCAAGGTCATAGACAGAGAGAGAAAAAGAGCTCAGGTAGTGTGTTAAGTGTGCAACAACAAAGAGTTGTCCCAGCCTGTAGGATCCTCCTGGTGTTGTTATACAGAATATTAAACTAAATAGGAACCTTAATATTTTTGTATGTACATCTCTAAACACATATGTGCTATATATTTAAATAGGGGGCTATATGTTTCATAATGTTGACAAAAGAATCAACTTTTGGCACTGTGTGAGTGCAGTGGCAAAGAAGTAAAGCTGGAGTGGCTGACCTAAAACGAGAGATGTCCTGTTGTTGGGCAGGACTGCTATTGGCTTCATCCACCCTGGTGCTATCCTGCAGCTCTCTGTGTCATTATTGAGAGTCAGCTGTGAACTCTGCCCTGAACAATTCTTTCTGGTCTTCATACAACAGTGAAGAAAAAGTACATACCCAGTTTTTCTTAGGAATATAACAGAGATGTATTATTTTCAATTAAAACATTACAGCCCCCACCCTTCATAAAAGATTGTATTTTATTTTTTTGGCTAGCTTAGGATCAGCCGGTGGAACTTCATCCCTAAGAAAAGTAATAAACCTGCCAGGAAAGCTCATTAGTTTAATTTATTCTGATTAAATACAAGGATTGTTCACTTCCCTGTTTCACCAATGATTAAAATCAAAAATTTAAATGTGGCCAGAAGGGACATTTCAGCTAGTGATTCAGACTGTAAGGCAGAAAGCAGGTTTTGTATAGGAAAACACTGTTAAATATGCAAACGCAGTATGCTTGTATGCGAATTTGAATTACATTTATATAAGGATCTAGACTTGTAATGTCAGAAATTTCTAGAAGGGATTCGTTTGGGTGTGGGGATTGGACACCATTATTTTTCCTCTCATTAGTATTGGGTTTCACATCTCTTCCTTACTACAGCAATATGGGGAAAATAAGCAGGTAATTCTTTGTGATCCGGAACCAAATGGTCAGGGGTGAGTTTTTGGTAATGGTCAGGGGTGAGTTTTAGGTAAGACTTCTGTATTTACTGAATGACCTAAACCAAAAGCAAATTAACATATTGAGGAATCTCTCACAAAGTGGTAAACATAGAAGTTCAAACAGAAAAATATCGCACCTTCTGAAAATTGCTGATTATAGTGCCTGTGATTCAGCAGTATATTTTTCTAGCATTGATTTGTGAGAAAAAATGATCTATTCACAACATAGAATCCTTCTTCTTTATCTAATCTTCTTATCCTTCAGTGCCTTGAACCTTTGCATTGAATCCATTCATGTTTTTGTACTATCTTCCTCTTTTTCTCTTCTTCTTCGTAAAAATTTCCTGACGTCTTTTATAATCTCCATCTCCACTGTGGGTGGAATCTATCAGCACAGCATCTGTGTCCCAAGGGCTGGTGTTTTACCAATTGCTTCTGTATTTCTGCTGGAGAATAGAGGAAATACAGGAACTGCCAGAATGAACCAGAGCTGTGATATCTTTAATTCAACATTTTCTGATCTCATCTATGTATTTCTCTGAACTGTATAAGTTTTCTATACTACTTTCCTGTTTTCTCCTCCTTTTTAGAGGTAGATTTTGCAAAGCCTACGGAAGTATGGAAACAAAGATATAGTAGCAGAATTGCAACAGCATTTCAGTTGAAGGAGAAACATATTTCTGGTCCGTTCCATCTTCATAAATAAATGCATGAAATGGGATATCTGCTGAAGCCTAAGCTGTAAAATGGATAGCACACAATACTCCTTCCACTTACAAAGCTAGTTTGGGCACTTACTGCTAGCAAGTATATGAATGCAAGGTCATTCAGGAAATACAGAGCTAAAGAAGCACAAAAAGCCACATAACTGTGGGATTTGAGGCAAACACTTCAACTTGTAAATTTCAAAGCATATTTCTGAAGTTGAAAATTGAATGGACCGATATTTAAATACGAGGAAAACATGGTAGAGAAAAGCTCAATTAATTGTTCAGTGTCACTTCAGTTGACTTAAGAATGGAAGTGAGCAACATTTGAAGGAAATACCCATATTGGAAGAAGGAAATATATTACATTTATTATTATATGGAGCACATTAAACATCATTTATGGCACAGAGAAAACCTGGCAGACCCAAATCTGGGAATTTGTTTGATGATGCAGTCTATGAAAACTAAAATTTGGAGGGGAAGCTTAAATACCTGCTTTGTCAAGAATGAAATTTTTGTTCTAAAGCCAACTGATGTTCATAAATGCCTACTAACTTGGTGGTTGGGTTAGCTGGGAATGGGACTTCAAGTTCAAACCTCTGCTGGCTCCATTGAGCTGAACGCTCTGACCTGACCACTTCACAATTTGAAGAAACTATTTTCTGTGGAGCTCAGGGATGGGAATTGAATGGCCACTGCAGCAGGGAAGATTTCTGGGATGCCAAAAGCAGTGTGACTGCACTGCTGTTTGTTTCACCTGAGTTAGTATTGCTGAGATCAGACACTCGCACCTTGTAGCAGCGGCCTCCCATAGCGTATATAGATGTGCTACCCATCTTTCCATGTGACCAGCTATATCATGTTTCTGCTTGGAATGTAACAGATCCTGAGTCTCAGATCCTCAGGACCTGGAAATGTGATTGCATTGTGGTTGGCTATTTATCACATGGAGACACGTGGCACATCTTCTTCTGCTGTTAAAATAATTCCCTAATTCTCCTCAAAAAACCTTTACATGCATACAAGAGATGACCCATGAGATCACTGGCAAATCCTGTCACCTTCTGGGGTTTATCTTGACTGTTAATCAAATGATACACAGTGAAGCCTCCAAAAAATAATGACAGTGAAGAGAATGTATATTAAATGTATTCATCGACCCTATTCCATCTGATGAAATGTAGTCATTCACAGACACATTTTCTGCTGCCTGAGAGGAAAAAGAGAATCCACTAGACTCTTTTGATTATAGATTTTTCTCTTTTAAGATTGTTGAAAAGGAATTGTGTGCCCTTAACATTATTTTACTAGGAAAAGAGAAGGTGTCGTGAACATACTGGTGGTTTATTTCCATGTCTAGGCCCATGTATCTGACTGATTAAAGAAAGCTGGAGTTTTTCAGGCAGCTGCACATGTGATGAAGCAGTTGTTATGGCAACAATGCATTTTTTATGAGTTATAATAATGACAGAGCAGTGTCTTTTAAATTGCCAGGATTAAAGTTACAGCTGCTGTGTTTTGTCTTGCAGACATACCTTGAAAATATCGAAACACTTACATAAGTGCATAATATCGTCTGTATGTTTTTCTTGAGTATTTTTTTAAAGAGGCTTTAAAATGGGGCATAATTTAAGCCAGTAACAACTCTCCTTTCCCATTCCTTCTGTGATTACCTTATCACTATTTTTTAATCAGGTATGTTTCTGACAGGCAATATTAATTGCAGTTGAAGTTCAGGAAGTGTATTTCAAATTCCCAAATATAATACTGCTATTTAAGTTAAACTCGAAGGTAGTAGTTTTTTTGGGATGCTTCTGAGAGGTCCAGGAAGGAACATATTTCAGTGATGCTTCTGACTATCCTACATCTCCTTACTGGGAGGATCTGATCCAATGTGCATTTCTCACTGCAGCCTGCTGAGATGTATATGTGTGCAGCTGCTCTGTCTGTGTGACTGCTGTCACTAAAAGTCCTGATGAGACTGAAGGAGTATAGGGTCAGACTTTTCTCTAAGAGAAGAAATTTTATCATATTGCAGTGGAAAGAGAGCAGGAATTATATTCACATGTGATTAATATTTGTCACTACCAACATATAAAGTAAAATATGCATATATATCTTTCTGCACATTTCTTTTGGATCCAATTGCCTTCAACAGACCCAAGTCATTCATGTGAACAGGCTATCCCACCATTACTGAACTTGGAGGCAAATCTATTCCTTTGGATGAGCTAGAGTGTATTAAAGAGAAGTCATGAGTAGAAGCTTCAAATAAACTAACAACACCTAGGATACTTCCGGAGTCTATTTTTGAGGCATTATTATCTGTTCTGTGCACATTCCATTCACAATGCAGGTGTACACATGTTTTCGCTGCACTGAATGCAGGACTCCTGTCCTTGCAGCCTGAGGAACAAATGTTTCAGCTCAATAGTTCTCCTTTCCACTGGTATTAATACCAGAAAAATGGATTGCGGAGGAGTAACTCAAACATGACTCATCTGTAGAACTGTGTAGAAAAAAGCAGAAATGGGATCCAGGAAGAATTTTTTCATCCCTCACTGTTAAGGAAGCCAGAAACTTAAATTATGAAAAACTGTGGTGCATGATTTGCTTTTTGTACTTGTTTTTGTGTCTAAGAAAGTATTTCGCTTATTCCTGATAGGGTTTGAAATAATATTTTGTCTTCTATAGCTGTCAAGCTTCTTTACCTTCTTGCTGAGTTATGCCTTAGGCCATTTACTGACAAGCGTCCATGTATCATTGCTTCTAAGCACTTGAGAGACCATTTTAAATGTCAAAAATCCCTTGCCCATCTATGTCTTCAGTACTTCTCAATGAAAAATTTGCATTTTTTTGTAGAATTTGATAATAAGTAGATCATGTTTTGTTCAGCATTGATAATTAACATTTTTTTTTCCCCATTAAAAAGCGAGATCATCTTCAGTTGTTACACTCTCATAAATTCCTGCTGGAAAATAACTATATTCTCATTGGATTCAAGGAACTACCTAATGGGAGAATACTAGGAACGTCTTTGTGTTATTTGTGGGGTAAAACTAAGTCTTTAGCTAGATAGCTCTTGTGTTCCATTAGTTCTCAGAACTGAATGAATAAGTATTGTTTATAGCATGTCTGAATACATAATTTTGTAGGCTTATAACTGCCACATTATAAAGACATGCAGCACCATCAGTTTGGCGTGGTTCCTAGAGTTTTTTTGAAGAAGGATTGTTCAGAAGGTGATACTGAGGTCTGAAAGAGCTGCAAAGGTTCATCTTTGCAGGATTGTTCTGTAAACTTAGGTGTGTATTAAATCTGCAGCTCCTAATGATAAAATTTTTTAAAACATTTTATTTTTAAAAATTGGAGGAATGATTTAGAGAAAAACTGGATGCACTTTAACGAGAAGAGGTGCAAACATAGGTAAGGACAGCCGTTTACAAATGCGGAATGGAGAATGATGGCTATGGCTATGTAGAAATACCACAGAGAAAGCTATTGGTTACAACAGCTCAAAAGCTGAACATGAGGCATGGTGTTGCAGAGTAAAGAATGCAGTACATTAAATATAAACTAACACATTATCCTTAAGATATATGAAGCAACTACATCTTGTAGTGTTCTGTCACAGCTTCTGCTGAAGAACACTTGAATGAGTGTTGAGTTTATTGAGAATATGAATGAAAAATGAATGAAAAAGATATAAAAAACCTGTAGAATGACACAGATGTAAAACAAACCATATAGAGATGTAATAATTACTAAATATTTCCCCTTTCCTGCAACCTTCATTTGTTTTCCATCTTCCTACAGCTCACTTTTCTTGGATTATTTCTAACAATTAAAAACTGCAAAATATAGATACACAGTGAAATCATAGAAACATAGAATGGTTTGGGTTGGACAAACCCAGTCCCACCCTGTGCTATGGGCGGGGCTGCCACCCATGAGCTCAGCCTTTCAGGACCCCATCCAACCTGACCTTGAGCATCTGCAGGGATGGGGCACCATGGCTTCTCTGGGCAGCTGTGCCAACGTCTCACTGCCCAAAAGGTGAACAGGTTCTTCTAACATCTAACCTAAATTTCTCCTCCTTTAGTTTAAAGCCATTCCTCCCTGTCATGTTACTTTCAGACCATGTGAAAAATCAGTCTCCCTTCTAAGATCCCTTCAAATACTGGAATGCCACAGTGAGACCTCCTTGTAGATTTCTCTAGGACAAGACCAGCTCCTTCAACCTTTCTTCATAACAGAAATGCTCCAGCCTTCTGATCATTTTTACTGCCCTCCTCTGGAACCACTCCAACAGCTATGCATCCTTCTTGGGCTGGGGGGCCCATGCCTGAATGCATTTACTCCAGATGGGGCCTCAGGAGGGCAGAGCACAGGAGGACAATCCCCTCCCTCTTCCTGCTCACCACCCTGCTTTTGATGCAGCCCAGGATACAGTTGGCCTTTTGGGCTGCACTGGCCAACTGCTGGCTCGTGTTCGTCTTTTTAACACTATGACAAAATAAGGACAATTAAACCCATTTTCATATTTGCTCTTTCAGCAAAACAGGGAATACTAAGTTGAATCATTAGGGATCTAACTTCATGATGAGGATTATTTTCTTAACCAAGCAGTGAATTGCTGAAGGAGGAGAAATGCTGGAGTCTCTCTCATGGATTGCCTTTAAGAACAGACGCTGAAGGGATACAGTTGATCCTTAGAGTGAAGAAATAAGATAGATAACCTCTTAAGTACCTGCTTTCTAGATTTCTATTGTAGAGTCATAGAATGGTTAGGGTTGGAAGGGACCTTTATGAGGCTTTCTGGTAGGCCCCTTTATACTTTATGGTCTCAAAGCCTTCTCTTCTCCAGACTGAAGAGCCCCATCTCTCTCAGCCTGTCCTTGTTAGGGTAGGTGCTCCAGCCCTCTGATCATCTTCATAGCCCTCCTCTGGACCTGCTCTAACATCTCCATGTTCTGTGAGTACTGCAATATCCTGTTTTGACTTACAGCATAGTGGTCAATACAACACATGGTCTGTACAAAGCTAACCCAAGTCTGTGAGTTTTTTATTTTTCTTTTTTTTTTCTTTCTTTTTTCTTCTCTTTCTGTGAGCGTTCAGAAACAACTATGACATCGTATACCACTGTTGTCAAAGACTGGGTAAGTGAACCTTTCAACAAAAGACTGAAAGAACTGTTCTTGTTAAATGACACTAAAGCACATTGCATTGAGGTAATACAACTAGAATAAACTGTTCTGGTACACAGCCATATTAGCTTTAAAGCATCTCATCTACCCACACCCCTTTGGGACTCAGTGAGCAGTTGCTGGCTAAAATCAAGACTTGACCTTTCTTAATATCTAGGCAAACATAAAAACAGGGGCTTTCATCACATCACTAGAATACAATAAATTGCAATAACGATTTCTCTAGGGTGCTAAAGATGGGCTGTGGAAAGTCCTTAAGATGAGTGGAAAATCCTTATTTCAATTTTATCTACAGTATCAGGCCAGTCCTCTGTATCATTTAGTGAACCCTTCACTTCCTCTCTTTGATGACTAGCTAATCTCTTCTGTACCATTCATTTTAGTGGCACTACTTTGTCAAGTAGCTCTTCAATGATTTGAACAGGGAATAAAAATGGGGGTTTCCAGCATGTGGAGGGCCAGATGCTATCTTTTTTTCATCATAACTAACACTTTCCTTCACCATCATGGTCTTTGGAGTCTGTGAGAATATTTGTGAAATGAGGCATACTGCAAGAGCAGTGAGGTAATGTCCGTATTTCAGAGACAGAAAGCAGGCTAATGCCCTAAATTATCTGTGTTTACCCTGGAACATGCACCTAGTGCACATGTTCTGTTTTGATTTGTATGTGTATACTATTTGTTGATTATATATTTTTCTCCATCTATTTTTCTGTTCTTTTTCCTTATATCTCCTAATATTTAATAAGATCCTGGGAGATACAGACCATAACTTTCATTTTGCATGTATGGCAAAGCAGTTTTTCCCTATTTTTTTTTTTAACATTGGTAGTGATATCAATTCCAGGCAACAAACATTGCCTTCTAGGAAAATTTTAGTGACTATTTAAAGATGGTGATACAGATCTGTTCTTCTACAGTGAACAGGAAATTCAGATAAAGCTACTACTCAATAAAAAGATTTCATGCAGAGGTTTCTTCTGATGTCAAGTTATGTATAGAAAGGGATCAAAATGGATTTGTTCATTATTCTCTAGAGTTTAGTAGTCAATAACATCCTGTTTTTACATTTATCTTTTCTTGAAAGCTAAAGTAGCAACATTTAGAATTAAATCTCAAGGTCTTTGTTAGTAAAATAAAGAAAACTTGAACAAAATTTCTCAAAAGTGTGAAAAACAGGATTCTATAATATTATATTTCCAAAAGCTTGTAATTATCCTAAAAGTTGTGATGCTAATTCTGATTCTTAAGTACTTTTCTCTTACCTAAGGCTGCTTTTTCAAAGTAGCACCAGATTAGTCAGCCAACTGTGTATCTCTCACACACACTCAATTTAAAATATCAAAAGAAAAAATGCGCAATAGTTTCTAGAACCCTATAATTTATCAATCAATTTACACTTAAGGCAAATGATGAAATGTTTAAGATTTGTGTACTGCTGCCTAGAAACTGCAACTGACCAGTCTCTTTGATCTACATAGCTAATATGTTTTATAGAAAACTCTCATTTCTAAATTGTTTTCAATTTGAAAGTTCTTTCTACCTGTAAGTTCCTGATTTGTACTATATGTTGAGCTAGGAGCAAACAGTGATTTTCGCATTTAAATCCATGAGGATAATACAGTACCAAACAACAGGCCCTAAGACTAAAATCCAACTGATAGTCAAGAAGTATGAAAATAAGTTTGTAACAAAGCGAGAGAGAATCTCTACATCATGACCTGCAGGTACCTTCTTGGATTAGTGGATTATGTGTCCTTCTAGCTACCAGTTTCAGTAGAGTGGGGTGGAGATGCACAATATGTGGTGTAAGATAAAGTTGAGTTGTTCAAGTGATCATACAGGCAAGGTTGGAGAAACTTTTTTAAAGAGAGTGGCCACCAGAAGCTCTGCCCAGCAATTTTATAGATACCTTATTCACTTCCATTGTCGTATCATGTGGTTATCTACTTTGTAATTTTACTTCTGCTTGGTGAAGGATGGTGAGTTGCCATACTGCATCTGTTCACATTTCTCGGTGCAGAGGGGATGTCTTTCATGAACAGTTGTCCCATAACTGGTGCAGATGTAGAAATAGGTCTAGGCATTCAACTGTGTTTTAGTGAAAGAAACAGGAATTGACATTCAGAAGTGCTAAGAGAAGTAGATGAAAATCAGGCACTGATGAAGAATCATGACAATAAATATAGTCGAAGTACCAACATAAATCAACTGTCAAAGGAAATGTTTTCCTGAAACGGAAGATATTATTGTGGTAGTCCCAGTGCACTGAAAAATTAAAAAACTTCTGTACTGAGACATGATCTGTGCTACAGAAGCTGAGCTCACCCTACCATACCAGTTTTATAAGCATCTCTTTGATTATATGAGTTCTGCATGCATCAGGTCAATTCAGGTTGTTTTGACCTTCTTTGGAGAGTTAAGTAGACAAAAAGGGATTAAAGCTGTGAGGAATCAGAGCACCTGCCCTCAGCAGACATGAGGATTTTAACTACCAGTATCTCCTAGAGGAACAAATACAATCTAGCAATTATGTGGTTTTAAGATTTTTTTTCCCCCTGTAAAATATTGCTGCTTTTGAATCAGGTTTGATTGGTGGACACATGGCAATTGGCACTGCAAGAACAGATGAGGACTGAGCTAGTGTCAGATCCCTTATGATGATCACTGCAAGCCCCATGAAGCTTGCAAGTGAAAGAGGCTGTAGTCTAGCAGCAGAAGGTAAAGACGCTCCATCTACCACCTTCCCCCCACAGCAAGAAGGATGATGGCCAGAATTTGGGGAATGGGGGGTGCTTTTTTGTATAGAAAAACATATTTTGTCAACGTCCAGTTAGTTTCAATATTGGGTACTAGTGCTAGAAAATGACAATTATTTGTTTCAATGTCATGATGGAAATATTTTGTAATTATAAAACTGACCATAAGAACTACTTACAATAAAAGAAAAACTCTCAAAAATGTCAGATAATCCCTTAATAGGAAAAGTGTGACAGCCATAAAGTCAGATGTTGAAAAATTAGATCTATTTTTAGAAAATATAATAGTTTTGACATAACTATATAAAGATTTCAAATAAAGATAAGGGGTAATTTATTTCTAGGCAAGAGTATCTTAATAATTCAAGTAGGAAAATCAAAATGATGAACATAAATATGAATTCAAAATGCCTTGAATTCCAAATAGAACCTTGAGCAAGAGCCAAAATGCATTTCTATTTCTTTCACAAGCATGCTGATTCAAGAGAACAGAATGGTGTTGTCAACCTAGCTTCTGTTGCTCTCCAAAAACTATAAATCTATAAATTCAGATTTCAGTCACAAGGTAAGTTTCACTAGTGTACTCTAATTATGTCTAAGTTATTTTCTCCCTTCATACCCATCAAGAATCTTGTATAATTCTGAGAACATCCTGAGTTCCCTGACTAATACTTGTTAGCACTAACAGCTGGAGCAGCTAACAAAATGGAAAGACATTCAAAACCATGCTTCCTAGACATTGGCCCTCCCTTACTTGCTAGTGGATGACTTAATATTTGGTATTAAAGTTAATTTCAAAGAAGTTTAAAATTAAAGTTAGTGATATTCACATACTCATCTATGCAGACATCTGTGTTTTTTCCATTTGGGGAAGAATTGGTTGGACCATAAATCACTTTTGTAGTGATTTTTGCCACTATTTTGTGATATGAAAAATACTTCTGGGAAGTTTGCTACAGGTTGCCACTTTGTTGTCATGACTCTATATTTAAGTGATTTTTCTGTGTGATCTCCAGTGCATGGGTATGTGTTATCAATATCACTTAGTGACCTGAAAGACTCAGGGAATGTGAAGATGGAACTCTCTCATTGGTAGCAGGAGATCAACTTTGATTAAGAACCATGGTACTCATGTTTCTACTTCTTAATCCTTTCAGTTGTTAGCATCATCAACATGCTGTTTACAATGGTATTAAAAGCACTAAAGAAAAATGCCAGAAGAAATGAATACTTCAGAGGAAGACCAGCAACTTTCCCTTGTTTTCACTGGTCATTAAGATATGGGAGAGAAAAAAAAATCGTGTTCCATCATTTTAGTAGAAAGAGAAGCATGTATTTTATAGGCAAGAGTTTTGTTGCTATGTTTACTTGGTGGAAGAATACCTGGAATGTTGTTTTTGTTGCTTGGGTGATCAGCTTTTTATGTATGAACTAATTTTCTTCTATCTTACAATATCAAAAATTTCAGAGTACTCTCACTGAACTCGTGATAGAATCAATGGCTTATTTCAGGACAACAATCAGACAACGGCATTATGCTATTATTTTATTTCAATATTGTGAGCTGAAATAATTGTATATGCAAAGCTGATTTATCCTGCAAAATTCTTTAATTAAATGCAGAGTAGAAATGCATATTTTTTGCAATATATTTCAGTAGAATATATGTGTTCCAATGTGATGTAGATTAAGTACGTTTTGAATGCATCGCAATTAATTTTAATAAGAAAAACAATACAAAGTCTCTTAGTCATTTGAACAGCTCATCATTTACAGAAAGGAGGGCTTAAATGAAGAAAATGATATCAGAACACTGACTCACCCACTTTACACTGATGTATAAGGATGCAAGACTATGGAATTTGATGGAAATATCCAGTGGAAGATTTGTGGAAGACAAGAAAATCAGACCCTAACATCTTTGCGGGTGGTTATTGATGTTTGAGGACTGATGTGTTTAGTTGCCAGCTTATTCAAAAAGTGCTACTTGATTTTCCCAAAAGGGCAGTTCACTGATGTGGCAAACCCTATGCTCAGGGTTCTGTGTTCACTGTGAACCTTACTTATATACTTCTCTATTTGCAAATAGTCCACGACAAATTTTAAATTGCAAGGATACTCCAGGGGAAACTTGAAATGGTAAAATCTGTTCCTGGAATCCTGGGGAGAATTTCTGTTTTTTCTACTCAAAATAGCAACAGGATCTGTTCCTGAGAAGTGGTAAACACTTCTCTGCATTGCTAAGCACCTTTTATTTTGATCAGATCTTAGTGGAGCCCTGCATGTTTCAGCAGCCCTAAGTGAGCAGAATGGATTTATCAGCTTTCAAAAGACACAAAGCAAATGAAGCTTGCAGAAAACTCCCTGTTTCCTGTAGCTAGTAAGCATTGATGTATTGAAAAGTCCAACTGTGTTCTGCTTATTGAATAAAACATACCAAAAGTGGAACTCTTGGATTTATTACCCATTTGGATCTCAGTAACATGATCACAGTTTATTCCCTGTGGTGCTTAGGGTTGCCTTAAAGACAAGTGTTTTTTTTCCTCAAAGAAGAAAAAAAGCATATATATATCTTTTCTTCTAAAAGCTAATGTTTTTAGTTAAGTTACTGGTAGAGTGCTTCTAAATGCAGCTTTCAGCATGGGATAGCTCCAACAGAAAGCATTGGTGGGCATTATAGAGGAACAATCCCTTCAAAATACTGTAATGGTTGAAGTCATGCAAAAAATTTTGTCATTTGTCATTATAATCCAATACAAGAAAACAGTACCTTATAGGGATGAGCATGGGAAAGGATTTTATATGATTACATCACAAGATGATAAATGAGAGCAATTTGTGTTCATTATGGGAACAGCATCCCAAAGAGAATGCTGTTATAAATTTTATTTTGTTCTCTCCTTCCTCCAGAAAACTAGAATACCAGCTTAGAAATAAGAATAGAGGCACTTCAAACAATCCACAGAGGAAAAAGCAAAAGCACTGAAAAATTGTCTACATTTTACTCTAGTGAGAGCATTACAAATTAGGAAAGTAAAAGAGAAACACAGGATGACAATTGTGACAGATCGTTATAATTCCCCTTTCTTTTTCTTGAGTAACGAATATTTTGGCTTTGTAAAACAGTTAGAAAACAATCTTTTTATTTCTAAAGAGAAACAAAATTAAGTTTATATTAGTCATTAAAAACAACTTAGATGATTATCAGTATTTCGGTTTGTACTTAAAACCCAAATGTATTAGCATGCTCATTACACCTTTCAAAGAAAAAATATTTAAGAGGTTTTGTTATTTTAAAACTTTTTTTGAATCCTGGGATGTCAATCCCCCCAAGAAATTTGTCTTGACAGATAAACATTTTTTAAAAGAAAAAACATTTTTTGAGTAAGGTTCTACCACTCTGTAGTTGAATTAGTACTGAGATCAACAATGAGCTAATCCTCTTTATTACTTTCCCCATATACATCTCTACAACAGCAGCAACAGGACAGAATGAAATCTCCTGATACATTAGCTTCCAATGGCCTTGTAATTGACAGCAGTTCAGCCATGATGTTTTAGTTTGCATCTATATAGTCTGGATTCTAGGGTTATGATCAGCTTCAATCAGACTTGCATTTTTTTATATACTTAAAATATAATATTAACAGATCTGCTTTCCTCTTTTTTCTTCCTATTACTCTCTTAGGCAATTTAACATCCTCTCCATTCTCTCTGTATGATCTGTGATATTTAATGGGTTGGGTGAGGAAAAAGCAATGCAAATGTTCCTTGTGTTGATGAAAACAAGATGAAGGGTGAACGCAAACACCTGTGTCTCCTAAATCCTTGTGGATGTGTGAGCTAAAGCTGATTGAAATAATTACGGGATACCATTGATATGCAAGTTAAAGGGATATGTGAACAAAGGTTGGTTCAGCACCAGTGGGAGAGAAGACCTTGCTGTTCTTGTCTGCTTCATGACCAAAATAAGCCATAATCTTTATAGTGATAGAAGTGTCATATAATCTGTTGTCTTCCTGGTGCAATAAGGTTTTCAAAATGCTCACAACTGATGTGTATATGTGTATTATACACTAGAGGTATATCTGCAATGCACTATAGTTATTCAACTTAAATTTCAACAGTTACAGCACATAACCTAACAATTGTTGACAGATTTTTACTTAGTGCATTTCATATTAGTAATGAGGACAATATATCGATATTAATGATGTCACACCCTTCACTGACTTGGTTGTATATCTGTGAGAGCAATGCCCACAACAGGCTTTAGGAAAGTACAGCTCTTCCAGTGCCTTCCTGATAGCTGCCAAATCCTATGATCAGTATGTGGAGAAGTGACTCCTGATCGAGAAGAAAGAGAAAAAATGTGTGGAGAGCAGCAGGAGACAGCCTAGTATTATGTTATAGACCAACATGTGTTATCCATCTTAAATGACACATTCAAGAGGGTCTGTGAACTTTTGAGAATGGGTTTTATTCCCATTGCTTTCAGGTAATTACTGTCTTATCCTTTGCAGATTTGGAGAAATGTGGCTGAGGAAACAAAGCTGTTCCTTCTGACTGTCTCAGAGTAGAAGGGAATAGTTTCTTTTCCTCACAGCATTTGGAAGAGAACTGAACTGGGGTGCAGCAGTGTGAGCTGTGGAATGACTAATGTGTGTTATGGTGACAAAGAGCTGGGAACAACCAGTAGGTCTGAGATATTCTGCTTCTTAATTTTGTATCCATTTAAAAAAAATTAAGACTTACTTGAAAGAAAACAATGAATATATACAAGATAATTGATTTTTTTTTTTTTTTGAAAAAAAAAATGTTACTGGCAATAGCTTTGATTTTACTGATGGTTAAACACTGGGTGGTTGTAGGCATGCTTTCTTTAGAAATTGCAGTACCAATGTGTATCAGACGTATGTACCAGGGTTTCAGTAGTGGGGGGCTGCAGGGGTTGCCTCCATTGGGAAAGGCCAGGCTCTGCCCTTGTGTAAACAGAACTTCCAGCTGTTCGGCTTGATCCTCCGGGTTCAGAGATTCCCCTTCAGTCTTTAATGAGGACTGTGGTGATGCAGGTTGTCCCTTTACGGCCCATAGAGGCCTATGGCAGAGCTGATATCCACAGTGAAGCCCATGGAGGCCTTCATTCCAGAGCAGAAGGAGGTGCCCTGTGGGAAGCTGCCACCTGTGGGAGGCCTCATGCTGGGGCAGGGCATCAGCATGAGGATGAGGAGTAGCAGAGAGGAGATGTTACGGACAGACCACCACCACATTCTTTGTTCCTCTGCACTGTTCAGCAGTGGGTGGGAGTTCAGGAGCAGAGGTGTGAAACAGCCTGGGAAAGAGGAAGGAAACATGTTGTTTTAATGTTTGCCTTCCAACTCCAATTCTGTTTTAATAGGTGATAAATTTAATTAAGTTTTTTTCAAAATTGACTCTGTTATTCCTCTGATAGTTATTGTAAGAAATCTCCATAGCTCAACCCATGAGCTTTCTCATTCTATTGCCTCCTCCTGTCCCATTGAGGAGGTGGAATGAGAGAGCAGCTGAGAGGGAGTAATTCTTCACTATGAAGTAGCTTCAGCTTTAGATATTTCAAGTCTATACCTTCTTCCAGGATATTTTGCCTGCAGCCAAATAGTTTGACAAATTGTAATAGATGGTTTTTACACTTGCAGTCAGAATAGGTGCAGTGAATTTAAATCTGTTGAAAGTCTTGTGGCTGACAATTGCTACTTTTTGTTGGAATCTTTCTTTTGTGTATTGATTTTAACCCACCTACATGGCATCTACTTGTGAGAACAACTGTAACATCATTGCTTTTACCTTATGCCAGTCTTTGTAGACCTTGCCAGCAAGGAAACCTACTCTAATCTATGTGTCACTATGTGAATAACTCACTCTTCTGTTGCCAGCAACGTTTGCTTCGAACTAAACATTTTCTTTTCCAGTGTTTCTCAGCACTGGAAAGAGTCATGCAATGACAAATGATTTCTTCTCATTTTAGGTTTAAACCCACTGTACGTAAAGACATGACACCCTGAAATTTTACCTTCACTGTGACTACATGCACAGAGGTGGCAATTCATTAATTTTGCTATCGTGAATTCTGGTGCTGTTTTGTATTACAAACCTATGAAATAGAAGTGCTGTCAGAGTTTGGGAATCTGGTTTGTTTAGATTTGCACAGTTTTTCATAAAGTATTAAGTCTTCCAATATAATTGCTGAACTAATTATTGTGCTGCTTTACATACATTACTGGAAAATGAGTTATATCATTCAAAATACCTCAGATGATTTATGTATGGATTGTTCCTGTTTTCTTTTAAATATTCGTCTCAAGTATTCATTTCTCCTTACACTACTTGCTGTGCCTTTATTTTTCTAAGTGGATTCATGTTTTTGATATTATAAAAACATGATTTTGGATTATGCCTTGGAGGTAGAAATTGGGGATCAATAGTCCCAAGACATTACTACTGTTATGCATGGTTTCAATCGAGAGCTAGTAATAATCCACATATAAGTGTTTAGTTTAGGTTTTTTGTTATTATGCATTTCTGACCTATAGGTTGACGTACACTCCAGTCAAGATCATTCTTGTACTGGGTAATGCCATGGAGTCATCAAAATTGACAGTAGAGTTTTACATTTCACTGAAGCACAGCCATCATTTTTGAAAAGTTAGGTACAGAAAATAGCTCCAAATACAATAGAGAATTTTACATTCATAAATAAAATAATACTTTTCAGTTGAGTGGATGGCTAAACTGTCTTCATGCTTGAAAGAAGAATTTTATGTCAAAATCATAAAATTGTTTCAATTGGGAGGGTCCCTTTAAGGCCATCTTGTCCAGCTTCCCTGCAATAAACAGGGACACCTGCATCTTGATCAGGTTGCTCACAGCCCTGTCTAGCCTGACTTTGAGTGTCTCCAAGAATGTGGCATCCACCACCTCTCTAGGCAGTGTGTTCCTGTGCCTTACCTTCTTCATTATATCCAGTCTAAATCTCCCTCTTTTAGTTTGAAACCATTAGTGAAAAGTAAATGAAGAAAATAGTGGATTATAATCATAATTAGTAGTAGGTTGTGATATACATACATTTCAAACAAATATTTTTTCAAATATATTCACAATATATATGTTAAATACAACATTCTATATTGTATATAATCATATATATATGTTGTCGCCAACACTGTCTTTTTGAAGTCCGAATTTCTTTCTTCTCCCTTTATTTCATCCATAAAAGCCTGTTAAAAGCCTGTGCTCTTAGATTGTTACTTATCACGTTTGTATAGGGCTCTGCACAAGAGTGCCATGACCTGTTGGACCCCTCAAGGCATTTCTGCTATTTGTAATAAAATAGAATTAGAGCCCAGAAATAAAATCAACTAGAAACTATCCATAAAAGTAAAAAGGAGTAGTCTAGTTTAATAGTGCAAGCTGGGAGCAATGCAGGAAGTAAACACCTTTGACAGGAGAGAGTAAATTAGATTCGTTGAACTCTTTCGATTTTAATAATCTGTTTATAACACAGACAAAACAATTTCTTAGAAAGTATGATATTTAATCTGACACTGTTCCTTTAATAGTCTAGCTATACTGGCTGTTGCTGCCATGGTGTCTACACTACTCTTCAGTGTCACTTCCCCCAAAATGCCTTTGCTGTCAGTGCTACACTGGGGTTACTGCTTTCCCAAAGACCATTTGTTACAATCTTGTCTGTAAAGCTTCCACGCTTGCCTCTCTTCCAGAAAAGAGAGTGGCTGGAGTTGGGATTGGAGCAGAGATGATCTGCACTGGAAAAGCACAGTCAGGCATCAGTCACAGTGGCCCTAGGGGCTCATCTGTCAATGGTGCTGATGAGCCCTGTGCTTCAGCTGCCTCTCCTGTCACATCCCTCTCTCATAGGG
Source organism: Oreortyx pictus (assembly GCA_036925125.1). Taxonomy (NCBI): domain Eukaryota; kingdom Metazoa; phylum Chordata; class Aves; order Galliformes; family Odontophoridae; genus Oreortyx; species Oreortyx pictus. The sequence continues at coordinate 46,047,149 of JAUPFR010000003.1, read as the reverse complement.
CACAGGCAGCTCCTGGGGTACTGTTGACTTTAGTATGCTGATGGGATTCCTGCTATGCTGTCAGCTGCCAGCCTTTTAACCCCTCTGTTCCCTATGTGATGCAGAGGGAAAGAGGAAGAGTCACAAGCAGGTAGCTGTATGCTCATCTGAAACCTTAAACTATGTAGAAATAGTTTGAAGAATCATGAATGGCTTAGATTGGAAGGGATCATTGAAATCCAACACCACTGCTGTGGGCAGAGCTGCCGCCCCCTAGATCAGGCTGCCCAGGGCCCGATCCAGTCTGGCCTTGAGTGCCTCCAGGGATGGATGCCCAGCTTCTCTGGGCAGCCTGTGTCAGTGCCTGCCATCCTCTGAACAAGTAATCTTTTCCTAACACCTAACCAATATTTCTCCTCCTTTAGTTTAAAGCCATTCCCCTTTGTCTTATCACTATCAGACCATGTAAAAAGTCACTCTCCTTACTGCTTATAAGCTCCCTTCAAGTACTGAAAGGTCACAATGAGGTCTCTCCAGAGCTTTCTATTCTCTAAGCTGAATAATAAGCCCAAACATCTCAACATTTCTTCATAGGAGAGATACTTCAGCCCTTCAATTCTCTTCTTTTTCTAAGTTTGGGTATCTTTTTCCTCATTAGCACTGTCTGGCAAAGTTATGCAAGGAGAAAAACACAAGACTTCACACATAATCTTACACAGAGTAAGAAGTGATTACCAGGTTGATGCAATTTCAATGGCGAGTTTGGAAGACCTGGCCTCTGACAAATGGTACCATAGGCAAAGCAGCATAACTGACAGTTTCTTGTCCAAACTCTGTGACAAGTACCTCTCAGGAAAGCCTTCATCCCTGCACTACTGCTGCTGCTTCCTATAGCCTCACTCTCCCTCTTCAAGGCTTATTAGACCTTCTGATGTGTTCTGCCAGCTTTGTTCTCTAAAAGTAGCAAAAGATGTTTTACAGCAAGACCTCATTCATTCAGTGCACCTTACATCCTTTCTCATTCCCACAGCAGCCTGACAATGCAGCTGTCAGAACAAATCACTCAGCAGAGCTACCTTTTTAATGGGGAGCTGTGCCTATGCATGCACACACACATTCAGAACCTGTAAGTATCCCCCAGGAGCCTATTCATAAAATCACCAGGGAACATGTGATCAGGCACTGAGTGTAGGCCTAGGAGGGAAACAATGCCCTTAATCAGATATATGTCTGTTTTCACGAGAGAAGGAAGAGAAGGGAGAAAAAGAACCATCACCTCATGCAAATATTAGGAACAGACCCAAAGAAGAACCATCACCTCATGCAAATATTAGGAACAAGCCCAATCAGGAGCTCAATTCAGCTGTCAATCGCATACAAGATGTGTCATTATTTTCTTCTGCTGTATTTTTTAATGAAGAAAGTGCTTTTAGAAAGGTGACAGGTTTACCGTTTGAATGTCATTTATTAGGAGATTGAGGTTCCATTGCATGAAGTGTTGTAAATATGTATCATAAAAGGCAATGGCTGCTCTGCCCTGAAGACTTTTTAGCCTATGTAGCCAAACAAAGGCTTGGAGAAGGGAAATGCAGTGCTCAAAAAGAAAAGCACAAGATGAGTCTGAAGCAAAGCCTTTTTTTTTTTTTTCTGAGTTACAAACAGATTTCGTATTACAGAAGATTCAAGAAGATTGTCCTTCTGCAAAGGTAAGCAGATACACATCCAGCTTCATCAATGCAGTGAACTTCTGACTGCAGTGCTTGGAAAGATACATCAGTACCATGGCTTCCTCTCACTGGAATACAGAGGCCCTTCTCTGCACTGAGCCTGATTTTGGTGCATTAGGCACACCTGGAAAAAATGTAACTAGATTATGCATGGTAAAATTTTATAATTTTGCAGGTTTTGTAATAATATATCAGGTGGCTAATGGAGAAGTGGATGGAACAGAAATAAACGTCTGAAAGACCTTAGGATGGACACTGCTCTCAGCATACCTCAACTAAATATATTATGTGGCCAATAAGAATTGATGGCTTCTTCTCACTGAGTGCTACAGGGAAGATGTTAATGGATGTACTGATGCTCATAGAAAACAGTGTGCATCTTTTCCATCAAGGCTCAGTTCAAGTTCAATCTGCAGAGCATGCTATCAGTTCCTCTACGTCTCATCACTTTGCATAGTGTTTTCTGTGTGAAGTGGTCAAAACTGGTAAATGGATGTTGTGACATTGCCAGCTTCTGACTAACCAGGGCCTTTAGAGTCAAAGCATTTAAGCATAGCCTGTTTCATGCAGCAATGCCCTTCCTTACTGCTGTTGGTCCACAGCAAACCAGTGCTGCTGGAAGATAATTAGCCAAATAAATTGTTGTACAGAGTAGGTGAAACATGGCATGTGCACTAACAACAGGGCAACATCTATAAATTGTATGCATTTTCATCTTGAGAAGTGCAGACTATCATCCTAAAGAGCTTGACCTGCAGAAAGAATACAGAGGAGAAAAAAACACAAAGCTTGAAAAAGAAACAAAAATAAAAATCCACTGAGAGCAAAGGGAAATGGCTTTTCAGTAAGTTTCCTTTCTCTCTCACATTAATATTACATGGGTTTATTTACTGTACATTTTACTGTCTGAGAAAGCTTGTTCTATGAAATATTTTACAAATCCTCTACTTTCCTCTCCCCCACTGCTAATGCTTCTTCCACTGCCACACAAAAAATATTCAAATTATTTAAATATTTCATGTTGTAGGACCTAGAAGTACGGCACAATATATGTAGATGCCACTGGGGAATGGATTTTAATATAACTTTTAGAATCACAAATTATTCATGCAGTGCAAATAACAAACTGGTGGAGAGCACAATATGTGATAAAAGCACTTGCCTGTTTTTTAACATTTTCCAGTGTAGTTGGAGTTGACAGATCATCAGATGTTTAGTGCATTATTTATTAAATGTTTTAGCATAACTTTTAAATATTCAGTGAACACTCAGCCCTGAACACAAAGGACAAGGCTGACTGAAAACTTAGTGACACTAATGACAGAAGCATGTTGCATAGTTTTCTCTGCACAATTGCAATGTGCAATTTGTGTTTTGGAAAGGACTGTTTTCCTCTTGCATGTAGTACTTGTTTTGTCCTATAGAGACTACTGTTGAGAATGCAGTCTAATATTTTATGAACTGTTGTGCATAGTTTACTGTACTTAACTAAGATGATTAGAAAACACTGGAAGAGTTGCACTGGTTGTTGTACCAAAACTAAGGTTGAAGAAAATCCACACTCTAATTTGTGGTGTACTAGGAAAGCAAGATGTGAAGAGATGGCAAATTAAATTATTTAAGACAATGAAAAAATGCACAAGAAAGTATGGTTCTTCTGGTACACTGAAATGAATAGGCTGCATATTTCTGAGAATATAATCTCTTTAACTTAATCTGTCTCTGAGTTCTTCACTGTTTTATGGCATTTGGAAATTGGCCTAGAACATTTAAGAATCACTTCAGTCTTTTAGGAAGTTTACATCTGTACTGTACTGTTCACCTGTATTTTTTTGTTTTTTAATAAATTTCCCATTTTCTCCCTTTCCCAACCAGAATCCTTGTTTGAGGTGTAAAGGTAGCCATTGCACTACAGATTTGTTTCTGACACTGGTATGGCCTGCACTATGTGACTGTCAACAACTGACAAACTTAAAAGCTTGGTAAGGAACATTATAGAGAAATCACAGAATCACAGAATTGTAGAGGTTGGAAGGGACCTCTAGAGATCAGCTAGTCCAAGCCCCCTGTCAAAGCAGCTCCCTAGACCAGATTGCATAGATAGTCATCCAGGCTGGTCTTGAATGTCTCCAGAGAAGGAGATTCCAGAAATTCGCTGGACAGCCTGTTCCAGTGCTCTGTCACCCTTACTGTGAAGTTCTTATGCATGCTTGTGCAGAACTTCCTATGCTTCAGTTTGTGGCCATTTCCCCTTCTCCTATCACCACTCACCACTGAGAAGAGTTTAGTCCAGTCTCATTCCTTTGCCTCCCACTCCTTAGATATTCATAGACGTGGGTCAGATCCCCTCTGAGTCTTCTTTTTTTTTCAAGGCTGAACAGACCCAGGTCGCTCAGCCTTTCCTCGTAAGGGAGGTATTCCACACACTTTATCATCCTTGTGGCCCTCTTCTGGACTCTTTCCAGGAGATCCCTGTCTTTTTTGTAACAGGCAGCCCAGAACTGGACACAGTACTCCAGGTGAGACTCCACCAGAGCAGAGTAGAGGGGGAGGATCACCTCCCTTCACCTGCTGGCAACACTCTTTTTAATGCACCCCAAGATCCCATTGTCCTTCTTGGCCACCAGGGCACACTGCTAGGTCATGGCCAACCTGTTGTTCACCAGATTTGGCTGAAAACAGCAGAACAGAAATTTTGGTTTAGTGAAAGGCTTTTTCCCTCAGTGCGTGTAAGCATTGTTGCAACCTGAGCCTCAAGCAGTTGCTAATTCAATTTACAGTGTTGAATAGAGGATCATACTGGGACTGCGTAGGATGGAAGGAAGCTTTGGTCTGAAATGGTTGACGTGTTTAATAGTGAGACTCACTTAAGAAATGCGTATGCACATCAGAATTGCTAACATCAGTCATATCAATTTATGTTCTAACAGGGAATCTCGTATCTTGTGACTAATACAATTAGATGTGGTGTACTGCAGACTGGGAATTTAGGAGCACTGACAGAACAGTTACTCCATTTAACTCAGCAGAGGAAGTCTGCTGTAAGGAGCTTGCTTTGGTGGGTGGGGTGGGGATGGGGTAGACTCGATAATCTCTAGAGGTCCCTTCCAACCCCTACAATTTTATCTTTCTGTGATAACTGTCCTTATCCAATGTTTTTGGGTTTTTTGGCCCAAGGGGCAATCATCCTCACCTGCCTAGTATAACCAGATCAAGAATAATGAATAAATGAACTCCCTGAGAGAAGTAACAGTCATAGTAATGCTGTAACAATGCTGTGACTCTACTCTTATAAAATTTGCAGCAGCTTTTGAACTGAGTCTGAAGTCTCATTTCCAAGGCGACGCATGACTAAGTCAAGGCATGAAGTACTTCTCAGTAGTTGAACTTCACCTTAAAGCCATTCTCTTTCAAAGTGCTTGTTTTCTTTCCATTAAGTATTGGCAGATATCAAGACTATGGAGACTTATTCTCTGTTAAAAAAAAATCTCTGATTCACAACAAAAATCTCAGTGATACACATTGATGCTTTATTAGCATAATCTGCTTAATTTCATTTCAGTCCTTGAATCATGATTATTATACAGTGTATAAACCAATTCCAGCTTCAACAAACTCAATGAAAATGTAACTGTTTATCAGGAAAATTTAGTGCTAATTGGTACATGTAAAGAAAAATAATAATAATAAAAACCCACGAGGCTGGAAGGCTTTAAGGAATTACCTAGAATATGCCCCTGTGAAAAGATGATCAAAAATACCCAGAACGTCCCTGAAAAACATCAACCTAATTGTTTTTAATTTCTCCAAAGGAGAAAATTCTTCAGTCCTCTTGGGGGTATGTGTTTATTTCAGTGTATAACTGTGTATAACATTAAAAACTATTTTGGAGCAGCTAACCTAAATCTCCCTTGCTTTAAATTCAACTCATCTCTCTGAGCCTTGTTTACAAGGTTTTATTTTTCAAGTTTGTTATCATCCTTCTTATTCTCCTAGAGAACAAGCACTGGAGATGGGGTCTAGTCAGTTCCAACTACAGTAAAACAATTGTTCCTGCCATGTCTGTATGCTTGTCCTTTCAAATACATCAGGGTATTTCTTATTTTGACAGAGAAATCATGTGGTGAAAGAAGAGACAAAAACATTCTTCACTGCAGATCCCACAGTTTCTTCTGTGGATCTATGCCATGTTATGCTCTGTACTTGGGCAGATGATGTCTGCTTCTTAAAAATATTAATAATATATTTCAGTAATTTTATCCAACCTATATAATTCCATGTGTCCTATCATTTAGAATAGTGTGAAAAGCCCCTTATATAAAGATAAATTCCATTTTTCTCTGTCAATCATTAATCCAGATAACCAGTAAAAGGAGGAAACTGAGTCAACATAACCTAACTAATTTTTGACAGTTGGCAGATTTCAGTAACCTTATTTTCATCTGGACTCTTACAGACCTCATGGCTTTTAACATCATGTATCTAGTAAGCTGATGAGCATATTACTTCTTTTCCCCTCTTTTATGTGCATATTATACTTGCCTGTCGCCAGTTCACTGATTAGTCCCTGTTCTAATCAAGCTTCTAATGATATTTTCTAGCATCAAGCTGGATAGCATTTTAAGCAGGAGTGAATTTGAACAGCCTGCGCCAAGTTGAACGCATCTGTTCTTTTTCTGAATACTTTGAAAACCATTTCAAAACCTATTTAACTCATATGCCTGATTGCTTATCAAAATTAAGTGCATTCGCTATTTATATTGTGAATTCAGAACCAAAGAAGAAATGGTCTAGGTTTCTTTAGGCTTTTCATGAAGTTATTTACTCCTGTTTCTTCTTTTGTGTGAGTCCACTAAGGACTGGAGGTGTTTAGAAGGCTCCTAATGCAGCCCCTTTGATTTCCTATAGTGATTTCCAACTTTTCTCAAAATTGGAGTAATTTATATTTTATCATAGCCTTTACTTTTGGTAACTTTGCCATTTATCCTGAAATACTATCCTAGTATTATCTTTTTATGTTTCTTCATTTATTGAAGTCTGCTTATTTTGAAGCCCATTATTTTAGTTCCTTACTCTGACTTCCCATATTTAACCTTGGGATACAAAACAACCCCCTCTTATCCTTCCTGCTGTTTGTCACAGTTTGCCAGTATGTACTGTATGAAAAAACAAACAAACAATCAAAAAAACAAAAAAACCCAGCAGCAACAAAACCAAGAAAACATTTTTCCAAGTAGAACTATTCTGGCCTATTAGTAAAACCCCACGTCTACCAACTTATATGTGGTTTTAATTAATTAATTAATTAATTTAATTTATTAATCAATTTATTTCTGCCTACAAATTTAATTCCATTTTTTCAATCTTCCAAGTCCTGTGTGGTACAAGGGTTCCCGCTGAAAAAAAAAAAAAAAAAGCATTTATCTTGTAAATGTTTCAAGACATTTCTGGGAGCTTTGATGACCAAGTTGAAACACCTGAAGTCATTGTATAGACTGACATCTTGATCGAGTATTTGTACTTGGAAGGTAGTTGGAACGCAAAGGGGAAGATGATGCCAAAGTTGAAGGTAAATCATTATCAGCATTCCTTGAATGCTTTTCCTGCCACTTATATCTCTTAGTATCTCCCACTACTTCCAATGTCCAACCAAGACCTTATGTGATGTTTCAAAACCTGAGCAGTTTGTCATGTGATGCACATGGAATGTATGAAATAATTTCAGGAAAAGCTGGCTAATGTCATAGACTCCAGCACCTACCAGAGCCTTGAGGCAATTCTCCCCAAACAGTTCAGTTAACGCAAGCATTTTAGCAGCACGAGATGACTTTTCAACATCAGGAGAAGGCATTTAATGGAGCACACGCCAGAACAGTGAATGTTTTAAATCAGAGAATACTCAGACAATCAGGATAGAATTAGGAGAACTGCCTCAACCTTACTTGAGAGGTGGGGGGTTCTCCACCAACGGAGCTTGGATGCTTCAAGGAAAAGAGGAATTTCCCCTCTCTGTCAAGGCAAAGGCAGCTTTTGCAGAACAGATGCAGAGTGAGTACTCTCCCAATCTTATCTGAGTGTAAAACATAGCGCAGGTATTGCCCATCCAATCCAGCAGCAAAAATGTGGTGCTCTGTGAAACAAAGCTGCAAACTCTCTGTGTCACATCAACATGGACCTTGTGTGGCTGAAGTATCACAGATGCCTCACTCATCCCCTGTGCCACATACTCAGCATCTCCTGCCTGTTGGCCTGTACAATGGATGCCTTGCTCCCTGGCTGGTTTTGAGCCACTGAGGGGCTTGGCCATGCTCACATGCTGGCTGACCAGCTGTCTGCCACCCTTCCCTCTGTGGATACTCTTGTTTGGTACCCGCTGTGAATTGTATGATGCCATTTGTCAAATTTGACTGAAAGTGGCTAGTGGGCTTATAAAGCTATTGAGGAGGAGGGACTGACAAACTGCTTAACAGATGAACGGGCAGATGGACAGTAAGTGTGACTGCTTAATTCTCCCTTTTGTAGGAAGCTACTCTTAAAATAATACAAAGTGAGACAATTTTTTATTTTTTTTTAGTTTTACTGGGGACATTCATCAAAATGGAAAACTGTGAAAACCTCTCTCTATTTTTATATTTTTCTGCAGAGAGAAAAATAACAAAAGAAAGAAACAGATATATAGAACCGAAGTAGCACATTAGTTTGCAACTAAGCTGATGAGTTGCCTTGTAGTTACTACAAATTATACTATAGCACTATATGTGATTACAGGGTAAAGGACTCTTGTACTACATCTCCTACCACTATGGCACTTGCCACTCTGTTCCTGCCTGAGAGAAGTGCAGCAAGGCAGAGACCAGAGAGAAGGGAGGGGATGGGTGAAGGTTCAGGAGGTATCTGGAGAGAGGGTAAGGAAATTTAATTTAAATGGAAAAAAAACAAAAAAACAAATCTCCTGAAAGTTAGATGAAAATGTCTATGACCTAACAGAATGAGTCCGGTGCTCCAATATGTAGGTAGCATGTCTGTATGCCTGCTTTAGGTATTTGTGCAGTGCCTAAATGCCAAAAGCAGTAATTAAAATTTATATAAAGATTCTGGTCTTATCTAACAGGGATGATTCACCAGCAGCCATGGGACCTGTCAGAGAAGATTGATGGAGAACTTTCAAAGACCCTTGTGTACCCAGAGCATTGTATGAAGGGTAGACTGAGATCTTTCATCTGAGGCAAAGGGAAATATATTATGTACTGCGCATTCATTTCAATTGCATACTTTAATCTATGGGAATTCTAGGTCTTGTTTTGAGCTTCAAGATTAAAAATATCTGCCTTTATCAAAGATCATGGCTTATGAGTTGTGTCAAAAACTCTGTTCATTCAAAGTATATGCTTAATTACACATCATTTTTTGTTTCCTCCGGTGAGTTATTGTCTTTACTGTCTTTGATTCAATATATTCTGCAGCAGCAGCAGGTTAGAAACTCCACCCTTGCAGAAGTAAGCCTGACCAGCTCCCTGCTTGGCCAAATGGGAACTTTTAATAACACTACCTGCAAAATTCAATTTTGGATAGGAGTAATCACAGAGAGGCAAAAGTACTTGGCTTTTCTTTCACGGAAACCAATATGAATTAGTGTTATCTACTTATATGTGGGATCAGGAGCAAGTGAAAATTGCTCATGGTAATGTAACTGATTGCCACTGTCTTCACAAATATCTTTCACTGGTGTTTTCTGTATTACCTCTGTATAGCAAAGGCTAGTCATGTGTGTCAGTGGCTGGCGTTAGCTCTTTGTATAGCTTTGCTAGGATAAAACTGACAGTGCTGCAAAAGGCCTTGGTGGTATCTGAGTGAAACAGTGGAAAAAAGAAGTCAGTCAAGGTACTCTCAGACAAACTCTTTCCTAATATATGCTGTTGCCCAGGGGAGCACTATACCAAGGCTGTCGGTCTGTCAAAGATAACATTACTTCAGTTAAACTTGCTCATAATTCTTTACTAAGGAGAGATTTGCGTGCAGTATGTCCAGATAATTAATGCCAGCTGTACTTATTTCTCAGAAACTGGTTTATTCTTTCAACTTCACCTCTTTTTTTATCATATTTCTTTCCATCTCCTTTATTTACTTCAATTTTCTATTACCATCATCTCTTCTAATTTTTTCTTCACTTGATTTGTGGCATTCCAGTAAAACTTTGCTGAAGGGTATCATCAGTTTGCCTCACAGATTCCTGATGCAATTTGTGGGGCCTTCTTTTTGCAAGCACAATCATAATGATGGAGTGGGCCATCATACATCATATGCCATTACTCCTCAGACAGGATACAGGTCATGATTGTTTTGGCATTCTTCTCTGCACCCACCATAGAGCTGCTCAGCTCTGCTGAATACACACCTTTCTGATTTCTTCCTGGCACATAGTCCACTCAGAATTTTCTGTTCTGTCATTTATGTGGAGACTTAATGACAACAGACTATAAAGGGGACTGCACTGAGCGTTTCTGTCTTTCAAAACTTTGTGTTTTTACTGTTATGACCCAATTTAACCAAATTTCAGAATAGCTATAGAATATAGAATAGCTATAGAAAATATGTAAGGTGACTTCAGACTCCAGGCAGAGATTTAAAGTCAAGAAGGAAGGAAGACTCATGTTTTTTAGCTTATAACTTGAACATATATTTAATTTGGAAGTCATTGAGGGACAATAAAAATAGGGTCTCATGGGGTTACTTTCAGTCATTTTTCAGACTAGAACAATGTTTTGGGCCTGATGCTTCATATCTGAAGCAGCCTCATTGATCTCAGTGAGCTTTGTCAACCAGACATGTGCAGTGTTATGACAAAGTGAAATTGTCTAGATGTTCCTTGTGCAAATCAGCCCAGTGCTTCCTCCAGAGGGGAAATTAACAACGGCACAAGCTCAAACAAAATGTAACACTGAGGACAAGAAGGGAATGAAGAGGCATATTTTCTGCAGCTGTTCAGGGAGGAAGATAACAAAATAAGAAAGCAGAGGAATTTGCTTTTTCCTTGTTTTCACTTATCTCTGGTTGTTCCTGCTAAGGGGAACAATCTTATGCTATTCTTTTCTTTCAGTCTCATGCACACTTACTTCCAACAAGATATATTTGCTGAAGCCCAGAGTAAACGTAGGATTGCTTCTCATTTACTTCCCCTGCAAAGCCTACAAAATGCAAGAGAAAATGGGGGAAAATTATGCCAAACTTCCCTTATCTTTGACTGAAGTTAAAATTAATTTATTTGCCAAAAATAATCCCTCCAAAGTAGAAAGACATTCTTCAAGTATTCAATGAAAGAAGTCAACATTCGTAAATTTGAAATGGTCTTTTAAAACAAACCATTTTTTATTGCCATGGTTTCAAAGAAATTTACCCTTCATTGTGAATTTCAGCTCAAAATAGAATATATTATGGTGGAAGATAACTTGTAGTTTCAACATGCATTGAATCAAGAAAAGGCTGAGTTATCTGTCCTTAAGTTTTAAAGAAAACTGCAGGCACAACAAAAGCATTAGTGGAAGAAATTTATTTTTGGAAAGATGAAAAAGAGAGAAAATATTTATTTTTTCTTCCAAGATGAAAGTGTTTAAGGACACAGAAAGCAATCCACAAAACAAACAATATGTCCTGTATGGATTTTTGCTCACATTTCTGCAGGGCTAAGCCACTTTAAACTGAGATGCATCTTTTTTTATATGTAGTCTGGGCATCTACACAAAACGAGATAGATTTGGAGTCAACAGTTTCATGTGGCACACCAAGCTTCCCATTCAATATACACCTCCTTCCACAGCAGCCTGTAGGATGCAGTTTTTCAGATCAACATCTGAAGGTTCCTTTTTTTTTTTTTTGTAGAAGGAATTTGTCTTTGGCTAAGTCTATGTTAGCGAATTCATTTTGCTGATGATTGCTCTCTTCTGAAGGCAAACCTCCAGGAGAAGGTGTAGATCCATACTTGCATACTGTCAGCACCCAGAACAAGATGGATGCCAGTGATGTGTCTTTTGGGGTGGCCCTCAGCAGTCCTGATCTGACTTTCTTTACCAGTTCACATGTATCCGTAATATCTTTCATGACAAAGCCTGATGTTTTCATGGCTGCATTCCTGTAAGTTCCAGTGCCATCATAACGTAAGTGATTGAGATTACAACAGCTTCAAGTAAGGCCTAGTGCTGAAAGTCTGCACTAAAGCCTTGCCATAGAATGATAGAACCACCAAAGTTGCGAAAGACCTCCAAGACCATCTAGTCCAATCATAATACATGTTTGTTCTCAAATGTATTTGTTTTGAATGTATAATGAAACACATAGGGGCATTGCTAGTTCAAAATGTCCTTGCTTTTTCGGATGTATAGGTACCATAAATACTACTGGGAATGTGTCATTTGCAACTGTTTTTATAGTTCACACATATCATCACACCCATTCATTTAGGCCCTTTCTCTGTAGCTGGTGTAAAGGGCTGGGAGAAATTTTACAAAATGACCAACTTAAGCTTTTTTTCTTTTTTTTTTTTCTTATTTTTTAATGTTTGTGCAACTAGGTAATTTTGCATGTTTTTAAACGATAGATGAGAATGCTACACTGTTAAGGCTTTCCGACAGAGAAAGCATGCAGTAAACATTAATCTGAAAACAGAAGACAGGGACTCCTCTGAGATGGACCTTTCTGACTTGCCTATAAGTAATGGTCATCAGAGCCCCCCCATATCCCCTCTGAGGTGTGGTTGTTTGGGGGACTGTGCACCTTCACTAATCCTGAGCTTCTTGCCCTGGTGCCTGAGTTTGCAGGCTGGGTGTTTTGGTCTCTGGATGCTGAAGGCAACAGAGGAAGGAAAATGGTCGCTTAGATGCTCAGACAGGATACTACCTGGAGTCCTGTCCTCTCTGGAGGGCATCATCTGATACCCCACTTAACTGGAGTCCCTTGACTAGCCCATCTGGGCTGCTGCACTTGGGCCTTGGTAACTCCAGGTTCTTGCTATCACTCATTTCCTAAGGTCTATAATTATAGCTCAGGAAATCAACCTGAGCACATCCGATAAAATGACACCATATTGCCTAAGAATAAATTTTCCTATTTCGTTTGAGAGGCAAATCTATTTGAATAATCTGATGAAATTTACGTAAAATACAAGATTAAAACAATGAGTGAGATAATATACTAAAGGAAAATAAAAGAAGGAAGGGTAAAAGCCAGAGGAAAAGGTCTTAAAAGAACTGCTTAGGCCAAGTTGTTTGATAGTAAAGGTAATAAAGAAAAAGAAGTGTACCATTTTAAATGACAGTGGTGTCAGACAAGGACAATGTGTGTTGAATGGGAGAAGGATGAAGAGATCAGAGCAGACACACAGAATTTAGGCCACATCATGAAGTAATTTATCAATGCTTCTTTTTTATTCTTAAAACATGACAAAAAAGAAGACAGAATACTTCTTTTCCAGCCTCGCAGTGGCTTGGTCTGGTCTGGGAAACTTTTGGAAGAAAGTGACTGAAATGCTATTTCCCTTCTAAAACTTCAGTCTTCATTTTTTCACAGACTTTTTGTCAAGCCAGATATATGCAGCCCCATGTAGTTTGGAGGAAACAGATCCACCACATCTGACAGCAGAAAGTTTCACAGGGAGGAAGAGAGCCAAATGGGCTTTCTTCTCTCACTCAATGATCTCTTGAGGTCTCTTTCAACCCCTGCGATTCTGTGAAGCGTAGTTTGTCTAAAATCAGGAATTGTCACTTGGGAAATGACAAGATCTGCTTTCATCTTAACCTTTTATTTTGCTAGAGAAAGGTTATTGTCTAGTGCATCTCCCAGAGCTAAGCTGCAAATGGAACAACATACACCCTGAGGCCTGTAACAGATTTTAGTTTCCTCTGTTTTCCAGTACTTCCACTTTCAAGTTATAGATGCAAATATTAGGATGGAATCCCAGTATACCCTTTGAATTCTGTTGCAGTTGAAGTATCTCCCTTCAAACACATGAATTCATGAGGAATTTTCCTTATACTATGTTTCTGAAGCTTTTGACTTTCGTCTACTCGTAGTTCCTGCCTGTTTTCCTAAGGACTTGTTTAGAGGAGATGTGGGGTGTTTCATAGAGAAAGAGTCACAATTTTGAAACTTTTTAGATGATCTAATTTATACATTCTTATCAAGGAGTTGCAGAATTTTTTGTAAAACTTGTTGAAAGACTGGAAATTATGGAAAACAGAGAATGGAAAAATATTCTTTAATTACGAAATGAGAGACACCAGTTATCCTCTTAATTTTGTGTAGTGCAGCATTATGAAGGAGTGCTGACAGACAAGACGATGCAGCTGAATTTTAAGCCTTATCCATGCAAGTTTTTTCCTGCAACACTACAAGTTATCTAGGAAATTAAACCTTGTTGATTTTCATGTTTCTATTTACTGCAGTATAATGTAAACCTCCTGTAACATTTTTGCTCATAAAGTCAACCACAGAGTGGTGTTTGTTTGGTGACTGAAATGTGGTCAAGAGTAAATGATTGTTTTGGGTGTCCGAGCATCTGGGGAAAAGAGAACAAGCAGCTTCAGACACAGCTATAATCAAAAACCTGAATGCTAGAAATGAGATTGCTTCAAATGAAGCCCAGCTGTCTGTGTTCATTGTGATTTATGTCACTCACAGCATCACAATTCCTACCACTTTATAAATCAGTAGTGCTTCTGAATCAACAGCGTAGTGAAAGGCAAGCCAAGAACTTTGTTGGCTCTTGTTTCTTTGATAGTATTGACTTCCATCCAGCTGGAGAGGTTTCCTTGCAATATGGGCTGGGAGGACAGCAAGTGGATTCTGCTCAGTCCTGCCTTGTGAAGCCACATGCAGCTGAGCAGCCTTGGGGGTAAATTGCTACTGGGACTGGAGCTTCACATCCAAGTCTAGAAAAATGATATTAGCTCTACTCTATCCCAAGTTGCCTACAGTCATCTATGAACATAGCCGCTTGTTGCGCTGAGTAGAAGACTCCTCCCATCTCAAAGATAATTTGTGTTTTACAGATGGGGAAGTGAGTGTCTCAGGTGTGCTGCTGAAAAAGTTGTCTAAAAAAGCAGGCATTAATTCCATATATTTTCCATCAAGCCCCCGTGCTCAGTCTTTGGCAGCCTCAGTGCAGGATGGTCTGCATGGGCTTGGAGGCCTGGCCGAACCCTTCTGTGCTGCTTTGTTCCATTTAACACACAATGTGTGTTTGGCTTTTCTGATAAGTGAATGATGGATGTTACAGTGATCGTTGTTGAAGAGCAGCAAGGTTTTTCACCTCATCAAGCAGCTGTAGAAATGTGGCATAAAGTAAGAGAGAAAACTATGAACATTAGAAGTGTAAATTGATTGTGATAGACTTTATTATCCTTTGAGACTCTAATAGCACTATTTTTTTAGCAGTTTGCTTTGCTGACTGATCATATGAAATAAAGTAATTACTATCCAGGTAACATTCATTGCAAAATAAAAATCTAAGGGAAATGATTTGTTTACAGTTCTCAACATCTTTGCAGAACATAGCGATATTCTCAGCAGAGCTGAAAGATGTGGCACTAAAACCAGGGAGATAACAAGTTTACTGTCCTGAATACGTACATTTATGAACCATAAAAAAAACAGCTTTTAATTTGTAGACATCTCTGCGAGACAAGAAAAAAAAAATGCACAAGGTGCACATCTGAAGAACACCAACAAGGAGAATGTGATGTAGCTATGAAAACAGAGCTCCTAACAGTGCCCTTCAACATGCAGTAAACAAGATTTAGAAAAACAAAACCGGGAAGAGGTCTGAACTGCAGATGTATTGCTGTGACTACTGAGACGGATATTATTACTCAGTAGCAGTTTAAACTTCCCTAAGCTGAACTGAACTGTGAGGGAAGATCAGCTTCCAGAAGCTGCTGTAAACAGCAGTGGGAGGTGGGAAGTGCTCGGGCCTGATCTATGAGAGCAAGTTGCCTTCAAGAGCACACTGTGCTGTCTGCAGGTAATACTCAATACTCCATTTCAGCTGGAGCTCACTCTGGCTGCATTTTTCTCTTCACCTGTTCTCTGTCTATTAAGTCTCTATCAGTTTTCCATTCATGATGCCTACTGTAATCGTGTCCATTATTCATCTCTGAATCTCAGAATGGCTGAGACGGGCAGGGTTCTCCAGCCCAACTCCCCACTCCAGCAACACCACCCAGAGCAGGGTACCCAGACCCACATCCAAGTGGCTTCTGGAAATCTCCAAGGAGGAGACCTTACAGCCTCTGGTAAGTCTGTGCCAGTGCTTTGTCCCCTGCACAGCACAGAAGTTCTTCTGGTGTTCAGAGGAAACCTCCTGTGCCCAAGGTTGTGCCCACCATGTCTTGGCCTGGCTCTGGTAACCACACCAGAAGTAACCATTGACTCCAGATATCATAGAATCACACAGAATCACAGTATCACAGAATTGTAGGGACTGGGAGGAACCTCTAGAGATCAACTAGTCCACTCCCAAAGCAGGCTTCCTGGCCCAGGTTGCACAGGTAGGCGTCCAGGTGGGTCTTGAACGTCTCCAGAGGAAATTCCACAACCTCTCTGGACAACCTGTTCCAGTGTCCCATCACCTTTACTATGAAGAAGTTCCCATACACGTTTGTTGTGGAAATTCCTATGCTTCAGTTTGTGGCTATTTCCTCTTGTCCTAAACCACACACTGCTGAGTAGAGTCTGGCCTCATCCCTTTGCCTCCTACTCCTTGGATGTCTGTAGATGTGGATCAGATTCCCTCTCAGTCATCTTTTTTCAAGGCTAAACAGACCAACAGACCTCATAAGAGACGTGTTCCACGCCCTTTGTCATCTCTGTGGCCATCTCCTGGACTCTTTCAAGGAGATCCCTGTCTTTTTTATATCAGGGAGCCTGGAACTGGACACAATAAACCAGGTGAGGCCTCACTAGGGAAGAGTAGAGGGGGAGGATCACCTCCCTTGGCCTGCTGGCCACGCTTTTTGCAATGTACCCCAGGTTCCCATTGGCCTTCTTGGTCACCAGGGCACACTGCTGGCTCATGGCCAGCCTGTTATTCAGCAGGACACCCAGGTCCCTCTCCTCAGAGCTCCTCTCCAGCAGATCATCCACCAGCCTGTACCAGTGCATGCAATTATTCCTCCCTAGGTGCAAGACTCTACACTTGCTAATATGAAACCTCATCCGACTCCTCTCTGTCCAACTCTCCAGCCTGTCCAGGTTTTGCTGAATTGCAGCACAACTTTCTGGTGTGTCAGCCGTTCCTCCCAGCTTTGTATCATCAGCAAACTTGCTGAGAGTGGACTCTATTCCCTCATCAAGGTTATTGATGAAGATGTTGAACAGGACTGGACCCAACACCGACTCCTGAGGAGCACCATTAAGTATAGGCCTCCAACTGGACTCTGTGCCACCAATCGCAGTCCTCTTAGCTTTGCCAGTCAACCAGCTCTCAATGAGTGGAATAAACTACAGTGACGGAAATGGTGCCAGTAGGTTTTGCAGCTGCCAAACTGGGAGGCTCTAAAAGGAAATAGCTTTGAAAGTGCACAGAGGGAAGTCCAGACTAAGAGTTAGTTTGGTGATAGGGGAAAACAGGCTTCTGTAATTAGTTTTAATGAAATATAATAAATAAAGAACAATATCTCCCTAGCTTCTGGAATTGAAGGAATAATCAAATCTGAAACAAACAACAGTTGAAACTCTGACTTAAATGGAAAGGAATATTTATTTTGTGAAGGTTGCACTCTGTCAGAGTGTGCAGCTGTCTTAGTGGCCAGGGAAATGGTCATTAGATGAGCTAATACTCGCAGAAAGGGCAAGGGAATCAAATGTCACATTTCCTTTCAAAACATCCTAGGAATAATACGTTGGTGAATCTCATGTCAGTATTGAGTAAATAAGAAGTAGTAATCGAGAATAAAACAACTACAAAACATAATATCTTAGGAGATATCAGTAGGATTTTCATGGTAGAAATGTATGACTGTTTAACCCCTTAATACGTTGAACTACTAAACAAAATAATGAAGAATAAAGAATTTATCTTTCAAAAATCCTCAGACAGGGGGTTTTGTAAGATGTTATTAAAGTCACTAGCTATACATAAAGTGAGATGTACAGTTTTCCTGCAGGGTTAAGCACTTCTATTGAGTTGCTGAAATTCAAGAGAGTTTGTGTGGAAAGCCTAAAGCAATAGTTATTCCACCAACATTAATCTAAAGAGAAGCAAATAGTATCAGCAAAAGGAGCTTTCTCCCTTCCTCTGGTATAATTGTTTCACATCCCTGTTACCACATGTTCTGTACTCGCAGTTACTATGCTTTCAATTACCAGGCTATATGTACAGCTCTTTTCATCTTAGCTAAGCTTTAGCTGTCTAAATGTCTTTGTGCTGGTTTTGTACATGAAACAACATTGTTTTGGGTAATTTCATCTATAATTTTTTTTCCTGATAGAAAGAGATGAGACAGAAAAACAACACATCTATCTGCTTTAATTTTTAGCATCTTTTATTTCCTGTATCATCCTAGAGGCACTGTGCTCTGACTCCCACAAATAGAACTCATCTCACTAGGGGTTCTTCTTGGTCCAGTATTGCTCAGTTTTGGACAAATTATAAAATTATTGTTCTCTGAGGAAAAAGGTGTGAATATTACTTGTAGCAGGGGCTGCACTGCCATTCTTGTGTTTTTATAATCTGTTTTTTGCAATCTCTTAGGCCCTGCAGAGGAGATCTGTCCTTCATGGGGGAAAAAGTTAGATATAAGGGCTTTGGCATGGTTAAGATAAATAATCTTGTAATACTGTAGTGCTGCTGTGACAACTCGTGTCCTCCCTCCCTCCCTCCCTTCCTCCCTTCCTCCCTTCCTTTCCTCCCTTCCTTTACTCCCTTTTTTCCTTCCTTCCTTTCCTCCCTCCCTCCCTCCCTCCTTCCTTCCTTTCCTTCCTTTCCTTCCTTCCTTTACTTCCTCTCTTCTTCTCTTGATGATTATTTGTCTTTTTCTCTTATTTTTATTTTCTCCTGTTTAGTCATGTTCAAATCCTATGTCAACAACTACTGATATTTATTTTTATGAGATGCAGTTTTGGGTAGTCATCCTTCCCAGACAACAGAAATAAATCCCAAACCAAATACTGCTGAACTCCCACTTAAAAAAAAAGTTTTGTTGCTCTGTAAGACTTTAGCTTTCTTTGGAATGCTTGGCTCGTAAGTTGAGTGACTTTGTTTTTTTTTTTTAAAGTTTTTTTTTTTCCCAGGTTTTATTATAACAGTCAATTAAACTAATCCTGAAGAATCATTAATTGGAAATTTGTTACTGTGGATACAGGTTAGAAAAAAACTCAAACATCAGAAAGCCAAAAAGTCACACACAGACACAAGTCAAAACATCCCCAAACAATTTCACCAGAGCTTAAAATGAGAAGAAGCAAAATTCTTGCCTTGTAATAGCTGATGCTGAAGTTACAGATAGAAGTACAAAAAAAAGTGGAAATAAGATATTTTTCATATTCTAATAGTAAGAATAACATAATTTTCTGAATAAGAAACAGTTCTATTAAAAAAGAAAAATAAATGACTTTAGTGGTGAAATAATCTGTAAATAATGAACCAATTTTTTACAATTCTGTATATTTTGGGTTTATTGTTGTTGTGGGGAAGCACCCTCATGGATGCTCTCACACAAATTGAAATATAACTCCGACAAAGTAATGGGGTTCCTTTTATTTTTATTTTTCCCTTTTGTGTTTTAGAGTTTTTCATGCTAGTTTTTCCCAAGTCATCATCAATACAGAAGTGCAATATTGCAGAAAAGGAAAAACTTTTTTGAAATCAATTTCAGTGGAAAATCTGTGCAGATTATAAGCAGTGTGTGAGCCCTGCACCAAGTCCCAGGATCAGTGGGACTGTGGTGGCAACAACAATGGCCACGGCATTTGTGGCAGCAGCTGGTGGAGGGACATGTGTTCCTTTTGGTGTGTAGATGTGAGTCACAGCTTCTTGTGTCACCTCAGAAAGCTGCGATCTCTACTGGGCAGGGAAATGGGGTCTATGTCCCCCCACCAGGAAAAAGAAGGAAAACCATTGGAGGTGGTTTTGTCCTGCTGGCAGCCTCTAATCAAGGGTGAGCCATTAATGAGTCAGCCCAGGGGCAGGTAGGTTGGCTCTGTGCCTTGGACCAAGCTTCTATAAAAGCCTTTTCCATTTCCACTGCTCACCTGAGGAGTTAATTAGGGAGACAACCATGTTTCTGTGTTCTGTAGCACTTAATGATCCCCAAAATGCAAATAAAGAGAGAACTACAGCTGTTTAAAATATTCCTGCTGCTACGTTATTAAGTACAAGGGGACAAACATAAGGGCAGGAAGCCTCTGATTAAGAGCAGGTTTGTATGGAGCGCGTGACTCAAACATTGGTATTGTTTGAACTCAACTTTGGCTCAATCTTAGCCCTGCCCATGAGGCTGGGCATGTGCCTGAATATTTCATGCATCTGTGTTCTTTTAATCAAACATGGTGCAAAATCCATCTGATGTACAGGTTTTAGGGCTTATATCTGTATGAATTAAAACTGTGTTTGTTGGGGACTACTACATGATGCCATGGACTCTAGAAAATATGGTTGAGTAGACTGGAGACAAATGGAGTTCACTTACTGTCTCTTCCATATTTGCTGTGTGTAATGTGGAATGAAGAATCAGACTGGAAAAAAATATTTTATTTTTTGAACACAGGACTTTTTCAAGCATCTTCATGGATCCCACTTTGAAAGAATGACAGTGACACAGCTAGTGCTCTGGGAAAGAGGTGTGCTAGTCCTATTAAAGAAAGAAAAATGGAAACTGAAAGAGCTCAAGTGTTACAAGATCTTGCCTGGAGCAACTGTACTTTATGATGCATGTTTGGATGCCTGTGTGCTATCAGACTACAAATATTGTAAATCCCATGCTTTCCATCATCTGCCCACATAAAATATATACTTTGCATCAATGAAATAGTTCTAAATTCAGTCAGCCACAGGCAAGAAAGGTGAGACAGGAAGATTTTACTCTTATCTAACCCATCGAAGTATATATGAAAGACTAGAGAAAAGGATGTTTTCTAGGGCTATTCGTAACATCATGGAATCATAGAATCATATAATCATTTGAGTTGGAAGGAACCCTTAAAGGCTGCTTATTCCAACTCCCCTGCAATGAACAGAGACATCTACAACTTGATCATGTTGCTCAAAGACCTTGAATGTCTCCAGGGACGAGGCATCCACCACCTCTCTGGGCAACCCGTTTCAGTGCCTCACCACAATTATCATAAGAAAACTTTTTTCTTGTATCCAATCTAAATCTCCTCTCTTTCAGTTTGAAATCATTTCTTGTTATATCACAATAGGCCTTGCTAAAGAGTCTGTTCCCTTCCTTATAGCCCCCCTTTAGATAATGACAGGACCCTATCAGGTCTCTCTGGAGCCTTCTCTTCTCCAGGCTGAACAGCCTGTCCTCACAGGGTAGTTGTTACATGTTTTGCATCATTTCTGAGGCCCTCCTCTGGACATGCTCCAACACATCCATGTCTCTCCTATGCCGAGGACTCCACATCTGGACACAGTACTCCAGGTGTGGTCTCACCAAAGGGTGATCAGAGGGTCAGGGTCACCTCCCTCACCCTGCTGGCCACAATTCTTATGATGCAGCCCAGGACACAGTAGTCTTTCACGGCTGCATGGGCATGTTGCTGGCTTGTGTCCAGCTTCCCATCCACCAGTACCCCCAAGTCTTTTTTGACAGGGCTGTGTTTCATCCTTTTTTACTTATAATGGGGACTGCCACGGCCCAGCACTCATGAAGTTTACCAGGGTCCACTGTTTGAGCATGTCTAGGTCTCTCTGAATGGCATCCCGTCCCCTGGGCATGTCTACCACACCACACAGCTTGATGTCACCTGCAAACTTGCAGAGGGTGCACTTGATCTCTCTAGTGACGTCACTGATGAAGATGATGAACACTGTTTAATAAACAGTGTTTCCCAGTACTGACCTCATCACTAATCTCCATCCAGACATTGAACCATTGACCACCACTCTCTGGGTATGATCTTGCAACCAGTTAATTGTCCACTGAACAGTCCATCCATCATATCCATATCATTCTGTGGTATAGCAAAGCATTAAAATAATATTTCCTCTGATACTCCAGGTGAGCTTGGGAGATTTATTCCTTAAATGACTCCACTCCTTAAAGACACTGGCAAAAGGTGATGCTAGTCAAGGAACAAGCTGTTGGGAAACTTGGATTTGTGTTATGAAGAGGCTGGCCAATACATAATTTGCACAGCTCAGTTCAGCAGTGTGGAATCCCATAGAAGTGCTGATCTGTACTGAGCACATTGCAGTAGTGCTGATGGTGTTCTCCAAGCATCTGGAGCATCATGCTGTGTGTAGGCATCATGCTGCAGTCTTTGGCCTCTCTGTCTCCAGTGCCACTGCAGTATAGATACATCTGTTTTAGTTCTACCTTTCTAAGCACTTAGCTGTGAATCAGAAAATGTTACAGCAAATAACTAAAGGCAACATTGCTGAGGTGTGAATAGCAAAGTCCTTACAGCATCATCTCAGTGCAAATCGTACTGAGGCCATTAAAAAGACACAGTATACCAGCATGAAATGTCACTCTGTAATATCAGGTAAATAATAAAATTATAGATTCATAAAAACTCTTAAGGAAAAGGACTAGAACAGTCTTGTGTTTTTTTCTGGGTATTGTTTCCTCTTTATGCTGCTCTCATTCATATGACTTTCTTGTGCCTCTTAGCAGTTTTTTCTTGATGTTGTGAGTCTAATACTATAATACCAAGAAATAAAACACAGAAAAATACATTCCTTGGTACCTGAATTTAAAAAATGGGGAAGGAAAAAAAAAGCTGTTCTGGAGGATTGTTTTGCTGCTAGGCTATTCATTCAAAAGCAGTCAAACATTTGGCCCTGTTCCAGTGACCCCTGCAATCCAAGCAAAGCAGGAGCTGAGTTTTTACAGAGCTGAAGAGCAGTTTGGTGGTTCAGCTGGAATTAATCTAATGATTTTATCCAAGGTTTCAAGTGACAAGAATTCATTCTTCAGTGGGAGCTTGTATTCATCATTGTTTTACCACACCTATTGCCCCATTATGTGAACAGTGCAGATAATCACTAGAGAGGCTTTGTGGTGGACCACACTTGAACTCCCTTCTGTGAATTCCCAAAGAAATCTGGTCTGGGATTATTACCCTTCTTTAAATGCTGTAGAAATCATGGAAGTGCATGATTATAACTTGTGTGATATGGTACCATGATTTTCATATCTGACTTAGAATCATAGATTCTTTAAGATTGGAAAAGACCACAAAGATCACTAAGTCCAACCGTCAGCCCTTCATCAATATGCCCACTAAACCATGTCCCTCAGTGCCACATCCACTCTCTTCTTGAAAATTTCCAGTGATGGTCACTTGACCACCTCCCAGGGGAGCCTCTTCCGGTGCATCACCTCTTCTACATTAGCTCCAGTTCCTTGAAATGCACCAAGCCTCTTTTCATCTTAGTGTGCCTGCTTATGGTGGCAGAGACCTCTGAGAACCTAAGGAGCTGGATGGGGACAATTCCCACCTATTCAGGATCTGCCCTGTTGGGTGTTTCAAGGGGAAGTCATAAGGCACAGGAGTCTTCTCTACATGACACAGGACTTCTGCTGTGCCTGGAAACATCACCATGTTTGATGCTGTTTCAGTGGGCCCAGTAATCTCCATGGCTTGGTGAACTTGGTTTATATTTTGGAGGAGTTATGACTGTGATCTCACTTCTTGTTCCTGCTTTTGCCCTGCTAATTTAGCTCTGAGTTCAAGTGCACAGTGAAGATGCAGTGAATTTTTATAATTGCTGTGTGAGGACGGGGATCATCCTCTTTGTTGAGAAGAGTGGTGTGGTAGAAAATCTGAATTTAACTCATGAGGCCACTACCCAGCACAGCTGATGTCAGAGGGAGGCCAAGGACTGGGCAAGAGTTAATGTCTGATACAGCATTGTCTCCAGCATGTCCAAAAGGAAGTGCCGTTGATGGGCCTCCCAACAGGATAGCAGTCAACATAAAACATTATTAATCATCACAAGCTGATAAAAACTGTCTGGTCTTGGCTGAACCTGAAATGCATATCTATTCTGCATCTGTCTGCCTTTGCTTGGTGACAGACTGTCCCTCAATTAGCTGACAAAAGCTGGTAGGGCTGCTCAGTCATATTAAGCATACAGCCAATCTTACATGTGTGACAGGTTTCCTTATTGCAGACCTGTATTTTTCCCATGAACCACGATGCAAGGAACTTTTTTATTAACCTGGTAACCAGGCAGTCTGAGAGTGTGAGAAAGAATAATATCTGAGCACACTCACATCATCTGAGATGTGAAATGGGAAAAAAATCCTTACTGCAAATTATGTATTGGCCAGTTTCTGACAATACTTGCTATGGGGAGCATTGGGCTGCTGAAAACTGAGAGTGAGAGCATTATTTCCTAAGAAAGGAAAAGAACCCTTGTGTATTTCCATTATCTCTTTAATCCAAATGCATCTCATAGGCACTGATGAATCAGGCTATAACATTTTACAGGCAGACAAAAACTTCAAAAAGGCTAAATGAAGAATTTTTGCAGGGTCGTTCTTGGGGCATTTGGAGAGGCCAGTCTGGGCACTTACGTAAGACAAGAAGATGATAAATGTGTGAGCACTCAGAGCTCACACTGAGTCCTAGGCTTGTATCAGGCTGTGACTTCAATGATTTCTGCCTAACTGGCATTTCTGAACATTTGCTATACATCAATCCTTCTGTAAGAAAAGGAGCTCAGCGACTTTCTTCTTATGAAGGAGAAAGGAAGAATGAGCGTGTCACAACTGTGATCTAGATACTAATCAAGATATGTATTTTCCCTTTGCCTTTACAATTTTGGCACAACCTCCTTTCAGATTATACTTCCCAGATGTTTAAGATGTAGAAATTTCTAGATTCGAGTGGGAAGAAACTTTGCAACTCCCAAGGATGTGTAAGCAGAAGATGGACAGGGAGCTACAGATCTTCCTGAAGAAAAAGAAATCATGTCCTCCACAATGCACACTGTAGGCATTATTTTCTGTTTTGGGTAAAATATGTCCTCATAACATGTGGCATGAATCCTGAGATCTTTGCTGCAGATCGCCATGTAATGGTTCCCAACACCCTGCCCAGACACTTCCATAATGTCCATGACCCTCTGCAGATGTTTGTGTTGGCTGAGTAGACCTCAACATTAGTCGGTTGAAGCCCACCAGTATATTGTAGTGCAAAGTTCACTAGATCATCTAAATTATTCTTTTGTGTGAATAAAGACCTCTCAGGTAAGGCATATAGTGCATCGCTAGACCTGATTCAGACCAGCCACTTGAACCTGAAGCTCTCATTGCCAACTTAGCGTGAGTGAACGACCTCACAGTGAGATCCCTGAGCTAACAAGCTTATGTATGTATGTATTTATTTATTTATTTATTTCCCTTTCTACCAGTGATTGCTTCTGGTATTAAGACTTCTGTGAGTTCATGATTCTTTGCACTTGAGGTCACAGACTGGTAAGAAAGTATCTCATTTACTTAACAATCTAATTTCTTGGTTTCTAGTCTAACAAATACAATGCACTCATGGAAACAAAAAAACAAAAAAAAAACAGGAAGAGAAAGAAAAGAAAACCCAGCTCATGTTTTGATAATGTTGATAATTTAAAGCATGCTAGATTTTTGCATGTTATGTATTTTAATTACAGATGAAGGAGAAGAATAAAATATTTATACTTGTGCTACCATTCTTTTTTGGGCAGCAGAGTGAATAACAAGCTTTTGTGAGACTGGAATATAGTTAACTTTTTCAACCTGTGTTTATGTACATGTGATATATTTTCATCACTTCTGTCCAGATTTCAGCTGGGACAGAGTTGATTTTTCCTTCATTGTGTCTGGTATGATGCTGTGTTTTGGCTTTAGGAGTAAAACAACATTGATCATCAGTGTTTTAGTTGTCGCTGAGCAGTGCTGTAAAGAACAGAGGATATATCAGTTTTTCAGCTTCTTGTACTGTCCTGCCAGTGAGAAGTCGTGAGGGGGGGCACAAGGAGCTGGGAGGGGACAGCACCGGGACAGCTGACCTCAACTGACTGTCAAGGGTTTACCGGGCTGGATCGGCCCGGTTCCGTGACGATTGGTGTGGGGGACCCGCAGACCCACGCCCCAGGAAAGGGGAAGGGGGAAAGGGAAAAGGAAAAAGGGAGATGGGCCTAGAAACAAAACAGCGTCAACGATCTGAGGAGGAAAGCTAATTTACTAAATAAGATATCAGAAAGCAAAATAACACAATATAATACAATATAATTGGAATTGAAGCTAATAAATCAAACAAAATGAGCAAGAGAGAGTGTCCGATAAACCGAAGGCCTTGCGCTAACGCTGAAGGCGATACGGCAGCGAGCACCCACTGCTGAGTCGATCCCGAAGGAAAGAGAGAGAGTGTCCCATGACCGCAGAGGGTTTTTATCTTTTCCCTCTGAGCGGAAAATACGTAAAAATGCAAAGCATCGCAAAGTCTTCTGGGGAATATAGTTCTTCTCTTCTGAGACAGGTATACCCGGAAAATATCAATGATCTATGGAGTTGGAGTATTAACTCTTTAACTCTTAATGCACTACATGTTGTTATGATGTGGAATACCAATACCAAAAATCAGAAAACCATGACACTGACCAAAGGATGTTCCATACCATATGATGTCAAAAAAAAACCACCTTGAGAATGGTGGGGAATTGGCAAGGGAAGCAGCCACTGCTTGGGGACTGTCTGGCATCACTTGGCAGATGGTGAGCAGATGCTTTGTGCACCACTTAGTTTGTATATGCATATGTATATCTGTATGTATATCTATATGTACATATACACATGAAATTATAATTACTAGTATCTTTCTTTTTTTTTCTTTCTCTTCCTTTCCTGTCTTAATAAACGGTTTTAATCTCAAGCCATGAGTTCTGTTTTTTTTTTTTTTTTTCTTGATTCTCTTTCCCACCCTACTGGGAGCAAGGGTGTGAGCAAACAACTGTGTAGTGTTTACCTACCTTGCAGGTTAAATCATGAGAAGTTACATCTTGTTATAGCCATAGAAGATTCATCAAAATGAAGTAAGTAGAGGCAAGTATAACTCTCAAGCATTTTTCAAGTTAATGTATGTGTCCGCAAAAATGTATGTAGATACTCATTGCCTAGGAAAAGAGGGTGTTCTGGAAAAACAAAGATTCCCTTGCTAATTTGTTAAATCCAGTCTTCCAGGGCAATTCTGCCATATAATTTCCCTTCAAAATGTATAAATCTCTTATCCTCACAATGCTGTGCAAAATCTCATTTTCCTCTTCCTAACATCCTCAGTGTCTGGAAAGATGGATATATTTAATTGCCATTCATTTTCAGTGCTGTATCTCATTACTGCTGGTAAAGGAGAAAGACCCTGAAGCTTAGAGTTTCACTAGGCTGACTCCTTGACTGTGGAGGAACTAGCTGTCTACAGCTGAGGGTAGAATAAAGAATCATTTAAGAGCAACCAGAGTGCAGTGCATAGTGTTATTTTATCTGTGTACAGATAACATTTTTTCTTTATTCAGTTCAGAGTAATGACCATATTAGAAGAAAAGCTCTAAAAACTTTGCATTAGCACATAATGATTATAGTCGCGCAGCCAAATCTGGAGTAAATGTTAGTGGCTGGAGTGACCTAGGAAAAAAATAGAATAACAGAGTCATTAAGGTTGGAAAAGACCATTATGATCAACTAGTCCAAGCATCTGCCTACCACCAGTACTGCCCACTGACCATGTCCCTCAGTGCCACATCCACACAGTTCATGAGTGCCTCCAGGGATGGTGACTCCACCACCTCCCCGGGCAGCCTGTGCCATGACTTCACTGCACTTTCTGAGAATAATTGTTTCTTAATACCCAACCTGAACCTCCCGTGGCACAACTTATGTTCATTACCTCAGACTTAATCTAAGCCTTGCTGAGTTACACCAAGTAAAGCTCTGACTTCCTAGATTGGAATTGTAATTATCTTTCACAAATCCACTGAAATAGCTTAGGGTGTCAGAACTGTGTAGGCTGTGACTGTGCTTTTACACCTGCTGATGAAAATCTGAAATATCAATGAGTTATGATGGGAGTAATGGGGGAAGGGGTTGCAAGTCAGCTTGATGTTCTTATAGGGCAAAGTGATAGCCCTTCTCCTGTTCAAACATCAGCAAAAATATTTATGCTTTTTAATAGCTGTAATGCTCGTAAACTGATGAACTTTTCTCCTTAGGGAAACCAGAGAAAGAATATAGAAAAGGTGAAAATCCAATGAATTCAGAATACTGAAAAAGGAAAAAGGTGTTGGTTTTTTGTTTGTTTGTTTGTTTGTTTTGAATCCATTAGCTGTTTAGCTGTGCTCCAGCTTGTCTGAACTTCTGTATCATTTCTTTTCTGGTTAAGTGCTTCTTTCTGAGTTTTATACTACTATTGGTGCTTAAATTAAGATGGCTGTGCTGGAGAAAATGCAGGCTCTGAATCTGGGATAAAGCTACCTGAGGGTGTTCCCTGTATACAGCCAACATAAATATTCACTCTGTCTTTGATGTGGCTGGGATAGAAATTACTATCCTGTCATTATTCAGACACTGTCTTTCTAGTCCACTTGTGCCCATTCTTCATTGACAGTAGTTGTTTGTTTTCCTCACATGAATTATGTTCTTTCATCCAAGGATTGTAGATTCTGGCAGATTTTCACAGGCACAGTAAATGGCAAGAGTCAAATTCACAAGACTTTCCTCAACACCCCCAGACTAAATGTACTTGTTTAGGCCAGTTTTATCTGTCCAGAAAGTTCCTCTCTAAATTATAACATCCCAAGGCTGCCAGGCTTCTTGTTACTATATTATTTCCTGAAATAATACAGTGCTTTCAGACTTCTGGCTTCCTCAGGTCTGGAATTACTTGCCATATGTCAAGCAGTCAAATGTGTATATTTCCAGCAGTAATATAAATAAATCAAAAGGCAACAAGGACGAAAAATGAAAAAGGAGATATCAATTCTTTTTTTTCTTGCCCATAGAACATCCTTCAACATTTCTCCTAGGAGTTTTTGGAAGTACATGAATTAAATTGGCTGAAGTGCAGTTAATACCTGTGTTACTAGAAATCTGTGAGTAACACTGCAGCAGGCATAGGGAATAAAATCTAAACAAAATTAACCCCACTGAAATTGATTTCACTATGATAAGAACATTTAATGTCCTAAAAACTGTGAAAGCATTATTACTTCATGGATTATAAAATGGAGATGCTATTTCCTTGACCTATCCATGGGCTTTTAAACCATATAGTAGCGATCTATTAATTTCACTTGATAATTTTTATCTTTCTGATTATTTGTAACCTTCTGTGCACTTGCCATGGGAGATGCAACAAGTATAAGCCTATTGCTGTGTATAGTTCCTGAGGTCCCTCAGAAGCAGTATGTGGATCCCAGGGGTCCATCTACCCCAAGCTGAAAGACACAAAGTAGGACAGAGGTGTCCTCAGTGATGATGAATGAATTGTCAAAAAAGAAAAAAGGATAAATATAAGTAATGTAGGAACCAGCAGCTAGATCTGAGTGAGTGGTCTTTAATCCAGTGGCTTTTTTCTACTTGCACTGAGTGCCAAGGTTTTCAGAAGACAATGTAAAAGTAACCATAAGGGTATGCTATGTGGGGGAGCTTTCCTGAATGAAACTCCTTATTATATGCACTGAGAATAAAAATGTTCCTCTCCATTTTATTATTTGTTATCCTTTCACTGTGTGTATATATCAGCAAAATAGTCCAAGCCTTCTAAATCTTTTAGAAGGTTGCTGTGCCAAAGCAAAGTAAAATTTCACGGTAAATGAGTCTGACAGTCCAGTCATGCATTCTAACGGGAGTGTTTCTTTGTGACAGATATACATTTATTACCTTTCACTTTAGGTAATGTCTTTATACTCTTATGTTGTGAGAAAGAAAAAAAATCTCAGTGGACACAAAATTTCAGTTTGTAATGGATATTAGGTTATATATAAGGCATATTTTGAAATGTTGAATCCACATTAAATACTTCCCATCTTTCACCTTCAGCTCAAGGATAGCAAAAGTCTGTCTGAGAAAAGATTGAGCCAGAATTCTGCACTTCCCATTACCATTCAAATATAAAGTTACTTTGCGGTTAATCTTCTGTTTTTCCAAGCATTCTAGGAAAAATAAAAGTCATAGCAAAATTAATGTTTTTACAAACTCCCTTAGCATGAAAATATCAAAACCCTTATATTTAAATCTTATTATGAGAATATTGGTTACCAATGATCTAAATGCATGCAATTTACTGAACAGAATAATAACTCACCCTTCTCTTTGAAAGGTGAAATTGGGGTCCCTATTCAGCAGCTCCATGACTACAATTCAATATCACAATCTTCAGCTTCAGTTTAATTGGCTTTCTCAATTGTTGGAGACATCATTTCATAAAGGGTTTAAAAAAGAGAATTAAGAATGTTAATTAAAGCGTGCCATGCAGCCATGTTGCAGCACAATGTACATCACTGAAGAGTTGTATTTTTGTGCATGATCTCTGCTTCTGACAAGTGTAGGTTTGGAAGGAGGCAAATATGATACACAGGTAGTGTGTAAAGTTAAGAATACAGTTAACTTCTTTAGCGGCATAAATTCTGGACAAGAAGAATGAATGATACTTCTACTATATCATCCATTCAAGTTCTATATTCAACATAAGATCCCATTGGGAACTAATGCAATTTCGAATTATAACGGGGCCTGTTGAAGTGCTTGGGTTAATGAATGTCTGGTGTGTGCTTTGTTATCTTTTTTAAATGATGATTTCCATGTGAGCATAGAATCTGTTAGAATAGGCTTTAGGAAACTCCTTTGCTAGTGGTATTTTGACATTAAAATGGATCCCAAAAGCATTAACAAGACTAATTTTCCCAGAAAATTCTTGTTCATTAAAATAAAATAAAAAGTGTTTTGAGGAAGTCCATCTGTTCTGACAAACTTGGTGATAATTCTGCTCGGTTTTGTCTGGCTTATCCAGAGTTGTCACTTCAGGGGCTCTGAGTTTGCTTCGTCAGGACAACATTCCCAAGTTTGCAACCTCTAGAGTTTCCTGGGTTCTGAGATCCAGGTTTAGCTGCCCTTCAGTGCCTGGTCCAGTAACAGGGAACATCAAGATCACCTGAATATGTAATATTTCTAACTCAGAGTTATGAACACACTTGTATCTGCTCCAGAATGCTTCTAGTCCATCAGAATAAGCTAGAAGTCTGTCAAGAAGTCTCTTAGAAATCAGCAACACCAGACTACAAAAGATTTATCCCGTTTCCCACTAATAAAGCTCTAGCTCAGCAGTGAACTGAAGTTTGCCTTTGGCTTCAGTCAGTGTTGAATACGGTCCACAGTGAACTAGAAGTCAAATCAAGGAAGGGAAAATAGAGGTACAGTCTCTTTTATCCCTGTAAGGCATCCCTTGAAACACCTGGAACTGATTGTGAAGGAATGGTAGTATGGGCTCCTCTGGTTCCTGTGGGCTTTCAAGATTTGACTGTCAGTCTTCATCTGAGTTAACTAAAAACTCATACAGAGATCTTTACACTGGCAAGATTCTGAACATTTTCTTTAACAACCATAAATACCAGTGAGATACACTGAAAAAAAAAAAAGGAAAAAAAAGGAGAAAAATCAGAATAAAGGAGAAGATATCAAAAGCTGAGAAACCAGAGAACAAGATAACAGCTTGAGAGAGGTGCTGGGTTGTTATGCTGCCACAAAACAGATCAATCCATGCCTTGAAGCGAACACCCATGTGTACATCCTTTTCAGCTGAGTTGACTGCAAAACTTCAATAGACCTTCTTTTGCCACTTTCTGCTATCACTACTCTCTCTCTAGCTATTTGTAATCAATCAGAAATATTTTTCAGCTCATAATTTTAATTGCCTGCAGAGCTAGCAGTCGATAGACACACGTTGTTCAACATCTATAGAAGTCATGCTACACTGCTACCTAGTAAAAATAGATGTCAGGACCAGAAGACGATATATCTACTGATGAAAAGATTTGCAGACTGTGCTACAGCAAAAAAAAGTCGTGTGACTTACAGCTTTCCAGTGCTTTCTGTGCTCCTGCTATTCATACATGCAGTGAGTGGAAAGAACATACAGTCATAATCTGTTAATCGAAATGACAAGAAAATGTACACATACTGTATACACTGATGAACACAATATCACGTACATACGCTGTTCTGAAAACTGCCCTGATAGAAAAGGCTCCATCTTCACATCACAACCAATATCACCATCTGGGCTATCTATAAACATTTGCCAACTATTCTTTTGAGCAGTGCTGTACCACATTTCTTCATATTCAGCAGCTAGACCACTCAACAATATGACACATCCTGCCTGAGATCTTTTACCTTGAAACTTCTGTTACTGAATATACAACTTCTGATGAGTCCGAGACGTAACCTAATCATCCTCTTCAAAAAAATGAACAAAGTGGGATTTTGGAATTTTGTGTTACTCAGTAGCAGGTCTGTTCCCTGAATGCTATCTGTTTTTTCAGCATGCTTTTAAAGGTGTGTTATCAAGTCAGTTATTTTTATTAAGAGCCACAGGAATGCCATGTACAGACTTAATGTAATCTCTAATTCCTCTTTATAATCTAGTGTTCATAAAATTCTCTCTTTTGGCCACCAAGCACCCCTGGAAGCTTGTTTCACATGAATATCTGCTATATTTAACAGCTTTCCAGAGGTGCAGGCTGCTGCCCAGGAGGGCACTCCCTCTCCTCCAGATCTTCTCTGCTGTCACTGAAGCAGAGCATCATAACATGACAGCATCTTGATAGGTCTGGAGATGTGGGCATTTCTGAGATTAATTTGTGTGTTAGGCAGCAGATGTATCTCCCTTCTTTTCTATGCATCAAGTACATAAAAATATCCATTATAGTTCTTGCAGCATCTAAGAAGTGAACTTGCTAGGTTGATGTTTTTGGAGACACTCCCTCTGAGTTCACTTACTGTTTCTCAGTGTCATGCTTCTGCAACTGCAAACACAGAGATCAGTTTAGTTTGCAGGCACAAGAAAGAGTTGTTTTGTACACCTTAAACTACTGAAGCTAAAGTAGAGTAGAGGAAAGAAGATACTTCAAATATCTGGCTCTATTTTCTAGATATGATTGAACCCCCCAGAAGAAAACTTACTGTATCAAAAGTTTCAGTTCTCCTAGAGATCTAATTCATTGTCATGGTTAGTCAACATTCCTAACATCCATTATAAATACAAACTTTTAAAGAATTTGTGTTATAATTTTGATAATGGTATATAATTTGCTGAAGGCTGAGGCCAAGGCCAGATTTGTTGCTGAGAGCAGTAAAAGATTATTTTAGGGAAATACTCAATGTTTACTTCTATTCAGAAGGGGAGTAAAATGCTTACCCTACAAAGCTATCCATGATCTCATGTAATCTTCTTTAACTTTCTAAATGTTTGTTTAGACTGTATTACTTCCAGAAAGACAATGATAAGTACACATACATCTGTCTGTTTATGTGAAACATAATTTTATGCTTAAAAGAAAATCATTGTGTTATTTATATCCATGGAATTTTTTTGGCTTCTGTGAAGATTTTCTCTGAAGTATATTCTTCAAAGTTTGAAATAATAGAAGAGTACCAGTGAAATACTTAATATACTTAAGAATACTTGAAATACTTAAGAAAAGAGTAAGCTATATGTTTAACCCTCCATCTTTCCCTGTGTTTCAGTGTGTACACACAAACACATTTGAGACAGGGAAAAGAACGGCTGATCCTGCTACTAGAATACAGAATTCCATTACAGAAGCATAATGACATTTTTTTTCCCTCATACCAGTTTATTTCATGATCTGACAAATTCCCCTTAACTGCAAATATTAGTCTGGGCTCTTCTTGAGCAATTTTATTTCACAATATTTGAACCAGCACTGGGAGGAAGAAGAAATGGCATTTATAACAAAGATCATTGCTGAGAAAACTCTTTGAGAGTACAAACAAAGCTCTAAGGAATAATGACTGCTCCTCTCAGAAGTCTAAAAATGTCATCAGTTACAGCTGTTGTAAAATAAAGTACAGGCAAGGTGGTTTGATCTTGTAACAAGGGTGAAAAGGAACT
The DNA here is from genome assembly GCA_036925125.1 of Oreortyx pictus. Lineage (NCBI taxonomy): Eukaryota > Metazoa > Chordata > Aves > Galliformes > Odontophoridae > Oreortyx > Oreortyx pictus. The sequence goes on along the minus strand of JAUPFR010000003.1, from coordinate 46,013,118 downwards.
GATTAGAACTAACATGAAAGAAATTCTTTAATACCTTGATAGAGATTTAATGTTTTCCAAGAAATCTGTAATAAAGCCATTGAAAATCCATTAAGAGTCAGTTGTTATAAATTATTACTTAAAAACAAGAAGGAAGATTGAAAAATATAATAAGAGCATGAATAGTGATAGCAAAACACTTTGGGTAACATGCTATAATTGACGCTGACACTGAAATTAATCCTTCAGACATAGTATGCTGCTAGAAGAGAAAATTTCAGTCTTCCTAGAGATGTGCTGAAAGAAAATTAGGCAACACTGGTAACAAAATACTTAAAAACTCTAGACAGTGTTTGTTTGATAACATTTTTTATCTCCCATTTATTTGGTTACCTTAAATCCTAAACTTCTTACTTTGCTCACGGGGCATACTTAAACATAAAGGCAAAAACATTTAGCATGTGATTAGAGCTCTTAGAAAGTGGGTCTTCTTATGCATTTAAATTTACATACATACTTAAATGCTTTGTTGGCTTCAAGTCATAGAACAAGTTAATGTGGTCCAAAAACTGATCCATTCAAACTATTGACTTAGTAATTATTCTTTTATGCAGAAAGAAGTTGGCAACTGATCCAGAATTCACCCCAGGCTCCTCAGGCTGCAGAGGCAAGAGGAAGTAATACATATTTTTGGAAATTAGTCTGACATTGTAAAAGTTCACCTTGACAAACTGGGAGCCAATTAGACATGTGGCAATAGACAGTTACATGAAGGGGCAGACCAAACTGGGTGTTTCTGAAAAGAGCAAATTCAATGGGTAGAATCTAAAAATGTTATTCTTCACGATGGTACTATATTCAGAGAAAAACATACAATACACATTCTGGTGCAAAAGCAAATAAACAAAAACTGAGATGGGGCAGTCCAGTTTTGTCCAAAGCATTGCTTGAAGGGTGACAAACTTTTTCATGACAGTGAATCACAAAATAAAATGGAAAAAAAACCAACCCAAAACATTGAAATAATATTTTATTTTAAAGCTGGTGATATATTCCATCAGAGTTTGAATCATTCCTCTAGCAAATCTGATTTCTAACATGTACGTGTATATGAATCCAATCACAAAATGACTCCACAACTTTATGAAGTTCTATGTCCTCTCAGAAGGCAGTTTTGTGCTTTGTGCTTCTACGATGGTCTAATGGTATCGGTGGACAAAAGAAAAACAACTGATGCCATCCACCTGGATTGCAAGTTACAGCAGGCTGAGTGGTGCCATTGACACTATAGAAGGAAGGGATGCCATTGAGAGGGACCTCGACAGACTTGAAAAGTGGACCCACATGAACCCAATGAGGTTCAACAAGGCCAAATGCAAGGTGTTTCACCTGGGCTGTGTGTACAGACTGGGAGAAGAATTAATTGAGACCAGTCCTGTGGAGAAGGACTTGTGGGTTCTGGAGGACAAAAAGCTGGACACAAGCCAGCACTGTGTGCTTGCAGTCCAGAAGGCCAACTGTATCCCAGGCTGCATCAGAAGAGGGGTGGCCAACAGGGGGAAAGAAGGGCTTGTCCCACTCTGCTCTGTCCTCATGAGGCCCCATCTGGAGTGATGTGTCCAGGCCTGGGGGCCCCAGCACAAGAAGGATGTGGAACTCTTGAAGTGGGTCCAGAAGAAGGCCATGAAAATGATCAGAGGGCTTGAGCACTTCTCCTGTGAAGATAGGCTGAGGGAGCTGGGCTTGTTCAACCTGGAGAAAAGAAGGCTCCAGAGAGACTTCATTGCAGCCTTCCAGTACCTGAAGGAGCTTATGAGCAAAAGGGGAGCAACTTTTTAGCAGCCTGATAGCATTAGGACAAAGTGGGATGACTTTAAACTAAAGGAGGGCAGATTTAGGTTTGAGGTTAGGTGGAAATTATTTTCTCAGAGGGTGGTCAGGCACTGGCACAGCTGCCCAGAGAAGCTGTGAATGCCTCATCCTTGGTGGCATTTTGGGGCCAGGTTGGATGGGGCCCTGGGTAGCCTGATCTGTTGAGTGGGAACTCTGACAACATCAGGGGGTTGAAACTGGATGATCTTTAAGGTCCCCTCCAAACTAAGCTGTTCTACAATTGTATGGCTCTATTATTTAAGATGGAGTTTTCTCAGACATCCATTCTATCTCATTGTGTGCCTCGTCAGTTAATATATTGAACAACACTGGCCCCAGTATCAGTGTCTGAAGTATACTGCCTATTACTAACAATCAACTGGATATTGTACACTTTGTAATTCGTTTTCAACCCAGGTAACATTCTCTTCAGCCCAAGTTTTCTCAGCTTCCTGCCGAAGAAGCTGTTGGAGATGACACCAAAAGTAATACAAAAGTCGAGGAACATTATATGCGCCACCCTCACCTTGTCCACAATGCCAGGCATTTCATTGTAGATGGTTATCAAGCTGACCAACCATGACCTGCCTGTGATAAATTTGCCCTGGCTGTCTCTGGTCTGTGTTTGTAGGTTGGGGAGAAGTTATCTGGATCCTTCTTGCTTTTCTTAAAGACAGACATATTACTGCCTTTATTCCAATTCCATAAACCTCAGCCAATACCCATTTTTACACAGCTGTCACCGTAACGGCATATCTTTCAGCACTCTTGCTTGTATCCAACTTGGCCCCAGAGATACCGATACATTCATACTTTATTTGCCATCCCTAACCTTGTTTGCTCTCCACTACTGGCTACCATTATGCTTCTTAGACTGGGCTGGAATATGAGATATTTGCAAGAAGGCTTTGGCTGTTAAGAGTAAGGCAAAATAGGCTTCAAATATTTTAGCATCTTCTGCATCAGCCAACATGAGGTTGTTTTTTCATAATTTGTCAGTGAACCGGTATCTTCAATTCTTTTAATTTTATTTAATTATTTATTTTATTTTATTTATTATTATTTTTTTTTTGTTCTGAGCAAGCATGTGGAATCTCTTCCTCTAAAAGTCCCTAACTATTTTTAGCTTCATCTGAGCATTGGCCTTTCTGATATTGTCCTAAAGTGCTGGAACAATGCTTTTACATCCTCCTTTGTTGCTTGTCCTTATTTCCACTTCTTATATGTCCTTTTTTTTCCCCATATCTTAGTTCATGGAGGGTCTCTGCTCAGCCAATTGGACCTTTCACTGAAATTCCCAGTTGTTGTCTGCAAAAGGATAGTTTGTTCCTGAGCTTCCTGTAAGTTTACTAAAACCACCCAAATCTCCAAGGCACTTTGGATACACCTCCAAGTAGCCTTTCATATCTACTTTCCAGGGAATTCTCAGAAATTTTCTAACAAACTGAAAATTTGCAAAGTCCTAAGTCCTAATTTCGCAACTCTCCTTCCCAGGCATTTTATGGATGCTGGAATTGCTCATTTCATACTCACTACAACCCAGCCTGTATTCCACATTCACCAGCAGTTCTTCCTTGTCTGAGAGCAGCAGATCAAATACACCCTTAATACTGCCAGCATTTGTATGACAAAATTGTTACCGGTGTCGTCTGGGTACTTCTTGGACAAAAAGTATCAAATCTTTTATTCTTAAATTTTGTTTGGATTTTAAAAGATTTTATCTTTCACCTCTCCTCATCACATCTAAAATTGATTGATTGATTGATTTTTTAAATTACAGGTAGCAACACAGGTGATGTACTGGGGTTACAAACAGCTGAAGCAGCAAGCTCTGATTTTAACATTTTTCTTTCTTTTGATTTGAAAAAGTCATTCCAGTCTTAGAGGATCTGAAGACTACCGTAAAATCCTGGGAGTCGGTAACCATGCTGATATTTCAAAATTCCTGCCGTCTCTGTTTACAGACTTACTATTACATTTTGTTAAGCTTAGGTGAGATATTCAGGACTACTTTCAACACAAGTCAATTCTTGCCACAGGGAGAATTAATCATAAAGAAAGACAAAGATAAAATAAGCTTGAGAAAGCTTGAGGGAGGAGTTAATACAGGGGTTTATGTAGCTTTACTTTTCCTTTTCTGTTTTCAGTTTTCTTAATTCCTCTCTCGGAATTGGTGTGACAACACTGGCATCTTGATGCCCAGGCATGGTTTGCGTTCAGTGCAGTCGTAGAAAGCAGTCAGTTTTGGGAGGAGGGATCTGAACCAAAAAAAAAAAAAAAAAAAAAAGTGGTGTCGCCATGAAAATGAAACCAAGATAAGTAAATACTAAAATACCTGGGCAAAGAAATAAAGGAAGTTCTTGGAATAAGGATAATAATACAGGTGAGATGAGGAAAACCTTCTCGTTTTTTTCAGCATATTCAGGTGGCTGTTTGGATACCGGACTAAGTAAGAGCCAGAAAACAGTGTGCAGATCTGAGAAATGCAGTGGAACAACCTGCTACAGATCCACACTAGCACAGGGTGAACCAGTGTAGCTGTTTGACACACGGCAAGTAATCTATTGGGCTGGACTGGGCTAACTAGCTAAGCAGCCCAGTCAGAGCGCTATGTTCCTGTGGCCTTACATGTGTTTCCAAAGCTACATGAGTTGTGTACTACAGCACTGTACACTGCAGTTATACCATGGAAGGTCTGGGTTAGAAATACTTCTAGTGGTGCAGACTTCTGGTGGATAGTACTCTTTCTTGAGACAAATCTGCTCAGGATGAATGTAGTGGTATTGTTAGTGATGGCCAATAATCACACCATTTTGACATTTCATTTCAAAGCAGTACAAATTTCTGATTCAGTGATATTCAAAAATCGTTTTGCCTCTTTTTCCTTTTGGACTTTTAGATGACTGTGTTTCTGTCATTTGATTTTTTTTTTTTTGTGTGTGTGTGTGAAAATCAGGCCAAAGAATAAGAGTATTGATAATTCAGTTTCTACTGATGCTCCTGCACCAGAATGATTCAGAAATCAGGCTGCACAGTGTTTGAATATTCATTCTTATACAACATAGAAGAGGACATCTCAAGTATTGAATTCTTATGAAATGTCACATCTTTTTCTCTAGTAGGTCTCATTCTAACCTTATCCAAGAAGGGAAGGTATGTGACACTTGATTGAAAGCATCTCAGCCATTCTCTATGAATATTTCTTTTTCTGAAATGAAGAAAACCATTTTCTGTCAACTCTGCCCTTTCTCTGAAGAACATAGCCCTCTAGATACTACCACAAGCAGATGGCACAGGTAGAGTAAATTCTACAGAGTTCTTGTGTAAATGGTGTGCAGCTTGCAAGGCTTGTCAGGTTTCTTTTTTTTTTTCCCTCACATTTAAAGGTCATTTTTACATGTCAAAAATTTATGATGTCATCTGTATGAGTTCATCTGAGTTTGCTCACGTAGGAAGAAAATAGTGCTACTTTTAATTAGTTCAGAAAGAATACCATATTGATCTGCAGCTGGGTTTAAAGCAGTATCAGGGCAGATGTAGTTCTCATTGTAAGCAGCTTTCATTAAATCGTCAGCTTTGTCTGTTAGACTGGAAAGCTAGTATAGCATCCACTCAGTTCAACAGGGACTAGCACTTACTTTCAGACTACTTTCCTGTACTCTCAGCAGAGGAAGCTGCAGCCCTCTGAAATCATTAACTCACATTTTAGGGTTAAGTACTATAGAACATAGGGAGACTGTACTGCCTCCAAAAAAAGCAGAGTGGAGTCAATTGACTTTAAAACTTTTCTGTTTGTTGAAATGATGGCCCTTCTGGTAGTAAAAAGTGGTTTAGTTCAATTATAATGTTAAGGATTTACCTACATACATCAGCTGGTTTTACCTCTACCCAAGTAGTTTAGTGCTGTCAACCATTTCTCAGCAGCCACTTTCCATATTAGTTATTCCTCTGAATAAAGAAAAATAGGTAAACCAAAGAAATATTATCTGTCAATGGAAGCATGAGAAAAATATATATTCACACACCTCTGTGTTTCAGATCTCCTCTTCATCAAGATAAAGCAGCTCATGATTTCTTGTCTCATTCTATTCCCAGCATTAAAGAGAACGTCTGAAATAGTCAGGACAGGATACCAAACCAAGTGAGAAGGGCCAGAGGGTATTTATTTGTAGGTACAAGGAATCTCTTTTTTCCTGGGCTAAACCAAACATATAAGAAATCACTGGTACTTATCTGAGTGAAGTTCGTATGGGATTATTTCCAATTTTTATAATATTTTCCATCCTTTTCAGGTCAGATGAGTATCTAAGAAAAACACACACACACTCATAAAAATTGCACTGCAGGCACTATTTCTCTTTCCCACTTGAATAAAACAGCAGTACTATTTATATTGGTGTTATGCATCCCTAAAGTGACTATCTTCTATTGCTGAAAGCAGGGAAAGATTATTAAAAATGAAAATCAGCAACAAGAACTCCCTCCAAACCTCAACTAGCTGTTTTATCAAACTGCTGTCACAAGAGGCACCACAACCAAAGCTATTTCAACACAATGACAGCAATTACTTTCCTCCTTCTCCCCTTATTTACTCTTGTAAAGGACTCATTAAGGTGAAGAATGACAACGTTTCTGTATTGAGCCTTTTTGATTACCTTCCTTCCCGACCTGAATTTATTGCACCTGACCTTTAGAACTATCAATTTAGTTTTTTCCTTTTAGTCATTTGAGCTTGTGTTTGATTGAGACATCCTTCCAGCTATGAATGTGCTAGCGCAGCGTCCTGGTATAATTCCTACACTGGGGGACTTAGTTGAAAAATTCTGACATCATAGAACTATCTAATTCAAAATCCAGAACAGACTTTTAGTTCTGTGGGACATTTATTAGCTTAGCTTGTGAAGAAGGAGGTTTAATAAGATGCATCCTTCCCTTTGCATTGTTCTCTTTTTCTCCCCCATGAACTATTTTAAGAATGGGTAGGCCCTACAAATGAGAGTAGCAGGGCGAAAGTATTAAAGGATTCTGAGGCTCCAGTATGAAAATCTAAGCTTGATGATTAGGAGATAAAATGACTGCGCCTTCTTAATTAAAACTCTGCAATAAGCCTGTCTTTTTCAATCTGAATATGTCTCAGGGTAATTATTTTGTATTTTTTTCCATCTCTTTCCTTTTCTCCATGCTAAGGAAAATGAACAGATTGCTTTGTTACAGACCTCATCCAGACTTCAGAAAAATCAGTGGTTTTCATTCATTTCTTATTTTTTCTATCTTTATTTAGTGAAAAATGAAAGTGAGTCAGGACAAAAGCGTAAAGATGAATTACTGATGCCACTGCTCAGTGATGATGTTAACATAATAGGCTATGACAGTGTTGATCAATGATGGCCTTTTTGCTGTGAAAGTATAAGCACTATTTTCGTAAGAAAACACCTTTCTCCAGTATGTGGATGCTTAAAATCTATCTATCATTTTTCGTTCACTGATAATTTTTCAGGGTAATCTTTTGCCTAGAAAAAGTTACATTTATCACTTCTATATTTCATCAGCATGGAGAATATATTCATTTTTTTTTCTACAGAACTTGTTATTATGTTGATGTGACCTTACCAAAAGGTTTGTGATCTTTGAGCTGGTTGACAGGTTGAAGTATTTTAAGAATGTTCTGAAAGCATAAATTGGATAGTTTGCCTAATATTTAGAAATGCCATGGGGCCTAATCCTATTTGAGCCCTGAACAGTAGACAGATCAATAAATACACAGTCATGTATCTTTGATATTTTACTGTACTTGGTATCACAATAAATTACACAACACCATAAAAACAACTTTAAATTTAATACTAAAATTCAATGAAAGGCAAGCTGAATTTCAGGAGAACACGACAGTTTACATTCTTGGGCAGAAAGCTAATGTAATATTTAGAAAGAAACAGATTCAGCTTCTGTTCCCGACATACACCTATAAATGGAACATGGAAATGAGTGTTGCTTGTTTATTACATATCTGAGAACATGGGTATTTGAAGCAGAGGCCCAGAAAAGAATTACAAACTGTGAATTTTAGTTCCAGAGAGTGTGTTCCCTAAATCTCAGTGTCCTTGGGCTGCTTGAGTAGCATGTGCCTCTTGAATGTGAACTTCCATATGCAGTGACAGCTTCTTTTGTCCACAAAAATGCCTGTCACTTCATTCCAAGATGAAATCACCAGCTCCACACCTCACAATACTTGGTAGGACGCCTTAATTAAACAGAGACATTTTCAAGGAAGACCAATGCCATTCAGCGGAACTTCATATTTTTTCCCCCAGTATTCTGAAATCTGTAGAGAAATTCAGATTCTTTTTTTCCCCTGGGTTTCAGTAAATCCAGACTTTCATTCACAGCATTTATTGCCACTTGCTGTTATGCAGTTCATACCTTATTGCTGAAGTGCAGTTTATTCTAAAAAGAAGAGGACTGTCCTTTCACAACACAAATCACAGCTATAGTATGTTCAGCATCTGGTTCCTTGGGTCACTTTCAGTGCAAGCAAACAAACATTCTAGCTATTGGGTGCTAAATGAGATATCTTGTTTCTCCTACTGCATGTATTTTCCTCTCCAGTAAATGCTACCCGGTGAAAAGAAAAAATTTAGGTGCATCCCTGAGTCCAAACAGAGCTGTAAGATTATCTAGTAATTTGGTAATGTACTTGACAAGATGACCTTTCTGGTTTGTCAGTTATTTTTTCCATTACTCTGTTAATTTTACACTTCTCAATCCTTGCACTGGTATGGATAAAGAGTCCTGAAAGCCAGCACTAGGAGTCTGAACATCCGGCAGCCACCTTGCCCCTTCTTTCCTAAAATTTTGCAAAATGAGCTAGCCTTTAACAGAAAGGTACAGTATTTCCCTCCAGCTAGCCTGACTGAAGCTGGTAGGTAGCATATTCAGGGCAGGTTAAACTAAACCTCATGCAAAAAACATAGGGAGAGGATACAGATGTTTCCAAACCACTAGTAGCTACTGAAAGGATAGCAGTTTGATGAAAGCAGGTCAATGCGCTCTAAAGGAAACTAGTCTTTAACAAGTCTAACACTGGCTTTGAGCCACAGCTCTAGAAATGGCTGGACATCAGTCAGCAACTGATGAGACACTGCTTATATTGTCATTACTGTTATTTCTCCCTTCCTTTTCTGTCTTAGTAAGTAGGTTTATCTCAACCTGTGAGTTAGTTTTTTTTTCCTGATACTCTTTCCTGTCCCACTGGGAGAATGGGGGTAGTGAGCAAAAGTTTTACATGCCCAACTTGCCATGTAAAACCACAACAGAAAGAAGGATGAGAAGTTATGGGAATGTATTTAAATGAGTTAATGCACCAATGCTTACTTAACTCTACTTTGTTTCTCCATTTACACAGTGCTAAGTAGTCCTTCCTTCACTTGGCAGTATCACCATATATATGTACGCTTTGCTTTGTAGAAGAAAGTTTATAATCCATTTACGATAACACATACTAAAATGTCCTTACGTTACATATGTGTTTCTAATTGGACCACAGAGGCATCAGCAATGACTTCACATTCAAGCATAGCTCATTTTCTTAAATGCCTCACTCAAGATAATTTTTAGTTTGGGTTTCTGAGTTTATTTTTCTCTCTTTTAGCAGTGCTCGCAATATTTCACTGTTGGTTCTCCATATTTATCTGCTTCATACAGCTTAGGTCCACAATATCTGAATGTTCCATTTGTAGTTCTGGTGTCCAGAATTTTGCTACAAGGTAAAGGTTGCTGTGGCTTCTTAACATGACATTGTTACTTGGGCATATTCCTCTCTCAAATAAGGTTAATTCAGGAAATGCTGATAGGTTAAATTTTCATCTTCAAAATGACAATTGTCTGCCTGGTCATAACTTCGTGCCCGTCAAACTAATCTGCTTTCATTTAGGTAGCATAATACTAACATGCTGGGAAAAAAATCCCACACATGCTTTGGTCAGTTTGTATTTGTCAAGGATCTGTTGGGTCACAGATATTTCTGGCAGTGCACAGTAACAAGAAAGGTATTCTTATACTGAAATTCTCATAGCTTTTTATGTGTTCATCTTGCCACCTCTGTGAAGTAGTGAGTTACCACTGTTCACATTTGAGGTGACAAGGGAGAGTAAATGACCTACACAGGGGTCTCAAATAAAGCTAGGGGTAGAGATAAGAGAATACATTCTAGTCCTTGGTAGCTTTATCCATTGGGGCGTTTATCTTGTCAAACAGACAAGCACTCCTGATAACCACACTTCCAAGGTACTAAAGCTAAATACAGCTGTCTTGCACTACATATGTTATTTATGTCTGTTATGTGGTGTGTAAGAACTGTAGGTAAAATGTCCTCTGTGAAGCTCAGCAATACAAACATCAGCAATCTGCCAACAAGCAGAACTTTCTTTTGCTACATTACATTTTGAAGGCTACAAATCCCTTCCCATATTGAACTCTGAAGCCTCCTAGATACCAGATTTCTTTTGCCAGGAAGAGTCCTTTGAAGGTGCAGTGAATATACTTATAAGGGCTCTTTATTTTGCTCTCTTTTCTTGCATCAAACAAAAGAGTGAAAAAGCTGGAAGTATTGGTCTAGTAAACTGCCCTGGCCTTGGACATCCCAGGTACATGAAAAATGAATGGTCTGAGTAATGAAGAACTTGGGTTTAGGTTTCTGCAGAGCAAATTAAGGTAAAATTAAATCAGGTTTAATACGGGAGATGAAAGCCTGGCAAAATTTGACTGAAAAATTCCCTCAACCTGCAGTTTATGTTATGGGAACTTTCAGTGTTTGCATATGAATGTTGGGTAGCTTTGTGAATGGTCCTAGACGAGAAACAGAAAGCACAGAGTTATGAACTGCAGTTCAGAGATTAGTACATAGATTAGTATTCCTTGAAGAACATCTGAACTTTGTTCAGAATCAGTGTACTCAGCACATTATAACATTGCTCTTCTGACTTTCCCTTGGTTTCCAGCAGTGATTTGACTTCCTGGCCCACAGAGTGAGGTGAGAGTATACGTAACCTGAAGGACAGTACAGTGCTGTGAAGCCACACACTACTGTGAATGGTATGAAAATGAGGTAATGCAGCGTTACTGCAAGAAGAAACCAGTTGGTGAGAATGCTGTCACAGTAGTATGGTTAGGCATGGGGTCTTTTGTTAGCAACAGCTGTCTCACAGCAGCTGAGCTCAAAGTGTATGCTTGTCAGTTTGAGTTTGCGACAGGAGCTGTGCTCCTGTCACCTACAGTCTACTGAAATGCTACTGGCAGGCACCATGAGAGACAGAAATCCACAGAAACACAGCCTGGAAGAATCATGCATTTGCATTACCCTTCTGAGCTTTTACCTTAACAGAGGGGACCACATAATACAAACACGCTCCAGACCTAAAAACAACAAAACACCAGTTTGCTTCAATTTCAAAAATTTTGTCACACACCAGGAATGTCATCGGAAAGCATAATATATCTCCTCAACAAGACCTAGCAGCTACCTGTAAATGTAGTTTGATATTAAAGAAGAGATTGAGAAGGCTAATGGCCCTCAGTTGCCTCTTTCTTTTGTGCCCTGCTGAAAACCAGCACAGCGGGGAGAGGCAACGGTGCAAGAGGCCAGGACTGGCTGTTCTGGTAAGAACATCTGTGTTTGGCTCTGATGATACACTGAGATCTTGTGCCCCCTTGGACACTGTCAGGTCTCATTATCACTCCATGGGAGACACACTGGGCTGGCAGAATTTTATTATGAGAAATTGAATTACCCATCATGCAGAGGTCCTGAAGCACTCTTCAAATTACTGCTTCATGTCCAATAGGAACTTCAAATCAACACCAACCCAAGTAAGCTTTTCTTTGGGGCAGATTGTGTTGAGGGTCCATGGCAGCCTTCATCATCACACACACTTCACATTCACATCTGTGGAGGGAACAGGAGCTGTGTGTTCAGCCAAACAACTTTCACAGGCAGGTGACGATGATGAGAAGAACTTTTTCAAGCTTTCTTGCCAGTCCTCTTCAAATGTTTAGCCAGTAAAGAGAGACTGATGCGCTTCTGAAAATCATTTCTGGTTGGTCTTTTGATTTCTAAAATCTGCAAAATTTCAACAGCTACATGCTCATATCAGATTTGTATCTATGCACTACCCTCAGGGTCTCTAGAAACACCACAGAGGACTCCCCTTGCTTCTAGCAGCTTCTTGAAGTCTCCAGGAAATGGCATCCAGCAAACATCAGGATCACAAAATGTAGTTTAGGGGAACCTTGACACTCCCTTTTCCTTGGAAGCTCTTCCAGGGAATGGTGTTCAGAAGGGCTGTGTCAGCTTTGTGCTAGACCTCTGCATAAGGGGCACATTGCTATTATGTTTATGAGCCTCATTTGTACAGTAGTGAGATGTTGTGTTATTTGCTGTTATAAACACTGGACAAAAGAGGATTCCTGTCTAAAGAACTTATAATAAGCACAGTGCAAAGCTCAGGCAAAGCCAGCACATCTCCTATCTCCTATCATTTTATCAAATGTTTGCTGAAAACAAATTAATTTGCACTGGAAGAGCCAAAGTTCATTTTAGTAAACGCCTTTTTTTACACTTGTTTTAAGCCAGCCTGATTTTAGGCTGTAAAACAGACTAAAAATTAATGAGGGTATTGTTATTGTGAAAAAAAAAAAATGTTAGTTTAAATATAAGATTCTCATACTGTATGAGACTTCATCATCACTAATGCACTGAAATGGAGGACTATGTGCAGGAAGAACACAAACCAGAATTTCTATATGCTATATACATCTGTTTTGGGCAAGCTTCCACAAAACCATAGCTGCTACTCCTCCAGTAATAAAAAAAAAAAAAAAAAATTAATGTTGATAAAAACCTTGCTAATTTTAAGTCTAATAGTTTTCTTTTGCTTGTTTGATAAAGAAAGCAAAAGTGAATGAGATTTATCAAAATTAGTTACCATAGCAATGAATAGGAGTGCATCCTTCAAGACATTCAGTTCCTAACAAACAATTCATATGCTTTTATTTACTGATAAGGGCCAAAGCAAAAATATGTTGCTTGTCTTTCTGCTAAAACAGAATTTATACACCTGGAACCTTTACTATAAAGTTGTTTCTAAATAATCAACAGAAAGATGCAGATGAAGATTTGAGGAGCTTTTATTATGCAAATTTTATGAATAATAATAAGTCCACGGTATTTTTTTATAGCAGCAGTTAAACCTAAAAATGACAGAAGCAAAATTATGTCACATAGTCACTAAATTATCATACAGTCTCTTTAATTGCTACATTAATAACAGATGCACACCCAACAGTGGAGCAGACCTCCAATTACTCACTGTGTGTCAGGTGCCGTTACCACACAAAGAAAATGGGGAGAGCAGAATATCCTAGAAAAAAGATTCCTTGCAGGGGCATGTATTGCAAAAGGAACACCCTACACTGTAATATGAACCGCAGTCCCATTGCAATATGATAACTTGCTCCTTGACTTTTTTAATCAGTCCACTGTATTCCTAGGCAACGTGCTCTCTCTTGAGAGCTATGAATATGAAGGATAAAAAAGGATATTTTACTGAGCTGTTTTGCCTTCAAGGTTTGCTTTTGATTAATGACATAATTGCATTTCTTCAAAGGACGTTATGTAAATAAGATTTGCCTTCTGACATGATGAAGTGGAGAAGGATTTAAATAATTATAAAAATCTCTGTCATTGCTGACTTTTCACTGCTTTGGCTTCGTGGAAGATGTCCGGTTATAATCTTAGGAAGTACTTGGAGTGATCAATAGCAGTCAGGGACCGTGAAAAATAATGAAGAAAGCAGCAAAATATCTAGCTTTTTTTAGAAAATTGATTGAATGCGCTCATGAGATTGGAGTCGCTAATAAGAGAGGGAGTCTTTCATCAGTCAGTTACTCATTAGGTTCCTATAAAAGTTTAGTGCCTTATTTGTACCTGAATGCATGTAGTTGACATAGTTGAGGCTAACCCTACCCACTTTAGACAGAAGGAAACATTTGTTTAACATACAATAAGTGGTTTTAAATGAAAATGGCCTCTAACATCACTCTTTTATCAAAATTTTGGGTGCTTCAGATAAGAAAGATTTTTTATTATATGAAAAAATCTCATGCAATTTTTCCTAAAATGGCAGGAAAAATATTTCACATATTGTCATCCCAAATTTCCGTATTTTTAAATGTTTAGAATAATTTTATTAACCTTGTTTCTGCTTGAAAGATTTCATTTCATGGCAATTAGAAGAATTCCTTATTTTCAGCTTAGTTCTCCTTCATCCCACATCACATCAATGGGTAAAAAAAAATGGAGAAGCCACATTTTCCTCCTAGTTAAAGGAAGAAGTTTGATTTCATGAGGAAAACCAGTTTATTTTATGAGGGAAAACAATTTTGTAAAAAAATTGTGGACTGTCATGTGCTGGGTTTTAACCCCTCATCAAGATTCTGTATGAGCAATATCACATCCCACCTTCTGTTGGATAAATCCCTGTAAATTTTCACTGAATTTATGGCTGTTGCACTAACACTTGGTAATCACATGCAATAGAAACTTTCAGAATTTGCTTAAAAATTGGAGAGATTAGATGTTTAATGTATGTAGTGTGCTCCAAAATTAATGCCTTCTATGTATTTCCAAGCAACAGCTACAAAGAGCGCAATAACACTTTTGGATAGAGCAAATTCTCAGCTACAAAACACTATTTTTCAGCGTAGTCAACACCATTAGTTATGCATTTTCACTATCAAAGAACAAGAGCTTGCATGTCACACTTGTAGATATTTGCACCAGTGGAGATGACTCCTATGAAACACATCATGCACCCCTCACTATGCTCACATCCACTGTTTGGTCTCCAGAAACATTTGGTAAGTGTGGCTGAATATCAATGGATGAATTTTTTTCCATATGGAGGAATTCAGTGACACGTCTTTCCTTCATTTGCACTTCCATGTCAGACTGCCCCTCTGCTGTCATCTGTCACATGGCAACATGTAACAGGTGGGAAGGTTCAACCCCTACTGACATACCACCAACATTTGCCTCTGACGCTGCGGGCCAACATCATAAAATGCGAGACTTTGCTTTTGGAGCAGTCCTCGTTGCTAGATTTTGAATGACTCAAAACACTTCCTCTAAACTCTGCTTTCCTTCGTTGCTAGAAAAAAGTATTTCAGATGTAGCATAGTTGTTTTCTATTGATCTTGACCTTTCCACATTTGGTTACGATTAACAAGGTAAAGTTAACACTGTAGACTTTCTTGTTGTTTGACCATCAGAGAATACAAGAAACATTTAAAAGAACTCAATTGTCCAAAACGCAATATGGATTTCCACTTCATTCATTCTCCCTCTAAACTATATCTCTTGTTTTGTACTCACTCAGGGAGATGTATGTTACAAACATGTCACTGCCTTTATGGCATTGTGCTTATTACTTCAATAGTGGAAAAGGTTTTTTATCCATAACACAGGCAATACCCCATCCGCTGTAACTGCAAAGCTCGAACTGAAACCTCAGATTCCCAGAACTGCTGGCCTGGTGTTAGAGTAATACAGTATACTACCTCTTCCTCCAGTGTAAGCTAAACCAAGAGGCTAAAAGTGAACAAGCCATATATTCTTTAGATCAGATTTAGATCAGCCACATTGATTGTTTTCTTCTTCTTTAAGTCAGTGCTGTGCTTTCACATATATCTCTAAATCCCAGATGTTCAGGAGCAAACAACTAAGAGAAATGTGGAGTTAAGCCCTGGGAACCTTGCGTCTCCCAGCACGTGCTGACAGGACATGACTTTCTGCTGTCGTACACGTCCGAGTGAACACTGATTTTGATGCCTTATCCCCCAGTGGGCTCCTCTTGGCCACTGAACAGAAGCCTTTGTTTCTATCAGCAGTACTCTGTCCCCTGGTAACTGTGCTAATGAGGAGTGTCAAAGGAAGGAGCATAGCTTAGAGGAAGATTCTCATGTGGGGGTGAACCTACTAAATTCTGCAGTTAAGTGTAAGTGTTGTCCCGTTCTTACCTGTTTTCTTCACTTATCTACTTTCCAGAGCCTGGGCCAAAGGCCGCAAGGCAGAGGGTTTTAGGAGGCTTTAGTGTACCTGGATAAAAGACCTAACTCAATCCATTTAGTTTGTTAGAACTGAAGCTACAGATATAGTATAGATACAGTAACCAACAGATATAATGAAGTATTGTATGGAAACGAGCTAGTAATCTATAAATAGCAAGATATAGTTGTTACAACAGAATCTAATGAAGTAGGTTGAATGAGATCAAATAATAAGCTGAAAAATTAGAAAAAATAAAAGCAAAAACTTCAATTTATTTGCTAGAAAAAAAGAAGTTGCTCAAGCTGCTTTTGGAAGCAAGAAAAAGCTTTCAGGTTCATCAGAGAGGAAGGATGAGTACAGAGATCTGACAGTTTGTGTTGTTTCAGAGTGGTGAATGGAAAAAATAGGTGCTTCTTCGTTTTTATTATTTCAGGACACTCCGATACAACAGTCTGCACAGGCCCCATACGAACTGAAGTAGGTCAGTAAAAACAATGATAAAAGTCCCTTTAAGTTGTCAGTGTTTTTGATCTGGATCTAGGAGAATGTGCTGAGCCAAGTCAGCCCAATTCACGAACGTGGTGCTTGCCAGGAATTATTATGTTATCAGAGTCCTTCTAAATACCAACCTCCTATCGTCTTCTCTGAGCATTGGAATGGTGGAATCCAGATGGTGGCCAAGTAGTATGTAGCTGAACAAAATAAACCAAGGTACCTTCAAGGACTGTATGTCAGAATAAAATTTAATTTTTCTCTTGTAAATATTTCTGCTTGTTCTGAGCTTTTCTGTGGTATGATTTTTTGCATGACTGCACTACTGATTTAATTAATGAAGAGGTGTCATAAGCAGTGCTATCACAGCCCACTGCCTCTGAAGTTCTCTGCTGAGGTCCCATAGCAGACACATTGTCACACCCTGTTGTCTGCACACATACTGTTCTCAGACCAGCTAATAGCGAGCTGCCAGCAACCCACCAAAATGCACCAAGAGGTCAAGCAGTCAGCATGTGAAAACCACGCGTGAACCATGTAAGGTACCCTACTGTTATGGCTCCGGCTTTCACAGCGGGGTTTGACTCTATGATCTCTTAAGGTCCCGTCCAACCCATGCAATTCTGTGATTCAGAAAATTCTCCCTGCCTCTTGAAAGAGTTGATACATAAGATGCAGATATGCTTCCTCCAAAGGATATGTGCAAATAAAAATTTGTCTCATTATAGTTTATATATTTATTGTTTTCATCTACTGGCAATAGTAGAAAATTTAAATCAAACAGGAAGTGTATATTTTAGTCTTGCTGCTTTATCCTTCTCTACACATGAAGAATGTCATAAGGATGATTTTATTGTTTTTAAATGATTATTTCTTGGTTCTGTGCTGGAACTTATAACTATTTACATATAAATAACATACATGAAGACAGTTATATTTGCCATGTTGTTTTAGTGATAGTACAGAACCAGCATATTTTTCCCAGAATAAATAATGACTGTTGAATTTATATTAGGTAACTTAAGTTTTATGAAGAATATTGGGCTCTGGCCTTGGTTCTTGTTTAAGTAAGGTTTACTTTATCATGTTGCTTGTCTTTGTAAATAAGTTTAAATGTTACTAGTAGTTTTTAATTACTGGAATTCAGAATTTTTCCTTGCCTTTTCTATAGTCTACTTTTCCTGCTTTTAACATGGTGTGTCTTCATTCTTTCAGTAGATACACAGTTTCTCATAACAAGAAAAAAATGCATCATTTCCAACTTTGTTTGACCTCTGCCTTGCATCCATGCATACCCACACAAATGTTTTTTTCAAAGACAAATTTAAAGCTCAGCACCTTGCATTCCAGCTTTCTCCTCTGATCATTTCCAACTTTTCTCTTTCTCATTGTATTGGTGAGTATCACAGTCATCTGGTCCACATCCAGCAGATAATTAGTAAGTGTCCCAGGCTGATGCTTGAGTTTCTGTATGTAGCTTGAAATCTTGTTCTGGCAGATGGGTTGCTAAAATTATCTTCTTCGCAGATGCATTGTTATCTGGAGAAAGCCATACAAACTTTGCTCCTTCACACATCTATTGAATTTTAAGCTATCCCTGTTTTCTTAAACACATCCTACAGTCTTCTCCTTGAATGCAGAACTTTTGTTTTACTCTTCCTTTGTTGCAACATATCCATTTGCTCCAGCGTCAGCTCTGATTTGTGTCCAACCAAAACTTAAATTTTAAATCTGACCCAGTTACACTTTGCAGATTGACAAATGCTTACAGTTTTTAACTTCAAATTTAGGTTTTCCAAGAGTCTCTGGTACTTGCTCTGTTCTTATTTGGCCTACTCCCTCTTGTGTTAGCGTCCCTGTGCTTTTGCCATGTGAACATTAGGCTTTTGTGCCATCCGCTGAAGAGAATGCTGATTTATAGCAAACTACTTTTGGAACAATTTTTTCAGAGAGCTAGATTGGCACTGCAAGTGATTAATGCTAGAGAAACTGAGGGTATTTAAAAATTGATTTAATTGTTTGTTATAAACATTCAGGATTCCCATTCAACAAGTACCTTAATCACCTGAGAAATATTTCAGTAGGTTAATGGACAGCAGGAAACGGTTTCCCTGGACTGCAAACAGCTTTTCCTTGGGCAAATATGCAAAATGTCACCCTCCCAAACCTCTTGGGTATAATCAGATCGTCATACTAAAAGATAAAAAGAAATTTTCCCTGGATGGCAAAAAAAATTCTGAACAGTCAATCTTTGTCCCTGTTGAGGAGCTATTTTGGTCAGACAAAGATGACATTTAAAATTAATAGAAGTCTTTATAAGCCTCCTATATAATATGTTTGTCTGAATTGGGCAGATGAACTGGTTCAAAGTACTTCCCTCTTCCAGAACCGTTTTAGCTCATGCTGTTTTGCACTGGTGAACTACACAGACTCATTTACCCTGAGTTCAGATTACCCACATCAGGTCATTTTTAGCAATATTTTGAATCCTTCACCTGTTCTCTGGCCTCAGTGGAACCATAGAGTTTATATCAGTTGGAGGGAATGCACATGTTGTTTGACGGGGTTTGGGTCTCTGGGTCATGAATCCCATCTCTCTGATACTTTAAAATTAGGCTCTAAGTTAGAAGGAGAACGCCTGGGAAGGCTGATGGTGTGACTACTGAAGCTGGATGAGCTCCCTTTCCCTCTTCTAGGGAGTCAGTGGGTACCAGATGAGATTGTGCTCTACTTCTCAGGTAGTGGCACAAACCCTTCTGCATTGTTTTCCTCCTGATGTGTTCTAAATTCCCCATTAAATGTAAGTTTCTTTATTCAAATTCGTTATTATCTCTAGTCACATCTGTAATCTTTCTGCCAGGTAGCTCCTTGTATTTGCAGCTGCCCTCACTATGGGGCACAGTTGCTGTGGATAGATGGGGCACTGCTTCATGCTCTGATGCCTGTAGAACTTGCAGGTGCAGAAGCCTGGAGGAGCTCAGACTCACTCTGCATATGGTCACTGGCTTTGTGGAGCCATGGAGCATTTTGCCCTTGAGGAGGTTAAGACTGGACAAGCACTGAGGCAGGTGCCAGGCTGAGGGATCTCCATTGCTGGAGATATTCAAAATCCAGCAAGATGGAGCTGTGGACTTGGATTTGAAAAATATTTGAAGTATTTAATAGAAGTGTGCTGAGCATTGTCCTTGCTCACAGCAGAAATTTAATTTAGATGCCACCATAACTGTCTCTCAGCCTCTTTTTCCCTCCTTCCTCTCACTCTGTCTCTGCTTCTTTCTCTCTCAATTTTTCTGCTTAATGGAAACAGAAACTGGCAATTTTCCCCCAGACACCAAAAAAATAATTAATGGGAAAAATCTGCATTTATAAAAGTGAATAGTCACTACACAGTAGGACTGAATCATGCTTGTTTCTGAGTTTTAAATAATGCGTTGATTCATTCTCAAAAGATGGCTGAAGTTTGAGTTGCTCTTTGCATCTGAAGTCACACTTGTGACTTTGTACCTCATGGTTATGAAAAAGCCATGTTTGGGTACTAATGTGTAATCAGTAAAGGACAGCTGCTATAATTAAACCATGAAAAGGACATAAATATGCAGCCAAAGGACATTATTTATAGGTCATCTTTCATTTGTTAAAATAAAAAAAAAAGTTATTTTCAAACAGAGATGTGGAGAGACAAAATCCAATCATTCTACTAATAAATCTTTTCATGAAAAGCTTTTTCATCAGATATTTGTGAATATGCATTTCATCCTACAACACGCTATTTAGTTAGACTGTTAGCTTGAGTTCCAAGTTCCAAATAATTTCCTTGATGAGCTTTATTTTTGAATTTTTTTTTTTTTTTGGTTTGGTATGTTTTTACTGCTAATCCTCAGTGATTCTATCATTTTCTATAAGAGAATATTGGAAACGTTTGAATTTCATCAAACATGCTCAGCACACATCTACCCAAGATTTAGAATGTTTTTCACACAGTTTATATACAGCTTTCCCCTAGAGGAAATATAGCAGGTGACTTTATTATATCAGTTCTTGATTTAATAACACCTAGACTCATTTTCTAAAAATAAGACTAATAATTCCTTGGGAAGTTGTACTGCCTCAGGTAAATTCATTAGATGGCCTTAGACAGGCTTTCATTTCTCAAAAGCCTCAAAGTTTATTTTCTTTAGTACTCTGAGAAAGCAAAAGATAAATTCTGCAGGAATTTTGTAATGGACTAACAATTATTAAATGTAGTTTAACATGAGAAATACATTGTGGTGTCTCTAGTGATTATTTATAAGGCATAATGAAAAAATTTGTTTTAAATAAATACTGAGGAAAGCCGATCAGTGCTTGTTGCTGTAAAACAGTTATTCTGTTTGACAAAGAGATTACTGATGAACCAATTTAAAGTTGCCTCTCCATTTCAAAGATGGTGAGTGTGAATTTTAGATACTAATACATGCATTTAATAGATATTTCATGAAAATAATGTCCCACATCTGAGAAGAAATGCCAGGAGAAATGCCTGTGTTGCTGTTGCTGGCCATGGGAATACAGATAGATTCACCTTTTATTAGAAAGTGGTTGGAAGTGAATTAACCTCTCCTGTCATGGAGAGCAATCCTAAGTGCATCTGCTTGTCAGATGTGCTGAGGTGCCATTTCCTAGCAACTAGAAAATGCTAATTCACGACTTTGATTAAATTGTCTGGACTAGGCCAGATCTCAAAACTGCCTTTTTATGCTTTGGATTTATTCCTCTATTAAGATGCAAGGAAAGGAGCTTATTGGTGCAGTTCACAAGGCAAACCAGTGTGGTACTTCATTGAAAGTGGAATATAAGGAAGAGGAAGAGGCTGCAAACACACTGATAGTCAGGTGAAAATGAAAGGGTTGTTGGTGTTATGACCAGTTTCTTGAAGAATTTTTTATTTTATAACATAATACAACATTTAATATTAACCTTCAATATACATTTCTTGTAAAGTGGACATTTAGAAATGCATGATTACTAATATATATATGTCTAAAAATGTAAAATTAGCCATTATTTGCCCCTAAAAGAGTAAATTAGTTAAAATCATGAATCAACACTGAAAATGTAAGTATCTCATAATGTTCAGTAGCTAGATCTCCTTTCTGGATCAGAACCTGGGCCATCTTGAGAGGTGGCAGGTGGCAAGGTCTGAGGAGGACACCAATGGTAGGTGAGGAAGGACCGGCAGGACTCAACAAGGCACCGGAGGTTGAGATGTGAGTGCACATGCTTTTCAATTGTAATAGTCTGAAGCACTGATGAATCTTGAATGCTGATAGATGTTTAAAGAATCAATGAGATAAACTTTTCAATCAGATTGCCTAGTTTAAGCCAGGAATGGAAGGACCCTCAGTAAGGAAGTACACCTCGTTTCTAAGCATAGCCTCTTGCTTCCTAAGGAAGTAGCTATTCTGTATCAACATTAAAATGTAGCTCTGAGCTCTGAGGATAGCTGCAAGTCTGAGGTCACTGAGAGAATCACAAATATCAAGTACCAGCAGTTGGAGCAGGTAACTTTGTAGAAGCTAAGATCCTGTTCACACAGAAGCATCTTTAAAGAAGGGGGGAAGTTTATTCCTCTCAGCAATTATGACACTGGCAAAAAACCAAGTGTTTCCATCAGGGTTTGGTAGGCTTTCATGTCTGTGTTCTCTAGTGTGTGCAGCTGCTTTCATTAACAATAAAGGAAATTACACAGTTGCAAGGGGTGGGGGAAGGCTCTGTTCTACAAGGAAATGCAGAATTTGTGCCCTCCAGCCATCTCTTGAAATGTCCTTAGCTTTGAAACTGTGTACACATCAGAGGTGCACAAAAATAAATAAATCAATATCTTATTAAATAATAACTTGGATCAACATCATGACAGAATTCAGGTATTGTTTTCCGTAAATCTGGGTTATGGACTCAGAAAGTTCATTTTTAATTTTAAGCACTTAGTTATTTCAAACTTAAGATGCTGATAAGTAATTTAAAAGATGCATCATCTTAAGCAGAAATAATTATCCTGCTTTTACATTCTAACTTATCAGTCAATGGCTTAGCACTAAAATAAATTTATTCTAATATCCTCTTGGGGCTAATTTCCTTCTTTGGCCAGAATCTGACAGAGTTAGGAGGGCTTCTTTTGCTAAGAAATCCTGAGGATGATTGAGCAGTGCAATGTGTAAAACCTTAAGAGGATTCCTTACACCACTATAAGTACAAGGTTATATATATGTGGTTCCTTGGAGGGATAATGAGTTTGGTTATTTATCAATGCACATTTAATCAATTGCCAAGTGTACAGAGAATTTTTATGGCTGACTTTAGTTCTGTTGAAGAGTGAATGAAATAAATACAATTAATGAGGCAAAGATGCATAATGTTCAGGGGATTTGTTGAATCTGAATTTCTTTAGGACTACTTTAGAAACTGAAAGTCCTTGTGCTAGCAGAGGTGAACATCTTAAATCATGCGGCAACCTGTCACAAACACAAAGCATTAAATCTGTAGTAATTTTACCTCCCTCAGGTGTCTCAATTGGTAGTAGATAGACACAATCTCTGTTGAGGGAAGCAGAAAACAAGGTATGTGAAAATAACCAGGATAGCAATAAAGTAAATGCCATAAAAATAACACTATGCTGAAGTTCCAAAGGAATGTCTAACAGTGAATAAGGGAGTATTAGTATTTATCAAAAGAAAATTAGGCAGCTGTAAGCCAAATATATGGTCTTTAACTATTCTTATGCTTCATTCTTTTCTTTGCCTTGAATGTTATTGTATTCTCCCTGGACTCTCAAGGGCATTTTATTTTGATTACTTACCAGATCAGATTTGATTTTTGGAATTCTTGCACCCAAGCATGCCACTATCTATATTCTCATATGCCTGTAAACAAGAGAAATGTAAAACTTTGGCTTCACTGGATCAGCTTATATCAGCTTCAATTTCAGTTTACAGAACTTGTCTGAATATCAAGCAAAGTATTGTCACATAGTGATCATCTTTTCTGTTCTACTTGTTCAACTTCCTTACTTGGTTTCCCATTTTTGGTGTCAGCTTAATTCCCTAGGTTTTATTTATTTTTCTATCCTGATAGCATATAATCTCAGAATGCTGATCCATCTCCAAGGACAGAGAATCCACAACCTGTCTGGGCAGCCTGTGTCAGTGCTAAGTCACCTTCAAAGTTAAATGATCTTTTTTTCTGATTACTATATAGAATTTGTATATTTCAATTTCTTTCCATTGTCTCTTGTCTTACTGCTGAGTACTGCTAAGAAAAGCCTGCCTCTGCCTTCTCTGGTTTCCCTTGTACCGATAAGATCCCTCCAATCTTTCTTTTCTCCAGGCTAAACAGGCTCTAGCCCCATAATTCCCTTTGGTTCTTCACTGAACAACAGTATCTTCATGTCTCTGTTGTGCTGAGGAGGCCAGAACTGGACCAGCACTCCAGATACGTCTTCCCAATACTGTGAAAAGATCACTTTCCTAAACCTGCCAGTGGCTTTCCTCCTAAATGAGTACAGAATGTCACTGACCTTGCCATAAAGACTTTGTGCTGCTGATCACAACCCTCTGAGCCTACTAGTTCAACCAGTTTTAAGTCCACTTTACTGTCTACCTCTCCGTGAGGGTGTCATTAGACACAGTGATGGATGTCTTACTGAAATCAAGATGAACAACATCTCCTCTCCATCATCATCATTTGGAGGTTGGACTTGATGATTTCTAGAGGTCCCTTCCAACACATACAATTCTGTGATCACTGCAACTTAGGTTATCACGTTTTTCAGGTATGATTTCCCCCTTGTGAATCTGTGGTGATTACTCTCAGTAATCTTTTTGTCCTTCATGTGCTTGGAAATTGTTTTCAGGATTATTTGGTCCATCACTTCTGCAAAGCTGACCAGTCTGCAGATCCCCAGATCTTCCTTCCCCTTTTGATGAAAGGGTTGACACTACTTTGCTCTAGTCCTCTCCAAACTCAATATGATCCTTAACAAATAATTCTGTATTTTTGTAATAATTCTCAGAGAACAAAGGGTCACCTACTTAATATTCAGCATACCCACAAAAACAACTAATCCAGTTTATATTAAAATCTCAAACAATAATTCAATCTTTGGATTTTTTTCCTATTATTATTACTTAATTATTGAACAAAACTAGACTTGCATAAGCCAAACAAAACAGCAAAGATTTTTCTTAGTGTGTGAAACAAACATTAATAAGTTAGGAAATCCAAAGGACTTTGAAGTTCTGTGATCATTGCAATCACTTGGCAAATTTGCAAGACACCTGAAGCTTCATGATACTTCTTATTTCATAAATGAAATAAAAGGGGCCAGGTCTTCAGAAAATGAAATCAATGGAGCTATCTGGATGTCTGCTTGCTGATATATTTCCTAGAAAATTCAATGCAATAACCTTTTCCAATGTGGGAAGACTGAGATACAGAGTCAAGAAACCCCTATGCATTCTTTAGACCGCTACAGATTTTCTACTCAGAAAAAAACAACCTGAACAGCCAAGAGTGATGCAGTGCAAAAACTGGGTGGGTAGTGGTTCAAATGCATCAGACTTGGATGCTTCAATGCCTAGCCATAGGGCCCTTTGTGCTCTGCCTGATGCTACAGTGGCCTGAGACCTTCCTGCTGCGTTTTGGGCAAGTAGCTGTGTTGGACTACACAGATGAGGAAATGGTTTCTGTCCTTCAGAGGTTCTGTTCCAGAGACCTTTCCTTGAGGAAACCATCTGAACCACTGCAAAGGTTTGAAGGGTATCCCCACAATCCTTGGAGGGCTGGCTGGCCAGAAGCCAGGCCTTGGGGTTAGTGATGCCATTGGACCTGGTTGTCCTGCTCCTGTCTGGGGCAGGGGTACAGGGTCTGGATGACATAACCTATCCTTACCCATCTGGGAAGCTCCCACCACCTCAGCCCTCAGGCAGCTCTGGGCCTCCACGGTACCCAAGCAAGATTCAGGATCCACCTTGAGAACACGACTCTTCTAATGAGCTAATGGAGGTGGTGGATGGCCAGCCAAAGACCTAAGTAGGAGTTTGAGCTAAATACAAGTTTGTGCTATATACAAGTACCTCAGATATTTCTGCTGTTTTAATGAGTGTCCTAATTTCAGCTGGGAATTAGTTGATTTTCTTCATGATGTAGAATCAAAGAATCATTTGAGTTGACTCTTACAGGCCAGATGGTCCAACTCCCCTGCAATGAACGGGGACATCTACAGCTTGATCAGTTTGCTCAGAGCCCCCTCCAGCCTGACCTTGATGGTCTCCAGGGACATGTCATCCACCACCTCTCTGGGTGACCTGTTCCAGTGCCTCAGCAACCTTATCATAAAAAGCTATTTCCTTATACCCAACCTATATCTCCCCTCTTTCAATTTGAAACCATTTCCTCTTTTCCTATCTCAACAGACTCTGTTGTAGAGCCTGTCTTTACATCTGTCTGGTTCTTATAGACCTCCTTCAGTCACTGAAAGGCTGCTATCAGGATGTTATAGATGAGGTTGTCAAAAGCCTTACTGAAGTCCAGATCGATGACATCATTGGCTCTTCTCCTGTCTGCTGACACAGTTATGCCATCATAAAAAGTGACAAGATTAGTCAGGCGATGTTAGTGTCTGGTATGAAGCTGTGTTTTGGCTTTAGGAGAAGAGCAATGCTGATAACACACCAGTGTTTTAGTTGTTGCTGAGCAGTGCTGTACATAGCCAAGAACATTTCAGTTTCTCAGCTTGTACTATCCTACCACCAAGGAGTCTGGGGGGACACCACCAGGACAGCTGACCTGGTTAGAGGATATTCCATACCACAATGATGTCATGTGGAAAACCATAAAAAGTGGAAAGCAGTTGCAGTGGGCAGTTGCAGCTCAGGGACTCACAGGCATATGTTGGCTGGGGTTAAACAATTGCTTTGTGTGTGACTTGTTTTGTATACAGATATGTACATAAATACCATTACTGTTATTTCTCTCTTTCTTTTCTCTCTTAGTAAATATTTTTTTTTATCTCAAACTATGAGTTCTACTGTTTTTTTTTTTTTTTTTTAATTCTCTGCACCATCCACACTGAGAGATGGTGGGTGGTGAGTGAAAGACTGTGTGGTGTTCAGCTGCTTTCTGCATTAAACCACAAGAGAAGTGTTGTAAAGCACGATGAAGATTGAAGTGACTGAGCTGTACAAGTACATGTATCATGCTATCATGTTCTGCCATCAACATCAAGAAACTGATTCATGACTGATGGCATGAGTCCCTAAGTTCAGAATGTGAATCAAGATCATCAAGGACATACAGCGTCACATAACCTCACCACTGTTCTCAGTTTCTTACTCTCAGGGTTAAGTCAAAGAGAATACAAAGCAACTGAAAAAATAATGCACAAATCTGCCTTATGAATAATTTTTGTATTCCAGGTTTGAATTGTCCAGCCTGTTTGTTGCAGCAAGAGATGGCCGTGTAAAGGCTATTCTACTTGGCTTAAGTTGCTAGCAAAGAGGGTTTTCCTGCTCCTGTCTTTTTTTTTTTCTTCCCATGACACAATGCCAGCACTGACAGAAAATACAAAAGAAGCCATAAAGGTGACCCTAAAGGATCTCTCTAAAGTGAAACAAACCCAGAGGGCTGTCTGCAATAAGTTGAGATTCCACTTGTACTGACAGTGAGATGCAAAATGTCAATACTTTCATAAATATTCCCCTCACATGTGTAATTAATTCCTTGGTGGTTCACTTCTGCTAATGGCAGATGTTTTGCCATTTTTGCTTGCAGTCCTAATTACTGGTCAGCCATGGGATTTCCTTGAATTACATCCAATCTGGATAAAGATTTGCTGCTGGGCAACCCAACAGTGCAAAGGGTAAAATGGAAATCCAATACAGTAGGCTGTTTCCTTCCCCTCTTTATTTTAGGGGGGAAAATAGTACCTGGGAAATATTTATTAAAAGAAAAAGAAATGTGACAAGAAATGCAAATCAAGACTGTGGATGAATTGTCATTGAAATTACCTAAGGCTGATGGTTCTGAAGTCCAGAGTCACAGTACTAGTGTTGCTCTCAAGCACTGGGAAACACTTGCTGGGAGGAAAGAAGTGAATGTTGTTAGAACAGCTGCTGTTTCTGCTTTGCTAATAGAGCAGAAAAAAAGTATCTGCCATGCCAGTTGTTCTTCTGTCATTCTTGTATTTCTGAAATGCTTTATCATGTTATAGCGCATGGGCCAATTTCACTTTCTGTGATACCTGCATGTTGCTTAACTGTAATTGCTGAGGAAGCCCATTCATTTAGGAGCAAAGAAAGGAATTCGACCATCTGTTTTCTATATAGGCCTAAGGATACTTGAATATCTCCAGGGTTGGTTAGGATAACAGCAGCATAATGTGCCAGTCTGAGCATCTTTTGAAGCCTTTCAACTTCCTGAAACAGACAGTCATTTTCTAAGTGCAACATATTCCCAGAGCTGTATTTCTTCCTCTCTGTTTAACTGATGACAATATTATTTGAGAAATACCAGAGCATATCTACGTAACTTCTGTCTGATTACTCTTTTACATTGGTTAGGACTTCCCTGAATGCATCTATAGCAGCACTCCTAAAACTGTTGGGCTCTCTGACTGGATAGCTCTGAGCTGTCCTGAGATGACATGTTTTTCCCACTGAGAACATAAATCCAATGAGTGGATGGTCTTCATGGGTCACTGTAAACAAGAAAATGAACAACACACAAACTTGTAATCAGTTGCTTGCATAAATAAAATACTTTGCTACCCCCTAATTTGATATCTATTGTTCAGTTGAGTCAGAGGTTGAAGACAGAACTATCTAGCAAACTGGACAGCTCATGAGAAAATGTCCAAATGTTCCGGTCTGAAAAATCATGATTTCCACATGAGTGATTCTGGAAATATAAGAAAGTATTACTGTTTTCCAACTTTTTTTTTTAATTAGGAAACAAGCAATTTCAAAAAAAAAAAAATCCTTTTACTTACAAAACAGCATATCCATTTGTTTGAAGGAGGTGTTTTACGGATTTACCATCTACAATTCATCAGTGATTCTTAGCTGCATAACTAGAAATTGCCCAGATGTTTGGATCTCATTTGGTTCTGGGGGTTATGTTTGAACAATGAGTTTGGCAACTGGATCTTCTGTCGCTGTTGGCTCTAACTGAATTGCATGTTTCACATACATATGTAAAAAAACACAGAAG
Source organism: Oreortyx pictus (assembly GCA_036925125.1). Classification (NCBI taxonomy): domain Eukaryota; kingdom Metazoa; phylum Chordata; class Aves; order Galliformes; family Odontophoridae; genus Oreortyx; species Oreortyx pictus. The sequence continues at coordinate 45,984,431 of JAUPFR010000003.1, read as the reverse complement.
GGTATTTCATCTGAACTAAGACATTTAAGAAATTCTTTAGGGGTTATTTAATAGAATATTCTGTGTGCCCTTACATAAACAAGAAAATTATGCCAACAAAATGTATTTCATGATTTATATTCTTACCTGTCTCTTCATTCTACATGATTATATCTGACAATTTCCCAATGAACAATCCAAAAAACAAACAAACAAACAAACAAAAAAAAAAAGAGGAAAAAAATTAAGAGCAAAACCCCTGAGGTAGAGATTGTCTTTTTCTATCTGTATGTAAAAGTGAATGTTGAAGTAAGTCACCTGAAGTGGTGACAATGCTTTGCCTGTGCATGGGAATTGCAAGGTCATGGCATAAACCAATGGCTGAGCACCAGGTGAGAAGGCATGGCTAATCCAGGTTGCTCAGGTGCAAGCCATGCACTTGAGAGACTGGAAGGAGTGGACCCAAGGTCTAGCCTTCCTCAGCCTTACTCAAGGAAAGAGCTGCATTTTTTTTTTTTGTAAGTTGTCATTGGAAAGGATTTGCTAATATTCTTCGTCATCTTCCTTTGCTCCAAAATGCTTATATTCTAGTGGAAGGCACTGCCTTTACTCCACAGATTAATATGCTTTCATTTTTTATGTTCAGTCTTTCTCCTTCCAAATGCAGTAGTAAACCCAATGCGTTCACTTGGAAAAGTGCTGATGCACACAAAATGAGAATGCTCTCAAAATGCTTATAGTTATAGTATGGTCATACTTTTTTAAGAAGTTCTTGCATTGAAATGAATCTGTGATATATTGAAGTTTTGCTAATGGGCAAGATTTTATCTTATTACACTGCTTATAGGTTCTCAGAAAATAATGGTTGTTCCTTGGTGCACATAGGATCCTTCATTCTCCTACTTTGCTTCTTTTTTGTATACTCTTGCATGGTTTGTGGTCCATTGCTGTGTGGTACCTGGTTCTGTATAAACCCTGCATCCAACACCTGTGGAGGCATATGGTTTATCTTCTGCTTTGGAGAATCACAGGACATATTTTAGGTTATGGCTTTTCCTTTAGTATACTAACATATCTTTAGGAAAACAGAGTGTTTCCAGAAACTTGCAGGTTTTAATTCTTGGCCAGTAGGCTTTGAAGCCCTATTTCTAAGGGTAACCACTAAAAAAAAAAACGGAGGAGACCGAAAGACTGGTTATCACTGTGCCAATGGCTTGCTACTCATAGGATATCTTTTTAGCCAATGAAAAAGTCATCTTCAGGCTTAATTCATGTTTATTTCTGGATGTTTGTAATTCCAGGAGGGGTTTGTGAAAGACAAAAACTGTTTATTTCTTTGTGTCAAAGCTTGCTTTGTAGGCCTTTCTGGTGATACCACTCTAACTGACAACTGTAAATTATCTAGGTGGGTGTTATGTATCCAGCAAACCTTTGTGTACAGTTTTTTGCATTTGAAAGCACTTCTTTGGAGGTATTTTGATCAGGAGAGTTTACTGGCAGAAGATCTGGCCTGTGACCAGATAACTGGTATGGGAGATTGGAGAATGATACCACTGTATCCTGTGAAGGCAAGATACAATTTGGCATCTCCCTGCTCCTCCTTCCCTCGCCCCCCCTTATCTGCAGGCAAGGCCTGGAAAATGGGAACAAAAGAGTTCCTGTGGAAATCCAAAAGCCAGGAGCTGCCTCTCCAAAAGGAGCTGACTCAACCAGCTTGGATTTAGAAATAAATTATACTCTCGTTAAGAATTTAGAGAGAGAAAAAAGAAGGAAAATAGAAGTCATCAATTGTCAACCAGACAACAGAATCTAGAATGACCCATCACTGCAGGAGATCAGTACCTGAACTAAGAACCTCTCTGGACCCACAGTGGTGATTCTCTCTCTCTTGTTTTCTACCAACACTCCTTGCTTTTCATTTGCTATTCTCTTTTCTATCACCCATCTTCCCTTCCCCGCATCCCCAAGCAACTGGGATTTGTGATAAACATTTGACCCATTGTGTCTTCATCTCATCATCGGGTATACATATACACATGTTAAAAAGAACCTCCTCTCTGTCCTATAAACTGGAGTTAGACAGGGGTAAAAGTCATCTCCTGCTAAAAAGCTTTTTATTCTGGATTATAACTCATATGGTCCCATAGCAGTATGATTCTGGAAGGAAGAATTGTGAGAAATCTTACATAGTTAAACTTGTCAGTGATTGAGCAAACTGTTTTGTGGAAGCTAGGAACCTCATTTAACTTCAGATCATGGACAGTAATATCTACTTGTACAAACAAGGCTTTCCTGACGTGAACTGAGTGAGGTCAGTGGATGATGACATTGTAGAAGACTCAGTGACGGCTGAAGGGATTTTTCTTGTTTCTTGTTAATGGAAACTCTTTGTAGATTCACATACATTGCAATTCCATTTTATTTTTTGAAGAGTCAGAGAAAGGGTCAAGGAAATGATTTCTGGGACAATTTGTAAGCAATTGTATGTGTGATTAAATAGTATTCATGCTCACAGGCTTAACTGTAAGAAAAAGTGAAAAAGTAAAATTATGTATTAGATGGGTTTCAGAAGCAAAACTGTCAAAATATGTTTAAAATGACATGCCTTACTAAACAGCTGTCTATAGGGTAGATCTTAAATGACAGTTCACAGTGTCTGAAGAAAAAAATGAAGAGGTCGTTTTTTTCAGTAAAACATGCAGTAGTAGTATAACATCATCCTAGATCTCAAGCTTAACGCTTGCAGAATGGGGAAAAAATTAAACTTAGTTACACCCTTAAAATGTTCTGGCCACCTACTAAGCTTTATAATCCCACTCTGATTGTCCTTCTGTTAGGAACTTTCTGCACAAGTTGCTCTGTGTCTAGTTGTAAATCAAATTTCAGTTGGCTGACCTTTATCTCTAAGATTTTAAGCAAGAAGGATAGCCATCATCGAAAGACTGCTTTTTGAGGTGAACTGTGCCCTTAAGCACTGAACCTTGGATTGACATTCTGTCTGTGACAGAAACATTAGGTTATGGCCTTTTCTTGCTAGCTTTCTGTTTCATGGTGGAGCCTGACGTGGCTATGGTGCGATCCTTGACTCCTTGCTTGTTTTTAGATACTGTTTGGAACATGTCTGGTCCTGCAATATGTTGCCACCTATGTGCTTCCCTATGAACCCAATGGTCCTGGGTATAAATATCACACTTTGAGTGGACTCATATCATTTTCCATTTGCTCATGAATGTGTTTGTTACAGTTCTTCCAGACTCCTGTGTCCTACCTGCTTGTTTCTGACCACTTGCTTGCTTTGACTCTATCTAGCTGTAGGTTTCTCAAGTTGTGGTATCTTACCACACAGTGTTACTTACCTCCATCTGCTTTCCTATTTAAAAAGCTTTTAATTTCATCTGTCTCCAGTAGTAAAATAGTTACTTACTAATGAGATGCTGATCATGCTTCTCTTGGTGGACCAGACATCTCAGTCTCCAGGGCTCAGGCTCACTCAGGCACAAAGGGGATCATCAGGGCAGATAGCCGCAATGGACCAGAGGAGACTAGCCTTAAACTCCCTGAAAAACTTCTGTTTTTGTACTGTTTATTATTTGATGAGATACCTCTGTGTATGAATTCTGTACACGTTTGAAGTCCTGCAGTCAGCCTGAGCCAAGAAAAGAGAGTTGCCCATGACCTTAGTGGTACAGAATGGAAAATATTGCAGTTGGAGGACTTTCTTGACATGAAGTAGCTTCAGGGGTAAAAGAAAAACAACAGCTCTTCAAAAAACTGACAAAAAACTACTAGGTCTGATGACAGGTAGGTGATACTGATCTGATTTGATTCACTTCTGGTGGGAGGGCTGTTCAGTTAAATCATCACTTGAGCTTATTAAGATTTACAATATGAGAGTCTGTTTATTGATAGCTTGTGTTTGAATAATGATTACTGCTTTCAAAATCTCTGTGATAAAATATGATCATTGTAAATCAAATATATCTAAGTACTGACTTGACAAGAGAGTGTGTGTAGCTAATGCAAGGTCAGTAACTCAATACCCAATAAAAACATCCATATGTTCTCCTAAATTACAGAGTTTAGATGAACAGAAAAATTTCTTATTTGGTACATATCTTCATTTTATGTTATCTTATTCTACGTTATATGTTTGCCAAGTTCATGAAAGAGGTTTTAATAATAGTGTTTATAAGAAAAGAAAGCCTGGATTAGTTAAAAAAAAGATGTACTGACTTAAGTTCAGAAGTTAGAGAAAATTTTCAGGTATGCTGGAAATGCATCAGCAATCAGCAATGTCACTACTTTCCTTTCAAACCTAAGACTTTTTCCTTCTTATTTCTGTTCTCCAGTTATGAAAAGTAGAACCCAAATTAACAATTTCTGCCCTGTCAGTAGGCATGCCCTTTTTAAGGGGCCCTATATTTTACTAAACTATGATGCTGACCCACCTCAACATACTCAGGTTCTCAAAATAACTCAGTCTCTGAGATATAGGCTTTTCTTTGGCAGACTTTTGAGTCTTTTTCTGGTTCCCCCCCCCCCCCCCCCATTCTTATTCAGTTTTACTTTCCCTTTCTCTAGAAAAGAACCAACCTTGAAATCATAAGCTGTGATAGTTTCCAATTACAAATTTTCTGATGCTTGCATTTCACATTACTTGATTGCTGTCATAACAGTTAACCTTCGCAATAAAACTTTTATTTCTAGTTTATACATGTATCAAGAAGGAAAAGATTGCACAGATGAATATATTATCATAGTCTGTCAGTCATTACTGTTTTTGAGCAAGCTTACATGTTTTGGGAATTCTTTAAGTTTTAAAGTTTTGAAATCAGTCTTACACTGAATGACAGCAAATGAGACGATTTGTGCATATCTGTAACATCTTTTCTCATTTCTTCTTGGGCCTATCTGGTTGCAGCTTTCCTTGACTTTATCTCCAAATCTTTATAAAAATTGGCAAGCTAGACTGCTTTTGTTTTCAACAGCTGCCGAATTATGCAATTCACATTTACCTTTGTGTTCTTTATGCCTAGGAAAAATAAGGAGTGTCTGAACTGTAAAACCAATGGCATGAGCATTCTATTTGAAAAAGATAAACAACTGCTCACAGGACAGCAATTTTTTATATCTTCCTCTTTCAACTACATTGGGATATTAGTTACTGTCTCTAAGAACAGTGTAACATGCTATTAGGCATTCTTTCAGACTAAAATGTGAAGATTTAAGAGAATATTTAGCAATGTGGTAATGTAAAAGTATACAAAAAGAAACATAAAATAATCTAGGTCTTCCTAATAAATCTTCTGCAACCAAATGAGTTCTTAGCTTTTTTTAAGCTTTACTCTTTTCTGTGGAAATATATTGAGATGGAAGAAGAAACAATATGCATCAACTTTATATGGAATTCAAGCTGTCCTTTATCCCATGTATTATTTTCAACATATGTTCCACAAATTCATATTTTCTATACATTCAATTCAGAAAATATTTACTTTTTCACTGTTGTTCTTTATTAGGGACAAAACCTACTATCTAGTTGATGGATTTAATTGTGAGCGTGGTAAATCCACAGTTTACCAAATATTCATAAATCTAAGCTTTGATCCTGCACTATTACAGGTCAACAGAAAATTTGACACTGGCTTCTTGGCAACAGGGTCCTGCCCTGTATGCACTAGGTAAAATCACATGAGACCTTCCCACAGCTACTTTTCAATATCCCAAAATGGATTACATCCTTATATCACTGAAAGACAGAAGATGGATGATTCATTTAACAGTCTACCAGAAAACTGCACAGATGAATTTTCAATGTTATTTTATATAAAAAGATTTCCTTTTCTCTCCTATCATCATTCTCAATGGTGGATGAAAAAAGAAATTTAATTAGGTGAGCTACTGACCGCAAACACTTTATTTAAAGAAGAAAAGTAACTTTTTTTTTTTTTCCCCAAAGGAGCAGATCTTTGAGTTCCCACATACGTATTCCCTGTGATAGATAACTAAAGTAACCTACAGGTAAGTAAAATTGAATGTTTTAGCAATGTTGATGCTAAAACCTCAATATTTTGTTGTTTAGAAATGGGTCTTAAATCCCATGTGGATTTTTTTTAGAAATGACTTTGAAAGCCTCCAAGCATCCTTAACATCAAACATCAGCTGCAGTGCTGTGCCTTAACTCTTATGAGGATAAAGATAATTAAAAAATTCCTATGTGGCCTATTGAATCTGGCATGATAAATGAGTTCAGTGTCACCTGGCACAGGATTCTTAGTGTTTGGAGGACTCTAATTACATGACTTGTACCTGTTTCAAGACAAGTCCACTGAAAGGAAAGAAGAAAACATATCAAAGTCAGTTTGTTATTGATGGTTTCATCCACTCCAGACTGTTATTCAAAATCTGTTTATCTACAGGCTGCTTTAACTCCACCCTATGATTCTTCAGCCATCTGGGATACTTCCTCTCCCAGTAGGCCACCTAGCAATCACTTATTTCAATGTGGCTCCCTGTGAGTTCTGCAGCAATTCTTTTACTAAAGATGCAGTCAACCAAAATTAATATGAATAAATAAATTAGGCCCTAGATTTTGCAGTGAACAGTTTACATGCAGAGTTCCCTTGTTTCCACTCTCTGTATATGGCTGCATCTCAGTACTATATAAATCAGTTTCTCATTTTAAATTCATCCAAAGGATGATTTACCTGAATTATTTTGATCTTTTAAATGGTTCACTAGAGCTTGAGAGGAGTTACTCTTTTGACTCTACTGTTCCTCCTTTGTTTCTTCCTGCGGACAGTCACTAGAGTGCCTTCAGTTGTTTTCCTCACCTGACTGGATGACTCCAAGCACATTTTAAAATAGCCACTCAAATGTTAGCACAAATAAGGATTTATGTTGGTTTCTCAATCAGCATTTTTTCTTGTGATAAAATTTCACTTCATCTAGTTATGAAAAAGAGATGGAAGGGGGGGGTGAAAGACACAAATGAAATCATCCTTTTTTTTTAATGTTCAACTGTACTTACAGAATCTAGCTGTACAGTGGTATTACCATTGTCCACTCTGTGCTTTTAGCATACAGTTCATAGCTTAGTCATTGTAACTTAGATTTAAAGAGAACTATATATTTCAATATTACAGCTACACTAATAAACTTACTTTCCTGTGCTCATTATAAGCATACTTTTCATACTGAAGGAATTTTATTTTCTTGTGTATACTGGTGTATTTCTTGCAGCAAGAGGTGTATATTTATGCCAGTTGAAAATATTTTCAAAAATGTGTCTTTTGATTTGAAGTATGATTATTATTTTCTTTTTTCAGAAGAGCTGGTAGGAGAGCTAAGAAACACCAGATTCAAAGAAAGCCTCAAATCAAAATGAAGTGAAGATCTCCCTACACCAAACTAGCTTTCCATGGGGATGGGGTATCTGTGGTCAAATGTAATGCTTTTGTTGCATAACTTTGCTTAAAGAAATGGAGCTCTTCAGAGATTCCAGTCTGGCAGGCCAAGGAAGCTTGAATTTATTATCATAGAGGAATAGAATCATAGAACAGCTTGGGTTGGAAGGGACTTTAAAGACCACCCAGCTGCAGTCTAACAGATTAATCTGCCCAGGGCCCATTCAACCTGGCCTTGAATGCCTTAAGGGATGGGGCATCATCAGCTTCTCTAGGTAGCCTGTATCAGTGCCTCACCATCGCCACCACTGTGGTTCTGAACAAGCTTCATTGTTTTATTTCAGGACTCTTAAAACAGCTGTCAACACAATAAACAATGCAACTTTCTGCAAGCAATCTTTAACTGCAGCTTTAAAAAACAAATTGCTTTTAGTTAAATTTGAGAGTACTTTTGCATAATGATATCATTCTTAGAATTGTATGATTTACTGTGCTGTTTTTTTAAAAACTCCTTAGCACATAAAATAACTCAATGTACAGTCATACTTTAAATGTAAATGGACCAGTGTAATTAAATTTATGTTCTTCTAGACTGTCTTTTCAGTGCTCTGATTAATATTAGAATTTGATCTATTAAATACACTCAAACTTTGTCTGTTTACTGTAATTTGATAACTCAAAATGCTTCTAATTTTGATCTGGACAGAGGATATTATTGCCTTTGTTCTACATGAAATGAAGAAAGTTGATGAATTTGAGCCCAGCTCACATATAACTTTATTAACGTGTTTATTAGAGTTGTTTTTTAAAGTTGGAAAGCAAAACTCAATATTCTGAAATTGCTTATTCCTTGTGCTGTTATGGGAATAGCTTCCAATGATGCAGGTAGGTTTAGAGTGAAACAGCTATGTCCATATTGAAGGTGACTGGAGGTGTTCTACCACTTCATCTATATTGGCGTTGTTAGATCTATATGTTTAGCAATGCACTAAAATGTAAATGGTGACATAAAATCATAGACGTACTCATCTGCACACAAGTATAGGCAAGACCTGTGTTTGTTCAACCCAGCATTGCTATTTTTTTATTATATTTTATTATATTCTTATTTACATAAGAAGCCCTTGAACATTTCACATACTTAATGTAGCAGGAAAGATTTTTTTTTTCAAGTAAGGAATTTGGACAACTCCTCATTAAATTATCCAGCTTATTTATGACTTGCTCTGCTGATCTTGAATGCTTACATTACTGAGTCTTTCTATTTTATTTATGTATTTATTTTTAAAGCTAGAAGCCACGAAACAGACAGACTTCTTTTGAACATTCTGTTCATCTTCTGTTCTTCTGTTTATCATCATTTCAGTAAGTTGGAGGAAGGGAATTAATTAAAAAAAAACAAAAAATAAATTATTTCTCAGATGTTATTTAGCTTTTGATAAGTTTAGAAAATAGGGTCCAATGTTAGCAGTTGTGGAATAGGCTCACACAAGCCCTGATGTTATTTTTCAACTTTCTGGCAACACTGAAGACTGTTGTGGCTATTATTGAAATGATAATGCTACGACACTGAAAAATAGTTACAAAAGCAATGGTATTTGTAGTAAAATCAAATGTCCTTTTCAATAAAACACTGCTAATGCTATCAAAAGCAAAAAATGTTCAAGACTGCATGTTATTATAATCATTGTGTCCACTGACTTTCTGCTGTTTTCCTCACTTCCTCACTATCCTTGAAATTCGACTGCAGACTGGAAGCCTGAAGGCAAGAACACCTTGGAAATGACACGTTAGCAAGAATGCAAACTTGTACACACACTCCCACTCACCAGCTGTGTAATCCACTGCAAAGGATGGATAAAGTATTAATAGATTGCCAGTGATGCAGAAACAGAGATCCCTGCCCAGACAGAGCAGAGTGCAAAACTGTGTGCATAGGTAAATGTTCTTGCCAAAACCACAGGGGATCCTTCCACTGTCACTGAGGTAAACTCTTTGCTGGCTATTGAAATGCTATGTGTGTTTCTTTTCAGAGAGAATGGTTAAATATTGGAACACGCTGCCCAGGGAGGTGGCAGATTCACTGCCCCTGCAGGTGTTTAAGAAGCATGGAGATGTGGTTCTGAGGGACATGGGTTAGTGGGCATGGAGGGGTTGGGTTGACAGTTGGACTAGATTATTTTAGTGGTCTTTTCCAAATGTAACGATTCTATATGCTTTCAGGTCTTCAGCTTCTCCCTGTTGAAGATAGAAACTGGGATTTGGGGATGGGTTCACTGAAAAACTCCAGGATTCAAAATGGAAAACACTGATATGAAAAGGCATGAATTCCTACAGAGAAATAAAAGAATGGCTTGACCTGACAGTCAGATGATTTAATGCCATCTGCATTGGTAGAGCCAGTGAAGGCAGCAACTCTAGCTGTGGTGGGATCTGTCCCAGGGAATCTCTGGAGACTAACCCTTCCCCTCCAGCCCACCTGACAAAAGCTCTAGGTGCCTTGTCAGGCAGGGATGATGCCTGCACTAAGATTTTGCATAATGGCTTGATGAGACTTTTTTTTATATTTTTAGAATGCATATAACCTGTCTGAACTTATGCCTTACTAAATATACCTGAAGGAGCTGACCCCAGAGATGATCAGTTGTCTCCTTCATCAAATTTATCCTTTTATTCAGCAGGGCTATGTAAGCCAGGGCACTGAGAATGTTTACTTATTTTCTTCTGAAAGGCTTCTGAGGCTTCACTTAGCAACATGTAACTGCACTCAGACCAGGTGAACCCAGATTGTAACCTGTACTCAAACTACATTATTTCAAAACTAGCCTAAGCTTTTCTAAATGAACAGGAGATCTGAATTAACAGATATACACAGACCTGCGTAAATGAACAGTCTGCAACAAAGCAGAATTTATTTACAGCCAAAAAAATTTTTTAAAAGCAATCAGTAAATTATGTCTAGGCTGTGTAGCATATGTCTGTTCTCCATATGGTGATCCTGCAGTTTCTCTATGTCCTGAAGCACTTGCACAGCATCTGGCAGTCTCACGCTTACCAGCCATTTCTTCCTTTCCTTGACACCAGGCAAAGGTCTTTCCATTGCGCAGGACCCTTTTATAACCTTCCCACCACCCCTTCAGCAGCACGAGTCACTTCTGAGCTGTTCAGTGACACCGGTGCTGTTCTCTGCAGTGGCCAACATCTGTGTCACAGCTTGGAAGTGGGCTGCTCTTATGCAAGCGCTCCTTCCCTGCCTGTTTTTTTGGATGGCATTTCTGTGATTGCCAAGGTGAAAAACTTATCATCACTCTTTGTTTCTTTCCCGGTTATCCCCTGCTTAGCCAGTCCTTAATTTTGCAGGAAAGACAAACAACTTCTCACACAATGATGTCACTTCCCTGCCTAGATTGTGTTCACTATTTATAAAATCACTGCCTATCAAAATGATTAGATTATAAAACAGCAGCTTCTTGTTCACCGCAAACACATCTAGAGAAAAGACTACTTCTGTAGACTGAGACAAATTCTTTCCTGTAAATTCTTACTGGCTGTGCTTTACCAATACCTTATCTTCCTGACCTTTGCAAATCAAAAGGGGCAAGGAGGTCAGAGTATGAGCTGCAGAGCGCTCCAGATGCTCACTCCATTTTCTGCAGGAGTCACAATTCAGCCACCCCGTGGTTTGTAGGCAAACAAAGGATACACTCTTTTATCTCCTCCCTTGATACTGTTCTTTAGCTGGAATCCAGGAGTGAATCTTCTGTTTTGCTCTGACCTATGAAATAAGTAAGAAAGAGCAAAAATAAAGGTGGCTGTTGTACTGAAACCTTTTAATCAGGGCAGCACAGCAGTATATGTTGAGAGCTGTTAAATTTTGGATGCATGTTCCAAAATAGATTAAATATAATGACATTATGGCTGTAACAAATTTAGGATCTTTTGAGGTAAGGGAAGAAAGTGGGGAGTGAGAATGACTCTGAGTCATAGATGAGTCCTGATCTCAGAGGATGTGCACAGGCAATGCTTTCATTGATCTCAGTGGAGATCATTGCTTGCATAACAACTTCCAGATCAGGCCCATTTTGAGTGCTGAGTCAGCCAAAGCCTCCCAGATTTAGTTATTTTATCAAGCAGTTAGTTTGGAAAGTGTGGGAAGATATTTTTACTGCCTGCAAACTTTGTGGCTTTTGATGTTTTTTCCCCCCTAGATGGACGCTTAAAGAAAGATAACTTAAAATGAATAAAATTTTGTAGAGGAAATTAAGGCAGAAGATGACTTAGTTCCATCTCTGGGTGTTTGCAGACAATCAGAAGCCTCTGGGCATTACAGGGGTGCTGACATTCCAAACAGTGTTTCCTGGCAAAGGTCACTTGCTAGGATTAGCGATGTGTGCTTTGCATTACTAAATATTTTGTCAGCTTAAAATCTGAAAGGACTTTTGCCTGAGACAAAGAAGTGGTTCGTGCAAAATGCATATCTTAGTATGTATCCTTTCCTTACAGACCCTAAGTCTTATTGACAAATATCTAATGGTTCTCACTGGTCAGTATGTTTCCTGTAACATTCCTTCTTTATAGGGCATTTCTGTATGCATATGCTGCCCTTGATCCTTTCCCCCAAAGTCATCACGAGCTTTGGAGTTTGTGACTGTCAGAGGTTTATGTCTATGGATCCCTGTGTCTGCTCTTATCTTGTATCCCAGAGGATTACTGCTGAAAAACTGCTACAAAGAATAGGTATCTTTAGTATGAGTATACTTCCATGTATATAAAAACTAGATGATGCTGTTATTTTCTATTAATAGTGAATAAATTTTCTAGATTTTAATAAGAGCTTCACAAGGTAGAGGCTTTTGTAGTACACCTCTGTTACAAGGAAATGCACATGATTAATAAGTGAAATGCAGTTGGTTCTTTCACAACCACTAGAAGGGAGGGGAGTGCATGTTCTCAGAATTTCCTTCATGAATATTTAACAAAATATTCGATCATTAGGGTCTGTAACTTACAAGCCATTGATCTGAACCAGATTTCAACTGTGCCTGTGCTATGGTGTTAAATTTATAATGGGCTGAAACAGATGGTATTATGCTAAAGGGGGAAAAAAGGCAAAGGCTGAATATTGATTTGGGGATTTAAAATGCAATATTAGAATAGAGACAATTTAAGAATCGCTTTCACAGAAGATGCTCCACATAAGTGAGAGATTGAAATGATGGATAAAGTCACACATACTATGTGAAATCAGCTGTCCAGTGTAGATAATCTGCTTACAAAATCATTATGGTTCGGTCCTTCTGATGTCTTCACTCCATGCCAATAATTTAACTCACTAGAAAAATCTGCAATTATTTGTTTCTGATTTACTTAATTTCCTAAACTGGTTGCAAGCTAGCTCCATGCAGAACACATAAGAACTACCCAATGTATTATAGTATAGAATGGGACAGGAACATAAACTTTGCAGTGATATAGTTTTCTTTTCTATACTTTTGGTGTTTAGGGCAAAAGTATACTTATCATGTTTTGTTTCCCTCGAAATGCTTGAGCTCTTGCAGTTTACCGGTATCATCTGACTCCAGAATTGCTTACATCTGGGCTAGGCTACATGTTCTTGCATCTAAGTCTGACCTAGTTTCACTGAACTTTACATGCATTTCAACTCTGAGTTGTCTGAGTATGTATAAATCTGAGTGAGTGCCACTTCTGTGTTTTAATACAGTATGCAGCTGAGCGGCACTCAGCCACTCACTTACGCCCCCCACTGCAGGATGTGTGGAAGCAGGAATAGCACTTGCCAGCTGCTTTCTGTACTCTGCTTGTCTTCGTGATAGCCGAGACAGAACCTTATATGAAAGGAAAGAAAGATGAACTGTTGTACCTATTTTTAACTCTAACTTGTGATTTTTCTTCCCCACTCAAATTTTTAGTTTCTCCATTGGTTTGACCACTACTTACCCACCTGTTCCTTACCCAGCTGATAATTCCCTGGAGCTGATCTTCTTTATTTTTGAGATAATGGTTATTTTTGTTTGAGAGGGGAAAAAAAATTTGCTGTGAATAGCTGTTTTACCTTAACATTGTTCTCTGTAAGTCAGTTGAAATAAGAGTGGGATTTAACAACAGAAACGTATCCAAGGCATGCTCTTGACAGGCAAGTAAGAACATTCCCTAAAGGAGTGAATCAATACATTTTAAGTAGAAGGAGAATGGCAATAAAACAAATCCCATAAGTTTTGAATGAAATCCACAAAAAAATTAAAATGAACTTTATGAACAAAACATGGAGTGATTGCTTCAACGAAATCATATTTATTTCAAAAGAAAAGTAACTATTTCACTATTCTTGAGCAAAATCTGTAGGAAGGTGGAGGAATGTTTGCATTGAAGTTGTGCAGAATCCTGGCAGTGATGATGGCCTTTGTGTAAAACACAAGATTTACACGAGCATAAAGGACCCTTATCATGTCAGACATAATACATTACTTGCTTGACAAATCTAAGAGGTCTCCACCATTTGTGGGAGAGATGCCTTTCTTTCCTTCACAGAGGAACACCGCTTTCCATATCATCTTTGCCTTTGAGAAGGCAACCACACGTGGGATTGCATAGGATCCTCCCCACAGCAATTAACTTCCTTAAGGATTCAGCCCTTTTGGAGCTGTTATGCTAGCCAAAATCATGTGCTCCTGTATCGAATGTAGCAGATGTTGCAGAATTGTTTAGTGTGGTACCACCTGAAGGTCCATTTCTCTTTCCCTCTATTGGCACAGTCACCATGGAAACAGTCTTTAGATGAATGCCCTCATCTTCTCAACATGCTGGGAGTTGATGAATTTCCCTGAGGGTCATTTGGAAGGTAAAATTTGCCTTCTGAATCCACGCTTGTGTCATGATAAATTCTGAACTATATTAAGGAATATATACTGAAAATGCTAATATATATTCTTCAATATATATACATTTGCTGATCATTTAATTCTAATGATGCTTCTTGAGTAATTTTAATGATGTCCTGAGAATTTGAAAGACCCTTTCTTTGTAACTGCTAAGGAGACGATTTGGAAGGAAAAGTGGAGAAGAGAGAGTACAACATTCAGATCTCAGATCCCCAAAGCTGAGAAACAGGTAAAGGCAAGGAACAAGTGCTTGAAAGAAGCAGAACTACTAACAGCTGCACTGGAAAGAACACCAGATAATAACTGCATTGAAAAGAAAGCAAATAAACTTGTTAGTATTTCAGGAGAAAATTGCCTTGCTTTGTAGCTATTTCTGGGCTATTTACCTGGTTCTGTGGCAAGATATTAATGAACAATGCAGTATATAATGTGTTCTAGCTGCAAAGAATGCTAATGATAAACTGGGCTGCACTAGACAAAGTGTTGTCAGAAGGTTGAGGGAGGTCGTCCTTCCCCTATACTCAGCATTGGTGAGGCCAAACATGATGTACTGGGTCCAGTTCTGGACCCTCCAGTACCAGGGAGTCATGGACATTCTGGAGAGAGTCCAGCAAAGGGCCACAAAGCTATGCTAAAGGGACTGAAAATGTCTTCTGTGAGGAGATGTGGAGAGATCTGTGGCTGCTTAGCCCGGTGAAGAGGAGGTTCACATGAGATCTTATCAGTGTGCATGAATACCTGAAGGGAAAATGCAAAGAGGATGAAGACAGATTCCATTCAGTGGTGCCTGGTGACAGAGCAAGAGACAGTGGGCACAAACTGGAACAGAGGAAGTTCCCTCTGAACACCAGGCATCACTTCTGTGCTGGGCAGGTGATGGAGTACTTGCATAGGCTGCCCAAAGGATGTGGAATCTCCTCCTTGGAAATCTTCTCAAGCCTCCTGGACACCCTACTCAGGGTGTCCCTGCTGGAGCAGGGGGTGGGCCAGAGGGACCCAGAGTGCCCTGCCCACCTCAACCATTCTGTGATTCTGTTAATTCCTCTTCAGTAGAGAAGCTGTTAGAACTTTCCAAGTCCGGATACTTGCTAGTCCTTATTATTACTTGACAACATTCTATTTTATGGAAAATTATGATTTCTTCTTTACTTCCTCTTGCAAAACAGGAATGTACATCCCAAATCAAACTGCTTTCCCAGGATTCAAAAAGGGCATTAGCAATTCATTTAAAAGTCATACTGAAGCCAAGTGCAGTTTACTCATGAGCTGACATAAAGCAACAAACTCTGACAAAAGTGCAGTCACAGTGAGCTCCTAATGGCTTGCCTTAGTCATACAGCATCAAGGTGTTTTTCTGTAATTACTACTACATTCGCTGTTAGAAAGTCTGCATCATCCTTCTCTGTTCTAGCTCCTTGACTGTAATACTTTTTGTTTCACAAACTGTCAAAGCATATCAGGTGACAATTAACACTGACCTACTGACACCCAGGCTATTCATGTGAAAGAATTGGAATCTTCTAAATCTTCTAGCACTTGCCCTGCAGCTACTCAGATGACTGACAAATCTTTGTGCTGCGTGAGAATTAGTGTGCATAGAAGCAAATAGCCTTGTGCATCACAATTTGCCATTCCAATTCACTTTTTTTCTTAATTTCCTTGTACTTCTTACAAGATCTGTAACTCTGAAGGTGCAAGTAATGTTCTTCATTGCTGAGTTGCCAAGGAATAAAGGTTATAATAATGCTGCTGCTATAGTTCCATGAGACACGTTGCCATTCCTGCCTTTTCTACAGCAAAAACACCACTCAGAACCTCATTCCTGGAGAAGATAGCAGCACAGTGCTTGAGGACAGCAACATGCAGGCAAGCTTAGGCAATTCCAACATACTCTGAGAGTCTGAGGCATGGATGAGCTTGGAATCTCCTCTGAAACGCTATTGCAGAAATAAACTTTTTCTTGCTCAAAAACAACAGGCATGATCTCAGCAACAGTATTTATTTGAAATGTCTTCTGGATCACACTGTATCCTGTAATCAGAATTTCAAACATTCAGTTGTCAAAACCAAAGAAATCTCATTCCGTTTCTCTGTCATGATGATGTTGAGAGTCCACAAGCATCCCAGCAAAACAGCAAGGCTAGTAGTGGTGAGTTGGTGGTAATAACTTTGATAAGTCTTTGCAGGACAGACACATCTCTGGCATGAATTTTAATATCAGAATTTTTGAACTCTTTGAATGCCCTTATTCTTCAAGATCCTGTGAAACTACATTGTGATGTTAGAGCTTGGTGAATAAAGAAAGTGAAGAGACAAGATTAAAACTGAATTGAAAATAGAAGAATGTAATTTACATCCACGATTCACTCTTTTGGCTGCAGTCTTTCTCCAGTATTTTGAAGGAAAATAAAGAAACCAAATCTAGATATGTTTTAAAATCCTCATAAAGTGTAAGAAGAAATGTAATTAAGTTCATTAAGTTCAAGATTGTGAACACGGATCATTCAAAGTTTATGAGGACCCCAGGAAGTCTGATAGAGATATGCATTAAATATTATCTACAGAGCACATTACAAAGTTTTTATTCTTTTATTTTATACACTGATTTTATTATTGATTTTGGCATAAACTTGCCTCCATGCAAATAATATAATGTGATGCCAACTCTTTGGAAATTATCATTTCTCATTTAGCCTTTGGGAAATTCCATGTGGCAGAGCCTCCTCTAAACTATTACTTTTAAAAAATGAGTTAAACATGATTCATAAAAGAGGAAAGATCCCCTTTTATTTCTATGTAAACCCACTTTGCAGCTCCTATGCTGCTGATAAAACCCTCTTGTCTCTCACAATTTTGCCACAAAATGTCTACAGGTTTTGAAATTCAGGTTCGTTCAACTTTATTATGATGCAGCAGCTTTCTTTAGCAGTCAGCTTTCATTTACCTCAGCAGGTTTAACTGCAATTTCATGGAATCCTTTTTTTTTTTTCTTGCAGCTGACATGCAGTGACCCTCCTTGATCTTTTGTATATCTCATCTTTGTTTTTTTTCTGAAGGAAGCATATATCTCCACTTAAGAATAAAATAATCATGGAAGACTTGGTGGGAAAAAGTTTGGGGTCACTATTTGAAATAACCACATTAATATTTGTTTACAGGGAAACAAAAGTCAGATGAGAAAGCAGGAAAGTCTTAAGTGCCACTTCTAAATGGTGAGATGGAGATTTCAATCAGGAGCAACTTGTAGGTTGTAGGAGGCTTATAAATAAAGTTGTTCACAATTTGCCCACTTTTGTTTGTTTCCATCCCTTGCAGATCACTGTGATTGTAAATCACGCTGCTCAGTCTCACAGTCGACAAAGAACAGCTCTGCCTCCCTGCCTGCTCCCTGCCCAGCTCACTTCTCTAAGGGTGTATAAGCAGTTTGATCATCTGGCTGAAAAACAAATATTGGGTTATTTCTCTTTTTTAATGTGGCATAGATTTTCAGCTCAATATCAGAAATTCAGAGCCAATTTTCTCTTTTGCTGTTTATTATTTCCACATTGTTCAGGAACTTCAGCTTAATTCAGCTCTGCAAATGCACCCTACGTGCAAAGATCCCAGGCACAGCTCCAAGACTCCTTCTCACCATCCTGGTTGTTAACTTCTTCCTTCCCAAGAGACAAGTCATACCTGCTTCTACACTGCTTTACTCCAGAATCTAAATATAGATCAAATTCAGACCCAAATCCTCGTGCTAAGGCTTGCCACCCACTTTATTGTAGGGGTACTTATTTTGCACAGCACCATGCAGAATGATCTACAAAAGACTTCAGTAATGTAGCTCTGGTCGTGATGCTGATGGTCATGCTTGTACTTCCCCTGGACTAATTAGTTCTGCTACAAAGCAAGATTATTTATTGCCTCAGGGCATGATGCCAGGATGAAGCAGTTGTAACACTTCTGTGTCCTGAGCTAATTCATCAGTGTGACACAGTGCTGTCTAGACACACCCGCCTGGACAGAGCTTGTCCCTCTGCATGATGCAAGCACTCAGTTCCTATTAGGCAAAATATAGAGCACTTTAAACAAAGTCAGTTGGTCACAGAAAAAAAGAGCTGAGTCTGTTGTGTTAGCTTTTCTTAGGGGTGTGCATCCTTTCCAGCTTAGCTGTGATGAGCAGTTTGCTTGTGGCTGTTTTTCTCCAGTGTAGCTTCAAGGCCTCGCAATAAGAGGTCAAGTCTGGGAAAGAGCATTAGGAGGCCTTCCATTTCTAGCTACTGCAGTTTATGCTAAATGCAAAGGAAATGATGTCTGATTGAGTTTCCAGATCAGAAGAAGCACTGGGACCATTTGTCAACAGACAGAGCTATCTGAGACTTTAGTGAACTCGTGCTGATTGTGCCATTTATGCACTTTCATTGCCATTGTGCTTTCGTTACAAAGGTGCTAGCCCTCAAGGTGCCCACTGGGACAACTTCTGCTTCCAAAAAGGCTATGGGCACTTTGATAGAGAATCAGAAAATATCTTGAATTGGAAGGGGCACACAGGGATCAAGTCCAACCACTTGGCTCCACAGAAGGCTCGACAGAATCCATCCCCTATGTCTGAGCTCATTGTCCAGATGCTCATTGAATGCCAGCAGCTTTGTGCACTAACCACTCACCTGGGCAGTCAGTCCCGTGCCCACCGCCCCGTGGTGCAGCACTGTCCCTGACCCCCAGCCGCCCCTCCCCTGACACAGCTCCATGCCGTCCCCTCGGGCCCTGTGGCTGTCACACAGAGCAGAGCTCAGCGCTGCCCCTCCGCTCCCTGTGAGAGCTGCAGCCGCCATCGGGCCTCCCCTCAGCTCCTCTGCCCTGGGCTAAACAAACCAAGGGACCACACCTTCTCCTCATACATCTTGCCCTGTGGACCTTTCACCCTCTTTCTAGCTCTACTTTGGTTGCACTCTTGTAGTTTTATGTGGTGCCTAAAACTACACACACTGATCGAAGTGAAGCTGCACAGCGCAGAACAGAGTGGGACAATCCCTTCTTTTGAATGGTCAGCTTGTGCTCTAGAAACGGAAAATGAGAAAATCATTGATGTTTTCCTTATAACCTGTTCATAAAATGGTTTAAGACTAAGATCTTTTGGAAGAGTTCATATTGCATCTTTTGCAGAAGGTTCTGCCAGACTAGTGAAAGTACTTGAAAGAGCAGTAGTTTTGTCACAGGCTACACTGGGGGCATATCAGTATCTGGTCTCTTGTATAATTCATAAAGATGTGAAATCAAACCTGTCTCAACTAACAGGTAGTGAGAACATTTTTGTTTGTTTGAGTCCATCGTTACTTTAAAATTGGCTTAACAGGAAAAGCTGTATATCAGTCATTTTGACTGTTATGTAAAATGTAAATTTTGTATCTAACTCGTTGCCCATGTTTTGTTGTTCAAAGACAGCTAACATTTTTAATATAGAAATTTAGGCATGTGGAGGGGCCCTTCCAGTTCACATCTTCAGAGGTGTGAATGAAAATGGACAGCTTCAATTCTGCTTCTCTTTGATGTACATGAGTCACAACCACAGGAAGGGAAGAAATTGTTGTGTGATGCAGTTCTATGGATTAGTTTATAAAACATGTTGCAGAGGAACCAGCCTCAGGTAAAAAATATTTACAAAACATATAACATGATTTACTTCAATCACAGCTCTAAATTTACATTTATTGGAGCTCCTAAGCTGGAAGATAAGGCTCAGGTATGTCTGTATCTTCAGAAATATGGAGTTGCTGTATTACCAAGGTCAGCATCTCTTCCCTCTCTGCCTTCTTCCATTTATTTCTTCCTCTCTTTTTTCCTTTTTTATTTCCTTCCTTCCTTCTTCCCTTCTGTCCACCTTCTCTTCCTTTCTTCTTTCATCTCTTCCATCCTCCTCCCTTCTTTCTACCCTTTCACTCTTCCACTCTTCTGCCTTTCTGCTCCGTCTTTCCTACATAAAGGTAATGTCTCTGTGACAGGCCCAAGCTAAACTTGGAAAGTGATCTTTGTAATTAAGGTTAAAAATAAAAAAGAGGTTTTACTTTCTGTGTGTATGCAGTCTGCCAGGCTGCATTTCATTTTCTCATTGCTTACATCACTTGCCTTCTGTGCTTTAAAGTGTGTGGAAATTTTAATTTATCATTAAAAGTATTTTAAAAAATTGAGAATTATTGATATGAATTTCTATGCACTCTGATGATTATCACATTTTAAAGTGCATGAAATAAGAACTCAGTGTCATAAAATCTCATTTGTTAATTCATACAATTGAACTCTATAGGTACAGTTTGCAGATGAAAAAATAAGTGCTGAAAAGCAGCAGTTTGAAGTGAGAAAAAATATTTACTCAAAAACATTGTGCGAAAGCTTCACAGGAGTTCATAAACTTTGGAGACTAGTTGTCCTAGTGGATTTATCAGAACTGATGAACTCAGAATACCATAAGCTGAACAGGTCTGCTGAAGGCCACCATCACAGAGCACCAGCAATATTTAACATTAATTTGTCCAGATCCAAGAAGGGCTTTTTCTCTCTGTTCAAAGTAAGACTGTAGGATTTAACTGCACCTGATGAAACAAGAAAACCCTTAATGGATTTTCTGTCCTTTTGCTTCTGAGTAAACATGTTGGACTGGCTCCCAAGCTGCTGTTACAGCTGGGCTGCCAGAAGTGAGAGTGGGAGTCTGCATGTGAAATATGTGGCAGACTATGTACAACATGAATATTTTTCTGCTGTTAATAATAGTCTACTATCAATTGCTATACTATTAACAGTTAGGTTAATTAAAAGAGTTCCAATAGGTATTGGGTGTGACATGTGTCTCCCTTGACTTGACCCCTATCAGAGGAAAGGAAACTTGAAACAAATAGTTTGAGGTAAGCCATGTAAAATAACAGCTCAAGAGAAAAGTCAGAATCTGATGAAAGTCCACCTGCAACATCTAAAAACCAATTCTACCTCCCTAAGCTCTCGAGCAATGTTGACAGTCACCAACAAGTATCTGAGCTGAAGAGGTTAGTCTCCTTCTCAGAGTGCAGAGTTTAACAAGTTACCATGGCTTTTTCTGTCCCCAGACTTGTTCATTTGTGAATGGGAGAAGATGATTCACAGATTTCCGTATACATTGATGGTGTAGAAGAGCAAAAAATTTAAGCAAAGTCTCATTTGCAGCTCCTCCATCCTTTCTCCATCCATCTCAAATATTGCTTCTTTATGCAGCCTCTGTCATCTAGTCCTGTCCTATATATTGATACATATGGTTCTATGCAATGGGAAGCCCATGTTTTGGCCAAGATGACCCACATAAATCCAATCTGCTTCATTTACAGGTAGGCTTGCAGGGTTGCACTGCCAGTACCATTCTCAAGTTCAGCTCCTGCATCCTTTGAGGACTGAGTACAAAGAAGACCCTTCAGCACTGGAATGAACTTGTCTATGCTTCTGTGTTAGACAGCAGCAGCTACTCACTTCAGATTTATATTTTATTGCTTCTGGAACTGAGTTTACTTCTCACCTTAGACAATAATATAAAATCTGGACAATCTGAGAATATCTGGTGAGTAGTAAATAAGCTTCTTCCCAAATCTGATTTCTGTGGGAAAAGCGATTTTTTCAGTTTAATAAATTTATATCAAAATTTACTCACCTTTAATTTTCACATTACTGATCACTCGGGATACTGCAAGTTTCTGTCAAGTAATCAAATATTTGGGAACCTACTTATCAGATGCCTGATTAATCTCTCACTTGCAATACAGCATTTGAAAATGTGATAGTGGTTTGTGTTGCACGTCTTGAGCTCCTTTCAGGTTCAGGTGCTGGAACCATGACATTCAAAGGATGTTTTCCTGATGAAACTCGTTAATACTTTACCATATGTAGCCAATCATGATGAATTGCTTTGGCATTCACTGTAAGAACATTAACCGAGAAGAACCCATTTGGTGTTAATGTCGCTGTAATATATAGCTCCCTGGATATCCCCTTGGAGTTTAACGTTCATTTCAAAAACATTTTTACAAAGAGTTTTAAAGTAATGCTTTAATGATTTAGAAATAACAGACAAGCCCTTCAAATTATATTTTTTCCCTTCAGCCTAAACATTGTTCTTATTGGCCAGCCTGCTTCTTAAGACTGAAATCTCTGTTCTCAAGGAAAATGTTGAGAACTGCAGTCCTTTAATGTGTAAAATCTCAGTCTTCAATGGAAATAATGGAGTTTCTGTAAAATGGCTTTGAACTGCTACTCATATTCGGATGTCTGCATACTAGTTATTCCTTTGCTTGTGGTAC
This sequence comes from Oreortyx pictus, assembly GCA_036925125.1. Taxonomy (NCBI): domain Eukaryota; kingdom Metazoa; phylum Chordata; class Aves; order Galliformes; family Odontophoridae; genus Oreortyx; species Oreortyx pictus. Next base: position 45,961,850 of record JAUPFR010000003.1, on the reverse strand, counting down.
TGTGCCTACTAAAATGAATCATACACACAAAAGCAACAAGCAGGTATTTATTCCTTTCTTATTATCTTTCTTCTTATTAACAAGATCTATGTTCCGTGAGCCTGTGTTGATATTAATTAATTAATTAGTGTCATTGTAATATATTGCTCCATATTATATACATTACCATCCATTAATTCTCCTGAGTTGGCAGTTCTATTGTTTAGTTGTTGAACTACAGAAGGACAAGTTCTTTTATAAGCATCACTTTTTTCTTGCAGTATTCTGAAATTTCTAACAAGTTACAAGACTCACTGAAAAATGACATTGCTGGCCCAGAGATCTCGATCAGCATTTTAAAAAGAAGATTTCAAGTTCACTATACCCACGTATTTAAAAAGTCTTCAGATAACTGTAGGTTTGCTATTCTTTTTTAATTGTTGAAAACGAATATATTTATCACCATGATTTGGCACACTAAAATAATCATATTTTCTTCTTCATATGTACAGGTTTGCTGAGAACCCCTGTGTTTTCTGCATGATTACTGTTTGCTTTCATAATTTTCTTCTACTAATGGACATGTAGGATCTCCAGGGGCAGTAAGATCTGCAGCCCAACGAACAGCCATCCCACATTTCTTTCTTTCCCAACATATATTTGAAAGACAAGCATCTCTCCAGAAGAACAACAAAAGACTGATGTCTTTTGTTGAGCTCCTATAATTGATCTTAATTCTGAATGTCAGGTATGTCTCCATGCATTCCTTGATACCTAGCTTCTAAATTATACTACTAATAAAAATATCCTCTTTGATCCCACACCACGTACACATGTATTTTCACACATTCTCCACTTTTCTTCTAAAATACTTCTGTTTGTTTGCTTTCAAAAGGTGTGACAGTATCTCTGGATTCTTGAATTTGATCACAGATAAATAGATTTTTTTAAACATTAAATAAAATATTCTTAAACTATTCTCTACACATTTCTTTTTTTTTTTTTTTTGTCTTGGTATTTAATGTTGTTTATAACAACTGATTAGACTCTTAAACATTTTTAGCTTTGTAAACATCTTTCTTATGAAAGCCAATAAAAGCAAAATTGTATGTTTTGGGTTGACACTTTATTCTGTTATTGATGTAATAAATGTAACCACTGATTTAATCAAATCCGTGATAAATTCATTTTTCTGTCTCACAGTGTGGTCCACAAAGTTGAATACAACTTTTCCTAAATCTGAAAGTCTTCAGCTAGAATCTTTAGAAATACAAGCAATGTTGAATACTGACTGTATGAGATCCTCAATATATGTCAAATGGAAATTGTCCAAAAGTACAGAGCGATTTTTGTTTTACCACGTGTTGAGAAGTGCTTAAGCAAAATTTGACTCACAATAATACTCTTAGGGAATATCTACCCAGCAAGCACTTCACAAATATAGCTCTGAAGAAAGATGAGGCACTATGAAGATGTGTCTGTGATAGCAGAGCATGAAGGGGTAACTGTTATGAATGAAAAGAAATTTTACTTCCGTATTTTATTGAAAAAAAAATCCTTTAAGTATGCATTTCCATCTCATCTAAGACCTAATTTTGTCTGTCTCTTTTAAACAGTAATAAGGATTCCAATTATAGTTTTAAGTAAACTTGGTCAATATCCCATAAGTTATTTTCACAAATCTTTTACATTTATTTTCCTTTCAAATGTGAGCAAGATTTTAAAATCAAATGCTAATATATTTGATCAGGAAGATTTGACTAGAATATTTATCATTCTGCTGACCAGCATACATGAAAAGTACCTCTGAGTAGTACATAATGAATAGCAAAAATTCCAAACAGAATACTGGAAAATAAATCCAAAAAGCACAAATTTGTATGAATGTAAGTAAGGTAAAGAATATTTTTTGGAGAAGAAGATCTCAAATAAATTGGTCTAATACCAAAGCTTTAGAAGAAAAAAGAAATAACTCTCACTATTCCTCCAGAACAATTCATTAGTTCTTAGCTGTACCCATAAATAAAAAAAAAAAAGAGAGAAAAAAAGAGAATAAAAAAAAAAGAGAGAAAACTAAAAAATACAATGTACTCTATCTTTTTTACTTATCTGAAGAATGTCTCACCAGAAGTTTATGTGTGAAGATTACAAATGAACCCAGAGGATAAGTATAGAGAGTCCACAAGTAAAATTATTTCTCTTATCAATGGTTGTCACTAGGAAAAACAACCTTCTTCTTGTTGAATGTAATACAATTTCATCTGTATAAACATTTCACAGTGTTTCATAAATCCAAATTACTATCGAGTATAACAAATTTCTTCTATGCACTGTCATTCAACAGTGTTATATTCCATATGGAGACAGTAGGTAGTATAATGATCCCAACAGAGAGAAGGGATGTTTCCTTGGGATGACTTAGAAAGTCTTTTTTTTTAAACTACATTTTCTAACCCTTCCTTACCTTAGCCATTCTTGAAGAACCATGACAGAGACTAGCAGCAACTCAGTATATTTTTATGGTTGGTGTTTGACTTCTCTTTCTCCCTTGTTGAATTATACATAGTGGTGGCTGTGGGTGACCAAAAAAGTTGTCTCTTTTTGCCTGATGTCCTGTTTAGGTCTTACTCTATTTGCTAATTCACAGAATTAATTTCTATCCGTATCTTTAAAGTGAATCTTAATGAAGGTGGGTTTGCCTTTTTTCCCCCCTCTTTCTCTTCAATGCTAATCTAAGTGTGAAACTTTGAGATTTTAATTTCATGCTGCACTCTCTGTCTTCGATCCCATTGCACAAAAGCTTCTTAACTGGATTTTTTCATTGCTGTTAGTTCTTCATTATCCAGCCTTGAAAAGTTTGGGTGTGACAGTGAGGCTGAGTCTGCCTACTGCTCCCTGGGCTATCAGGATGGTTCTAGTGGTGACTCACACTGCAAAATTGTGCACCCCAAGCAATCTTTTCTTGGAGTCTTGTCACCACCTTCTAATGTAGAAACTTACGGGAAGACTGCTGCTTCTTGTCCACCTGTGAAACAATCTGGGTGGTGTACCTCCAGGGTGAAAGAAAATTGATATGCCATGGCAATTAACTTTCATTGTTAATACAACTTAGCCACAATGCAGCTGGCCAGCTTTGTGGTTCACAGTATACCACTATGCACCATTGGTTCCAGGACCATGAAAAATGCCACAGGGTGCTGCCACAGCAGCCATAACATCAACAGTGATAATGGTGGAGAGACCACAGGGGACACTCAGACCTTTTTGAAACTCTGCAGTAGGTAAATTGTGTGAATGTTGAATCCATGGATCCTGTAGGAGTTGTAGCAGAGGGCTATCAGCAGTATGGAAGAGGAATATGCCAGAAGTTTAGGCCTCTTCTGAGATCTTTTTATTAAAATGTGAAGATAATACTTTATAACCTTTGAAAACTGTCTGCTTTGTAAAAGCTAAAAATAACTTGCACTTCTGCAATTTTTTTTTTTACTCATTTTTTGATTCAGCAGTATTTATTTTTTTCTTCTTTTTCTCCATGGAACTGCACATGAATGTATTTGTAAGTCAGCATGGGATTGACTGGTTGTTAAAGTGGATGAATTTGTGGGTGAGGATTTTGAGAACATTTAAGAAAAAACACATGTAGAGTGCATTCCAGAGTGAGAAATACGATAAAATCTGAACTCATATTCGATATGAAAACACTATCCTTCTTACCACATGCTGTCAGAAATGCTGAGACTAATTGTGAGGAGGAAGAGCTTGACTAGACATGACTGGGTGTCAGTGAAAGGTGTTTGCCTGCTGAGTGTCAGAGATACCTTGCCTCACAGATACTGGTCACAGATATTCCACACTATAGATGAACATGTATGCCCCTTTCCCCTTTGCCTCAGAGGACCCATTATTATACTCAGATTCTGAACTTATTCTTTTGCCATGCTTATCAACGACTCCGTAGTTAATTTCAGATGTCACTGAAAAGCACAGTGGCTTGTGTGTTAGAGTCCACATGAAGGTACTTCATTCATTCCTGCTTTCCAGGTTTGTCAGCTCCAGGTTCAATTGAACTGGACTACAGCTGAGAGTGCCAGCTGTCTACACTTCCTTTTATGAGACAGAATGACAGAACCCATCTTAAGAAAAGCAAACATTCAAAACCATAAAAGGCCACAATCCTGAGTTAGGTTGTGAAATTTAAAACTGTTTTGACCCATTTTTTTTGGAAATTGCAAATGTAAGACATGACTTCAGGCTAGAATGTTGAAAATTTGCACCTGGAAATAATAAGCTACATGACTTTTTTGAGCAAAACTGCTTTGCAAGACAGAATTGATTCTGATATTTTCATCCTAAACTTTAGATTACAATCTTGACTTGCACAAAACTTCAAAAAAGCAAATTATTTTTTTTTCCTTTTTGCAGAGTTGCTTGTAAGATTATTGTTACTGAATTAAGTGCTATTGTCATACCAGGTAACCAGATGAAGTCTGGAAAAGACAAAGGGAAAAAGTAAGCAGAAGAAAAGACAAACTGAGAAATGCAAATAAAGGTAACTGAAGTGTGAATTGTTGCAGACAAAAGAAAACGTATGAAGGTAGATATAAATGAGCTAAGGAAGAAAAGGATACTGGCTTATAGAAGTCAGAGGTATGACATAGCACAACCGAGAAAGTGAAAAACAGATGTAAAGCAGACAGATTATCTTTAATTTAGTATTCCTTCCTGAGCTGTAAATTATGCTTCCTGATTATATTGTGGGTATTCTGAAGTATAAGCACATGTGTGTAAGTAGTATTAAGGTCATTCATAGATTCCGAAGGTGGGGTCTTTTATTTTCTAGAATGCTTTGACATTTTTGTTCAATTTTCTGGAAAGAAAGGACAAATGAAAAGGACAAAGAAGAAAGGGGGAAAACAAAGGAAAAGAAACAACCAGGTAATGTTTAATTGTCTTTTATTCCCAGGACTAGGTTTGCTCTTTTCTAACAGTGCAGATAGATACTGCCACTATGCAGAGAAGCCCAGACTATTAGCTATTTCTGTTGTGTTCCCCTACCAGCTGTGCCTCAGAAAGGCACTACTTCTTGCTGTGCACTTCTTAAGACTGCTGTTAAACGTGGACATTTCAGAGATTACTGATTGTATTTGTTCAACTAATTGTTTAGTTCTACTGTATTCCCCAAATCTCTGTAATTTAAGTCCTGTCTCATATATTCAAAGAAAAAGAGGAGGGAAAGCCTGAGGTGATTAAAATATCAACTTAGAGCAATTGTGGTTTTGCATGCAGTCAATACTGACCTTTTCCATTTGGAAAACTAAATGGAATAAATACTAGCTGTATTTTCCACAGTGGTTCAACTAGTGAAGTAATATACATAAGTGTCTTCCAATGTACATTGGGAAGATTTATGGGGAAAACATGGCACCAATAGGTATCTTCAGTCCTCAAAGAATCTGCAACCTAAAAAATAGCAAAATATATGTCCAGTCTATTTTCATGCCAAATTGCTTAATCATTGTAGGGAATATAGTACACTCAATATCCAGAAATATAGTCTATGGTGATTATAGACCGTGTTTTAAAAAAAAAAATGTTAGACTGAGTATTGATATGTCTCTTGACAGCAAGATTTTCTTTAGGAATGAAGGTACAAGAGTTCAAGAAAATCCACTTAACATGATTGAAAATGAAAAAATTTAGTTTTTCTTTCCATCTTAAATGTTTTTTTTCTTTTTTTTCTTTTCTTTTTTTTTTTTCCATAGACACTAGAATATAAGGAATGAATAGAACTATTGAGAATTCTGAACATCTATTTTTACAGTTTTTCATCATTTTAAAAATATTTCTAACTATGAAGGTTCTATTTAGAATTCCAGATTTTATATTTCAGAACCAGTTTAATTCATGCTATCTCACTTGTAGTGGTTCTGTAGATAAAAGATGCAGTCTACTCACCTTTCACAAAATAAAGGTAATCTTAAAAACATTCTAACAGTGCAGCAAGTGAAAAATGAGCATTCTCAGAATTACATGTCATGGCTACAACCATTGTTTTCATTATTGGTATTCATCTAGCATAGCCTTGAATGTATGAGAGCTGCTCTGAAAGTAAGGCCTCCTATTTTATTATGCTGGCTCACAGTGTCAGAGGTGGATGTTGGAGATATTATAGTAGAGATTGAAACTTACCACCAACATTCCGTTACGTTCTGTTGCCCTGTAACAGGTAGCAGCAGAGGGGCAGTCTGACAGAATGGTATGTGACATGGAAGTGTGTATGAAGCAAAGGTATGTCATTGAATTCCTTCATGTAGAAACTGTTTCACCCATTGACATTCACTGATGCTTGCTGATGCAGATTTTTACAAACACAGCATACAGTTCTTGTTCAGAGCTGGCAAAATTGCATAGCCAGTGGTTGAAAAGTAGTGTTTTGTAGCTGAGAATTTGCTCTATCAGTCGAGCTATTGTGCTAATTGTATCTGTTGTAGTTTCCATGAATATAAATAGGAGGCATTACTTTTGGAGTGGCCTATGGCCCAAGACAGTTCCTCTTCACTCAGTGTAACCCAAGTGAGCCTGAAGATTGAGCACTCATGCAGTACAGATGAAAGTGCTGCTCATTTGCATAGGCAGCATTGATAATTCAAGAGAAATTTCTGCTTTTGAAAACTGAAGTCTGATGTGTCTGAACTTTCTGTTAGACAGAAAAATGGTACAGCCTTTGATATTTAGTATTTTGGTAGTCTCATGTTGTTGGTGTAAAAGATCAGGAGGGCAACTGTACCTCTAAGCTAGGGCAGTGACTTATACCTTTAGAAGAATGGCTAAAGGCTAATCCAGTCCTTTGCATGAAAGATGGGTTGATTCTGTAACACTTTGTGTAAAGCAGTCACTGCATCTTTCTGTGACATTCAGACATAATCCCCTGTGTAGTCTGTAACAGGCTTTCCCAACCTCTGTGATCCAAGTCTGCATGCTACCTATCCAGTCTGACTGCTGTGAAAACACGCTAATTCTTTTAGGAAAATTTGCATGAAATGCACAGTTTCTGCAAGAGTTGCAGGCCTGCAGCTTTCTATTTCTGTTTTCTGTTATACCTATTTTACTGTGTTAGAACTGACCTGAGAGTGAGAAGGGACTGTGGATTGCATTCAGAGTGTGTTAACATAGTGTAACATTGTATGCACACCTGGGCAGTGGGTCTTAACTGCTAATAGTTTGAGTATCCCTGAAGAAAACCTAGAAAAACATACAGGGTTTTATTTTATTTTATTTTACTTTATTTTATTTTATTTTATTTTATTTTATTTTATTTTATTTTATTTTATTTTATTTATTTTTGAGAATAATATCTTAATCAAATAAAATGCTCAGGTAGAAATATCTGTTCATGATTATTACATACTAATACAGAAGCAGTCAAAGGAAGCTGCTCACATGGTAAAGAAGAGCACTGAATATTATTGTAAGATATTTCATTAGTCTTCATTGCCATGAAAATAATCAATTTCTTTCAAGATACAAAGGAATAATAATAATGATGTCATTACTTCATCTTTTATTTCTTAGCTATATTTCAAAGTAGCACTGACAGCTAAAAGGATAAATTAAAATTTAAAGACCTTTCAGTAAACAGAGAAAAAAAGAAGTAAATAGCTGGACCCAAAGATAAGAACAAATTTTAAAAGCAAAAAAAGGTCACAGAACTAAACTATTTTTAATTATTTGTTTATGCGCTGTAGTAAGGAGCAAGGTGATCAACAAGATTTGAAAGTTCAAAATGAGAAGTGAGGAATAAAAGAGAGATTGCTGTTGGCTGAGGCTTGCTCAGAGCTTATATGATGAAAAATCAAAGTCTGAAATTCTAAGATACAGTTTCCTGTTTCTGAGTCAGGGATGGTTCAGGACTACAAGTTCCAGGAATTTTTAAGGATTAACATTTTAAATAATCAAGCAGGACAGACTTAATGGACACCTATTACTAACACTCTGACCCCCCAAGAAAGATAAATGACAATGTTGTGTGCATGAGGAAAACCTTTCTTTCATGATGTTCAGCCTGCAGGGCATCTTTTGTTTACAAAACAAGTTGTGATTGGCTAATACATAATATTCTGTAGGCTACACAAGTTAACTGAATATTGCTTACAAATTGTCAGATATTCTTGTAGGAAAATAATCACGCATCTAAAAATTGTCAGTTGCATAAGTTCCAGAGATGATGGTTATGTGGTTTTATTTATTTTATGCAAGTATAATGTAATGTCTAACATCTAAAAAAGATTCAGAAGATTTCAGTCAGTGCAGGGGAAATCAGTTGTGTTCCAAGAGTCCAACAGGATACAGCCGACCTCATCAGAAGTACTGTATCCATTTTTTGGGTACCCTAGAAGTAAAGATATTGATGAATTGAAGCAAGTCCAGTGGAAGACAACTGAGATGATAAAGGAATAGGAAAACGTGTTGTATAAGGAGACACCAAGAGAAATGGGTTTATGTAATCTGAAGAAGGTGTGTTTAAGGGTCTTGAGTAGTCTTGAATTGTCCTCATCTATCTAATGTCAGGATTTAGAGAAAAGAGTAAGAGGAGAGGAGGCATCAGAAGGGAAAAGTCAACGAGCAGTTAAGGAAAAATTCACAGTGGTCAAACACTGGAAAAAGTTGCTCAGCGAAGTTTTCTAAAGTCCACCTCCAGGTATTTAAATATTAATTGGAAAAGATTCTAATATAACTATGCAACTAGATTTTACTTTAAAATTAGTCCTGTGAAGACCTGAGCCAGAAGACCTCCAAAACTCCCTTACAACATATGTGATTTTTGGACTAATTTATATGTAGTTATTCAATATCAGAATTGAATTTCAGCTTGAGTAGGAAATAACTTTATTCTATCAGCTCTTAAAATGTTTGCACTCTCTAGGAAAAATGGAAATTCAGTAGTCTGCATAGAGTTAGAAACTAACCTTTCGATCATTTTATTTGTCAAAGAATCCTTGGAGAAAGGAGCAGGGAGAAGTGTAAAGATGAACTGATGCCTGGGCAGGAGGGTTCTTTGAAAGAAAGTATAAATTCCCAGATCCAGATTATCCTCCATGATGGCAAACCTGAGGTCCTTGAATCAGAAACATCAGCACAGGTTAAAGGATGACATGCTGGAAAGGAGCTCTGCAGAGAATGACCTGGATGTGCTGATGGACAACTGGTTGTCAATGAGTCAGCAGTGTGACCCTTGTAGACAAGAACACAGATGGTGACTTGGAGTACATTAAAAAGAGAGTGGCCAGCAGGTCGAGGGAGGTGATCCTCCTACTCTGCTCTTCCCTGATGAGGCCACATCTGGAGTTCCAGTCTGGGCTTCATAGTTCAAGAAAGACTGGGAACTACTGGAGAACGTCTAGTAGAGGGTGACAAAAATAGCTTGGGGGTTGGAACATCTCCTGGAGAAGAGAAGACTGAAGGGGGATCTTATCAACACTTATGAAGGTCTGAAGATTGGGAGTCACATTGATGGGGCCAAGCTTTTTTCAGTGGTGCCCAGTGACAGGACAAAGGGCAATGGGCACAAACTGGAACAAAGGAAGTTCCATCTGAACATGAGAAAAGCCTATTTTCTGAGAAGGTGATAGAGCTCTTGAACTGACTTCTCAGAGAGGTTGTGGAGTCTCTTTCTCCTGAGATATTCAAAACCCACTAGGGGATTGGACTAGATTGTCTCCAGAGGTCCCTTGCAATCCCTGTGATTCTGTGATTTTATGATTTTTTAACATTTGAAAGTGAGGGATGTGTTGTCTTTTGCAAGTTAAGTTGTTGCCTTCTGTTTAGTTGACACTTATAAACCTTTCTAAAGAGCAGTGCATGAAGGGGGGATGTCTATCTCTGAGAAGATCTGGTTCTTCTTAACCTTTAATGAACTTGACTATTTTCAAAATGAGAATTTACAGAATTTGATTATACACCATCCTCATAACGTGGGATTACTAGTTATTTACAGACTGGAAAGGATATACTGGGTAGTATTTAGTGTGAATCACTGCACATGGTAAATGGTACAGTAAATCCTTTACAAACAGTCATTAAAATAGCTATCATATTACCTCAGGACTCTGCAGGGTTCTCATGCCTGCTCTGCAAGGACTATAGCAGGAAGGAGCAATGATAAGTGTGCAGGAGGAAGTGAACATTGTGGACTCAGAACATCCTCTGATTCTATCCATGAACCAAGACTACTAAACAGATGATGACCTGCCCATGTGCACCCATGCCCAGAAAGCACATTAACTGGTTTCCTCTGGTATAATGAAGTTTGTAACAGCAGTATTTTTTTTTTAAGACTCATGATGAATTAATCAGATTGACACTGGAAGGAAGCAATAATTTGACTCTAAATGGTAAACTTAAGATCACTGTGTTTTTCCCCCTATCTAGACAGGAGACATTCAGGTATGAGTAGCTTCATTTATTTTGAAGTAGGAGAAATTTCTCTGAAGGTTTTCAGTGTCAGTCTTTAGTCCCCTGTTGGCACTCTATGAGATAATAGAAACCTTTCACAAGACTGTGTGATACACTTGATAACCACTGAAAATGGCATATTCTCCAAACAACAGAGTTTTAGCCTCACAGTTCTTGTCAGTTTTAATGGGCTCTTTATAGTTAAAAATCCCATGCAATGAGATGAGAATACTTCCCCACAAATTATCTCATTCGTGATAATCTCCAATCTTAAGAAATAAGACGATACTAGTCACTGAGAATAATACAGAGTAAAAAGCAGCCATGGAAACTTCTCTGCACAATTGAATTTAGCCAATTTGGATTCCATGTGAAAAAAATGCTGCTGTATTAACCTACACAGATAGCATATCAGTTTCAGTATAATCTTAATATCAGCAGAAAGTAATTCTGAACAAGCTCATTGTGGATTCTTTATTATTTTTGAAGTTTTATTAATAGCTCTAACATATGGAGTAAGCTCTGAGGCACCCATTAAGCTTTACTCTGTGCAATTTTCTTTGAAAATGTCTTTTTTAAATGTAGCACACTTAAAACTAAGATGTGGTATAATGTAGTGGTGAGCAATTCATTATCATTGAAAGTAGGGAATTTGAGAGTTCAGTGTGGGTGGACTGAACGATTCTTGTGATGTGGAAGGTGAGAAATTCTGAATGATCAGAATACTCCCTGTCCACTGTGAAAGTCATGGCAAAAGATGTGTTAAGATCTTAACAGCTTTTTCCACCAGTTCACTGGCTTTAGTTGCCATAGCTGGATTGGTTTTTCAAAACAAAATATTTCAGAGAAGCAAGGATGGTCAGGCGTTTTATCTTCTAAATCCTGATGTGCTTTTGGTCAATGTTAGGCACTAGTAAGCATCTCTTTCCCATAAATCACTCTAATACATCAGCTCTTAATCTGCCCTACACAGCTTTGGGCTTGTGGGCACTGCTGGAATGATCAAATTCCCAAGACTTAAGGAATGTCACATCAGTAGAGACAAAATGCATTACTGTTTGATAGTGATCTCTTCCAGGGTAAGGAAGACATAGATGGAAAAGCATCATCATTAGCCCTAAACCCACAATTTAAAGGTTTACATGAGGAAGCATATGTGTATATTTACTTTTTTCTCATAGCCTTTACTAGTCTTCTGATCTTGATCCCTATTCCTATCTGGAATTTTCCTTCGGAAAAAAAGTGAATATAAAAAGGTATATTATGGAGAAGAAATTGAAAATACAATGCAAACTTCCCCTAGGATAAGGTGTAAGTTTACAGAAACTTGTTCCAAAAATTGGAAAACTGATGAGAGTCAAAAGAATCAAATGCTTAAAGACTGGAGTAAAGACAAAGTAGAATTCCTGAGGTGTGTTTTTCGAGGGATCTACCTATGTGGTAAATGCTATTCTGTGTTACTTTGACTTCAGCTGTGTATGTACAAGAACGGCTGGAAAATGCAATCCTTGGGTTGTCGCCCTCAAAGCACAACATTCATGCTGCAGAAAGGGTATGCATCCAGGGAATTTGTGAACTACAGCATGACACTGCATTTCCACATCTCCCTGAGGGCTCTTCGTAATGATAACCTAACCGATCCTCATAAGTATGTCAGAATTGGGCCTGGCCATCAGGGTAATTTGTCCTAGTGGAATCAAAAGAGGTTCCAACAAAAGACATGTGTTGTGCATGGCAGCGGAAAACACACTGTGGAGTAAAGATCTGGAGGGGGAGCTCCGCAGTATCAGGACAGAGGTGGAAATGACTGTCCATATGCACCGCTTACAACTTCTATAGCCAAGACATAAGCTAAGAGGGATATTTAATCTAATCATAAAATCATAGAATGGCTTGGGTTGGAAGGCACCCTAAGGATCATCAAGTTCTTCATGAGTCAGAGCCCCTGCCAGAGAAGTGCTGCTGATTGAATATTTTCAGAATGAAAATAAAGTAATAAGCTGTAAATCTAGATATGGGTTTGCATGTGCCAAATTTATTTAAAGTATTGACAAATATTTGAAAGGCCTATTTCTAATCCCAAATTCCAAACTTTTCATTGCGCGTTCAGAATGTAGAATAGAGAAAGAAGTGGAATTAAAGCTCTCAGATCTGCAGAGGAAAAACAAACAAACAAAAAAATCCAAACCAACAAACACAACACACTAACAGTTCACAATCTTTTGAATCCAAACTAGAAGAGGAAAATAAGCAATTCTATACCTGCCATCACAGATTTTATTAAACTGGGTGCAGAAAAGGAGTATTTTCACCTAAAAAGAAGTGCACACTTTGTCTTATGAGACATAGTAGTGTTGATACAATGACAAATATAATTCCAGCTACAAATGCACACTTGTCATCTGTCATGAAAGCCAAATACAAAAAAAAACAAAAACAAAAACAACCAACCAACCAAACAAACAAAAAATCAACAACCAAACCTGTAAGGGAAGGCACACACAGTCAAAAAAGTAAAGGGCAAATTGAAAAGAAGAATATTAACTTTACATTCCTCTCTCATTATAGGTAGAAGGTAACAGATCGCTACAGACTTGATTTGTACATTGCACATTACCATAATGGCTATAATAAGGAGCTGTATAACCTCCTCAAAACAAAACAAAACAAAACAAAACAAAAACAACCAGATATTGGGGGAGATAAATATTAGGAAATGTCATATGAAAATGATCTCTGTCGCCCAGACTTCATCTTTGAGGTAAGTGAATTAATACAGAGTTTGTACAATAGTATGTAATGATTCTTAGCCTTGAATTTCCTGGGTTCCAACTTAACAAGCCTACCTGCAGTCCTTCCTTTCTTTTCACAGTTCATTTAGTGCTCTGTATGAGGCAAATGACTATATAATTGAAGACTGTATCAGAATGCACATGCACAAGGCCTTAAATTAATGCTGTACAGAGCATGAAATCTGGGAGTGCTTGCCTCTGAAACCCGAGCATTACTCTCACATTGACTGTGCCAGAGATCTAAGTGGGAAATAAAACCCAAAACTTCTCATTCAAAGCTAATGATGATACTAGGATTAGAACACAGGTTTTCTACCAGTTTTATACAATTAGAATAGAAAATATTAACAGCGTGAAGCAGAATTTGTCCCATGTTCCATTAAAGTTAGAACTGCAGTGATCCCTGGATGCTTCAGCTATCCATATTAAGCCTGTGGTTGGACTAGGGGTGTGCTCATTGCCCTTCCACAGAAACTAAGACATAGATTGAGGGAAAATACATGTCCAGCTTCTGATTTTTCTGTAAAAAACACTCAGGATGCTGCCAAAAATAGCAGGCTGAGGGCACTCTTATTTCTAGTACATTAAACAAAACCTCTGTGAATCATCTGCTGAATGTCACACTTCTGCTAGCTTTGCTAGCTGCAGAAGTAAGAAATATGAGTTCCCAGACTCCAGTGACCCCACAGGAGAGAGGCCATGATGGTTATAGACTACACCATTATTCTCATTTGGCATATGCAATCTGGACGATGAACTCTATGCATATGGCACTTGGTCTGAGAATATTGAAAGCAGTTGTTTTAATAGAACTTCATGAGTGAATTTATGGCACTCCCAGTTACCTTCTTTGCAGAAGATCAGGACCATCTCTTCTCCATTTTCTTGTGTATGGCCATCAGGTCAGACCCTCCAGAAAATCCACATGATATTCCACATGATCTATACTACTCTGTGGATAGTAGGGTGTTATAACCCAAGATATCCTTCTGCTCCTGATGTATTTGAATAAAACCATCAAAGGATCGAAACAAGGAGAGTCAGCTAAAAGGTTCTCTACAGATTGGGTAAAATCAAATTGCAACTCCACTCCTTCCAGAGAAGGAAAGGGAGAAGGGAAACGGACAGAACTGGGTTAGAGGAAAGCCTTACTCTCCTGGGAGACACTGTGCCCTATCCCATCCTCACTCAGAAACATCAGACACCTGGTCTAAATGTTTTTGATGTAGGCACATAGAGGGAGGTTGCTATTTTTGTCAGCCCTATCAGAGATAGCTGCTTGCTTTGGCCTAGGTTTGGTCTGTGAAGAAGGAAAACACATTAAAAAGGTAACATTTTAATATATCACTTTTTTCCTTCTGTGTTCAAATATGGTATTTAAAAATATTAATCCATTGTTCAAAATAGTTATTATCGTCAGGTTCCACACATTTCAGTGTGTCCTTAATGTGTTTAATTCAGAGCATAGAACATCTAAAATGGACAACTGAAATTAACTAGCTTGTGTTTCAGCCTTAGCATAACCAACAATTAGCACAAACCTCCCAAACTGTCTAGGTGTCCTGTATGAACACAGAAAACATTATTTTCAGTGTTTTTGGAGACAAGTTGTTGATTTAAAAAAAAAATGTGAGAAAAACTAGGGCTACAAAGTAAAATATTAAATCATTTCCTTTACCAGACTTCTTAAATCTCTTATGTTTAGTCTCTTAGAGATCTCTCATTCCCTATGTGCAATATTATGCAGCCCATAATCAGGTTTTATCTTTTTTCCTTTTTTTCTCAAATTCTACCTCATTACAAAGGCCTAACACCTCCTGAAAAGGCTTTTATCATTTTATCAATCAGGAAATGACTAAATTTGACTAAACCTTTTTTTTATTTTTTGCTAAAATGAAGGCATTCACACCATGACATCTCTGTTCTTCTTTGTCAAGATATGCTTTCAGATAAGAAGTATATTTATGACTAAATGTTTTGTCATCAGTGCTTTCCTGTAGTTTATCCATTCTGAATACTTTATGTCATATACTCAACTCTGTACAAAATTTGTTGCTATTTTAAGACTTTGTCAGAAATATCTTTCAGCATATTGTGAAAAATCAATTTCAGCAATCCCTGAAAAGGGGTACTCTCAATTATTCCCAGTCTTAAATAACTTTTTTCCTTTTTTTTGCTAGGTGGTCTATTCCTAATATAGAAGGAACTGTTAATAGTTGAAAAATTATCTAAGATTCTTTCCATGTCAATCTGGGTAGCATCATAGTGCAGGGTGTGCCTTAGCATTCCCACCTATTTGAAGTTGACAAAGTAAAGTGTCCCATGCAATTTATCTGTGATAACATTATTGCTATTATCAGGAAAAGTTGGAATGGGTTCACAACAAAACAAAAACAATTTCACAGTAGCATATTTTTAAATGTTCCTAAAACAACTTCATTACTTTCTTGAAAGCAATCAAAGACAGGTTATTCCCTCCTGAGGTGAACAGCAAACAAGAACAACAAGAAGTGTTTTGTAGTTTGTATGGCTCGACAAAATCCTCATTACAAACAAACCTTTAATTGTTTTCTAAATCAGAAAAGTTATAGCATGCTTTTGGCAATATATGATACTTTTCTCCTTTTAGCTATCAGTAAATGTTGAATAACAATAGTAATTAATTTGTTAACATAAATAAGTTTCTGTGAAGATCTGTGGTTAAACTACTGTGGCATAATTTTGCTGCTACAGAAGCATCTACTTGCAATTTTCTTCTGTATTTTCACAATTCCACATCAACAAATGTAATGTTTTGCTTCTAAAAACTGCCAAGAATTCTTATAGTGGTTTGCCCTGTATTTTTTCCAAATATCTGACTTACAGCTATGAGTAACATAGAAAATAAGAGTAAGCTTTTAGCAATTATTGCTTTCCTTAGTGATCCATGCTAACTGCTTCTTCGCACAACCCAGAACGTTGCAAAAACTTTATGTTTCAGGGCAAGCTGTATGTTAATGGAATGCTTTTTAGCGCATCTGTAGCCACGATTCTAACAGAAACAAAACTAAGACAACTAAAACGCATAAATAATATTCACATGTTAATGATCTGTCTCCTTTCCAATGATTAATCATAACAAGTATATGAAATATATAGTTTTCTGATATCCACAATTTGAGTATTTAGGAAATTGTCATGCATGGATACCTGGGTAGGGTGCAGTTTTTCTGGAAAATGCATTTCACATCAAGTTTTTTAATTTCCAAAGGCAGAAAGAAGTGTTCATGTTCAGCATCGAGGAATCATGAAAAAAATGGTTTCATTGTTGTTGATTACTGAACTACTGTTGCTTTTTCCATAAACGACACATTTCCTTATGGTAACTATAGAAGTCTGATCAATGGCATCAGTGCACATCTCAGAGCTCTGATGCTTATTGTCTGCACTGGGCAGTCCTCCTGACTGAGCTGCATGTTTTGTGTTGCACTGTTACGGCCGACCAGATGAAAAGCTGGGATGTGTTAGGAGAGATACCTCTCTCTGCACAGTCTGGGCACAGACAAAGGTAGTTTTTCCTACAGAACTACTATACTATAACTATAGAAGTCTGATCAATGGCATCAGTGCACATCTCAGAGCTCTGATGCTTATTGTCTGCACTGGGCAGTCCTCCTGACTGAGCTGCATGTTTTGTGTTGCACTGTTACGGCCGACCAGATGAAAAGCTGGGATGTGTTAGGAGAGATACCTCTCTCTGCACAGTCTGGGCACAGACAAAGGTAGTTTTTCCTACAGAACTACATTCTGACCAAGGAAAATTGCTCAATATATTAATTGACTGAATTTCAAGTAGTTTTAATTAGATTCAACAGGATGGAATAGCCTAATTCTTAACAAAACCACAACAAAAGCAGCCAAACAAAAATCCTTCTAAACCATTTTCCAGCAGAAAAATGAAGAGTATTAAGATCATATTTTTCCATGAATAACTGTATTTTTGCTCAGAAAATCATGTGCCAGAGAAATCTTTGTCAGCTCTAGCTAAGGGTTTGGAAGTATCAGTGTGTGGCATCCTAGCAGCTATCATTTTATCACAAATTGGGAAAACCTGATAGTCCCGCCTTAAAAAAAAAAAAAATCCCACAATTTATCATAGGGATTCATTTGATCTGGTGGTGGCAGTATGTGCCTGTGGCTGAGAGAAAGAGGGAGAGGAATTTTCTGAATGACACACGGACACATGTCTGTCGGGAAGAATTCCTGCCAGGACACAGTTACCAATAAGCTCCGTGATGGGAGTGGCTATCACAAGTAGGGGGGCAAGGCATGAAGACCCTCACCTTTTGCAAGCAGCTTGCAGTTTTGCCTCCCCTCCTGCTTCTCATCACTCATCTTGCAAGCTTCCTTGAAATAGCCTGTTCTTTGAAGTGAAGGAAAAACAAGCAATGCAACCCAGCCTGAGGAAAATGCCCAAGGAGAGTTAGTATTGCTGGTGAGTCCCCCTACCCTGCCTGCAGGACCTGGGGAACAGGGAGCTACATGCTCTCCTGACTGAGAGGAAGTTTTGTCACAGGCATTTCTGTGAAGATCCTTGAGGGTCCTCAGCCAGAGTTACTCCAGTCTTCTAAAAGGCAGGGGGTGGCAAACCCCACAGGAGCTCAAAAGCTATTTCCTTCCCTTGTTCTGAAAGGCAAGTACATTTTCTACTTGGGTCCCCTTGAGGAAACAGGAGCAAAACCAAAACACATGCAAAAAAAGCTTGCCCTGCACACCAAAGGTTTCATGGCACTTCTCCGCCTGCTTGGTGGCAGTCACTTACTGAGCCCCTTACCAGCTTAGGATCATATTTAAAAACAAAAGAAAATCACAAACTCAGAATCACAGAATCACAGCATTGTAGAGGTTGGAAGGGACCTCTGGAGATCATCTAGTTCAACCCCCCTGCCAAAGCAGCTCCCTAGCCCAGGTTGCACAGGTAGGTGTCCAGGCGGGTCTTGAATGTCTCCAGAGGAGACTCCACCACCTCTCTGTGCAGCCTGTGCCAGTGCTCCGTCACTGCACTGTGAAGAAGTTCCCACACACATTTGTGCAGAACTTCCTATGCTTCAGTTTGTGGCCATTTCCCTTTGTCCTATCACCACACACTGCAGAGAAGAGTCCAACCTCATCCCTTTGCCTTCTGCTTCTTAGATATTTATAGACGTCGATCAGATTCCTTCTGAGTCTTCTTCTTCCAAGCCTGAACAAACCTCTCAGACTTGTCAGCCCCTGATTTTCAGAAGTTACTATTTAGGCCAGAAAATGTAATGAGATTTGCATAAGAAAGAGAAAATTTTGTGAATATACCTCCCGTTGTTTAGTTTAAACTTTTGTTTCCCTTCCTGCCTTTATTCCTCCCTTTGTTTTCTGGCCTCCTGGACTGTTGAGCCCACTTGATTCCAGAATGTTTGAAAATCTATCACTGTGACAAAGGAAATAGAATTCCACAGGTAGTTGTTTTTCTGAGATATAAGTCAATGTTCTCGTATGATCAGAGAATCCAAGGAGCCTTAAGGTGTTAAGGAAAGAACACCAAGTAGTGTGAGCTACAAGAATACCTGAAAAGAAACTCACAACACATGCTAGGTTTTATTGACCACTCAAAGAATGTGCCATGAGAAACACATACCTGAAAGGCCTTATGAACCTACCACAGAATCTCACCTGTTTTATATCTCTGCTTGGGCACTACAATTTACCCTGCATTCATTACCCAAAGCGTATGGTTTGAAAATGACAGACATTTGGAGAACTACCCACTGACTACAAAATTCTCACTTATCCTGAACTTTGGCATGGCTCATGGCCATGATCATTGAAGGTATAATAAGGTACCTCTTCCTTTCCTCTCTTCCAGATCATGTTGTTTTTGATGATTCTATACTGTCTCTTCTCTCCATCCTCTCTCTGCTTCTCTTCTCAAAGATAGGTTGTGACAAGGCACCCCCTTGCCTTCATTTATAATTATTTGGACTGTTTGTTGCAGACTCTTCCATTTGCAGCTGTGTAAAACCCCATATTTCTATACTGCTAGGTATGCCAAATGGTCCATGGCACATGAGCTCTGTATGTAAAAATCAGCCTGAGCTACTTACCACTTCCTGCAACAAAGCTTATGGGACTATTCTAAATTTCATCCAAATACAAAAGTCATCTATATTTATAAACAAAATATCATAGTGCTAAGCAGGCACATAAAATTCTTTATCTGCTATGTAGAGGCTTATGCCAGATTAACCATCAGGTATTAATTCCCTAGCCATTCCCACAGGAAGCCCTCAAAATCTAGTTGCATATGTTACATATGATTTTCTAACTCTTATTACATCAATAATGTGATATTTATATGCACAAAAAGTATGTTTTTCCACACTGATTTTTTTTCAAGTTCACAGTCAGCAAAATGTGAGAGAAGAAAATGCTACATCCCTTGGTGCCTATTCTGTTTTCTGCTTCGTGATAAAACAATGCTTTTTTTTTTTTTCCTAGATATTTGTTAAGCTAATTGGATTCAAGAAGCAGAATCTCACAGAATTTGTGAGGAACTAGAGGTGCTGATTAGATAAAATGCTCACTGTGCTCTTTGGAAAGTTTTAAACTGCTCTGGTTCATAGCATTCAAACCAGCACTGAGTAGACAGGTTTGAGTTATTCCAGAACTTACAGAAAGTTACTAATTACATAGAAATAATTCAACAGACAGTTAAACAACCAGACTACCAGGTCATATTTGCTGCCATTACAGTCCCCACAGAAATGTTCATCATTGCTGAGTGGGCTGTACGGTAAGTGGCTGTATGTATATGGAAGAGTTGAAAGAAAGCATATAAATAAAAGTCTTAAAAGTAGCCTGCAGCAGGGTGAAAATAAACAGAGAGCTTATGCTTTAAAGAAGAGAGTGCCATATGTAGCTGCAGGCTCTATTTCCAGAGTTCCCCATCTGATCTGGAACAGGTGTTACAGAAGACCAAATGTACATATAATTGGAGGATGTCTGAAATGACAGTCTAAACTCTTGTTTATGCTCATATAATTCAGGTCAGAACCTGATAAAACTGTCTCCTTGTAAAATTAAGCTAGCACAAATGACAAACATGCATGGATCATAGATACATTTTGAGCAATATCCAGCTACGTATCAATCTCTTAGGACTATTAGCAAAGTAAGGACTTTAAAACATCATGAAAACTTTCTATTTTATTAAGGGCTTCTGAGTACATTCCTTTATCATGCTCTACTAGCATGAAAGTTAATCAGATGTCTGACTTTCAATTACATAACGTTTAATTTAATTAAGATCAAAGTTGAAAAATCAGGTAAACAAAAAGTGATTTTTCTTCCATTTGATTTCCCTACACTCTGACTTGCGTCTTTGGAGTTATCCATGTATAACTATTCTTCCATAAGAAGATGTATAGATATTCTTAGGGGAGATTTAGAAACATTAGCTGCATTTTCAGTTAGTACTTTACCTTAATAGAAATTCAATTTTGAATGTAAACACACCTTAAATACAGACATAGAACTCAGTACTATTTCTGTATCCATTTTCTTGTGCTTCAGGTCACAAAACCATTTGGTCTAAAGGAAAGATATCTCATTTCCACTATGATTCATTCAATCTTTCTTTACTTACTTTTTTTAGTTGTCTGAAGTTAAGCATTAATTCTCAAAGATCTGTCTGAACATGAAAATTTCCAGGAAAGAGAATCTGACTTTGTGGCTGACCATTTTAACAGGTCAGAACAAATTCACTGCTAACCCTATTAGCTCAGGGACAGCTGTGGCACCTGATGGTACCAAGGTTTCTTCTAAGCCAGCCGTGTCCTTTTCTGGTTCTCAAGATTCTCATCTTTGTATTCTTCATTTCTTCTTGCTGCCAACACCTCTGACTCAGTCTGTGGTGATGGACTTGCATCTCTTCCCTCCAGATAGCAAGTGCAGCTGATATGACTTAGGTCTACTTGCTAGAATGTTTGGTGCAGTTCCATTTCTCCTGAGAAACCAATGAAGAAAAATGGACATGGTTAGGAAGTGTGGGATAGACGACTGGACAGTGAGGGACTGAGAACTAGCTGAGTGGCAGAGCTCAGAGGGCTGAGATCAGCAGTGCAGAGTCTGTTTGGAGGCTCATAGCTAGTGGTGTTCTCCAGGGGCCAGTGCTGGGTCCATTCTTGTTCAGCATTCTCATTAATTACCTGGATGAACGGATAGAGTCTACCCTTAGCAAGTTTGTTGATGATACAAAGCTGAGAGGAGTGGCTGACACACGAGAAGGCTGTGCTGCCATTCATTGAGACATGGGCAGGATGGAGAGTTGGGCAGAGGAATCTGGTGAGGTTCAACAAGGTCAAGTGCAAAGTGATACACCTAGGAAGGAATAACCACATGCATCACCACAGGTTGTGGGGGCTCACCTAATGGAAGGAGCTCTGCAGAAAATGACCTGGTTATGCTGGTGGACAACCAGTTGGCCATGAGCCAGCAGTGCCCTTGTGGCAAAGAAGACCTATGGTATCATGGTGTACATTAACAAGAGCATGGCCAGCAAGTTGAGGGATGTGATCTTCCCTCTCTGCTCTGCCCTGCAGAGGCCACATCTGGAGTACTGTGTCCAGTTCTGCACTTACCAGTTCAAGACAGGGAACTACTGAAGAGTGTGCAGTGGAGGGCTACAAAAATGGCAGGGGTGTGGAGGTATCTCACTTATCTAAGAATCATAGAATTACAAGGAAAGGCTGAGAGACCTGGTGCTGTTCAGTCTGGAGAAGACCGAGGGGAGATCTTATCAGTGCTTATAAATATCTTCTGGGTGGGAGTCAAGTGGATGGGTCCAGGTCCTTTTCAGAGGTGCCCAGTGACAGGACAAGGGGCAATAGGCATGAACTGGAACACAGGAAATTCCATCTGAACTTCTTTTCAGTGAAATTAACAGAGCACTGGAACAAGCTGCCCAGAGAGGTTGCGGAGTCTCTTTCTCCAGAGATATTCAAAACCTGCCTGCTTTCCTGTGCTACCTATGGTAGGTAGCCTGCTTTAGTAGGACCCCTATGATTCTGTGAACATAGTATTCTGTCAAGTAGAAACTTCATTAACTACAGAAACTACAGATGATCCAAGAATTCACATTCTTGTTCCTTTTTGAGGTTACAGGGGAACAGTTGAGATGTGAATCCAGAAGTCCAAGTTTGAGCTTAGCTCTGGATTTGAATGAAAACAATGCTCTAGGCATCATCGTCACATTGATGAATGTATGCTAGGGCATCAATGAATCTAAAGATGATCACAGTGCTAACTTCGCTTAACTATACTAGTATCATTAATTTTCTGGCTTGAGAAATGGCTGGAGAAAAGACAATATTCAGATGCTTTTCCAGGCTGCACAGATCTCTGAAAAGGGTGAAAAATCTTGGCTGGAACAACCACTAAAACCTCCATGTCTTCAACACCACTGAGGACAGTGGAGAATGTGCACTTATCAGAGATCAGATTGGTAAAAATAATGTCCTATTGTTACTATAAGAGGAATATTTGCTCAGTTTCTGACATTTCACTTTTATTTATTCATACCTAGGCTGCAACACAGCAGTGCAGTCATGTATGCAAAAAACTTGAAGCTTTGCTTGCCAGTAATACATAATTCATAACCACATAGTGTCTCAGATTCTCCTCTTATTTGTAAGTGTTGACTGTAGTGAAGTCACTCTGGGTTTAAAGTGGTATAAAAGGTGGAGAGGCACAATATATATAAATATATATATTATTTATTAGCACATCATCAGAAGTTATTGCTTTAGCTTTCTACATGTCAATAGTAATACAATTTTACAACTTGGAAAAGTAATTTTCTTTCTGGTTTCATTTCCTTTGACAGGAAAGGCAAAGTTATTTTAGTGCCATTTCACATGACTAACACTTTCAGAAACACAAAGCACTGCAATAATCATTTGGGATGATGGGCTAATATGGAGAAGAAAACATACATTCAAAAGATAAATGTGGTATGTAGATTATGTACACAGAGAATAAGAAAAAAAAGAAATGAAAAAAGCTGATAATAATGTTTCTGCATAATGCTCTCCCAAATTAAATTGTTTTGATCTGGTGTCTCTCATGAATCATTGTATCAGAAACTGCTGCAGCTAAAACAAGATTCCTTTGCTATCTTCAGAGTGAATTAAAATGGTGACTTGGACTTACATTCCTGAGCTTTATCCTCAGTAGCCATCAAAGAGAAATACAGATATCAACATGAAAGGACATCCTTTTAATTTAAATTTTGCCTTGAACAAATTCAATATAGAATATTGAAAATTCATCCAATGGAGGTAGTGTTCCTGATCTAATTATGTGTTCAAAACCAGACTTTTTTTTTTTTTAACTGTGCCTGAACTATGTGTCTTGCATGTACTCTGCAGAGTATATGTATTCAGCTTACTGGAACCTGTCCTGGATCCAGCCATTTGGAGTACTGCCTAGTTTCAGAAATTCACCATCAGTGACATTTCATGGAATCAACACAATCCAGACATGTGCATTGAATCATTATAAACATAGCATAGAATATCTTTTAAGAGGTAATTCATCTTTAGCTTTATGTCTTAATAAAGACATTGAAGCACTTGAAGATATTTGGCTGAACTGCTTAATCTTATTACCAGGAAGGGAATTTGTGAATTCAAGAAAAAAAAGTAGAAAGAATTCAGTACTATGCCTCGGGTTCAAATCAAGAAACACGTTACTAAAATTGCATTTTCAGCAGTTATTAAAAAATTTTCAAAAAATGTACACTGACTTGCCTTAGTTTGCATTTACACACTTGGATTCAGCTTGGAGCTCATGGGCTTGATTCTCAGTGGAGTGAAGGTGCTAGAAATTGTCATGCAGTCCTAAAGAGGTTTGAGTTGGGCTCCTTGTTTCTGGTGGTCAGTTTGGAAGCTTCCTGTATTACCTCAGAGGCTATTCATTACCTCTTTTGCCTCTACTTTTGGTAAGAATCAGTAAACCTGATTAAATAAAACTCTCATATAGAATAAATCTTTGATTTTTTTTTCAGGGATAAGCAATGAGTCAGCCATGCAGCACATAAAACTTGGATGCTGCACTGACAGACAAACATTCACCTCTCTTTGATGACGCTGTAAATATGCTAATTAAACAGGGAATATATATGATGGTAGAAAAACTTTGGGAAAAATATTGAATAACACATTTTCCATTTACCACAAAATTAGTCTGTCAATTTACAGCTGTCATTCTTCTCAAACAGATTTGATGAAAGTGACGGAAAACTGTTTCAGCACACCTCACATCAGCATGGAAGACAGAGTCAGAGACTGATCCCACACAGTGAAAATAATCAAAGAGATAGAAAAGTCACAGTAATTTAAAATCATGGAATGAGAAAGATCCTGGCTGCTCTTCTGGTAACGTCAGCTGGTAAGATGAAATACTGGAAGGAAAAAATACAATTTTTTTTCATCAAGTGGCAATCAACATAGTGCACTGACCAACCTAACTGGTGTTCCACAATCCTCTTGATTTTCTGATACATGTTAGGCTGTACGCAAAATGCTCTGTACTGGTTATTTGCCTATTAGCTGAAATGAATACAGCTTGGTCATTGAGAAAATTATTTTATGTACCAGATAATTTGTGTCAACACTAAGCAATTGTATTCTCTAAACAGATCACTTCTAAAGATTTTTTTTTTCATCTAAACAGTTAGGAAGAACACCCAAAGGTTAAAAAATATCCCAAAGTTTCCATTATGTTCCATATGCCCAGTATGCATGTTGTGAAGATAGTTAAGAGTCCCAGCTAGTCGTAGCTGATGAGGTTGGGAGCTGGACAGTAACAGTCTTAACTTGTAGCCAGCTCAGAGCAGGCAGTTCAGATTGTCTTTGGGAAACTTAAAGCAGGTCGTTCCAATGGGTGTGCAGTTCACCTACCATGGTTTATATTCAGATACAATTCTTGTATATATCTCAAAAGGACTGCGATATTTCTGAATTTTTGTATTCAATTCCCAATGATGTCATTGGGAAATGCTGACTGACCAGTTGCTATTTGATGAATTTCAAATTCTGTCAAGCATTTACATTTTTTTTTGTTGTTCGTCTAAGAGAAAGGGGATGAAATAACTTAGGCAGTTCATCTCCCTAAGTTAAGTGCCCTCTCTTTTGCTTGAGTGTGGTTTAGCTATGCCATATCTGTGGTCATGGGGATGAGGCTGCAGGCACTGTGCCCTGTGAATGCCAGGAAATCTAAGGGATTTCAAAACTGGCCTCTCCCAGTGGAGTATGGAACACTTTGAACTGTGGTACTTCAAAATGGAAATCCTATTTTATGATGTTGAACTATGATATCAGAGGCACAAGTTGGTGGTATGTCAGTAGAGGTCATACCTTCCCACCAACATCCCATTAGATGCTGTTGCTGTTGCTGTGTGACAGATGGCAGCAGAGGGGCAGTCTGTCAGAATAGTGTTTGACATGGAAGTGTGTATGAAGAAAAGATGTGTTGTTGAATTCTTTCATGTGGAAAAAATTACACTCATTGTTATACACTGATACTTGCTGACTGTTTCTGGAGACCGAACAGGGGGAGTGAGCACAATGAGGTAGTGGGTGGAATGCTGTAGCAGTAGTGACAGTGATGTGAAAGACAAACCACATTCACGGAATTGTAGAATTGTTACAGTTGAAAAGACAACTAAGATCACCCAGTCCAACCATCAACCCATCACCTCCATCACACAGATTATGTTTGAAAGAAAATACCGCATCCTGTTTCTTTTATCATATACATATACATATATATATATATTTAATGATAATTGAAAGAGTTTTTCCCTTTGTTTGCTTTTCTACACCAGCATGGTAGAAAACGAAGTGAAATAATGTGTGCAAGGATCCATGCCTACAAAAGCACAAAGGTCTTCAGTGTAACTTCTGCTGGGTTTGCAAAGCAGTGAATAAGAGAGAAAAAAATGCCATTCATAATTTATATTTTGCTGTTGGCAACAGATGGGACACAAAAAATGAGATGACTGTGGTATTTAAAATTAGCATTGGTCTGAAATAAGGTGCTCATTTCTGTTAGCGAATGTGCTTACATTTAAACCAAATATATAACCTACTGTTGTCAATCAGTACTTACCTATTATACATGATATTCTAACACATTTCTTACTAACCTTTCTATGTTCTTAATCACAACATTCAATTAACAAATTCTGTTATAATCAAGACACTTCCTTTTTAAAGATTTGTTATTGACATTTCTTAGTAATATGTTTTCAGGAGCCAGAAATACCACATCTAGCACAGTGATGTATTGAAGATTCCAGGGAGAGTGAATCTGGTTTTTTGTTGTTGTTTAATTTTTTTTTCTTTGTATAAATAGCTCTTAATGTTTTCTTCAAATAAAGCTGTGTGCTTGTGGGAAGTCTTGTTTGATTACACAGTACCCTGCTGCAATTGTGGGAGGCAGTAAAGAGATCTGTTAATCTTGGTGACAGGGTAACACCGGATTCAAGGCCACTTTGCAAAGGAAAAAGTAACACATAAAAACTAATGAGAGATAAGAATGTCTTCTATGAGCTCAAACGCTGGCTATGTTCATTAAGTGGCACTGGCTTTCACTTAGGCTCCTAAAGCTTTGCTGCGAATTTTTGACTCCAAGGGGTTTAGTGTTGATAGTCAAAATTGTCAGCCTTCCTGGTTCCACAAGTATGCTGTGTCTCCTGGTAACATGAGCAAGCTCACCTCCAGAATTTCTTTACTTCATAATAATTTAATGAATAAAGATTTGTGATCTGAAAGTGAAGGGTGAAAGTGAAAGTGAAAACCCACAAAGTAGTGGGAACATTCAGTTTAAAATTCCCCTTTAGACCATATCAGCAGATCACTGAGAAGAATTACTTAGTAACAAATACAGCAAGATGTACAGTGAAAATCCCTGCTGGACTTGTTTTTGTTTCATAGTGTCAATTTTTCTCTTTTATTCTTCCCATTGCTGTGATCAAAAGGTGGGCAGTTGGGGTCCTTTCTATTTTCAGTTTCAATTAAAATTTCAAAGACTATTCTTGATTGAACTTTTGAACACACTGAAATGCGAAAGCAACCCTGCTGTCACTAAAATGGTCTGGAATGCGGCTCCTGGTCATGAAAATTTCAAAGAGAAGATGCTGGTTGTGTGCAATTCCACCTTCGCTCTATGCTCCAGCATCCTTGTTAAGGTCTCAGTAGAGACCCTGGCTTGTAACTTTATTTTTTTCCCTAGATAAAAACAAACAGAGTATTTTCATTTAACATTACTGATAGGGAAAATAAATATACATATCTAGGTAAAAGCTATTGAACACTGAAAAGAGTATCACAAAAAATAACCAACAAAGAGAAAGAAAATAATTCAGGATCAGAGAGCTCCAAAGAGATAAAGCTCATTATAACATCAGTATGGCTAGGAGTTACCATTCAGGAGGGATGGTGCATTTTGAGGATGATATGCAACATGAATGAAAATTCAAGCACCTCCTTGTCAGCTACACTTTGTGCTAAGGATATGAAGACAAAGTCTTTAGGAGCTCACATTTACTCCCAGATTTAACAGATATTCCATATGGGGAAGATTTCAAACCTATAATTCAGTGTTCTGGGAAAATTAAGTGCCTTTTAGTGTATTGAATAGGTCATTCTTACCTTATTAAAACATTCATCTTTATTAAAACAGCGTATGAGCAAACACATTACACTGCTTGTGAATGCAAAGATCTGTATTTTGCAATATTGTTGTGATTCTGTTTCTGTTGATCAGTCCACTTATAAAATTCTGTGGATATGAAAAAGTAAAAAAGAATAATTATATAGGGCTATGACATCACTTAATAAGTGTTAGTCACAGCCTTAAAGGACTGTCATGTTATGGTGCTGAGAAGAAAAATCACTACATCAAATGAATCCTGAAAATCTTACAATTCCACTACACACTAGTGCTTCTCATCTTGATATATCTGTTCACGGGAGAGGAAACCATTCAGATGTTCTTGTCTTAGGGTCCCAATGTGTGTAAGAAATTCTAAAACAAAATTTAGAAAGCTGAGATTCCAAACAGACTGAAAAGTCCATTAAGATATCATAGTGAAATGGACAAAAACATGTTAAAAAGCAGAAATACATTTACAATGTTGGGAATTAATAAAATTAATAAAAGGCACTCATCTCACTTAGGTGATTAAGCCAGATTTCTGAAGATGTCTGATACTTAAAAGATCAATTTGGATGAAAGTATGTTTTCAGCATAACTAAAGTGTGCTGCTAAATTACGAATTTTATGTAATGTCAGATTGACAGAATGTAATTGAATAGCAATAGTGAGGCTGCTATTACAAAATATGAAGTAAAATTACGAAGAGCACTGCTTAAAAGGCATACCAGTAATGACCACAATCTGTTGGCAGAGGTTCTCCACATTGAGTAGAAACCTGTACTTTACCAGAATATTTTTTCTATTGAATGAAACAATTTTTTTTCTATTTATCACATTCCTGATGTGGCCTTCTCTTTACATAGTATAACAACACATTTTGTGTAATGTCAGATTATTTCTGAGCTTGCATTTATATCATGTTAATGGCGGAGACAGTTGAATGTCATCTTACGGATGACATGACTGTGCTTATTCTGTAAAGATATGGAAGCATCTGACACCTGACGATTGAGCAACTAGAAGTCTTACCAAAGCCTAGCAGAAGCTCAGGCAGTCCTGGAATAAAATAAGACTCAGGTGTTGAACTTTTAGCTTGATAACTGCAAAGCTTACCAAGAAACTAAAAAGAATTCTATTGACTATAGGAAACAGAGTAATCCGTAAATAGATGGCTTTGAAATGTTTCCAAAGGGCCCCAGAGAGAAGATCCTTGTTTAGCTGAGAAATGCAAGGAGTGTTTCCCTTTCAACAATTGGGGCTACCCAGGGCTCGTTATTCTTTCTTTATTTTTTTCCTCAAGTGATACATCAGCTTCAGAGAACTTGAATGCCACTGGAGCGTGTGTTGTTGGGAAGCAACACATCAGTTCTCATTGCCAGCTGACAGTCAGGAACAGATCTAGAGAGAAAGAAGTTGAACCTGAAGTGTCAGCAGTAAAGTACGAAAGTTCTCCTCCCCGTAAAATGCACAGGCTCTTCATGTAAATGCAATTGCTGTAGGAGTAATCTTTTTGTGAATTTCTGTTACAATAGGTGCTCCATATAAATCAACAAAGGAGGCAACAAAACTCTGCTTTTATAGCGTGCATTTAGCTGTTGAACTCAAAATGAGGGCATTTATAATTGTTCTATAAAGTAGAAGAAAATAATGCTCAAGAGCAAGTAAATTGATTAAAGGAATGAGGTGTAGAGTACATGACTATCAGTTTCAAACTTAATGTCTTCCATTTAGTAAACTAATAATCCATGAGCAGAGCTATTAGCTGCTTTGTTAAAATATTTTATTGCTAGGAGGTACTCCTTATGGCATCTTACTTAAGTGGAGGTCCCCTGAGTTACCTTATTCAGGTTATCACTCTTATGAACTTAAGATTGAAAGCTGGTCTTTTATTGCCATATTGTATTACACTGCTTGTTTCACAAAATTTGATTTCCCCACTTCTATTGCCCTAAAAGTCTCATTCTGTATCTTCAGATGATGCACTATTATGCTCAGAGATCTTTTCCTTCTAAGTTTATGCAACAAGAAAATTGTTTCCTCCTGTCTTCTGCCAAGTGTTTGAATCACTAATTGAAGGAAAGACTTTAAAAAACACATCGTCAGACCATTGCTGGAATTCTGAAGAAGGCTTGTGAGGGAGAAACATGATAACATCCACCCCATGCTCAGCACAGGTTAATGAGTTAGTTCAATCCCATGCACACGTTTCTTTGTTGGGTACAGGGCTGGAAAAGAATATCTGCAGCTTGACACCTGTAACTGCCATGTCCGTGACATAGAGATGTGATCTTGAAAGGTTCATACAACATTCAATAGGCTTTTCTTTACACACCTCAAGTTAAAAATATTTCAAAAGGGTCTAAGCTATATGTCTATGTTTTCATGGACATACTGAATCTCTCCTAGCTAGAATAATTGCTTTTATATTTCAGTGTCTATTGAGAGTTCAAAAAGAATGAGAAGGAACAAGAAAGAAGAGAATTTTTCTTTGCATAAAATGCTGCCTGGATTCCCAGTTATCAGATACTGCAAAGAAATTCAGAAAAAAAAGTCCTTCAAAGCAAGGTTGCAGAAATGCCTCAGAGAAGTTTCAAATTTACATGTCTAACTTGCACTCTCCATTATACTAGTATATCCTGGGATACCCTTTATTCAAGAAGTCTTTTCAAAAAATGGAGCTACATGAAAAGAATTGCCAATCCTTACCCAGAAATATAAACAAACTGTTAATATAAATGTAGCTTCTGTTAAAGAAGTAATATCCAAAGAACCAAAAGTGACTGAACGTTACAGTGCTTACCAAAGCTCTGCCTTTGTTGTTGCAAAGGTGCAATGAGTCACATTCATTTTCAGCACTGAAATTGAATGAAAAGACCCTGATGGACACTCCCACCCTCAATGTCTCCTGGTTAACGACAGAGCTGTCACATTTTAAACCCAAACATACTGCACCTTATCAGAAAACAATAAATTTGAAAGCCTGCTGTTTGCTCATATTTGCTCCTTATGACAAGATAGGCTCCTGCAATAGCTATTGCAACTATTATGTTTTATACTAATTAATAATTTAAATAAATTTTAGTATATGTTAATAAACATGTTATTTGAGCTTGTTTCAGACCTGCAGTTCCACATCTGGTTCAGATTTCAATATAGTTCACAATTAGAGAGCATATATCTTCTTTCACTGTGAGCTTTGGTCACATGTGGGTTTTCTCCTTAATGAGCTGTCAACAAGCTGTCAACTACTGAAACAAATTAGAGGGAGTAGACATTGAAGAGTTAGCATATAGAGCTAGAGTCAGCACTGCAAAATGGTCTCCTTCTCACAGCTCACATGCATGTGAATATATCTTCCTTGGGGAATGATTCTGCTGCGGTCACTCATGTCAGTCCTCTGAGTGTGTTCTAATCAACATGAGTAGGTGTTTGGCCTAGTATGAATTTGAAAATCCCTTAATTTACTGTGTCAATTTTCTGTGCCTAGAACACTTTAATTTTTGTTTGCTCACATATTTACTGAGAGTACTTTTTCTTCTGATGCAAGATGAGCTGTGAAGCAAACATGGAAGTGACTACACCCCAGCAGTATCCATCAAGGTGCTCCTTCAAGGCTCTTGGCTTGAAAAGTGTTCTTCACAACAGATAAACTGCTGTAAGCAGCAACCTTAATATTTAACAACAGAAAATTAGATTTAGTGTCACAAATAACACTAGATTTTTCCAAGCAGCAACTGAGCCCCTATTTTGCCAGAGGTCCAGGCTCCACTGTGCATGTCAACCCCTTATTAGAGACCTGATAGTCATAACTTGATCAAAAGATAGAAATGAAACAGAGCAACATAGCCTTGGGTCCTCATGGGCTACTGGCAGTACAGAGGAGTGTCTGTTTCTTTGAACACTAAAGATATTGGCAGCTGTCACTTGCCTTTCCCATAGGGCTGCAACAACTTGAGTTTAACAAATTCGGTGTTTTCAGTGTTTACACGACTTAGCTCTCTTCCAACAGGCTACAAACATATACTTGCTTTCCACTTCAGTTTTGGAGTGAACAGCTTCCTGCTTTTCTAACATGAAGAGAATAGAAATCACATCTTCCCATCTATTCATTCTGATCCAAGCACCTAGTCTGAATCCTCTTTTTTTGCGGAGAGACGACAGAAATGAAGACTTAATTTTCATTCGTTAAATCAGTCTGTGAGACAAATCTCACCTGCAGCACAAAGCAATCAGGTATTGCTGGAAGTTCTTTTCCAAATTGTTTTGATAAATACTATCTTGAGATTAACACAAATTCACAGCCCTGAGCAACTTCCCACTTTTTCACTACCTTGTAGATATCTACCGTGTAGATGTATGTTTAAATTTGTTTCCACTTTCAGAAGCTATGATCCCTTAAGAATCAACTGTGTTACCACATTTCATTTAGGTTTCTAATGAGCAGCTCTGACCTTTATCGACTCCCCCTCCTGCCCCCCAGACTCCACATTAATAAAGAGCTGATGTGAATTTGAAAAAAGGATCCAATTCCCCAAAGGTTGTTAAATAGCATGTTCTAGCAGTCACTGACTGGTTTCCACGAGCTAATTAATTCACAGATGAGAAATGTGTCTGCAGTTCATTTTTGTGGGTTGGGATAAAAAGAAAGTACTACAACCTTCAAGGTAGTCAGTTTTGTGGAAGGTTTGGTGGAGAAAACTTTGTTCTAACTAACAATATTCTCAGTATGTGATCAGGCATTTTAATCAGTGTCTGATTTCAAATTACTTTGTCACACTCTATCAGTGACACATTACAAATATGCGGGACTGATCTACTAGTCTGAAACAGCACCAGTCCTCTGTGATTAGCAGAATATCTAATAACATCAAACAAGATAGATACAGTTAATGGCTTTTTGGGCAGAATTTTAGTTTGAATAGTTGGAGGAAAACAACTGTCAAGTACCTGCAGTAGTTCCTTGTGCATATATTTTACTAACGTGGTAGTAAGTGAAAGATGTGAGTTTCGATTTTCAGACTTCTGTTGCCAAAAGACAAGCTCTTGATGGAACAAACACAGTCACCAGAGGCTGATGTTGTTGCTTTATTCACCAGTGAGAGAATAATAAGTGCATTGTGCAGTCTGTGGTCACTGTGTTTGAAAACAGCTCTCTTACACACTGCAGTGACAACAACACATTAATGCAGGTTACATTTGTGACACATTTTACACCACCTTGTATTATAAATGTATTCTGAAAAGCTGTTTTACTAAATCTTTATGCAGACTACAATAGTGTTAATTCAGAAACTTCTTCCTTACATCCATTTTTCACCTGTCTCAGCGCAATAAAAAAAAGTGAAGTAACAGAATGTATTTTTTCTTATATAAGAGAATAGTATCCTATTGATATGCATTCACTACATTCTGTAAGTCCAAGAAGGATATCTCACAAGCCTTCTGAAAGATGTAAGGGAAATGTGAAGGAAATGAATTCCAAATAATGCAATATATTTTTATTCAGAAAAACCCTCCAAATTGAACAAGACCCAAGTCACTGAATCTGCCACTCTGACTTCAACATCATATATGTTTTCAAACTCATTTGGAAGTAAAGAACTATGGAAGAAACTGAGGAGAAATAGAGGTAAAATGATGTCAAAAGATTAACAAAGGCAAATTGTAATTCTAAATTAATCCAAAACCATTCTTTTACTAAAAAAAGAAAAACAATCAAAATCTTCTAGATGTAGAACACGTAGTACAGCTTATTTACCTGAACTTCAGTGAAATGGCTGATGCTGTGTGAAAAATTGTTAATGGAAACATGTTGTGTAAGAAGGGAAGAGACGACAAATAGTACAGAGATAGGATACAACAGAGATTTAGGAGCACCTCTTATATCCATTACTGCTCTTTACACAAAATTGGGAATGTGCTAATGTAGTTTGCGAGGAAGTTATCTTGCAAAGAAGGGCAGTGTCATCATCATTCTTTAGGGGATCTGCCAGGCATAATCTGGAATACTGCTCAAGTCCCTGGTTATCTCCATTAAAGAATGAGGTATTTGGGTGCAGAAGGAGCTGAGAAGAAACAATAATGTCCAGGGGAACAGCAACTGCATTTTATTAGAGATTAGAAAAACTGGATTTCATTCTAGCAAAACAAAAAACTGAGTGAAAATGTGATTGCTTTCTGTAAATTCATGGGGAGGGCAAACACTAGGGAAGAACTGTTTAAACTAAAAGGCAACATTGGCACAAGTGCAAATGGGTATGAGCTGGCTATGAATAAATTTAAGATGGAAATTAAAAAAGGGTTCATAGCCATGAGAACAGTGAAGTTCTGGAACAACCTCTCAATCTGGCTAGCAGAAACACTAACTTGTTTTAAGATGGCATTTGACACATTTATGAAAAGAGCTTTGTGATATGGAGAAGGAACCACAGTGACCCAAGAAATTCTTTATGTGTCACATTTCTATGTCCTTAGGGGCCTAAAACTGGAAAACGAGAGCTATTTTTCACCCAGATTGTACCATGGCCTCTAAAATACTGGTTTAAATAACCACAGAGAAAATGTCTCTGATGTGAATGGTGCTTGGCATTCCAAAGACACTCATCCTCAAAGATGGCAAGAAGATATCACTGCTTTCAGATGTACAAGAAAGTCTTGCTGATGGACAGCTCCTGTTGCACCCAGGAGAGGAGTAGACCTTTGCTGCATTGCCTATTGCTTTTTTTTCTTCCTTACTAGAGATACTGTACTGAGGACTGGAGCTGGTCTCAGTGACTGAAGGTAAAGCAGATCTTTAGCAAATTTTTCTATTTTAACTCTTCCTCCATCTAGGGACTTGCTTAAAGTTTGTGCTGGAGGCCAGAAACATAGGACAGAATATTGGGATAGCGATAGCTCCTCACCTACTACCAGTGCATCTTGAGGGCGGAGGGGTTCTTCCGAGATTGTGTCACCTCGATGAACCAACTAGTCATTAGTTAACTAGCTGCCAGTTAACTGAGTTAATCTAATCAATATGAATATTTTTAGTAGCATTAGTGTTCAGAATGACTTTTACATTTGGAAATGGTTAGTTTCAAAACAAAAGACAGTACAACAGCTTCTGGTCTGTAAATAGAACAATGAATGTACTAAATAAGCTATTAAGTCAGAAAGAAATGAATGGAATTGCAAAGTAATGTTTTCTGGAAAGGCCTTGTCTGGTTGTTGCTGTTGTTGCCAGATCATTACAACACACTGCAAGGAAACATGATCTGTTTGAAGTGTGAGTGCAGTTGCACGGGGAATATATCTCTATGCAGAAACAATTTTACAGTGCGGATTTGGAAAATGGAAGAAGCATCCCTTACAGTCACCTCATTCTTAGCTAACAGTTTGTGCACCTATACTGCATGGAAAGCAATACAACATTTTAATTAAATTTCTTAAGGTCACTGAAATACCATTGTTTTGACAATCAGCTGTGATCACATAAACCTTGGGGTCCAGATGGCTGGCAGTTTAATGGCAACACTGCATTGACAAATTCACCAATTAGATAGACATTAATATTACATCCTTTCAGATTCTGAGCACAACCTGACCTCGACAAAGTGGGCTGGTGTCTTGCTTAATCCCCTTGTGCATGCTCGCAGAATGTTATCATGCTGTTGTAGCGGGTTCATCCATCAAAACCGCACCAGCTTCTCAGCATGCCGAACATTATTGAGTTTGTAAAAACAGATGTCATAACACGCTGCTGGCAGAATGGTACTCTCTCAAGGGACAGCAGAGGAAACCACCCCAAACACACACACACACACACATGCATACACGCTCTGGGATCACTGGAGTATATACAAATCCTCCCCTTGTCACTCTGGGCCCGACAGGGAGAAGAACACCCCTGATTTATGAGTTCTCTGGGGAATCACGGTAGTTAGGAGGAATTCAGAACATCTCAGTGCAGATAACCAGAATCCTCACCTGTGGTAGTCTATTCTTACATGAAATTTACACTTATTGCACTATAGGTTCAATAAATACCACGTGGAGAATACAGAATTACAACCTGCATTCAAAAGCACTGGTGTTATTGTGCACAGAGCTATTGCTCTGTATGACAATGAGTTCCTGGGGACAGAATGCACCTTCCCCCTAATCCACTCTGAGGCCAGCTGTGCCTCCAGAAAAACCAGGATCCCAGGGTTTAAAGGAAAGGGACAGTAACACCTGCTATGCTCACTTTTTTTTCTCTCTCTCTTCCTTCCTTTCTCTCTCTCTTCCTTCCTTTCTTTCTTTTCCTTCCTTCCTTCCTTCCTTCCTTCCTTCCTTCCTTCCTTCCTTCCTTCCTTCCTTCCTTCCTTCCTTCCTTCCTTCCTTCCTTCCTTCCTTCCTTCCTTCCTTCCTTCCTTCCTTCCTTCCTTCCTTCCTTCCTTCCTTCCTTCCTTCCTTCCTTCCTTCCTTCCTTCCTTCCTTCCTTCCTTTCTTCCTTTCCTTCCTTCTTTCCTTCTTTCCTTCCTTCTTTCCTTCTTCTTTCCTTCTTTCCTTCTTTCCTTCTTTCCTTCTTCCTTCCTTTCCTTCTTCCTTCCTTTCCTTCTTCCTTCCTTTCCTTCTTTCTTTCTTTCTTTCGAAAGGGGGAGAAAGGTGTGTTGTTTTAAATCATTTTCAGTATTCTCCTCCCCTGCAAATTAGCATTTGCAGTAATATACAGTAACAGATATTGTATGGGAGTGACAATCTCAACAAATGGGAATGCCCACTGTGGATGAAATATTCTCCTGTTCTCTCTGTTGTAACTTCTGCAGTTAAAGTGAAAGATGCTGCTGGATTTGGCAGTTTCTCAGAACTAAGTTTCTCTAGTCTCCCAGAACATGGCATTAAGAGGCCCTATATGTGCATCTTTTTAATAACTTTGAATCGTAAGGAAGACATTCTCTAGGAGTGTTAGGCTTAATGATCACCAAAATGCTCAGCTTATTATATGACCAGGGCATCAGTAGAAAGAATAATCCACTGATACTGCAAACCCAGAAATCTAACATCTCTCATTTGTAATGGAAATATGCATTCCATGGATATGCATTCCATCAGAATAAAAATTCTTCAGGCAACTTGTAGCCATTAGATATATTTTCAGCTTTTCCTTTTCTCCATATTCAGACAGAATTTCCCTGAATCGTTTTCTGTCTGCCATGGTCAAAATTATTTCCTGTTAGATTGGTTAGTGTCAATTACAGAGGGAAGAAAGGCATTTTTCATTGAAAAAATGAAAGATATTTTCAGAAAAGACTCCTTGATTATATTTTGAAGCAGTGATCTTGTATTCTACTGGCAACCCAACAGCAAATACAGATATTAAATGCCACTTTTACAGCAGCAGATTTCCTTACAGAAAAGTTGAACTTCAGTAATGTAGATG
Source organism: Oreortyx pictus (assembly GCA_036925125.1). Lineage (NCBI taxonomy): Eukaryota > Metazoa > Chordata > Aves > Galliformes > Odontophoridae > Oreortyx > Oreortyx pictus. Next base: position 45,924,494 of record JAUPFR010000003.1, on the reverse strand, counting down.
TGACTTTAAATTTGAAAGTAAATGTGAATTTAGGCTAGTAGTTATACCTTTGTTTGAATTTGTGTTCATGTTGACTGCAGTAGCAAAAGGCCACTTTCATGCTAGTCTCAGATATGTCTGGAAATCTTGAAAATCTTGCAATTATTAATTTGTACTAGGAGTATGCTGTTCACTTAGCTTCTTGTGATTTAAATAAGCACTCAGAGACGATGAGGAGCAAATGGTCTGAGAGCACAATCTGAGAACAACTTCAATTTGCAGAAAGTATTCAGCAATGACTTTCACAAAGCACTGAGTCATAGCTGGATTCCCAAAAAATAAGTGCTTAATTCCCATCAAAATTAGTGGAATTTATGTGCTGCATTTTTAGAAACACTTCAGTAGTCAAGACACTTTTTTTTTACCTGATGTCATACAAGAAGACTGATACACTTCAACTTCTTTTGTGGCATAGGCTTGATTTTGAAAAGCCTGAAGGTAGAAAAATATCTCCACAAAGTAAGGCTAAGCACTTGCTTGCAACAGAGAAAAAATAGTGGAATGGCCTGTCTATACTGCTTCAGAAAGGAGTTATTTAACATGAGAGCACTGTTTAATAGTAGATAACAATAAATCCAAGAATAGTTATGTATTTCAAAGAGAATTGAAAACCATGAAATCAGTCATGTGAATTTTTTATGTGTATAGAAAATTCCAAGGGAATTATGAGAGATGTATAACTATGTGTTACAGTAAAGCTTTTGAGGATTACATAATTTTATTACGGTTTATTTTATTTCTTGCACATAACAAGCTTAATCCTGAGTGGGGTCATAAAGTATAACAAGGAAAAGACTTATAGTAAAGAAGATGCAATTCTGATTTTTAAATTACTCATGAGTTCAAACTTCCAATGAATTTCTAGCCAGAAAAAAATGCAAAAATCTTGGTTTCTTCTACAAATAGAAAGAATATAATTATTATTGTTTTAGCTAAACACACTGGTTCTGTCTTTTGAGAAAAAAGACACAAACATTCAGCTGCTGGTACAGGCAAGACCAAAGTTATTGGGGATCTGGATGAACATTTTCAGTGATGGAATCAGTGTTGAACTCAGATGTACAGTCAGTTTTCCACCTCACCCTGAGTTGGACAGGAAAAAATATTACTTTGTCCTTGGGCACATCCTGTTGACCTCCCAGGCAATGAACCATATTGCCATGTAAAAACAGCATTTACAGAGATCCACTCTGAGTCAAAATGTGAAGAAACAGTCACAGTTTTTTTCAATCACAGCAGCTTGACAACTAGTGTTATGTTTCTCTTTTCAGATTTGGAAGTTCAGCTTCAAAGGCCAGCCCCCTCAAACTATGGGTACAGACTGTAACAATGCCATAAATAGACATAAAAAGCTTAGTGCAAGGCCATGAGGACTTCAGACACAGTCTCACCTTTCTGTACTTGACTTAGAACAGCCATCAAGGAGGAAGATACCATCAGTGTTTTAATTTTTACAATGAAGAATGCAAAATACCAGGTCATACATCCCAAAATTAAATCTTACCATATTAGAAATAAGTTGTTTGGAAAAAAGAGGTCAATGAATATTTCATAATGGTAAGAAGCATAAAAATAGAAATGCCTTCTCTAGACAGGATAGCTTAGGATAGGAAATCAAACAAGACCCACCTCATTTCAAGTCTGAGAGTTCTTTTGCCAGAGTTTTGTAGCTACTGCTCTTCTGTAGGAAAGAAAAGGAGAGAGGAATGAAGCAGGTAGCACAATCAAAACAATAATGGACTTAATTATTCACTCACTGGGCAGTAATATCATGAAGTTATTGTCACAGAGATTTTGTGCAGGCCAGGTCTGTACAGAGTCTGAAAACTGTTAGACAAAGCAATGAAAGAAAAATGCATCAGTGACCAAAAAAATACACAAGTTCAAAACCCCATTCACTAAAAAACAGATTTGCAGAAAATGAAATAATACCCCGGGGAAAATGTTCTTGTCTTGGTTTTGTAGTCTTCCTAGCATATGTGCTGCTGATGTTGGGAAGCTATGGCATGATCCCATGTAGTGACTTTCATTTTCTTTAAAGGATTGTCACACATTTCAAGAAGGAAATATAGAGTTTGGGGGTACTTGCAGGAAACAGGACGAGAAGTCAGTTCACTTTGCTCTCACTCTGAGTAGTTCACCCATTCCAGATACCTCACATCTCTAAACTTGTCCATGGAAAAGCACTGACTGTGTCACTGAATCCAACCTCTCTTGCTGTCTCTAAGTAGCTATTTCAAATGTGAAGTGAGCTACAGACTAGGAAAAGCCTTCTATGTGTTGAGGAAGTGTAATCTTGAAACAGGCTCACTGCAGAAGATGCTGAACCTCTGGCACTGGGAATTTTTAAACCAGGTCAGAAAAATTTCTTTCAGAAAGAACTGAGCACATTTTGTCCTGGAACAGAGTGACTGAGTGCTATCTTCCATTCACTATTTGCACCAGAGCCCATTTTCTTTTAAGTCCACAATGTCTTCACATTTTTTGTACTCAGCCCTACATATGAGCACTTGCTAAGGATAAATGAGGCTGAAGACACTAATGTAATTCATAGCCTTCATCTTGCCCCGTTTTATATTTGAACAGTTTAAAGGAGATGCAGTTTGCTGTATATTGTTGCATTTCAGAACATTCTTGTCTCAGTATTTGATATACAGGTACAAGAGAGAGCACAATGAGTTCAGTTAGATCCAGTAAGAACTCCTTGGAGTTTCAGAGATGAATTTTTCCAAGAGTAAGTGAAGATGCATCACATTTCACTTTGCTCCATTCATGTTACCGTGAGTGCTATCTGCTTTTGTGGGGTCCCTGATGTTATGAGCACTCCACTAGAGGAGGGTTCTGCCCTCAGAAATCACACAAACCAGCACTTGATACTGGTTACTTGATACCCTGTCTGCTCTCAGCCAGGGATGTTTGGTTTCATCAAAGTATTGCTGCAATTCCAAACACTTTTGTTACCAGATGAGAAGTGTTTGCTGGAGTTTACAGCTGAAGTCTTAAAGCAAACAGATGTAACGTATCTGTGATCTGGATGCTTTACGAACTCCTGCAAATGAGGGGCCATGCTTTGAGTTACACAACTAAAAGCAAGCAAGCAAGTAAATAAATAAAGCCCTACACCTAACAGCCCCCATTAAGGTCAAGCTGCTCTTGGCTGTTCTCTCTTACTCTGTGAGGGGACCCTATTGCTACTTCAAGGTGTGATGATATTCTTCTTGGAAAACATCCTGTCTCCCTGGGAAACAAGTTCAGATGTAGTCCTTGACACTGCTGATGCAAATACCTCACAGCTATCGCAGGCACTCCCTGAAAATACATTTTTTTGTCTTTGTATAAACTCCTTTTCCCCTTTCAGGTCCTTTAAGACAAGCAGAAATGTGTGTAAGTGTTTATACCATTTCTAACAACTCATTGTTAATAAATTTATCTCTTTTATAATTATTTCTACAAACAAGTTTAAATCCCTTCAATAGATAACCCCTTAAATCTCTTCTCCCTTTCATTTTATTCTGTCTCCCACTTACAGGCAGCACTTTCTGTGTAATTTATTAATATTACTTGCATATTTTTTAAAAAGTGTCATAAAGTAGCGAAAGGTAATCTTAGAACAAATAAAATATTGATAACATATATCTTAGGTAGTCAACACAGAGCACACTTCCCCCATGCATAAAGGTACCTCATTTGGTTTCTGGGTGAAGATTAGCATTGAACACTCTCATTTCTTCTAGTTCACTCTCCTCTACATGGCTCTAGAAGAAAATAATTATTTTTTCGATGATTATACCAAACTTCATTTGACATGTTTTATGTTTTCTCAGTCCTGCTGATTTTTTAATAATTGCTTTATAAGGCTGCTCTTAAAACAGCAATCTGATTTCGAGAAACCTTTCTTTCAGACTCAGTCAATTTGTATTATTTATGCAACTCGTTCTTTCCTATCTCTTCTGTCCATCATCCTGATACATAGTATTGTGTAGTCATGTATTTTATTTTGTAAGCAACATTTCTATGTCTGAAGAAAGATTATTTTCTCTGTGTCCATGATTGTAATGCTATGCTATGTATATCCTTACAGAAGGATCTGGACAGGCTGGATAGCTAGGCTGAGGCCATTGGGATGAGTGCAACAAGACCAAGTGCCAAGTCCTGTACTTGGCTGCAACAACTCAGCCAATTCTACAGGCTTAGGGCAGAGTGGCTGGAAGACTGTGCAGAAGAAATAGACATTAGATTGTTGGTCAACGCTCAGATGAACATAAGCCAGCTGTGTACCTGTGTGGCCAAAAAGGCCAACTGGCATTGTTTAGTCTGGAGAAGAGGAGGCTCATGTGAGACTTTATCACTCTCTACAGCTACCTGAAGGGAGGTAGTGGTGAGGTGGGGGTCAGCCTTTTTCCTGTGTAACTACCAATAGGACTAGAGGGGATGGCTTCATGTTGTGCCAGCAGAGATTCAGATGGACATTAGGAAAATTTTCTTCAAAACAGTGATCAGACTCTGAAATGGGCTGCTCAGGGAGGTGGTGGAGTCATTGTCCCTGGAGGTGTTCAAGAAACATTTAGATGTTGTACTGGGAAACATGGTTTAGTGGGAAATATTGGTGACATGTGGATGCTTGGACTGGAGATCTTTTCAAACTTCGATTCTCTGATTCTATGTATATTTTCCATTATGAATTAATCTTTCCTTAGGAGAGTGTTGATTGCTATTTGGAAAATCAGTTATTGGTCCTATCACATCTGTAATATTTAACTAAATGAAAAAAAAAATTAGTATTCTAGTGAATATTGTGGTTTTCTGTTACTTGATGTCCAGTGATACAAAAAGATTCTCATAATTATCTTATAGTATATCAAGCAAAATAAAAGAGGATTTTATTCTGTTAATGAAACAAAATATCTGCCAGGAAGAGTGGATCAGATTACACTCAGATTACAGTATGCATGTTTTCTAATAAGTCTTTAAGCTTGGCAGAAATTTCTATGAGGGCCAAATAAAGACAGTGTGGTTTTCTCTCTATTGTCTGCAAAGAAACTATTTATCTGCCTTGTCTGCAGTTTACAATCAGATAAATCTTTGATTTACAGGTCAAAAGCACCAGCTCATTTACTGTCTTCATTGGAATGCTTCTGACTCAAATGTATGTGGAGGAACATGGCTTCACAAGGAAATTCAGACAGAATGCATATACAGTTGTGCTAAGTTTGCAAAGATTGTTCTATGATATGAACTTTTTTGCATACTGATTGAAGCTGCCATGTATTTGCAGACTCCCAAGAGTACTTTCCTTCAAGAAGTAGATAGGAATGAAGGACACTGGAAGAGCAGCAAATGCTTCCCTATTTCCAGCATAGTTATAGAAATCCTCTCAAAAGTGAGAAACAATGACTAATCTCTGAAATCAACACTTAACTCTAAAGAACAATTCAGTCAAACGCAGATTAAGTTCTGCATTAGTTATGCAGTGGTCCAGTCTACAGAATTTGTCCATATTGACCATAATACTGGGGTGGTCAAAGAGGTTTATGGTAGCTTAGAAAACAAATGGCACATTGTGACTCTGGACAATTTTCCCTCACCTAACTTCTTGTAAATCAAATGTTTCCAGTCAAATCTTGTCCTCTAAGCTCTCCATTGCTACTGGTAATGAACACCTTAAAAGCAGCTTAAGATGTAAGTATCAAACTAAATATGTAAAATAGGTAGAATAATTGAATTCTGGATTGCTGTAATGGCTTTGTCTTATTCCATTAAATAGCAAAGCAGCCCATATGACTCTTTTGAAAAGAGTAAAATAGAATGGCTGTAATAGGGAAGAGTGATTATCCATCCGTTCTTTCTCTTCTGAATATGGAGGACAAGAGCAGGACAAACACATAACTACTTCCTCTGATAAGGAGATAAAAATAGGTTGAAACATCAGTAAAATTGAATAAACTACAGGTCCTTTATTTGTTCAAATATAAAATGCTAATGGAAAATTTTATGAGTTGCAGACTCTTAGGTCTTCACCAAACTCAGACATTAACATTGAAAGCCAAAATGGTAAGGAATTCCAACAAAATATGTGTTTAAACAAAAATGCAATCTCAAGGAGAAATACCACCCCTCCCTTCTTTTGGATTGATATGTCACACTTAGAAATTTGTCTAGCCCAATTCCCAGTTTATGAATCTGTGGGGAAATCTATTTCATGTACCTGGTGAAGCCTATTCCACTTCTGGTGGGCAGCTTTTCCTGATGTGCGGCATATACTTATGGTGCTGAAAAACAAATTTCATCATGTTTTACCTCGGCACAGGAAGACAGAGTTCATCCACCATTCTCTGGTAACTTTTTTAGATACTGGAAGTTCACTGTGTTTCCCTTCAATCTTCTCTTTTCTGATCTAAACAAACTCAAACCTTGGAGCCTTTTCCCACAGTCTGTGTTTAACAAGTAACAGAAAGCCCATTGCTCATTTCTAGTTTATGAGACTCTCTAGCTGAAGTGACAGGCTTTGAAACAGTGGTTCCTTGATTGTCGCAAGAAGTTGACCAAGCATAATCATATGTGAAAGCTGGTTTTGTCCTCATGTATGTGCTCAAACTCTGATTGTCTTTGGGGCAGCAGAGGAGTTCGTTATTGTCAACAGTTATTGGGTTAACCCAAAGGTTTTGTATGTAACACATATTTACATCCCCCAGGATGTTTGTTCAACACCAAGAAATCTGGAGAACTTCCTGAAAAAGAAGTTAGATATTTATTTTTCATAGTCCCTCAAAGATTTTTCTTCCATGAAGTTACTATTTAAATCTGGACGAGCGTGGACAACCCATGTTTCTGTCGGTGATGAATTCAATGACATGATAGCAAGGTACTTTGATAAACATACCTTTTTTTTAATTGGAGCTGCTTCCTGAGCATTCCCTTTCATGTCAGATATACTGTTTTCTGTAGTTCTAAGGTTAACACCTGAGATATGGTAAACATCCATTCTGTCCTCACTTCTACCACGTAGCATGCAATTTCATAAGCATTTATCATAGCCTTTATATCCCACAGAAAGGATCACTATTTGTTAAATCCTCTTGCACCTATACTCTGTATTTATTTTCACCATTCTTGTGGCCATTCACTGTGTCAAATGTGGTTGTATGTACCTTATTTTGAGGTTACACAGGAGGGAGTATGACTCTAGCCTGGCAGTCAGCCAGAAAAATTAAAGCCTGCTGACAAAACTATTTTTGTACTTTACCTGCTGATTATTTAATAGAAAATATGTTACTGGAACTATCATGTACTGAGTTTTGAGTGGTCAGAACTGCATCTGCATATTGCATGCACAAGGTCAAGGGTAGAGCAGTCCAGTGCACAAACCACAAACATATTAAAACAGTTGTCTGAAATAACTCTTAGCTTGCCTGTATTATAACATGAAATTTCCACAAAGTAAAATGTGCTGGGAAGATTAGCTTTGTATAATGAAAATAAATCCTTAGCTCCATTTGGGTATGTTATTTAGATCCATATTGGCAAAAAACTAGGCACATTTTTTTCTGCCAGCTAATTCTTTCCCAACACCACCAGAAATTAGAACTCCTAAAGATAGTTTTTTTTCATAAATTTCCTAAACTTACAAGTTTCCTAATCTCCACAAGAGCCATTACAGAACAAGATCTGTTATATATCATCTTTATGATATCATACATGAAGATTTAAAGAGTAAATTGGAAGAAAGCCTTTATAATTCTCTCGTTTTGATTGTAGAAGATCCTTGGCTGTCTAATTCAAGTAGACATGATGCAACTACCAAAAACATTATTAATAACACCTATGCTAATTTTAGAATGGATAATACTGGGTGAAATGACATGTAAGGTAATTGCCGCAGCAAAACTTGATTTCACTAACTCCTTTATTTTTCTATTGGTGTTACTTGGTATGTCTGAAGTTAGCTATCTTTGGCAGAATTTTTTTAGACTATCAATAAGATCACCTTGTGCTTACTGTAAAATCTCTTAGAATAATTAGCAATTCCTCCAAAGATAATTATCTTCTCTCAGACACCTGAGTGGAATTAGCACACAATTATCATCAACAGACTCTTCTTTAAAGTCACATACTAACATGGTTGATATATATATATATATATATATATATATATATATATTGATTAAATGAGATAAATGGTGTACATATCACAGTATAGTACGCATCTAGGACAGGACAGTGGAGACAGATGTGAAAAGAAGGAACAACATGCACAATCAAGAAAATCAAACATCAAATAGTGAACATGAGGTCTTTTCCCCATTTTGAAGAATGACAGACTCTTGAGCACAAAGGAGAAAGTGTTAAAGTTGCGATAATGAAATAGCTAATCTGGGGGGGGATATTTCAAAAGATTCTGTGAAAAGTAGTTAGTATATCTTAACGAAAATAATGTACAGCAGTACAAGGTTGGACTTCACATGTTGGCTAGGGCACCAGGGGAGAGGAATGATGACAGTGCCGTGATGTGGTGTCAGATGAGTTCAGAGGGGTTGGTATGTACAAAAAAGTAGGTCTGGCAGAGGCAGAAGCTGTGGTCACTGATGCTTGGACCAATCAGGAAAGTGTGGCATCCGCAAGGATCCAGGGAAGGCAGAAACCATCCTGTCTCTTCTGGTAAATTTATTAAAGCAAAGAGAAGATGTTCGTTGCTGTTGTACCACATAGCTTCCTTGTCTTGTTGTCACTTGAAAAGAAAAGCATGTTGTCACTCTGCCTTTTTCTTAATTAGACTTTAAAAGTTTGTTTTTTTTTCTATGTTTTTATCTAATGGGATTTTGTGTCACCGTTTGCTGCAAGCCCTTCATACTTAGTGGGATTTTGGGTGAGGAATTGAAATAAAGATGACTAATATTTATATCAGGAATGGAGTATTGCTTAACTTAATTTTTAATGTGCTCATTACATTTCAGAGTTGAGCAGCTGCTGGAATTCTTTTTTATTTGATTTCACTTTTAACTTTTGGAAAGGTACCTGAAGTTAAAATAGGATTTGCATGGTAGGAAACCTTAAAAAAAAAAAGAAAAACAACCACAAAAATCCAACACAATAAATCAGGACAGAACTAAATATGAATTACAATGACCATTTCATTAATCATTGACAATGAATTAATCAATCTTTAATTTGTTTATGTGGAGCTTGAGCTGAATAATCCAAACCGATATGGTCTGTGTCTATTAACTCACACAAAGTCTATCACAATGAAAGATGGGGTCACGCCAGCATACTTACTGCTATCAGAAGGCTGCCGTAAGATTCTAATATTCATAAAAATAAATAATAACAAATAAATCAGAGCACCATTTTTTTCTTCTTTATATAGCTCTTTTTTTCCTACTGGGATTATGCATGTTTCATATTCCTGCAGAAAAAATGGGATTTAACCTATACATTCAATTTGTTCATTTAATTACTACATGTTAATTGTGTAGCCCAGGTAGAGATATTTCCATTTAAAGATGCAAACTCTGACACTCTTGGTCTCCTCTGCATGCCATTTCTGTCTTTCTTTGATGACTGTTTATATACACTTGTGTATATCTATATCATGCACTTAAGGATTTATTTATGCATGTGTGCTGGTATTTGAAGCAGAAAGGAAGAAGCATACAGCTGATACATGTACAAAACAGCAAAGACAGTGGGGGTATAAAGAAATAGACAGAATGAGTCGTAGAAGAGAGGAAAACATATGAATGGGAATGGGAATGGTAAACTTGTCTGAAAAAAACTAGAAATCTGCAGTTGAGAACAGTCCAGGTGCGATTGATGTGGGTGTAGGTATATTATAACATACAACTCTGCAGTGGTCAAGTAAAGGAAGGGACAAGTAAAAGCCTCTAACAAATATCTGTTGCAGTCTGAATTCTTGAGACTCTGTAAGAAATCCTTTTGTCACAGACCATCCTTTTTAAAGACTAGCTCATATTTTTATTATTTCTGTAGATGAGATGCCTAATAATAAATCCTGATTTATAAGACAATAACTGGGGAGAAAATTAAGCGAGGTAAAAAAGGCTTAAAAGATTTTGTTTTCTGGCAACATAATCTAGCAATACACAAAGGTATTCCCAGTGGGCAATACGAGATGGAGATATAGTTTATGGAACAAAATAATCTCTTTCTAGTGTGTATAAAGACTTTAACTCAAGGCAGAAAAGATTTTTCAGGTAATAATGACAGAGCTAAAACTAGGAATTAAATATCATTGTATTAACTTACCTCAGTTTTGTGAGGAGCAGAGCTCATCCATGACCTCATGTCCAGACTCCTCTCTTGCATGGTCATAAGAAAACACTCTGAGTGACTCTCAGCTGGTAAAGTGGGTGTCTCCTGTCCCTTTCAGCCCTCACAGAGCTCGTGGCTCATTTTTTAAATGTGAAACAACATTGATGCAAAAATATTGAGCTTCCTTTATCTTTATATTCTTCACTCCTTATTCCTAAGAACATTTTCTTTACAGTGACTAAGGTCAGAAAACGGTCTGAAATTGTTCCTTGGTAATGAGGGCGACCTCTGGACAAAAAATTAGCGTGTCTCCCACTCTTGGTGGCTCCTCCTCCCCAGGATACTCTCTTCAGAAAGGGAAGAAACTGCAAAGACTGTTTCTTTGATGGAAAAGGTAGAGATTCATTGTCTCCAGGCAGAACAAAACTTGTGCATTTGGGATACTCTGAAACAGATTTTAAGACTCATAAAGATGGTGTCACCAAAGAATTCCTCCCACAGATGGAGTGATTTAATTTTTCTAAACATTGAATAGTGACAGAAACTGCAGAGGACTTTCTTTTCAATTTTCTTGAAATAGACCATAATTGAATGAAATTACTGATAAGTACAAGACATCAAGTTTCGTAGCAAGATATCAGTCTCTGAGACCATTGATCATCTCTATTTTGTTGAGGGTTTCTTTTAGCTGACAGTGAGTTGTAAGGAACAAATTTTTGAAGGAAATCCTTGACAGAAGGTTTTTTTTTTTTTTATTCCCCCCCCTCAAAAAAAAAAAATCTATACTAAAAAGCACTTTCCAAAATAATCTAATTCACAAATCCACAGTTTTTGATGAAGAAAAGAAAGAGTAGATGAATTTTTGATGATAATTTCAGTGAAATCTGGTCATGAATTTGATGTAAACATTAATAATTTTGTAATTAAAAACTAACAATCCTGAAATCTGACAGTAAGAAACAATAACTATTTCCATATCTTAGAAGTGTTGTTTCCTTAATTGGAATCCCAAAAGAGTGGGCATGTCAGGAAAAATTTACTGATAAATCTGTTGATTCATGTGGACTAAAGAGCAAAATATATTTTAAACATTAAACAAATAAACTGTTTTCTCACCATAGAATGAATTTACTCTTTCAACTAAGGAAACCAAATGAAGCCAACTGAATTGTGGATTACATGGTCAGATGTTACTTCAAGGGTCTAGTCTTAGTTTCGCACTTAATAAGATCTAATGAAGAATATATTTCATTTTTTCATATTTGTGCATGTTATAGTTCAGTTTAATAGAATAAATTTCTTGCAAAAATAATGTGTACAGAACAGAATTGCCTTTAATCCAGTGCAACAATATTTTCCATGTAAGGTGATGTTCACTATTTTCTTATATTGAAGTCCAACTCACCTTTATGACATTTTTCAATACATTTAGGGTAGTATGTGGTAAGATATACCTAAGGTGAAATTATACTTGTTAACTGTTTCCTGGGAAGAATTTCACACAGAGCAACCAGCAACGGTACGAAGTATTTAACATGTACTACGCTAAGGTACAGTAAAAGTGACTTCCCAATCCTGTCATGGTTATTCTTCAATTTAAGGTGTTCCTTGCTATTTTTTTCCCTGATATTTATAAATTAATATTTGTTATCTTCAATACATTTTTCCCCATTAAAACATAGAGAAGTCTTTTTAAACCTAAAATTTGAGGATATCACTATCTATCCTTTTTATTTTTTCAGAGTAAACATTTGAACTTAGGTAATTCAGTAATTAATGCAACTTCTTATAATTCTACTGAAATGCCATAGTTGTTTAGACTTAATACATTGTATGGGAAATTATGAGCTTTCTATTACAAAAAAAAAAAAAAAAAAAAGAAAAAAAAAAAAAAGAAAGGCTGAAACAAAAGAAAAAAAAAGAAGAGAAAGTAAAAACTTGTCATTCTAAAATGCGTCCAAAGTTTTATCACTTAAGATTCGTAGTATGGCTGTTGCTTCATGTAGGGTTTTATTGTGTGTGTGTGTGTGTATGTGTACGTAAAATTATGTTGCTAATGTATTCAAGCTGTATTGGGAAATGTGGGAAACGCAGTACATCAGAAGGCCAGAAGGCTCTGGTGAGCTCAAGTGTACACAGGTGAGCACAGAAGGCTCACCAGTAGTACCAGGAGTTACTACTAATGTGCTCTAAGGAAGTTTTAATTTTGAGAAGGAACAAAATATAGTTTAATGAAACATTTCACAGACATAGAGGCAGATGTAGGAACACAAACCAACCTACCAAGTCCCTTCTTTTCTCTTGAAAGTTTTCAGCTGGGGGAATTCCCAAGGTTTAATGATAATGAGAGAGATCACAGTGTATTACAGAGACAGACACAGACAATAAATAGACTCAAAGGAATGCATATTAGAGCTAAATTACAGATTAAATCTTCCCAAGCATCCCTGCTGTGCGTGTTCCCACCCATGCATTTCTCCCCCTCATCTCTCAGATGAGTTTTTCCAGCCAAATGCACCAGGTACCAGGTGTGCTTGGGTTTGTTGTGCCAGCAAATACTTCTGCTGAACATCCACAACATCGCTGGCTGTGATAGTTTTTTTTTTTATTGCTGACAAAAACAAAACATGGCATAAATTAAAACAGTGATAAAACATCTGTGAGGCAAAGTAACTGGGTCCTCTATTGCATAAAGGTACTTAGTTATGCAGTACGCCAGAGACAGTGTTCAATTTCATTTTTCAGCCCTGATAGTGCTGCTGAAATCTCCTTTATGTCTTCTTTCTTTTATGTCCTCTCTACTCTGTATTCATCCTTCTTTCAGCCAATTCAGACTTACTTTGCTTTCAGAAGGTATATCCAGTTGATACATCTGGATTAAGGGATGTCACTTTCAGGCTGTCCTCTGAAGGATGGCAACAGTTTTATTGAAGAAAAAGTTCCCTTTCTATAAAGATACAAACTCATTTAGACAGGTCTATGTACCGTCTAGGTTTTTCTGACTGACACCTAAGTCCAAAATGTTGATTTTGAACTTCCTTCTTAATCCCAGTCCAGTCAGGGTTATGTACAATCCCCATCTATCTGGAACAGGGGCTACAGTCTTGTTTTTAGGATTTGGTGTTGGGAGCCTTCAAGATTTCTTTAATACCCAGACTCTTGAGCTCCCTCCCTTGGACTACTTCAGTACATCAATGGAACTTTCTCTGTATCACGCTGTACTGAGGAATAAAGCACCACAAATTTCTATGTTCACTCTGTGCTTCAAGTCCACTTCAGTACTGTGCTTATTTTCCACTGCTAGTTACTTCCACGGATAAAAAGCAAAAAAAAACCTACAGCAACAGAAAAGATAAAAGAAAAGAAAAATGAAGAAAAGAAAAGAAAAGAAAAGAAAAGAAAAGAAAAGAAAAGAAAAGAAAAGAAAAGAAAAGAAAAGAAAAGAAAAGAAAAGAAAAGAAAAGAAAAGAAAAGAAAAGAAAAGAAAAGAAAAGAAAAGAAAAGAAAAGAAAAGAGAAAAGAAACAACAAACAACTACGTTTGTAGGCCACAAAAAGGTTGAAGTTCCCTGCAGCTCAGTTATGGGACTGTCATGGCATTTGTCAAGAATGCAGCCATTTCACAAAGCCATATATAGGGCATCCACACTGTGAGCACATTTCCCCTAAAATCTGAAGCCATATGAAAAGATTGTTTTCCTGAAGCAATGGATACAACACATCAGGAGGAATCACACTGTGAAGAGGACCTCTATGTTGGTGACTGCCTGTGGACTGTTTTCTATGGAAAGGAAATATAATCCATAGGTAGAGGAAAATGATACTCCTTGGGTATAGAAATTTAAATCCAGTACTATTTTTCAAAATTCCCACAGTGATGAGGAGATTCTGGTTATGTGAACATACAGAAGAACTGCAGGGAGGAAATCCCAGTGGGAATTTGTAGGAGGATGACTGCTCATTTAACTGGAACAGGGTAAATGAAACTCACACAGCAATATATTTTAAAGACAAAAAATTAAAAAGTCTTCACTGCACAAGTATTTCTAAAACAGTACTTTACAGATGTTATAAATATTTATTAAATAGTTTTGCTTGATCTATTGGCCCAAATTTAGGGCTATACTTACTTAATACTTAAAATGTTCAACAGGCTTTTTAAGGGCAGATGTTGTCATAAACATAAGTTCAACATAATATAATGGTTTTAAATGAGCTATCAGGAATTCTAGGATTTGAAGGCTACTCTTGGAAAACACTGCATTAGTATATAATAGTGACAGGAAGGGTTACATTAATGCAGAATTACACTTTAGTTTGGATTATTATTTAGATCTTGCATTTATGTTTTTCCTGTATTGATTTTTCACATTGTTGCCACTAGAGCTTGCTACAGTGCAATCAAATATACTTTAATATATTCATTTCAAATAACTGAGCAATATAGATATCAATTTTCCAACTCTGTACCCTAAAATTCCCAAATTTAAAAAAGGATTGTAATGTGTAGGGAAGGTAAATGTCAAAGTGCCCATCAGATAATTATATAGAGTTGTTGCTAGGGGTTTGTCTGTGTTTGCTTTGAGAATCCTATTAGTCAAGACTTATTCTGCAAGCTTAGAGACTTAGACAAAATCATATTCCATCATTTTCTTATGTCATTCTGTTGACAACCAGGAATGGAATAATTCCTTAATGGCATAAGGTATTTTTGGCTTTTAAAGAGCATGGACAAAGTTTCAAAAGTGTCAAAATAAATCATTTTTACTTTTTTTTTTCTTTCTAATGAAGGCTTTATGGGTACTGTTTGTTAAGGCTTTCTGTTTTATAATAATTTCATAGCAATTTTAAATTTCAAAGTTTAACAGTGGAATAAAATTATTTCTATAACAAGAAATGGTTATCTTTCTCTGTCTTACCTACTCCGGAGTTATTTTTTTTTCAGATGCAATTTTGAAAAATTCAGTCTCCTTTCCAGCTGGAACTAAGCCATATTTCCTAATCTATAAACCTATTGGTGAATCAGTCTTCTATCTTTTACATAGCTCCTCTTGTGATAAAATTTGTTAAGTCACTGAACGGCAGTTGGCCAAAAAGAAAAAAAAGGTTATTTTCTCATCAACACTGAATATTTTCTTTCTGAATCTGAATGCAGTAGCATATGAAGTTACACACCAAGTGCGACATCACCACCACCACTTTAGTTTCGAAGGAAAAACATCAGTGAAATCAAAGACAGGAAAGAAAGCTCTTATAACAGTCTCACCATGTGCATGCAGGGTTTTTGTGGTTTTATTTATTTATTTACTTGAGAACTAAACCTTCCATTGATTTGTTCTCTCCTGTTTTCAGTACAAGAAACTATGGCTCATTCAGTCAGATGACTGTTTTGGATCTTAATATAACTTAATGACTGAAGCTAATATATTTCTCTCTTACCTGCCTTCCACATGGTAGTGAAAGCACACATATAGCATATATCCTTTCAAATACATCTTAAAGAAAATATGTGTCAAAGGAAAAATAAAAAGGAAGATAATTTCTAAGCTAGACCATCATAAGAATGGTCCATTTTTGATCCAAATGCTAAGAGAGCAGTTCTGTTACATTATTTATTCTAGTTTGGGTTTGCCAGTTCTTTTGTGATGCTCTGTAGCCAGTGTGAGCTCTCATAGTTCTTCATTTGGGAATCATAGCAGCAGAGTGTTCTCCAAGCAGCCTAGATTTAAATTGTTCTTCATAACATGTTCCTTAAAAAAAGTTTTCCATGTAGCACTATCCCCAACCCAGTTTTTTCATTGTTAATGTTTTCTAAATACCTCCCCACCACTGAAAAGTTAGATCAAAGCAATAAGATCTTTTTTCTTTGATTCCAGTGTATCTGAGATGAATTATTTTTTCACCCAAAATATCCTACTCTAAGCAGATGTACCCACTTTACTCTTCTAATATTATCAATTCAGTCCTTTTTCATTCTTTATTGATCTTCTCTTTCTTTCCTTGCCATTGACCTTTAGGCAGCATTAACTTGAGGTTCTAGTAATATTCTACTTTTGTTATTCTGATCCTTAATTGGGAAGACAATGTAGGATGGACACAATGACTTACATAGTACTTCGTGGAGAATTCAGGTCAGTATTCTGCAGTCTTTTGGTTATTCTGTCAATTTACTCTTAATATTTAAACCAATGATCACAAGGAATTAACCAGACAGAATGTTCACTGGAAGGATGCATTACTTGAGAGGAAGATGACAGAAAACATTTACCTTCAACATCCATATTGCTGCTAGGTATCCTAATATTTATGCTTGGATTTCCTTTCACGCTCTGAATGCATATTCCAAAGCATTCTTAAATTTGTGAAGTTAGAATCATATCACATCATAGTTAGATGTTAGATGTATATGCTAATGGTGTGAAAACTTTTTAACAGCTATGAGAGCCAAAATAACACAATTTTATTAAAAAAAAGAAGGACCAGAAAGTTTCCATATCACTTGCACTGTGTGATATTTGTAATCTACTAAGGATGTACAGAAAAAGAGACACCAGTGAGAGTCAGCAATGAATGTGTTTAGCGTTACTTCCTTCTCATCTTCTTTATATGAATTACAGGCTTATAAATGGAAACTGGGATAGAGAAACAGGATATTTGGACGAAAAAAATCACTTTCCTGATTCAGGCAATGTAGGAGGGTTGCAATTTTGAGCTATATCTAGAAGATTTCTTCACTTAGGTCATATAAAGTATTTTACAGTCCTCAGGAATATGTCATCCTAACTCTACATAACAGGCAGAATACAAGCAGAACTCAGTGGATCACCTCCGATGATTTGTTTGCACCATACTTGCCATGTGTGATAGGATGAGAGCATGCTAGCAAGTGAGTTGGATATTTTCAGATGGATGCTCTTTACAATCCACAAACTCATTTTTAATTATTTATATGGAAGAAAAAAGCCATTTAGAAGGTGTCCATTGGATTTTAGAGAACTACATATAAAAACCAAAATGCTTACAAAATGCTTTTTCTGAGTCTGAAATGCATTCAATTGTTTTTTTCTTTGATCACTAAAAATCAATGGCCCCCTCTCTGTGTTTTCTGTGTAAACATTCTGTTCATATCTAACTTTACTCATTTAATTGATACAGGTGATTCTTTTACGTGATGTTTATGTATGTCTGAGATTCAGCTTGTATGTTTTGGTAGGTTTATAATGAATTTTATACTGCAGAGAACTGTCACTGGAAAAGGACTGTAGCGCTCTTATATGAAATGGTAAGATATTTCTTGTTCCCTAAGAACTATTTACCAATTTCTATTGGAAGAGTTAATGTTACACTCTCTAATCTTCACAAGTATCTTTTTCTATTTCAGTGTGCTGTCTGAAGTAATTTGTTTATGCAAAAGTTTTCCCTTAAGATCATTTTGGATGCAATTTTTTCTAATAAAAAAAACAGTCTAGGGCTGATTCAGACAATTTAATTTGTATGAAACCAAGCTGTTAAGTTACAGATGAGAGTTATGTTTAATCATGTGAAATTTCAATGTCTTCTCTTAATTTTTATGTGATTGCTTTCTAGATCTTTATTTCATTCTAGTCTATTCTTTTTCAGAATCGCTGAAAAAAAAAAGAGAAATGATTGAAAATACATTTTATATCATTTTGATAATGTTATTCAGTAGATATAATGATATTTTTTCCAGGTTTTTATTTATTTTAAATATTCCAACTGTCAATTCTTTTGTTCCTAGTCAGCATGAATTCTCTTTGAAATTTCAGACGATTTCATTAGATTGAAAACTACATACCAGTTGCAGTGTCAAATTTAGGCTGTAAAAACTGGGTGATATTCATATTTATTTTCTGGTGTTTTGTTACTCTTCTATCTTTTAAGCATTTAATTCTTGTTCTTTCTCACTGTATTTCACAAAAACAGGTTTTTTTTGTTTTATTTTTTCAAGACGGAACTTCTTAATTTGCCCAGTGTCTATTCTGTCTCACTGGCTATTTCTGTGTAGGCTCTCCGTCACCATCCTTCTCACAGTACTGAGGCTCCTGAAGGAATAAGTAACAGTTCCACTTCCCTCTTCTAGTATCACAGAGCAAGCACAGAGAGAAGTCTGATGTTTGGTGGGCAATCTTTACTTCATTTGGCATTCCCAAACTTACTCTTTTATTTCTAGTAAGCAAAAAAGGTGATCAGAGAATCACAGAATCACCAAGGCTGAAAAAGACCTCCAAGATCAGCCAAGTCAGCAGTCCATCTACCACCAATACTTCCCCACTGAACTATGTTGCTTAATACATCACCTGAATGGTTCTTGAACACCTCCAAGGATGGTGACTCCACCACCTTGCTTGGCAGCTTGACATCTGACCACTCTTTTGGAGAAGAAATGTTCCCTAATACCCAACCTGGACCTGCCCTGATGCAATATGAGGCATTCCCTCTTGTCTTGTTGCTACTTATGTTGAAGAAGAGGCTGATCCCCACCAAAATGTGAAAAATTTCATACAAATTTGAAGAAAACAAAGCAACAGATTCACTTCTCAGTTCATTAATGACTTGAATATATATATTCTGTCCTGCAAGCTACTACAACAATGGAGTGCCTTAATTCATCCCGTATATTTTTCTTCTAGAAGGGAGTAAGTCATTTCAGTCTTTTACCAAAGTTGCTGAGTATCCTTTATTAAAGAATTTAGATAACTCACTTTCTGTCTTTCTGTTTCTTGTTCCTTGCCTTTTTTTTTTTCCTGGTAAAATTGAATGTTCCTGAAAGGGAAGGATTAACAGCTTTAATTCATGCAAAATAAATACAAGACAGATATCTGCTATCTTTGACAACACTGCTTCACTGTGCTGTCTTCTGTCCTTAGAAAATTTCTGTTCTAAGTTTGTCTAATTCTGGCATAATATTTTGCAGCATTAGGGCATAGCTTGACACGAGTGCTCTGATGTCTTATTTATGCCCACCTTGTAATTTTTCTAACATATTTTTGATGCATAACAGTCTATCAGAATCTGAATAAAAATAATAATCCCCAGCCCTAAGAAGCATTGGTGCCACAGTGTGATTCCCTATGCTTGTTTAATTTTGTAGAATTCTGCAATCTTTTTTTAGTGTGATATTCCAAATGTCCAATTGCTAATCATCTAAAATGAACTGAACAAATGATGAACGATGTAAAATTTAAGGAGGCAAGAAGCATTCTATGTTGACAAATATTATCCTAATGCCTTTCTGCACAGCTTCTGTTTTTGTTTCTCAGTCCAAAATTAAAAGACCACATCCTTTCTTCAGTTACTAAAGTATGCAATGAATTCCAGTTTCATGAAGTCTCAGAGAAGATGAAAATAAAGAAAATAAGAATTATTTACAGGACCTTGAAGTAAATGAAAAGAAAAATGAGCATAATGGCAGATGAGAAGCAGCTGATATATACTTCTCCCTCTTAGACATCTGCAGTCTGGTGAATTCTAGTATGTTAGCAATAATGGTACTGCAAAAGACTTTTAAAGTTAGAAAAGGTGGATTTGGTTTCTATAAAAAAAACAACAACAACAAAACAAAAAGCAAAGAAAGCGAAAAAAAACAAATCAAAAAAAAAAAAAACCAACCCAAAACACTTTATCAAAACTGCTGCTCCAAAAGTAATGCTTCCTATTTTATGATGTTGACCCACAATGTCAGAGGCAAATGGTGGTGGTATGGCAGTAGGGGTTGAACCTTCCCACCAAAATTCCATTACATTTTGTTGCCATGTGACAGATGGCAGCAGTGGGATGGTCCAACAAATTTATTTCACATGGAAGAATGAATGAAACAAAGGCGTGTCACTGAACTCCTCCACGTGGAAAGAATGGAATGCACAGTATTATGTCATCACTTACATTTCAAAATAACTGCTGTTGAGCATTAGCGTAAAGTTCCTTAGATAAAAACACAAATGGCTGCTTTTCTGCAGCTGAAGAGGAGATGGAGGACTCTTGGGGAAGGATCTGCAGCTGGTGGAGGGCCACTCTTCTGATATTGCTGTCTCCTGGTCCTTTCTTTCTCCTCCTGCAGTCTGGGGTTTAGTCAATGGCTTGTACATGTACCAATAGCTTTATATTGGATGTTTGTTAGGCTTAGTTATATTTAAGTTCATATCCCTTATCTTCTCTGGCTTTTTTTTAGCACCTTTATTTACCCTTTCTAAATTCTGTGCTTGAGAGCTTCTCTCAGTGTATGTGAAAAAAACAATAATTCTCTTCCAATCTGATCACAGAATAACTTCCCTTACTCAAAATTACAATGCTGATCTCTTTGGTTACACCATCTGCTCTTGGATTTGCATGTGCTTACAGTATATTTGCATTGAATCTGCCTATATTAGATTCTATGTTTGCTAAACCAGCCCTTTTGTTTTCCTGTCTGATTGCAGTAGAAGTGATTATGCTTTCTTTTCCTGACTTCAAATGGTGTTGCAATAAGTGTAGAAAGAAATTCCTCAACTTAAAGTGATAATGGAAAATCTTTTGTTCCACTGAATTTGAATCATTGAAAGATTAAGAAGAACCATGATTTTTGTAAATTTCTTTCTCTAATTTTCTGCTTTTACGAGCTTTTGTAGAAGTTCGGGGGGTACAGTCTTAAACATTTTCTAGCAGACGTTCTCAGGACACAGCAATGAGAAGTACACTTCAAGCCCAGAATCTTAAATCAGGAGCTAGATACTATATTCCTACTCTGAACAATTTGGATGGCTCACTGTGACACAGGAGTTATGTTTTAAATAAAATTTGTTGGTAATCCACTCCCAAAAATCCCATTATTTTTATATTCCTTCTGGAAAGGGGAAAATGACAGTATCAGTTACATTCTGCAAACTATTATATTCAAGGCTTCTTTTTCTTAGGGGAAGGCAAAGACTTGTGAATTACTTTTGATTAGCCTTATTTATAATTTCTGCTTTTGATGACACTAACGCAAAAGCAGCAGCTTTGAATTGTTCGTATGATACGCATCTTGCAAATTAGAAAATAAAACAAAACCAGACAAAAAGAATGCACAGATGAAATGAGGGGAAAGTGTTATCAATACTGTCACATAGATAAAGAGAATCAACTAACAAAGACCACATATTTTCCCATAGCAGACTAGTAATACAGCTTCGGCTCAACAGAAATTCTGGCTTCTGTGGAAAAGCAGAAAATTCTAAAAGCCTTGTCTGCCATCTCATATTTTACTTTAAATCTTATTATAATGTGCATTAAAACTGAATGCTTGCTAAGGATACTGAGGTTTATATTCAGGCAGGAATATCTGAGTTCTGTTTTCAATCCCACCAACATTTTCCTAATATTTTATGGCCAGTAGATCTATAAATAGTGCTTGTAAGGTTACAAGGAAAGTGAGTCTCTGCTTATCAGGATCAGAAGAGTGACAGCACTTTCATGCTCAAAGTCTTAGAAACAAATGTCCTGCTACTTGACACACAAACTTTTATTTAGGAGAAAAACTGTAACAAATTACTAAAACGTTTGCCTTAATTATAACAGTTTTTAAGTTGCACTGTATCACAACAGTAGATTGAACTGGACCAATTCAGCAATTAACAAAATGCTTCTGTATTAACTGAGACACAGAGAAGTGTTATTGGGATTTACCAGTTGTAACAGATAAGCTTTCTAAATGTACACAGAAAAGTGGAAAGATAGGCTAAAAAGCAAAATGAAATAGCAAGAACAATAAACATGATAGAAGTGTATAGAAAAGAAAAGATTCCAGGCATTTTGACAGGATCTCAATTAATAGTTTTAGCTTAAGAAAAAGACGTGTTATACTTCTGGTCAAACTGACCAGAATTTACAGAAGTTATTGCTTGAATTTTATTCCTTTGTGACTTCATGGAAAGCTGGAGATAAAATAAAAGTATCACTGTCCAGAAATTGTTGGAGAGGTAAGAGGAGAAGCAAAGAATCTGGACAGGTGAGAGGAAGAGAAGCCAAGTAAGAACAATAATCAGAACAAGATTGGGGTCAGAAGAGGTTCATGTTTCTGTGGAACTTGACAGAAAGAAGAAAGACTGAATATTACTCCCATTTTTAATAAAGGAAGAAAAGAAGACTTGGGGAACTGCAGACTGGTGAGCCTTGCCTATGCCTGTGAAGATAATGGAACAGATCCTCCTGGAAACTGTGTTAAGGCACGTGCAAGACAAGGAGGTAAGCCAAAACAGGCAGCATGTCTACACCATTGGATGAGCCTGATCAGTCTGATGACCTCCTGCAAAGAAATTGTGGCATCTGTGGAAAAGGAAGGACAACTGATGTCACTTACCCAGATTTCTTCAAGGCCTTTTATATGGTATCCCACTACATCCTTATCTCTAAATTGGAGAGATGGGGATTGGAAGGCTGGACTATTCAGTGGATAATTATTTTCAATGGCTCTATGTCCAGGTGTAGATCGGACATGAATGGTGTCCCCAAGGGATCTGTCTTGAAACTAGTTCTCTTCAATATCTTCATAAATATCATAGACAGTGGGATCAAATGTACCCTCAACAAGTTTGAGGACCTCACCAAGTAGAGTCGTGCAGGTGATAAAGCAGAAGGAAGGGATGCCATTCAGAAGGACCTGGATAAACTTGATCTAGTGTCTAACTTAGTGGCTGTCAGTCTTGCCTATTGCAGAGGGAATGTAACTAGATGCTCTTTAAGGTCAATTCCAAGCCATTTTTTGATTCTGTGATTCTAGGGTACTATGATGACCTAAGGTGGAACAGTAAGAGAATTAATGTTTTAGTGGTGGAAAGAAGAAATGAGTGAAGATGGCTATGCCATAAGGCTGTTTGTAGATATGCAAATGACTAAAATATGGTAATTTTGAGTGAGAAAAGAGACAGAGGAATGTAAGAAGCTGACGAGAAGAAGACAAAGATAGGAAAGAGAGATCAGAAAATACTGTAGCATGGAGTAGAGAAGTTAGGTGGAGAAGTCAGAAGAAGGGATCAGGTAGACTAGACTAGACTAGATTAAATAGTGAAATTGGAAAAGACCTATGAATATTGTTAAGTACAACTGCTTGACCTCTTCAGGGTTAATCAAAAGTTTAAACATAATTGAGGGCGTTATCCTAATGCCTCTTGAACACTAACAGGTATGGGGAATCAACCATCTCGCAAGGAAGCTTGTTCCAGTGTTTAACCACTCCCCAGGTAAAGACATTTTTCTTAATATCTAGTCTGAACCTTCTCTGCTATAACTTTGTGCCATTCCCAAATATCCTATTGGTAACCAGGGAGAAGAAACTGTCATGTCCCTTTCCATTTCATCCCCTCAGGAAGCTGTGAAGAGCAATGATGCTCCTTTTCTCTGTCTTTTTCTGACAAATAAGATCTGTCAGGAAGGCAGCAGCAATGGTAGATAATATAAAGGTGAGAAGTCAGTGCAGTAGGAATTTTGTCTCAGCAGAAATCAACAGTGATATCAGAAACAGTATTTGGTTATTTCTGTGCATTTGTAGTTTCTTCTAATTGTAGCTGAGCTCAGCTGAATGAAGAAAATGCTGAAAGCCCAGAACCGGAATCTAACTTTTGAATATCCATAAAGCTAGAAAACAACTTAACTGTTTCACACAGATAAGTGGTTTTGTTGGATTTGTACTATGAAATCTACTATGAGCTGAATTACTCACGTTCAGACCATGACAGCTATGGAGATCAGCCAAACTTTACCTAGAAATGGTCATGGATAGCAGGTACTGATAACAAAATAAAAAGTTTGAGTCTGTTCCAAACCTACTCTGTACATTAGGGATCTTGAATATTAAATTTTCAAAGATGTGGTTTGTGTTTCCTGATCCAAAAGGGTAAGAAAATGACAAGAAATGCTGGACTCCCAGAATAAAGGCTTCTGAACTGTTCTTGGCTGAAAAGGCAGCTAAAGAGTATTACATAAGATTCCCATGCATCAGTTTATCATGTGGCTCATTGTTGTAGGGGTGTTTTGGTATGGGGATTGACTAGTAGCACTGGAAAATACAGTAGAAATCTTTTCCTGGTGTGGTTCTGGCCATAGCATATGCACCAACCTCAGACTCCATGGTGCAAAGCCATTTGCACTTCACTATATTTCTAACATGGAAGTGAGCACAATAGTACACTTAGATATTCACTTGAAATGTAGCTGTCTCATTCTCGCTGTAGGCAGTTAGCTGGGAAAGGTGACACAGAAGGACAAGATGTAATAACTTTAATGAATACTTTCTCAGACAGAAAGGTTCTCAGGCCATAAGTGATCATTATGATAATCTATTCTGAACTTCTCTAAAGCACAGGCCACAGTATTTCATTAGAGAATGCTACAATGAGACCAATACTTAGCAACAGCTTCAATGAAATGTCAAAACTTAGAATTTTGTGAGGATATTCAACTCTCTATTTCCAGAATAAGCATATATAAGATCCTCAAAGTATGCTGTTATATTTTAGCAACAGATTTTCCTTTTGCATTCTAATTGAAGCTGGCATATGCTGCTGGCACTTTGAATAGCATTGCCTCACATATCATTCAAATCTGGCAGAAAAAAATGTCATTCTCTTCCTTCTCATTTCAGTCTGTTTTTGGAATTTTTTTTCTTCAATAGCTAATAAACAGTGTGCATACATTTAATAAGAATTATGCCCCAAACAGATGCAGATGATAGGTAATTAAAACAATCCCACTGCTGCTATCAGTAGACAAGTCAGTACTTTACCCACATGAGATTCAGTAAAAGTAACTGAGCTAACAAAGACAAATGAACAGAAAAATATATCCATGACTTGCAAGGACTGATGGATATCGTTCAGTAGAGCAGCAAAGGTCGTCAAAAGCTTACCATCCACACAGTATGTGGAGAAACCAACCTGGCTGCTAGTTCTTAAGAAAATTGCTGGGGGCAACTCAGATTTGCACTGTGTGCCAACAGATTTACTAAGCCTAAATATTCTGTCTATGACTCATGTAATGGTGGCAGGCAAATCTTCTATATATCTTTAATTAACATCTCAGAAGAAACTCAAGATGGCTAGTAAATATAGTAATGATTTTATTGTTTTCTCAGGGAGTACACAGTAGGTTTCAACAAAGCCTGATCCTTTTATTAAAAGAATGGACATTCACATTTCTGGCAGGGAGTTAATATACCTTGTTAACCTGTTGTCTGGAAAAAAATTAGAAGATAATACATGTTATTTTTACACTTTTTGTGAAACTGACTTTTTAAAAGACAAGTTGCATTGATAATTCTTATGTTTCAATATACTTGCATTATGTCTCTCAGCTGAGAATCATGATTCTTTGTCGTGGTTTAGATCTTTTCATTCCCTGAGTCATGGCTCTCTTCAGTCTCTAGAAGAATTATTTTGAATTGAAGTTGACGCTAAAGTCATTTGTCTCTGCAGATACAAAAGTCCCTTCCTTCCTATTACATCAAGTGTCTGCCCAGAGAGCATTTGCCATTTGGGTTTTGTGGGTAGGATGCAACATATGTGCAATTAATTGGATGCTTTTGTTAAAAGAAGGATATTATATTTAATCATAAAAGCAAGAGGCTTTTGTTCTCCACAGAGAACAAGTCGTGCAAAGTGAAGCTGCCCCTTATCACATCATATATCAGCTTAAGATGTGTCTTTCTTCATTAATAAGTAAGTAAACTGATAAACACTGAGTTTTAGAATTATCCAAAAAAGGATAATGACCTCTGTAATACTTCACTCTATTATGCTACATTTGTTCTGTGATACATATGGCATTTTCTTTGTCATGAGGACTTTTTTGCTGATTGCCCTTCCCTACATCATTCAAATGTTGTACTGCGTAGTTCTATTAACCCTTCTGTTCTCCTTACAAGCCTACTTCTAAATTTGGCCATATAAATAGATATATTCTGTTGAGCTGAATTGCTCAGTATTTCCCTTTAAACCCACAGTCCTCTTTTTTTGCTCCCCTTGGTTGTCCACTTGCTTCACCTTGACTTTATCGTCTTAAGATTTGTCAAATCCCTCCCTTTAAAGACAATATTACTTTTTCCCATTTTATAATTTATGCTTTATGTTTCTTCAGGAAACTTAATGTTCAAATTTTATTGGTGAAATTCCTGTAAAAATATTTTTCTATTTGTCATAGAAAATAGTATCCCAGGGTTACTCTCTGCCTCATGCAATAGTTCTTTATAATACTTTTCTTTAACCTGGGCTATTCTGAATAAATACAGCCACATCCTCTGACAAAACAACTCGTGTACATGAAAGTGGGACCAGATTATTTCACATACATAGCAGAATAATTGAAATTGTGATCACCATGCATAGTTTTGTCAAATTTCAAAAGGGAAAAACACCCATAGTGCTTTCTGTTATACATTACTGAAAATAATTTTATGCACAAAAAGTCTGAATACTTAATATAATGAGAGTCACTACACTGCCAGTAAGTTGAAGATGAGGAGTTGTTAGTAAAACCTGTTTTCCAGGAATTAAATTCAAGAGTCACGTATATTGTTTTCCAGATGTACACCTAGAATTTTGACTTTGCTGATGGGAAGTCTACAACTGAAAATATGGGAAATTGCTGTAAGGGTTCCGCTAATGTAGGTAGTCCTATTAAACAGGCTACTCACCCTAGTAGATGAATAGATAAGAAGCTAACATGGAAGTTTTTGGTCATAGTAATTGTTTTTATCTAAAGAAAACTTCGACAGTATATGTGGTGTTTTGCTCTTAACATCATGGATTTATCATGAAAATACAGCACTGAAGCATTACATGCTCTGTGACTTGATTTTCAGAGCTTTCCATCATGAAGGAATATGTCTACAACCTGAAATACTTCGGCTACAGAAATGGTGGATTTCATAGTATGGATTTCATACTCGATGATACCCAGTTGAATATAAATTTTGTCCACTAGCTTCAACTCTGAAGATTAAATAACACTGATCCCTTTTCCAGTGCTATATGACAATTTATCTTAGTTAATTGGGCTTCAGTTAAGGTTGAGGGATTTAGCTTGGCCTATCTCCCATCAAGATTCAAGAACCCAACAAAAAATAATTCAAAAATAAATTTGATTCCAATTTAGCTCTAATGGAGGTCACACATGGTTTGCTTTGACTTAGCTTTGTTTTATCATAATACTAGTCTAAAAATGATGAAATGATACCATTCTAATTTTCACAAATTTTTAAAATAGTTATCTTGACATTTAGCATTAATTTCGGGGCATGATTTGTAAGTTTGGGAATGTATTTTATATGTTTGCATAATCTAAAAAATTCAGCTATATTGATAAATCCTTGAACAAACACTTTAATCCAAGCCTTTCTCCTCTCCTCTTTCTCTTTTCATTCTCCAGTTTCTCTGAACATGCGCAATAACAGCAAAAGGATAACTGTTTTATAATTCTGTCCTTGTTTCTCTCAGCGGTGATTTTATGATTTAAGAAACTCATGAAATTTCAGATTAGCCTTTTCCCATATTGATGTACAGCTAAGAGAATGATATCTGCAGGAATTTTTAAGCTCTTGTCAGTGGCTGTAATCAAGAAGTTTGGGAAGATCTGTTTCAAAAAAATATGAATGACAATTTTCAATCTGATTGCAGTAAACTTCTTTTGCATAGAAAATTTTGTTTGGAAGGTATCTGTATTTGTGCTTAGGAAATTCCAACTTTCCTTGTGGAATATGTGTTGTGACTCTGTAGCCTCATCCTGACTCCTCTGCCAAACTTCACATCCCCTTCAGGAATCATCTCTTC
Source organism: Oreortyx pictus (assembly GCA_036925125.1). Taxonomy (NCBI): domain Eukaryota; kingdom Metazoa; phylum Chordata; class Aves; order Galliformes; family Odontophoridae; genus Oreortyx; species Oreortyx pictus. Next base: position 45,896,392 of record JAUPFR010000003.1, on the reverse strand, counting down.
AGCTATCACTCACTGCCAGGACAGGACTGCAACACAGTTAGCATGGACAAAAGTAAAAATGTATTTTTTCACTCAGTACAAGTGACTCTTAGAATGTCCTGTAACACAATTTGAGATACCTTTGGCCTTCTGCTAAGGAAAACTGAGTGCCTAATAGTTACACCACTTCCATTTGGCCAACTGGGTATTGAGAAGTGCTGAAAAGCCGAAAAAGAACTTTTGCATAAACAGGAGGTTAAAGTCAACGGTAGATTGATAAAGCTAAAGGCACTTAAAATGTTCTTGTAAACATTTCATTGACATCCAAATCTATAGTTAAGTACTGAAATTATTGGTCTGATTTTCCGAGTTCTTCATTTAACTTACATTGACACTGCTTATTTCTCAGCCTGTTTGAAAAATGATTTAAAAAGAAAAAGCTTTTATTTAGGTCCTAAGGATAGATTTAAGACCCCAAATTATTCTCTTCTTTCTGTTATCAGCTTAGGTCTGTGACAGCATTATTAATTGTCAGACGTCCATCTGAGAAGGCAGATTACACTTCTAGAATAAGAGGAAAAGTGCTACTGCTAGAGGGAGTTTAAATAATTTTAAAGAGACGTATTGTGAGTGATTATATTGTAGAGTTGTGCATTCGCCTAGGCAGCTTTCTGCATATCCGTCAGAGGAAGAAGTCAAATATACAGATTGGAAAAACAAATGTGCTTTCTCTAGGGGGTTTAAGGGGATTTAGAGAGTGCAGCACAACAAATCCAAGTTTTTCCTGCTGAGGCTGAAATCCTCATTGCTCTTGGCTTCCCAGTGCAATGCCATCCTATCTTCTAAGGGGAGACAGTAAAAACATAAATCAGTCTGTCATTCATCATATACTCAATAGATCTATTGGCACACCTTACAAGAACTAATTTATATATTTGCTAAAAGATGTAAAATGGCAGCAAATCAACATTGTGCAAATAATATTAAAAATGATATTTTTTGCTTATCCCCTCATATTTCCTCTCACTCCCTCTCCCAGTATATACTGAATGATTCAGAGGCTATGGGTACCATCTAATATGACAAAAAACATCCCAGATTTGAAAGACGAAATGTTAGACACAAAATCCCTAGCATTTCAAAGAACTGCTGCCCTTCTCATCTTCTTAGGGCACTTCTTCCCTGCTACTAATTAAGTGTTCCTACTCTCTGTGCCTTAGAAACTTTCTTCCTCCCAACTACTACCCAGTTTTACAGACATTTTCTTTCTATTTCCATTCAAATTGCCCTACCCAGGCAAGCAATTAAATATGACAAGGATTACAGAATAACTCTACAGGTGCTGATTTGTTGGGAAAAAGCTGTTCTTCCTTATCCTTCTTCAGTTCCTATCTCACTTTAATGAGGCATCATTGAACTTTCCTATAACTTGAAATATCTTGGATATTGGTTTCACTCTGATTTTTGAATACAGGAAGGAAATCTGAGCTGCCTTTTCCCTTTTGTCACCTTCATAACTTCACTCTCTGCTGCCTCTCTAGTCTGGTTAGCGGAAATCAAAAACTCATTAATTTTTAAGGTGTGATTGGATTAACTAAGATTGAGATGAATCTTATGAGAAGGCAATCTAGTACACCAGACTAATGCACTGATGATGAACTAGTCACAGAGATGTTTTTCTAAATTTCTTTTAAAGCTTTTATGGCTGAGCACAATGCCATATATGGTATGGAATCCCTTTGATAAGTCCGGATCAACCTTCCTGAGTTCCCTCCTAGCTCCTTGTGCTCTCCCAGCCCCATGCTGATCAGAGATTGTGAGGAGCAGAAAGGACCTTGATCTCCATAAGCACTGACTCAGCGATAGCTAAAACACTGGAGTGTTATAAAATGATTTTGGCCACAAATCCAAAAGCTGTGAAGAAAATTAAGTGTACGCCAGCTAGTACTTTCATACTTGCAGTATGACTTTTCAGCATGACAGATATGACAATTTGTCATCCTTGTGTAAATACATATATTTGTAAAACTCAGGCTAATGCCTGAGTTTTGAACTGTCCAGTACTTGGTCTTTAAGCAGAGAACACATTTCTACTGCATTTTTACTGATAGAGATCTCAGCTAAATATCTGTTGGAAAAATATTTGGGATGGTTGGAGGAGGTCTGGAATGAGGTATTGGAATTTAATCTACAATCACCAAACAAACTGTGGTTTATGGTAACAAGAATAACTCACAGTGGCCCAGATACCACCTGGGAGGGAAATCCATATGAACTATGTGCTTAATTCACGACAAGGCTTACTTATTCTATAAAAACATGATTGTTTATATGAGAAATGTATGAAATGTTTTTTCTCTTTCATGATATCCATTTAAATGAGATATTATTACTTAAAAATATTATTTATGAAGTGTTGCTACAGAGGAGACCTTCAAGGGAGTTAAAAGGTAACTTTGTATGTAGGATATTAGTGAAACCAAAGGAACTGCTCATGTTAAGAAAGCTCCCTAGCGGGTGTTAATACTCTTTAAGTGTGTCCTAGATGAACAACAATTCCATATGCTAAATAAATATAATACAATTTATATCTCGATTTTTCTAAGCAATTCTGAAACTGCCCATGATATTGCAACTTTTCTGTCAGGTTTCTAATAGAAGTTTAGTCACATTTTCCTTTAGAAAATTGAATGAAGTTAATGGAGATCCAGAATTATGTACTACTTTTGGTCTTCTTCGCTTTAGAAAAAGAGTAATGTCCTTTGTTGTTTTTGTTGTTGTTGTTTTTGTTTAGAGTGACAAGATAGCATGTATTACAAAGAACTTCAAACACAAAGAAGTTTTACTCAAGCCATCAATCAAAGAAAGTTCAGCAAACTCAGGTTAGGTTAGGTTAGGTTGTTGCTGAACTCGATGTTCTTTAACGTCTTTTCCAACCTGAGTGATTCTATGATTCTATGAAACTTGATTTATTCCAATACAGCAAAGTGCAAAAATAAGTCAGTTTATTCAAACCTTAAATGCATAACCTGAAGTTCCAGCTAATAATTATAATAATAATAAAAATTATAACAACAACTACAACAACTGTTCATTAAAGGAACAGTGTAAACAGTCCAAAGATTTGTCATTGTGTGAATAGCATGCACTGCTCTAGACGGATCAAAGCAATCCAACTAACTGCAATGATTGATACCTATCATGAAGATGACCTCTAGAAGGCCATCTGGGAAAAAAATGAACCAAGATATAGAAAAAAAAAATATATATATATATATAAAATTCCATGTCATAACACTTCTGGAACGTTTGTCAACTTCTGTGCAATCTCTTTTGTTTTTGTTTGTTTGTTTGATTTTTTTATATTCTTTTTAGTGTCTTTTTACCTTTCTACTTTGTTTTTATCCTAACGTGACAGTTTCTTGATCTAAGTAGTATTCTAAGATAAATGTAGAAATTCACTGTATTTGAAGTAAGAGTTGCAGAATAACTCCACAAAAGAGTATTTTAGTGAAATATGGGAACAGCTCAACCTTCCCTGATTTCTTCCTATTCTTTTCTTCACACTTGACATTTCTCACATATTTCCAAATATTTTCACTCCCAAGCCTTCATCAAGACCTTGTCTCTGCCTTTACCTCCACTCTAAAGCAACTTTGTTTTGACCAAGGCTAATGAAAAAAATGTTGATCACAGCCACAGAGAACATTTAAAAGGAATGGGACTCTTCAATCTAGATGAGAGAAGACTGAGGGAAGACATAACAAGTTTATACATTTTTCTGAGTTTTTAATGAAGAAGGTGAGAAGAAATGTTCAGAACAGACATAGAAAGATGCCTGTTACTTCATGTAATTAGGCTGTGGGATTCCTTACTACAACATCTTGCAGATATCAGATTTTGGCATGGATTCAACAAGCAACAGGAAAAAATGAAACCCATTAAGGGGTTATTAGATGCAAAAATAATATCTCAGTCTTAAACTCTGATCTAGCTATAAACCATTGGAACCTAGGCTGTCCCTATTCCCTACACATTCATTTATGACCACTGTAAGAAACATGTTATAGGCCTTTGATAAGACCTGGCAAGTTAATCTTGTGCTCCTGTTTTCATCTGCTCTCAGCTGTCTTCTTTCCTCTTGCTTCCTTGCTTCCCACTTGAGGCTATGTTTGTAATCTCTTCATTAAATTTAACTCATTATTTAAGGATGAATTTGCCATCACTTTTGCAGCTGAGTCTGACATTCAACTAACTGAATTTTAAAGACATTCTCTGAAAAGCTGACAAAATTTATTTTGGAGGGTATCTGTCATATTTTGGCCATGACATGGGTGCAAAGAGGGAAGTCTTGTGACTGTCAGTTTTATCTTTCCCTCCAAACAGAAAACAGAAATGGGAAAATGGAGTCTTCAGAGAGTTGTAGTTAATTCTTCTCTTCTGAGACGAAGGAACAGGAAATACCGACAATCCACAGACGTGCAGCATTTACTCTTTAACTCCCAGTACACTGCATCATGTTACGATGTGGAATACTGACAAAAAGCCAGAAAATCATGACAGTATCAGAACAGCTATGAAATATCTGTAATACTATGTGCATGTTGCAGGCATGCACAATTGGTGTGAGGATGAGAGAGCAGTCATAAGCTGAAAGATGAGCCCACCTGGATAAACAAGTGGATGAAAGGAAAACTTTTTCACCTTGAAGACAGCCAGGCCCTGGATCACACAGACTAATGAGGCTATACAGATTCATGTCAACGGTTTACCGGGCTGGATCGGCCCGGTTCCGTGACGATTGGTGTGGGGGACCCGCAGACCCACGCCCCAGGAAAGTGGAAGGGGGAAAGGGAAAAGGAAAAAGGGGAGATGGGCCGAGAAACAAAACAGCGGCAACGATCTGAGGAGGAAAGCTAATTTACTAAATAAGATATCAGAAAGCAAAATAACACAATATAATACAATATAATTGGAATTGAAGCTAATAAATCAAATAAAATGAGCAAGAGAGAGTGTCCGATAAACCGAAGGCCTTACGCTAACGCTGAAGGCGATACGGCAGCGAGCACCCACTGCTGAGTCGATCCCGAAGGAAAGAGAGTGTCCCGTGACCGCAGAGGGTTTTTATCTTTTCCCTCTGAGCGGAAAATCCGTAAAAATGCAAAGCATCGCAAAGTCTTCTGGGGAATGTAGTTCTTCTCTTCTGAGACAGGTATACTCGGAAATATCAATGATCTATGGAGTTGGAGTATTAACTCTTTAACTCTTAATGCACTACATGTTGTTATGATGTGGAATACCAATACCAAAAATCATAAAACCATGACAAATGAGGCTATACAGATTCTATCCTTGGTCTGTCTAAGACTAGACTGGACCTGGTCTGGTCTCAGCACAGCCTGCTTGGAGCAGAAGCTCAGATTAAAGACCTCCCAAGGTTTCCATTCATTCTGAATTTTTCTGTAGTTTTATGATTCTATTTAATCTGTATACATTTAGTTCCTTTCTTTGTTATTATTCTTATTTTTACTATTATCTGTTGTTTCAATGTCATTACCAATGAAACTGATGAAAAGCTTCCTTTGATTTAGGCTCCATTTCAGCTAGGTACTGATGAACATACTGAATATAAATTTGAACCTGTAACTGCTTCAGACATAAATTAATCATAGTTAGGGTATCAGATAGCTTAATAAACCCTCCTTGTAGACTGAAAGTGTTCTTTCAATTGCTCACTAATTTTTCCATTAGGAGACATAAAATAGAAACCCTTGACTTCTTCATCATACCCTATGGATTTCAGTTTCATTAAGAAATGTTTCTATTCCATTTTTCAAGTTGAAGTTCTGAAATTTTCAGGGTCAATATCCATGGAGTAATTATGCTAATTCAGATACCAAATATCTTCAGATACTATTGTCTAGTAGTAAGACACTGAATGCTATTTCCAATGGTTGTAATAATTCTCATTGGTTCTCTTCATTCTTAATTAAATTTTGAAGTCTTTCAGAAAGTCAGTTGTCATCAATATGAATAAAGTCAAGATCAATGCACCTGCAATGTTGAAACTAGCTGAATCTTGATGTCCATGCTGTGATATAACCAGAGTTCATCTTAACACCAGGCAGTGTAAAAATCTGGTGAAAATTACAGGCTAGATTTCCATCATAAATCAAATGGATTTGGAAGCTATGCTATCCAGATCTGGACTCTATTCATCTGACCTGCTGTCTGTAAATCTGCTGTCTAGCTAAAAACAGCTGCTTTAGAGAAAGCACAAGTAAATTATAAGCACTGTAACTGCTGAAAGCAAGCAGAAAACCCATCCTTGTGTTTCTCATATATTTGAGGTAAGATTTAATTTTAAAGGGATTAAGTTTAATAGCTGAGCAAAAAAGAAAGTGATTAAGTTGAGAGCAATAAAAGGTAAGGTCTAGCATGTCCAGGTTTAATATTTTTATTAGAACCATGCTCCTACAATCATTTATTTATAACACTCTGCAGTATATGCAGTTTCCAATAATTCTCTGAACAGAGATAGGACACAATCTGGGTATTAGAAAATTAAAATGTAGTGATGAGATAGATGCTCCCCATCCCACTGCAACAAAACAAAACAACACAACAATGTCATGAAAAAAACCCACCACACTGAGAGAAAAAAATAGATGTAGAAGTAGTGATTTGTAGATTAATGACACAAACTGGATAGTGCTTTTGTAATGAGCAGTGGAAATGTGAGTTGGTACAAGGAACTCAGATTTAAGGGTATTTAACAGCTATGCCATTCCAAGGAAGTGCTTTTTCCTAACATAGGGAATAACATCAGATGCCTTATCACATACTCCACTGCATCCAAATGGAACTTTCAAATTGCTACATGGCAGACTTAGGGGAGTAGGTGCTAAGATATGATATTGTCCAGGTTACATCTTTGAACAGACCATGCCTGACCAAGGAGTTTGTGCCAATCAAGGAAAGTTGGCCCTCATGCATGAATTCCTTTTTACCATGGGCAACTTACAGAAATTACAAAACTTGGGGAAAGCAGGTACATGGTTTAGTGAGATCTATTGGTGATAAGTGAATGGTTGGACAGGATGATCTTGTAAGTCTTTTCCAATATTGGAACCAAATTGGTTAGCAGTTGCTCAACCTGAGGAAAGTAGTTAGAAATTTTTATATCTGATTTGGATCAATCACTCTGGCTTGTGAATTCTACCCACTAAGTTTTTTGCTAAAGTCAGGGAATTCAAGATGTGCTTAGAAGTAGGACAGACACCACAGATCTTGGAAGAGATGTTCAGAACTTGAAAAACTGGAGAATATTATCCTTTTTCATGTTCAGCCTTTGTGGAAAATGAATGTTATTCTCCTTCTGAATCTAGGTCAGATTGAATGCTTCTTCTTCCAGGATAGTACCTATGCTATCTTTCTTGAGTCTAAGTGAAATTACAGTAGATCATCTTTTGCAGATTGTATACAGGGCTTGTAATTAGAAGAAAACTTCTGAACTCAAGATTGCTTCAAACCTCTCAAGCATTTTATGAGGTACTTAAAATTAGATTAAAGTAATCATCATCAATATGCCACTTTAATCTCTAAGAAAGATGGTTGTGTTGTCAGTTTGATAACTATTCCAGTTGTTCAAGTCTGCTCAGATTTAAATATGTCCTTAGGAGCTCCAAGCTCCTGCACATTTAGATGCAGGTCTTTTTTTTTATTTGACAAGGAAACATCATTATTGTCACTTATAATAAAGCATTGATAGCCATTTGCAATATGTTTTGTCTTCAGCAATCAACACAAGTATCAGTAAGTGCATGATTTTAAAATTAGAATTCTTACTGATGAGCAATAAAGAGCTGTACAGGAAATTTTAATTTGATTGAGTCCAAAGTTTTGCTGGAGAAACTAATATCCATTGAGGTTCTAACTAGAAAATGGAATAGATTTTTGCACTGAGACATTTAAATTTTTTCCACCTTCATTTAATCTTTTTTTTTTTTTTTCAAATGGCTCCCATTATGTATTACTAATTGTACTGTACAGATGTTCCAGTTGTGACTGGAAGGTCATCTTGTGAAGGTTTATGTGAACACTCAGGAAAATGGGTTGCTGTCATGGAGACATACTGAAACATAGAAGTTTAATCAAAGGAAGTGGCCTGGGTTCAACGATCCGTTCTCAGTGTGGTGGTGTGGTTCTGCTTTTACTCCATGGCAATAATGTTCAATCATCTGCTGCTGAATCTGGGTTCTTCTGAAGTATAGACAAGACTCTTGAGGACAGGTGGTAGAGATGTAAAACTAATACATGCTATGTGGAAGTCCAATCTGATGAATAAAGGTATCGACTGAAAAAAATATAATGCCTCTTGAAAAGGCTTAAGATTAAAATGATCATTTAATAAGATGATGTGAATGGACAGTGAACATTTCATATAAGGATTCACAGGGAGATTCCCAATAACTCTGCGTAAATGTTGCTTCAAAGACCATGGTTCTGCTTTCACTTCCCACTTCATTTCCACTGAAGGAAGTGGAAGCTCCAGGTTTGATGTAGTTAGCCAGATTAGTATGTAACTCACTCTTAGAATTTTTATATTTACCAAACTTAAAATAAATACTGCAATTCTGATGCTGTTCTAAACAAATCTGGGCAAACACCTGGCCCAGCTCTGCAGCAAATGTGATGGGCTGCCTTAGATCCAGGACACTCTTCCTTTTACCAGACAATTTCAAACTATCTTCTGTTACTAACTGGAAAGGAAATGCTATGATATATTGAAATCCTTAGTGAGTCCTCTGTCCAAAACCACTTTTGGCTCTATGTACCCTGGCAGTCAGCCAACAAGAGATTTCCTTAGACTGAAAAACCTTGTGCCAGTTGGACTCACTAGATCTATGTCCTCCTTGTACTATTAGAGTTGCACAGTAGGCCTCTAAGGCAGTTGAGAAACTGACCTTGAATCTCCAAATGAAAAAGCAGGGAACTTCTGCAGAAAATTTTTCTAGCAGATGATGCCAAAAGTCAGCCTTTGATCCTTGCAATTGCCATCATTTATTTTGTTAGAAAGAAACATGCAAGGACCAGAGATTTTTAGAAATGTATTTCAAAAGACCAATGAATGTAAGTGCTGATATCATGGTATTAGAGAAATAGGGGCCAAAGACACAAAAATATTTCCTTAGCACAGCACTGAGCAAAGTTGCTTTGGTGTGAACTAGTGGCTGTCTGGCTAGTAGTGATACCAGACTTGTCAGTTTCACAGCTATGTGACCTTTTTGCACTCCTGCTAATTCTTTATCTATCCTAGAGGTTAGACTACAGAATGACTGTACACTGAACACTTCAGTTAATATTGTGTGACCATGAGCCTGTGTTTTCCAAGCTACTAGAATTACTTGCCTCACAGGACATGTGATGTATCTCAAACTGGATTTTTCCCTAGGTAGCTAGTGGAACCAGCAGATTCAAAAACCAAGTAAAGTTCCAAAGTTCATTCCCAGCATTTATTATTTTGTTTGCTTGCATCCAAATTCTTACTACAACCAAAAGCATGCTAAAATAATATATGAGAAAAAGCTGATTGCACCATGCCTACACATCCAGCAAAAGAGAAAAGACTCTACAGGGAGGAAGAAAAGTTTATGTTTAGACTCCAGCTCAAGTCCTTAGACTCCAAAGACTTGTAAAGAGTCTTTGATACCAATGCTTTTGGAAAAGTCATATTGCTTACCAAATGTTGAATCTATCATCAAACAAGAAAGGAAAATATTTAACAATGCTCTCTAGGTTATTTTAAATTATACTCTCTTGTCCAAAAGATGTCCTAGGAATCAAAGAGGATACGTAGGCAACAAAACAGAGAAAGAGACCTACAAACAGAATAGTTGTTTCATATATATCTATAGTTATTCTGGAGATGCAGGTATTTTACAGACACAAATTAATTGCTCTGGGAAATGAAAACTTTTGGAAATCAATTCCTATGGTAAGAACTGATCAAGGACATTTTCTAGTTTATCCAGATTGTTATGCCAAGTCAAAATTAATTTAGACTGCTTTCCTTTGTCCATCACTGGTGATATGAATACCTAAGAAGGAACACAAATGCTTTGCAATATATGCAGGTTTTTCACCCGGGATTTCTTCCCTAGTCTTCAGCATTTGACATGTCAAAGAATTCATGAACAAGAGGTAAAATCTTTGTGTCCCAGCTAGAGGTAATGCCTTAGCTTTTGTAGAGTAATCTTAATGTATTGTTTTGGGCCTATATCCTAAATGTAAGATTAGAAGGACATTGGTTGATTTGTTTTGTTTTGTTTTTCTGAAAAAGAAAACAAACAAACATATTTTAAACTAAATTTAGAAATTTTCCTTGGTTTTCTGAGGTGGCAGGGATCCACAAAGGGGGCTGTTTTGTGACCTAAACAAAACAGTCCGCTTCTGGGAGAAAACAAAACAAAACAAAACAAAACAAACCCATATATTATGCACTAAAAAACTCCAGTACACTGCATTCACTTGGAGTAGGATAAGGGGTAAGAACATATAGCAGATGCAAAGAAGTATTCTGTCATTTTCTACTTTTCTTCTTGCCTATCAACATTGCAAAATCTTCATTTAATGACATTTCTTCATGAGGGTCAACAGGCTTGGAAGTGGAATGAAGACCTCTAACAGATTTGAAGGAGCATTCTGATATTTTCTTTATTTTCTTTCATATCTTTACCTTTCAACACTGCAAAATTTTCTTCTAATATTATTCCTCTGTAGAGGACATGATCAAACCTTGCTGGTGGAACATTATTAATAATTTTTCACTATTCTATTGAACACACTACAGTACAAACAATCTTATGCTACTTCCCTTATACATCTACAAGAGCATGAACTCTTAATTTTTACTGTTGATGGACCCTTCAAGCACAATTATCTTGTCTGATAAAACCATGAACAAACTGGTTAACACAGCTACTACTTTTTTTGTCAGTAAATAGTCCAGTCTGGATTAGCTTTTCTTTTTCTGTTTTCAGTGATTGGCTGACCCAGGACAGTGTCTTAAACCAGTAGTTTAAAACATACAGAAAACCTTACAATAGAGCTGTAATCTAAAATTAAATTGTGTTACCATGCATTTTAAATCTCTGCTATATCAGATTCTCTGGTAAAGTTTATGAAAACAGGAAAATTCTGTCACAATTTTAAGAGATGTTTTTTGAAAGTTGTCATGGTTTTATGATTTTTGGTATTGGTATTCCACATCATAACATCATGTAGTGCATTAAGAGTTAAAGAGTTAATGCTCCAGCTCCATGGATCATCAATAGCTCTGGGTATACCTGTCTCAGAAGAGAAGAAGAACTACATTCCCCAGAGGACTGTGTAATGCTTTGCATTTTTACGTATTTCCACTTGGAGGGAAAGATGAAAACTGTTTGAGGTCACGGGACACCCTCTCTTTCCTTTGGGATCGACTCAGCAGTGGATGCTCCCTGCCGTCTTGCCTTCAGCGTTAGCGTAAGGCCTTCGGTGTATCAGACACTGTCTCTTGCTCATTTTATTTGATTTATTAGGTTCAGTTCCAATTATATTGTATTACATTGTGTTATTTTGCTCTCTGATATCTTATTTAGTAAATTAGCTTTTCTCCTCAGATCGTTGCCGCTGTTTTGTTTCTAGGCCCATCTCCCTTTCCCTTTTTCCTTTTCCCCTTCCCCTTTCCTGGGGCGTGGGTCTGTGGGTCCCCTCATCAATCGACGTGGAACTGGGCCAAACCAGCCCGGTAAACCGTTGACAAAAGTTCAGTTTAAGTTATGCTTTATAAAGGTAATATTCACAGGATATCACTGTTTCTTCAGAAAGTTGAGTAACAGAAAAAATATTCATCTGAAATATCCGAATGTAAGCCTTCCAGTGAGTTATCCAAAAGAGTCAGTACAAATGAAATACTAAACAAAACTACATTTTTTTGTTTCTTTACTGTTGTCAGTACAAGAGAAACAGTACAAAACTGAAATTATAATCAGGCTCGTAATGTATATTTTGGAAGGCTTTTTGTGCATCTTGGCACAAGTGTCCAATGTATAGAAGCCTAATGTCATTTTTTATTGAATCCAGCTCCAGGTGTTCTCATATAACTAAGTGGGAAATATTGTAATACTTAGAGCATATTCTGTTTTAGATCTTAATACTTCAAAAGTCTCACAGCTGGTCTTGTTAGACCTACTTTCACAACTTATCAATGTCATTCAAAAATAATGAACATACTGAATTTATGTTATAAAATATGAATAAAAGAGAGGTACGCAGAATTTCTAACAATAATGCAGCTCATTTGTCATCAAATACATCACCCATATTTTCTCTTCATATGGATATAGAAGTGATTTATGGAAGCGATTTATAAATCAAAATAACTATGGAAGTAGAACTGTACATCTTAGATACCTTCAATCCTTATCATCTCTAAATTCTGCAATTTAATGCAAATAGTCTCTTGTGCAGATGTTTGTTACAGGATCTCCATAACAGGAGTGTTAGATTTGGAAATTAAAGAAGAAAATAATTATTAGACAGTTTCTCAAAATTACATTTAGATATGTTATTTCTTCATGCGTTTCTTTTTCTTTCTTTTTTTTTTTTTTTTTTTTTTTATGGTATAGCTCTGAGACATCAGAAAACTAAACTGAACATTATAATCCCTGACAGGATGCAAGGAAACAAGTAGCCTTCATCTATAAAAGTATATTCAAAAGAGAAATTCAGAATAAAATATTACTAAAATAATAAAGTGAAAGTACTGGAGCTCAATTTACCTATAGCAGGAATAAATCTCAGCTACCAAGAACTGCACTTTCAATATATAGTTACATAGGAATTGAGTATTTTTTAACTCTATAAAGAGAACAAGTGACAGTGAAATATTTTATGGAAGTTGAATCAGATTTTTGTGATCTACTGAAAATTTTGGATGTAAGAACAGAATTAATTCACAAATATGGGAAGTGAACTGAAGTTTCTCATGCGCACGCATCACCCTGGAATGGTGGAATCTTTAGATGTTAACTTCTGTTCTTGTCTAACTCCAGACTGGCTGCCAACCTGGTCAGAAGCAAGACAAATTTCATGGTGATCTCAAGCACAGAGGAAATTTGCTTTTCAGGCTAGCCATCTCCTAAAGATCTGGCCACTTTCCAGTACATTGTCTTAATGTTGCAAAAAGTGGAGCTTGACAATAAATAAAGAAAAAGGAAAATTAATGATGCTTGCAATGGAAAGTCCAGAATTTCTACTTGGGGATATGTTTAACACTATTTTTTTTCCACTGTAAAATATTAACTATTCATTTTATAAAATTGCTCTCATGCAGAAACAATGTGAGAAAACATCAGGCAGTCCAGTATACCTGAATCATTAGTATATACTACTTTCACTTCATACTCATTTTTACTGTTCCCTCACATTGATTCATTGCCTCCCCATGTACAGTCTATCTTTTCATCTTCTTCTGTTTCCTCCTTTTCACAGAATCACAGAATTGTAGGGGTTGGAAGGGACCTCCAGAGATCATGGAATCCAGCCCCTCTGCCAAAGCAGCTCCCTAGCCCAGGTTGCACAGGTAGGTGTCCAGGTGGGTCTTGAACATCTCCTGAGAAGGAGACTCCACCACCTCTCTGTGCAGCCTGTGCCAGTGCTCCATCACTGCACTGTGAAGAATTTCCCACGCACATTTGTGTGGAACTTCCTATGCATCAATTTGTGACCATTTCCCCTCGTTCTGTCACCACACACTGCTGAGAAGAGTCCAGCCTCATCGCTTTGACTCCTGCTCCTTAGATAGTTATAGACCCTCCTAATATTCCCTCAGATTTCATTTATCTCCCTTATAGTTCATGTTCTTTTTTTTTTTTTCTCACTTCTGCTCCTTTTTTCCACCCTTTCACATCCCTCACTTTGAAAACATCCTTCTTCTATTAGTATGTTAACTTACTGTCATGGTTTTATGATTTTTGATATTGGTATTCCACATCATAACATCATTTAGTGCACTGAGAATTAAAGAGTTAATGCTCCAGCTCCGTGGATCATCAATAGCTCTTCTCAGAAGAGAAGGACTACATACCCCAGGGGACTTTGCGTTGCTTTGTATTTTTACATTTTTCTTCTCAAGGGGAAAGATAAAAACTGTGTGTCAAGAGGCACTCTCTTTCCTTTGGGGATCGACCCTGAAGTGGGTGCTCACTGCCGTCTTGCCTTCAGCATTTAGTGTAAGGCCTTTGGTTTATTGGACACTCTCTTGCTCATTTTCTTTGATTTATTAGGTTCAATTCCAATTATATAGTATTATATTGTTTTATTTTGCATTCTGACATCTTATTTAGTAAATCAGCTTTCCTCCTCAGATCACTGCTGCTGTTTTGTTTTTAGGCCCATCTCCCTTTTACCTTTTCCCTTTCCCCCCTTCCCTTTCCCATGGTGTGGGTCTGTGGGTCCCCTGCCCCAATCATCACGGAACTGGGTTGAACTAGCCCGTAAACTGTGGACACTTACTCTTCAGCCTAATACCGAATTTCAGCTAACATCCCTTTTTACTTTGGTTAAAAGGGAAGTAACTACCACCACCACAGGCTTTGAAGAGAAATTATTGAAGTGCTGTGCACTCAGATTTGATCTAACTGTAACTTTATATGTAATTCAGCAACTAACTTACAATAACATGACTCAGAAGAGAAAATCATCTGCTAAAACGTTACATTGAATGGGAAATGAATCAGTGAAAACATTATCCAGAGTATGCAATTACTGAGAGAAGATATTAGCCACAGCAGGCAATTACTCAGTAAAATATAATACAGTAAAGGCAAATATTCAAGCAAACATTTGACAAGGACAGCATTATTCAATAAACAGTCATAATTGCACCCAATGCAGCACACTTGCCATGAACAGTACAAATAATTAGCAGACTCATAGAGTGTTACTATGACTGCCCAAGTTTTAGCTAATTTACATGGCAGCTAAATTCTGCAGGACAATCAGAATCTGTCAGTGAGAGACAACTTGTTTTTCCTTTTGTCTCTTCAGTTCTGGGAAGAAATATCACAATTCTATCAATTTTAATGAAGAAGCAAGTGTAGCTTCATCCATTTTCTGAAGTTAGTCATTTACTTTCTTCCAGGAAAGAGCATTATTCACATGATTCCTTTCTTCTGCTATTGCATCTTCTGTCACGATTTTAATCCTTTTCTTCCTACCTCACTTTTTACAATAGTTCCCAGAACTTCCTTTTTTGTTGCGGGTGGTGCTTTTTTCACTTGTTCTAGTAGTTGAGTTCTTAAAACTTTTCCAGTTTTATGCTTCAAACTTCAGATTCATTTCTTTTTGCATAAAGACATTTCATGTATTGCATTGCTTTTTGTGGCATAGCTCTCACTTCAGTTCTCTTTTAGAGCACACTCCTTTGGTCCAAATCTATCCTGCCTCCCACTTTGCTCATTAAATCACTTATTTTTTCTCATACCACTCATATTATGCACCTCTATTTCCTCTTTCCAGCATTCTCAAACTCTGCTATCAGCAGCCCTCTCTCTTTCCTTCCAGGCAGTCAATCAGCCTCTATTGTACCTTCATAGAGTTTCCCCCACTTTAACTTTTTTTTGAGGATTTCCTGGGTGAATGTGTATTCTTGTATGTTTTACCTTGCTTCTTTGCTTAATGACAAGTTTTGGAGCAAATCATTTCATCAAATTATGAATAATATTGTGCTGTTATTTTTATCCATTACAATGCTAGTTCATTTTGGCACAGTTTGTCATTTTAAACATCTATATTTAGACACATGGCAAAAATGACTTATACAGAAAAAGAAATAACAGGAGTGTTGTTGGCATCATGCAGCTAGAGTAGCTGCAGTAGTGCAATCATACTAACTTTTGCATTGTAGATTAGGGTAAATGGTACCAGAATCAGAGTTTACCATTTGCACTCCAATGGTATCACTTCATTGCAACAGGAAGGTCAGCAGAATTTCTGTATAATTTGGTCAAGTGACAAACTATGCTAAAAAAGACACTTGTATTCCTGCAGAGAGTGCCTGCACAGGGACTGAGATTACCATTGCTACGTGGCATACTTTTCCTAGTAGAGTTCTGCTGGTTAGCTTCCATACGAAAATAGTCTTTCAGCAATGCAATATTAGCAATGCCGTAAGAACAGACCTCCAAGTCGCAAAAATTCTTCCCTTGTTAATAGGTAAAACTATAAAAGACTCAGGGAAATCTATGCAATGAAATAGAATACTTTCCATTTAAATATACTACTCCCTATTCTCTGGTTACTGTGAAGTCACCAAAAATAGTGAACTAAAGGCATAACATTCGCTTTTGATTTATCTCATGATTACAATCAAGAGAAATGAAACTATTTATAATAGTAAGAAGATTCATTTGTAATATGATGCATAAGAATCATTTATAATGTGATGCATTACCTTACATACATTCCTGATCTCAAAATGACAGCAACAGAGAACAACAGAAGTTGCCATGCATCTCCCTAACTCTTTCTTCCATCTTTCTTTCAATCCAATTTTCCAAAACATTTTCTTGAACTCTTCTACAAACACAGCATCAAAAAGTTAAGAATACTTTTGGGGGGCCTTGTTTCTTCTCACATATCTGCAAATCAGGACTAATGCATTGTAAAGATATAAAAACATTTAGAAAATTGCTAAGATAAATGAAAAGAAACTAAGAAGCAAAATTGACAATTTGTCCCCTCTGCTCCAGCTTCACCAGCTGTGTGCTGAAGCACACAGGCTTCAGCGACTGAATTTCATGAAATACCGTTTTCTCTTCCTTTCCTAGATTTGCTCACATCTCTTATAAGGTTTTTTTTTTTCCTTATTTATTTATTTATATGAGCCAATCACAGGTCACATAGCTCAATAGACTTTAATCCATTTACATTGTCTTCAAGTTAGAATCAAGACTAGAAATTCTTTTCAAAAGGTACTTTTGAACAGCTTATTTCCTGACATTTTTCCACTCTTGTGGAACAAAGGAAAAACTGTTAAGAAACGTCACAAGTTTTAGTGTCAAGTAAACCAGGAGTCTACTCTGAGTCACTTGTTCCAATGAGGATCATTCACACCCCATTAGACTACTGATAGTCGTAGTGTTTGAATTTAACCCATGACTCACTTATCATTCACTTTCAAATTGTATTCGTTTTTTGTTTGTTTGTTTGTTTGTTTTCTCCCTTTGGGAAAAGAACATTATTTTAACCCTACAAGACACTGGAAACATGTGGAAATGATAATGAAATGCAGTTTTTCATTGTCAGCTTCTCAGCTGATGACTCATAATAAAATACCTCGAAATGTAAGCCAGAAAAAGGAATGGCTGGTCTTGTGCTACATGCTGAGCTTCCACTAAAGTGCTTACAAGCGAAACAGTACACAGAAATGACAGATTATAAACCATATGAGAACGTTCTTAACGGTTAATGCATTCACTGTTTGCCTGATTACATTGCCTCTTTTTTTGCTCATAGCTTACCATAAGTACTTTTGGGTATTTCTTGAGCACAGGAAGACCACAACAGTGCATTTGGGCTAAAACTACCTTGTTAAAGCATTGAAGCAAGACCAAAGCAGTAATTATTACAGCCTGAGTTCAATAAATAGTTTTCCCTCTCACCTTGAACTGATCACAAAGGAGTAATGTCAAAGCAACACTCGATTCAGTAACAGGGATCTAGCAAAGCCCTTGATCTGAAGGCCATTTGTGTTCAGAAAAGGTGAATTCAAATGGGAATAGGAGGAGATTCTCTGGGTGAATAAGGTCAATCTTATGATAAAAGACCAGAAAGACAAAGAGATTAAAAAGATGTAGCCCTGTTCAGTACACAGGTAAGTGTATCACAGATGAGTGCAGGAGGAAGGAAATAAATTAGAAAGGAAGGAAAGCTACTAATACTGAAGGACAAATTTAGTACAAGACTCGTAGATGTGAAGTAATAATGGCTGCAATTGAGCTAAAAGCAGTTCACGCTCACAGGAGAAATGTGTCTGCTGTTAGGAAACATAGAAAAAAATTCTAAAGCCATGATAAAAAAGCCGTAATTTGTGGTAGCCCAGATCAGGAATTGATTTTGTAGAGTCTCTGCTATACTTTTTCCTTTAAAAACAAGTGCGCACATATAAATGTTAGAACATCCTCTTTCACTGAACTCTTTATGACTGAATGAAGGGATAATGATAGAATTTTGTCAGGTTTTTCGTTTTCTGATTCTGCCTCAAATGTCACCTAATTAATCCTCCACTATCCCACTACCATGCCAGTCTTCTCCGCTTTTTTTATTTACTTATTTTTATTTTAACTCATATTTGAATGGGTGGCAATTTCTGTCCAAAGCTAATATTATTCTTTCAGTGTTTCTGCCCTGTCCTTGTGGTAGTCTGACTATGTCTCTGTTTCCATCCTGTTCTTATTTGTTCTCTTGTTGCATTCTCTTCCCTTAAATGGCAAATGCCTGAAGTGTTCAAACTGTAGCACTGACCTTCCTTCCTGTTGCAAGAACATATTTTTAAGAATGCTAAGAATTCAGAAAGAAGCAGAACATGCAATAAGGATGTGACTTGACATTTCAACTCCTCTGAGCTTTCCTGGGAAATCACAGCGACAATAAACACTTGGAGTTCTCCATCAAGCTGATCTTCTCTTTTGCTTCCTTGGCAACAGGGGAATGCTTTTGTCACCGGTGGTCTGGCATCCCCTAAAATCTGCATCTCCAGAAGATATAAACAATCCCAACATTACTGCCTTCAATAGAGCCCTGTTAAAGCAGCCACAGATCTATACTAGAGCCTTAAGTCTAAGGTCAGAACCTAAGAGATGGACAAGAAAATATTTAAATTTTCCTCAGAGCCTGTTATCATCAGTTCTCCCTAAAAATGAGGAATTTGGTCAAGTCAGTCTGTCTCATGCTATTGCTTCTTGTATAATGAACAGATCATGGTGTAGTCTGTATATTGCTCCAGTCCTTACAAACTATCTTGGGCAGTTACAAAAGACTGAGCACCTACAGGATCATAGGAAACCTAGAAAGTGGCAAATATGCCTCTTGCAATCAGGATATGAAGAGATCCAGTTCATTCTAACTATTCTGAACCATTGACTTTTTTTGTAAATAAAAATTCTACTTTTTATTTGATGATAACGTTTTTGCCATTATCAAAACATTTACAAATAACTACAGATGACTAGAAGCAGAGAGGAGTTTGCCTATTATTTCATACAAATTTTACTTGCAAATGAAGTTGAGGTAGACACTGGGTATCAGCCTCTGCTTAAACTCACCCTTTTATTTAGTGCTGTTATTTAATTACTTATGAGACAACCTTTGGAGCATGCTCTTGTTATGTAGGATAAATGGTAGTTTCTCCCAAATAATGTAAATAATTTTGAGACACAACCCTGGGCTAGAGGACTATCCCTATGAAAAAGATCTTTTTATTTCTGATTTATCCACATTCTTCTTACCTTCAAAAATCCTCAGGCTTTGGATTGTCCTTAACAGCTCTTTTTGATATTCTTCCTTTGAGACCCCATCTTTCCTTAAAGCAAAACTCCCTGGAGAAGGCATCATGCTTGCTTTAGCTGTTTCCTGATTATAGTTGCACTTACCCTTTCACACTTGGACTGGCACTGATGACTCTACAGGTTTTGAAAGTCATTCTATTCAAGATAGTCTAAGCAACATAGATGCAATTATGAAAATCTGTTTTCAGAAATTAGTTAGCTTTGATAGGAGCAGCTCCTATTTCAGACCTCAAGAACATATTTTGGACTTAAGAAATTATTCAATTTTTTGCAAGAATGTTAGCAGACCTAACAAAAAATTTTAGTTGTAGATCTACCATGATTACAATCTTGGCGTTATTTCCTTTTACACTGGAATATAGAAATTACTAAGGTTGTGCTTAAGAAGTATATTAATCTTGAGACTGAATTCTGGCCTGAACTCACTTTGCAGTCACACTATAAAAGCCTTGGATCCATTGTTCCATTGCCCAGCTCTTGATGATTGAATGGTGAGAATTTTAGAATGAAAGTTTCAATCATCTACTTAACACCGGCAGAATGAATGGAGAAAAATGTTGCTAATTTAAATGTATTTTAAAATGAAGGAACCATCTTTGGCAAGGTGGTTGGACTAGATGATCTCTAGAGATCTCTTCCAACCCTACAATTCTGTAATTCTGAAATGGCAGATCAAACTCATGTATGTAAATAGGTATTGCAATGAAAATTATATCCCGCAGGGCAAAACTGAAGACGAAAGTAATAAAAAAATGTATCCTTCGAAGATATCTGTTAATGATTAACTCTTTTTGTGATTATTTAAAGAGTAGTTTTTATTATGGAGTCCCTTTCTGTCCTAACCACCTCATATTTAATTATTTTACTCTGTCTAAATCTCTCAAAAGCTTGGATCTGGAAATTTTATACCACAATCCAGGAAAGCATGAATATACCATTGTATTTGGAAAGAGTTCTTTTCATTTAACTTCTCCTAGTTCTTGCTCCAAAAGGTCAACAATTTAGAAACAGGCTAAAATTATCCTTCTATCTTCAATCAGTAGTCTTATGCGCAGTTTATGGAATAACAGAATCATGATAGAATGGCCTGGGTTGAAAAGGACCTCAAAGATCCTCTAGTTTCCACCCCACTGCTGTGGGCAGAGTCACCAGCCTCTAGACCAGGCTGCCCAGAGCCACATCCAGCCTTGCCTTGAATGCTGCCAGGGATGGGGCATCCACAACCTCTCTGGGCAACCTGTTCCAGTGTGTCACCACCCTCTGAGTGAAAAATCTCCTCCTAACATCTCCTCTAAATCTACACTTAGTTTAAAACCATTCCCCCTTGTCCTATCACTATCAACACATGTAATCAGTCATTCCCCCTCCTGTACATAGTTCCCTTTAAGTATTGGAAGGCCACAATGAGGTCTCCCCCAGAGCCTTCTCCAAGCTAAACAAGCCCAGTTCCCTCAACCAGTCTTCTTAGAAGAGGTGCTCCAGCCCTCTTATCATTTTTGTGGTCATTCTCTGGGCCCAATCCAAGAGCTCTGTGTCTTTCTTGTGATGCAGGCCCCAGGCCTGGACACAGTACTCCAGATGGGGCCTCACAAGAGCTGAGAGGGACAATCACCTCCCTCTCCCTGCTGGTCAACACTTTCTTAATGCAGCCCAGGATATTGTTGCCCCTCCAGGCTGCAAGCACGCACTCAAGTCCAGCTTCTTTTCCACTAGAATGCCCAAATCCTTTTTCCAAAGAGCTGCTCTCCACGACTTCTTCCCCCAGTCTGTATAAATACCTGGGATTTCCCTGACCCAAATGCAACGCCTTGCACTTGGTTTTGTTGAATCTCATTAGGTTCACATGGGCCCACTTTTCCAGCCTGTCCAGGTCCTTCTTGATGGCTTCCCTTCCCTCCAGTGTATCGACTGCACTGCTCAACTCAGTGTCATCTGCAAACTTGCTGATGGTGCACCCAATTCCATTGTCTGTCATTGACGAAGATGTTGAAGAGCAATGGTCCCAGCACTGAACCTTGAGGGACACCACTCATGACCAGCCTCCACCCAGACATAGAACCATTGGTCACAATCTTTTGGTTGCAATCAGCCATCCAGTTCCTAATCCATCAAACAGTCCATCTTTCAAATCCACACCTCACCAATTTAGACAGAAGGATGTGGTGAGAGACCATGTCAATGGCTTTGCAGAAATCCAAGTAGATTATATCTGTCACCCTTCCCCTGTACACCAATGCTCTCATTCCATCATAGAAGGGCATCACATTGGTCAGGCAAGATCTGCCATTGGTGAAGCCATGCTGGCTGTCTCAGATCACCTTTTGTTTCATTAGTTTCTTAACGTGTCAACTAGGAGGACCTGCTCCATGATCTTCACAGGCACAGAGGTGAGTCTCACCAGCCTGTAGTTCCCCAGGTCATCCTTTCTCCCTTTCTTAAAAATGGGAGTCATGTTTCCCTTTTTCCAGTCACCAGGGATTTCCCCTGATAGCCATGATTTTTCAAAAGTGATGGAGAGTGTCTCAGCAACCACATCAGCCATCTCTCTCAGAACCCTGGGATGCAGATCATCCGTCCCCATGGAACTACATGCGTTCAGTTTCATGAGGAGGTCTCTGACTTATTCCACTGTGGGATGGAATCCTTTCCTCTCACCCACTCCTAGATGATCAGGATCCTAGCAGGCATGGGGAGCCTGGCAACCAGTGAAGACCAAGGCAAAGCACTTACTGAGCACCTCAGCTTTTTCCATGTCTGAAGAAGCCAGTTTCCTTCCTCATTGGTCAGAGAGGGAACACTCTCCTTGGTCTTACTCTTCCTGCCTACCTACCTGTAGAACCCATTCCTGTTATTTTTCACATCCCTCGCCAAGTTCAGCTCCATCTGTCCCTTGGCTTTCCTGATCTTATCTCTGCACATGCAGACAGGATCCCTATATTCTTTCCAGGCTACACAACCCTGCTTCCACTTCCTGTACATCCCCCTCTTTTCCCTCAGTTTAAGCTGCAGCTCTTTGCTCAGACACTCTGGTCACCTGCTTCCCCTGCTCAGTTTCTTCTGCTGGGATATGGAGAGCTCTTATGCTCACAGAAGGCTGTCCTTAAAGAGCTGCCAGTTCTGCTCTGTTTTCATGCCCTAAAGGATGATTTCTCAGGAGATCCAAAATGTATTGGGATATGTATATATTCTAGCATATATGTATATATTCTAGTTTGTCCTTTTGGGCCTGGAAGAAACATCAGAAGAGCTTCTTTTCCCCAGACTGAAGACCTAGCATTTCTCTCCAATAATATGTGTTATTCTATGCAGTAAAATTTAATTTTTAGTTCATATTAGGTAACAGTGAGGGTAGAGAAGAGACACAATGCTTAGTAGTTTAAGATCTTTCTAATACATCTCTGTAAGATTCAAATATTTTAATATTTTTAGGGTGGAAATACATTTGATACTGCACATTAACTAAGCTAGTGATCAAAAATCCTTGCCTTCCTTACAAAAAAAAAAAAAAAAAAAAAGCAACAACAAAAAAGACAAATCACTATAGTGCCACAATTCATATCATCCAGGACAATGATGAAGTACATGAGTCAGTAACAGGATCTTGGAGGTAAGTCATTCTAGCTTTGTTTGTTCTGCACAATATTTTAGTATAAATGTATTTAATATCTTAATACAGAACATCTACAATTTACTACAGTTTAACACTCCTTCTTCACTGGGGGAAGCACAATTTGGAAATACTTCAGAAATGGAATTAGAAAAAATACTTGAAAGGTTTAATGATCTTTTTCATGGCAAGCTAAAGTAAAACTGTCACTACATTAAATTTCTGTAAAAGAATTTGTCTAGATTTTTGCTGTTGTAAATGAAAAATATGGCCCACTTTATGAAAGGATGGTGTTTGGCATGTTGTGGGTGGTCTATAATCTTACAGAAATTGGCAAATGTTAACAGCTCTCACTAAGCAAATGCTTTCACAATTGAGAAGATGCATGTGTTATAGGAGATATTTCTTCACAAAAACAAGATACATTTATTGCTTATTTCCATCTTATTTGCAAAGCATGTTTCCAAAATATTTTGTTAGAAAACAGAAATATGTAAAAACACAGTCAAAAACATAGTAAATTAGTTAGAAAACAGAAATATGTAAAAACACAGTCAAAAACATAGTAAATTAGTTTTGCCTTAACTATACTTCTTGATGAGACATTTGCTGCTAGCACAGCTAATAAGTTGTGCATACTTAGATGAAATACATAGTGGTAAACATCTCTGTGTCTCTGATAATGCAAACAAGACTCTTAATTTTATATATGAAAATTTGTGCAAGGATATTTGAGTCACAAAGTGTTCTGCTCAGCTGAAGAACATAATCCTACTACACTTATACATAAAATCTTGAAGTTCAAAGGACAGCTTCCCTTGGTGAGCTATTCAATTTAAAGAGAGATGAAAATACATATAAATTTTGTAGCAACATATCATTTTAGTCTCCTGTGCAGTGCTAAGCCCAGTTCTACAGGGTCAAAAAACCTATTTCAGAAACTGTTCCTTAACCCCTTCAGATAGTTTTACAAAAAAAAAACTGCAGTGTTGGAAATATAGAGTACTCCAACAAAAGAGAAAGATTGCAGCAGTTAATTTTACTTTGAACAGTGATTTTTCCAAGGACACGTTGTACGTCAGCACTTGATACTTAGTGTGATTGGAGTTTATTTCTTTTCGTTGTGATGGTGAAGTCTGTCAGATACCCAGAAGCTAGTTCAATGACCCTTAAGAATAGCTTTGCTACTGAAAAAAACAATGTTATGAGAGGCTGAGGAAAATTCGTAAGAATGCCTTCACATGAAAACTTACTTAATTCATGCTGCAAATATGTAATTGCAGCTGCCACTGAAATGTCAGTCTTATTTAAGCTAAGCTTTGGCTTGCTCTGTAGCATTCCCTCTGGTACAATCTTCTCTACTTTTCTGTATTGGTTTCTGTGTATTGTGAGATTGGTGGTGATGAAACTCTCAGATTCCTGTATCTTTTCTCCTGTTTACTATCCTGCTAGAATTGGCATACAAAATTGTATCTTCAAAGTCGGGAGCATCAACAAAACTTACACAGATGGGGATCAAACCAATAAAACTAATTATGATGTTAAGAACACATTGTCTGATCTATCTTAATAATATTGCCAGATCTCCAGGCAGGAACAAGTCTCACCTTGGTTTTGTGATGCCCCGCTTCATTATGTGTCACTGCACAAATAGACTAAAGAAGGTTGTAGATGCTGATTACACCAAGGTCCCGACCACATAAGAAGAATCTAAGAAATCTGTCCAGCAACTCTATGACTACTCAGAGAGAAAAGAAAATAATTCAGCTTTCAAAGCTTAAATAAATTAGTTTTAATCCCCATGCTCAAACTCTCATCCATATTCTACAAAATTCTGTTAAGTTGTCATCAATTATGTCAAACCAACTAGTCACAATTCAGAAGTCTAAATATAGAGAGCAACAGACCTGTAGATTCTTGATCATGAAACCACTTTATCAACATTGGTATTGCTTTCCTGTTTCTTTTTATGTGAATGTTATCCTAACATTGAATTAAAATGTTCCCTAAGCCTTTATTTACTCTGCAGTTGAACTAGTCACATCAAAAATACACAGAAGCTTCAGGGAATTTATGATGCCCATTTTTTTGTTTGTTTATATTTCTGTGGCCTTGTGAAGGTTCTTCAACTACTACAGAGCATCAGAAATATTACCAATGTACTGGAGAACATTGGGTTGAATGTGTCAATTTCATTCACTCACTGGGTTGAAAGTGGCAAGTCCTTTTGTAGGGCTTGAAGTAACACCCTTCAGAAGGTCTGCGTTCTGTTCTCCTTCATCAAATACTTGACATTCCTGTTTTTAGCAGGTAAATTACTTTATCTTCAGTTTGCATCTATTACCATTACAAGATCTTTTAATCAACATTAAAAAAATCTTTCCATGAGAACTGGACTAAAATCATAAACTAAGTATGGAGGCATTTTTTTTCAGGTGAATTGTAGAGTTTTGAGCTGAAAACCTTGGAAACAAATATCTTGGAGAGATACAGGCTGGATATTCTTGTGTAACATGACTGTTGTTATTGAGTGGGCTTCTCTATAAGCAAGAGTGATACCTATTTCCTAATCTCTCTTAAATGAAAGTTGATTTTCATATAGATTTTGATGAAGTAGCTACAAGTTAACCATTGGCTTGTAGTTTTGTTGACTCTGAATAATGGAAGACACCTGAGACTCTTTACTTGACGCAAGAAAAATAAAGTCATTATGATGTAGGTTAACAAATGCAGTTTGAGAATGGAAAGCTAATAGTTGAAAGACCCATGAGGAAACAGGAAATCTTCATTACTAAAATATCAATTTAAGTCTAGCTGCTTAAATGTTCAGATCTTACATAAAAACTCAATAGAATTTGTTTAAAAACTGCAAAACAAATCAAAGAAGAATTTTTGCACAGCAAAAACGTTTTTATCATCAGGTTGTAAAGGCCAGAATAATCCTTTGACATGAGCAAGGAAAGCTGATGCTATTATTCCTGTCTGCATTCCACAGACTACTTCAAACAAATTTTCAGTGTTTTCCTGAGTAACTACAGCAGACTATACACTTAATGGAAAATGAGACAGATTATTTTGATTGAACACTGTTATTGAGATCATTAGAATAAATAGAATTTTATTGAAATGGTAGTCTAGAATAACATATATTCAGTTTTCATCGTTTCCATAATGACAATTACACCAATATAATGATTTAGTTGAAATGCAGAATAATATTGCCCTGATATGATTATGGTTATAAACTCTTTTCCAAAAAAATTCGATTTACAAGTTTTTTCTTCTTGTTGTTTTGTTTTAATTGCTAAGAAAAATACTACATTGAAAATTACATGGTTGTAGCAAAATCAGTAAATTGAGACAAATACTTGCATTCATTTGTCTTTAATTTCTAATGGTAATTATCATGAAGAAAGTTCCTGAAGTGATCTTAGTATGAAACGTCATTTAAAAGCTTGTCAACTGCCTCTACAGGCAGCTCCCAGTAAACCTTCTCTGAGAT
Organism: Oreortyx pictus; assembly: GCA_036925125.1. NCBI lineage: Eukaryota > Metazoa > Chordata > Aves > Galliformes > Odontophoridae > Oreortyx > Oreortyx pictus. The sequence goes on along the minus strand of JAUPFR010000003.1, from coordinate 45,869,688 downwards.
ACACATTAGAACATTTTAAAATTAGCCTCGCTTGTCAGCTACTATCCACAAGAAAAACATTCTTAGTAAGCAAAGTAGAACGTTAGTTTTAGGAATTAAATTAGTTTGTAACTTAAAGAGATACAGAGAGATTTTGTTTCATGTCAATATGTACTGTTATCAAAACATAATGTATATCTAATAAATGTTTAGCTTTCTTTAATATATTTATTTTTCCAGTATCTCATCTGGGATGGAAGAACACACTTTTCCCATCCCAAAGAGAAGAATTTAAAAGATGTCCATATTAATTTTTCTTTCAGTGTCTCCGATTATAGATTTCTAATACTACTGTAGTATACTTTTTTTTTTCCCCTTTAATTTTTATTTGAATGAATTCTGGAAAAAGTAGAAGCTAGACAGAAAGGAAAAAAAAATACAATGTATAAACTCCAAGATTTCTTGTTAAATGACATCGTAAGAATCTTCATGGAAGAATTATAGAGTCCTTGGAGTTGGAACAGACCTTTAAAGGTCACCTAGTTCAGTTCCCCTGCAATGAACAGGGACATGCACAGCTAGATGAGATTGCCCAGGGCCTGATTCAGCCTCACCATGGAAGTCTCCAGGGATGGGACATCCACCACATCTCTGGGTAACCTGAGCCTCAACCCCCTCACTGAGAATAGAAAAAGAAAAAAAAAAAAAAGAGAAAAGAAAGTTATATTTGTGTTCAAAAGAATGTATGATGTGTGTTTCTAGTATATTGGTGCCATCCACTATGGACAAGAAACCCTGAAAGAGAGAAAAATACTCGGAGAGAAAGAACACAGTAAGTGATCAAATAGGTAGAGTTTGAGAAATGAAGTGAACATGAATGGAGTTCTGTTAATTTCTAGCATTAAGAATTTAGAACAATAAGAAACTGTAAAACTGTATAAAACAATAATAGCTAGGAGGTTGAGCTGATAGACTGCAGTGGAATAAGGAATGGTACTGAAAAATCTTTAAACTGCTAGTACAACTTTTCTGATTTATCTATGACATTATCACATTGCCTCTGAAATGAAGCTGAGTTTATAGAGTTTATAGCCTTATAGTCTTCTCTAATGTATTTTTTTCTGTTTTTTTGTTTTTTTATTATATCAGCTCTCTTTTCATCCAACATGTCCTTGATTGTTTGCAAGAGAAAAGCTGAACAAGAAAATACCAAAGAAATAAATTAATTTCTTAAACCTTTCGGTTGTCCTCCTCCAGAGAAATCATCTCTAAAATCTGCTTCTTCCCCTGCATTGAAGATCTAGTGACACACAAGAAGAAGCATTGAAGTAAAGCTTTCAAACAAGAACTCTGTGTACTCTTTATATTCACAAAACAAACCTTCATCTTCCTCAAGAATATCCTTGTAAAGAAACAGGGGATTAACTAACTCAGCACACCTGAAACTAGACATGTTTGTTCACATATAGATTTCCTTCTAGTCAAATGTTGACTAGCTAACCTCCTGACCAAAACCTGTTACAAAGCTGGAGTACAGTATGTCTGAAAAATGAAAATCAGTCATTATGAAAGACTTTCATAATACAGATGATGCTGGGCTTAGATGACAGATTGCTTCATCTATGTGAAGATGCAATCTCATTAAATCTGCCACAGGTGGGAAGATCTCAGGAGATACTGAATATGAATTTATTTTGCAAATTCTTTATGAAAGACTTGGCAAAAGTGTGGTAGTATAATCACACAGAAAGTTTGGAAAAATAGCATTTGAAGATGTAAAGACATAAAATTGTGTAACTGAACTCAAAAGGAAAGAAATGGTACTAAAATGAGTTTATACTACAGGTTTGTATTTGTGCTCTGGAGATAATTAGAAGCTGGGACTAAGTTTTATGTTTATAATATGTTCAAACTTCCTTTAAATTCCTCAAATTATGTGGCATGTTGGGGTAGCCTAATTTCTTTGTGCCAACTGTCCTTCTGAAATCCTACAGCACCAATGTTCTTTGGATATGAAAAGCCCTCTGGGATTCAAAACGCTGCTCTGGAAACAGACAACAGTTTTACTTTTGTTCTGATCAGGAACATGTATATGCAGTACATTTCCTGACAGTCCTGTCTCACTGTGCTTTAGTTCACAGCATTGGGTTGTCCGAGAGTATCACAGAATAACAGAACTGTTGTTGGAAGGGACCTCTAGAGATTATTTAGTCCAGCCCCCCTGCTAAAGCAGGCTGCCTAGACCAAGTCACACAGGTAGATGTCCAGTCGGGTCATGAACATCTCCATAGGAGACTCCACAACCTCTCTGGGCAGCCTGTGCCAGTGCACCGTTGCCCTCACTGTGAAAAAGTTCTTACACACATTTGTGAGGAACCTCCTATGCTTCAGTTTGTGGCCAAGAATAAACTGGGTTAACTTCATGTGAAACTAAAACTGAAAGTGTTTTTCAGGAGGACTTCAGACAAAACTGAGACAAGACAAGATCTTGTCAATGATAAAAACAAACAGCACTGCAACATTGACTTTAGTAAATACTCACAGCACTGCTGTGTATACCCAAAGCCTTCATACTTACATAATGTTGCTGTTTGTTTGACAAGATCAGACCCAGAGTATGGAGATTTATTTATCAGTACAAACAAACAGAATACAGAATCAAGGGAACACTGTTGTCTTGTTGTAATTAGTAAGATCTTAAGTCCTTGAGTTAACAAACCTGGATGTAGAACTCTGTGAGTGATGACTGTGTACAAATGAATGTGATAAAATGATTGCAGACACATCATTTTGTTCAGTGTCACAAAATCAAGTGTCCACTGTCTCTTGAAAAACCTCATATTTACATATAAATATGCTATTATCAAAAATAAGATGCATGCTGAGTGGTATGCTCCAAGTGATCAGTGAAAGAATCCCACATCTATCCATATTTACCCTTCATAATATTTCTGAAGAGCCACTTCCACACAAGAAAGTTATAATAGCTCATAAAACATCTTTGTCAGGTGCTAACCCATTATACACTCACTTGATATCTCTTCTCTTCTAAATAGACCTGTCATATTAATTAATGTTGTGTCTCCACAAGGTGGTAGAAGTGGGTAATTAATTCCACAGCATGTAACATTCATAGTTTGATTGCTTTCCTATTTACTCTGGTAATGAAAAGATATCTCAGTCTTTTACCTTATAGATTTTCTTTAAAAAAGCCCAACGTTCTTAGAAATCTCTTGATAATTATCTGCATTTCATTTGGTTTTCTTATTATGTTTTATTGTAAAGAGTTTTTCGTTTAATTGATCCCATCTCTGTTTCCTCTACTCTCTTTAATGTTGACATTTTAGGATGTTTTTACTGTACTTAAATTTTATTGTTAAGTGTGGCACCTGACAGCTTGAAATAAGTTCAAGTAGTTTGGAAAGAATGAACGAAATTCTTTGTAGGTAGATCCTACAAGAAATACTGAGCAGTGAAAACATTCAAAGTGAGACTAGACCAAAATTTTCAATGAGAATGACTCATCCTATGACATACATTTTGGAATATTCCACAATGTTGTAAACTGTCAGAGTAAAATAGTGGAAGTATGCTTGTTGTTTCCTCTGTGATGCTGAGATTATAATGGGTGTCTGAATTCTGACTGTCTACTATGAGGACATCTTTCAACTGTTGTATTTCAGCTTTGTCACTTATGAGTTTTATCATTACTATCCACAGATTTGTAGACTCTATTTTTGTACTCAATTACCATATATTTTCAGTCTCTTTAGATAAAATCTTGATATTCATATACAGAAGAGATCACTATTGTAGGACATAATTAATTTAAAAGAAAATACTTATGTGGATTGCAGTGTCACATCTGCACTCTCAAGTTGTTTCTCACATTAGTTTTCCTCTATTTCAGCTATCATTTCTAGAGTTAAAATTTATATATGTGAGAAGATTAGAGTGCAATTTTTTTAGCAAATGAAATATCCATTTTTAGCTGCATATCAAAGATGGATATTTAATTTGATAGTTACATACTCAGTGCTTGCCATAAAGAGAAGCTTTTTTATTAAATTGAAGTTATTTTTGTAATATATCTAAGGGTTTAAAATAAATAGAACTAGATTAAAACTGTCTATTTACAGTTGTGGAAAATTCAAGTCACTGTGCTCTCCACCTACAAAGAAATATGAATCCAGATTGCCACTATTCTCAAAGCCTTGCCTATGATCAGATAGTGATCTTGCCCACTTTGTCTACATCATCTTTTGAGATAATTATTTCATTAATATTGAGAAGTTATTTTATATACTGATGAACAATGAATATAGTTGCTAAGATGAAGACTTCATTTCAGAAAAATCTTTGCATGACATTCATTGTAAATAGCATAATTGGTCAATCATGTTTATCTCTTCTGAAATTTGAAAAAAAAATCTGATATTCTGGAAACCTCCTCTAAATATGTCACTGAAAATATAGAAGTTTGAATAATACTTTTCTCCTAGGAAGGGCTTTTTTTTTATAAGTATGTAAAGTCTAAGAAGTCTGAACATAAATTTGTATTTAATTAATTCCAATTGCAAACACATTTAAAAATGTAACTATTAAAATGCTTAATATTTTTTAAAAAGACATAGTTCTGGCATTTACCATGTTAAAAATTGCTTCAAGGCCTACTGACATTAATGAACTGTTACTTGTTGTCAGAAATCTTCGGATCATTCCTTTTTGGATCTGGCAGAAATCAGTATATAGAATTTCTATTCATTTCTACAGGAATTCCATGGGAGGAATCTTTGAATTTTCAAGTAAAATTGGAGCCTTCTTAGTACTTCACAGAACCATGCAATATTAGCTTCAATTGAATAGAAAATTGTTTGGTGTTATGTACCCTCTGTTATTTCCCTTTCCATTCAGGTAAAGGTAAGCACAATTTACAAATAAATGCAGCTTTGTGAAACAGAAACTGAAAATACAGCATCTAACATGTCTGACAAAGCCTATGTCTAGGCTATCTTTTTCAGTGAATGACAGATTTTGTCTACTCAGGGAAAACAAGAACAAAAAACAAGAGTTAATTAACAGGAATAATTTTGCATGCCTCTTTGCTTCTGTTCAAATGGAGAGAAAAACAATTTAAGTCAGAACAGAATGTGTTTCTGTAATGAAGATGCCAGTGGAATTAATGAAAAATTAAGCAAGTTCTATTTGCTTACAATATTGTTTGTAAAACTCCATTCCTAAATGTTCAGCCTCTTGAAAAAAGGCCCTAGTGACCAATGTTACTAGTACTGTATGGATCACTGGGTCTCCTTTGTCTATCTAATCCAAGTCTTACATTGACTTATGTGTAGAGGAAATGGGAGTGGAAACTTCTTCAGATTCTCCTGTTCTTACTCTCAAAGCAGTAGTCAGTAAATGAGATACCCTCTTTGATGTTTTAAACTCTGACAGGGATTTGTATGCATTTGGTTGATTTTTATAACTCAGAGTATGTATCTTCATCAGGTCTCTATGCCTTATCCCAGTAATAAAAACTTAAATCATTTGATAGACACATTGAACAATATTTAAAAATCACTTAAAAATTCCAGGTGAGTAATTCCACCTTGACTCATGACAACCAAAAAATCATTTCCTCTTGAAGACTGTAAAGAAAGTAAGCCATCAGCCTAACAACCTGGGTATAAATATCAGGGAAGAATTAAGTGCATCTAACTTGACTCCTGCAGGTGTAGACTCGTGAAAGAAACTCTTGGAAACACAATTATATAAAATTCATTTGCAGCAAGGGATTTAATTAATATTCCTTACGATGATTGAAGAAGTGGTTTGTCCAGTATTTTGAACTGTTTTATCTATAAGAAAGCTTACACAGTAATTAATGAAGGCATTTTAGATAAATGTAATTCTTTGAATCCTATAGAGATAATTTTTAAGTTACTATGTGGGTAAGAACGGGAGGACTGAGACCGGTCTTTGGGAAACAGATGAAATAAAATATCTTTATTTCATCATAATGGCAATGTGACAGTTTTGTGGTAGTATTATGTGGAAACACATACTCGGCTACATCTCTGTTTTAAGCTTCCTCTATTATTTTTGGCCCTGAATCCTGCATATAAATTTCTATAGTCTTCTTCAGCCTAATAATATAAGACATTTTACTTGCAGGTCCCCTGCAAAAACCGTAAAAAATGTACACTCCCTTAGATTAGTCTGCTCAAATAGTTTCAAAGAATGTTTATTCTTGAGAGAAATGTACTTAATTTCCAACTCACATAAGAGGTTTACTAGCTTTTTATCTCAGCTACATTAAACCATGGCTGGTTTTCCTTATCTAGTCACCTGTAAATCCATAAAACATACTGATTACTAGAAGCAGTTTTGGTGAGATTCAAAGCACCACATTGACCACTCTTGTCAATGGCGTACAAACACATTGTTCTCACACCACCCTGAAGGCTTTGCATTTATTGACCATAGAAACTTGGCAAAATTATGAGAAAAATGTTCTCTGTACCAAAGACAATATAGGAAGAAAAAATGGAGATATATAAGTACCAAATGCTACTAAGGACTTACATACCCATCACAGATATTATTGCTGCCTAATGACTTTAAAAAACAAAAAAGGAAGTATTATAGAGACTTCCAGGAAAAAAAAAAAAGACAAAGCAACAAACACGGACAAGAAACACAACAATGACAGTAAAAAACAACTACATTGGTACTGATTCTGCAATGGCTTCAGTTGGAGTTTGACAGAGAGTTGTTTGCGAGCACTCAGTTGTTGCAAATAACCAGTAGGTATTAGCACCTGATAGTCCTGCTAGTTTGAGCATGGGCAGTCCTTTAACATGTTATATTTATAATGAGTAAGATATTAACTTCTAGGAAATTAAATTTGTCTCCATTATCCTTGCCATAATGCTTGCCATAGAGATGTTTTCTCCTCAGAGTAACACTGGAGAAAACAAATGAATGAGGAACACGCCTGGGGACCTCACCTGTTTGTCTCAGATGACTTTCTAGGCAAACAGTGTAGGCACCAGTTGAGATATGAAGCATCACCTTCTTCATAGCATCAGCAGTTTCTCCAAGTGCAGAAGTGTCATCAGTCCCCAGAGATCAACATTCATCTTTTGGGAACAAGCAGGCCTTAATAATGTTTACTTGCTTATTTGAAAACTATCTTTGAAACTAGATTTGAAAACATCTCTAGAATGGTCACCTGCCACCACTGGTGCTCTCACTGAAACCAAAATGAAGAGACATTAATTAGTGGTTAAATAGATTGTCAGTCTCCTTTTAAGAGTATTCCCTCTAGTGATTCAGCACATGAAAAAACTGATTAATTCAGAAGATATTGTATAACAAAATGGCACTTGGAGATTTAAGTACTGTGTGACGACATATTGTTTACTACAGTGGATAGGACGCATTTTCCTTTGGTTAATGATAAATTGATCAAATTTACACAGGGTAAAAATTTCATATTTTAAGCTGAGTTATAGTGAATATGACAAATCTAGGAATTCACTACTATACTGAGGAACAACACAGAATGTTTCCCAAAACCCAAAACATTCAGTATGAAAGCTATATGGTAACTGAATCCAATGAAGTATTCAATCGTTTTTTTTCCTACTATACCGTAAGTTCAGGTAAAAAAAGTCATGAAGACTCAATTAAAATTACCACTCATTTTATTGAAGAGTGAAGCTTTCTGGTTTTCTGCTAATAATAGCTTGCATGATTCTGTCCTTGCAATGAAGTATAAGCTGCAGTAAAGAATTCTGATGAGGACCAAACCTGACCCAAGATGTTATTGGAGTACATGTCTACAACTCACCAGACAGAATGCTTTTTCCATTCGAACTTATGAAAACAGTTTTTTTTCTTCCCAGTTTTTCATCTTCTAAATTTTGTTTAGTTACTCACTGAGAAGATTTCTTTAGCTGTGCTCTAATGATTTTGAAGTAGCTCTATTCTATAGTTTGAAATTTTTTTTCTCTGAAAGAGTGGTCAGGCACTGGAATGGCCTGCCTAGAGAGGTGGTTGCGGCACCATCCCAAGCACTGTTCAGGAAGCATTTAGATGAGGTACTAAGGGATTTGATTTAGTAGATTAGTGGGTAGGGATGGTGGTAGGAGGATGGTTGGACTAGATGATCTTGTGGGTCCTTTCCAACCTAATGTATCTATGAATCTATGAATCTATGAAGTTTCTGGCTTCTATGCTTCCAGAGTTAAACTGATACCTCAGAAAGGATAAAGGAACTGTGAGGTTTTAGTAGACCTGCACAATGTGGAGTGAGGGGAACAGACCTTTTTCATACACTACTGTCCATTAAACAGAATCTTGATATGATGAGTCCTAATGCCCAAATATGGAGGTACCACTCATTGTCTATCTCTGCTGGATTCAAAACCCTCTCTCTGCTTTATAGATTGCTCGGGAGTTGTCTGCCTTCCGTCTGACAAAATCTCCCTTTGCTTTCAGTAAGTTGAACCTGGATGAAAAATGTTAGGATACAGGCTGGTTAACTCCACAGGACAAAACAGTAGATTGAGATAAGAACAGGACTACCTTGAGCTTAAGCAACTTGAAAGGTTTCAAGGTTTTCACCTTGAAAGGTGAAAATGTGTGAGTCACTGTGGGAGTGGTAAAGATGCTGAGCACCTTTATGTGGAGCAGAGTGTAAATGTCAACCCATGGTAACAGATAGTTGCTGAGCAGTTAATGAATTTCAGTGAGACATTCAAGAATAGGATATTTTCTACCCAGTCCTATAATTTGAGTACCAAAAGTAGCTTGAGAAGAGGACTGGAGACCCACCAGCACTGCACAAGGACTGCACTTGACATAATGCTGCATGCTGGAACTCCTGCAGAACAGGTGAGTCATGTAACTCATTAAACTGAATAAATCTGTAATTAAAGTGATTTGGTGTTTGAGTTTGATTATGGAAAGGTGAAGATAGCAGTCCAAGAAGCATTAGAAATACTAGGAAAAAAATAACCACTTAATACTCCAATTGCTACGACTGCTTTGGATACTGATGTTGACTCTGATATGGCAGCCAGAACTGCGTGAGGTTGGATAAAATACTGGAAAATATATAGGAATATAGGAGTATTTTTGTACTCCATCTGGGCCACCAGGGTCAAAAAAGGACATAATGACAGATCTTATTGGTTTAGTTGTGCTTACAGGACTGTTTTGCTCTACATGTAGTGCTGTATGCTATCCACCTACAAACACTTTTACCACCATGGTTTTCTCAACAGACTGCTGGAAAATGAGTGGTAGGGAGTTCACAGTGTACAGTCATACAACAATACATGGACAACCACCTGTGGACAAGGCATTAGAGAGCAAGCAGTGCCGTTGACTCAAAGCAGTGCCCAGATCCCAATTCTAGTACGTAACAGCACTGAGAATGATTAACATGTCACATGTAAATGGGCAACTGGATAGGATAAATCACTTTTATAATGAATAATTCTACATTGATGGATTGTCAGCTTAGTAGTAAAAGCATGTCACAAATTATATGTAATCCCACAAATGACAACACATGCGAATGATCTGTTTGGACAGTTATAGAAATGTCTCATAAGAGGCGGGCTGCATAGCAGTTAGCAAGTTGCATGTAGTTGGCAATACTGTTCACATATTGCTTTTAGTTAACTCCACACGAAAAAGGAGTAACTTAGTAGCTCAGCTACAAGAATAGAGGAGTGATGCCAGTGTGAACAACCTAATGCTTGTTGTGTAACCTTCGAGACAAATGTTTTAAGGACCAAGTGAATTTTAATGAGGCAACCAAGAATCTGTTTTTTCTTCACTGAATCCTATAACTGATGGTGCTCAGGTTTGCTTAGGGACAGGACCCAAGGACCTCCAACCTCTGAATCATGACTATGCAAGTCATGGCTAGATGCTAGTTTTACAAACCTAGACTGTCTCCTCAGCCAAGTCATCCCTTCTGCTGAGCAGACAACTAATTCATTTTGGTAGAACTCACTTTTGTCTGTGATTAAAATGTTTTGGTATCCAGTTCATTAGGCTCTGCAGTATCATTTGGCTTTAAACCACAACAAAATGTTCCTAAACTTTTCAGTCTATGGATGTGCCTGCCTGCCAATGCATTGAGCCTTCATCCTCTTACATTAGACGTGTTGATGTCATCTTGTTTCTGTTTGAAGCATACTGTGACATGTAAATGTTACCACATTGGTAGGATCTCTCCTGCTCTTCCAAATGATTGGAAAAATCAATTAAAATGAGGTGCACAATAACCATTTCCATTATATAGTTTTCAGGCTTTAGAAGAAACAGTGCTTATAAAATTACTGCAGTATGACTGCTTTGGAGGAAAAAAAGGACAAGAAATGAGCCTAAGTCCACACAAGAGCTGTGGCTAGCAGAAGTCAAGGCTATATTTGAATAGATAGCCTTGAAGAAAGGCATGTGATCCTTTTGTTCACTGTAAAGACTTCATGCTTTAAGATTCTGGTTTGCATATGTTCAGACTGGTATATGAAAGAGCACTAAAAGAGGGATCATTTCTCCCAGAGAATAAAGGAAACAAAGGAACATAATGAAAAGCTGTCTCTGAAAGAGATGTATGGCTTTTAGAAGAACTAGCAACTTTTGAACTGTCTTGTTAGTCTGGCCTATCAGAGCTCTGGGGTAGGGTGAACAGATCTTTAAACCCAAAGCCTTTTGAAAGAGTGACTTGAAAATGAAGAATCGCAATTAAGACTCCTTAGAACTGTTTTTATTAACTATAACTTATAATTTCAACTGGGGATTTGGCAGGAAATGCCTGTTTTAAGATTGAATGTCACTTATCCAGCGACACTCAGAAGTACAAGAAAATTTGTCAAACCAGTATTTTATTCCAGGACAATTGAGTCATCCGCTACATAGCCAATATATTTTCTAAGAATTACGCAAGTGGCCTTGAAAAAAATTGAATATCTAGGTCTTATGCATCTCAATGAAGGAAGCAGATTGTCATAACAACTTTGAAAATGCCATTCCTTCAGTCACATTAATTTCAGTCCAGCCCAGGCACTTCACAGAACAGAGAGCTGGAATACAATTGTACTGATGCAGTACCTATACCTATAGGATGTAGGCTAGGTACTCTTTCAACCTCTAAGGCTTGTGAATGCCTGCTGTAGCAGTCCTCACTCTGAATGTGAAAGAACAAGAGCCAGAGAAGACAGGAACATGAATCTACAGAAAAAAAAAAATCTTATTAATTGTACACTGTGGTGAATTTGAATAGCTTTCCTTCAAAGGTAAGCTGTCAGTGTTACAAGGAAGGTCTAATCTAATTAACAGTTAATAGATTTAAAGCACATACTCAGGTGGTTTGCTGAGTGGGTGCCTAAATAGTTGTGAAACAGTATTACTGAGTATGAGCTGCTTGCTTCTTTTTAGGGAAATGTCTTCAGTGTTATTCTGTGACAGGGCTTTATTTTTACTGCAGTAAATAGCATTTAGGACTAGTGCAGCTCAGAGGGATCAGTATGTGGCCTTACAGTCTAACACTTCTTTTACCTCTGCAAATAGCTCTGCATGGAGGAGACCTCATCTGTTTAAGTGCAGGTCTGCATTGATTTTACACTTGCATAGAAAACTTATTTAGCGTATATATGCTGATTACAAAGCAGAAAATCTGCACAATTACAAACATAAGAAACACTAGAATCCTTCTGGATTAATTTATCATTTTTTTTTCTTATCCTTTCTCCTCATCAGCTACTGTTTTATTGTTTTTCCATCACCCACTTGAACCTAGTGTGCAATTTAATGTTTCTTAAGGAGAAATAAGAGGCCAAGAATTCCTCTATGTAAAATCCCCGCTCCATACTAGCAAGACCCTCAGCAAATCAGTTTTCTCAGCTGGAGTGTTATCTGCTTTGGCTGAGAAGTGAATTTTGAAAAAAAAGAAGTGTGAAAAAAATGTCAGTCTTTGTTTCATCCAGATTGTTATCACCTGTCACACATATTGCTGCTATTTATTTAGCTGGAGTGAGCAGAACTTGCAGTTTATTTCTATTTAATCTCTTTGACTTTTCACTTTGCATCCCCAGGATTTTGTTAGTCCTTCCTGCTTGTTTTGCCTTCAACCTTCATTTTGCTTCTTTCTATGTGAACAGTCTATCCATGACACCACAATAAGCCCTGGTTTCTGTTTTGATTCTTACAGATTCAAAAAGGCAAGACAAAGCAGGGGCAAGGAGAAACACTCTCTACTCTTGATTTGCAGAATGGAATGCCTGGAAACACATTTTGTTTTGTTTCATTTTTCTTCCCCCCTTCCCATTTTCAGTAATACTTCCATATTGAAAGAATATTAGTTTTTCTAAGAAATTATCTACTTATTACAGAATACAGATCAGAAGATCACAAAATGCCTTTCAATCCAAAATAACATTTTTACCTTCTTTTCATGAAATCCCGATTTTCAGAGGGATTTATCTGCAGTGACACAGCAGCTTTGAGGAACTGCTACTTGGACTGAGATATTCTTGAATGGGCATCTGACCACCACAACTAGGAATACTAATCTTTTAGAAGATGTTTCAGAACCTTTTTTCTTTAGAAAATTGTTCTCAGTTTTACCAGTTTTACTATCATCACAGGAAGATCTCCACAGTCAAGGTGGAAGTTAAAGTAGATTCACTGTAACCTGGACAGCTTCACCAGGAATTGTACTAAATAAAGACTCAATAAAAAGATGGTGGCTATGATAAAAGGGGTGTGGAAAAGATTATACAAAGTCTAGTCAAGCTGATCTTCAAATGGGTTTTCTGTGATCTGTGTGTCTTCCATTGGGCTGTATCACAAATAGACATCACGTTGATGCTCTTTGTGCTGCACTGTGTGCAGTTAATAGTAGTACAAGGCAGATACTTTTCCATAGGTGGACATTAAATTCTTTACATCTGCAACTAGAAAACTAGGATATTATGACCTTTGGTGAAGTAAAGTGGGCTTAAACTTACCTACATCAGTTGACCATGAGAACCCTTGAAACAGCAAGTTAAAGGTGGCAGATCTTCACTAGTTCTGTTCACTGAAACCACAAGGTTGCAACAAGATACAAAAACACACAGCTTTCTGTTAATAGGTGCTTGAAGACAATCAGGTAACAAACAGTCTGCATCTGGGCTGCACTGGACTCCTACACTGCTTTGTTATGAAGTTTTATCTGTTGCAGAAAGAACTCCAAGATGGAACTAACACTGAAACATAAAATTGAAACATTTTATTTTTCTTTCTTTTTTTTTTTTTTTTAATATAGTTACGGATTTTTCATCCTTCTATTTGATTGCAAATGTAATAGTTTCTGTCCCATTACTGAACTGCAGTGCTCTCTGATTCACAAACAAGATTCATAGTATTCCCAAATAAGATGCGCAAGAAGATACAAGAAGATCTGTCTTCTAAATTACTTCTTTGAAGCTAAAATATGAAGTATATCTCCAATGTATTACTTTGCAGTAGCCATACTTTATTCAACCTGTTGACAAAAGTCATTTTTTTCTGCTGCTCCATGGCTATGGAAACAATTCTTTCAGACACAGCATACTGAAATGTCGGTGTCACAAAGACTTGCTCTGAGACCTCTACAAGCAACATGTTGCACAAATAGATGCATTCAGCAAAACATAACAAAATATAAGGACGAAAATTTCAGACTGATAACAGCAAGCAAGTCATAGTCACCAAACTTTTTGCAAAATAAGTTATAGTTGCTTGCACTACAGATGTGTATGTACACTTAATATGCATATATATTAAAAATATACATACTGCAACTGTTAGAGACCTTGCTCTGTCTTGTAGAAAGTAATGAACATAATGGACTCCTAAAAAATATAACCCAAACCAGATTGAAACATCTGGTCTATGAACATATGTAATATCTGCTTTTTAGGGCTTGGTTTTCCTAGAATGAAGTCTGTCTGTCTTCTAGAGTGTGAAAATCTTGAATTAAATAAGTTATACTGCCCAAAAGAAACAATATGAGCTTAGTAAAAAATATACTAAATGTTCACTGCTTCATAATTACGTCAAAAGCTGTCAAATTTAAGAATAGAAAATACACAGCGAAAATATTACTTCCTTTCAAGTGAAACAAATGTATTGAGTAGGAGTACAACCTCCCATATTGTTTAATAAGGATTCCACAAATCACATGGAATATTATTTTGCACTTTTTTCTTCATGAACAATAAATCAATAATCTGTTCAAACTGCACAGGTAAAACATCAAGGAAACTCTGGACACATCTTAAAGTCAAAAACGTGTTGCTATATGGCACTGATCATCTTATGTCTGTGTAATGATAATGGATCATACAATCAAAAAATCCTTAGAGTAGGAAGATACCATAAAAAGTCATCTAGTCAAATTCTCATGCAATGAACAGGGACACCACAGCTAGATTAGGGTGCCTAGAGCCTCATCTAGCCTTGCCTTGAATGTCTTCAGGGATGGGGCATCCACAATGACCCTGGGCAACTTGTTCCAGTGCCTCACCAGACTCACTGTGAAATATATATTTTTTTATATCTAACCTAAATCTCTTCACTTTAGCTTGAAACCATTTCCACTTGTTCTATCACAAAAATCAAGTGCAGGGAAAGATTGCAGATTCTTCCCAGTTTCACATCAAGAATGAACCAGACACATTAATCTCTACCATCAATTGTATATTTGATTTTGTAAGTCTCATAAAAAATTCTTTCTTCTTAAGGAACTTTTAAGCTAACTCCATTGAAAATGAAACTGTTTGGTAGTGCCAGACGCTTAAAAAAAAAGAGTAAACCATTCCTCACTTGGTGCAATTTGTGGCCATAAAGTAATAATAATATAGCTACATCTTGTAGCTATATCAGCTTGAAAAAACGCTGCTGAAATGAGGTGAGCTTTAATCTCTTCTAGCTACATGTGGGTAACTGATATTGACAGAATGGACTTCTTTGCATGAAGATGGAGGGGAGAATAAACAAGGGACACATCACTGTTGCTACGCTACAAACGTAATCAGTATTGATACCAAGCTGGAAGTTTAAAGGGAGATATCTTCATAGCTACAGAGTTGAAATGAGCAGAACTCCTTACCTAACCCATAATACACACCTTGGAATGAGGAACAAATATTTTCTTGCTGTTACATATTTAAATTCCAAAATTATTTCTCCATACTTAAATGCATAATACACATTTAATAGTTAATACACTTAGAAAGAAATCAGGACATGTTTGAAATACATCAAACACAGCATAGTTTAGTATGTGAGATTGTATTTCTATATAGCTATATGAAGAACTCTGCATTTTGTGCTGCTATACAAGTAAGAGCTGTTTTTTCTCTTTCTCTTGTAGTCACTCTGATTCCTTGATAAAAATTGCAGTGTGCCTGGATAGGAAGCAGGAAAACAAAAGCAGTCACTGCTGAAAAGCTATTAGAAAGAGAGTATAAACTTGTGCCTGAAATGATGGAGATATTATAAACCATATCCTTGAAATACCAAAGAGAAGTAAGAAACCTCATGTGTCCTTACTCCTGCACTTTATTTTATTTAGGAAATATATTACTCACACACAGAGAGGACTATGTAAGGAGGGCTATTCTCAACTCTTAATGAAATTCATATGCCAGAATATTTAATTGTGCATAGTATTTCTAAGCTTGTAAACAATTTATATTATCATCTGTTCTATTATCACATGGCCTTGGGGGAATCCCCTCAGGGTTTAGTAACACATACACTGTCCTACAGTTGGCTTCTTTAATCATAGCCACAATTCTATGATTTTTGTTTAATTTTTTTTTTTTTTTAAGATAGAGCAAAAGGAAGTTCCAAGCTTCCCATTCATAAAAGACTATAACTAAGGAAAAAATAAAATAAACAAGATGAACTCATTAAAAGAATGTACATTACAAGAGACAGTTCAGCTGCTGTCTTTTGTCTAAGGATTTTTATTTTATTTTACAGTAATAGCAACATTACAGGAACAGTGTAACTGCAAACCAAAATGTTATGAAAAGAAAGCAATTGGTTTAATACAGTTTTGAAGGAGAGGATTTTCTCACTGCAACGTACCATTCAGAGAGAGAGAATGAAACAATGAAGTATCATGATGATGAGTGCTTTAAATTATACTGATAATGAACAAAGATATGAAAGACGACACTGTTACTTCAAACACAAGCTAAATATAAATTTTATGTGTTGAAAAAATAGTGTAAAATTCCCTAAGCTACAGACAAGCAAAGTCTGTCTGACAGAGGTTTGTTAATTCACAAACTGAAAGAACACACAAGTGGAACTAACTACGTAAGTCAGAGAATGAATGAAGGAAAGGCTGTTGCAGAGATTAAAGATTTATACAGCTGTTTAATCCATCTGGTGTTTATACAAGCAAAGGCTGGTGGAGAGCATATGACTCCAATGCCTATATTGCAGGATAATTGACTGATTAAATTAATTTGTACATCCATCTAAGATCAGAGAACTTAAAATTAGACTTCCAGGGAGACCAGATAATGGCCTTACAATATATAGAGAGGGGCTATAGAAAGAAGGGGACAGATTTTTAGCAGGGTCTGTTGTGATGGGACAAGAGAAAATGATTTCCAATTAAAATAGGAGAGATTTAGATTGGCCATGAGGAAGATATTTTTTACAATAAGGGTGGTGAGGCACTCGAACAGGTTGCCTAGAAAGGCAGTGAATACACTATTCATGGAGGCACTGAAGGTCAGGTGGGATGGGGCTATGAGCAATCAGATGTGACTGTACGTGTCCTGTCCATTGCAGGGGGAACAGGACTAGACAGCCTATAATGGTCCCTTCCATCTCAAAAGATTCTGTGACTTACCTAAAAGAACCCACACAGGTTAAGAGTGTGTAGAGAGTAGAAGACAGGGCACAAGTTTCCAAGGCTGTTTTGGAAGGTCAAAAAGAGAGCCTCCAAGATGAGTTTTACAGCCTGCATAAAATGCCTGTTGAAATCTAACAGTTATATCACAATGACCAAAAATACTGCATGTAGAGAAAATGGATGACTCCAGAAACATGAAATAAAAGCAAACAGTGTGGAGTTACATCTGTATTTAAGGACATGAGCCATAGAGAAAATTTATATTCTCATTGAACTTGAATATCTTCTGCAGAAAAAATATTTTTTGAAGAAAAAAGTTGGTTAGCATTCTCATTTATCAAGACAGTTGTTCAAATGATAATGTGTGAATGCAAAATTTCAAGAAAAGATGATGACTTTATTCAAACTCTCATTGTATGCCCAAAACATCTTGATTTACAGGTGACTAAGATCAGTATGTCAGTTGTAAACTTTGCACTGAAAAGCCATGGTGACATGCACTGAGTAGTGCATTTCTGAGTAGTACTGACACTACTGAGTACTGGTGTACCCCTCTGAGTGGTGAGTTGTAGAAGACCAGTAGTTCTGTTGATATTTTTGCTTCAAGTAGATTTTAACCCCATCAGAGCAAACAATATTTAGAAACACATACATTCAATTCAGATTGATACAATAGTAAAAATGTTTTAATTTACCTAAAACATCACAGAAGTGAATCTGTATTTCAAATGCATCTGTATTTCTCTCCCATACCTCTACTAATGAGGAATTTTGCACATTGAAACATCATCATGACACAGTGGTGGAAACAACAGACAGAGCAATCTTGATGAGTGTCATGAAAGTCATAGAGTTGGGAAGATCAAGCTTAGAGTGTTGGATATCATCATAATAGAATTACCTTGATTTGTGATGAGAGAAGAGAGACACGAGACAAAAAATGTAAATTTACATAAGTTTTCTGTAAATCTTCTGTAATTTTTATTCTATATGTCACTCACAAGTTTATTGAAGTAAAAATCCCTAAACAATATCCCCCCAAAATGTCTGAGAGAACCACTGTACTTGGTTTATTCCCAGATGCTGTATCTCTTTTCCTAATCACAGCTCTCTTGGATTTGTCATACCATTTAATGTTCTACAACATTGTAGGACACAGCTTACAAGTTTCTAAATATGATACATCTGATATTATATGTGTTAATCATTAAATTAACCATCATGATGGGCTTTATAAAACACTGGGGGTATCAAACATTTTACTCTGCAGAAATTCTACAGTTCAGCTGATGTATAGGTTGTGTGCAATAAGTTAATTATCCTTGCTTTTATAAAACCCCAAAGCACACTTCCTGCAAGAACTTAGGGCAAAAGCTTGAGGCTTATCTTTTATTGCAGAAAGATTCACTTTGTAACACAGACAGGAAGCAGAAGGAATTTAACATAGATATATCTACCTTCAGGAAATGTGAGCTGAGGTTATCTTCCTTCACGTGGACACGGACAGATTGGCTGTTTAAGCCTTAGCCAATAACACTGAACTCACTTTTTGTCAATAAGACACAGGAGATTCCAGAGGGTAATCTAGTTCACAGATACCCAGGTTAGGCTAAGATTAATAGTACTTTGGAAGCAGTTATTTGTGGCGATGTGGCAAGAAGACTTGGAAGGGTGTCTGGCTCTGTTACATATGTGTAAATGTAAGATATCTATAGTAGGATTCTATCATTATTATACTCTTCTATCATTATACTTAACCCACTGCTCACCACCAAAGATGTTCAACATTTTGTTTTACATTAATTTATTTGCATATAGTACAAAATCAGTTCACCTTAAAAATTGAGCTAAGTACTTAAGAATGACATTAAATAAATGAGATTTAACTGGTTCCTGACAACAAGGAAATTTTCAGCTCTGTGAAACTCTCATACTTTTTGTTGCGCAGATATGAAAAGTAGTAGCAAAAACAGTGTGCAGCCAGTCAGAAAGCAGACTCCTGGCTAGAGGATGTGGTGTGCTCACAATGTCCCACAGACTTTTGAAGAAGACGCTATCTCATTCATTCTATCCCAGAAAAAGTTAGACTTAATCAAGGAAGGATGTTCTTACAGGTGTTCTTTCTCTTTCCCATTGGACATGAACAGCGAGAAGAAAATTAAATGAAGAAGAAGATGATGAATCACCCTCAGAATATGAATAATTCTGGGACCAAGGAGCAGCAGTCACGTGAAAACACGATTCTCATTTTCACTGTTCATCCTTCATTTTCCAGTACTCATCATGATCTACTGCCAAGATGCCAAGATTAAAATTGTTTTACCATTTGTCTTGTGTTTGAAGCAAGTTCAAAGAGATCACTGGTCCCAGACTGAAAGTGTGTTACTCTCAGAGCAGACAAAGCAATCTAAGATTTTGGCAGGAAAATCGGTGTGAATATATTGATGAAATCACAATTGTTACTGTTATTGTTATTATTGTTGTTGTTATTATAATTATTATTATTATTGATGTCAGTAAGGGCAAGGAAATGGAGATAAGACATCCTTTTTCTCATAGCCTTTTAAAGTAATTTCTTCCTGCTTTGTTCATTCTGGAATCCTTACTTCTATCTCAGTTTCATTCTCTTCTTTTTGTACCATAAATAAAAAACAGTATTTTGACTGCAAAGATTAAGGAAGAAGTGCTGGTGTTACATAGAACAGAACTGGTGTAGTCAGATTCTGATCCCCATGTCTGATACTTCTTTTATGTATGATCTCTCGGGTTCTCAGAGGCCATCTATGCCCTTTTTGAACACTTGTAACAAAAGCTACTTTGTCTATTGAGCTTGTAAGATCTATGTAGCTGAGGCCATTCTCTCACATTGTGTCTCTACTGGTAGACGCAGCCTTTCTTTGGACTCAGTCCTCTAGATAATTATGTATTCGACACTGTAACAGTGATACTACATTTCTTCTAGAAGATATCAGAACAGTTTGACCCAATCTACAAAGAAAAACATGTTACGAATTTGGTGCCATAAACATTGGAGACCTGGCAAGATGAGGAGTAGATGTAACAAGCTGGTATAAAAAAGTCCAGCAACACAAAGTTACACAGTAATTGCATATGGACTTCCCAGAAGAACTGAATCACGAAGACAGTGGTAAGTAGAGCACTGGTGGCTAGTGAGATGTGTAATATGCTGTCAGCACTCACATAACTCACACTGCAGCGGGGAACATTACCACTCAAAATGAGGAAAAGGCTAAGGTTCTCAATGCCTATTTTACTTCTGTCTTTAATAAATCCGACCAGTTTTCCTCAGGGTACTCATCCCCCTGAGCTGAAAGACAGGGATGGGGAGCAGAATAAACTCCCCACAATACAGTAGGAAACAGTGACCTACTACACCACCTGGACTGTCACAAGTCCATGGGACCGGATGCGATGCACCCAAGTGTACTGAGAGATCTGGCTGATGTGATTGCTAAGCTGCCTTGCTCAATTTATCAGCAGTCCTGGTCAACTGGGGAGGTCCTAGACAACTGGAGACTTGATAATGTGGTGCCCACTTACAAGAAAGATCACAGAATCATAAAGGTTGGAAAAGATCTCTGAGTTTATCTTCACCTTTACCTCATCTACTCCAACCATCAACTCACCACCACCTTGCCCACTAAACCATATCTTTCAGTGCTGCATCTACACCTTAAAAACCTCTAGGGACAGTGACTCCACCACCTCCCTGGGCAGTCTGTTCCAATGCCTCTCTACTCTTTCTGAGAAAAAAAAAAAAAAATCCTAATATCCCATCAGGAACATCTCATGGAGTAACATAAGGCTATTAACTCTGGGAGAAAAGATCCATCCGCACCTCATTACAATCTTTTTTTAGGTACTTTTATAGAGTAATGAGGTCTCCTCTGAACTTCCTAATCTCCAGACTAATCAATACAATTTCTCTCAGCTGCTCCTCATAAGACTTGTGTTCCAGATCTTTCACTGCTTCTTTCCCCTTCTCTGGACACATTCCAGCACCTCAGTATCTTTCTTGTCATGAAGGACTGTGAAGTATGATCCAAGCATAGTCTGTTGAAGAAAGGGAAAGGTCATGCAAGTCTGGAGAATGGGATAGGGAGTAAGTCTAGTAGCCATCTTCTGGTAGATAATGAGAAATCCCCTAGCCATTCAGACCAGATAAAGCCATATCTATGTTTCTCTCACTCACCCCACCATATCTATGCCTAACAACATATGGCCTAGTACTCACATCAAGAGTATGAACTATGACTGGAAGTGGTCAGGGAAAAGAGAATGTACTGCCTTTGGCACATCCACAGAGACCATAAAACTGTGTGATAATTATAAACAATCCTTCATATTTTGGGAATTGAAAATAAGGTCTTAAGGAATCAGTGGAAGTTTCTCTGCTTTTCTGTAAATTCATGTGTTTTTCATACCTCTTCTAATATTTTAGTTTGCATACCTTGTAATAGTTCAAACCCCATTGTTTATCATGGCAAACCACATGTAAAAAGGGCATAAAGTCAGGATACTGGAGGACAGCTTTCAGAGCTTCCTTCCATCAGCCTGAGACCTCCCCAGCATGCGTGATCCTTCTTCCCCTCCCACTTCAGAGCCCCAGCTCATGATGGACATGTGGACAAGACAGTTTGTATAACCTTGCCTGCCCTAATTTACCTTCCCTAGAATTTGTATAGACTTACCCAACCCAGTTTACCCTTACCTAGCCTAAATTACTTCCCCTTGCCCCCTATAATACTGATTAGTCATAGGCTAATACATTTTTTGCTTAGAATACATGTGATTATAGGTCTTATGTCCAACAGCTTGCTCAGAATACATTTAATAAATTGCTTTTGTGTGCCTGATTTGTGTCAGTGAAATGAGGCAGTCACTGACTTCCCACTGGCTGAAACAAACCAGGAATGGGGTGGAACAATGGCCCAGAACTGAATACAACCCTCAAGGTGCAGCCTCACCAGAGCTGAGTACAGAGGGATGATCCCCTCCCTGCTCCTTCCAACTGTACTGTTTCTGATTTAAGCCAGGATGCTGTTGTCCTTCTTGGTCACCTGGGCACTCTGCTGGCTCATGTTCAACCAGATGTCAACTAACACACTCAAGTGGTATGAGACAAATCTTATTTCTACCAAATGACCGCTGACTATGTACAAACCTTGGTACCAAAGTTTGTTTGATATCAGATATGCCCTGAATGACAGGTATTCCTAGATTCCTGCCCAATAGTATTTCTTTGTAAGAAGGGTATGTGTTCTTAAAACTAACATTTAAGATATTTAAAACATGTACCTTTATATGCTTATTTATGTGCACAATGCAATGACTCATGCTTCCTACCTACTCAAATTATATGTACCTTGTAACTGATATATTTAGTCACAGTAGAAGCATCTACAACAAACTAAAAGCCCAATGGCTTTTAGATGAATTGGATTGTTTCTAGAAATGCTCATAATCCTGTAACATTACTTCTGATTTATTGTGCTGCTATAACTATACGAAAGAAAATTAAAATGGTGAATTCTGTTAAATACAACAAATTTGAACCTATGAACGTAGAAACACTTACTTCCCTGACAAACTGGGTGTGAAAAATGCTTGTACTTTATTTTTATTTAAAAAGTTTCCCGCAATTATAATGTGAAATACATTAAACAAACAGTAGCCTATTTCCCCTTCTTTATTCTGTCTTTCTTTACAGAACTGCTTTCCAGACTGGAATGCATTCTGACAATATAACTGATTGAAATACCTTCCATGTAATTTCATTCTGTTGAAGTTAAAACATTCCACATGAGTATATGAGTTTAAAAGGATATTTTTAACAGTTTTTATTTCCAGTTAGGATTCTAAGCTAAGACGTGAACAGAGTGTGAATCTAGCATACAATTTTAGTGGAATAATCCTAGCAAGTTGCGGCTTTAGCCTTACTCTAGCTTTGCATTAGCTTGTAGAAGTGCACATCATCAGTGGTCCCTGCTGGCCTCATTGTGTCTTCATGAAAGAGCAGAAAATCCAAACATGCATGGTTGCATTGTTCACACTGGAAGATAAACAAGGAAAAAAAACAGCCCTTCACTCCTAGCCAAGAGTCCCAGGGTCGTTCTTCAGACCAAGAAAGGCAGCTCAGATTAATCTTGGGAACTTTGATAATAAACTGCTATGATGTGGCAAGACAGAAATTGCACCATGATGTAAGAGCTTCTTCTACTTTTAAGCAACCTCAGGTAGAGTTAGATTACCACATAAGTAGTAAATGAATACATACATAACCCACAGAACTGACTATATAAATTAGTAACAGGAAAGCAACACCTTTCTTTCTGTTACCTGTCTGTAAGTCACATACAGATGGAATGATATTGGAAGAATAACTGAACTCATGAAGATCACCTCAAGCCCCTTACATAAGCCTTAGGACAAAATACTTATCCTACTTTCCTCAGTCAAGGACTCCAATAACTATTATAGGTGTTTTCTTATGTTTAAAAATGGAATTTACACCAGAAAAACAAGAATTTACACAAAGAAAAGCCAGGTTTAACCATCTCCTTCAGAAAGGACATTGTAACAAAACAGAAAACTTTCTCACACAGTGTACAGGTAGGGGTGAGCTTTGTGACCTTATTTACCAACACATTTCAGGCACCTACAGGAGAAATGTAAATACATAAACCTAGGGAAGAACTGTTGGACAGCAGAAGAGATATATGAGCTAAAAGTGTACCATGAGCAAAAGACTTTTGCTGCAACATATGAGAATTGCTCACCATGGATTTGTGGGGAGGACTAAGCACACATTTTTCAAGATAGAATTGCCTGGATGCTGACATTCAGCAGCTTCATTCCAGCATGCAGCTTAGGAAGTAACGTAGTAATAATAACCACCTTGGGCAGGTTGCTACTGCTGTGTTTTCAGCTGAAGCATTAGATAAAGATAGAATATCTTGAACACTGCAAGTGGACAGGCTAATGCCCCTGGAGATCACAAGGCCAAATCACATTTCAGCTGATATTGATCTGGGTGAGATGACCCTGTTAGAAGAGGACCATCAGTGGAAATTAAAGAAATTGCTTTGCAGACAAACTTGACAGGTAGCCCAATTTTTAGGATTAAATGTTAGATTATTACTAGTGATTCATCAAAGACTGCTCCAAGGTAGCAGCACTACTTTTCATACCACCTGTCATAACATCAAAGAAAGGGGACAGAGGTCAGAAGTACACACTCCAGACATTTCTCTGGACATAGAATACCACGAAGGTTCCAGACAGCTTAATCAAAGTTTTACCACAGCTAAAATCTGGAAATCAGACTGGGACATGCATGTAGACAGAAGCAAGACCCACAAGCAGGAGAGACAAAAATGTGATTGCTTGTGGTTTTCCTGGCTTTCATGTGAAAAAGGTAGACTCCAACTGGGACTACTGACTTTTAATAAGCAGTAGCAGAGGCTGAAGGAGGGAGATAATTTTGTTTTGTACTACATCACATTGAAAGAGTGAGCTAACACAAGAACAAGCATTGCTACTGTACTTGTGAAGATAGGCTCGGCAGAGAAGCTGCTCTCATCGTGCATCTTGTCATGCATCATTAAGCACGATCTCAAGTTGTTTGCCAGGAGAGAAAAGATTATTATCCTCTTGTCCAATGATCTTGATGTATACTTTGCATAAACTTATACAGGACATTGCCCAGTACAATTAAATAATGTTGAATGTGTGTTGGTTTGTGGCTCAGGCTCACCTTTTATCTTTTATGGTCTGATGTATTTAGTCATGTACAGCATTTCAGGCTGTCTTGGTCGTGAATTTGTCAGAAGGACAGTACAATACTGACCAAAGAGACTTTATGCTCTCTCATTTAAACATTTATTTTTAT
The DNA here is from genome assembly GCA_036925125.1 of Oreortyx pictus. NCBI lineage: Eukaryota > Metazoa > Chordata > Aves > Galliformes > Odontophoridae > Oreortyx > Oreortyx pictus. The sequence continues at coordinate 45,844,876 of JAUPFR010000003.1, read as the reverse complement.
GTTTTCTTTCTCTTTCCTTTTCTCCACTACTGTTTTTATCCTCCATCTTCATTTTTCTCGTTCATTAAAGCACCATTTTATTACCGTGACAGGCACTTGCAAATTTATAGACACTAAACTGTGACCCAAAAACAACAACATTAGAAGAGTCTGCAAGAGGGTCTTCAGTCGCAACAAGTTTTTCCTCTGGGTGTCAGCATTATCTCCTGAGATCTCTCCCCTTGGCTGTGTCAGTCTCATTATCTCTTTAGAGTAATTTCTCTCTGACAGATCTTTCAGGTGAGGGCCAGGATTTTTAATTGTATTCTGAAATGAGGTATGTAGACCTAGACTCTACCTGTCTCTTTGTTTAAAAGGCAGGCAGCTATATGCTGGATCTTCTGTGCAGTTTTCTTGCCCTTGCAGACCTTTCCTGCATGAAAACTTTAATAGCAGACTTCCACTGATCTTGAGAGCTCACAGGCACAGTTGCTGCAGATTTTGTGTTATTGTGTTGCCTTATTTGCTGGGTTAAACATGAATTAAATGCATATTTTCATTACTGTAAGACAACTGCAGAAGCTGATTTATCAAACCTCTGCATGTAAAATCATGCTTTGAAATTAAATTCAGCGATACTGTAAACTGATAAAAAGTGGAAATGCATCTGAAAGACATTTAATTTAGGGGAGACAAAGAAACAGAAAATTTAAAATCGTTCCCTTTTAATCATATTGGCATTAGAGTCCATCAAATCTCACTTTAACAGAAGAGAAGGGTATTTTTAATGTATTTGATTTTGCCACACAGTATGCTGGCTGCACTACTAATTAAAAGCTGGTACTTTCTAAATTAACTTGTGATTACCTACAGTGATAGAAATTGCCTCCTTAACAGTATTATTTACTGACAAAGGAGGTTATGACCTGCTTGTGTTTCCCAAACAAGTTCATTAGTTTGTCCTAATGGCTACTGAAGATAAACACCGTGATATTTCGTTATGATGCTTTCTACAGGAGAATGAGCTAATAAGAGAGAAAGGGTGTGTGAGAGTGGGGAGTGGGGAAGGAAAGAGGGACAGATGTAGAGGGAGAAGGAGAGAAAATAAAATAAAAATAATTATTATAATTAATATAATAGTATAATTATAATGCAGATAAACAAAATCAGATCCCCAGCTATCTGAGTTTTCTAGTACAGCCAGCATGACTCATTCTTGGTCAATAGATGTATACCTGACAGATGCCATTAATAACTATTAGAGCACTGTTTGAGCTTCAGGGCGAGATGCTTCAACATTCTAAAAATATGATATTATCATTCTGTAAGAGTAATAGTTTAGGCAGCAGTGGTTTCAACCCTCTTGGTCTGACTCTTCAAACTGACATCATTTAATCTAAATGTTCTGTCCTGCCAGCTCCCCTTTTGGGCACGCAATATGATGAAAGAGCTCAAAAGTCATTAATACAAATGTTTCTATAGAAAGTATTCATCAGGTACATCTGGAAGTGGCTGTCTCATACATTACCTGCTAGGAAGACAGACATAAATCCTAGGCCAGCAAACATCTCACGCTACCAGGAAACTAAATGACACCACTACAGGAAATGCACTGGAAAACTGAACTTTACCACTGAAGTGAAAGGAGGGGAATTTGACCCTTTCTGAATACTGCTGCATCATTTTGTAAAAAAAAAAGAAAAAAAAAAAAAGACTTCAGAGATATAAAAAAACATCTTAGAGAAACTTTGTTTTGGTTTTACTGGAATTTGCAGATACAGATTGATGACAGGCTTTCTAAAAGACCTTCCCACATTGTGTAATTGATTTGAAATTATGAAAGTTGACACGAGGTACTATGTCTTCACATATGATTTAATTTTAGGGACGGACAAATTTTCATTCTCCCATCAATGTTGATAGTGTGTAGTTTATCATCGTTACAGATAACTTGGCTTAGGGCCTTGGTCTTACACATTTAGGGCATTTTTTTTTTTTTTTTTGACAAATGCTATTGACCCTTTCCATGATTCTGTTTACAAGCAATCTTTTGTATTAGCCTGGAAGCAAACTGGAAGGATTCACAATATTCTTGTTTTTCGTTCTAACAGGAGCAATCTTTTCCAGATACTATGTTTTTGGGTATTTCCAAAGAAGGATTTTTTTTGTCAGTCTCCACATTAAAATATGTGACCTATAAGCAGTGCAGGAAATTAAGTGAGTTCACATGACTTCTAGTCAGGTTCAAGAGTATTTCCTCTTGAGTTAGAATGAGAGGAGATATTGGGGAGCATTTTGAATGCGGTATCTTCATCAAAAAACCCTCCAGTGAAATTTTAAAGGGCTGTCCAGCAAAGCCCTTTCAAAACTGTGAATCAGTCATTAATACTTTCATTCGACACTGTTTATACAATTGGTGAAACTAACTTATGACTTCTTGGCATAGTGTTACCACAGACAGGCAATTAACTGCCTTTATTTTGTTTGCTTCCTCTTTTTGTTATTTCTATTTTGGTGCTTTGTGTTTTGCAATACCTGAAGGAGGCTGGATCTGAATGAATAAATTAGACAAGATCTTGCTTGTATACAACTAGAAAGCATCATTTGATGGGCCATCACAGTCTTTCCCATAATCTCCAGACCACAAGTTAAGAAACTCCAGTCCTAAGGGTACATCTAAAACAAGTCATAGTATACGTCCAAATTAAAAAGTAGGTAACTGCACTTTCAATTGTTCCATTAAATTTTGGCAACAGAGATAACTAGATCAGCTTTAGACTGTCAAAGTTCTTTTGAAGCCTGTTTGCTGGACTTTTCTTCCCAAGTTTGAGAGCAAGTGGGATACAACATGCAGTGCACCAGGATCTGTTCCTAGCCTTGGTAGACCCTGAAATCATGGGTTTAGAATAATTCACGTGCACCTTAGACATGGCCCGACTTGTCCTACTTTCTCTTTTGATGTTTCCTTTATGTTAGTAGGATTGAAAAAGATTACATGTTGAGCTGTAAACGGACACATTTGAAAACTTCAGACTGCCAGTCTGTCACATTTCTTCACCCATAGATCTGCATACTTAACAACTTTCAACATCTTTTCATAAAAATAAATAAACAAACAAACAAATAAATAAATAACATAAGATTGTCTCATCTGGCTGAGATAAGTATAATTTCCTTCCATGACAAGCTGTACAGAACTGTGATCAGAAATCCCCGTTTTGTCTCTGGGTCCAGATTTTCAACTGGAAGTATTGGTTCTTCCTATACAGAAGTCCTGTGGTAGTGCAGTAGATAAACTGTAAAGAACACTCCAGTATTTATCTATCTATCTATCTACAGTACTGCTCATCAGAGATTTATGTAAGTTATAGTTTTATTATCTTCTGTGTTTTAACTTGACATGAGACCAAAGGTGGACTGTCCTTCCATTCCCATGTGTACAGGATGATATTGCTGCCTTTATTACTTTGGAACTTCAGGGATTAAAACTATTTGGAATATAAGAAAAAGGAAAAAGTGATTCTTTAATTAATCCCTGGTTAATACAACAGCTGATGGATTTTGAAAGAACATTATGTTCTTTCACAGAGAAACTAAACAAAAATCTTAGCTTTCTTGTTTCCTGATTACATCTGAAGCTAAAGAAGAGTTAAAACCATTGTGAAATGAGTGCAGTGAAAGAAATCTTTGATTGTCTTCAGGACTCTAATCAAAGGTGAGTTTAACAGTCCAAAAAAAAGAAGTCCATAATTTGTGTATTTTTTAACTAATATCTGTAGAACATTTCTAAGAGGTTCCTGTAGCCTTCTTACTAGGAGACACATTATCTACAAGCACAAAATGAAAACACTGCTCAGCTATTTAAGCCACTGACAATGAGTTCTAATTAAAGAGAATCTTATCATTTCTGCCTTAGATTCATGGGTTTGCCTGTCCAAGAACAGTACCTCCTTAGAAGTACAGTGAAGAAATATTCTTGGCTCCAGATATGTGTTTATAATACATCATGATTTGGTGCAGTGTCAGGTGTTATATTAAAAATCTGAGGTAAAATGCATTACTCACATGGCTGAGTTATATGAGAAAAAGTTAAATTATATATGGTCTAAATTAGATTTCGATGCACCTTTGAATTTTATTTATTTTTAATTAGATTACTGGGTTTTCTGTGTTTTGCATTTTGAAAGTGGCAATAAAATACCAGAAAATACTGATTCATAAACATTAAAATGCTGAGCCTGCTCGGGTCATGATGGAATAAGGAAGTTTGCTCCTTCAGAAATAAAAAAAAAAAGAAAATAAAGTGTTTCAATAATTCAACTGTTTTTTCAGAGTTTAAAAGAAAATTATGGTGGATGGGTATTAAGAAAAGGTAAAGTAATGATTGGAAAGAGAGTTCTGAGAGTTACAATGAGAAAAAAATACATAAACATGCAAATAAATTGGAGCACCACACTGTTTCTGTTGAAGTGATCCTTATGATTTTTACCTAACAAAATAAACTTTTATGAGGCTTAAACAGGAATTTTTAGAGTTCCAGCTGTAACTGACCATATCATGTTCCCCTGAAGAATAATGTTGGGTAAATAGCACAAAGAATAGAGAAAGCATTTAAAACAGACTTTTAAAAATCAATTGAAAAGCCAAACTAATATAGTCATCAGTAAAGGTAATCTAACAATCCACTCCTTCCAAGATGAGATGGTGTCTCACCAGAGAACAACATATGTCATTCCTTTCTAGTAATTTTTAATGTCTAGGGATCTATGTATCTAGAAATCTGGTTCTGTTCTGTATCTTTTTTTAGACCTGAGACTTAAAACAAGCAAAACTCAGAAACAAACAAACAAACAAAAAAAAAAACCTCGGTAAATATTTAAAGACAATAACCCACTATTTTAACTTGAAACTTTTTTTTTAAATATTTACTTCAAGAAGTTCATGTTAAAAAGAACTTTAATTTCAAAATGAATGAACACTCACTTTCATGTAAAACACACAATATTTTAGAGTAAATCACATTTCAATTCAGTCTGATATTTTTCCCCTTTAAAACAAGCAAAGAAACAGTCACTATTTTTCTGCATTAGCAGACTTTTACTTGCTCTGTTTTTACTTAATTCATTTTTAGTTCATCTGTTATAGGCACATGCCTTGTACAAAAAAGCAATCACTGTATCACTATGTGTCAATTTGACTCCCTCCTACCTCTGTCCTGTATGTTTCAAACCTCTTGGCTATTTTCAACTGCACTTTGTAGAGCAGAAAGCACTGCAGATGGTAATTTCCTCATCACTTATGAGGTGATACGATTTAAAAGTGAGGCCTTGGTAAGGTCTCTGATACAAAGAGACAAAAATATGACCTCTTGATTCTTCAGGCATCAAAAATTCACATGAAACAATGCTCTTAACAAAAAGTCTTCCAGGACTGAAAAATCATAAGATTTGTATAAGACTTGTGAACTTCCAGGTTAAGTCTATGACTACAGGTTACTTCTTCATAGTACAATCCAGAAGCATGGGTGATCTGCATGGTCCTGAGCCTTGAACTCACTCCCTGATGAGCGGAGGAGATGTGGGTGGGCCAGCTGCCTGCTGTACTAGTGTGCATATGGAGGTGATCAGAGATGATGGGTAAATTTTTAACTGTACTACCTGAGAAATATTCATTTCTGTATTGCTTGTAGGTAGTGTAGACCACTTCTTGAGATACAACCCTCACTTCCATTTTGCTTTTCAGATTGTCAGTATGACAGCTTCTCTGTAGACTAAAATGGAATGAATAGCTTTCAGAGACAATGGTAATGTCCTTAACATTCATTAACTGCTTAGAAAGCATGTCATGTTCAATCATGACCAGGTAATATTTGAGTCATATGCTTATTAACCCTTCATTAACAATGGGAATCAAGACAACTTTTTGCCTTGATACACATACTTGCTTCTAAAGTTCCTGGTGTCTTGTAGCAGGTATACATTTAGTACAACACTTTTCATGTGTCCTAGCAGGAAATGGTATGATTTTTTCGCTTCTATACTCTTCACTCAATCAAACCACACAGATGTTTCTAGTGTAGTTGTAGCTAACACTCTAGAAGGCCAACAGAGGGATGTCTCAAAGATGTCCCACAGTAGCAGAAGCTTGTTTGGCACTTCCTTTCTTCATGCTAACTCAGAAATAAAGCATCACTGGGTACATACAATATTTTCAAAGCACTAGTCATATTCCTGAACTTTCCAAATAAAGCAGATAAGCTTTATGTTGACATGAATGCTGAGTCATACTGCATGCAAACAGGAAACAACAGTAGGCTGGTCCCTATGAAACTTTCTCAAAATATCTGTTCAAGTAAAAAATTAGACTAAGCAGTGGTCTAAAATTTTCATTATATAATCCTTCTTTTCAGCAGTTTTAAGCAACAGACATATGGGCTAAACAGTAGGTCACAAAATCTGGAGCCTGAAAAACATTGTCTGTTCTGGTCCCAGAATGTTTTAGAAAAGTTCTAAAGATAACTTGACATTTACTTTTGTCTTTTCATCTGACAGGGATTGAATTTTTAAATCAATTACAGCATGAACCATATTGGGAGGTAAATTATCTACTGAAACATCTTGCTCTTGTTTTATTTCAGATCCAATATAGATGGAAATACAGCATAAAAATCTGGAAGGCTTCATTTTCAGCTGTTACTGAAAAATGTTTACACTCATGGATTTCCAACAGGTGAATTCTGATATATACTTTGCTAACTGAGCATTACTGTAAATCCAACAATTCATATTGCTCATAAAAGACATCCTTTCCCTTACTCCTCACCACAGACAGTGGTACACAGAATACTCCAGCCTTAACTGGAGACTGCACAACACCTAGAAAATCTATGCTAGTTTATTCAGAATGTTTCTCTAACATAAAAATGCAGTGCATGAAAACCTGAAAGTTAACAATTAACAGACAGATTCATTTAATTCTTGTATTTTTCTTCTCCCATGACAAGCAAATTACCATAAAATTATTGGCATGGTATCCTTTGAATAATAAATTGATTTTATAGTCTTGTAATTTGTTATCTTGACCTTTACACATCTATTTTTCATATTTTATAGAAGGTAGCATTAAGGTTTAGCAGTTCATGTAATTTCTATTGGGGTTAATGAGGCATGAAAGATTACATGGCAGTGAAGAGTTGGTTGAATCTTTTAATGGTTCATCTCTAAACTTTTCATTGTTTGCAGTAAGAAAATGACATTTTTCAGGGGAGCCTTAAGGAAATTTCATCAAGTTTCTAGTAAGTTAACAGCATTTTTTAACATATACTGTTATTTATGAGAAGTTCTTAATGAAGAGTGAAAGCTACTTGCTATAAGAAGAAAATAATAGACAATTAAAAGGAATTTCTCACTTGATTTGAAATCAGAGGGGATTTTTCTTGTTGTCTTATATTCTCTATTCTGTATGTCATGAATTTTCTATGCTACTGTCAAAGGGTCTGGGTCTGGGTTGGTTTGGCCCAGTTCCATGACTAATGTGGCAGGGAAACCTGTGGACCCACACCCTGGGAAAGGGGAAAGGGGGGTAGGGAAATGGAGGGAAATGGGCCTAAAAAACTCAGCAGCAATGAGCTAAGGGAGAAAGCTAATTTAATAACTATGATAGCAGAATGCGAGATAATACAATATAATACAATATAATTGGAATTGAAGCTAATAAATCAAAGAAAATAGAAGAGAGAGTGTCCAAAACTGAAGGCCTTACTCTGATGCTGAAAGTGAGACAGCTAGGGAGCACATACAGGAGAGGCGAGCAGTAAAAGAAGGGGCAGTCTTCTGACTGCCAAGCAATTTTATCTTTCCCTCTGAATGGAAAATAGAAATGGAACAGCGAAGTCTTCTGGGATTTGTAGTTCTCTTCTGAGAAAGGTACCTGGAAACTATTGGCAGTCCATGGAAGTGGTGCATTAACTCTTTAACTCCCAGAGCACTACATGATGTCACGATGTAGAATATTGATAAGAAAAATCATAAAACCATGACACCTACTAATGGCAAAATGTCCACTGAAAAATTCTTACATATGTCTATTGCTCTATGTCATAGCCTCATGTAAACTTTGATTTCTGTCCACAGAGTAGGATCGTATGTGCTTCTTTTTCCACTGTTTTGTAATATATTTATTTCCTCATCTTTGTTACAACTTTTCTTTCTCCTACCTTCACAAAAAATATAGTCCCCAAAATTCAATGCTAAAACACAATCAGTTGGACATTAAATAAAATTAACGTATGAAGGTGAAGATTTACCTGGAGTCAAGCCAGGCTGACTTATCTATGTTACTGGATCATTCATAGTTTGATTTTTCTAATCTCCTTAGAAAATTTCAATACTGTCATGATTTGAGAGACAAAATTTCCGCAAAACTGTCTCCTTGTGCATGTGAAAACAGGGTGTTCAGTGAAAAGTAAACTTCATTCCTTAGTGTAGATTGATTATGACAATCACATAATAAAAGCAAAAATGCAGCTAATTATGAAATTAGAAGTTTCAACTGTGCCTGTAGCAATGTAATGACAAAGTGTTGCTTATATTGAATATTTGAAAGTTTGAAAATAGGGAATATTTAAAATATTTCTTTCATGAATTAACCATCACTACATTTTAATACATTTTATTATTAGTATACATGCTATATTTAAAATACATGCCCATTGTACAATGTGAAATCTGACTTCCAGAAGTGTTATTGCCAGTTACAGACCTCAGCCTGTCCTCAGGACCACCTTCTCTTACACTGCAGTGTATGTGCAGATGCAACCTGCTGCTGAGCTCTGAAGCATTTACACAAGAGAAGCATAACCATGACAGCAAATCAGCACAGGGCCAAAACCCTCCTGCCATTTATACAGTGAGATCTGTTGAGGGGTGAGATCATTTGCAGTGCAGAGGTCAGATGATGTAAGCTGGGCTCCTTGGAGATAATGTGTGAACAGTTTGGCTCTGATCTGTAGAATATTTGAAAAAATACAGGGCACAGTGTTTATCAGAAGGAAATGTATGATTGATCTAATGCTTCAGCTAACAGAAGACATTGCCATAAGGATAAACACAGATATTTGCCATAATGACCGTATGGGTTGTCACTGATAACAATTTCTTATAACACTAAGAAACTTAGGGAACGCGTTACATCAGTAGCTTAAAACAGTGAATCCCAACATTTCAAGGACTACTTTTTAAATTAATGACCAAGATTAATTTCCATTACGAATACAGATTTCATGAAAACTTTGCTTTAAAGGGATATTAGATCACTTCTTTGAATGTGCATGTGATCCCTGCTTTTTCAGGTAAGTTAACAAATGTGGAAAGACAGAAAAAATTAATTGAAAAAGGCAAAATCCAGGCCAGACATACAGCTGGGAAGAAGATAAGGAAAGATGCCTCCTGTTCCACTACTTGTTTGTAAAATCACCGAATCATAGCACATCCTGAGTTGGAAGCAGAACACAGGGACCAACTCTGGGCTCCACACAGACTACTCAAAATTCAGATCCTATGTCTGAGAGCATTGTCCTAATGCTTCTTGTACTCTTGGCACTTGGGGTTGTGCCCACTGCCCTGGGCAGCCTGTTTCATGACCCCCACCTTCTATTCCCTAACCCCCAGCATCCCCTCTCCTGACACAGCTCCATGCCGTCCCCTCGGGCCCTGTCGCTGTCACACAGAGCAGAGCTCAGCGCTGCCCCTCCGCTCCCTGTGAGAGCTGCAGCCGCCATCAGCTCCCTCAGACCTCCTGGGTTTGAGTAAACCCATGAATCTCAGCTGCCCCTCATACACCTTGCCCTCTGGACCCTTCTCCATCTTCGCAGGCCTTCTTTGGTCACTCCCTAATAGTTTTATGTCCATCTTATATTTTGATACACAGACCTGCACCCAGTGCTTGAGGTGAGGTGGCACAGCACAGAACACACCCCTCGCTTGCTGGTTGTGCTGGGTTAGATGCACCCCAGGGTATGGTTGGTCACTGTGGCTGCCTAGGCACACTGCTGACACTTGTTCAACTTGCTGTTAACCAGAATCCTCAAATCCCTTTTCACAGGGCTGCTCTCCAGGGTCCAGGGTTCCCCATCCTAGGTGCTTGCTCTCATTCAAATTAGTAAACAGTGAGTGACAATACAACCATGTTAGTCAAATGGATGATCGGTGACTAGCTAAAATGGCTAATCAGAGAAAAGTCCACTTGCCTTTGTGAAGCAAGGTTATTTACAGTTAGCCAAAATCATTGAGGTGTTGAAGAAGTATGGTGTGACCGAAGAAAGCTGGGTAACTTGGCACACATGTCAGCAGACTGAATTGATGGAGTAAAAGCATGGCAGTGAGCACTGGGACAAGTTATTTGCAGTATTCATATTTGTCAATGGTGTCTAAATTAACTGTGACTATGCAGGCGAAAGACTCAGGCATGACTACGGACAGCTTGGTGAAATCATCTGCTACAAATTAAAGGACCTCTTGACCTCTTTCAGGAAAAGGCACAAGTCTGCATGAGCTCTTTATGAAACAGTCACTTAGATCTGCTTTGCGCATTGGGGCATTGCTGGTTTAATCACCTCAGATTTTCATCTGACACACAGTGTTGGTATTGGAGGAAGATATGTAGGGGGACGATGTTTTAAGTACAACTGTCTGTCATATGATTTGTAGTCAGTCGCAGCTTTTATCAGTCTGTTGCTTTCTATCACCAGTTCCAGATCCTGTAGATAGGCTAGGTTTTTCACAGCATCATTGTAGTGATAATGTCCATGAGAATTTGTGACCATATTGAATCAAACATGCTAACTTCTTAGAAAATGTTGACATGTGGAGAAGATAATGGTAGATAAAGAAAGATACATAGCTACAGTGACAGCTATAACCAAAATGATTTACATTACTCTTGCAATAGCAGTATACCACAAAGTAATAAAAACAGAAGTGCTATCTGTCACTCAAATAAGCTTAATTAATCCTTCCTGTCTGATTCTACAGAAAAGTTTTTTTCTGGTATTAGTAGACAGTCAAAGAAACAGAGGTTCAGATCTGCTATATTTCGGTTGTTCAGACACACAGTTTCTCAAATGTGTTCTCATTTGGGAGCTCACTACTTTGACCTCTCTCATGCAGATAGTATGCACTTAAAGGGTTTATCAAGAACCTGACAGTATTCCCTGATTCTGCTCTGATCTAGGCAAGTTAAAATCAAACTGTAGCAGTTATGAGGTGTTGAGAATAAGGCTGCAAGAATGGAATTCCCCAAAGGATTAAGTGTTGATATCCTTTACCTGTACCTTCATAACCAGTGACCATGCCAGAGAAGAATAAAGGATGCACAGTAACTCTCCCACCAACTTTACAGTATTGTAAGCTTCTGACTTTACAGGGGGAATTTCATTGCGTGCAGAGAAGCTTGGTTAAAGTTCATTCAGTAAAAATAAGCACTTACTCTGGCCATGGGATCTGGCTGTAAAAAGTCCCATCAGTGTAGAGCAAAGCATATTTCAGTAATGGTTGTGTTGCTTCCTACCATCATTATTCCTAGTTACTCCAAACAGATAGCGAATGATTTAGGATAGCTATAAGTTTTTTTGTAATTACAAGGATGTAGTCAAATTACTTTCATTTCTTCAGACTGCAAAATTAGAAGATCTAACTTTAGCATTAGCATAGTAAAATAGTTCTACTTCACTCCGTTAAAGTAATTTTGATATGATTCTATATGCTTTAAAGCACAGATGATATCAAATCTGACATTCTACAGATTATTTAATGGGAGATTGTAATAAAAAAAGAACAAGAACTCTTTATACAAATGTAAGGAAGTATATAACTTTAAAATATTTCTCCCCCTTCCATTTTTCTCTGGTTTTAGATAATACTGGAATTCCTAAAGCCTGGACAAAAGCTGGGGAAAACAAGTCAGTAATTAATTTTCCCTTCCCAACCCCAACAGCTCTTCTGGTATATATTGAAGAACATGTGTACATTTGACTATGTGGCAATGACTATTGCTTCCTGTGCCTAAGTTTTCCTCTCTCTTATCTGAAAAATGAGGAGTAAGTAAAACAAATAGTCAAAACCCTTCTTTGTCTTCCATCCACTTGGTCAACATATTAAGCTTCAGATTTTTAGAAGATTTCAAGAAGAGAGGAGAAAGAAAGAACTGTACCCTATGAATTTTTTAAGTTTCAAAAATGCTCCTTCTCAAGATAAATATGAAGTGTACTAATCCAGAGCATATTATTTGAACAAGAAAGATTTAACACATTAATCTGAAGCAAACTGTTCAAACAAGGAGAACTTAGCAGTTTTATTAACTGAGCAATATTTAATATTTTCAAAACATTATTTATCTGATGTGAGAATTTGTTTAAATATCTTTAAAATGTACATGAACGTTCAAATAATAATAAAGATGTTACTTAAAAATGTGATTAATCTGGATGAATATCAGTTATCTCAGAATGGAGGAGCCTCAGAAGCCTTTATCTTTTCAGAATGCTTTGCAGGTTATCTTTGCATTTCTAAGGGAAAAAATAAAAAAAAAATTAAAATAAAAGATTTGCTATTATTTACTAAGTAGTTCTAGTAACAATATGCTACCAACTTGTATCTTCGATTAGTTTTTCTTCGAAGCTCTTCATTTCTGCAAACACTTTACAAGACCACATAACATTTCTGCTTGTTAGAAACCCAGTGTCCACAGGCTGATGTTGTCAGGTTTGTCTTTCTCCAATTGGTTCCAGAAATACTAGCTCTTTCTCTTGGCTCCAAAGTTCAGCCATACCATGTGTGGTGACTCCAGTTAGCACAGAGCTGACCAGTGATTTCAGTGGTGAAAACATTTCAGGTCTCCATGATGATTTCCATGTTGTTTAAGGTTGACAGCCAGGAGAAAATAGGTTCTGGAAGCACATGTTTGAGTTTGATGGAGGAGAAGAAAATAGGGAACTAGACTCTTCAGTTTTCTAATCATTAAGGCTTAGCTCAAGCAAATTCCACACTTATTTCAGCCATTTAACATCTGTAGCTATGCTAAAGGAAAGATTGATAAACCACATCTTTATCAACTCCACAAGCAAAATTTATACCTTCTTAGCCAGTCTAGATGGGGTGTGTACATATTTACCATGATTCTACACAAAGAATTTATTCATTTTCTTCAGCCACAGAAAATAAAAAGAACATGAGTAAAGCTTATACATGTTAGATTATGCAGTGTATGAAAATACAGATTGTTTTGAATATTGTTCAGATTTTTAATTCTTATTAAGTATTAAATAGATAAATGAAAATGATACTGCATTTATTTCTAGCTACACACTAAATGAATAGAGGTAGGAGCTTCTTTTTAGTTGCTCTGATGATGACAGATTTATTTTATTTTTAATTATTGACACATTTAAGACACAGAAAGGTCTAGAAAAAGAAACTCATGGGACTCTGCCAAAATTATATTACTGAGCTTGATTTCTCCTGTTAGAAATTGAAATTAATATTTATACTGTATGTGCTGCACCACCTATTCACTTTTAATGCATTTAAAATCAGCTGTTCTGGCACCTTCTGTGTAAAATAGTTGCATAAATGGAGAGATTCTCCAATCAGCTCAGTCAAGCAAAGGGCACAGTGTCTTTGGAGAAGTGCTGAACAGTGTTTCACTCTTCCATTGGCAGAGTAAGGTTCTCTATTTCTTCTGGGATATGAGTGTGACTGGTATTGGAAAGGAGCAGTTAAGTTTTAACTGTCTAATTTTAAAATCAAGGATATTGAGACATACCATCATTTCTTAGATAACTAATATGTTTCACATTGCTAATGACATATATTTAAAAACAAACTAACTTAGTCAACTTGTCATAAGTCATAGCAAAATTTGATAGCAAGGATTAAGTTAATGTAAATGTCAGAAACTTTTAGGCTGGAAGTAAAATCTTGAGCTCATCTAGTGCCATCTGCCTGAAGTAGATTGTTTCTTGTCCTATCACTGGGAGGGAGGTAGGGAAGGAGGGAGGGAAGGAGGGAAGAAAGGAGGGAGGGAAGGAGGGAGGGAGGGAGGGAGGGAGGGAGGGAGGGAGGAAGGAAGGAAGGGAGGAAGTGAGAAAGGGAGGAAGGGAGGGAGGGAGGGAGGAAGGGAGGAAGGAAGGAAGGAAGGGAGGAAGGGAGGAAGGGAGGAAGGGAGGAAGGGAGGGAGGGAGGGAGGGAGGGAGGGAGGGAGGGAGGGAGGGAGGGAGGGAGGGAGGGAGGGAGGGAGGGAAGACAGGTGCTTTAACTATGAAACAGATCTGTGAGTGATAACTATTAATCTACTTAGAAAAACTTAGAGAAGTTTCCTGCCAGCTGGGGAATTATTAGCATTAACTCATTACTTTCGGACAGTGTCGTGCAGTTCAATGGTCAGTCTGCTTTTAACTGAGCGATGGGACATTCCATTACATAGAGAAAGGACTATGAAAGTATGTTCAACATTCCCCATACTGGAAAATAGACTTCAAGATCAGTAGAACTCAGTGTGAATCAGGAAGTCAAGACTCCATTCAGTAACAGATAAATCCAGAGACATTGAAATACACTGTGCTGTGAAATCTGACTTCAGATTCAACAGATTAATTGTTCCCAGAATAATTGTTCCTGGTTACTAAGGTGTTGGGGAACATTCAGCATGCAGTATTTGTTATTATGTCTCCTGTTAAACTTTTTATTATGACAGCAGACTTTCAAAAAAAAAAAAAATCAGCAGCTAAATAGCATGATACTGAAAAGAAAAACATCATCCTTCTTTTTTCCTGCTTTCTTTGACTCCCTAGTGAAAATTGTATATTAAAAATAAAGGTGATCATGTTATTGAATCATAGAGTGTCTTCACTCTTCTTCTGTCTCTGCAGAGACAGAAGGAGATAAAAGCAGAAGGAACCGTTCTGTAGACTAATTCCTATGGGGTTAGTTTCATGGCTCAGCTTTCATCATTCATCAGAAATTGTGACAAATTGTGATGCGGCCTGACTCCTCTTTGTTTCTTTCATGTTTCTTGAGGAATGCAGGCTGCAACATAGAATCATAGAATCATAGGAGTTGGAAGGGACCTCAAGAGATCATCGAGTCCAACCCCCAAACAATTATTTATTTTCTCTTTCTCAATTATTTATTTCTCAATTATTTCCAAACATCACTTATTTCTTCTTTTTAGTAATGCAGTTGAGAGCAAATTAACCCTTCAGAAATGTCTACCATGGTGCGATATGGATGTCTCAACTACCTCCAGATGATCTGATGTAACTACTCAGAGCATGTAGCACTGGATAGAAATATTGGTTTGGCGCTGTAAGAAGAGTTGTAGTACTGTGGCATAGAATCCAGGATCTTATTAACTCTTGTCTCTACATCTGTCTTACCTAATGTTAGTTTAATCATTTTAGTACACAGGAAAGTGTTTGTTTATCCTTTAGGACCTTTCTGATAGGCTAGGGATACGTATATGTATTGTTCCATTCTATTCACTGCAACCAGGCGGGCAAGAAGCTGCTTCAAAAAAGGGAGTGTTTAATAATATTGTTCAATTATATCATTTTCAAAATAAATTCCCTAAGGCAAATATCTATATGTTGCCTTAGCTTTGAACCTTGCACATTCTGATGAAATTGTATGGAATTCATCCAGTGCCTACTTGCAACAAAAACATAAATATGTCATGCACTTGGACATGCATTTAGATCAAAGTCCTACTAAAGAAAAGGTATTTCTTTTCATTTGACAAACTTTGGATTAAACCTTTAACATTATCAAAAGCTGAGAGGTGTTTTACTTTAAAAATGTTTTGAAAGTATGTGTTAGACAGTCAATGAACTAACAATGCAATGAATAAAAACAGGCTGATATAAACCGACACTGGAATTCAAAGCACTAAACTTTATTAAGGCAGCTGAAACATGAACCCATTTTCACTGACAAAATGTAATTTGAGGCAGCAAAAATGATTGTAGCTTTTCCTTTACTTTGAGGTATAGATATCACCAGAGATCTATATAATTGTTAGCTTTTCTATCATACATTTTGTTTAAAATGGTATACCATTACATATTAACGATTCTGAAAGTCAGTAGATTAGGCATAGAGTAAGATATCTCTCACTGAGAATGTGTATGGTAGAAGGTGGCTGTCCTGAGCACTGGCTTGTGATTGCTCCTTATTAACTGAATAGTTAATTTTCTTTTTGTCTTGGGAAGAATATTAAAAAATAAAAATAGCCTCAAAAATACCCTATTATATAGAGTTGGCCAAAAATTGCTGTATATTTCTAGCTGATATTACTATGACCACATACTATCCCTGGACAGAGTGTATACTCATGATGTTGAAAAGATACTAAAAATCTCACACTACCTTTTACAGCCATCTGAATATGAACAGGGTGTGAAAGGGGGAACAGATTTCGTGCATCTCTGACATACGCCTTCTCTTCCCCAAAATCCACAGCCAGAAAGACTGGAGGGATACTGTAGGAGAGTGGATGTGGAGAGTGGGGTGATCCTGGCTTTTGTTTCTCACAAGTGCACTGTCCAAGGCAGCTAGGCTAGTTCAGGGGATATGTAATTTGCTTTTGGGATAGGCTCATCAGAAACTGCTATATTCCTCTTACACTCAAGGAAAGGTATTTGCTGCAATGTTTTCTGGCTGGAGTATATTGCTCTCCATCCCATGATCAGGGCTGAACCTGTACCTACAATGGGACAGAAATGATTAGTTTCTATTGATCAGTACTACTGTCAAACCGTTGATTTTCACTGAAAGTACGAGGGATATACATCAGCTTAATAGTTGGCTTGCAAATACTGTTTCTTTGCTGAGGCCATAACTATTTAGGGATAAGCTTCAAGGGAACTAATGTTTGGAAAGATCATTCAAATGGAATTTCATAGAGGCTTTATAAGTTCCTGAGACTGAAAAATGTCATTGTAGGGAACAATTTTACAAAGTGCAGTGCTGTCCACAAAGCATACTGTTCTGAACATCAGGTGGATAAATAAACTCTTTCCCTTTTTCTTTATTAATTCTAAAAACTAGCAACCCCACTTATTATGTGCTTGGAAATGATATAAATCACATAGAAAATATTTAGACCTTGAGGAGATCACATACATTCTCTTAGTGTAGATCATGAGTGTCCAACCTTTTGGTTTGCCTGGGCTACTTTGAATGAAGATTAATCATCTTGGACTGCATACAAAATATACAACATCTTTAATATATTTAAGTATCGAAACATATTTTATTTTTATAAGTATTTTTTATTAAAACATTAAAAAAGAGAGAACAAAAAATAAAACTAGTATAAAAACAAAAGTACAAAAATAAAACTATGGATTGTGTGTGTGTGTATGTGAAACTAATCCATCAGTCTGGTTTGATGGCAGTAGCAATTCTTAGTAACTTTTCAAGGTGTTTGTCAGGTTTTTAATGAAATTTTACTCTTCCTGTGCTTCATTCTTGACAATAGTTGTTCACTAAAATAGTTAATATAATATGATACATATAATGATTATTCACCAAAAAGCAGAATAGCAAAAGGCATTAATTAAGTCATCAATGATTTTTTGGGGAATCTTGAAAACTATTCTTGAATTCCTTTATCAAAATGGAAAGCATGGCTGCCTGTTTTTCACTGTTCACAGGACTGTATTTATCCAGTGTTCTCAAAATGCATAAAATCGTTTGTGATAACTTGTGTTATCACTGAACAGACATTACCAATTGCATGCTGGTGTTTGATTGTTGTGAGTGATGAGTCTGTGCCTGGGGACAGGGAAAGGGCACAGATGCCACTATGACGGTGTGAGGCAGGGACTGGGCCACACTGCTGACTGTCCCAGGTCACATGTGGCCCACAGACTGTGGGCTTAATGTGCCTGATAGCTGCATCTATTTTTACAGTACAAAAGAACTATTAATGACAAAAAATCCTTCTAGTACTCTTTCATATCTACCTAGGGCCAGCATTCAGTTTTACCAAATGGGAAGGATCCCACTGATCTTAGTGTCCTTTGATTCAGATCTACTAGCGCTGACACAATTCCAAGTGACATTTTTTTACCACAATGCCCATGAAACTTTGTTCCAGCAGACCCAGTGTACATCCTGGTCTTTGCCTTTGAGTTCTCTGTTCACCCCTTCCAACAAAGCACCTGTTCAATTTGAGCTTTTTCAAATTTGGTTTTCTCTTGAGTGCTGCAGTTGTAGCAGGGTATTACAGCTAGATGACATATAGTGTCCCTGTTGATGTCAGATTGCTTACAGATTTCTGCTAGGTCCTGCAGATTGCTTCATGAATCATACCAGTCTAATTTCCGGTGTTATGAAAGATGGCTATGTGCCCTGATGAAGGCTTATGAATAAAGGCAAAAACAAGGTCTGGTGAATGGGCTGGATATGGTAGATCAGTTAGTACCTGGAGAAAAGGCAAAATATAGACATAATTCAGAATCCATTCACTGTAAGGATTTCCATTAGTTTCAATGAATGCTGAAACATATACCTGTGTCACATCAACAGAAACTCTAATATAGTTTCCTGCAGGCATTCTGAATCTATTTGCAAAGTAAGTAATTCTTCGGACCTATGAAACTTTGGCTGAACTGGCGGGGAGAAAATTAGGCCAGGCGTAGGATTCTTTTTTTCACTTCTTGTAGCAAAATGCTGTGGGATGACATTGATCTGATTTGCTAAGGTGGATTCTGAAAGCAAAGGCAAAATAGACTAAGTTAGTGAAACAACATGAATACATGCCTAATGATAAGAGTAACTATCTATATGTGTCTTAGGCTAGACCGAAGTAGAGGTTGACAAAGGAGGAATACAAGAACATATAATTTTGCTTTTCCTTTTATAACAGCTTCTGGTATTTCTTGGCTGGGATGCTTCTTCAGCCAGAACTTGTTTTTGTATCTTTGTGTTCAGCAGAAAAGGAGAATGAAGAATGGAAAGCAACATAACAGTAAAGATATTACAGGAATAATAGCTTGAAAATTCAGATGATATTCAGGAAACAAAGGGATGTGATGACCTTTTTCCCCTATTCTCATCTTAATTGGAATACAATTTAGTACTGAGAAATTAAAAGTCACATGAGTGGTGCTGGTAAATCGTTGAAGACAAATCTAGTTGAAGAGGCATGATGTTTTGAATATGCAGAAACTTATTTGGTTACAAATGGTTCCCCTCTGCACTTCCTAGTCGCCTGCCCAGCTTCTGTAACACAAGTCATTTGCCAAGTTTGAGGGAATTCCAATAATCACATATTTTTCCTTTGGTTAGCTTTAAAACACATGCATTTGGGATGCTGCCCTGCAATATAATCCAGCATAACTTCAGGTCAGCGATGCTTAAGTACCAAGTAATATTTGATGTAAAGACCAGGCTTTGCATAATGGATTCCACTCATTATTCTGTTTGTACTGTCTACTGAGTGCTCATAGACATGGAACATGATAATAACTTCCACTTTATTGATTCCAAAGGGATTCTAACAGATGTGTTAAAGTATACTTTGCTCTCCAGAAAAATCCTGCAGCTCATCTGATTCTGCACTATATCTCTCCTTGGTGAAGAAGAATACCTTGATCTCAGTAATGTCATGGACCTTGGCCCATGGGCCATACTTTAAAGACAGTCTTGTGTTATTTTTTAATGTGTGAACCATCATGAACAGATAATTCTGTCATTGCCACTGTCATTGCTACCAAAGAGTCAAGTTGACTTTTTCTTAATGTAATAGTATTTCATTTTTGAAAGACTGGATTTTCATCATTCTCAGAATTAAATTCTCAGTATTAAAACTGAACTCAAGTAATGATGCCACAGTTAGATTGTAAACATGTAAAATGACTTCAGTAGAAACATTTCTCCAATACTAGGAAACACCTGTAGATCTATCACATATGCTATTGTTTATATGATACGATACTGTAAAGTGAAGGCTTATATATACATATATCAATTTTAAGAAAAAAGGATATCTGCAACTAGTAACAAGGTAAGTTATGACAGAAGACAGAGGTTTTCCAAGGATCTACATGGAAAAAATGAATCAGCTGTCTCTTCCAGTGAATTTGTTAAATGGGTAAGAAGTTACAAGCTTGCATGTATTTCGTCTAGAAGCTATGGACATTTGTATAGTCATGACGTGCCATATATATGTTTGAACCATCAAGCTATCTCAGGCTAATTTTTGTAACTGAATGATTTAACGTTTTCATGTTTCAATGTTTTTCATTTCCCTCTTCCTCTCTTTGTTATTTTTAAACTAATTTGTTTTTATTTTTCTTGGAATTAGAGTTCAAAATCTATAAAATAGGAATCAGTCACTATCCCTGTGTTCATCGCATGCTCCAGGTAGCGTCATTAAGGAGTGGTGAAAGAGAAAGGTTTCACTGCTAACAGTGTGAATTAGAATTTGCCGTACAGTCTGACTGTTATTATTCAAACTATCTAGAACTGAATTATGGGGAGATAAAGCTTAATTAAAAAATAGTCCTTTATTTTAGTATACCAGTTAAACTCATTTTAAACAGAGTTGATTTTCAGCTAATCTATTTCTCTGTTAAACCTTTCCATATTTTCTTCCACTTCATTTGTCATATATAGGGAAATGACATCAAAAATTCACTGTATTCACTTGTAAATCTTTTCTTAAATCTTACCAAACCAAGTGCTTAGGCAACTCAGGAGCTAGGGAACACAAATGTAAAACTTGGTTTCATGTCTCATTTTAATAGTGATACACATTACTTTCCACAACAGGGCCCAAGGTGTTAAAGGCTTTCACACTGTATTGGTTTGTATTTGTGTCAGGAAACTGTTTACTTCCTTGCTTGGTTTCCTAAAATACCGGTTATCTTTGTGCATGACAGATATTTCATTTTTGGTCCTCTTCACTCTGAGAACAAGATTTGTTTCAAAATCAGTAATGGTTCTCAGTGAAGCCTTACTATTCTAATTCCAATTAATGTTCCAATTACCTTATCTTCTCATAGCATGTTTAGTATTTAACATACATTCATAACAAGGAAGTATATTATTTACATAGCAGAAGAAGTATTTCAATTTTCAAACAAAGGTCTATATATTTAGTTACAGGCTGAAGAAGAAGCAAACACGTGTCCACAAGTAGTCAAAGTATAACACAAAAATGCTAATTAATAAGCTATAGGTAGTAAACGGCATGACATAATTCCCTGCATGACCATCAGGGATACTGTATGATGCTACGTGCTGTGAAATTTCATTGTCTGGGCTTGGCTAGCAGATTGATGCCTACCCAGCCTCTCACTCCCCACTCCTCAGTAGGGTGAAAATGCTTGTGGGTTCAGATAAAAGCAGGGAGATCACTCATCAGTTATTGCCACTGGCAAACCAGACTTGACTTGGGGTTAAATAAATTAATTTATTGCCAGTTGAATTAACTGTGGATAATGAGAAACAAGGCAAAAATTAAAATAATACCTTCCTCCCTACATCTTTCTACGTGCAACCTCTCTCCTTCATTTCTGGCTCCTCTACTTCCCCATTTCATGAGCAGCACAGGGGACAGGAATGCAGGCTGTGGTCACAGAATGATTTGGGTAGGAAGAGACTTAAATATCACATTGTTCTAACACCCTACTTTGAGCAGTTGCCACCTACTAGATAGGGCTGTTGGTCCCAACAGTTTATTTCTGTCACTCCTTCCTGCTCACACTTTTCCCTGCTCCACTGTGGACTCTTCATGGAATGCAGTTCCTTCAAGGCACATCTACTTTCTCAGACAAGGCACCCTCAACAGGTAGGTATCTGTTCTGATCTCATCCTCTCCACAGGTGGTACAGAAATATTTGCTCTGGTTCTTGGAGCATTTCCTCAGGCTTGGGTCTAAAATTTCTCACCTTTGGTGTTTTTGAAGCTTATCTGAATCATACAACCTACCCACTGTAGTAAAGGAAATTTTTTTTGACAAATATATTAACAGTAAGAGGAAGGCTAAGGTGAATCTACATCGTTTACTGTGTACAAAGGATAATGTGTCCACAGAAGATAAGGAAAAGGCTGAGGTTCTCAATCCCTTCTTTACATCTGTATTTAATAGTGAGACCAGTTATGCTCATGCTACTCTATCCCCAGACCAGGAAGTCTGCGATGGAAAGCACAATGAACCACTCACAATTCTGTTGGAGACTCTTAGAGATCTACTATTCCATCTAGTCTGTCACAAGTCCATGAGGCCAGATGGAATCCACCCAAGGATGCAAAGGTAGCTGGCGGATGTGATTGCCAATCAATTTTCTATCATCTGTCTATGGTTCTGGTTAACTAGAGAGATCCCAGATGACTGGAGGCTTACTAGTGTGAATCCCATGTACAAGAAGGGTTGTAAGGAGGATCCAGAGATCTATGGGCCTGTCAGCCTGACCTCAGTGCCAGAGAAAGTCATGAGGCAAATTGTCTTGAATGAAATCACATGGCACATGCATGAGAACCAGGGGATCAGGCTCAGCCAGCATGGGTTCATGAAAGGCAGGTCATACCTTAGAAAATTCCTTTCCTTCTATGACTGAGTGACCAGACTAATAGATGAGGGGAAGACCAGTGACATAGTCTATCTAGATTTTAGCAAAAAGTTAAGACACTGTCTCCCACTGTCTCTCCAGTATTCTTCTGGGGAAGCTGATAGCCTATGGCCTGGGCAAATACACTCTTTAATGAGTAAAGAACTGGCTGGAATGACAAAAAAGACATTGAGGCCCTGGAGCATGTCCAGAGAAGGGGAATGAAGCAGGTGAGGGGTCTGGAGCACAAGTTTTGTGAGGAGTGGCTGAGGGAACTGGGGTTGTTCAGTCTGGAAAAGAGGAAGCTCAGGGAAGACCTTATCACTCCCTCCAGCTCCTTGAAAGGAAGTTGGTGTGGTAGTGGTTGGCCTCTTCTCCCATGTAACTAGTGATAGGACATTAAGCTGTATCTGGGGTTCAAGGTTGGATACAGGGAGAAAATTATTCTCAGAAAGTGTTGAGACACTGGAACAGGCTGCCCAGAGAGGTGGTTGAGTCACCACCCCTGAAGATGTACAAGAAACATATAGATCTGGTACTAAGGAACATGGTTTAGTGTACAATACTGGTGGTAGGTAGACAGTAGGACTACATGATCTTAGAGGTCTTTTCTAACTTTAATGATTCTATGGCTCTATGATTCTATAATTCAGCCTTGTCACATAATGTAGTCATAAAGCAACTTCCATCACAGGCTATAGCTTGGCTTAGTGAAGGTGGCAGTATAGAGATTGTATAGAGAGGCTGAGTGCATGACCATGGCTACAGGTTTTTGCACAGGGGTAGGTGTTGCTTTGTGTCTCCAAGCCTGTTTTATGATATATTCTATTTTATTTTCACTTTGCTAAAATTGTGCTTTAAATACGTAGCGAAATACTGTTAAAATTTCATTAAAATGCATGCCAATTTGCATTCTTTAAAAGAACAACACATTTCTCCAAAATTTGAAGCAGGATTTCCCTTCAGTCAGATTTACACAATGAAAATTGCCATTTATTTCTCATTTAAAAATTCTCCTTTTGCTAAGAATAGCACCTGCAAAACCCTAATTCCTATCAAAAGAGAATCAGTTCTTTTATTCTGAGGAAGGTAACACTATCTGTGAATCAATCATTGGGTAATCAGCAACTTACAGTTTGCTTTGAACTTTGACATAAATGAGAAAACCCTCATATAGTAATAAAAATAAATGAATAAAATAATTATTTGTAACTGCACATATTGTCCCAATAGGAAACAGAACTTTAACCTCCTACTATTGCATTTGTATGTGAAAAAAAAAAATCCAAAATGAATGAGAAACTGTGAATTTTTATATACTGATACAATTTTCTGCAATAAGCAGATCAAACTCTGAGAGCGATGATATGAATGTGAACTGAAAGGAAGTAGCACAGAAGGGTGACATTTATTAATTTACAGTTGGCATTACTGTAGCTGGCTGAAACCATAGTGATTTGGTAACAGCCATGGAACTCCAAATGCCTGAAGCAATCCCAGATGTCACTGCATGCACTCCAGGGAATATAGTTTAATAATAATTTATATAGCAAGTATAACAGTTGTGAAATATGCCATTCAGCACCATCACTGTGCACATTCCCTGGTGAGTAATTTAAGAACATATAATATTTCAGAGCTTTGAATCAAGAAAGTGAAGATAATTAGATTCCCACTTTAACTCAGGTATATGAAAAGGAAAGTTAATCAACTCAAAAGATAATTTAGCAGATTTTGATTCTCTAATGACACTTCTAATTAGAATTAGGGCATAATTTGGGGCACATAAAGTTGCTAATTATTATGAAAATATTTTCAAACATGCTGCAGGCTCAAAGGTGAAAAAAGCTGATGCAAATCTTGACAATAAAACCTGTCAAGATACTCCGTAGATTGCTATAAATATCTGTTTCTGTGCAGCTATGGGCTTGCTGTGAAAATTTTTGATTGGCAAGTTTTAATTTGGGGCTACTGACTTCTAAACTTGTTATCTTCTGCTACTAGAGGGTTCTGTGGTATTTTCTTAGAAAGGATCCATTGTTTTTCTATTTATATCCTGGCTGTAACAAACCTATGGTTTGATATTCATCAGGATTTGTAGCCCTTTCCTTAGAAGTAAGTTTGAGCCAGAAATGTTTTCTACTCCTGACACTGTGCAATGTACTCCATGTCAGTGGGTTAATTAACATTCAGACTTCATCAGAAAAAAACTGGATGACTGCAGCAAAGCTTAGAAAGCACTCCAAAACTTTTCCAGTAGAAAGACAAATACATTTGAGATAAGTCTTGAAGAAGGAGAAGATTTTCAAAGTGAATATTGCTATCATTAGATTAAAGCATGCAACCTACAGTGCATGTCTTAGCTTACTTCTCCCAAGGAAGCAGGTTTGTTTGTTGAGTAATAATCAACTGAGGAAGATTCCTCAATTTTGAGTAAAAAGGCTTTCTCTAAATCTGGGAAAGAGAAGATGGAGCTGAGCCTACATTAACTCTGAATGCTGCTGCTCACTGTGGCAAGATAAGTCACAACCTCATTTTCCTTGACTGACCTGGTCCTTCTAGCCTTAGCCACGGGAGTGGCTGTATATTGTGCTTCTGTTTCTAGAGAATTTTCAGGCCTCAGGATTCCTAATTCAGACAATATAGCATTAAATATGCGTCAATTTATTCAAGTGCTCTGAGGCCTAGTGGTGCTGACTTTAAAATTATTTGAACGTTGGATCTATCTCACTTGGTTCTATCTCACTTAATTTTAGTCACCTGAATTTAGATCAGCTGAACTATTTCCTAGTCTTCCTCTGAAGTCAATGTTGAGAACTGAGAATCTTCAGGGGACAATTTATCCTATTTTTCTAGACACTTAGACAGAATGAGTCACACTTGTAAAGGTGCCTGCCTTTCACTATTGACTACAGAGAAAGTCAAGATGTTTAGCTTTTAGTCAGTTAGTAAAATAAATTCCACCCACAGAATCTACATTAAGCATTTTGATTTAAAGAAAACTCATGCAATGTATGGCCTTTGTATAGTCTTAGACTATAGAAGAGCACATGTTTTTACCCTATATCAGTTGATCTCATCTGTAGATTCTTCGTTCTTCTTTTGAAGAAAAGTAAGGAAGATACTTGACAAAATAGTAAGCCACATTGTTCACCTTTGCCAAACATAGAGCAGTAGTTTTTCAAGGGCATTGTTATAAAATTGACAGATTGCCCCATCTTTCACTGATGTTCTGGTGGAAAAGCTCAATGCTGTCCCTTTCACATGAATTTTACACTCATGATTCAACATTTAAGCTAAGGGTCAAGATGGTCTCATCACCATTTGAAAAGTTATGTTACTGATAAGCACCAGAAGAGAGTCCCATTTTATAGCAAGTGAGCTACAGAGAAAAGCTAGGATTGCATTCATTCCAAAGTAGTTTCAGATACAGACTTTCTTGAAATAATATCTGATATGCTTCAAATGTTTAACTGTTGGCAAGATAAATTTTGAGAAAAATAGAAAACCGAGCCAGAAAAAAGCCAAGTACACATCTAGAGTAACATTAAGTTACCTCATGCAGGTACCTCTTGGAAAAAGTATATACCTTACCTTAATGTTGATGCTACTGTACACTCATGAATACTGGTTTATTACAGAACGAGATCTTTATAATTCACTTCATATATACTAGATATTCAGTCTATGTATGCCTTTTGACAAGCATCCTGTTTTGCAAGCACTTTTGCACTATAGCCTAGCTTTGCTCTTTTACCCCATTTGTGGATGCAGAGCCAGTCCCACTCATATCTAAAGCCGATTTAGAGAAACACGAAAACCATTAAATGGTGAAATCTTTTGAAGGATTCCCACTCATGTGTAGGATTGTTTTTGTAAAATATGATACAATTTGGCCATGACTTCTTATTCCAGCATCTCCCTCTATAAAAAAAAAAAAAAAAAGAAAAAAAGAAAAAGAGACAAGTAACTCAGGAATATTCTAGGAAAACACTCTGATGGACATGTAACCCAATTTGGTATCTTCTATATACATCTCAGTAGTGATGAAAATCTAAACTTAAAGATATATCATGCAACTATTTAGATTAGATTTAGATTTAGATTAGATTAGGCATGGGAAATGTGAGCACTAAAACCCAGTTTACATCTATGACACTTGGGAAATAGGTTGGCACATGGGGAAAGGGGATGAAGTCTGTGAGGTTCTGGAGATAGATCCATTACAGGAGAGTGGAAAAGTCTAGACTGAGCTATTTACTCTATTAATTTTGATACTGTAGGATTTTTATGCTTAATGGGGTTTGCACTGTAATGACATAGTCCTTTGCCATTAGTGTTTTCTATGAGCCAAACTGTCTGATATTTTTGTAGCTACTAAAGATGTGAGCCCGTTCGTAATTGCCAGAATTTAGTTCCATACTTTCCTTGTACTTGAGTGCTGAGCATAATGGTGGTTTGACTGAGGCAGGGAAACCACAAGGACAATTACTATTAAAAGTAAAATCTTTAGATTTTAATCTGAGAATTTCATCATTTTGATATGATTTTAATCTCAAAGCATTGATAACTTAGTGGAATAATGTATACTTAGAATTATTTGCTTCTGTCATTTTAACTTTTTTGTGTTTACATCTCAAAGCTGCCAAAAATTTACATATTTCATAATATACAAATATATTTGGATAAAAATAAAAATAAATATGAAATATAAATACAATAAGATATGTTACATAAATATAATATCCAAAGGGTCTTAGACATAATTTCTTCATGGTTATTTACAGGAATATTACAAAATGAACACAAAATTATTTGAAGCATCAACATTGTAAGTCAAACCACAAAGCAGAAATCTCGCTGAGACAAAATGAAAAGCCCTAATATTTCTTTTTATGAATTCTAAATATTATTAGACTCCTCAACGTGACTTGCTAATGTTTCCATGCAATCTCAAGTGTCTGGTATGAAAAATAATTTGATACTCGAGTGTCTGATGCTTTTAGCTGAAATGCAGGCATTTGTTTTGAAGAATCAGAATCATAACCATAGTAAAATAACTTTAAATATGTATTCAGTATATAGTTACACATAAAACACAGTATTAAATGATATGTGCCAGTAAATTGCATAATCTAAAGCATTAATTTATATCAGGATCCTCCTTTTGGCCTTCCAGCTCTTAAAGTGAGCTTATAAATAGGAGGGAGACCAACGTTTTATACACCTTGATAATGATAGGACAAGGGGGAATGGTTGTAATGTAAAAAAGGGAAGATTTTGGCTGGATATTAGGAGGAAAAAAATTATTTAGAGGGTGGTGAGGCACTGGTACAGTCTGCCAGAGAAGCTGTGAGTGCCCCATCCCTGCAGGTGCTCAAGGCCAGGTTGGATTGGACCCTGGGCAGCTGAGCTGGTGGGTAGCAGCCCTGCCTGTTGTTGCTTTCCTGTACAAAACAATAATACATCTACAACTTTGGGGGAGGGTTTTTCAGTGCATATCCAGTTTACTTTCATCCACAAAGCATCACATTCGTATTATTGAAGATTCCTCTGCAATGTGAACAAAAAACCATCAGTGGAATTGAGACTTACTCCCACAGCTGCACTCTTGACAGAATGCTGGATCCATTTGTGGGTCCCAGTGCAGCTAGCCTTCACATGTGCAACTGTAACCCCTTCAGCCTGCGCTTAAGTTGTTGTTTTTTTTTTTTCAGGTTTGACTTTTCCATCAAGTCTTCTATTGGGAACAGGTGTAAGGAAACTAACATAAAAACACTGACACTGTTTACGTGAAAGGATTAAAGCAAGGAGAGCCTTCCTCCAGTTGACACAGATGCTGTCATTGGTGAGTGGTACTGTGCTAGGAAAACCAGATTTCAGCATCTAATTAGGAAAGTCAGATTTCCTTTCCGTCTCCACTTTCCAATTACTTCCAAAACAAAGTTTTACTTATTTTAGTCACAAGATGCAAAAAATTGAGGCAAATATAATTTTTCATTTAACTCCTACTGTAAAATATGTATTCTGAACAGAGATCTTCCTTTTTTTATTTATTTGTTTTTATATTTATTTTCCTGGATCCTCTTAAATCATGTATGACCTTCTTGCCACCTGCATTCGCCACAGGTTATTGTTTTACTTTGTGTAACAATCAGATTTGCCTCAACATTGAGTTCTCCAATTTGTTCTGCTGAAGAATCTCTTTATTGCCAAAATGGGAGACCAATGAATTCTTTATATATGAGTGCAGTTAGTTTCCTTGACTGCTGCTTTAAGCAGTCATCTTTATTAGGAACATATACTATACTGGATATCACTGAACTTGGATACCTGAATACTGATCTGCTGCTGCTTTCATTGCAATAATTTTGTACATGGTTTGTAGCTCCTTCTGGGTTAGTTTTATCTATAAAGAACCTTCAGGTTTAAGAAGATTAAAATAATAATAATAAAAGAAAACAATAGAGAATAAGCTTGCAAAATGTTTGCTTGTACTAATGAATTGTAAATTTATAGGTCTGAAACTTTTCATTCACTCCAACAGCATTCAGATCCAAAAACTGTTCATAGCAGGTACATTTTCTTGAACATGGAACAGCCACAGGCTGCAAGGTGTATTTATTTGGTGTTGCTACAATAGAAAGTAGTTTAAGATACATTTATTCCTGTGCTCTAGAAGAAATACTTCTTCCTGTATCTACGATAAAACATGCAATAGTAGAGAAGGTTAAGTACACTCACAATGTTTAGAAGAATTGTACTGCAGGTGTAATGCCATTCTTGGGACATTAGGTCACAAAGAAACTGACAATAAATCCTAGATGAGAAAGCACTAGTTTGTTTCTCACTGTTAAGGAAGTCTCAGTTTCAGCCATTTAGATGACATAAAACATTCACTGGCAATTTCCATCTTTCACTCTTGAGAGAAGAACGTGTTGAGGGCTTAGGCAATAAGCTTTAAAAGAAATGAATAAAGAAACAAACAGACTAGTAGGTTTGATATGTTTTCCTAGTCCTTTTTCGTGAAATACATATGCATATTTTTTTCTGTGCTCCTTACTTAGGTTTTGAATAAGTCTTATTAATGAATACTGATACTGAACTTCCAGTGAAATCAGGGGTATAATAAGAGAGGAAGTTGCAAGGTCTTCAAAGAAAGCTGTCATTGCCTAAGTTGTAAATCTTAGCAATGAAGAGCTGTGACTACAAGCATTTAATCTGCTAGCAAGTAGGTGATGAAATCCAAAGTATAGAAAAACTATCTATAGAAAATGTCCTCACACACACAAAGGCCATCTTTTAATATTAAATTCAATCCAAGGCATGCTTCAGTACACTTATTTGTAAGATAGGAGGTTTCCAAGTTCAAAGCTAACTTTCCAAAGCTTTACTCATTTAAGTTGGTGGAAATACAGATCCCTATTACTGTGTTATTAAATATTCATGGGCAAGCCTTTTGGCTGAGCCCTCTTTAATAATTTTTGTGCCACTTTGACATTTTCAGATAGTACAACATTTTTCAGATAATCATTGTGCACTCCTGGGGAAAAATATGCATATTGCTCACAGAAAAATGTCATAATATGGAAATATTTATTCCTTGATGTGTTTTAGTTCATTTTAAGATATTGGTAATCTTTCCAGAAGATGTTAGCAGCATTTCTTCCTTCATGCATCTTCCTGACAACAACTTAGTCAACTATCATGCAATTTATTAAGTCAGAGTAACAGTTATGATTTCTGTGAGACATTTATTTTAACTTCAAAAAACTGGTTATTCATACAGTTAAAACTGTCCCCTCCAGGCTGGGCAGCATACCCCGGAAGAAAGGCTTCTACCTGGAACTAACTAGTTTGAGTATTTCTGAAATACTGAGGGAGACTTACCAATTCTTACCCCTTGACTCTGTCACATAAACATTCAACTCCTGTTTATATATGAAGTCTTCATTTGCAAAACTTTTTTTATTTTTGTTTTTATAAACACAACAAAACCCCAGTAAATAAACCCAGAAGCTCCTCCTTGCTCATTAAAATAATTCATTCATTCACTTTAAAATTTCACAGGACAAAAACTCTTTTTGGGGTACAGCAGAGTGATAATAACAAAAATGAATATGATTCAGACCTTATATTTCTATTTGACTTTAAAATACACATTTAAAGGTTCCCCTATAAATATATTAGCAGACACAATGCCAGAAAAAGCATCCAGGACCCTCTTATAAGACAATGAATGGCAAATTATAATTCTGAAAAGGACCAGAAAGACTTCCTATAGAAGATTCCAGATGCCTTAACTTATCACAGGGATTAACTGTTTACATGGGTTGATAGTGACAGGACAAGGGTGAATGTTTTTAAATTAAGACAGTGGAGATTCAGGTTAGATGTCAGGAGGAAGTTTTTCACTCAGAGGGCGTTGATGCACTGAAACAGGTTGCCCCATCCGGTGGTGGACTGGGCAGCCTGATCTAGGGGTTGGAGACCCTGCCCATGGCATGGGGTTTGAAACTAGATTATCTTGGAGGTCCTTTTCAACCCAGGCCATTCTATGATTCTATGATTATCTGTCCTTTTTTAAATTAGAATTGTACTTATTTCACTTAAGCCCATTGTTTCTCATTTGTTCCCCGCGGTCAATACAAAACAGTTTCCTTTTAATTTATTTTATTTTTTTCAATGGATTTGAAGGATATTACTGTGTTCAGTCTCATTTTTATTCTAAAGTAGATCTTAGATCATCTTTTTGAGACTTTTCCTTCAGAAACTCCTAGGATTTGAAGTCAGTCTCTTTTGGAGTCTCTCCAATTTATCCACTCTGATCAGGGATGGCAATGCTGAAAATTAAACAATGCTATAGCTTATCCATTATCTTTAAACAGGAATTCAAATATGTAAAATGTGGCACTTTGGCTTACATATCATGATATATTGTATTTATTTCTTTAATTGAAGCATCCTTTGGTCTCCTTCCCTCCCGTTACCTGAGAGCCCATCTAAAGACTCACGCTGCTCTGGATTGGTGCAGTTGACTCACAGTAGCTGTTACCAGAAAGTAGATACTGCCAAACACAACAGGTAGTCTTTTCAGCCCAGCAGAGTGACAAGCATTCCAGGGGGACGCCTTGGAGGTCTTTGCTATACATTTGCAATAAAAGTTATCCTCTTGAAGATAAAATCATTAGATACTTGACTGAGATATTTTTAAGGCTGTATTTGCCCTACCAAAATGATATAAAAAATCTGGATTAGATAGAAAATCAAATCATCCTGACCTACTGACATATATATTTCCATGAGTATGAATGAAATTTTATCTTAAATAATTTTTTAAATGTCATGAATGAAATAATTCCTTTAAATTTTTGAAGAGTTTCAGACTTGGAAATGTTGAAAACAACATTACTTGTATCTGCTTTTTGGAATGCAGAGTAACTTTTCTCCTGTTGAATCACTTTCTTTGTTGAGCACCTGCAGATATGTAGGTGTTTCACCTTGTGTTAAGCACTACGAACTACTTTTTACAGTTATCTTTTTTAGCTTCCACCTGTTTCTACAGCTATCTAAACCTGGATGATTCAGTATGTTAAATGATCCACAAGGCCATGCTTCCAAATTCTTCAGTAGTACCTCATTAACAGCAGAGCAATAAAATGCACCAGCTGTATGCATCATCTACCTCAAGGCCTTCCAGTTCTTCAGTCTGTGCATCTCAGCAACACAATGGCTCAGCAAGGCAGACAGTTAGTGTGCAACATTCTAAAGGAGATTTTTTATTCACATATTAAAAAAAATTAAGAACACACAGGAGACACCAGAGGAGTGAAAACACAAATTCAAGCTGCCAAGCTGCTTGCCTATATAAAGTATCATATAGAAGAAAGTTATGGAAAGCCAAGTCTGCAATTCTTTACTCTTGGATAGGGTGTTGAGCTGGGATCCTGGTTATACCACTGTCCTCTGGATCTGATTTTACAAAAAATAAGAGTAAGGATGTCTGATTTGAGCCATGTATCACAGTAATGAATAAATAAATAGTTTTTTTACACAGCTGTGAAGATATTATATTGAGCTGAAAAGTCTGAAGGAAGTACAAGAAGACATTAGCAGTGAAAGGTTTAGGGACAAAGAAACTGATGTTACTGTATCCCTAGGCATAGTGGAAAGCCACAGTGAAGTGCAAAGTATCAGAGCTGGGTGAGCTGTAACTGAGAGGGAGTCCAATTTGCCTTTAAGAGTACGTGACCAGAGGGACTACAAAAGGTTCTGCTCTCCACAGTGTCCATAGTGTTGGTTGCTTACGCAGTTTTCACCTAGGTGGCCAAGGGGCTCAGATGAAAATATCCAGAAACATGCCTGCTGCATCCCCTTCCCTAGGACTACTCCATATGACAGTGACATGGCAAAGTGGTAGGGGTTGTTTATCCGGCTTTCTCCTGCATCCTCTCATGACTCTTGTCCTTTTCACAAAGCACTATTAATCCTTCTGTCTGTGCAATTTCACACACATACAGCTCTTCCTGATTTAAAAGTGTGCAAGTCTTCATATTTTCCAGTGTTTGCTACCACACTTGCAGTCTAATGGCAGTAATTAGAATCATGCATTCTTTACTTGTCATCTCACTACTGGAGTAGTACTGGTTTCAGGAATGGAATAATTTTAAATAATCTAGCAACAAGTTTGTTATGATCATTACGCAGTCACCTGACAGCCTTCCCTCCTGTGAATGAAGTAGAAAAGTCATGAACCTTGTGAGGCTCTTCGCTTTCTATTCTCTTTCCTCTTGAACTGCTTCCAAGAATGTGAAATGATGGTGAGGAAGCCCTTGGACTTGTCAAGGCTTTCAGAATTATCTTACAGGGAATCATCATTGAAGTTGCCATACACTCTATGTCTTTCCACAGATACAACCTATGACCACAGGAGTACAAATATCTTTGTAATTTATTTTTTCTAATTCATACTACTGTGCTCAGAAAGAAAAAAAAAAATAAAATGCTTCCACTGAAGATACCCACTTGCTTGTTATCAGCAGCTCTTCCACTTACCCTTTAATTTGCTAAGCAGATGGCTTGAAGTACAGATGTAGCAGAATCCCCTCTCTTGGCAGTGCAGAAGAGAAAGAAGCATATTCAGAAAATACCAGTGGCAGAATATTATCCTGATTTTATTTTCACTTCCCTAGCCCAAGAAGGAGACCAACATTTTCCCCTTACAGTGGCCAACTCCAATTGCAGTGCATCATGTAAAGCTAAATACAAGGAAACACTTTGGTAGCCTGCTCATGCGGTTCACTGTGGCAAGGTGTGTCTTGAACTTCTGAGGGCTGGTTGAAGCATGGATAGTTTAAACTGTAACGTACCTTTGCAATAAGCTAAACTGTACTTCCCTGCAAGTGTTTGCAATGTAACCATAGCCTCCAATACACTCTTTTCTAGCCATCCATGCAACTCAAATTTGTGTGTTCTCTGCCAGCTCACATTTCAATGAAGGAAATGTACTTTTCTTGTCTTGGCAAATGCAATTTGATCTTGCTGCTATCCATTTAGAATATGGCTGGAAATAGCATAACCCTCATTCATAACCCTGTCCTTTGGCCATGCTTTCCCCTCCTTTTTTCCTTGTTAGGGATGTTTCTTGTTGCCTCCTTTTGCCACGTGGAGTCTAGCATGTAAAAACACTTAGATGCAGAGTGGGAAATAAGTGTCTTTTATGTTAGAGAGCAACAGATACTCTCGGCCATCTCTATGCATTCCTCATTTTTAACATCTCTTACATGACAACTGACTTTGCTGGTTGCTTCATGCTTGCAGAGTGAACAGCGCCATGGAACTTTTGCAGCTCTGTGATGGGGCTCTTGCACGTACTGAGACACACTGCTCTGTATGTGGCATCTGCAACTACCAACTAACGATGATCTGTAAGAGAACAAAACCTGTCCCAGAGAATGGCAACACCATTAGTTTAGGCTTTGTGCATGTGGTTTATTGGAGTATTATCAGAATTTCCATTATTACTTTTAAAAAGTTGTATAATAAATTCAGTAACATTTTGATGGGATCATGTTATTCCAGTCAGAAAGCATTTGATTTCTTTCCCCAGTTAAGTTTTTCTTTAAGCATGTATTTCAAGAGGCATAAAATTAAAACCAGTTACTACACTTAATTGGATTTATTTTTCAAATTCCTAATGTCTTTAAATGTGAATCTTTATTTGACAAGCAGTTATTCAATTATATTTGAAAATTAACTATCAACATAATGGAATTGAATGCTGAACAGAAACAATACCTTTGTGTTCAATTTTCATAATTTTTGAAATTCTGGATAGTGGTATAATTACAATCTAAGTTCTAGGAAGCTAATTCTATCTGATGATAAAGTTGTGATAATAATTTGGAGTTCTGTATAAATTTGTTTTATATAGCATTAAGAGTTTCTGTAAAAACTGAATCATAATAAAAGGAGAGTGGAGAAAGTGAAGTGATTCAAGTAGTGAAACTGACTACAATTTAACTAAAATTCCTGTTATCTTTGTGGGAAAGAAAACTGCCTTGAATTGCTTAGAGAGTAGAGGACTAAATTAATTACATAATATCTGAAAGCAAAATAGATGAAATAAGACGGCAAATTTCTGTTGTAATTGGAAATAGCAAATTCTCATCTGATGTATGAGCAGACTTTCTCTACGCTTTAAAGTAAGTTTCTGAACTTACCTCAAAAGGAAACAGTAAAAAGATTGTTCTAGCTTTTGCCAGCAGCCTGCATCCCTGACAATGGGTGCCTACCACAACCTCCTTAAGACTCCTCTACTGTCTTTGTAGATAGTTTTTTCCTCCTAATGCAGTGAGAGGCAGCCAGTATCCCCTCTGCCAGTAATTGAACACAATACCCAGTGACTGAAAATTCTGAGGACTAAAAATTGATTTTATTCCTTCTTCTTGGGGATATTTGCTAGTGCCTTCAATTCCTGTGCAGAGTCTATCACCTAAAAGCAAATGCATACAGAAAAGTCTCTTTCATGCCTAGAAGTAGAAAGTAAGCCATGATTTGCATGGGTATCCTTCTCCTGTCAAATTAAAACAGTGGCAGAATGAATGATAGAAGTAAAAATTTTTTTGTGTGTCTTGTTGAAGCTGTCTGCACCAATTACTGTGGCAGATGATGTTTCTAAGTGAACATTCACTAGTATATACAGTAGATAAAATATTTTACAGCATTTTTAATATTTTGATTAATTTCAACTTCTTCTTCGTTCTCTCTCTTTTTTTTTCTTTTTCTTTCTTTCTTTTTTTTTTTTTAACAGATTAAAAAATAAAGCATGAAATGTATGTATTTTCTAGTGGATATTCCTCTTGTTCTTACTGGCCCAAGGTATTCAACTAACTTCGAAGTATATAGCAGTTTTGTTGATTACTTCCTGATAGCTTCATTGCTATTATTTGTCTTACCTATGAATAGTGTCAGAAACCAGTGAATGAAGAAAAGTCATACATCTGGCTACTGTTGAACATCTAGATATCTTAGAGATAGATAGCAGACTTAATTACTGAGAAAGTATAGATGTCTTCTTCAAATACAGATAACTCCATTTCAGAAATGTAAATACGGTGAATTCACTAAAGCCTGATGTGTTTCTTATTCAAATCTCTCCTACTCAGAAAGAAAGAAGAACTAGGGAGGCTCTCTCTTTCAGGCTATTATTTTGATGTGAGATAGGACAATCCAACAAGCACTTTTTTAACATTCAGCCTTAGGAAATCATAAACTGAGGACATATTTACTTACCTTCCTTTTGGTGAAAAGGAGGAGCCATTTATTTCTAAACAGCCTATACAGGGACCAAGGATAAAGTCATTCACATGAGCTTCAGCTACAAATCACACTTACAGTCAGTATCCCATAAACAAACTCTTCCCCACTGTTGGGGAAACTGGTAAATAGTAAGCTTCTTTTTGTCTTGCCACTTTCTTTTCTATTTGTGGTTAGGGATTAAGATAAACTGTCTGGTCCGCAGTAGAAAAGGGACCCACCAATGGGAACCGACTGGAAGCCACAGTCTTGGCTATGTAAGGACAAAAATTTCCTCAATGACAGAACATTTGGAAAGAACATTTTAGTCTGTCTGGATACTCACTTCAGTTCCGGATATGACCAAGAGTACCAGCATAAGGGTGACTAACTGATGATGTTATT
Source organism: Oreortyx pictus (assembly GCA_036925125.1). Taxonomy (NCBI): domain Eukaryota; kingdom Metazoa; phylum Chordata; class Aves; order Galliformes; family Odontophoridae; genus Oreortyx; species Oreortyx pictus. Next base: position 45,808,083 of record JAUPFR010000003.1, on the reverse strand, counting down.
CAATGTGAGTTACAGAAACAATGCAGTATTACTGCTGTACTTTTAGAATGAATATCCATCTCTTATTGAAGTCAACAGAAGTCACACGCTTATCATTCTGCTTAGAAAACTTGTTCCTCTGAGTCATCCAGTAAGATTACTAAGCACTTCACATTATGAATTCATTTTTCAAAGAGAAGACTTACTTGACAAGTAATGTTTTAATATTCCATTGATAAATATTTGTTTATATTTAATAAAAGTATATATTAACTGCCAAATTTTTCAGCATATTTAAACGAATATACATCTCACTATCTTACAGATACATAACCATATGTTTTATTTCTGCAAGCATCAGATGCCATCTTCCAGCAGAATAACAAGTAGATACACTGGAGAAATCTTATTATTATCTTTGATTTCTTTTCTTTCTATTGAATAATTCTTACATCTGCCATCCTTCCCTTTACCAGTTGTCTTGATATTGTAATTAAAACTTTGAAAATGCATAAATTTATAAGTGCATACATTCTTTTTTGAACTAAAAAAAATGATCATTTTGGAATTTTCATGTCTAGCACCCTAAAGCACTCAATGTATACAATAAAGTGTGAAATAAGATCATTATTTTAATAATGGATGACTGCAGTACTTGATGTGGAGAACACTGTAAATTGTCTTCCATTTTGATACTCAGGCTTTTACTCACTCTGAAAGCAATCTTTGAACAAGGTTTCTCATTTTTCATGTAAATTCTTGTGTGGTTTATAGAATTTATTTTTAATGAGCTGTGCTTGTGAGGTTTAAAGCTATGGAAATAAAGTCTATTACTTGGTATTACAGATGCATCCTAATGAAAGATTCTTCTCTTACTGGATCAAAAGTTATAAAGATTTCATCAAATGTCATTTGGCAACTGTAAAAAAAAATCCAAAGAGGTATTCATATTTATGATACGACAAGTAATATTTTTAATACTTGGTAAACGTAAAGTGGAAAGAATCACCCAATAGGCAAAGTACTATAGACAGTCATGATAATCAGGATGCATCAAATTGTCAGTTTATCTGTGCATTCCAAGATTACAGTAGACCCCAGTATGTTTTTCCTATACTCCTAAATAAAAGCTACTTTTGGTCCACAGTATTTCAGAGAATACTTCAACTATATTCTGAAGTTTTTTTCTTCTCCAGTTTTAATTTTCCATGCTCAGTAACTTCAGAATACTATTAACATAGACAGTATTCTGGAGTTATCTCTGTAGTCCAGGATCATAGATGGTGACACAAAGGAAAACAAGAACAATGTTAAAGAAATCTATCCAAAGGGGTAAGTGATTACTTTGCTAGCAATGATGTTGAGCAGAGAAATCTCCTGGAAAAATTTAGTTTTCCCTCTTAGGATTACCTAAGTGGACTTGTGCCATGGAAAGAGAAAAGACTATGACCCTTGATGTAAAACCATCTGAAAGTCAGACTGTGAATGAGCCTAGTGATGAATCCAACTCTCCTCACCATGAGAAGGAGTATGGGGACAGATGAAAGTGCACAGTGAGGGTTTTAATCCTCCAGGTGTTACAGAACTCTCTCTCTAATGACCTACTCTGGCTCTCTCCTATTATCTGCTTCAGAAATACTTCTGGAGCACCCAAGCTTCCTCATACCACTCCCTCACTACTTGTTGGCCAGAGGAAATAAAGATTATTACCATTTACCCTCTCAGACTCATGCACGTGCTGTCAAAGGGGTAAAAAATACCTGGAATCAAGGGACATCCTCCCATTATCCAAAACCGAAACCCTATAGAGTGACTGTTCCTTTATTGATTCAATCACTACCTTCACACTCCTTTGACAAAGGAACTAATTTACTCTGTTTCTAAAATGAGTTTCTTAGTCATGCCCAGTCAGTGGGCTTTTGAGATAGACTACTGCAAGAAACTGTGTTGGCTCATTTACAGTAGCAGCAGTGGAGAGCTGTTCAAAGATATAAAAAAGGATTTTCTTCTGGTTGTAATTGGATCTGCTGAGAAGTTGGATGGTGACACTTTTTTTATTAGCTTTCAGTTAATTCTGGATTGAATAACGATCTTTAAAGGTACAAAATTTTAACTGTCTGGACTAAACCTGTGACTTCCCATGCAGATACTGAGAGAGAAAAAAATTTATTAGTTCAGCTTAGGCCAAGGGAAACATATGTGGTGTGAAGTACAATTTGTTGCACCAAATTATTCAGGGATGTGCAAAAGGAGCAGTGTTCAGTTTAAACAAGAGTGACAACAAACACTGTTGTTTATCACACAGGTATCAGGACAAAATAACTCTTACCTACATCTCATTATGAAACAAATCTGACAGATTTATACTATTAATTTCAAATATTAGATCCTTATTCATTATGTGACTGTCATTAAATATGGACTACAAAGAGCGTATAGACAACCAGAAGACATCCATTTGTTGTCCTAAATGTGCTTTGACTACTTCAAAGCATGCAGGCATACGAGTCATTTCTGTCAGACAGTAATCATAAGTACTTTACCAGTAGTCACAAGAAGAGGTGATAACTCAGCAGGAAAAATACATTCTTCTATCAAAATATTTTCCACTTCATGACTGCTAAGGGAAAAAATAAATGTTTGCAAAAAAAGCAAAAAAAAAAACAACCAACCAACAAGCAGAACAACTGGCAACTGGCAGTAAGGGCATTTAGAGCATATTGCTAGGTACCTTTTTCTTCCACAACTACATAGACCTAGGAGTGTACTTCTAATTACATGAAAGTCTACAGTATGTTTGGAGATAGTGTTTCAAGGAATAGATTATACATTTTGAATATTCAAACTATTTTTAAAATAGTCTATAGCATTGTTGCGTAACTTTTATACCTTCTCTTCATGTGCTGCAGTGGACCATTGTTTCAGAACTCTTTTCAAACTTTGTGTCACCTCAAGGTTGCCAGCAAAGGATTGTAGTAATTAGGAATGCTCTTCCTTCTGAATTATCTATATTATACACAACAGTAAAACACAAATTTTGACATGTATTATTACATATATTCTTACATATAATACAATATATTACTCCATTCTTTCCTAGTTTTAGAGCTATCCAATAAAATTATTTGCTTATTCTACATGGACAAACATCTGGATGCTATATGATGCCATGCTCTCCGACTGCGGAAGATGAACTTCTTCCAAAAAAGCTATTTTCTATCAACATTTATTTTTTGGTTAATATGAGATTCAAAAGTTTTGGAAAAAGTTACCAAGGTAATTAGAAGGGAAAATTTATAGCTTTGTACAGGACTATAGAATGAATATATGGCAACAGAAAACAGAGTATGCATTCCTTAACTTGAGCTGAGCTATACGTGAAATGTATTAATATTGAATGAAAGTAAGTGAACACCTCTTTGTTGCTAAACTCCCTTGGTTTCATGACCGCATTCTCCTCTTTTATTCCCATCCTACTTGTCTGTTTGTCTATTTCATGCTATCTGGCAGGTGGTTAGTAGGCACTTAATGCAAGGGACAGTTTTTTACTATGTTTCTGAAAAGCTGCTTGTATACTTTAGTTTTGAGTTGATATTCTTAGACACTATCGTAACACTTGTAATAATGGCAATATTTACTAATGAAGTGATGCAATGTTGACCTATTTTTGAACAAGTATTTCACTGGCCTTTTTTCACACGGGGATTTGTCCATTTCTAGTTTCCTCTGCCTGCATTTTCATATTCTGTGTATTATCTTTTGACTATTAAAGCATTTACCATTAAGAAAAAATACTTGTACTAGGTTATTTAATCTTTGTTTCCACAAATTTTTTCTTTATAGAAATCCACTTAAGAAATTCCAGTGTTGTACACTGTTTAGCTAGGAAGAGAGGTGGGCAGAAGGCCATGTATATAATGTTCCAGTGGCCTGCTATATGCATTACTGTATGTATCTTTATTTTATTTTATTGATAGTTTTCATATGTATTTGTAGGGGAACTGTTATGTCATGGCCTGAACAGATGATTGAGCACCAGGAAGCACAGCTGCAAACAATTCAGCTGTGCTTCCCAAGTGACCAAGGATCCACCCCCCTCACCGAGTTCATTTAAACACTAGCCTCCAAAGGGAAAATTTCTGGGGAGTTGAAGGCCGTTTCCTGAGGTGGAGTGTTTTATAGCCTGAAGAGCCTTATCATTAGTCAGGTAAGTCAACTTTTTCCTTTTTATGATTATTGATATTGCTAATGATGCTTTGACTGGTATCACAATTAACTTGCTGGAAGTAATATCTCTGCTCCCAAGGGTCAGTAGAATTTTATCAATGTTGTGTTTCCAGGCTTTTGTTGTTGCTTTTGTTTAGAATCTATCTTGCAGTTATTCTTTGATGTTGTTCAAATGCTAAAGTTTTTTGTTTTAATGATGTGACTAGCTCAGGTTAAAGTTAGGCCATAGCTGTGTTTTTAACTGATGTTCCATAGGTTTTTATGAAGTTATTGGAACACAGATCTAACATCAAAACAAGTGACTGGTATGAAGAGAAATGATTAGACTTTGAGTTGAAAACAGTTTGTCCTTGATTCAGGTCTCTCCAATAACCCATTTGAATAGTTCTCAGAATTTTTCGAAGTCAACAGGTTGTGAAGTGCTTTTACTGGAAAAGAAGCAGTTTCACTAAAGATTTTAATGTGATGCTTGGGAAAAAAATATGCTGATGAGGAAACACTGTTTAGACCCACATGGAAATGGAAGCTCTTATCTGTTTTAGTGCTTCTAACAAATAGTGGTCAAAGGATGAAAGCAAGGTTCTTTAAATATCCGGAGATGATAATACTTTATCGCACTTAAACATACTTCTCACAGTAACAATATTGATGTAAATGACAGATAAGAGAGAATAGGTACCTCACAGGTATCTTTTGATTTGGCCTGTAAGTTGAAAGATTTGAGTTTACTTGTAAAGACTTTTACTGTGCTCAGTGATATGTATGACAGTTAGCTCCCTAAAGGAAAATGGAAGCACCAGTGTAAAGGACTTGAGAACCTGGATGATGAGTCTTTTTGCAATTTTTGAGGTGCATAACAATTTTAATTTAAGAGAAACATAGAATTTTAAAACCCTTCATAGGGTGGGGTACAAACAGCATAATCCCTTTACCTTGGTGATGTGAGAAAGGGGAAGGCACAAATTAACCTCTTTCTCCTTTCTTACATATCTTACCTGCATTCTATGCTGTTCTTTCTTTCTGCCTAAGTCCTCTGAAATAGCCTGCTGCTCTCTGTACTTCCGTATGTTTTTGATTGGGACTACACATTTGTGCAAGGATAAAAAAAATATATTTTTAAATAACATATTTTTCACACTTATAACTTGCAACTCACAGAATCCATCTTCTTTCAGGAGTCAGGGATTAGTACTTCTTAATTAAATTATACTTGCGAAGGACCAAAGCAGTACTAGAAACAGAAATAATAATGTTGAAGGCAAGGAAAACTATGAGAGCTGACTATATGAGCAGGTCAGTTATTATAACAGTGATGTTGCTAGAGTAAAATGACTGCTTGCTTCTACTGGGCTATATTCTGTTCGGTAATCTAACTTGCTGTGTACTGAATTATTTTCTAATTTTTAAAAGATAATGAGAAGTTATAATGGTGAATAATCTGTGTGTTCCCTCACTTGTTCAAATGATTACAGAGGAGCAGGATATGAGACTTTGAGTGGCCAAGGGGAGCAGGAAGTGGACTTTGTAATAAGTAGTTTGTGTGTAAGCAGCAATGAAAATGAACAACATAAAGACAGTGGAACAAGAAAAATAAGGAAAATGCCTTCACAGTGCTAAAACATCACGTAAAAAGATAGGATTGTTAACTTCTCTGAGGCCGCTACTTCTGACATGAACATAAGAAGTACCACTATAATACAGATTTATTAGGCCTAGCACAAGAAGTATGAAGTCTCCTCTACAATATCATTTTATGATCCTTCTCTAGAAGGAAGTGAAGAAATTGAATAGTTGTGCCAGGGTGCCTTCTTTCTAGAATTTAACAGGAATTCATTCATATCCTTCATTGTCAGTAAGACTGCAACCCACAAATTGGGAAATAAATTTAATTATGAAATCAAAACGGGGGGAAAAATACTGAGCACAGATGTGCTATTTAGTTATCCACTTTTCTTGTTATTAATTAACATGCATATTCATGCTGGTAATGTAATGCTGAACAGTTTGCTTGAAAATAACATTCCCTTAAAAATTTTATTTTCTAATGTTGATGCACTTAACTCTCCATTCTACTAGTCAATAAACTGGCTGAGATAAAAAAAAAAAAAACGCTTCCATAGCCTCAGCTATGTAGGCTACTCTGAAAGTAATGTCTCATATCCATTTCCATGGAAGCTGCAACAGATACAAGAGTACAATAATACTATTTTATAGAACAAACTCTTTGCTACATTACACTGTTTTTCAACATGGTCACAGCTTTTAGCTGATTCATGTGGAGGAGCTGGTCATGATTCTTTTCATTTTGTGATGTGACAGTTATACATGGCCTGTCCTTTATGTCACTGCTACCACTACTGAAAAGCACCACCCACTTTTTCACTGTGCTCACGTTCATGGTTTGGCCTCCATAAATGTTACTTGGTCAAAACACACTCTCCTCAGTTCAAACGCAAATGCTGGTGGATAAAGGTATTTGCTAGCAGAATCAGGAAATCTGTCTGATCTGTATTAACTAAGATCTGAAGGATGGTAACTTGCTTTCTGTACGTTACTTGGTGGATATATAAACACGAGCTTGCAGTTGTCTGTTCATTTAGTAAGTCAGCTTCACCTGATGCCAGTTTTGCCAGCTGTTGGCCAGAGTGAAGGTGCAGAGGGATGTGATCCAGCATTTTGCATTCCTTTTACACAGCCTTCAGATGGAGACCATACCTGTGGTTGTTAGGCAGCACCAAATCACTTATAGCAGACACAAGATATTAGAGCATTGTCATCAGCTGTAGATACTCTAAAGGGTGAGGATTTTACAAGCACACAATGTGTGTGTACAGGAAAGACGTGCTCTGCTTACTGAGCCCAATCCCACTGGTAGTGTGATGTTTCATTCCCTGGCAGGACCCGAGCTGTGGTTAGAAGGTATACCTAGGCTTTTTTTATCAATAATAAATAGTCGTAGAAAAAAGGCTGTGCTGAATCAGACCAAGGCCCATATAGCTTCATGCCGTCTCCTTGGCAGTGAGCTGCAGCCATCTAATTGCTGGGACATGGCCAATAAATGTCCATGCTCTTTGTATGAAGCCTTGCTGCCTGAGTATACTGTCTACATCTGGATGCAAGCATATAATTGAACATTACGTTTAAAATTCAAGGAAAGCATTGTCCAGAATTAATACAGTAACTCCTTCATAGCCTTCTTCATAATTTTTAATAAGACTTCAAATTTTGTTCTGTTTTATTACACAGTTTAATGCTGACTGTGTAATAAGCTGTATCTTTCTGGCAAGGAAGAGCTTCATGTTGTACTAAATTTCCATGCATGTGAAAGATGCTGATTACCAAATAACTTCACAGGACACAAATGTCAAAACACTACTCACAAATAAGTATTACCTTTGGTTTTCCAGGATGTTAGAGTCAATTATGACATCCAGAGAGCGCCACTAATTTTGATCTCTGAGAGAATTAAGGGAATTTTTGCTACAGGAAAAGGAAGGATAGCACCATGCACTAAGATGCTGAATACACCACTGTGGACAGCAGTGTTAGTTAAGTATCTTAAATATTTGCACAAATGATTCACGGATAATGTCCTGTTCATCATAGGAAACTGTATTCATTCTTAGCTTTGATCATGAATATTTCTTGACCGAACAGAATAAAGCAAATCTGGAGTAATTATTCTGTACTGTTTATTACCACAGTTTCTGCTGAGTCAAAGCTGTTTTCCATATAATTTTGGTACACAATGGACAAAATATTTTTAAACAATGAAACCACTAGACAGACATACAGCATGTGTTCAACTGAACTAAAATGGATATATTTCAGAAAAAAATAATGAAATCAATGCAATGAATTGACATTGCTTACTGTTAAAGTAGCTGCAAACAAATTTGCCAGTGATTCATTCATGCTCGAGAAAACAAGCTGAGACTGAAAACGAGATAAAAGTTTACTATTTATGAAAACTTCCTAAAAATTAAGTCAAGCACCTCCCTGATTCAGGCACGTTTATCCTCACTTCACCTCTGAATCATTTGTTCAGTCTGCCTCCGTCATCCTGTGTTGAACTGATTCCTTCAGTCACGTAAGACTGGGAGCTGGGGGACAAAAAATGTCTTAGCACAATACTGCAGCCTGCTCCTATTTAGAAACAGTCATAAAAATTCTGGGAGGATGTCAGCCTCCAGCATACAACTAGAAGGATATTTTCCTGAGCTAGAGTTACAAATAGGGATAAAAGCAACAGTGTTTGAAAGGAAAAATTTAATCATTAATTTAATAGTCCAGGGTGAAGATTCAGCAAACAGTATGTATTTTTTGTTCTGCTTGCTCCCAAGTAGTATGTGGATTTGGGATCTCTGTATGCAGCATCAAACACATACCACCTTTGTGTTCACCTGTCACAGCCCTTTAAAAAAAAGAACTGCATCACAGCTCCTAACAGGGAGCTCTTAACAGGACTTTTCTGCTTTACCCCAGGTGGTTCCTATAGCTACTTTGGGCTTAGTTGTGCTTCCTGGAAATCACTCAGGAGTACCTGATTTTTGTTTTTCAGGAGTGCTGAAGTAGTGCCAGAAGGGTCTGTCAGGGCACTGCTGGTTTAACTAGTGAGGCACAGAGATCTACAGGGGGGAAAGGATTATTTCTAAGAGTTTTACTTGAGAAGAAAGCACATAATTCACTGAATATATGGAAGAAAATGTAATTAACACGTGTGTCACGTATAGAGATGAAGCCCAGTGGCCTCATATATGCAAGTGGGAACTCCTCGATATGTGCTTTGTGGTTAACTCTGATTGTGAAGGAAGTATGCTTACAGTGACGTTTGGGGTATCACAGTATGAGAAGGGCATGAAACTATTAGAGAGTGTCCAAAGGAGGGCTGTGAGAGTGGTGAAGGGTCTAGATGGTAAGAAGTGTGAAGATCAGCTGAGGTCCCCATGTTTGCTCAGCACAGAGCAGAGGAGCTGAGGGAAGGCCTGATGGCAGCTGTGCCTCCTCAAAGGAGTAGAAGGGCAGCACTGAGCTCTGCTCTTTGTGACAGTGAGAAAACCTGAAGGAACGGCATTGAGCTGTGTCGGGGAGAGTCCAATGGGCATTTTGCTGTAGAAAGGAGAGTCTCCAATGAGCCAATGTATTTATGACTTCGACCTTCTATCAAAGCCTTAACACAACTCCTGCTGAGTGTCTGCGCCATAACTTACATTCTTTTTTTGTTTAGTGAGTTTAGTCAGGTTACCAAAAAGGTATAATAAATATAGTATTGGTACCCTGTTGAGACATTGCAAGACAAACTATTCAGTACTTATTTTCCCTTACCTGAAATAAAACTGATCTTTTAGAGTAAATGAAGCTGGGATAAGGTATGGGTCTGCTGTTTTTCTTCAATTTTTCACAACCTGGATTTCATCCATTTCACTCTATTCACAGAATCACAGAATTGTGAGGGTTGGAAGAGACCTCTAGAGATCATCTAGGTTCCAGATAAAACTGTTTTGGTTGTACAACAGTTGTGATTTCAGAGGGAATCCCTTAAGAACGTAGCAAAAGCCAGCCACAGAGGATACTGGTAGTTAGTGATCAAGAGAAAGGCATAAGGTTATCTCCCAGCATGGGTGTCTCTCAGACTGTTCAGCAGCTATCCTAAAAGTGGAATAGAAAAAATATACAAAACAATTAAAAAAAAAAAAAAAGGAAATTCTCCAATTCTGTGTTTCTTCCATGAACTGGAAGATGATTATTCCCCTTAGCTTGAAGTTAAATGATTTTGAAAACATTGTTTTCATTTATTTTTCTATTTATTTTGTACTCTACGATTCTAGATAATGGTTCCTCAGGTCAAATCCGCATAGCCTGGACTTTCAATTTCAAATGTAGAGATTTCACTACTTTAAATCCTTTCCAACTGAGAGGCAATAGTTTTTTAAAAGTAAAAATAGCTTTTTCCTTTACATTATTGTTTCCATATTAGCACTTAAGAACTGAAGAAATTTTACATTGGTATCACTTCAGGGACTGAATTGAGGACTGCTGAAGTAAGCACCTTTGAACTACAAGCAATTTATTGTTTTTTTTTTTTATTTTTACTTTTAAAACCTTATCTGATAAATTTCTTTTCATCATGCCATGTGTGAGCATGTGATGATAATGCAAAAACTTCTAGGGCAAAAACTAAGTTGTTGGGATGAGCTCATTTACTCTGTTTGCTATACAAGTGGAAAAAAATCACAAAAAAAAGCAGAATATTAATCAAGAATTTCATACCTGTTGAAATATAATGAAACTTCTTTTCCACTCATAAAAACAAAAGTACAAGATTATGAGTTCTGAAACTCCCATGCAGGGCAAATACTAGGCACTGATTCTCTAATGAAGGATGACTACTGAAGAATGCTAAAGGAAAAATCAGCAAAATATAATTTTACTATTACATTCCACGAAAACCACTCTCATACTGCATAGCAAATTAGAGCACCTCCCCTTTAAGGACAGGCTGAGAGAGGTGGGGCTCTTCAGTTTTTAAAAGAGAAGGTTCCAGGGGGATCCTTGTAGCAGCCTTCCAGTACCTGAAGAGGGCCTACAGGAAAGCTGGGGAGGGCCTTTTTGTAAGGGCAGGTAATGAAAGGATGATGGGGAATGGCTTTAAACTGGAAAAGGGTGGATTTAGAGTAGATATTAGGAAGAAATTCATTACTGTGAGGGTGGTGAGACCCTGGAACAGGTTGTCCAAAGAGGCTGTAAATGCTTCCAGGGAAGGGGCATCTAAGGCCAGGCTGAGTGGAGCTGTGAGTAACCTGATCTAGAAGGAGGTGTCCCTGCCTATCTCAGGAGGTTGGAATAGATGATCTTAAAGATCCCTTCCAACAAAAAACATTCTATGAAATTTCCATCTGGCTGATGGAGTCAGTGCTGCTACACAATCTGATATAAGCAAGATTAAAAGTTTATTATGAAGGCTAAGTGATGGTACTAAGCAGTAGTTAATTTTTTTCCACACGCTGTTTCAGACATGGATAATTTTGGTGTATTATGCCAGAAAAATTCAAAAGTAATAATGCTACTTCTTATCTCCTATATTTACAATCCATCTTTAAGAAGAAGAATGTGCATTCACATTCATGTGCATTTTCTCATTAAAGACACAAAAGCATGGAACAAGGGGAGCCTATGGAGAAATGAAGAAGAAAAAAAAAGATATTTTTTTTTTCCTGAGTCAAATCAGCAAGATTTGTTCAAATGCGTTTATGCCACAACAGAACATAGGTGAGTGTGAACATTTTGGTGCATCATTTGACCTTTTATGATAAAAGGTCAAAAAGGTACAGTTTATTGAATGGCCAGATGACATTGCTTCCAGTAAGTTAGAGCTGTCTTCCGATTCCCTGTGGAGTATCTGGACCAACTTCTAAAACATAGATGGAGTAAATAATGAGAGGAATAGAATGCACTGATAAAATTAAATTGTTTGTACACAAACTGCTGCTTGACAAATAACAAGAATAAATCAGGTTTTATCTGCAAGAAGAGGGATATTTTTAGCATTGCAGAATCAAAATGGATCTAGTAAAGGGTTTGATAGTACTGTAGGAATAACTTGATCTTCCCAGACAACACTGGTATTCTAAATAATTAGAAAAGGTTGAAGTGATGGTTTAGCAAGTTAGCAAAAGAAAACACTTAGCACTGAGTATAAAACCAGCTGCAATATATTTAATTAGGCTCCCAATGAAAATGCAGATATAGAATTGTAGAATGTTTTAGAACAGATAATTTAACTTAGAGAGCCCTTACATTTAAAAGTGGGGAAATTGTTGAGGGAGTTCTGTAATCAAGAAAAATCATTAGATAAGGAAAAAAAAATGCATCATAGATTAGCTTTTAGGCCCAGGCCAAACAGGAGCTTTGCTGAACCCTTCCTCCATGTGTTCTGCATCCAGAATTATTTGTTTCTTCCTTACAATTTAATCCTGAAAGATAGGTAGACTTTTCAAGTGTAGCTATCATAATTTTATGAATGAATATTTACTTTGCAACAGTGAATATCCAGAAGCAATTTCAAAGAGTTTCAGCAGAATCATATCGTTAAATATGTAGTTGCTCTTCTGTGGTGGTTTTCTGGCACACTCCCACCAGTGTGTAGGATAGATATGGAGTGTTACAGGGGAAAGAAGGACTGACTGCTTGGTCTAAGGACTGGGAAGAGACTTTGCCTTGCTATCTGAGGAAAGTTTGATTATTTACCACAGACATTTGAGAGGAAATACAATCCCAGATAACCGAAAATACAATGTGTGATGAGTTCCAAACTCTTGGATGTGGAAAAGGGATATATACATAGCAGGACTTACCAGAACCTACTGAAGATTTTCTCTGTGAAGGAAAAAAACCTGGGTCCAAAGCACATATCTGTAGAGCACTGTGGGTAAAGAAGGCAATATCTCTTGAGTGAGAGAAGTACTATATGCTACCCTTCAATATTTGTTAGTAATGATGCTGTAAATTTGGACTCCGGGTTGCTATGGTTACAAGTAGACTTTTGTACTGACCAGTAACAAAAAAAACTGTCGTCCAGTTATTTGTTGCCTGTGCTTCACATGCTGCTCACTTTTTATAATGATTTATTTCAATTGCTTAGCACTTCTAACAGAAATATTCATCACCTTCTGGGGTTTACTTTCTCATTCTTTCCCACCTCCCACTAATAATTCAGGACACTGAAGAACTGGAACCAGCAGTACAGTTTTGTTTGTTTGTTTTTGTTTTTTTAGTGTTTGACTAGATGCTAACAGGTTAACTTTGAATAAAACCTAGGATGTACTAAGGTAGAGTTTCAGCCATGGTAAAGTCGGTTTGGAATATTTTCATGACTTTTTTCCCTTTTATCTCAAAATAAATGCATTTTTAAGTAATCACTAGCTAATTAAACGCTTCCTCTGCTTTTTCAGAACAGCACGTAAGCCACAGTGCCAACTACGGAGAACGTAAACAAGACTGGAAACTGAAACTTACTCAACTATTTCCAGTTCCCAAAATTAAAACCATGGAAAAGCATAAAGTAGAAGTAAATATAACTTTGGTTATTCCAGTATCTATTGTAATGAGTTACCATATATACTACTATCAGTGAAAGAGTACTGCTTGGTCCACATCATTTGAAACACACAGGAAGGATATCAGATCTTTCCACTGTGACAGGTGGCTTTTGGGCCCTTTTGCTTTCTGTACTAAGTATTTTCCCTAAACTGGGGGAATTCTGGTGCTGTAGTGCCCTCTGTGCACTGCTATAGTTTGAGGGTGTCAAGGATAACCCAACATTCAGGATCCAAAATTTTTGTGAGACCTTTGTTGCACTGACTACAGTAGAATGATTACAGTTAAGGAAATCACCAAGATGACTTCAAGTGAACCTTGAGCTGTGAACACCTCCAGTGACCTGACCCAGCTGTGTGCCTTCCCCAGGAGAGGAAGGACTAGGTTGAAGCACTTCTTTGATGTTTCTCCAGAAACAATTCAATATCGTCTAACAAATGGCTCTGTCACTGAAGGAGATATAGGGAGGGTTATTTAGAGTTCTTAACATATTGCTGTCCTATGTATCTTCACTCCCCACTCAGCAGACAATCTGCTCTCCTTGACTGCTTCTCAGTTTCGAAGGTAGAACATCTGTCCATAGGGGAGCAAAGTATTTTTGAAGTTAATCTGTATTTGCACAAGCTCTGTGGAAGCTGTGCATCAAAGCTTATTAGATTTTTGAATTGCTGGGCTGCCCCATGGTTTTTATTTTTCTTTAATATTAAGCAGTGTAGCAAGTAATTTTTTAATAGACAGCAGTCCAGTCTGTATCATTACTGCTTTATGACAGGAGCAGTTCTCAATCTCAGTAATCTGGTGGTGTCCCTCCACACTTTCTAAATGCTTAGTTGAACAAAATACTTAGACAACTCTTTGTTTCAACTTTCTCTCTCTCCTCCTTCTGGGCACAACTTCCACTGCAGATAATCCTCTTTGCTGTTTGTGCTAGTGAGGATGAGCCCAGCTATCACCTGATAGGAGGTGATCAAAGAAGGACAACATTTCCCCATAGGCTCCTGGCAAAAGTTCAGTGTGAATCAGCAGTGATCTTTGATGGGAAATACGAGGAGCACTGTTCATTGTGGCATTCAGTGCACATGCTGTTGCCTATGGTTGAACAGTTGGTTTAAGCCAGATGAAGAAAGGAATTTTGATTCAGTCTTTTGAGGAATAACAAGCAATCACTATGGGAACAAACATAAAGCAAAGCCTTTCCAGTCATACATGAAACCACATGATCAATGGGAACGTTTTTCTTTTAGCTTGCATTTTTTTAGTATCAGTCTTCGTCAACTACTACTTGGTATCTTTTGCACAGATCTTGGTTGATGTGAACTATTCTGGATTGCTTTGTCATTTTCTTAAGACTGTAATTCCCTGTCGTATAGTCTCACCTTCCCTGCCAATTCCATTTCCATTGATATCTTAATGTCACAACATCTGCAAGGATTCATGTCTATTTTGGAAGTTTTCCATCATAATCGCTATTGTTCCTCTAAACTGCAAACAAAACGATCATTGTTAGCCCAGAGGAGAAGTGGCCTTAGTATTTTCAACACTAGTTTAGAAGGTATGTGAATAGATAATACCAATAGAAGGTATTATCAGGGAGTCCGCAGGACTCCTATGAAAGCTCATCTAGGTATTAAATATATTATTTTTGTAGGGGACAATATCAGTATTGTTGCCTGCCCTGTCCAAGAAGTGAATTTCATGCTTGGAGCAGTGCACAACAGACAAAAATCCTAACTGTGTGACACCCTGTTTAAGAAAAAAAAATCTCCTCCTTTTCACATGGTTTTCTGTGGTGGCTTCAAAAAAGTAACTAAGCTTTTCAGAGGTGACCAGTGATATTCTGTCTCTTGTACTGGGCATCTGTTGCTTCAAATACTGTCAATGAACTGATTTTTTTTTTTCTTTTTTTGAGGATGGAACTTTCAACTTTCTGAAAAGAGTTGTTCAGATAGTCTTAAAAATCATGACCAGAACGAGTTGGATTGATCAAGAAGGTAGCTCGCTCGTGAAGGTGTGTATTTCTATTTTTTTCAACTCTGTTCTTGAAGAACAAAGAACATAAAAAGAATTACAAGTTATTTATATTTACAAGTGTTATGGGATTCAGGAGGCATCACATGCTTTTGTACAGACACCCACAACATGCCATTCTTAGTCCAGTTCCTTCTCATGGTGTAGGGATTATTGAGATATTTCTGCTGGTCTTTTTAGAATACAAACAGGAGAGTAAGCTATCACTGGGAAACGGAATTGTGAAGATACCACCACAGTTCTCCAGCACATGGTATATGAAAAACTGTTTTCATTCATTCTCAATGATTGTGTAAAGTGCCTTGTATTTAATACCAGTATACAAAATTATAACAGGATACATGTATAATTGCCAGGGAGTATCTTACATGTTTGCAAGTTCACATTCCATTCAACTTTGTGATTACATTAATCAGAACCATGTAAAGATTTTCCTTCCTGAAGAAAATGATTTTTAGTGAGATGCTGTCACTGTATTTCACATGAATTAACACTATTATAGCTAAATGATTAACTCATGTCATTGGTGTGCTGGTTGTTCAGGCTGGCTGACCTTTAAAATAATAACTAGAATTAAAACCTTAGAAATACAGCTTAGATTAAAACTAGGAAATGAGTTGAAGTAATTTGTATGTATGGCAGGAGATGGCATCTATGTTACTGCTACAGAATTCCCAAAATGTTTCCGAAAAATGTGAGTATTCTTTCTGAATCATTTCCCTGAATATTTTTTCCTGTTTTAGTGCTAATCAGCACACCTTTCAGAATGCAAAGGACAACAGGGAGCAAAGGTATAAGGATGAGAACAACAGAAAATAAAGTAACATAGACTGCCATGATACTGTAGTTTTAGCCAGGCAGAAAAACAACTGACTTAAGATGAATTTGAAGTGCTATTTTGTTTGGAAAATCAAGTTGCTGTATAGATGAAGCAAAAAAAAAAAAAAAAAAGCAAACAGTTCATGTGAAGAGTGCTGAAAAACTATCAGAAATAGCGAATTAGTGAAATGAACCGAAGTATATATCCCAAGTTTTGTACAACTTGAAGACTTGCCCTAACTTTTCATCTTGTATGAATATGAAGTATTAAATGAAAAGAAAAAAAAGAGGATGTTACTACAGTGATTTGCTATTCATCATGAATAATAAACACAATAATTTACCATTCAGATATCTCAGGTTTGCAAATTAATTCCTATGGTGAGTCAGAAGGCAGTGACCAAATGAAATTTATTATGTGAACTGATGCAAGAGTGTGGTAAATCCCTCACGTTGCTCATAAATCACTTGGCTTATTGCTGTACCTATTTCCCTGAACTTTTATTCTTTCAAAACATTTGATCCTTCTCAGTCTCTCCATGGCTATTTCAGAAAAAATGGCACCTAAAACTTCGGTGTTTCTTCATCTACATCTGTGTGTCTGGGAGCCAAAAGAGTTCAACACCTCCTTTATTCATCACTCAGATATGTGTTTTCAAGTTTAGACAACCACAAATCATAGAAAATGCGAAATCGCAATTAAAAAAACAAAATACCTTTTCTGTGCACAGTCAGCACCATTTATACATTAAAAAAAAATAAAAAATACATTATCAGTGACTACAGAACAGCCCAAAGTTATGAAATAGAGCCCTGCCAGGCTTAGTCTTACCCAACTTATTTTGCTGTGACTGATCATTTGTGAGCAAGAGACTTGATGCTTCAAACAGGACAGACTTGCAATATGGATACAGAGCAGTATTTCTAGGCTTAAATAATGGGAGAAAACATTCATCCTGGATTCAGTCTGCCAAACCTGGATATGTACAATCTAAAATATATATTTAATGGCAAAGTAGCTATGTGAGACCAGTCTTTTCAATGTAGATGTACATTTTTAACATATCAAAGAGAAAGTGAATGGGGTAGCTAAAAAAATAAATATGTACTAGTCTCTGGATTTGGGGTTTGCTACTTTGCAGAGATTTATCTTAGAATAAATGACAAAGGAGGTGTTTTCCTTCAGTTATTACCTTTTCCACATACATAAGTTGTAATTATTAATGTTTTTTTAATAGTAATGATTTTGGAAACCTTTTTTCTTTTTTTTTTCTTTTCACAAGCATTTCCATGGGAGGAAAAAAACTGTATTCATTTCTCCCTTTGATTTTGAAATCAGATGCCAAAATGTAACTTTCTCTTTTCTGTCTCTTTTCTTTACTTGTCCTCTCCTGACTTCTTCCAACAAAGGGAGCAGAAAAGAAATTCATCAGAAAAGAAGGAGGCATAAAAGAATAAAAAGTGGGGAAAAAATTCTACTAGCTATCCCAGCCTGTAAAATAGAATCATTAGAAATCAAATGTTTGTTTGTTCTGGTTCTTGGTGAAAAGGTGGACAATTCTAATTATTTCCTTTCTCTCCTTTTCCTGATGAAGGGAGTACAATGAAACATTGTTTTTGCATTGTAACAGGATGTTGTGAAACTAAAGGATATGTCTTGGAGCTCGTGATACAATATATCTTATATATATCTTATAGCTTATATAGTCTGACTCAATCACACTTGCGTGCTCTGACTTAAGATATCCTGAATTGTATCAGAAACATTTTTTCCTGTTTTTCCTAACTCTTCTCCCCCATCTCCATTATAAATCTCTGAATAGTCATTACAAACAGAGCCACCTTAATTAAAAGAAATAATAATTGATCACAGTAGGCTGTCCATGTGGTCTTCAATATTCCCCCATGGTCAATGCACCCATGGTCATTGCAGCCAGTGTAATTCTCAGTGATTTCAACAAGCCTTCTTTCAGCACCTCTTGCTTTACTAACTGCCTCTGCATTTGTATGCTTTGTGATAAAAATGATGTTTTAATGATAATGTGAAAGAAACGAGCTATAAAATCCTGCAGAAGCAGTCTGCCAATTTTAGAGCTCTCTTCATTGCTACATTAGTTAGATGTTCAACCTATAGATATGTACTTGCTGATAGTGCAGCTGCCCCCACCCTGTGCCCTCATGGCAGCAGCTCTTCCTGCCTAGCAGCCTGGCCCTCAGCATTAACCAAACCTCCATCTGGGCTGAAAACAGGGCACAGGGCACAGAGCTCAAGCAGCAGCTCAAGTCATGGCCAGTAAGGATATGCATTTTGATACACTGGCTAAATGCAGTTCTGTGAACAGCAAAAAAGGAGCAGCTCTACTTTCCAATTTGGTACAGGAATTTGAGAATAGGTTCCAAGATTGATGAAAAAATCATCAATTTCTTTTGGTTTATTTATTACTTTATTTTCTGTTGACATAAATGTATCACTTGAATTTTCAAATGGAGTGTATAGAGTTGCAATCGAACATGTGACCATGTCTCTCTATGAGACTTCCACAAGCCCTCTCTTACCAGAAAGAAATGCCTCTCATTTCACAGCCGCACCTCATTCAAGTCACCACTTTTGGGCATTACATGCATTTGTGAACAGCTGTTTTCAAGGATGAAGCATGGGAAGAGTAAAATTACACCAAAAAGAAATACCTTGAGAGCTGACTGAATTGCAGTCACTACATCTAGCCAGAGTGATGCACATAAACAAGGTCCCATTGTTCACAGGTTTTGTGGTCTAGTTGCTCTTTCTTTATATCTTTAATAAATATGAATAAAACAAACAAAAAAAAAGTTCTGTTACTTCATGTACTTTACTTATATTGCATATTATATGAGGGCTGCTCTGGAACTAATGTCTCCTATGTTATTTTGTTGGCTCATAATGTCAGAGGTGGATGCTGGTGGTATGACAACAGAGGCTAAACCTTTCTGCTGATATTCCATTACATGTGCTTGCTGTGTGACAGATGGAAGCAGAGAGGCACTCTGACAGAATGGGATCTGACATGGAAGTGTCTGGCATGAAGGCTCTTGTTCAACACTGGTGAAAATGTATAACTAATGGCAGTGACTATGTTGAAAAAATACTGTTTTGTAGCTGAGAATTTGCTAAACAGCATTATTGTGCTCTTTGTAATTGTTATCATTTCCAAAGAAATAAGTTGGAGCAAGCTTTTGGAGCTTACTTTTGAAGCAAGCAAGATATATGCAGCCCAAGACAATTCCTCTCAGTTCATTGCAGCTCCGGCAAGGCAAAAGGTTGGACATCCACCTTTATTTCTAAACTGAAAGCTTACGTAAGAAGTTAGGAGTTGTCTTCACTAAATGCTAGTAAGCCAAGAAAATACCTTCTGTTTTTGTCGAAGTCTGTATCAAAACAGGAATCCCAAAAGCCAAAGTAAATAAATCCAACTTCTGGTTTTTTTTGTTTGCTTGTTTGTTTTTTGCTTTTAATAGTATTGTGATACACTTGGGAATTTATTTAGTTAATTCTCAAAGAATTCAATTCCAAAATCTTTATTAAAAAAATACATCTGATTAATTAGTTATGTAACTTCTTCATTATATCCCCGTGTACCAGAACAACATGAAAGGAACTGAAGCAAGGAGCACAAGGAGTAATAAGAAGAGCTGGGACTGTGATACACTTTTTAATAATTTGGCAGATCTTTTTGCTTGGCAATGACAATCACAGGAACAGATATCATCCAGATATTATCCCGACAGCTGCAGCAGTATGGAGTGATATTTTATGAAGGTACATATGATATGAGCTAAATCATAGCAATGCAACCAGTATTCTTTTAATCTGCACATCTGGGGAGAAGGAAATACTTAAATTCTTCTTTGTCAGTTTTGCCAGATATTTACTGCTTCCAGGAAGAAATTCCTCCCCAAAATGCCACAACTAACATTAGCCACCATTTGTGTTCATGTCTGCCTTCAGTAGGGTTTCTTGTATGGTCCTCCATTATTTTATGTGTGTTTACTTCCTTATTTGTTTTTGTTGCTGGTGGGAGTTTCTTGTTTGTTTGTTTGTTTTGTTACTTGTTTTTAGTTTGCTTGTTTGCTTGTTTTTTACCTGGAGAGAATTAAATAATCTAGCTATAAGTAACACAGACGAAAGGCAACCATGTGATCCTGGACCATGGGCAAATCATTCCCATCTCTTTTCTCCACAGTAACACTGTTGTGCTCCTCTGAGTAATAATTTTTTCTTAAGTTAGAATGACTTTTTCATGTGTCATTTCTCTGGAAGAGGGGCAGTAGTCTTGCTGTATCAGGACTTAAACTATGAAAACAATTAATGGATTGATAAACACATGTATGTGTGTGCACATATATTTTAATGTCATTACCTTGAGTAAGTCCCAGATCTAGAAATCCCATGGGAATTATATCTGCTGGGCTCTCTGGATTATTCAGGTAGTGGTCAATCTTGGACTGAAAGGGGAACATTTTACAAGGAAGTGCCCCCATGAAGGTGATATTTAACAAATACCAGAAAGCATTTAGGAAATGGAAAAAAGATAACTCTGCAGTAGAGGCAGAAGTAGAAAATTGGTTGAATGGTCACAGTCAGAAAGATGAGGTCAACATTTCTATGTCCAGGTGGAGGCTGGTGATGAGTAGTGTTCCCCAGCGGTCAGTATTGGGGTCCATCCTGCTTAATATCTTTATTGGTGATTTGAATGATGAAATTGAGTGCATCCTCAGTAAGACTGCAGACAGCACCAAGCTGCAGAAAGTGTCAATCTGCCTGAGGGTGGGAAAGCCCTACAGCAGAATCTGGACAAATTGAATTAATGGGCTGAGGCCAATGGGATGAAGTTCGAGGAGACAAGTGTCAAGTCCTGCACTTTGATCACAACGACTCCATACTACAGGCCTGGGGCTCAGTGGCTGGAAGATTATGCAGAGGAAAAGCATCTGGGGGTGTTGGATGATGTTGAGCTGAGCATGAGCCAAAAGTATGTCAAGGTGGCCAAGAAGACCAATGGCATTCTGGCTTGTATTAGAAATAATTTGGCTAGCAGGATTAGAGAACTGATTGTCCTTCAGAACTCAGCAATGCTGAGGTTGCACCTTGACTACTGCATTCAGTTTTGGGACCCTCACTACAAGAGAGACATTGAGGCCCTAAAGTCTGTCCAGAGAAGGACAAAAAAGCTGATGAAAAACTTGGAACATAAGTCTTATGGGGAGCAGCTGAGGGAGCTGGGATTGTTTAGGCTGGAGAAAAAGAGGCTCCAGGGAAATCTTATCACACTCTACAACAGTTATAATTTAAAAAAAAATAGCCCAAAATAAATTACTGAATTTCAAATGGAAACTTTCCCTTTCCAAGAGAGGAACACATCATGACGTGGTGTAGAGTTTAAAAAAAATAGCCTTTAAGAAAACATTTTCTGTATTCTTTCTTCTGGATCAAAGCTTCATGCCAGTTTTTTCCTAACTTCACTGAATTACAAAATTATTGTAGATCTGCCTCTTTTTTTTTTTTTTTGTAAGATGACAATTCATTAAAATGTTTGGCCCAGATATAGTTCTCATTTAATTTCCCAGAGACAGAAAAGAAACATAAATGTACATAGGTCATAGTCTAATCAGTTTTATAAAATAACCTTTCCATGTAACGTCCTTGTTCCCACTGAGGTTTCCTCAGATAACAATGACTCAATAGGGAGCAAATGTGACTGTCTGTACCTGGGATTTTGTACAGAGTGAACAAGCATAAAGAAAGGAAACTTGCTGTAGTTTTTATGCAGAGTTTTAAAAATATTCAGTCAGAAACACTGTAGTTTAGTTTGTAATTACAGATGCTCCCGAAGTCTAATACCAACTGTCCATACTCTCACTCAGTAAAAAAGAGCATTGAAAAATGCTCTTTTTGCAAAATGCTCTCTCTGCAAAATGAGCATGTTCGATAGATTGTAATAAACTGCAGGGTTTTCATCTTATTCTAAATAAAGCCAGAGGATGTAGTTAGTTTTTTTCATTCAAGCCAGATCATTACACTGTTTATGGAATACAGAAGTTACTTAACATTCTTGCTAGAAATCTGAAGGTGGTCTCCCACTCAGAATTTTCACATGACATTACAATTTTTATTGAATCTCCCAGGCCCTTTTCTACAAGTTTGCTTTCATTCTCAAAGAAAAATAGCTCTTTCTAGCAAGAGTTATTCTTCACATTTCTGATAAATTGCAAAATGATTTGGCAATTACTCAGAATTAAAGATAGACCTGTCAAACAGATCACTTAGAAGCTGATCAAGAGCAAGTTAAAGTGTCAGGATGTAAAATAGAATTAATTAAAACCAGGAAGTGGCTGTACATTTTTTTTTTCCATGAATAATTGTGACTCTGACTTGGCAATGGCACACAGGCAGAAAAAAGCCACAGTACAAGTGGCTTGTATCTCTCATTTTCAATCTATGCTCCATAATTTAGAGGGCTCAGGGTACTTTAAAAATAAACAGCTTTATACATCAAGTGTCAGTATTCACATTGTGCATCTCCCACCATGTATCCTAGCTTACCCTTTTAATCTGAGGTCATTCAGCAGGACTCCTAAACATGTCAAAATCAGGAATTTTACAATCTAATACAATTTAATACAACCTTTGCAGGCAGCAGAAAGGAAAACAGTTCTCCTTCAGCTTTGTGCAGGTTTTGGCACCTGATTTTAAGTTGGTCTGGAACACCTTGCAGTCCTGGGTTGGGATATGAAATCTGCCACCTTGGTATAGTGTTGTTATTAGCATTCTTGGAAGCTGAGTATCAACAGGGTACAGGAATGTAATTATTCTTTCAAAGCCAAAGGTGGACCGCATGGAGACCCTTATGCTTATACAGTTTTCAGCTGTACACATTAGCTGGATAAATAGAACTAACGGAGTTGTCAGTCTGCTACCTTTTGCTGGATCTGTTTTCAGAAAAAAATATTTTCTTAAACAGTCACATATTTAAGGGAATAAATGCATGTGCATGTTTATGTATGTTATAATGCTTTCACTGATTAAATATTAAGGCTTTCGTTTGTAGTATTTGTGGGTGCAGATGTAAAGATTCTGATTTTAGAATTAACTTGATCTAAGTCACATTTATAATAATTTTGTTTATAATTTTGTGTGTACTTCACTGCCATAGGGATTTTAAAAAAAGGAAGGAAGAAAACAAGGACATTAAGATTGAGACACCACTGTTAACCCCTGTGTCATCTACTTTCAGAATTTTGGTTACTGAAGCAAAAGGTTAGCTCATATTTCAAGATCACTGCTCCACTGTAATTAAGCTCAAAGACAGTTTTGCTAGGCTTATTTCCAGTAAAGGCTCCTCAGACCTTTTTTTTTTTTTATTATTAACAGTAAGCACTTTCAGCCACAGCAAGTGCAAAAGGTTTTCTCAGGGTGTCATGCTAGCATGACAGCCTCACCACTCCTGTCAAGAGAAAAGAGTTTTCATAGGACAAGCCTAATTTTGTAAATATAACTCAGTTGATCCTTCAGAACCTACATATGATTTTAAAGGAGCAAAAATGTGCAGTACAGTGCCTTTGTACAACTCAAGATTCCTCTCTGCAACTCTCAGTTCAGTTCATACCAATGAAACATAAAATGAAAACAGGATTTGTTATTCATTTTCATGGGGAGGATATTCCTCACTTGTAAGCCAGATATAATTTTATATTAAAACTCTATCAATTAATAGAAGAAAAACCAACCAAACAAAACATTTTATTTGGATAAAATCTTCATACTGACTAAAAAATTATGGATGATCATTGATTTATTTCTCCAAATATCTGCTGGAGCAATGTTTCGAACAATAACATCAGTATTTATTTGTACAAATACTGGTGCCTAACTCTATCTGATTTTCTTTGGATAAGCTCAGGGAGCAGAAAACTCATGCAATTTAGGTGACAAACTCACCTAATTAAGATTGAAGTGTCTCATTCCGACAGCTGCAGCAGAGAGCTGTTGAGTAGTCCAAAGCCTGAAATCAGTCCTTGATGTATTCACTTAAAAATTTCATGTTTTAATGAATATTACCAATTAATACTGAAACTGGAGAAGAATAACAGTAGTTTGAAACTTGGTTTCATAACGTATCTACTGCGCAGAAAAGGAAAAGCTGTTGAAGTTCTGAAAGTTTCCTTCATGTCAACTTTCTCCTGCCATAGTACTTTCTATTCAGATTTATAATGTAATATGTTTCTCTGTGGCAGACTATGACTTTGTAAGTCAGTTCTTCGTTCTTCTAATAGCACTGATATTTGATTTATATTATTTGTCTAGCATAAGTAAATGTGGCAGAAGGCAATTAAAATAAAGTTCTCTAAGTTTACAAGGGTTTCAAGCCTGGAGCATGCTTAATTAAAGTCAATCATGGGAAAAAAGCACTTAGCCCTGCAGCCCTCCACATTTGTCAGACATCTGAATCATGGGAAAGGTTAATTAGAATCAAACGAGGAAAAAGTAAACACTAAAAGTGCTTTCTGGGGTTCATTGAATTAAATTAAGTCAAAATATGTAATATTCATCTTTGTAACAATGACCCACACACATCTCTTTCTCCTTTCATACAATTGTAAATCTTCTCAATTTACTGATTTTGCATACTTGGAAAGCCCAACTCCTCATTATACCAGGCCTCCACAGCTCTATTTTGATGGTGAAAAGGGAAGTAAATGAACATTTTAGTCCTCTTTAAATTGACAGAAGAGAACAAAGACACATTTGCATAAATACTTCAAAAGGAGTTCCTTTCTCTGTCTCTTTGTCCTCCACAAGCTGAAGAAGAAATAAACTTTAGAAGTCACATAATTATAGCTTAAATGTTCGCAATGGAAGTAAAACCAGGCCTTGGTTCAACAAAAGAATAAAAAACAAAGAACGAACAAACAAGAAACCAACACAAGGCATGTTGATTTTGCCAAACAAATTTGAAACTGGCGAAAGATTCCTCACAGCGGTTATGCTCTCCTGACTGTGCAACAAGTCCTCAGTACTGAAAGACCTTCTCTTGAGTGCCTGTACCCTTGCAAGGAGACTAGTTGGTATGCTCAAAGCCTTGGGGTGAGCCAACATGTAGATTTTATCAGCACCTAAAAGACAGACAGGGAAACAGAAAGATTGCACCAAATTGCTTGGGGGCGAGTTCGTTTGAAGTTTATTTGTAAGAAAGTGATTTTCTGAGTTTTTCTCCCTGTAGAATAGAGAGGAAAGCATATGCCATGCAAGAAGGAGCAAAGAGAGGAACGCTACAGGGTATATACTAGCCAGATAAGCAGAGATTTTCAAACCCACGTGAGAAATGGAGTCTCATTTCCCTTGTTCTTGGGAGCATAAAAGTGTGTGGAATTGAGAGCACAAAAGAAAAAATTATATTTTTGTTTCGACGGGGGCTGTTAGAGAGGGAGATTTCCCCTCTGTATGTCTTCAAGAAGATAAAAATAAGAAGGTGCACGCATTTCCAGGCCTCTCTGAAGCATGTACATTTTGAAGGTTTGTAACCCCCTTCTTTGTCCTCTTGTAATTAATATCTCACCACAGCATTTTGTCACAGTTAGCTCTTTGTCTCCTTTGCAGAAATTAAATTCTTACTGAAGCAGAAACCTTTCAAAATAATTCTACCTACCAGTTATATCAGCTTATGCTGCAGTGATGTGCAAACAAGCAGAATACATAGAATGCAGCTGGAATATAATTTGCTATAGAGCTAATAGCTTTCATTTGTATTTGTTAAAATAAACTTTTTCTGAAACATTAACTAGTCTGTTTTCTAGTTTCCTTTTTATTTCTTAATATTCTCTCATCTTGTTCTTCATCTGCAGTGTTCACAGTGATGATAAATCCATCAGAATATCTTCATAAAAAACAGAAAAGTCTTTGTCTCATACAAAGCCAAATATGACTACCTTATACAGAATTTGGCAGACCCACAGATAGAAATACTGCAAATATGTCCAGACAAAAGCAAAAGAAGGAGACTGGACTTCATCAAGCAGGACAATTCAGCCTTCTCCATCAGCCACAGGTAGAAGGAGAGGTTTGTCTCCTGTGCCACAGAGCTGTTATCTGTATAGAGCAATACAGGGTCCTGTAGATTTCACCCCTCAGATTACAATGCCAAAAAGGTCCAGTGACAACTGCTCTGGGGTGACACCCTCCACAGTATGCGTGGAACTAGAGTGCACTATCAAGAAAGATATTTAACCGTGACTACAGTATTACTGCTGATGGAGAACTTAACGCAACACCATCTACTTTGTTGTAACGCTTAAATGTTGTCATTCTTTGTAAATGTCCAGTCTAACTTCTCCTAATTTTAAAGCTTTATGATCCTCATTCTACCTTCATGGGGTAGACTGGCAATAGCTGCTAAAAACTTTCTCATTCCAGTGTGGGGAGATTCAGCCTTCCATTGCATCATCACTTTTGGGTTACTACTTCCAGTTATGCTATCCACAGCTTGAAAGGTTTAGACATATAGTGAGATTAAAAGGAGAAACCAAAAATGAAATCACAGAATTTTGAAGTCAGACTTGTTGCCTACAAAGGCGAAAACAATCACAGTGTTGATGAAGTAGCCTGCTTTCTTCCTAGCTTCATGACAGTCTTTCTGTATAGCTGTTCTTCTTAATTGTCAGCATATTCGAATGTAATCCCATTTTTTATGAACTAAGAATTCTAATCCTATTTCTATATCTTGATCTAAGTTCTTTTCATTACCTGTATTCAGAATACCATCTATTATCTCAGTACTCTCATAATGCTTATACTTCAGCCTGATTAGGTTAATCAGAGCTTAAGGGTTTGAATTATCTACTTACAGGGGGTCAGAAAGGAATTTCCAGTTGCTTTTGTTTATTTATTTTCTCTTCTCTTTCTGAAGCATTATCTTGTTCTAGCTTGCAACATCTTGTCCGAAATATAGAGCATTTACACCAATACTCTGAAAGAAATCTGTGTCGTTGTGTCTGCTTACGTACTTGAATATAATCAGTTGGACAACACTGTCTCCTTTTTGTGATAACAGAGAATGAGGTTCTTTTTGTTATATTTCTTGTCCTTTTGGTGCACCAGAAGATATGGCTTATCTATTGGAATTATCTGTGTTTACCTGATTTGATCACTTCCACAGTTGTAGAGGCATTGGTCACAAATTGAACTCTTCCACCCACTCTCTGTTGCTCACATCTTTTGAAAACTGAAATAACTAGCTTAACAAGGTAAAGTCTTTGGACTTCATTTATGGAAGAAGAACAAGCTTTTCATATCTTTTGGTTACATAAGTCAAACAGCATGAGTTAATTGCTCTCTCACTGTCCTCAAATTCAGTGTATACCTCTACCTTTCTTCCTGCAAAATAAACTCATTCTTGCAAATTAAACAACTCATCTCACACTGATCTCTATAAAGCATGGATTCAGCCCTCAAAAAAAGATGCACAAAATTCACATAAAAGCTTCTTAATGCCTTCTTCAATTGCTGACACAGAACTGGGGACAGTATTCATATAGTGTTTTCACCGCTGCAAGTAGCTGTAAGTTAATGTCTTTTCTGGTAGTTTTCAGTCTGAAGGCTATTAAAAAAAAACACCTCCATTAAACTTTTTCTGACCGGTAGATGCCATGAGAGGAAAAGTTTATATAACTTTCAGCAGGGGGAAAAGTATAGTTCATTATCTACTAAGTCAGTGCTCAAAGAGATATGGTGTGGAGAAATGCTAAACTTGAAGGAAAAGAGCAGGAAGAAAATGAGAGAATAGACCTACCTGTCAGAAACACTCTTACCAACCACAAACCAGAGAACATCAGTGTGTTTAATAGAGAGAGAAATAGAGAGAGGCAAATACAACTTGCTGTTAATACATTAATAACAAAGGCAGTTGGCCTGGCAAGAAACATGTCATAGGAAAGATGCCAAAAAGGGTCAAAAAATCAAGTATTTTTGGGGAAAAGGTATCAATTTGTGGAGTTAAAGCAGAATGCTAAATGTAAAATGCAGCATATTAGACTAAAGGTGGTGCAGGGTGTAACAGTACGATGGAAAGATTTTCTGTGGATTCACACTGGTTCAGAATTGGAAAGACTGAGAAAACAGTTCAAATGAAGTTCAAATGAAAGGATGCCTTTTTGTATTTTTATAATAACGATAGTCTTTAGACTGTAATAAAAATAATCAGAAAATGAATATTATAGCAATTCTGGACAGTCCTAAAAGTAAACTGAATGAAGGAAATGGGATGGTGTAACATGGTAATTCAATTGAGTGAAAGTTGTTTTCCCAAGAGTCTGTAAAATTTGATGTCATTTCCTTCAAGGCAGCCTAATTCCTGTAGCATCTCTGAAATTCTGCAATAAAATTACTTCCAGTCTGTCTGAAGAAATGTAATTCTGTGCTTTGGGACATTTTCATTCCTGTGAGTAATGCTTCCAGAAAATGCTAGTTTCAGAAAGAATACAACACCCTTTTATGACACTTTAGTTCTCCAGCAGTGAGTGTTTACAGTGACCTAACTCTGGTGGATAATTTCACCCTCTGAAAAAGCCTGCTGAGCTGGAAATACATTCCAAACATTTCAACTGTTTACAATATTGCACCACAATAAAAAACAAAAACAAAAACAAACAAACAAACAAATGCATTTGCAGAGTAATGAAATAACAAGGGAAAGCATTTATCTGCCAGCATGCAGCAGAGAATGAGGATGTCCACAAGGCACAAGGAGTTCAAGATCTCCTGAGCTAAGCCCATACCTGTGACATTCACTTGTTTGTGAAGCTTTGGCAAGACAAATCATTCTCCATTTCTCTCCTTCATCTACTAGAGACAAATCACATCAGGGAATAATTATACATTTAAGTACTGCCATGGCAGACTGTTTGAAGTTTAAGATATGGCATTTATTTCCTCCACCCCTGCCCCCTGTATCTCTTTCACTGCCATCATGTAGTAGGGTGAAGTGAGCACCGTACTTGCTGTGTTGTCATGACAGGTAGAATGTAGGAGGGACAGACAGGACAATTTGCACTGAGTCTGCATATCTGTGTAATGTCAGGTACTGAAATCAGTAGGGAGCTTGTTCCATGGTTGTAAACACAGCCCTTGAACCTCTTCTTTCAGTTCTTACTCATGAGAGTGAAATGTGACCATGCTTTGAAGCAGTTCAGATCACAGTGTCATTCCACCACTGAATAAACTTATCAGAACTACCTGCCTGTGCCTCTGAGCTCCAGACCCAGCACTGCATTTACTGTGTGTCTTGATAAATCCCTTTGCCTTTGGAATACAAAATACAGGTCCAGAACTACTGGGAAAAGAAATGAAGGTCTCAGCAACCTAATTTTACTTATGCTAGGGATATTCTGTAGACAGAGAGCACGAACATTGAACTTGGTAAGATCTTTTCAAACTAACAATATTTAACTAATGCAGTCTTTCTCCATGAAATTTGTTGCTCAGAGAGATGGTGGATGCCCCATCCCTGGAGACACTCAAGATGAGGCTGGATGGGGCTCTGAGCAACCTGATCTGCTGCAGGTGTTCCTGTTCATTGCAGGGCAGTTGGACTAGTTGTCCTTTAAAGGCCTGTTCCAACTCAAATGATTCTATAATTTTAGAATTTACAAAACACAAAATGTTTTTTCTATCTTTTTCCTTTTTTTTCTCTTCTACAAAAAATGTAGTATTGTGGCAGATAGAAAGACTTTCCCTTTCTATCCATTTTTCCTTTCCAATTATTCCTAAAGACAAAGTCTTTCCATTTTGATTCCCAGCACTAATAAATATGAGAAAGCATTTAAAATGATTTAACTGTCAAGTAACTATTAACCACTGAGTCTTTTCTAACCACTGCAAAATGTACCACAATAGCAGCTTTCAAAGATTAAATATGAGAACACTATTGTTTGAATGTACATTGGTATAAATGCACCATCAATTACATAAAATGTTAGCTGAAAAACTAACGTCTTATCTTTGTGGTTAATTATATATAAACAAAAGTAACAAGTAACTGTTCATTATAGCTCAGAAGGGATTCTGATGCAATACAAATTCTAAAAGCAAAGCCTCAGAAGTTTATTTTCAGTCATATTGATGTAGAAACTCAGTACAATTAGTAAAGTAGAACAGGATCAGAAAATACAATCATCTGCTGTCTTTGGTGTGCTTTTTAACATTTTTTTTAACTCTAAATTAACACTCATATTAGATAAATAATGGAATACCAATCCAAAGAGATTGTAGTGTAACACCAGCTCTTAAAAAGAAAACTACAGAGCATCTTGTGGAGGTATGATAAATAAGATGGCTCTGCGACTTCCTTCCTCCAGCTTTCATCTGCTTAATTACATTAAATCATAAGTGTACCAGTCACAACAGTCACCTTCAGCTGTTCTGCAGCAGTTTAAGTGTAAACTGTTTTGTAACATTAAAGCTTCTCATGAACACTGCATCATTTGCTATGGGAATGTTATGTACCCTCCATTATCTTCTCAAGATCTTTAAAAGGTTTTCTTTTAAAAAGTAGTACAAACACTGAAGAGCTTGTATGATTCAAAACATACCATGACCTATCACAGGTAGCAAAGATCATGGATGTATTTTGAAAGGCATCCTTGAGAAAAAGATCAAACTACTACCTGCAGGGTAAGCAACATTTCAAGAGTTCACTATTTATTTCAACAGCCCCACGGATACTACTGTTAGCACAGGGAAATTATACCTGAGACTGTACTTTCAATATGTCTGTACAATGCACTAAAGAATAGGGTTTTTTTTGTGACATGGTCTAACGTTTCACAGTAAAGTCTTTTAAATTTATTTTAAAATATATTTATATCAAAAGAAACAAAATAATCATCTAATTTATCTGTTTATTGAAAGACAAATACTAACTTAACAAGAGACTCTGGATCATAAGAATGGCCTCATGTCCAAGCCATAAAAGTATCTATGTCTTTGCTGGTGGCTGTGTTCCCTTTGAGGGGTGCCATTCCCAGGCACCTCATCTCCATTTTCACACAGAATGGTGTTGAAGTAACTGATGCCAGAAAGTTCTTTGACATGCTGGTGAAAGTGCATTACACTGGCAGATGTGGTTTGGAACACTAACAAAGGAAACAGTAATATCTCATCCATAAAGCAGCATTAAAAACAAATAAACAAAAACATGACAAATCAATCAAAAGAAAAGAAAGGAAGGAATAAAGTAAGGAAGGGAGGTAGGCAGAAAGAAAATGGAAGGCAAGGCAAGGCAAGGCGAGGCAAGGGAGCCGTTAGGCAAATAATTTGCTCTAAGCCCCTACATTCAGCAGTAATAGATTTTTAACAGACTACCAACCATGCTAAGGAAGCACAAAGCACTCAATTTTCTACTTGCCGGACTCTCTCTTCCTTTGCTGTAACATGTAGGTGATGGACCATGTAGTTTAGATTTGAACTTGCCTCTATAGGTGTTTTGCTCTGCAGTTCTTCAAACATTCAAAAGAAAGCACAGAAGTGTCTTATATATATAGGCAGAGTGAACAATAAAAACAAGCTTGTGCAGACTGTCAGATTGTTGTTGAAACAAACCCAGCAGCCCTGGGCCTTGTCCCAGGTAGAAGTCACATGTATAACTTCCTTGGAAAGAATCCTCCAGCACAGTTGCTGTGTCTGACAGATGTGCCAGTGTCAACACACCAATAGGAGAGGCAGTTTCCATAGTGACTGCAAACTTTGCTCTCGGTTCTTCATTCTGCAATGCCAGTAAGTAGTCACTGAATTACTTCATGTCAACACAAAGGAGTATAAGTCTTTCACAAGCAGGAGTCTATGAATATAGGCATAGGAGGAAAATGACACCTGCAACACACCCTGACTGCTTGTAGTCTCCACATGGAAGATAAAATTTTACCTTCCATCTTTTTTTCAGTACACTGCTATTTCAAGTCACACTAATTCCAGCTTGTTGATTGCTTTAGGCTTGTAATGACACCCAGCACATTCAAAGGTTGCAAAATAAGGTGACATTAATGCTAAATGACATCAAAAACAGCACAAGAAGATTGTATTGAAAATCTAAGTACCATTGTGCATTTAGATAACAATAGTGAAATTAGCCAGAAGATGTTACTGCAATATTTTGCTTGCTATTACAAGATATTGCAGTATCATTGCTTGTGTGTGGTTAGTAAAACTCAGTCCAGGGCACATTTATTTTCCTGTAATGCTCTTTAAATGCTGTCAGCTGTGGCTCGATCTTTAAACTCTGCTATCTTCCTTCTTAATCTCCCTTTCTTCTCTTCTGTAATATATACACTCATTGTTATTTGTGTGATATTTCAAAGACCCATACCAAACAAGTTAAGCCAGAGTCCTGCACAAAGACAGGAATATCAGAGTTGAAAGAATGTTCCACAGTGAATAAAATAGCCATCCTAATGTATAGCATAGATGTTATAAGAATGTTATGGGATGGAAAAATACAAACAGGATATAAATAAGAACAGAGAATGTTTATTTGCATTTCACAATGAGTATTCATTATTTGAAACTGAAAATTTCTGTGGTATTTGTTAATTTTATTTGAACTGATAGGAAACATGGATGGCTTTCAACCTCTCAAGCATTTGAAGACAATGTTAAGTTTTAGATTTCTAGAACTGAGCGTTATTGTCATCTTTGTTCTGAAGACCATTGTATCTTGTATTTTGGTCCCATCCTTCTGTATCTGGTATAAAATCATTTGCTAAAAAATCATACCAGGATTTTTATTTTTTGATTAGTTTAAGGGTCAGAGGAAAGCTTGATTTTTAAATTTTGGTAGGCTTTAAACAGGAGTTAGCATTTCTCATTCTGTCATTTGGGGCACAAAGTGCAGAACATCAAAGTCTTCAGATGTCCTCAGCAGAGTCAGGGAATGTGGAAGTTTAATCACAGCAGTCAACAGCGTCTTGAGAGCAACTCTATTGGTGTGCAAGTAGGAAGAGGCTGACGTTTCCAAACCCCACTCTTGGCTACAAATACAGAAGGATCTCTAAAGTTAATGCAAATTACTTCTGAAGGACGGTCCTAGGAACAGCATACTCTCAGATTTATCTCTTTCCAGGGATTTACCAGCAATGTACAGTACAAGTAACAAAATATCCTCAGGAGATCCCAGTCAGGAACTCCTCTCTGATTCAGAACTAGCTGTCACAGTGCTAGCAGCAGCTAGCACCTACTACAGTACAACCTGCCTGCTCTGAAGAGCTCCTGCATGTTATACTTGAGAGTGTACTGCCCACTTCCCTACCTGGACAGATGCTGAATCTGGTTTTGTTGGCCATCAAAGTGCACTGAGGAAGATATTCAGTGAGACTGGATGCCACCTAAGTTAGAAAGAAACTAGGCAAATGAGACTAACTAGAGAAATAACTAGTCATGAACCACAACTTCCTTTAGTGTAGGTTTGTATTTCTGTTTTAAGTGAGGATATTTGCACTCACAAACCAGACAGTTTTACTGTGAGTTGGGCAATCACCTCCTGGAAGAAAAGAGGAAATAAAAAAACACCAAAACTAAATGGATTTGTGGTTGATAAAATAACTTCAAGCAGTGTTCTGTGGCTCAGGAAATAAACAAACAAAAATAGCATTGCAGTCCTAGAGTCTGAGGTAAGGTATTTTTCAGATATTTTCCAAATATTGATGCTTCTGTGCATGATTTTGGCAGACCATTTTCATGCCAAAACTTACTCACCTTCAAGAAACATTTGCTACATCTGGCACAAATGCAGTGTCTGTAAAGATAGAAAGGCTGAAAAAAAAAGCCTGTCTTACACAAGAGAATAGAAGTGCTTAGCTTTTTTCACCTAACAAAATGAAGGCTGAAAGGAGATACTATTACAGTCTATAAATATATCAGTAGGTAAACATAAAGGAGAGAGGAGAGGTCACAGTTGACAAAAAATATATATTTGGCTGTAAATTGGCTATGAAGTTTAGTCTGGAAATAGTAAGAATCAGTACAAAGTAAAGCACAAAACAGAGAACGTTCCCAGGTTGATCTGGGCAATATTTTTCCTCTTAAATGAAAAGCCCATAACAAGCTGTGTGGCAGCTCTCGGTGCTACCAGTTGAGAGCACCAAGTTGCTACACAAGCTTTTCCTCAGCAATCCAGTGACACCTTTTCCTCTAAAAGGCAGATTTGGTTTGCTCTTAGTGTCAAGCTGATGAATGAAGTATGTTCCCCTGGAATTAAGCTGAGGTTACAGATCAGTTATCTTGTTCAGTACTCATTTTCACGAATGACATGTACTTGGAAATTACCATCCTAGCAACCGGTCTGGTGTTGTAACCCTGTGAGTAACACTGCCTCTCCTCAATCACAATCACATAGAGCTGGACTCCTTTTGATTTTATCCTTTGATTGAGTAATCAAATGTTTTCGTTAGCAGTCTAGTGTTATTTTCTTCAAATGCTCTCACTTCCTCCAAGTATCTCTTATTTTACTTTTATTTCTAATAATAATGCATCATGAAAATAAACCAGCAATGTGGCAAAGAAGCTGTTTACTTATTTGTAGCATTCACATCTGCCTTATATAAAAATCACTTATCATTACTGGCAACTTCATTTTGCACTAAAGACCAATACTATTCTATGCCTTAACTCAGCTGACATTTATTGTGTTGTCTCATGTTAATGGCAAAGCCAAGGATAAATTAATTAGTGGAACTATGTAACCAATTCATCATGCACTAACTTATTCATTTTCATTAAAGATTTACTGACTCGTTTATGGGACCTTATTTTTTATAATAGCAGTATAAAAAGGCCAAATCTAAAGGATTAATTTATAAAGACATTTACAAATCTTCCAGTCCTGTATTGTTAAAAAAAAAAAAAGAGCAAAACAAAAGCAAAAACCACTCAAATCCATAAACCAAAACCTACTTACTCCTGTCAAAGCTTGCAATTCATCTGAGAAAAATATGACACTGCCTTGAGATCGGATTTCTGTAAAATTGATAATCTAAACAGTGTGACCTTTTTAATATTCCTGCAAAAATAAACAACAAAAGAGGCAGGAAGAGCTGGTGTAGGCCAGGCCATATTGCTGCCATTGGTCTTTCCCCATCCTGCACAGCACAGGGCATGCATGCAGCATGTGCTGCATGTCACGCTCCAATATAAAGGAGGGAGACGAGGTTCTTTGATTATGTGTATACCCGATGGCGAGATTAAGACACAACGGGTCAAATGTTAGCCCAACCAGTTTATTACAATTACTAGTTGCTTAGGGATATGGGGAAGGGAAGGTGAGCGATAGAAAAAGGTCTAAGAAGCAAGGAGTCTTGATAGAAAGCAAGAGAGATATAATCACGACCGTGGGTCCAACGAGGTTCGTAGTCTCAGGAACTCGTCTGCTCACCGCGGGGGATGGGAGATGGCAGCAAGCAGGTCTCAGGGTCCGTCTTCGGGAGTTCTCCTCAAAGATTTTCTCTTTGGGAGTTCTTCTCCAGGAATTCTTCTCTTCTCCTCCCCACGAAAAATCCTTGGTTCAGTGAAGGCCTTTTATTTTTTTTTTCTCTTGGTTTGTGTGACATGTCTGGCCCAACAGATAAGCCAGCAGCGGATGCTGCCTTCATTGCCATGTAGGGGCATTGTCTTTCTGTGTTGGTCAGCTTCTCCAAGCCGTACCCCCCCGGAAAAGACTATTTGCCCCTATTTCTGCTTATCTTTACAACCATTAGCAGAGACAATGAAGCACCATAACACCCATCTGGGTAACCGGCAGTTATCAGTCAGAGTCTTGTCACGAGAAAAGGCCTTACGAAGCAAGCTTTGAGACAAAAGAAAGTAAAAAACAGTTTCTGTCTTTCACACCACCCGGTGGCTCAAAGATTGCTTGAAACTGATCTGCAAACCTCCATCCACGGTGGTGAGGAAAGGAGGAAAAAAAAACAAAAACAAGCATAAGGGAAAAGAGGGATGGGAGGTAAGGGGGAGTTACAATAATTATAAAGGATTTCTTGGACTTGGTTACAAATGTTGCTCTGATCTCTTGGATTTGCCCATCGTCAGTTGAAGCAGTTACAATATGCATTGAAGATACAACACGTTGAATAAGATGAATAAAACACGGAATCATGCAAGGAATAAACAAAAGGGTTGCAACAACACACAATAGATAAAATAGAATATGTTTCACCCATGGGCCACCCGGAGGCCATGGGAAAAAAAAAAAAAAAAAAAAAAAGTCTAGGCTTTTCCAGGATTAGATGGGAACATTGACAATTTGTTTAACAACTTTACCATTATCATCAATTTTTAGACAAAAATTAGAGTCATTCAATTTGCCACAAACACCCTATTCCTTAACAACATACCAAGCACTAACTGGCTTCTCAATGCCACCACCAACACTTTCTGCACTTGCAACTTCAATTCTCAGAAAGCATATCTAGTCCAATTCAACAATACGTGGATTTGCCATGTAATGTTTTCAAAGATCATTTGGTGTTTTGCCAGGACCATAGATGAAACAAATATGTTTTCTAATAGACTGAGTGAAGATATAACTTCACCACACTGCAACACTGCGTGTTGCTTCAAGGTTAAATATGAACAGAATTGTCATTTAAGCATCTCAAAAGCAATTGATATGCTGAGAGATGTATATACTAGACTGGCAAGTTCAAGTATTGTTGTTGTCTATAGAACTTTCACAGGATAGTGTGTTTAGGATATCCCATAATATAAAACATTAGAGAAACATACACAGAAACATACACTTTACTTAACAAAACATAGACACATTCCAACAACCATGTTTTGGATGGAACTCCTGTACTGGTGTTTAAAATAAACATCTCTCTGACACTAAAAAGCATCAATAACAATAGATTTCTTTTTGTGACCACATCTGACAGATATTTGATGGGTTCCTTGGTTAATTTCCAAATTTATTAGGAAATTGGAAACACCATAGAGGAGTTACATGCAAATAATAATCAGTTTGATAAAAAGGGGTAGAAGAGGGGATCAAAAGGAATGGCATTACTGTGCAGGGAGTAGCCAGTAAGCCAGCAAAACCTGTGAAAACTCAAACCCAAGTGTGAAGTTTATCAGACCTAAAGACAACACCCACACCCACAACAACCTGAAACATGATACTATGCAACCAAAATACACAGTGTATTCAGCGTTCTAATATGATCAGATCTTCAATATTTGTCCCAAAACACAAATGATTAAAGTCAGCTGTCTGCCTTTCTGTGTTCAGTCGAGGTCCAACAAGGGTCTTCTGTAAAACAAAAACAGGACATAGGCTTGCCCTTTTGGGGCTTGTTAATATGGTTAAAATGAGGGAATAATCCAGAGAGTGGTACTTTTACATGCCTTTTCCCAGGCATCCTTAGCCTTCTAAGCGTATTTAACAGGTCGTTTCCTTTTGTTGCAAGTTTTCTAATGTACATCCACCCTCCTTCCCCCCCACTCACTTGAGAGAGGCGAGGGCATTAGTTTTCCTGCGGTCCGAGTGCCAGTGCTGATTTCCAAAGTTGGGGGCACTCAGAGGTGGAGTGTCACTACTTTCGGGCTTTTGTTGCAGCCACCTATTAACTAACTTCTCTAATTTGTCAGTAGATAAACCATCCATTAGTTCTCGTGGAATGCCCTTCTGCCGGCCCAGCATCCAAAAGTTATTACGTTTATGATCTATATTTCGCCCACTTGGTTTCACTGAAAATGAGACCCTTTTGAATCTGTTGTGGTCCCGGTTGGATAGGGGAGGGGTCGAACTGGCCACTGTGCGCCTCATTCCCCTTGTCTCAATTTTACTGGAGAGAGAAGTCACCGGTCCATATTTTCTCCCATAGTTAATTAATTCTTGAGCAACCTCCCCCCACATCCATGCTTTATAACCTGATTGCAAGTGGTTAGGGGTTGCAGCTCCTTCTAACACTGCCTGAATTCTTTCTCCCTGAGGCATAGCCTGTATTTTTCCTTGTAGCTGTATACCTATAGGTTTTAGTGATTCAGGAAGCCCCCTAATTAAAGGAGTCATCCTCTCAGGATCAACTGGCATCATCATAGGTGATTCATGATGTGGCTGCAGCTTTCTATCATACATCATTTGCAGGCAAGCAGCCTTTTGAACGCTTTCCACTAATTGATCAACTGTCCCAGTAATGGCAAGGGGGTCTCCCCTTTCTAGAGGGTTAAGACCACCTGCCCAATAGGCAGCTCTCTGTGTGAGGGACCAAGGAGCACGATTGTTACCAGTAGTTAAAAATACTCCTGGTCCCCAATAACCTTCAGCTTCCTTTTCAGTTAACAGTATTTGGTCTCCACCACTGAGACTAACTCTCCATACATACTCTGTTTCTGATTCTTTTGGAGAACGACTAAAATCTCTTTTTAGTTTTGCTAGCTCAGTAGCAGAGAAAGGGGTTTCTTTAATGTTCATTTGAGGATCTAAATCCTCGCCATTATCGTATGAATACTCAGTCTTAATTAAAGGACGCAACTGAGCTGGAGGAGCTTCTAATTTGTCAATATTTGCCTTCAAACCTTGCAATTCCTCCCTTGGATAAGTTTTCTCCTGAGGTGCACTAGTATCACTAGTATCCTTACCCATTAACACTTCCCTTAAAACCATTTGCAACAGATCAGAATTATGTTTTTCTCTTTCTAATTGCTTCTCTAGGTTTACAGTTTGATTTTGCAAAGCTGTTATCAATTCCTGACTTACTTTGACTGATTCTTGCAGTGCTTGTAAAGCTTGGCTCTCTGCTTTAAGCTGCTGGTCACGGAATTCTATGGCTGCAACCAGAGCCGAACCCAATACTGCACAAATAAATGCCTTTCCTTTTCCAGCTCGAGTACGAGCATTCTTTTGCAGAACACTAATACGGTCTGAAACACTCTGCAAGTTATACCAGTTCTGCCGTGCCCAGTCTACCCCTGTAAACGAGGGTCTGGCACCATGTCTTTCTAAGAGGTCAAATAACACATCTTCACCTTTCATTGTGACTACACTGTCACTCATTTCTTAATATGCAAAAGAGCTACACGGAGAAAGAGAAAGAGTACAGTATCCAAAAGTTCGAGTCAAACAGATGCAAATACTCTGATCGCTCCTCTGTTTACTGAGAGGAGCAGCAGAAGACAAAGAGGATCAAAGGAAATGCAAATACGTAAATAACTTCTCACTTCCCTGTGAAGCCACAGAGAGAAAAAAAAAAAACTTCAAACCCCACACCTAAGTTAGGAGGTATTCTTTTTTCGAAAATATCCAATAATCTTCACGGGTCCCAAAATTACTTAATAGGTTCCCGAGAGGCACACACATAAAAAGTTCCAAAGACACAGTTAAGTTTGCATATGTGGAGTGATCATCCTGGAGTGGTATTCACATCTAAGTTATCAAAATTATCACTCCTTGCAACTCCAGGAGGTGCACAAAGGAAAAAGATTAACTTCACTTAAAGTTCCCGCAAATGCAGTTAAGCAATATGCGGAGTGATTCTTCCTGGAGAGGCACATACGTGCGTACCCAGGAGGTATACACATTAAAGTTTCTAGAAGCAATCTTCCTGGAGAGACGCCGCAGCTCCAGGAGGTACACACAAGGAAAGAGGTTCAAATTTCAAACTTAAAACTCAATATTCAGAGTGATTCTTTCTGGAGAGGCACTCAAGTCTAAATTATCAAAAATGAATATCACTTCGGGCAACTCCAGAAGGTACACACATCAACTATACCTGGAAGGGCAACACTCTCACTGTCGGGTATCCTGCCGACTACGCCATTAAAAAATGTCACGCTCCAATATAAAGGAGGGAGACGAGGTTCTTTGATTATGTGTATACCCGATGGCGAGATTAAGACACAACGGGTCAAATGTTAGCCCAACCAGTTTATTACAATTACTAGTTGCTTAGGGATATGGGGAAGGGAAGGTGAGCGATAGAAAAAGGTCTAAGAAGCAAGGAGTCTTGATAGAAAGCAAGAGAGATATAATCACGACCGTGGGTCCAACGAGGTTCGTAGTCTCAGGAACTCGTCTGCTCACCGCGGGGGATGGGAGATGGCAGCAAGCAGGTCTCAGGGTCCGTCTTCGGGAGTTCTCCTCAAAGATTTTCTCTTTGGGAGTTCTTCTCCAGGAATTCTTCTCTTCTCCTCCCCACGAAAAATCCTTGGTTCAGTGAAGGCCTTTTATTTTTTTTTTCTCTTGGTTTGTGTGACATGTCTGGCCCAACAGATAAGCCAGCAGCGGATGCTGCCTTCATTGCCATGTAGGGGCATTGTCTTTCTGTGTTGGTCAGCTTCTCCAAGCCGTACCCCCCCGGAAAAGACTATTTGCCCCTATTTCTGCTTATCTTTACAACCATTAGCAGAGACAATGAAGCACCATAACACCCATCTGGGTAACCGGCAGTTATCAGTCAGAGTCTTGTCACGAGAAAAGGCCTTACGAAGCAAGCTTTGAGACAAAAGAAAGTAAAAAACAGTTTCTGTCTTTCACACTGCAGTACCATGTTGTGCTTGCAGCACGCATTACTCTGCGCAGGTGGAATTGCAGGTTTGCAGAGATATCCCTTGCTTACCAATCTGCATTGCTCTCTCCTGCCAATTCAGTCCCATTAGCAGGATGGAGGAAAAGGATTTGGGAGTGTTAGTTGGCACCTAGCTAAACATGAACCAGCAGTGTGCCAGGTGGCCAAGAAGGCCAACAGCATCCTGGCATGCATCAGAAATAGTGCAGTCAGCAGGACTAGGGAGGTGATCATCCCCCTGTACTTGGTACTATTGAGACCACACCTCACACCTGTGTTCAGTTTTGGGCCTCTCACTACAAGACATTGAGGCCCTGAAATATGTACAGAGGAGGCCAACAAAACCATGAAGGGTCTGGAACACAAATCTCACAAGTGGCTGATGGAACTGGGATTGTTCAGTCTGGATAAAAGGAGGCTAATGGGAGCCTTTATTGCACTATACAACTCCCTGAAAGGTTGTGGTGACCTGGGGGTTGGCCTCTTTTCCCAGGTAATTAGAGATAAGACAAGACTTAATGGTCTCAGGTTGCAGCAGGGGAGATTCAGGTTGGGTATTAGGAGGAATTTCTTCTCAGAAAGTGTGGTGAGACACTGAAACAGGCTGCCCAGGGAGGTGGTGGAATCACCACCCTGGAGGTGTTCAAGAAACGTATCAATATTGCATGGGACATGGGTTAGTGGGCACGATGCAGATGGGCTGATGGTTGGACCAGATAATCTTACCAGCCTTTATGATTCTTTGATTTTGGCTCCATGTGTCCTGAGAGCAGGGTGATTCAAGTATCCACAGAGTAGTAACCTTATTCTAACAAATGGAAAAGTTATTCTTCATCCTCAGGCTCTCCACTAGTTTGCAAATGGAAGAGCTTTTAGCAATATAAAACAGTTGTGTATTTCTTATTTTAAAACAAATTGAGTATCTGAAATCACAGAGTTCCTAAACTGGGCCCTAAAGTGTCTATACCTTTAATGTTTCTCTCTAAGGTATATGCAAGCATTGTGAGATATTACAATGAGGTAAATACATTATTGCAAACTGTTGTAATATTATTTTGCAGCACACTGACACTCAGCAGACTAGGTTAGGTGTGATAGCAACATCGACAAATTCCTGCTAAATGTAAAACCGTCTGTCTAGTTCAACTTTCTCAGGTTGCCAAAAGATATTATGAAAAAACAGCCAGGACAACTGCCATAATCTGCATTTAAGACCTTTCTGCACAGATAGAATTGAGCATACTGACAATTTCTCAGTCTTGGGGAAATGAGGCTACGGAAATATCTGCATAGCAGGATACGGCAGCAAGAAGATGATGCAGTTTTCCTTGAAGACTTTGACTTCCCTGCAGTTCTTCAGAAGCTTGTAATAGTGAATTGAGTTTAAGGCTCCTCAAATTTGCTATAGTTCACCAGAAATGTTTCAGAGATGGGACATGCAATGCTGAAGACAGAAAAAAATATTCTTTTTTTTTTCTATTTCAAGAGGAGTGACCTTCTCAGTCAGATAATAAGTACAGGACCACTGCTTCAACACATCTGGAATCCCAGAATGCCTGAGGCTGGCAGGGTCCTCTGGATCCCTCTGGGTCTTCTGGGTCCTCTGGGTACCTGTGACACAAGCCCTAATCTGGCAGGGACACTGAAGCAGGGTGTTCAGGTCCATGTCCTAGCAGCTTCTGATGAGCTTCAAGCTCCTCAACCTCTCTGAGCAACCTATGCCATTGCTCTGTCACCTGCACAGTGCAGAAGAGCTTCCTGATGTTCAGAGTGAGCTTTCTGTATTCCAGTCTGTGCCAGTTGCCTCTTGTCCTGGTGCTGGGCAACACATTAGAGAGCCTGACTTTGTCCTCTTTTCACCCTCACTTCAGGTATTTATGAGCACGGATGAAATTCCCCAGAGACTCCTCTTCCTTAGGCTGAACAGTCCTGGCTCTCACAGCCGCTCCTTATAGAAGAGGTACTCCAGGCCCACCATCACCTTGGTGGCCCTTAGCTGTATTCTCTCCAGTATACTCCTGTACTGGGAAGCTTAGAACTCCGGATGCAGTCTCACTAGTGCTGAGCAGAGTGGAATGATCATCTTTCTTGATCTGCAGGAGATACTTTGCTTTGTATAGCCAAGAATAAGCAGCAAGGACACACTGCTGACTCACATTCAACTTGGTGTTCAACAGGCCCCCCAGGAACTTTTCTGCAGAGCTGTTTTCCAGAACTGTACTCCTGGGGTACACCACTAATTACTAGCTCCAACTAGACTTTACATCACTGCTCACCACCCTCTGGGCATGGTTGTTCAGCCAAATGGGTCTACAGTCTTTGGCTGTAATAACAGGCTGTTAGCATCCCAGAGTATAGCTTTGAGCAGACAGCTTCACCTACTCACTGGCTAAGATGTAGTAGCTGAATGGAGCTCTGTGAGGGCAAAGAAGTAAGCAGATGGTTGAAGGAAAAACAAAACATGCATATCCTCCAAAAGAAACAGATCATACTATTAAGTTTTGAGATTTGCTGGAATACATTTTGGCAGGTTTTTTGTTACTATTATACATGCTTATAAAAACATTACATAAACCTCTGTGGAAGTTTTAGTTAAAAAAACAACAAACAACAACAAATAAAAATTTGATGTTCTATATTGCTGCAA
This sequence comes from Oreortyx pictus, assembly GCA_036925125.1. NCBI lineage: Eukaryota > Metazoa > Chordata > Aves > Galliformes > Odontophoridae > Oreortyx > Oreortyx pictus. The sequence goes on along the minus strand of JAUPFR010000003.1, from coordinate 45,764,705 downwards.
TCTTTCCCTTTGTATAACCTTCTTTCTCCCAAGTGCATCCTTGTGTCTTCTTTCCAAAAGCTATGTTAAATATTTATTATCATGAAGTTGCTGTTCATTTGAACTTGCAGATAGTCGAACTAAAAGTCATTATGAATTTCTGCCATATAATGATAACTGCACATTTCCAAAATGCTAACTGTCATACCAGCAATACCTATGGTGACTCCCATCCTTTTTTCTACAAAGAGAAATTATCATGCAGAAAGAAGTATATCTTTCGGAGTGAATAAAGATAGTCTGCGCTTATCTTATTCGAATATTCTGCCCTTTTCTTTGAAAATCTTTTGGATATACAAATACCAGAAAGCAATTCTGTTATCCGTTCTTGGAGTGAATCTCTTAATTAGGATATTTGCCACTCTCATTGAGAAGAACGGTTTGTAAAGTCAACAGTTAAAAATGTCAGGCATTACAATATAATTTTGAAACATTGTGAAGTATTTGTGAAATGTTCTTTTAAATTTATATGTGTCTGGTCTGTTGTTTGCCAGACTGCAGAGTAAAAAGAAGACATAAATAGTTTAAAGGAAGACTTCTGGCTCTCTAAAAGGTGAGACAGGAGCCTTTTATTTATTCCTTAGAAAAGAGCTTTGTGACAAGTACCAGACGAGACAACATGATTCAAACAGTAAAGAATCTGGCTGGATAGAAAAAATTAATCTAGGCTTTTTAGAGTACTGGAGCCCTTGTTCTCCACAGACTGGAAAGATAGACCTGTAAACCAAATTATGGGTTTTTTCATGGATCATGCATTTAAGTTGTCCCATAAAGAGACACAGAGAATACTGTGTTACTTAAGCTTGGAGAAAAGGAGGCTGTGGGCTAATCTCCTTGCTCTCTACAATATCCCAAGAAGGGGTAGCGAAGAGTCAGGTGCTAGTCTCCTCCCTGCATCTAGTGACAGCATGTGTTGAAGCAGCTCAAAGATCCACCAGGGAATGCTCATACTAGACATTAGAAAAAAGCTTTACTGACAGAGCAGTTAGATATGGAATAGGCCTCCTAGGAAGTTTGTCAGTGCTCTTTGACTGTGTTTAAGAGTCATTTGAATAATACTCTTTAATGGCATATCTCAACTTTGAGTCAGTCCCAAAGTAGCAGGAGTGTTGGACTCAGTGATCTGTGCAGGTTGCTTTCAAATGGCACCGTGGTGTTCCATCTATCCTGTCCTATCCCATCCTATCCTATCCTATCCTGTCCTGTCCTGTCCTGTCCTGTCCTGTCCTGTTCTGTCCTGTCCTGTCCTGCTCTGTCCTGTCTCACCGCATCCCATCCCACCCCATGCCATCCCACCCCATCTCATCCCATGCCATCCCACCCCATCCCATCCCATCCCATCCTATCCTTCTCTGCTCTATACTTTGTTCCCCACTGGAGCTGGGAACTGTGTCTCTTGTGAATAATACCAGAGTTACTTTTGCAATGATCTAGTAAGGATGAATGTGGTTCATTTTGGTGTGGTCTCTTTTTCCCTCTCCATACTGCCTCTACCAGGTGCTTTCACCTGTCAGGTTACTATCTTCTCAAGAAAAAGCCCTGAAAATGCGAGTATTCTTCTTGTCCCTCAGAAGAGTGCCTAAACCTTTACAAAGAAGGACACCCTCAGGGATGGACATAATGACCCTTTTATGCCCCTTGCTTCCTTCTAAATCTATCAGGATTTAGTACAACTGGTATAAATCTAGTATGTGAAAAAGTGGTAGATGAAAGACTTAACATGAGCCAGCAGTGTGCACTTGCAACCCAGAAGTCCAAGTATTATCCAGGGCTGCATTGAAAGAGAGGTGGCCGGCAGGGAGAGGGGGATGACTATACCCTTCTACTATGCCCTTGTGAGATCTCATCTGGGGAACTGCATCCAGACCTGGGGCCCACAGCACAAGAAGGATTGTGGAGCTTTTAGAGTGGATCTAGAAGAGGACTGTGAAGATGATCAGAGGGCTGGAGCACCTCTTCTACAAAGACAGACTGAGAGTACTAGGCTTGTTTAGTCTAGAGGAGACTTCACTGTGACATTCCAGTACTTAAAAGCAGCTTATAAATAGGAGGGAAATCAACTCTTTTCACTGGTAGATAGTGATAGGGCAAGGGGGAATGGTTTTAAACTAAAAGGTGGGAGATTTAGGTTAGATGTCAGGAGGACATTTTCAGTGGGAGGGTGGTAAGGTACCAGAACAAGTTGTTCAGAGAAGTCATGAATGTCCTATTCCTGGAGGTGTTCAAGGCCAGGTTGGATGGGGCACTGGGTTGCCTGATTGAGTGAGCAGCAGCCTGCCCATGGCAGAGAGGTTGGAACTGGATGATCTTTGACGTCCCTTCCAACACAACTTCTATGATTCTATGGTGATACCTGTAATTGGGTTTATAACAGGCAATCTGTACACTGGGAATAAACTGAAAACACTTAGTTATTCCACATAAATCTCTATATTTTGCCATCACATTTTCTATTAAAATTAATGAATGGAGACAAGTGAATGAACAAAAATATATAAATTTATGTGAGGGAAACAAATGTCATCAGATTGTTATTAGTGAATTACATTTATGTATTGATAGTGCCTAAAACATGAGAAAATAGAGTTCCTCTGTCAAAAACACCACAAAAACACACAAAATTTGAGGACTATAATCAGTTTTCAGTACCCTGATGTCTCACTAGCATAAAGGAGGGGAAAACAAAGCTGAAAAAGGAAAGAAAAAGAAAAGAAAAAGAAAACAAAAAAAAATCAGAAGTGAATTCAAGGATAAAACAAAAAGCTTAGCATTGCATATATTTCTCATGATCTCAGTGTTTAGGTATACTGCTAAACTATTCGCATTATACAGATACAGTTTTTGATTTCCCAGTGGAGTAAAGTTGTATGAGTTGCTGTTGTGTATACTTTAGTCCATACAGAGCTAATTTCTACAGGTGATTATTAGTTCTGCATAAACTTCATTATAGTTGCACCTGAAGCTCTTCAAAATCCTTCGTGTTTGAGAGATTGAGTTGGACGGGCCTAAAAATTTAAAACTTTTTTATGCTTCCCTGAGGCCTCTAACCTTTCTTAAATCAAGACTTTCTTTCCATTATTGTCAAGTCACTCAAACTTCATTTTCAAACTTACAAATTCAGTTTTAAGAAATATTATGTATTTGTATTTTTCCCTAATCCATTCAGAGATAGGTAGAGTCTTGGGGACTTACAGGATGTTTTCTTTTTTCTTGGAGTGAGATTTCATGAAAACCTTTAGTATCTGCCTTGAAAGATATGAGGCAATGTTCTTTACCACTGAGATTTAATTTGCAGTATTTTGGTCACCTTTAACAGTACAAGCTTTATCACTACAACTTATAACTAGATGTACTTTCAGACTGCTCTTTGAAGATCTCTAGATCTCTTCTTCCTCATTTGAAGAAATCTCACAGAGTGAGCTCCAGCTCAGAAGAGGTACCTGCTAAGAGCAGTATTTCCTTGTTTCCCCGCTGTGAAGAACCATTTTTCTCTTTAACATTTCTTCACCAAATTCAACTAAATTCCTTTCAAGTTACTTAATTCTTGTGACATATCTTTAAACAAACTGTGTAGCAAAATGCTCATATATTTGAAAGAGAATAGTGGAGTCTTCATTAATTTTCTGTTAAATTTGATGTACATGTAAAAATAAGAAACCCTTCTCAAGTATGTGCTCAAGCACATGACCTTGTTTGTTTAAATTATTTCAGACTTCCAACACATACAGAAAAACACCACAAAAGTTCTAGCATTGGACTTCTGCCACCAGAAAAAGTCAAGCTGTATGAGATAGGTTGCTATAGTTAATAGTTGCAGTTATCTACACAATGAAGACTGTGGACCAATTCATATCAACATAAATCACAGGTTACACACATTAAAATGTTAATTTGCTGTTTAATGGTGTCTTTAAATCAGGGATGTTCAACCTGCCCAGCTGTCAGTGCAGCTGCCCCTGTCCTGTGCCATCATGGCAGCAGCTCTTCCCACCAAACAGCCCAGCCCTCAGCACCAACCAAACCTCAGTGTGCTGGGAGCCCCATCTGGGCTGAAGCCAGGGCACAGGGTGCAGTGCAGTGCCAGATCAAGTCATGGCCAGTAAGGATGTGCACTTTGATACGTTGGCTCAGTACAACCTTGTGAACAGCAAAAAGTCTCAGCCATGATTTCCAGTTTGATACAGGAATTTGAGAATAGATTTCAAGATTGAAAAAAAAATGTTATTATTATTATTGTTATTATTGTTATTGTTATTATTATTAGTGTATTTGTGACTCCATTTTCAGTCAATGTAAATACATCAATTGTGAATTTTCAAATGGAACGTATGGGGTTGCAATCAAACATGTGACCATGTCTCTCTACCAGACTTCCATAAGCCTTCTCTCACGAGAGAGAAATACCCCTCACTTTACAGCCACACCTCATTCATGTCACTGCTTTTGGGCAGTATGTACATTTATGAACAGATGTTTTCAAGGATGAAGCACAGGAAGAGTTAAATTTCATCAAAAATCTCTGAGGAATTCCTTGAGAGCTGACTGTGAATTGCGGCCGCTGCTATCAAACCAGAGTGAAGCGTTAGTTTCACAAAAATGAGGCCACGAGTCCCACTAGTTTTGTGGGTTTGTTGTTTTACTTTTTATGTTTTATTTAAAATATTAAAAAATAATTTTTTTTGTTACTTATATACATTTATTATATATATTATGTATTTTATGGGGGCTGCTCCAGAAGTAATGCATTCTATTGATATTCTCTCACAAAAATGTTAGTGGTATGGAAGTAGAAGCTGAACCTTCCCACCAGCATTGTTACCTGTTGTTGCTGTGTGACAGATGGCAGCAGAGGGGCAGTCTGACAAAACGGTGTTGACATGGAAGTACAGATGAAGTAAAGATGCGTCATTTTATTCCTTCATGCAGAAAAAATTGCACTCATTGACATTCATCAATGCTTGTGAACATTTGTTGAGACAAAACAGTGGATGTGAGCACACTAAAACAGTGTTTGTTGCATTTCAACAGCAGTGACAGTGGCAGTGACAGTGGGTCACCTCCACTGGCGAAGGTTTTTACAAGCATGGCATGCAGGCTCTTGTTCTTTGTCAGTGAAAAAGCAGAAATAACAGTGGTGACTATGTTGAAAAACATATTCTGTAGCTGAGAATTTGCCCTGTTATACAGCGTTACTGTGCTCATTGTACCTATTTCAGTTTCCATGGAAATGAATAGGAGGTATTATTTTCAGAGCAACCTACATATATGCAGCCTAAGGCAATTACTCTTCACTCATTGTGGCCCAGGCAAGCCAAAAGGTTGGGCACCCACACTTTAAATGATAATTTATCTAGTTTAATATCCTATTAAAAATGTAAGAGCTTTGTACGTGGCCATTAGTATACGAATTACCAGAGATAAAATGTAACAAAAGAAATTCAGGTAAATGTATGTGGATATAGACCTTAATCATAATAATGTCTCCATCCAAACTCTCCCTGCCGGAAGCTGCAACTGGCTAAAATAGGAACTAATCTAAAGATTGCAAAGTGATATTTCTTCTTAAATGTCTCCATCAAAAATTTTCTGATGCCTTTAAACTCAGAGAAATCAAATCGGTCTTCTGAAGGACTTGGAACTGCTTTTCTCAGAGGCAGAGTTGTAATATGGCTGCAAAGAGGAGTTCCTCCTCCCAGGAGATATTTGGCAAATAGACCTTTCTGACATGGTGAGCACCCATCTGTTAGCTTGATAGTGGTGCAGCATAGCCAGGAAATGGGGAGTATCCAGAATTCTGTGATTAATGGAGCTGTCAGTATTTTTGCAAAAGTTGGGGGAAAGGAAGAGAATTACAAGACAGCACAATTTGCCATTGATTTGACATTCTTTAAGTTAATCAGAATCAGGACAAAAATAAAATCAGAGGAACTTAACATTTCAGTCCAGATTTATAGACAAATGAAATTTAAACTCCAAAAGAAAATGAGCACCTGCTTGGGAACTCAAGAATATTGATAAATGAAAGAGTATGGAGTCAATGGAAAACAGGTTATGGTATGATGACTAAACTAACCTCAATGACAAGTCTAAGATGACTAAATTGTCTCAAATTTGCTTTGAATTCCCAGAGTGAATAATCCCAAAGCAGCAATACTTCTGCCCCTTTACTTGCACCTAAAGAAGACCAAACTTTGAAACATAACTTAGCAGTATTCTGTCTGTGAGGAAGTTTCCCACCAGTTTTCCTATGGTATACTTAAAGTTTTGCTGAGACTTGCACACGCTTGCATTAGGACTCCAGCTCCTAGCAGGAGAAATCATGGCAGACTGGTCCACACTGCTGTGCAACGCTATAATCTGTACCCTGTTAAATTCTCAATTTGGATATAACATTTGAACAAAGAAGCATGGCTTTAATTTACATTATGAAACCCATGTAATAGCAAAATGAAGTTCAATGCTCTCCAAACTATGAGCAAGCCTGCACCAAAATAACAATATTTTGAGTAATAATTATTTTTGAGTAAAACCTAATTTGAGTAAGTAAAACCTTGTATACATCAGAAACTATTTGTTTTATTAGTTCCTTATCATCCTGGTTTCTTCTAAATGCAAAAGTGTCTCAAGAAGTTTTGTTGTATGGTTCATGTATTTATCTTGACTTCGGCACCATGATATTTTTCCAAACACTTAATCTGATGTTTTGTTTACTCCTGTGATAGGATTGTTTCCACCTAATTATCTCGAACAAAGGCAAGAAAACAAGGAAGCTAAGAAAATGGTGCTTGAGAAATTCCGAAAGCTAATCTTCCCTCTTCACTGCATTTTTCAAGTTATTGCAATGAGAGGAACAAAAAGAACTCTTTTCATGTCTAGGAGTACCTTTTTTTATAAATGTTCATCTGGAGCATCCTTACTTAAATTAAAATCAGGAATAGAGAAAATACTTTGTAAAACAAAAGAAAATGTAAGTTAGACTATCAAGACTATGAATTTCTGCCTATACCCAAAAGGGAGAGGGAGAGATCTGTATGTATCTTTATACCAGTTTCTCTTTTTTTTATGTTTTGGCTTTTTTAATTTGGATCTCTCAAAAGTAGAAAGCATAACACCATATATATATATATATGTATGTATGTATGTATGTATGCATGTATGTATTTTCCCTCGCCATGATCTGTGTAGTCCATTCTGTTAGCAGTTGCAGCAGTAGTACAGAATTATTTGATTAATAATGGATTCTTGGTATTACATAATATTTCTGATTCACTATACTTAACTCATCACTCTGTGTTCCATTAGGAACCGTCAGCGATCTTCCTAATGCTGTTTAGTGCCTATTTTTGAATTTGTGCTTCTGTCATAGTGAAGATATATATATAAAAGGCCCCTGTCATTTGTCTAGACAGTTCAACAATGTACTGTAAGATGAATGATCTGAGTGAAAAAGAAGGTGTCTCATCCAATGAGTATTTATTCATCTTTCAGTTCATTCCAAAGTCAGTGCTCAGAAACTCTGTGATATGTGGCTCTGAGTCCATAAGCCAGCAAATGGATTCAGATGAAATATAAATATTGAGAATCACAGGAGTCACTTTAGCTTCAGGAGAACAACTTCTTTGCTACTATCTGCAGTGGAAAATTCTTGATCCTGCTATGCTAATATCTCTTGTATCTTCAGAGAAGCATCCTTGTGAACAGGGTCAGACCCTTGGAGTAATGTAAGGTATTGCCTCAAAAAGCAGCTCTTTAATTCTTCTGCTCCTCTGTTTCGTTTTTTCTTTTCTTTTCTTTTCTTTTCTTTTCTTTTCTTTTCTTTTCTTTTCTTTTCTTTTCTTTTCTTTTCTTTTCTTTTCTTTTCTTTTCTTTTCTTTTCTTTTCTTTTCTTTTCTTTTCTTTTCTTTTCTTTTCTTTTTCCTTTCCTTTCTTTTTCTTTCTTTTCTTTTCCTTTCTTTTCCTTTCTTTTTTTCTTTTTTTCTTTTTTTTTTTCCCAAGACATTCTCATTTCAGCTGCTTCAAATGACTGCAACTGTAATATTACATAAAACAGGGAGGTCCCTAACCGTTTAGACCTTTGCTTATCAAAGGAAAGATGTTAAATTCTACCAAGAAAAAAAAAAAGAAAAGAGCAAGCACAGCCAATTTTTGACATATTTCTCTTTGGTATCCTAGTAAGATTCTTTGGTCTGTAAGGGACTTTCTTCTTTTTTCAGTAATTAGTTCCCAAGCTGATTCACACTGTCCTCTTATGCAGAATGCATTGTATTATTACCACTTGGAAGACAGCCTTGCCCACTAGGTTGTGTTGCTCAGATAAACCCATTAGGTTGTTTTTCCACCAGGGCAGGAGACCATTTGTGTACTGGAACTGGTAATGTAATTGCTTCTGAAAAACATATATTTTGTTACAGCTGCAACACCTTTATAGAGAGGCTGGGTAGCATTTCATTATTTTGGCTCATGAGGCAAGTCATCTTCCATTTTATATCAATATACATTTCTGCCTTTTGTATCTTATAGTCCCCTAAGCGACTGTTTATTGGAACAAAAGAGTTAAATTTTAATGCTGGTTAGGGAACTATTGACTTTTCCTTCTAAACAATTCAAAGTACACAGGAAAAACAGGTAATCGTTAAAGAGCGAACCAACTTTAACTAAGGTGAGATAGATGTCTGTGTTATGGTCACACAGTGGTATAAATGCCACCAAGTTTTCTGCTACCACCAGTGTGAATGAATAAACTCCTCACTAGAAATTTTACATATGCTGCTATGGCTTTTAGTTAAAGATATCTACAAATAAAATAAAATCAGCCTAAACCATGAATGGAAATCTATTTCATCTTATTTCCAGATCTATTTGGACGTTTGAAAGAGAGGAACTCTGCTTCACTTGGTGCTTAGAAGATTTCAGGGCTTTCTTTTTACCTTTCTTTCAGTCTTCTGAGTCTGCTTTGCGAGACGATTTGTTTAAGACACTAATGAAAAACATCCTCCAAGGAGTCTGTACCTGGGCAAGTTCCTGGTGCTCATTGTAAGTGATGCCTCATTGTTTAAGAGGAGTACATGCATCTCACATTTGCAGCCTTTGGTATGGAGGTTCTTCCTGTGCACTGGAGAAGCCAAACTTCAGTGCTCACAGAATTAATCACGTTTAGCATTTACCGGTCCATGACAGAAATTATTGCAACAAATGTCTGTTAGTATGCAAATGAGGCCTCTATTGCTTCCAGCATCATCCTGTAATTACTCAGCTGTTTCTCAAGTGTGACTTATTGAATCAGCAATTTATGAAGATGGAGTGGCATAACCTATTTACTTTTGTAGTTTTGTTAATGGTTAAGGGGTTGAAATATGCTTCTTGTCACTTCTGCCATGGTATTTGTTAGCACTAGAAGTTGATATGGGTCATTTAATTCATCTTGCAGCATATTTTGGAATCAGCAAAATCAACAAGCAAGTCTCTCAAATGTTTTCTGTAATATTCTTGTACATTTAGCTTAAAGACAAGATCTGAGAAAACAGCAACAGCTGTTGCTAAACAAAAAGCAAATGGTTAGATGAATTGGGTAATATAAATAATTAGTAGTTAGTGATGAACTGACTGTATTCCTTACTACTGTGGCATTACTAAACACAATGCTAAATGAAAACTGAGGTTAATGCATACAAGATGCTGAAACAATGTAATATGTAAAAATCAAAATAACTGCTCACTGTAATTTTGTTCATGACCACTAATATGCTGAGGATCTGTGCTAAGGCTAATTACAGTTAATGTTTTACAGTCACAAATAAATGCTTGACACACACAACTTCAGTTCCGTTCTTTCAGCTGCATTGCACTGCTGAGGATCTCAGCTGTAGCCATAGTTGAGGAGTGCAGATTAAACTGCAAAGACATATCCTATGAGCAGAAATATGTATTTTAAATCATGGAGGTCCTTTTATTTCATAAAATCGTTCTGTCCTTGAATTCTTTTTCAACACTCCAGTCTTGCTCCAGATGTCAGTAAAAATTGTTTGTTCAACAGTTGCTCCATTTACTCCTCACTTCAAATCCTCACTTCAAATCCTCCTCATTTGCGCAACATTATCTCAATTATTTTTCTATGCAGCTTTGGCAAATCTGTAACTGAAATTCCCTGGACACAGTGAAGGATGGCCTCAGAATATTATTCTCTCATTGTGATATTTTTACACAGGAAAATCACATCTACCATAGGAAGTCTATAGGTATACCATCATTTTTTCCACCCCAGATTTTGCAAACAGAAGTCTTTGTGTTTGTCTGAAAGTGACTTCCCACAACAAATAGGGCAAAGCCAGCAAAAGCAAATCACTTAAACTTTACAGAATTTGTCATTGTGAAGTGTGGGCTCACAGGATCCATTTCCATGTTTCTTTCTCTTTCCCCTACAATTTGCTTCTTTATTACAAGAACCAGACTTCTGATTTATATGAGAGTTATAGCTGAAGAGGTTACTCAGCACAAGAAAAGATGCCAGAATTGGATCTTAATTGAGATAGAATATTCATTTAAATTGTATGCAATTTTTATATGGTATGAAGAAAAAAATGACAACAGGGTAGGGATAATTAAAACCTGTATCTGCTAAAGAGAAGAAAAGGTATTTCAAACCAGCAACTAGACAGCATCCAACATTTAATACTGAAGAATGATTATTCCTTTCTTTCTGGTAAAGTACTTTAAAACCTCTGACTTTGTGCAGGCAGCAGAAACATTCATTATCTCACATGACAAAGAGCTGTCTTTTCAGAACGTACTGTTAAATCACTAGCCAAGTTTGGTAACTAGTTTCAGTGTGTGGGAATAATGACAGCCAACTGCTTAACCATGTACAGCAGACTTGATCCCCTAGATAAAAGGTCAGGGAAAGATTACAGGTTGTCAGTTAATAGTGCACATGTGAAGCAATGACCCTTAGCAGACCATCAAAACTGCAATGGTAGGTTGACAATAGTGTTTTGTTTTCCAGAGCAAGCACTGAACTTACAGACTTGTATCAAGACACAAGAACAGTATAAGATGGAATTGGCAATACAGGTCCTGAATTTTACCTCCTGTTGAAATTACTGCCTAAGGGGAAAAAGGTCTTTAACAATGTCTCAAACAGTACTTTTTTCTGTTTTTGTTTATTTATTTATTTATTTTGTACAGGGTAACAGCAAAAAATGAGGAACAAGGAATTTCTTCAGAAATGTTTTTTATTTTAGAAAGACTTTTCCTTTGATCTGACTGAACATGGTTGTCTGGCAACTACAACATCAAGGATCTTTTCAGTATATAAAACCTTGTAGTAGTAGCAAAGCATTTTCATTGTCAGCCCTGAGGAAAGTGTGAAATGGGGAGACATCAGGATATACTAGAGAAGTTGGGCTTTCTGACTGGTGGGCCACATAGTCTCAAGGATACATAGAGTTAATCTGAAGCTAAAACTGAGATAGCAAATTCCTCAAATGCTCTTAAAAGTCTATTTCCTTCCTTTTTTCTCTTTGTTCCTTTGATTTTTTTGTTCTGTTCTTCCACTTCAATACTGAGTGGATTTCCAAATAGTGGGTTAGAGCTTTCATATCAAGGGCCATGGGTCTCTAGCAGGCACCTTGGTCCCACGCTGGACTGTTTGTGGGAAGGCTGTGCTAAACTTGCCCTGTCCTCATTTATCTCCTGCTCTCCATGGTTCTTGAGATGATTTCATCTTGTTGTGTGCTTGCACCAACATCCAAGAGACTGGCTTTTGGCTGGAAACAGCCAGAGTGGGATCTCTTTCAGCCCTTGCATTCACTGTCCAGTTCAGCTCTATCTCACATTTACCTGTGATCTGTTAGCACTTACATGTACAAATACATGTAAGTAGCAGAGCAGGGTCGAGGGAAGCACCACCTGTTCTATTGAGGGCTCCCTGGTCAGCCTTCGTCCCTTACTGCTTCTTGGGTAGGGTGTTGCTCAGCCTTGGGTGTTTCAGAATAACAAGATGATATGTATGGGGCTGACATTGTTATGTATTACAATATACAGTGTCAGCATCCAAACAATTTGTCATCTTACAATTCTAATTGTGATATTCCTACAATTCCTACAGTACTGTTGCCAATTATTATTCTGTTCCTAGCTCTGGCACTGGCTTGGCTTGGAAAAATTACAAGATCTTTATGCTCTATTTTCCTCCATCAGGAAGCTAATATAATTCTAGAATTACATTATATTACAGTGCTACAGGGAGGTAATATGTCAAATCTGGAAGCAGAACACCTGCCTCTAAGCAGAACAGTGCTGAGTGTAAGTAAGCCCTATCTCTTAGTGTTTACTGCCTCAGACATCATGTTCCTCAACTGTGCTATAAGGCACACAATGTAACCTTGGGTGTCTGCGTACCTACAGTCATCCAACCTTCCACCCTTTTGATTCACAAGTAGATCAGTTTGAGTGTTCATTGCTACAGAGGAGGCAGGTGCTAAGTTAGAAGATATGCTCTATGCTCATGAATGCAACAAGACAACCAGATATAAAATGACTTCCTCTAAGGTCAGTTTATTCACATAAATACATGAAAAATATGAACAATATGGCACATTTAGGTCAGTATCAAAAAGGGTTTTATTGCAGATAAACTGTCTATGACTAAGACCATATGATGTGAAGTCCCACTTGATGTTCTTTACTGAGGTAGTAACACTGTGTGAACAAGCCTTTGCTTGCATTCATGCTGGTCTCACTTCCCTCTCTTTTTCAACTTCATCTCATCTATTTCACAAGTTATATGCTTGTTGAGCCAAATGTAGTATAGTAGAGCTACCTGTACCCAAATAGCAAGATAGTAGGTTTTTTATCCTACTTTTACATGTGGGTGGGATACTAAATATCCTTATGCTTAGGACAATGATACACAGTCCTGACTTAAGTAGGAAATAAAATCACTGCTTAACTTGCATAGAATGCCTCTAATTGTCCTGTATGTGAAAATCTTGAAGTCCTCTTTAATTTAGCAGATTTAACACAGGTAATGAGAGCTTCTCTCTTTAGAAAATTAATCGTGAAAGAATTTATTTTCCCCCATCACACCTGTGGACTGCTCATCCATATGAAATCATCTGAACTGGTCTCCAATTGGCAGATTAGAAGGTTGCATTGAAGAGAACTTCTTTTGCATTGACCCAGCTCTGATTTTGTCAGAAAAAAAATCCAGAGACACTTCAACAGGTTTACCCTAAGGATATTAACTTCTATTTTCTTGCAACTGGAAAATGTTTTCTATTTGTGTTCTGTTCAGTCAGATATTTCATATCCTTTTATTTTTGCAAACACTGGGCAGGAGGCATTAGGGAGAAAAAAAAAAAAAAAAAAAAGGAACGCTAAGAATTCAGCATTCCTGAGAAACACGTTATTACTTTTAAATTAGAAGTGATTTAGTTCTACCGTGGGATCACTGTCCTACATAGATGGACTGTGCTAGTATAGCACTGTATAGGTCTGAAAAAGATCCTCTGCTGAAAACTTTTGAATCTTCCAAATTAGACTCAAATATACAGCCTGCCACAAATGGCAAATTAAGAAAATAAAGTGTAATGCAACATTCAAATAATGAGAACCCTAGAGAAGAGAATACAAGCAATTTAAACCAAAGAATCAGTGGAAGACATTCTTTTAAAAGTTTTATAGACATCTGAACGTTGTACAGACATGGAAGACATCTTCAAGATCTATCAAATATTGAAAGCCAAAGAAAAAAAGCCCACTTTTCTTCAGTAACAGGGAAGAGAAATAAGAATCTATTCTACTTTCAAAACTTTTATCTCAAGGATATTTGTCAATTTCTCTTCAGAAATTGGAAAGTAGAGAAAATAATACAATATTGCAAAAACATGCATGAAGCAGGGTCTAAATTACGACCCAAAACAGAATAAAAAAGAAGTGATTGCCTATCTTTCCAAGGCCAGCTTTAAGCAGCAAAAGCAGAAAACATAAAGGCAAAAGCAGAACATGAAACTTTTTCAATGCCCCTTACTTTGTACATCCTTTCCATATAAGTGAAGTACCTGAAAGAAACTATGTGTTGAATTAACATTTTGCAACTCTAAGCATTGTCTGCTAAGCAGTGGCATAGAGGATCAGGTTCTCAGTGTTTAAGATTCAACATTTCAAACCTCTTGTCAAATCCAGTATTAACTCCATGTTATTAATTACCATGTAAATCACACAACATTAAATACACAAATAAGGGAGACAGGAACTGAATATTTGACAGCCATTGAAGAATGCTTTCTCTTCTTACCCATTCTCTTTTGTCTTATTGTCATATTTCAAACTGTATTAATTTTTTATTAAAGAGACGTAACTAAAACACAGTTTATGCCAGTGTTAATTTTAAAGCTGACTTGGAGTTCTCATCCTGCAGGGATCCAGTTCAATCTCTGAAAGATAACAGAGAATTTTAAAAGTTAAAATCTTAACTTTTAGCTTTGCATGTTCTTCAAAACCAGGAGCTGTTATGAAGAAGAAATTATATCTCTTTAAACGTCCAAGTTGTTATTCTCAGATTCTGACTTTTTGCAATAAAGTAGCAAAAGCAGTGTCCTCAGGGAATTTTTGAAGTTTCCGAAGTCCACTATCTCCATGTGAACACATTTCATGAAAATAAAATTCTGACTTATTATTGTTCTTTGAGTATGAATAGATTCCATAAAATTAGAATAAAATCACTCCATTCTATGCAGGGCTTTTCCCTGCATTTTTAATTTCTCTAATAATGACCCTTAAAGAAACTATGTAAATTTTCTCATCTACGTCAGCTGTATGTAGAGTTTTTACAGTGAATGAAACTATTCTGGAGTTATAAATTTAAGTTAAACATTTTCTTAAGGAAGAATTGCCCTTCTTCTGTCCAAAATGTAAAACCTAAGTTCCCGGTCTGAACTAGTCCTGCCTGAGATTTTTGCTGTTGTTAATCAAACTGATTGCAGTGTTTCACACCGAATTGAACTTACTTAGGCAATCCTGGCTTCTGGCCCTCCTCCTCTCATGAAAGAGCCTTTCTGTTTACATGAATCATAGAACCACTGACGTAAAGGAGTTTTGTCATTATATTCAGTTTTCAGAATGTCCTGTTGTGAAGAGATTTTAAACTCTTTAAAACAAAATCAGAATTTAATTTAAATTATATCACTGTTTAAAATTGGTCAAAGAAATGTTATGATCTTATTTAAAAACTGACTCCAACTTAGTATCTTCTTTGCCACATAATCAAAAACTAAAGAAAGACATTTTAAATAAAAGTATAGTTAGCTATTTCCAGTTCATTTCTGTGAAAATGAGAATTTTATTTTTTAAATTAAAATTTTTGTATTGGGATAATAATAGAGACATTCCTAATTGAAATTTCAAATTCATTACTCCACACTAAATTGCTCCATACTTAAATCTGAGAATTAAGAGAATTAAACATTCAAGAATGTAATTTGTGTGCTTCTGTATATTTAATGTACAGCCATCAGAATCAGAAGCTAAAGCTTATTGACGTTTGCTATCACCGTTGAGCACACTTCAGGAATTTTTCTTCTACTAATCCTGACTTGTTGCAATTCTTACTTGAGCAGCTGAATATATTCAGAATATTAATACATCTCTAGTTATATAATATCGTAAATATGAGTTAGTCATATTTGACCCAAGGCCAATATTCATGTTTCATGTTTGACAGGAACTGAATTGTTAGCAGAGAAGGATGAATCAAATGTATTTTCTCTAAATCCAATACAAAACAGATAGCAAAGGTTCTTTTGTTGGTTCAAGCTCATTCTAAAAATAACTAAAATTAAAGCTTGTCCATGTTTTCATGTTGTTTGAATCCAAGCACCAAATTTGGAATTTATGCTGTAGCTTTGCAATGTTTTATTTACATCATCGAGTTTATTTTAAGGGCATTTAGTCATCTACTCTTGAACTTCCTTTGTAGACTTGCTAGAAGATTCCCCACATTTCTCAGTACCCTTCAAGCTCAGGACTACCCCTCTGAGGAATATGGTCACCACTGTTTCTATTGCATCCTAAACAGGAAGAGACTACCTGCAAACATGTCTTATATAAAGATTAAAAAATGAAATGTGGACACAATAATATACTCATATTCTTTTCCCTGCAGCTCTATCCAGTTGTTTCCTTCAGCCACTGCAGTCCAGAAGTAACCCTGATTCTCCACATCTACAAATATAAGGGAACAGGCTCTCGCTCATCTGGCTCTATGGTAAACATTATTAAGTCCCATCAGTCTCCCTTTCACTCAGACTCTGGGCTAATTGCCCAATATAGCCTGCCTGAGATTTCCTTCTCCACTGTATTCTAAAGTCTTTTTCAATGGTAGTTGTACCTTCACTCAGGAAGACTGTAATTCTGTCAAAAGCATGATTCTTCATAGAATCAGAACAACCTGTGTGTTTGGGCTCACCTGACCATCACCAGTGGTGGTCATCGTAGCAGCATCTGTTCCCTGGAGGCATGCACTGTGCCAGCCAAGATTTATCAATAGCTTGCATAAGCATAGAGGATGTGGCCACCTCATCTGACACAAACTAACAAGACATCTGGGACTTAGCCTGGGTGAGTCTTAAACTCATATCAGTTTCCTTGGATAAATGGAGGACAGAGAAGGATAGGTCAAATCTGCCCTGGTCCTACTCCAGCAAGGAATGGGACGGCGGTTAATACACATGCTGTTTTCAGGAAACCAGAAGTCACCAAAACTGAAACTATCCCTTCTGTTTCCTATTACCTCTTCCTTACACACACACACACACACACACACAGATATATGCACGTTTGCAAATAAGATCCGCTCTGAAAGGAGAAACTGCATATGAGCATTTCCATTAGTCACTGGGGAAGCTTAGTTTTCCCAGTGTTTTGCACTGATGTGTTATGATAAAAATATCACTTTAAAATCCATAACGCTTTAAAAACCTGAGACAGATACTGCTTTGCTTCTGTGACTAAAACAATTAAATGTGACTTTGCACTAGATATTTCATTAGTGCTCCCTTTACATTGTTTAGCAAAACTGAGAAATATGTTCAAGTTAAAAGCTTTCTTCATTTTTAAGTATTCTAAATGTTTCTCCTTATTTTTTTAAGTACTTCATGATAAGAAAGTGCATTTCATTGCTTGAACATGTTATGAACATTTAATCCTATTGATCTGTATTGACACCTGACAATAATTTTACCCTTATTTCTATAATAAATGATACGATGTACTTGGAATATCATAGTATGTTAAGACAGATTTTTGTTCACGTGGTTTCAATAATTCCCTGCTTTGATGATATGAAGCAAATTGAGAGAATATACTTCAGGGGAAAATTAGATTGATATTTTTCCTGGTATCTATGCAAACAGAAAGAAATTTCATTCTCTTTCACATTTATGTGTAAGATTTCATATTTACCATGCAAGAAGTGCCATAACCTGGGTAGATAAAGAGACTTTTAGAGTAACATGTTAAAAAATGAACTGAATGCTTGGCCATTCTTTCAGCTGTAATTGTTGTCTGTGTTCTGTCCTTCTCTTATAGTGCTATTCTTATAGTTGTCCTAGTATTGAGTGTCAAAAGGGAACTGGTTTAACTTTTGCAGTAAAGAAAAAGTGCACCAGAACTTACATAATATTCTTCTCTCTCCCCCACAGTGGACCATGTAGGACATAAGATGTGTGAGAAGTAAAGTGCCTGAAGCTTTTTTTCATGTAAAATTAATTGAAAGAAGATCTACTGAAGAGAAAGCACCATCATTATTACCTAGTAAAAAAAAAATGCAAACTACTCTACAGCAACTGATTACATCATAATTACCCTGTGCTTAATAAATCATCCATTCATCTTCCCCTCAAACATGGCACCAGTATATACTGCAGCAAATTATAAGATGTATAAATACAGATGAAAACCTGAGTACAAATGAAGGATGATGATTGAGGTTCAAACTTACTTGTAAATTACAGCACAGGCTTTATTATAACCAGTCATTTTTCAGTCTTTTCTTCCTCTCATGCTCCCTGTGTTTGTTCCTCATTAGTCATTTCACATCCAGCCCAGGCAAGTGACTGTTTTTGACTGAGTCCCACATCATTGCAGTGGCACTGATGTCTGCTCTGGATTAAAGAAGACAGCTTTTAGATAGTTTACTGTTCATTTCCCTACAATTTCCTTTTTTTCCGTCACAGACGTTTTTATTTCTTCTGTGCATATTTCTTCCTGTGGTCATTTGTATTTCTGAAAATTAGAACCGGAGGTGAACTGTGGGGCCTGACACACTGCTGTTGATCTCAGTGGTACATGTTACTGGACTCTCCTTTGTACAGTTAGCCACACATTCTAATAATACATCCTGAGGGAATCTCCTAACCAGTCCTTTGTCTTCTTCCTTCGCAAGCTCACAGCATTTCACCACTCAAGTTTAGGAGAATTGTTATTGCAGAAATTTAAAACCTGCCCTATGTGAATGCTTGGAAATATTTGTTTTTCTTTCAGAAACTATTTATATGTTCACATACTGACCATACATACGATCATGAAATTCACATACCTGGAGTAAACATTGATGTCAGTACCTTGATCTACTAGATAATTTATTTTAGAATTTTTGTGAGCATTCAAAGACAATCACAGCAGGAATCACCCATATCCAGTGAAAATATGTGTGTTCAGAGGAATTTCTCTGCTCATTGTTGGGATAATCTGATTTTACAGATCATAACTGACAAGATGATTAATCTGACTACCAGTGGCTGTGTAGTCATATAAATGTGTAGTTTTAATTTACAGCAGGAGAAGGATTTGCATGTTCCCATCTTTGTTATAAAATACAGGATAATAGAAGAACTAAACAAACTTGCAAGTGCAAACAAAAATGATAGTAATTAACTATCCTTTTTTGAGCAGAATGCAGACAAGAAAAGCAAAATTTTTACTTTATAAAATTAACAGCGAAGATATAAGGTTTGTGTTTTCTCTACAGTGCATAGGTGGGGAACTAATCACTAAATCAAACTATTCAGCTTGAAGGTGTACTATGGTCCAAATTCACATCTCTTGACTCAGTTATTTGTTGAGGTAATGAACTCACTGCTTGTTTTATAAAAAGAAATCTGAGCAGAACAAGGTAAAGTAAGATAAAGTAAGATGTTCTATTTTATGAACCATCATTGCTTCTCGTAGACGTACTTATTAAGTTATTAGGCAAATTTCTTATACTTTTTTGTGTGTGTGTGTGTGTGTGTGTGTGTGTGTGTGTGTGTGTGTGTGTGTAAGGACTCAACATTCTGTTCTTCTGAAATACACTGACAAGATAATTGTAAATCCTAAGCCTGAAATAGAAAGTTGAATTTGAACACAACATTAAATCACTGCGTATCCTAGTCTGCTAACAAGCTCTATAGCATCATGACAAGCACAGATGAAACACGCACTGCCTAATTCATTGCTTCAGTACTTACAATAAATATGCCTTTAATCTCAAACTGTACATAGTAAATGCATAAAGCGACAAATAATGCTATAAGCTTTTATCTCCTGGGAGGGTATAGATTTCAAACTTCTCAGAAAAAAATAATGCATTAGAACTTATTCCTTACAAAATAAATTGAGTTGAAAAGTGAAATCACACACCAGAGAAGAAAAAGGAAGAGTGTGTGATATCTGGAGATCTTATTTCTTAAGACCTGGGTCTTTTCAGAAGTCACAGTATGAGGCTTTAATGGCTGCTTCGTGCCTCGATGAAGTCACTGGTGTTGTACATTTATCCTTAAGCCATATGCAAAATCCTAAACTCAGCAAATCTCAGAATTCATATTTATGGGTATGTCTCCAAATACACATATTACTAAAATTGCTGTCTTTTATAGTAAGACATGAAACATCTGCTTGGTTGACACCAAGTGTCCATGCATAGATAGATAAGTTTTTCTATGTGATCATCAACAACAACATACAAGAACACTTAAACTCTTAAACATGGGATTTTTCAGTAATGCACACCTCATTTCTACAGTTACCTGACTTTCAGAATGAAAGATACAATTATTTTATGATGTTGCTGTGCTCCACATAGGGATAGAAGTGTGACATATGGCAGACAATCCAGGAAATTTCCTGGAGTCTGTTTAGGATAACTTTCTTGTTCATCTACTCGATGGCAACCTGAGATGAAGCCTTACTGGACCTGGTGCTCACCAGTGCAGAGGAGATCAAGAGAGGTTAAGACTGGAGACAGCCTGGGCTGTAGTGATCATGCTGTGGTGGAGTTTGTGATCTGGAAGAACGCAGGCCTGGCAAAATTAAACACAGGACACTGAACTTCAGGAGAACAAAATTCCAGCTGCTCAATGAACTCTGGATGAGATCTCCTGGGAAACTGTCCTTAAGGGCATGGGAACAAAACAGTACTGGCAGCTCTTTAAGGACAGCCTTCTGTGAGCGCAAGGGCTCTCCATCCCCCAGCAGAAGAAATCAAGCAGAGGAGGCAGGTGGTTGTCATGGTTGAGCAAGGAGCTGCAGCTTAAACTGAGGGAAAAGAGTGATGTACAGGATGTGGAAGCAGGGTTGTGTAGCCTGGGAAGAATACAGGGGTGTCATCTGCATGTGCAGAGATAAGATCAAAAAAGCCAAGGCACATGTGGAATTGAACTTGGCAAGGGATGTGAAAAATAGGAAGAAGGGATTCTACAAGTACGTAGGCAGGAGGAGACAGGCCAAGGAGAGTTTTGCCCGTGTTGAATGAAGATGGAGAACTGTCTTTCTTAGACATGAAGAAAGCTGAGGTGCTCAGTAACTGCTTTGCCTCAGTCTTCACTGGTTGCCAGGCTCCCCGTGTCTGCCAGGACCCTGATCCACCAGGTGTGTGGGTGAGAGGAAAGAATTATGTCCCACTGTAACAGTGGAACAAGTCAGACCTCCTCATGAAACTGAATGCATGTAAGTCCATGGGGCTGGATGAGATGCATCCCAGGGTTCTGAGAGAGATGGCTTCTGTGGTTGCTGAGCTGCTCTCCATCATATTTGAAAAATCATGTTTGTCAGGTGAAATCCCTGGTGACTGGAAAAAGGGAAACTACTCCCATTTTTAAGAAAGGGAGAAAGGATGACCTGGGGAACTACAGGCTGGTGAGACTCACCTCTGTGCCTGGAAAGATCATGGAGCAGGTCCTCCTAGTTGACATTTTAAGGCACATACAATATATAGAACTGATCCAACACAGCCAGCATAGCTTCACCAAGGGCAGATTTTGCCTGAAGAATATGGTGGCCTTCTATGATGGAGTGATGACATCAGTGGACAGGGGAAGGGTGATGGATGTCATTTACCTGGGCTTCTGTAAAGCCTTTAACATTGTCTCTCATCACATCCTTCTCTCTAAATTGGTGAGGTATGGAATTGAAAGACAGAGTGTTCGATGGATTAAGAACTGATTGTCTGGTCACAGCCAAAAGGTTGTGTCTATAAATAACTAAGGAACTGGAGGTAAAGGGATAAGGCTGGACTCTTCTCATCATTTTGTGGGGACAGGGCAAGGGTAAATGGCAAAAAACTAATGCATAGGAAGTTCTGCACAAATGTACATGGGAACTTCATCGTAGTGAGGGTGATGGAGCACTGGAACAAGTTGCCCAGAGCAGTTGTGGAGTCTCCTTCTCTGGAGACATTCAAGACTCGCCTGAACACCTACCTGTGCAACCTGGGATGGGAGTTGCTTTCGCAGGGGGTTGGACTTCATGATCTCTAGAGGTCCCTTCCAACCCCTGCAATTCTGTGATTCTGTGATTCTCTGATCAACAGTTCTGTGTTTGGGTGGAGGCCAGTCACAAGTGGTGTTCCCCAGGGATTAGGACTGGTGCTCATCAACGTCTTTATCTGTGACATAGATGATACAATCGAGTGCACATTCAGCAAGTTTGTGAACAATACCAAGTTGAATGGCACAACTGATACACTGGAGGGACGGAAAGCCATCCAGGGGGACCTTGTCAGGCTGGAGAAGTGGGTCCATGTAAACCTAATGAGGTTCAACAAGGCCAAGTGCAAGGAGTCGTATTTGGGCTGAGGAAATAACAGGAATTTATACAGTCTGGGGGAAGAATGAGGCATGCAGAGAAGGACTTGGGGATCCTGGTGGACAAGAAGCTGGAGATGAGCCAACAGTGTGTGCCTGTAGCCCTGAAGGCCACCTGTATACTGGGCTGCATCAAAACAGGAGTGGCCAGTAGGGTGAGGAAGGTGACTGTCTCCCTCCAGTCAGCTCTTGTGAGGCCCCATCTGGGGTACTACATCCAGACTTGGTTCCCCAGCACAAGAAAGACCCAGAGCTCTTGAAATGGGTCCAGAGGAGGACCACTAAGATGATCAGAGGGCTGGAGCATCTCTCCTATGAAGAAAGGTTCAGGGAAATGGGCTTGTTTAGCGTGGGGAAGAGAAGACTCCAGGAAGACCTCACTGTGCCTTTCCAGTACTTGAAGGAAGTGTATAAACAGGAGTGAGAATGTCTGATTACATGGGTTGATAGTGATAGGACAAGGGAAAATGGTTTTAAACTAAGACAAGGGAG
The DNA here is from genome assembly GCA_036925125.1 of Oreortyx pictus. Classification (NCBI taxonomy): domain Eukaryota; kingdom Metazoa; phylum Chordata; class Aves; order Galliformes; family Odontophoridae; genus Oreortyx; species Oreortyx pictus. The sequence continues at coordinate 45,742,059 of JAUPFR010000003.1, read as the reverse complement.
ATTTAGGTTAGATATTAGGAAGAAGTTTTTCTCTCAGAGGGTGATGATGCACTGGAACATGTTGCCCAGAGAGGTTGTGGATATCCCATCCCTGAAGGCGTTCAAGGCAAAGCTGGATGTGGCTCTGGGCATCCTGGTCTTGTGGTTGGCAAACATGCCCATGGCAGGGGGTGTTGAAACTCAATGATCTTTGCGGTCCTTTTCAACCCAGGCCATTCTTTGATTCTATTAATCTACGATTCTATGATTCCACACTTTGTATTTTAAATTATTCTGTTTTGCTTCTCAGAATTAAATGAGAGAATGAAGTTAAAAGAAACGAAATACAATAGAGTCATAACTCCATAAGGGAACACAGGGAGGGAAGATTCATTGATGATTTTTTTTCCTGCCTTTATTCAAGCTGACAGGAGACCCTAAGATGAAAGGCAGTGCTACATAATAATGAATACAGGATCCTCAGAAAAGTAGATGAGATAAAGTGATTGTCAGGAGCTGAAGACAGAAAGGAACTCAGAAGGGAATGGAAGGCACAAAAACTACAGGAAGACAATAGCTTAATCTGCAAGCTCAGAAAGGAAAGAAAACATGGTTACTGAGACCAAGAATTTCAAAAATATATTAATATGACACCTTCTTTGCAAATTTCTGTGTGTAAAAGGTATCTACAAATGAGGAAAAAAATTATGAATGTATTTATATTTGTGTTAATAAATACATTTGAGTGAATAAATAAAAACTTCATTTTGAAGAAGTCAGATACATGCAGATAATACAGATTCAAATTGTAGTTTGACCTACACTGCATCCTTTTCCCACAGCACATCCTTATATCTAAACTGGAGAGATATAGTTTCGAAGGGTGGACTATTCAGTGGATAAGGAACTAGTTGGATGGCCACAGCCAGAGAGTTGTAATCAACAGCCTAATGTCCAAGCAGAGATTGATCACCACACTGGTGAAGTGGTGCCTGCAGATGTTAGTCTTGGAACTGGTGCTCTTCAACCTTTTTATTAATTGCCCGGATATTGGGATTGAGTGCATGATGACACCAAACTGAGCGGTGCAGTTGATACAACAGAAGGAACAGACACCACCTAGAGTGACCTGGACAAGTTTAAAAAGTGAGCCTACAGGAACCTATTGAGATCCAATAAAGGCAAGTTCAAGATGTTGCATTTGAGTAAATCCCCAATATGTGTACAGACACTTTCAGACCAACCATGTGGAGAAGGACTTGGGAATCCTTGTGGACAAGAAGCTGGATATGAGCCAACAGTATGTGCTTGCAGCCCAAAAGGCCACCAGTATCCAGGGCTACATCAAAAGAGGGGTGGCCAGTACGGTGAGAGAGTCAATCTCTCTTATGAAGAAAGGTTGAGGGGTCTGGGCTTATCCAACTTGGAAAAGAGAAGGCTCTGGTGAGACCTCATTGCAGCCTTCTAGTACTTGAGAGTCACTTACAAACAGAAGGGAGGCTGACTTTTAATACAGTCTGATAGTGATAGGACACAGTGGAATGACTTTAAAGTAAATGAGGGGAGATTTATGTTAGATATTAGGTGGAAATTCTTTACTCAGAAGGCAGTGAGGCACTGATACAGGCTGTCCAGTGAAGATGCAAAAGCTCCATCTCTGGAGGTTCAAGGCACCTTTGATGGAGCCCTGCGCAGCTGAGCTGGTAGTTGGCAACCCTGACAATGGCAAAATTGGAATTTCATGATCCTTAAGGTCCCTTACAACCTAAGCTGTCCTATGATTCTTTAGATTAGAAAAAGGAATCTGGGGATTAATCTCAAGATTGCGTATCTCATCAAAAAGAAAAATTCTGTAAAAGAGAAAAACATATTTAATAAAACCTAGTTAAGAGCAAAAATATACACAGCTACAATGAGAGAAAAATCAACCAGAACTGAAGAATTTGGATACTTGAAATTTTTAATTTAAAAAAAATGTAACTTAAATAAGGAAAAGAGATTGATAACTAAGTAAAGCAAGAAGCTGAAAACAATGAAACAGGAACATGACTTTAAGAAAACTCCAAAATAAATAACAGCAGAGACAGGGAAAGAGAGCAAGACTAAAGAGAATGTATTCTGACCACAGAGGGCAAAAATGCCAGTTAGATTTCTATTTGAGACAAAGTGATGACTTTACACTGAGCATAGCTGTGGGACAGAGCAAAATGGATCTGACTCAATCGGGAAAATGGTACTTTTCCCATTTTCACTGCATCAGGAACTGTTCTGTCTCAATGACAAGTATAGAGGGGTGTTTTGTGAACAAATAGAGAGAAGCAGGCATTTTCAAATACGTCTGTGAAGGAAGGAAAGAAATGAGATGCCTGAGCGTTTTGCCCATTCCATTATTAGACTTTTGGACCATATTAGGATTTATTTTTATTTTTGTTTGAAAGATAATTTAAAAAATTTCAATCAGTCAGAAATAGAAGCATACTGCTATTGAAGAGTGGCATAACTTCCACAATAGAGAAAAATGTAGAAAAAAGAAAAAAATGTCCACAAAAGCAGTAAATCAATAGGTTGAAATAGGTGTTGTCAACCAGGATATATAAATTATTTTCATATTAATTCTTCCATGTTTCTTTAAGTAGTATTACCAATGTTTCTACTGATGAACTTTTTAAGAAATATGAACAGGTATCTGAAAGGAAAAGCTTAAAATGGATATAAATATGAAGGTATCAACTGTAGAAAAGCAATATACAATTCTGAAAGAGAAATCTATTGCTCAGTGTTAGGAGTCTTCTCTAGAAAAAGTCAGATTGTCCTGTAAATATTTGTGTTGAGCATAATACGAAAAAAACACATGATACAGATTATGATGTGGTCTCTTTTCCAGCAGTAACTAAAGAAAGTATTACACATCATTTAGACATTTTGAAATTGTCATGTTGGTACATCTTGCTTTTAGAAATGTTACCAGAGCTGAATCTACGCCTGTGGAATTTGATTTTAGTAGGTACTGGGGCACAGCAGACATTGCAGTAGACTTGGAAAAAGCTGCTGTTGCACCATGTTCTTTATTAAGATAGTGAGCTAACAGTGAACATAACTGTAAGATATATGCCTCATGGTGGGTATCAGAAGTAGTAATGTGAAAATTGACACGTAACCTGTTCTAGGGATCCTGTTTTACCAGGGATTTGGACTAGATGATCTCTAAAGGTCCCTTCCAACCTCTACGGTTCTGTGACTATGGCAAAAGAATTAACTAGAGAAGAGTTTTTAAATTGGCATGCAGTAAGAACGTTCAGCTCAGATTTAGAGAAGATGGCTCTTTATCAAACTCATGTTGCTGTTACATCTCAAGCCATGTCAGTGTGGCAGGCTTTCTGCTCTGCTGATGTTTAGGGAGCAGTTCATTTCCCCTTGCTGATCAGCAATTCCCTGTCCCATAGATTTCTGTTGTCCTCCCTCCTGCAGCAGCAGGACCAAAATCAGGACCAAAACCCTATATTCTTGTCAGAGCCCTCTTCTTTCCTCCCTGTACTTTATTTTCTCATTCATCCTTACTCTGACACTGTCCACAAGGCCTTCACATTTGTTAGTGTGTAATGGAGGGTCATTTCCATAACCAAATGAGGTATTCTGGGGTGCATTAAACAGAGCTGGGCTAACAGGTTGAGGGAGGTGATCCTCCCCCTCTACTCTGCCCTGGTGAGGCCTCACCTCGAGTACTGTGTCCAGTACTGGGCTTCCCAGTACAAAAAAGACAGGGATCTCCTTGAAAGAAACCAGCAGAGGGCTACAAAAATGATAAACGTCATGGAACACTTCCCTTATGAGGAAAGTCTGATAAACATGGATCTGTTCAGCCTTGAAAAAGAATTCAGATATATTATATCCAAGGAATGGGAGGCAAAGGAATGAGGCTGGAGTCTTCTCATCAGTGTGTGGTGACAGGACAAGGGGAAATGGCCACAAACTGAAGCATAGAAAGTTCCACAGTAATGCGTGTGGGAACTTTTTCACAGTTCAGGTGACGGAGCACTAGAACAAGTTACCCAGAGCAGTTGTGGAGTCTCCTACTCTGGAGACATTCAAGACTCGCCTGGATGCCTACCTGTGCAACCTGGTCTAGGAAGCTGCTTTGGCAGAGGGGTTGGACTCGAAGATCTCTGGAGGTCCCTTCCAACCCCTACAGTTCTGTGATTCTGTTTCTTCCCTCTTTGCTCTCATATGCAACAGCCAGATATGAACACTAGGAATTTCAAATGCCAAATCAGAAGTTCATCCAGTGGCTGCATCTCAATTTCAAAATGGCAAGCAACAAATTATAGTGAAAACCACTTTCAAATCTGAACCATTGGAAGAAATGGCACAGTTAAGGAACAGAAGACAATGAAAGAGAATTACCAGCAGAGAATAGCTCTTCAAATTGATTCTGTTTTCTTGGCTGCTTCTGTAGACTTGCTAAGATGATGCTGTTTGCAAAAAAAAACATCTGGTAAAAGAAAAGTTTGAGTTAAGGAGATACCACAGTATCACTGTTTACTTTTATTTTAATTTGAAACTCATCCCCACTTTTCTCTAAATAGGTTTTCAACTCTTTATCTCACTGAGCTCTCACTACTGGCCTCCTACTGAGACACTATGATTTTCTGAACTTATTTGGCTGTATATTTACATGCTTGTGCTTTCAAACTTATGTCTTAATGATGTTATCACCTCCAGGAGTGACTCTGGGAGTAATATCATACACTCCTGGGTAGGTAGGGCTTCAGCATTATTTTTATCCATTTTCATTATATTTAATTCATGCAAATGCAACATATTTTTCCCACATAACCTTTGACAATATGATGAAGCAATCACTGCTATAAACTAGTAATTAAAAGCCATATCATCACCCACCTGTGCTGAAGTTGTTTTCACTTTTGTTGCCTTTTGAATGCATTTAACAACTTTAAAAACAAAAACGTATGAATGATTGCATAAGGGAATCATCTATAATATAATGAATTCATTAGATTATTTACACTAATGCAAGCAACCTGTTCTTTGTTATCAGTATATCTTGAGTATTGTGATCAGTGTCACACAAAGAGGGAAAAAAACTTCAGTTCTCAAAACAGACAGAGCTGTAGTTGCACACTTTATTTCACTTTTTGGCCTTGTGGAGGTTCATCTTAAGAAGCACACCTCCAACATAAGCGTGTTGCCCAGAGTACTGGTTTTAGGAGGCAGGAGGACATGCTGGAATAATGGTCAGGGTTGGCAGGCAGATGGCAGCTCAGCAGCCCACCAGCACCCACCTTTTATTTCAGGTTACATCTGCTCTGCACCCAGTCAACACAACGTCGTGCTGACGGCCTATTTGTATGCAAATTTAAAGGTCTGAGGTATCTTCAGCTTATGTTATTGTCTCACCATATGCCGACATTTGTCACACAGCTGCTGTGTGTGCATTCACTGAGGGGGCAATGGAGGGCTGAATCATAATTATATTCCAGCTATGGACAGCTTGTTGCAGCAATGATGACAGAAGTTTATTTATGTAATTGTGAGATCATCATCAGTGTTTATCTACAGTACCTGACAATCTTCAGAGATCCCAAGACACATGTTGTCCAAACGCTGCTCTATAAACAAAGTTACAAATAAAGCTTTCATTTTCATTAGCTTGTTAGGACAGTTTTTCTCTGAAATAATTTCTTAATTGTTGGTTCCCTTGGATAATATGTACATACTCTGACAAGATTTTGTGAATAGAGACATAATTTACATCTAAATCACAATTAAAGGAGTCAAGATTAACTCGACGGGAACAAATTGATAGAAATGAAAATATAATTTTATCAACCATACAGGCAACAAAGCCTCTTCCAATTATCTATGAGTTCACTGGTGCTGTAGATTATATTTTCATTCATTACGATTACACCTTCTTTCTCCCTTGAATCCCTTTATCTGGTTCCTAAGCAACCACACCAAGGCTCCTCTTCAGAGACAAGCTATATTCACAGCCCCAGAATGGGATTCCTCTAGGTAGATGGGGAATGGTCTTCGTAATTTCAAATGCTTGCCACAGGATCTCATCAGGAGCTGAGTACCTCACATTGACAGCATAAATCACAAACACTAGCCCTCAGAGAGAAAATAAATCTACAGATTTTTCCCAGATTATGCAATGGGTGTAAGAGAATCACACCTCTAGCAGTCTGTTGCAGCTTAATTTTTCATTCTCCCAGTTCAAAAGAGATAAATAATGTATTTGTCATTTACTTTCTATATATAATCCTAGCCACCCATCAAGTGACTGCTTAACTGATTGCTAGCTGTATGGAAAGACATGATTCCTGAGGAGGTAGAATTGTTAAAATCTTTACTCCAAAGCTGTCAATGGCTTCATGTTGGGACTTTGAACAGTTATTTTCATTCCCCAAGTCTCATTTTGCTATCTAAAAGTAAAATATAATGTTTCCTACCTCATAAGGATTGTTTTAATAATTCAAGTTTTCAAAACAAACAAATGAGAAAAAGCAGATGCACATGAAGAAAATATAAATGAAAAATATATGAAATTGAGTATATGAAATTAAATATATGAAATGAAAATATAAATGAGAAAAGTTAGCATTGCAATAATTCCTGATTCTCTTATTTCTAGGCTAATAGGCTAATAGTCTTAATTCAATGTTAGTTAGATGATAAAAACAGTGTTAGTTCTTATTAAGTAATTGCAGATGCTTCCATCCTTTGTGAACCAGAAGAGCTATCGTACTTCCAATTAAGAGGGTGAAAAACATTCCATTTACAAACATATGTTTCAAAGAACATTCTTTGATACCATCAGAGATGCCTGTTTTTGGTAGCATGCTGTGTTATACTTAGCTACATCATTAGGCACTGTCAATAATTTATCTGAGCTTTTCTTCATTACAGATTCACTCTCTTTCTCTGAAAATATTTCCTGAGACTTTGGAACTCAAAAGTAAAAACTTAGAGCAACATTAGCAGTTGGCAATATGGCCTTTGACAAAGAAGAAATACCTAAGAAGGCATGAAAAATTCTGGAAAAAAAAGTCATTTGGGGGCATTTTTTGCAGTGGCATTTCAGAAAGTCTTATACTGGATTTCTGCTTTCCCTTCACCTCATGGCAGGAGATACATATGACTTTGGATTTGCACAGCCTGAACAATAGTAGTAAATGCAATTTTACTGAATAGTGTTTGTCTTCATAGCCCTTCAGAGCAGCAAATCATTAACGAGTAAGAATTTATCCTTTCTTTTAAAATAAGCATATTTAATGGCTTGCTGTCAGTGTGGCTTTCAGATTGGTGGATAATAGCTGTTATACTGTCTGAAGTGTTTGTCTATAATGTTTGTTTTAAGAGAGATAGAAAAGTCTTCCAGGTCCTGAAGCCCTAAAATTTTAATTTTCTTCCATTTGCCTTGATACTCAATTTTTACATTAAATGATATTTTATTGCTCTTTTTCATTTCAGTGTTTTACAAAAAAATATATTTTCTAAATAAACCAAAAGAACAACAACCACCCATACCCATCATCATTGCTCACATTTCTGTCCACTATGGAGTTTCTAATTTCAGCCTTTATCTAGACTTTTATTTTTACCGTTGCCTGTTCTAAATATTTTCTTTATTCATCAACCAAGTCTTGCTGTGAATATAGTATCCAAGCCTATACTGTTTTTCCTGGATAGATAAATCAGCTTCTTTCTTTTTGCAAAAGATTTTTTACTACTGCAGTCAAGAGAAATTATGCTGTTGTTTTGAAAAGAAACAAGCTTCAACCATTTATTTTTATTTCAGTGTCATTTAGCTCCACTTGTCCTCTAATACTGTGATAGAAGAACCTCCAGCTCAAACAAAGCCACCTCTGATTATTTCTGACATCAATCTTGTTGATTTAGATTTGTTTTGATAATGGCTTTCTAGGCACCTTTGGTATTCTGCACTTCCGAAATGTCTAAATTTGGTTAACAACACATCATTTACATATGAAGCATTTGGCTACCATACTGGAGGATCTAAAGATCTTGTGCCTTCACATATTTCAGTTTTCCACAATATTGTTGAAATCTCTTGCTTTCTGCAGAGAAATGCAAGTCAGCCTCTGTGGAGTACTGAATAAAGGCAGCAAGATTGCTTCAACAAGCAAAGTTATCTCTGAGATCCCTACACCATGTTACCTTATGCCACACTGACATTTTCTACATATCCAAATACAACAATACAACACCTTTTTTGTGTGTGTCTGCGCTTGAATCAAAGTCATACCACCTTCAAAAACAACAACAACAAGAACAATAAAGAATCTGGATTCCATGAGCTCATCATTAAGTATAACGCTCACTTTGAACCTCAGGAATAAAAACATGTATTCAAAGTCCATCATCCTTATTTCCACCTCCTCCAAGTTTTATTATTCCTGGTCCAGAAGGCATAGTTTTCAAATCCTTATGAGCCACACAGCAGATGACTCACAGGACATGGTCCCTGGGGATCCTAAGGATTGTTGGTTGTGAGATGGACCACAGCACTCTATTTTTTCCACAGTATACCAGTTCTCATCTCCTTGGACCTTGCCATCCAGCTCTCATTCTCTAGGAGAAAGAAATTCAGATTATTCTACCAGACACTTGTAATACCATGCCTTCAGCATGACAACTCTATTTGACAACTCTAGCATTAACTTGTTTGCTACACCCCAGAAAATGATACAATAGATTGCAGAATTACTTAGACCTAAGAAAGAAGCAGAGAGATGAGAAATATGAAATCTGGGAGCTGGATCACTTTAAATATCCTGCTGACTTGAATCATGATGCATTTTTCATATGCAAGTGCCATTCCAGAACATCTTCCACCCAGCAGAATAAAAAAAAACAACACAACAACAGAATTTTTAAATTGAAACAGCTCACTCCAAATGAGATAGGAGAGGGTGAGAGAACATGGAGAATATGTGTTATATTGTATATTATATATTTATCAGACATAACATTTTCTTTCATTTTTTCTTTTATTTCTGCTTTTTTTAAAGAGAGAGAGAGATTGCTGGGAGAAAGATATCTTCACAAGCATGCTCTTCCATTGGGTTTAGAACATTAAATTTAAGATCCACTCTGCAGACTTTGAAACTAGGGGAATTTCAGATGTATCATTGCAGGAGACTGCTTCCAAGAAGGGAGTCTCGAGAAGAAAAACACAAGCATGTACAATTTCTGACTCTATTTTTCACTCTTTAGTACAAAGTAGTCCTGTCTCCTGGGAAGCTGAGAGAATGTTTGTGTTGTCAAATGTGCACAACATGTTGTTCAGCAGTCTGAAGAGGAGAAGCAATGTGACATAATCTTTTTCTTTACTGATTATCTGTCTCCTCCCACACATATAATACAGTGCATTTTTTCTCGTTTTATTGCTTGAAAAAAAGTGGAAATGTCACTTTGTCCAAGCAAGAATCAACTGAATACCACCACCTTTTGCTTCTTTTAGATGCTGGTGATTTGATTGCTTGTTTGTTTTTTAAAAATGACAGTACTACATATATAGCCCAACAAAAAAATTCTGAAAGAAGTATGTCTCTTACAAGCAAAGAGATCACCCTTAGTTGGTTTAGACAGGCTTAGCATACTCAGGCTCAAAGCAACAAACAGGTATTTTCTATAATTCTATAATAAATAATAAGTATTAAAAACCATAGCGGTAATATTTATAAATGAACAAGAAAACTACATTATTCTCAAATTTCTTGGAAACAGCAGGGTTTCTTGTCATTTACCTTCTAGTTCCAACTATGTAGCTTCACTGAATTCAGCAGACCTATGCCTCTTGTCAGAAAGAAAAGACTCAAGACCAATTTACTTGAGTAAAGCATGAAAATAATAGTAACAGTGCAAATCTGTGAATAGAAATCCCATTTTTTTTCCACATTCTTCAGTAGAAATAAGAGGGAAATAAATATCTCATAGGTAGAAAAAAAATGCCAAGAGGTCACAAAAAAAATCTGTTTTTTACTTTTCAAGGAAAAATCAGGACTGAGGTTTTCACTCTTTTTTTTTTTTTTTTTTTTTTTTTTTTCAATTTTCTGTGCCAGGAATCTCTCTTTTGAAATCAGACCACAAACATTTGCATTCTTGTCAGCTGTCTGACTAAACTGAGGGAAAAGAACAATATACTGCTAAAAAAATACATCTTTGCTATCTTGATGAACCCTAAGCATAAAATTCACCAACGTCTGATAAGTAGGTCAATACCTAGATTGCTTGTACAGTCTGCAGAGATTTTGAAAGACAAAGATGGTAGCTAAGACAGATAGGAAATCAGTGAGGTTTCAGAGCAAATAGAACTGGGCAAAGAACTGGGGGTGTGCTGGGGAGTGAGGGACTGCACCACTGCATACTCCAGGAATAGCAACAGGATCATCATAAATGATGTATAAGCACGCTTTACTTAATAGTTTACTTTTAGTTATTACATTTTTAAAAATGGAAAGAAATTTTTTTGCCTTAACTATTACTTTTTTTTTTTTTTGTCTGAGTCATTGCTAACTTCCATCACTGGGAAACTTGGAAGCCAGAAAGAGTGTGTCCCTCAGAAACTGGAACACATAATCACAACACAAAGAATTGCTCCAAAGACGAGTCCTGAGAAGGTCCAAGACAAGGCAAAGCATACAAAATATAGGATTTATATTCTGCTTCCACCCTGGCAGCATTGAAAGCATATCCCAGTCTGGTATAGCATTTGCTACACAAAGGTGGTTAACAAGAATATATTCCTAAAAACTGAACAACATATTTGGGTCTTTCTGAGTGATTGCTTTGTAAGATTTTGTCATTTGAACTGTGCAAGACTCCACACTTTAAGACCAGATTGCATCTGGTCTTAAAATCCATGAATTTTTGAATTAAGTAATTTAGATGCATGTGAGCTGAGAAAACCTTTCTGTCTGCCTTAACTTAATGACTCTATTGTCTGAGCTATTTGAGAGCAATGGAGTAAGTGGAATGAAATGACTGAAACAAATCACTGACATAACTTTTATAATACTTGTGTGGCAAATAATGTATATACTGTGTTCTGCCACTAACTGAAGTGGTCAGTAGGGATGTAACTATTCTTAGATGCACTCATTTGTTTTCTTGAGTAAAGTATTTTAAATGGGGAAAGCAGATAGAAAATTATTAAAAATGTCATTCACAGCTCATTATAATTTGGAAAAAATGTGTTTAACACTGAACGTTTTCCCTTAAACATTCTGCAGTGCAAAAGATCATATTATATATTGTGCATGTTATTTCAAGGAGGTTACATGGCAGTTGCCAAGGTAACAGTACTTTTTAAAAAGCTAAAATAAAGGATGTTGCTGCCATGACCTATCTTAACAATAACTCACTTGACCATGGGATTTGAGAAGATAAGATAATCTAGAGAAAAACACAACAGAAAAGAAAAAAAAATCTTGGAATTGCATCTAATCTTCTGCAGAAGTTTCATCTCATGTAACAATGAAAAGAAAGGCACCTCACAAAAGTCTTTCAGAGTTGTAAGTGAATATGTATGCCTACAGCACTTATTTTACTGACAATTTGTAATCAAATATCATGATGTTTCAATTTTAAAATAGTACTTCCAGTAAAGATCCACCCTGCTTTTACAGCAGAATGGATATTTTGCTTAACGGAAGTTGGAAAAGCTGTAAAGCACTATGAGGAGAGATGGGTCTGCAGGGGTGTGCATCCCTCAATAACTGGAGCCTAACATTTGCCGTAAGAAACAAGGGAGTCCGAGATGCACCATACTACAGCAATGACCCCAAGCTCTGCACTTGGGTAGAATGCAGACACAACTTGCTCTTTGATCCACATGAACCAATGGTGTATGGGAGTGGAAATAAATCCCTCCACCTCGAACAGCTCAGAGACTCAAGGCTGCCTCTTGTACTGGGGAAATTACAGTGTTGGCCTCTGCTTCTGGCAGCTGGTTGCTCTTATTTCCTACTATTTCTTCCATATCTGAGCACCTGAGGGCTTGTTCTGCCACAATGCATGAAGACTCTACAGTCTGTTTGCAACCAGCCTGTAGATGTTACAAGAAAATTATTGATCAAAAAAAGTACATGGTAAAGTACAGCAAAAAGCACAACATATGTATCAGTAACAAATAAAGTTATTAAGTTCCCACATCTGAAGATCACCTCTGACAGTCAATACCAATTGTAGTATAAATTGATAGCAATTTTCAGTAATATCTTATTAAAGCATTACAAGGATATACATCCATATATCTGCCTAGGCATCCTTGCGGATTGCTAGTCCTAAATGAGCGCTACCAGAGGGGATGAAGGATGAGTGCATGGCAGCTCTCCTCTCAGACCCAGGCACCTCCTCTGGTTGTGCGAATCAGCAATAAGGTTTCCTACCTATCCCCAGTGTTTGGTTACCTTGATCACAGAATCACAGAAATGCAGGGGTTGGAAGGGATCTCTAGAGATCATAGATAGATAGATTTCTGAAAAATTTTAATTTTTATTTTCTAAAACTCTATATTTTTTCATTCATTTTGATTATGATTTTTCACATGTGATTTTTTTCACATCTGTATCAACATTCAGACCACTTTAGATGCATGGTAACAGGAGTTCTCTCATATATGTGCATACACACAAATAGGTATACATAACTGTTCACATAAAGATAAATATTTCAATCATTCATTCATTCATTCACTCATTCATTCACTCATTCATTCATTCATTCACTCATTCATTCATTCACTCATTCAATCTTCTTTTTCCTATATGAAGGTACCAGTAATCAATCAAATAGGTATTCTCCACACACCATGTTTTTTCAAGTATGATGAATATATGTTTATTCATCGCTATTGCAGCTGGTCTGCATTAATTTTAATGCTTGGTACTTTTATGTATTATTTTTACACATTCGACCAGATTAATCACTGTTTATAACTTCTTCAATATTGAGCAATTGACGCCCTTAGATAATCCAACTTCTCATTTCCAAAAATAGATGGCACATATGTTTGACTGAGCTATTAAAACTAGTGACTCAAAAGAAAATAAAAGAAGATACCATTTACAGTTTGTATAAAATGAATGATCCAAAACTTAGATTCAGTGAAACATGCTATAATACGCCATGGTTTTCAAACAATCCATGTTGAGACGTGCTATGTTTTACATAGCACAAGGAAGACAATGTAAAATCCAAACTTGTGTTAATAAAGAGATATTCACAAAGCTAACACAGAAGTTTGTGTAAGGACAAAGTTGAAATTTTGTCTAAGCATCTATTAGCATATCTATTTCAAATCTGCCCATTTGGGTCTGAAACCAGAAACAGAGCCAGAGTTCATAGCAGAGAACATCCATAAGTTAAATTCCCTAGCACCAATTACAGCCTATTTCCAGCTTATCATGCCCAGATTTCATGCTTTCATTGAACTTCTACTGTAAATTCTTCTTTTTTGGTACTCATTACCTAAGTTCTGCATTAGACAAAGTTCTTTATTTCCCCTTTAGAATAAATTCTATTTTTGGAAGAAAGGAACAAAAAGGTGAAACCTATTAAAATTTTATTTTGCTGCTCTGGAGTCCTTAGAATTAAAATGAATTTTAAAATGAAGAAGTCTTTCAGAAGCATTTGTGTTCTTCAATGACTAAAATAAAATAAATAAATAAATAGATAAATAAAGGTTACAAGTCAGTCAAAATGATATATTACATTTACCTTGTGTTTACTAATATCATCTTGTTTTATTAATATCACCTCATTTACAGTCACTGAGGTCAACTGACTTATAATACAGCAAATATCACATGATGCTAAATGTAAGTTCTTAGTTTCAAATATGGATATATCTATTCCCAGCCACAATCTCCTGGGTAACCCTTATAGAAATGTTGTATGTTGAGGAGAGCAGGTTAGTTATTGCTTTTAAGACTTCTGATGAAAATCCAAAGTAATGTTGACATTCATGGCATCACTCTGAACCAAAATTAATGTTGCTGAAGGAATGGCATACTCAAAGTGAAAACACAATGGACTTTGTAGGCAGCTACCTGAAGTAGAGGGAAATATCATGAAAGGGGGAATATCTTACTAACTAACTTAGTATGATAGAAAAGTGGAAATTCAATACTGAAGCTATTTATTCTGGTTAAGATGTAAAAAAGATCTGTGAGAAAAAGAATAGATATTTCTGGTTGATAGAATAACAAATAGTTTTGCTCAGGTATAAACATTTACTTCGACCGAACGTATAATTTTCATATTCCCTTATTTTCTTATTTATAAAAACTTTGCACTAAAGAAAGATCTGAAGCTAATCTCCCAATACCTTTTCAAAATTAAAAAAAAAGTATTTTTGTTATCAAAATATCAAAATAATTCTATCATAATATTTTCATTTTTTCATATTTTCACACTGTATGTTCTTCACCCATATTACAAGTCTGGAGAAAATAGGCATACTTCCTTAGTGCCTTCAGTGTGGTTTTCAGTAAGCAAATTACTAAAGCAAACAACTTAATCTAATCATACTTCAAACACTGCACATAAAGAAGGTTAATTCCAAACAGAAGAAACCAACAGAAGACTGAGTTTAAGACTGTCAACAAAAATACTGACTACCAAGAAAATAGCAAACTAGAAAAATACAGCAGGAAAAATCTTTGAAATTGCAATAATGTAAAGGAACTACTGTGGAAGGACTCCAGGATTGTCTCTTTGATGCCTGCATAATACTATAGCATAAAATGTGCCCTACCCAGTCAGCTCCTATCTCTCTGGCAGATAAAGCCATGGATGTAAAGTGTGAACAAATGATGAAAACACAAAACAGTGCTTCCCTAGAATGCTCTACAGGCTATCAGTGACTTCTGGATCAGCCAGAGGTAATTATCTGTGTGGAGTAGCCCAAAAGGGCTTTTATCTCACCAGTTTCTTTGTTCAATTTTTGAGGATTAACACATTTTACATCAGCTATATCACACAGCAGGGTGTCCAAAGCTTTTCTGTGAACTGTGCCACAAGTCACCTTCTACTGTTTGTCTTCAGTGTATCACTTGCCCAGAGAAGCTGTGGATGCAACCTCCCTGGGAGTGTTCAAGGCCAGGTTGGAAGGGCTTTGGGCAGCCTGATATAATGGAAGATGCCTCTGACCATGGTAGGGCTGTTAGAACTAACTGGTCTTTAAGATCCCTTCCAACACAAACAATTCTATGACTATATGTGATTCTTTCTTGTTCCTTTACTGAGAAAGGCAGTGAATGGTTTTATTACTCATCTCATCCTCTATACTATAGGTTTTATAAATTTGCATAATGCTTCTTCTCATTTGTTTGTTTTCCTAACTGGAAAAGCCATTTTATTCTGGACTCTTTCTCAATGCCATCCCATTACTTTTACTATCTTTGTTACCCTTCTTCTGGACGTTTCCTAGTTCTACCTACCACTTTCTGTATAGGAGAAGTAAGAGTCTTGGAAGAACAAGTGGGTGTCCACTGACTGATGTAATGGATTAGTGATTTTTCTCACTGTTCCTTTCTACATTCATAATGTTGGATTAGGATGGCGGAAAGATGATGATACACAGGAGGCGTCTATGTCAAATTAAATGAACAGAGATCAGCCACCCAGATGTAATCCATGTAATCTCTTCTCATTTGATTTACAAAAAATGAAGACAGCAAAAACATTGCTACATTTCATCCAGTTTCACAAATGCTGACTTCATTTCATCGTTCTTGGAAAGGTACCTTGTTAGCATAATTAATACCCCCTCTAAAGCAGGTCATAGGCAAGCTGAATTTCCATTTGGCTGGTAAAATGTCAGTACAGCAAGGAAACAGTGCATTTTGCCTGGAACTTCATCTGACTATTTCTGTTAAAAACACTGAAGTGAACTTATTAATTCTGAGTTTTGTCTTCTGTGTGCAAAGAAAATTATCTATAAAAAAGATTTATTACAGATACTCAAAGTTTAAGATATTTGACTTTGTATGTCTGCCCAGAGGAAAGAAAAAGGCTTGGTTCCTACTAGCTTCACAAACATCTGTTTGACAAGGAATATTATATTATTTTAATTACAAAAGGAACCAGCTGAACTCAGTCCACTGAGATTATGTACAAATATACATATTTGTAATTTCTTCTGCCCCAACAATCCACTTCAATGTGCTGCAGTTTCCTATGTGGGTCTACTCTTGCTGCTCTCTTCAAATTGCAGCTATTTGTGGACTTACTCTGAGTTCAGTTATCAAAAGAAACTAAACCTGTGGATAATTTGATGGAAATTAAGGGGTAAAAGGAGAGAAAAAGAAACACTTGCAAATAAATAAATGATACCCTCTGCTTCTTTTGTGATGGTTTTGGTGGGGCTTTTTTGAAGTTATTTCACTGTTCACCTTCAACAAACAGCAAAGTGGTAGATTATGAAATACAACTTCTTGAAATTAAAATAAATATTCACTTCATGTTTCCCTTTCTAAGGAAGATCTTATGAGTCTGTTCATGCCCTTACAATAAAATAAATAAATAAATAAAAAGTTGTATAAACATTAAACACTTAAACAATTGCTCACAGGAAATATTTGATGATGGTGAAATTGGAAGGATGAGGAGGTGGAAAAGAGTAGGTGGGAATGATATATGAGAATAGAGAGAAGACAGAACTGCAAATACAGTGAAGAGTATAAAACTGACAGCAGTGTGCAAGGTCTAAATTTCCTATTAAATCGCAAGGAAATTATGTAATATCACTTAAAATTGGTGAGGTGGGTTGCTGAGATTAAAACAGAAAAGGAAACTTCAGAAACTTTCAAAGAAAACACAAATTATATCCTAACAATATCTGTGTCCTTCAGTCTTCCTTTACTCCTAGTGAACAGAGCTCACTGCACTGAGAAGGAGCCACAGATAAATTTCCTGTTCAATTTTATGTTCGACTGTGTTTTTCTCTCTGTTGCATATCAAATAATAATATTGTAAAAAGCAGGTCTCACATCTTTGCTCATCTCTTTTTGTGTTTAAATTTCAGCTGGAATCTGAAGATTAGGACTTTTTTTCTGAGTATTTTACAAACCTTCAAAAGCATTAGTCCACTCATTCATGTGCCATCTGAGCCTCAGAGAACTGAAAAAAAAACACAACAGTGTGCACTCTTCTAAATTTGACTTAACATTCATCAGTACCTTAGTGTGATAACTTTTTATAGGAGTGAAAAGGCATGTTGCTCTGAAAGGGTCTATCTGTGTTTACACTATTTCATGGAACATTCACTTGTTTTTTATATCATTCAATCATTTCTCTTTGAGAGTCTTTCAGTTCTTTTGGACAGTACTTTCTGAAGCAGAGTGAAAAGATAAGGAAATTTCCATAGACTACTAAAATGCAACATGGCATAGTGCAATATTAGATGAAAAACTATGCAAAAGTTAGTGTAAATTGCAGAGATGATATATCCAGTTTTAATACATTCTGTACTCAGAGTAGGCAGAAGAATTCATATACTTAAAAAGAAAATTCTTGCACAATAAAATGTGCAATTTTTATTTAAAAAAGGAGGGAAACTGTCACTTGATATTTTAAAAATGAGATTTTATCTTCCAAGCACATGTCATTCTTACTAAATATAATGTAATCAACATGTGCATTTCAGAAACTACTGACACTAAGGGGGAGCTGCATGCCCCCAGGAATCTGCTGTTGCATACAGAAAACCTGCTGCTTTTTCTGAGTGACCTTCAGGGCTAGAGAGCCCAGGCAGCCTGGGAATATGGATATTCATTATTGATTTACTTTGAATCCAAAGGTGGCTATCTCTATGAATAGTAACTACTTCTATACTGTGAAGCTTTCCTAGTGCTGTTGTATCTTCAACAGACACACAGGTAGATAAACTGGTGTGTTTATGGTGATGTTCTGTTTTCCCATGATTTTTTTTTTCTCAAAATGAGTAGTGTGAGGGGCATGTTTTCATAGCATGGATTATTGCTTCTGGAAAATGAAAAAATACCAAAAAGCAGGCAGGCATGAGCTATTTGCTGTAAAGTTGAACAACAAGGTTCTTCCAGTCATTTGGAAAAAATTCTGATATCTTTAAATTTACTTTTTCCTTCTATATATCCTTCAAAGATGGCAAAAAAGAACTATCCCTTCAAAGGAAAAAAAACATCCCATGAGAATTTTTTAAGAGTTTGACCATTTTGTAGGTTTTGAATAAAATAAAGTAAAATAAAATAAAATAAAAATAGAAAGCTTTCTTTGCCCTAACATACAGAGCGTATTGTTTTTAAATGACATAAGAATTTTCAATAGAATTTCACATTTTAACAGAAAGTCTTTTATTTCAGAACTGTTTAAAAAAAAATCCAGTTTAGATGTTTTGCTATTTTGTTGTATGGAGCCAAGCAGTCTATTTTATTTTATTTTATTTTATTTTATTTTATTTTATTTTATTTTATTTTATTTTATTTATTTTATTTTTAATATTTTCATGATGTTACAACTCACTCCTTAAGCTACAAATTTCCAAGAAGTGTAGAAACCATCTGGTTGAAAGGTTGGTTTATACCTTCAATTCAGTCTGATAGCATTTCTCAAGGACGCTTACACTTACAGAAATCCTAGACAGGATCAGATATGTATTATCAACATTTATTTATTGCACAGGATCACAGAATTATAGGGATTGGAAGGGACCTCTGTAGATCGTTGACTTCAGCCTACTTCTAAAGCAGGTACATTGAGCATCCAGATGAATTTTGAGTATCTCTAGAGAAGAAGACTCCACAATCTCTCCGGCCAGCCTGTTCCAGTGCTCTGTCATCCTTCAAGTAAAGGATTTTTTTTTTCCTTAGGATTATATGCAAATGGCTGTGTACCAGTTTGTGCCCATTTCCCCTTGTCCTGTCACTGCACACCGACATAAAGAACCTGACCCCATCCACTTGACTTCCAAACAGTATGTTTATACACACTGAAAAGATCCCCCCCCTCAGACTTCTTCAGGCTGAACAGCCCCAACTCTCTCAGTCTTTCCTCTTAAGGAAGATGCTCCAGGCTCCCCAGTCATCCCTGTGGCCCTCCACAGAGCTCTCTCCAGAAGTTCCCTGTCTTGAACTGAGGAGCCCAGAACTGGACACAGCACTCCAGATGTGGCCTCAGCAGGGAAGAACAGAGGAGGACGATCACCTCCCTCAACCTGCTGGCCAAGCTCATGTTAATGAGCCACAGCACACCACTGACCTACTTGGCCACAGGGGCACACTGCTGGCTCAAGGAAAAAAAAAATTATTTGGTCTAAAATGTAAAACGGTGGATATACAACAGTTTACTTAACAAATCATTATGTACAAACATCTATTTAAGAGATATTTAGAAGTAAACAAATAAAAAGGATATCATATCTGACTCCCTGAAAATACTGTGTCCAAAGATTGTCACAGAGCTGTAAGAAGGTCTTAATGTCCTTTCAACTTTGAAAGAATTTTTGCAGTGATAAATCATCTTTGACTCTAAATGGGATTTAAAGTATAGACAGGAAACCTAGTGTGCCTGATACTAAGTTTTATATAGGCCTAAGTACAGACATCATGTACTGCAACTGACAATCGTCCATGTGTGTGGAGTTATTGCAATGAAATGTCCTGTTTCGTATATTTAAAGCACCAGTAGGAGATCTTTCTCATTCACTAAATGATTTTTGATCTGTATGAAGGTGAGAGGTGAGGTGAGGACATGTAGCAGAGACTCACCTGAATTACCTAATTTTTTGCAGAATTTTTTGTTGTTGTTTCTTTGTATGAGGACAAAAGGAAGAGCCAGGGACTTTCAAAGCAGTTAAACTAAATAATGAGATAGATAGTAATCAAAGAAGCAATGAAAAGACCCTAAAACAATTAAAGCCTATTATAGAAATACCTAGAAAAACTCTGTTTTTTTTTTTTTCTTTAAGGTCAGTTAATGATTCAGCAAATATGGATTGTGTTAAATCAAACTAGTTTCCTCAACACAGTAACTAGACTGGTGATGTGATAAAATTCTACTTTAAGAAGGGGATCTTTCATAGCAAGTATTTCTAGTTAAAATCATCACTGTGTGGATGAACAGCAGTTCTGAAAAACACTTATAGTGTGCACATAGCACTTCATTACTGAACAGGAAAGTGTATAATGTCTTAAATTAAAAGAAATGCATTAGTTGATTCCAGGAAGTGAAAACAATTGAGAGAGAGTAAGATAAGAGGTAGAAAGAAGGGAGTAGGATTATACTGGGTTTACATGGCAGGGTTTTGGTAGTGGAAGTCCACAGGGATGGCTGTTTTGAGCACAGCACAGAAGCTGCCCCATGTTTATTAAAAGCCAGTTCCAACCACTTCAAAAGGGACTCGCTACTTGCCAGAGCTGAGCCATGAACAACATTGTCTGCATGCCTGGGAGAGTAAGTTTAAGAAAAGGAAAAGCTGCTGCGCAACAGCAGCTGGGAGAGAGGAATGAGAGATGAAAGAAAACAGCCCGTCCCTCTGTGGGAGCCCTCCTCCCACAAAGGAGAAGGCTGTCACTCTGCAGCCTATGGGCACCCCATGGAGCAGATGTCCCCATGCAGCCATGGAGGAGCCCTCAGGGCATCATCAGAGGATGAGGCCTGAAGGAAGCACAGTTCATAGAGAGCTCCCACAGGAGCAGGCCTTACATCTCAATTTGAGAAGGACGGAGCACATGATAGGGACCCCATTCTCCTGCTCTTCTTGAGAGTAGGAAATAGAAGAGGATGAAGAGTGGGAAAAGACAGTTTAGGTTTGATTTTAGCTTCTTAGTGCTCTAGTCTGTTAGTAAATGGCAATAAATCATAGTAATCTCCCTACCCTGAGTCTGTTTTTCTTGTGATGGTAATTGGTGAGCAACCTCACTGTTCTTATTACAGCCCTTCAGTCCTTTTTCACCATATTCTCTCCTTCTCTTACTTCAAGGAAGGGGAGCGGGAGAGCAGCATGGTGGAGTTCATCTGCCCATCAGTGTGAAACTAATGTACAGTCTGCCAGGAAATAAAATATTGTCTTTTAAATTAGAGTGCTTAATTATTCTGCGCCTTGAGCATACAGGAGAAGAGAAAATCATTTAATAAGAGGCAAAGGACAAGAAAAAATTCTTTCCAGTCATATAAGGATCTATGAGCTGCTGGGATGTGGAATTTACACCATCTGAAAATTCTGCTTAGCCAAAGAATTTTTAGAAAGAAGCTGCACATAGATCAGAAAACCTATGATGATACGTGAACAAACCAACACACACAATAAAGAATCATCTTCTATCCCTTACAGCACAATGTTTCTACATTTTTTTTATATTTCTTACAATTTTAATAAAAGGTTCTATGATATGATATAAAGTACCACAGTACATGGCTTTGTAAAGCACTGTAACTTCCCTGAGGTCAGTGAAATAAAATAAAATAAAGTAAAATAGTTGAAAAAAAAATACTTGTTATCAAAGAACAGTGGCCTATTTTTACTCCCTTATCCAGGTGAAAATCTTTACTACACATACAACCTTTTAAAATTCTCTCTTCTTCCCCCTCCAGAATGATAAAGGAAGCTATGAGACTTTAGAATGTGTAAACATATCTTAGGATTTGTTGTTGTGGATTCCTACAGATTAGAAGTTCTTTCCTTCTCATTTATTTCAGGAATACAAAAGTGGAGTTCTTATGATATTGATGTTGAACTGCACATGTAATATATTTTCCTCCCACCATTCTGCCTCTCATAAGAATTTTTTTCAGAGTAACACTACCCAAGAGGCCATAACAACTTGGATAAGCTGCACATTATTAATCAAAAGTGATGATTTCCATAAAAATCAACATTAATCACAAAGTATAACTGTTTAAGAACCAGAATAATTAATGGAGAAAGTAATACAGATATATAAAACAAAGTAACTATTAGAGTCTAAGCATTACAAAGCTGATTGCTGGAAATCTGGTTCCTGTGAGATTTTTAACAAACAATGAAAAGAAATAACAACAGCAAATGATCTCTTTGAAAAGAGATAGATGCACACAACTAGTATTTTGGAACAGAGATCATTTAATGTTGAGCATGCAACCAGAAGACAGAGAGACATGAGAAAACACATTTTCAGACAGCTTCTGAGTTTATTGTGCTGGGCACAACTTTACTTTCATAGATAATAGTGCATACAGACACCTGGGATGTAACACAGAATAGAAGAGAGAGCCCAACCATGGAGCCGGAGTTCATTTGCATCTGGAATTTACTTGCTTTTATCAGTGGATTATTCAAACACGTCAGCATGGTTTGGACCTCGAAGTACTTGTTCAAAGTTGGTCAGAATTGGTGGCCTACAAATTCAGGCCTCTATTCAACTGGAATTCTTGTTAAGAGGTTAGCCTCAAGAAATTTTTAAAAATTAAATTAAAAAAGAAATAGGGAGGAGAGCATGTTCAAGTTATCTGAGAACATATTCTAGGTACAAAACCTGCTAATAAATTGTGTTAGAAGAAAGCCTTTTTCTTATGAATTTGGAAAAAAAAATAGTAAGTTAGAACAACATAAATCAGGAAATCAGAATGAATCACCACCAAGAAGGACATAAGAAAGGCAAGAGTTGCTCTATAAATACATACAAAAAAGGAAATAAATGCAAGTATTGAACCTCTTCTTTACAGGAGAGACAGTAAGTAACAAACAGCAAGAATGAGATGGGAATATTTATGGCTTAAATCGCTTCTCTTCTTAAATCCACAAATATATTCCTACCCTGTGGTAATTTTGTATTTATAATAATATTCAAGGAAGGTGGTAAAGCAAAGAATAGAACTGTAGTGCAGAAAACTAGGTCTAAAATTTGCTTCTCATCTCAGTAATCAATTACGTGTTTTGACTGTATTACTTGTAAAAAGGGTCATATTTGAAGATGAAAACAGTCAGGGATACACCATTCACTATCATTTATTAGAGAAAAAAGCTGTTGGCAGAATACAACTGAGAAGGAACTGCTGTGCACCCCAACCATCCAGGCTGAAAGCTGAAATATTTACCAGCTGGAGATCTCCAAACATAATGCACAGTGTTCACTGTACAATGGCACCAGGAAGAAGAGTGGTAAACCTTCAGGTTCTCTTCCTCGTTCGTATCATTTGCATCTGTCAGAGTTGGAATTGGACTCAATGATCCCCGTGGGTCCCTTCCTATGATTCTGCAAATGGTTCTTGCAAACCAAAGACAACTTTGGACCCACTTTACCAGGGCTTCCTTGACATAAATATTACAGAGCAGATCATACAGGGTTTGTGAGTCACAATTTTCTCCTCTCCTGAAAGTCACTAGGGAGCAGCTAACTACACTGCATCTTCTAGAGGCTGGTTGCCTGTACAGTGCCCCTCTCTACCTGCAAACTGTTGCACCATGATGAAGTCTGTCCCAGGATGAACAGGCATTAATCACACACCTTTTATCTTTCTGTAGCAAGAAGATTAAAAGGATCTCCTAACAGAACCTAATGAGAAAACTCAGTCAAATTGTGATTTGACATCAGTTAGAAGAAAGCTGGTGTGTGAGAAGGATGGAGCTACCTAGAAGAAGCAAAGAGGAATGAATATCAGCACTGCAATGAGGTAGATAGGGAGAGCAATGCTGGGCGCTGAGGCAAAAAACTGCCTTATATTTTGTTACCAAGTTGTCATTAAGGATATCCAAAGCAAAAACAGAGTGCAAAGAATTCTGCTTTCCTGCAGCAAGTAACTGCAGCTATTATTGCTTCACCTGAGCACAGTATGGATTGTGTCTGGTGTATGGAGATGGCAACATGGTCTACCAGAGCTGATGCTCTTTCAGTATCATCACAATGTAATTAAACAGATAAAGTATTTTTTATTAAAAAACAAAAATACTCCTTTTGTCTAAGCAGAACATTGATTCAGACTGTGTATTGTATGGTACCTTCGAAGATGAACTCTGGTTCTTAGGTTGTTCTTTAACTTTTCTGGACCACAGTGGTCATTGCACACATTTTCCAGCTGGTAACAACCACATAGGAACTCTTTCCTTTCTTTGGACACAGAACAGTAGTCACAATTCAGACCTGAAGTCCAGAGTTGATAAAAACAACACTTCAGTGCTGGAAAGTTCCTATCCAGTTCCACAGGACTTCAGGTCAGATGTCATAGCTGAGCCACTGAATAATCCTAGAAACAAAGGAACTGTTTACTATAGACCCCTGGAAGGTACACAGGTGACAAAGTGGAGGATTTAGAACACTTAGAAGGAAAAAATATTTTCAAGGATTATGTGGCAGCAGTTTGAGGGATGGGAAAACTAAGACAGGACAACACAATATTCTAACTATGCAAAACCATTTGTGAAGAAGTTGGCATCAGTAGTCTTACTCATTTTAACTTAGTGCACAGGTTAAGCAAGATCAGAGTCAGAAGTGAGTATAGATATTTATAATACTTTCAGAGAGAAAAAAAACACAAAGATCTCTGTTAGACAGAGAACAACAAATTCAACTGAAGATAGGACCTGAGGATTTCTGGATTTGATAACCAATGGATTTTGTTCACTAACTAGGCATTCAGACACTGGGAATGGGTATTACTGTGCAACAGCAGAATAACAAAATTAATAGCTCTATGTAAGTATACAGAGTGCTTCATACAATCACAAACCATTAGTCTGACCTCTAAGTTACATGGGGCTCCAGATCAAATTGCAAAGGAAAGAATAAAGATATGGAAAGAGAAAAGAGGATGAACCATAGCAGACTACACAAGGTCAATTTAATACCCATATAAGATAAGTTAAAGACTTAAAGTAAGCAGCAAATACACCAAATCTGTGTGAACTTTAGTGAGACATTCAAAGCAGACCACACGGCAGAAGACAGGAGCCAATTAAATTACAAAGTGACTAAAGAATTGGCTAAATCAAAGCACTGACAGTTGATCAAACTTCTTGGTGGCATGTATTTTGAGGTACTGCCAATATTTAAAGAAGATAAGAATATTTCATAGGGATAACTGAACAATCATGAGGCTTGGAATGAGAAACAGTTTAAATTCAAAAGTGCATCATGCAGAAGTGCAAATCATGCCTTAGTAAAATGACAGCAAAAATGACTGCTCCAAGCTGACTCATCATCAGCTGAGAGCTAAAAATGTTAGAAATGTCTGGGCAAACCAGTGCATTATTAGAAGAGCTATGATCTACCAATGTGTTGCCACAGAGAAAAAAAAAATAGTAATCCAAAGATGTATCACTTATGGTATTTTCAGGGGAGATGAAGATGTACTAATACTACTGGACAACACACTGAGAAAATTCCATTTGGAGAAGAATTTATATATCATTCACACTCAAAACAGAAAATTCAAGCAGGAACACATGCAGAAAGCAATAAGTCCATCTTAACAAAGGAGATCAAAGCAGCTTGTCTTGTCTAGCTTAACAAAATGAAGATTGAAACTGAATTCATTTCTATAAAGTAGGATAATCACCTGAAAAACAAACAACCAAACAAAACTAATGGTCATTGCAGAAAGAGAGAAAGTTGCATAAAAATCTGTCAAATACTTTAAGCCTGCAGACAGTAACTATTCATATCATGGAATTAACAGGGAAGGGGCTAAAAGTAAATAGGAGAATAAAACAATGAAATTTCCTGATGACATCAATCTTGAGGCAAGGAAGCAAAATGGAGTCCCAGAACAGCATTCTAAAACCAGGCTACAGAAATAAAATTAAAAAAAAAATCAAAATTAAAAACCCTAACACATTTAAGATAGGACTCTGTGAACTCATGAAAAAAATACCGATGCGAATGAGCTAGCAGGAGACTGGATGTACTGACCTGTGCGGACCCTACACTCTTGCCACTTAAGAAATAATTAACATTATGCTAAAGCCCTCAAAAAAACACAAATTACATTGGATTTTTAGAAACACCTGATCACCCTCGATGTTTCTCTTCTGAAGAAAGCAGCTGAATCCCCCAAAGACCACTGACAAATAACAAAATGACAAAAATCTATGTAGATTTAGAAATGAGTTCACTCTTAGAAAATAAATCCATTTACATCATCCTTTTGACATTTAAGAAATAGAGGCAAGGAGGTAAAAGAAGCTCTTTGTCCCCATCCATTCTTGACTTGTAGGCCACCAGGAATTAGATACATTTCTTTTTCCTTTTAAATGTGTAACACTGCACTGTGATTTGCACTCTTTAAAGGGATTGCACAATGGAAAATATTTCCAGGAGCCCCAGCGAAGGCCATTACGTGCTCTTAACTTGCAATTAATGTATTTTTCAAATTAGTGTGTCTTCTTATTAATGCTCTGCTGTTATGCTTATCTGATGTTTCCTTATACAAAACAATGAAACAAAATAAATGAATCCTTGTTCAGCAGGAGCTGTCAAATTAGAAACGGCTGCAAAGTAATAATTAGGGAAAATGGATCATAGTGTTCAGGCTTCAGCAGTGATTGTCCCTTTGTGGGCCATTAACAAAATCTAGTCATTGGATCTGCATGCAATTTTAATGAAGCCACAAGTAAACAAACTGCAAAATGGTGTAGACAGGACTTTGCTCACTTTATGAGGCAGACTTTTACATTACACTTTTTATTATCCCTTCCTCTTTTCCCACCCTTTGTCATCATGCTGTCATTTCTGGTCAAGGAGAACTGGACCAGAATACCCAGAGGGGTGGTGGAATCACCATCTCAAGGGGTTTTCAAGAAAAGGATAGATGTTGCCCTGAATGACACGGATTAGAGCAGTCAGAGGCATGGACTGACAGTTGGATTAGGTGATCTTAGTGGTCTTTCCAAGCTTGATTATTCTATGATTCTACGATTAACTAAAGGTTTATTTTCAGAATGTAGTATTTGAAAAATTACATCTACAGACCTCTGTAGCATCAGTCAGCTGCAATTATAACAGTGTTATGCAGTGTTCATACATTTATTTATGAAAAAGCATGGATCATAAGGGTGGTCACAGCGTACCATACAAACCTACAAGACAATGCATTGAGCAATGCAAGGAACATCAATGCCTAATGCCAGCAAGGAAGTAGTTCCCCTAACACATCGTTCCAGAGAGATCTGCATTATTTCTCCTCTTTCTGTTGCCATGCTAGAAGAAAGTGGATTTTTGGCTTCTAGCGTTTGCAGATAGGCAGTTTGTTCCTCTACTGTTTTGTGCATGCCGTTTCCAGCAGCCTGGGAGAGGCAAGGCGGGGGACGCGCTGCCCCACCTGGTGGTGACCGGAGGAGGAAGGATGGGAGGAACGGAAGAGCAGAGCAGGGCTTGACTCTCCCGTGCCTGCTTCTTGTTTGAACAATTTCCACAAACGACTTAGCTTGCTAGAGGTTAAAGGAGTTTCGGGACATTTCCTTGCCTTCAGTGAATTTTAATAGTACTTGAGAGTGTTGACAGAACTGGTGATGATGCTCATTAAGTCCATTTATTTTCTTGATAAGCAGATGAGGGATGAACCCTTTGGTTTCTTAAATAGCAATACTATCATTTTCAGTATGTCTGATATTGAAAGCAATATTTAAAAAAACAGTTATTTAAGCATATCATGCAGAGATCTAGATGGAGGCAATGCAATAGACCCTCCAACTTTCCAAAGACTCTGTAACAATTCCAATTGCTGCTGCAGGCCCTGCAGTTGCTCCAGGTATTGAGACAGACCCTGCTGTCACTCCAACTCTTGCAATGAGCCCTGTGGTTCCTCCTGTTACAGGTTGTCTGGCTGTTCCACACATTGCAATGTGAAAAAGAAAATAATTACTCCTGTGTGAGTTGCAACGTGCCCACAGATACAGCCCTGTGATCACTCCAACTCCTGCAATGAGCCCTGCAGTTCTTCCATCTCATGCTACAGGTCCTGTGACTACTCCAAGCATTGTGTCGAGCATGTGGTCACTCCAAACCATACAATAAGCTCTGTGGTTGATCCAACCCCTGTGATGAGCTCTGCAGTTGCTTCAACTCCTTTGACAAGCCCTGCAGCTGTTCCAACTTTTGTGACAGGTTCTGCAGTTGCTCCAACATTTTTGACAGAACCTGCAGTTATTCTAACCCTTTCAGTAGGCCTTGAAGGTGCCATGACCCTCACAACCAGTCTTGTGGTCACTCCAGTCCCTGCAACATGCCCCACAGTTCAACCAGAGAACCACCAGTGGCAGCATCAGTTGCTTCATAAGCGAGATGAAAAAAACGTCTAAGAAAATCAAAATGTTTAGCAGAGAGAGACGAAGATGATGAAGATAAAGATGAAAATGAAGATGAAGATGAAGCAGAGCTGTCACAAAGGTGGGAGGAAAAGGAAGAGACAGAAACAATCCAATTCCTAATGTTGAGCGAGTTGCGAAATTTGTGAAAAAAATTACAGCCATTGGCCAAACATGCACAATGCCACCTGGCTGCTCTAGTGCTGGGGTGATGGAGCCAGTAGTTTGGACTTAGCAGACAGTAAAGACCAGCGGCTGGGATCTCTTTCTAGGGAAAGTGGCACTGACAAAGCAATTGGAAAAGGAACACAGTCTTTCACCCTATAGCAACACTCTTGTCAACTATGAGGGACAGATATCCCTTCAAGGAAGACCATTTAACCCAGGCAAATGGACCACCATGGAGAAAGGTATCCAGTATGTGAGGGAACTAGCTTTGATAGAGGTGGTATACGAAATTAACTCAGATGATAATACCAACTCCAGATGACATACTATATATGCAGCCGATTAACAGAGAGTTGTACAAAATGCACCATCATCATATGCCTGCACTGTAGCAGGAATGAACTAGAAAGACATCAGAAGACCAACAGTAGATGAAGTAGGTAGCTTACTTCGACAATATGAAGATAGTCTTCCTCCCCATGGGCCTGTTTCTCAGCTGTGCAGAAACTGTCCCAGGAGTTCCAGAAATTCGAAGACGATATGTCTTTTTCCTCACCCGTACAAACCAACATCTCAAATATTAGAAGTAAGCATTCCTCCTCTGCTCGAGAGAGAGGATATAGTGGGTAAACACTACATACTATCCTGTGGTTTTATATATGTGATCGTGGAGAGGATATTAGGAATTGGGATGGAAAATCCACTTTGGCCCTGCTGGCACAGCTCCAGTTTCCAGCAGGCAGACCTCCAGACAAAGAAGATGGTCCAATCTCTAATTCTAAAGCTTCTAAATCTCATACACGATATTTGAGTAATGAATACACTAACTAGAACTAGAGGGGTCAAGTGGAGGAAAGGGACAGTTAAGTTTATTGGACTGTGTGGATTCGAAGGCCTGGCATGTCAGAACCACAAACACAGAAGTGTCTCACTTTGTTACTGGAATTGCCTCTTGTGACAGGAGTCCGAATCTTGTGTGACAGATGCAGTATGAAAAGAAAAGGCTTGTCATTGCTTCACTTGCACTTGATTGCACTTCCATACTATTTACCTAGAAAACAGGTATAGAGAGCTCCAACTCACAAGTACCATTGACCTGGGAAGTTGCTCCACATACAACCATTCACCTGTAAAGCCTTGTGCAATTCAGCCGATATTCCCAATGGCTCCAGGTCCAGCATCACAGTGGACATTTCCCTGGATGCCTTAGCATGTTCTCTCATGCCTCATGATGTGATCACTGCCTGTAGGGTATGCAGTTTTGCCTTACGTATTTCAAAGGCAGATTTCATCAGTTAACTCAAGAAAGAGAATGGCTGGACAAAAATAAGTTCAATTTAAAATTCCATAAGTGAATACAAACACTAAAACTGTCAGAAGGTTGAAATCTTGAACTTCACACATAAGGCAATATTACTTTTATTGATTTATTTCCTCTAAACTCAGAATCTTATTTCTCCTTATTTTAAAAGTCAGATCTTTTTCTGTTCCTTTTTCTGATGAATGACTCTTCTGCTTTTGTTTTGATTTTAAAAAGTTCCTACATGAGATAAACCTAATGATCCAAAAGACAAAATGACCCTGCAGCAATAAAATAGCCTCACAGAAATAACCACCTCCCTTCCACCCAATCTTCCTGCAATTTTCTTGTACAAGAAAATTATACAAGCATTGAGAAAGACACAGGTATTGCAAATAAGGTTGATATTAGAAACCAACAAACAAATCTGAAAAAGGGAAATGAAAATGTCATTCTTATCACACTTCTCTCTTTAGTACATGTCAAGAGCTTACATTAATAGAAACCACTGTCTCAGAATTTTGAAGTATTTTTCCATCATTTCAACATTAACAAAAACCTAAACTTAGAGGGCAGAATTTAGGAAATCTGATTGAAATATATTCTACACCCAAACAGCCATAAAAATATATACTCCTACCACTCTGTGTCAAACTTACAAGCCCGCAAGCTTCAGGGCAAACTCTCTCCTCATCCTAATGCTGTGCTCAGACCTGGTTGTGTGCCAGGACCCACACTACACCTCTTTCCTTGTGACTGTTTGCACTTGGAGAGAAAGAAGTGGTCTGGGGAGATAGAAGCTGTAACCAGTCTCCCTCCCCCAGCATGGAGCATCACAGAGCATAAATTTGTGGCAAGAAGTGGTGCTCTCCTTTTCAATGCCTACATGCTCATTACCTACATGAACACCGGATCCTGCATCAAATCAAGAGAGCTCATCCTTGGCCAAAGACATGATGTGCCTTGTGTGAACTTCCTTGCATTATGCAAAGAAATGTAAAAGCATGTATCACCTTATTTCTGTATCACTGTGTGGATTTAAATTCTGTCACAAGCTAAACAATCCTCTTCTGCTGCCCAAGATAATTTTCTCTTTGCTATCAGTGCTATTTTTTCTATGATAAACTGATGAAAAAAGTCCCTCAAATAATTGTGTCTGCAAGCACATAAATTCAACAGCAGGGAACTTGCGCATATTTTTATTAAACACACCAGGGACTCCTCCATCTACACAGAAGGACCATCCATTGAAAGAAGCAGAAAATAAAATATCTTATCACCTCTCCATTTTCTCTCCTAATATGGAATATGGCCTACCATGTAGACAGAGAACAAAGCATTCAACTGACCCTACACCAGCTGAGAAGCTTACCTCTTTTACCACAACTTGGGATTTTTCCATTCACAATTTATAGGATATAAAAAGGTGGTGTTTCAAAAAACATTTTCATTCATCTTAATTTTTCAAGGAAAACAAGCTGGAATTTCTTTTATGACATGGACCTATACCGATGCATTGCATCATTAAATGTTTGTTTTGCTCTGTTGGATTATTGTGTGAAAACAAAAGTAAGGAGAGGTGGCATGATGCAAGTTCTGGTCTCTCTTTCAAATCTGCTTTGCTTTTGTGTGTAATCCACACTCTCTTGTGGCAACACAAGCCACAGTTCTCTGCAGGAAATTTAGAACAAAAGCAGGGGTCTTGAATAAAATATTCAACAAGACTTGTTCCTGTTGCTTGCTAGTGAAGACAAGTCTGTGCTTTTGCTGTTATATGAAAGCAGCCTTCTCTTAAAGATGTCACTGTAGGCTGCCTGTTTGTCTCCCCTATGAATTCTCCAGTAGTCACCGACACCAACAGCTAAATAAACCATTTACTATCACTGTTCACTTAAAGTCTGCTGCTGACCACCTAGTAGGAAACAACTCAAATTCTGCTTTTTGTTGTTGTTGTTGTTGTTTTTGTTTTGTTCTGAGTAAGAAATTTCAGCTAAAATCCCCTCTACAGTATTTGTTTAGGACCATGAGCACATGGAGCACCAACTTAGATACCATATTTTTCTTATTAGTTCACTCTTTCTTGGGCTATATTATTTGCAGAACATTGCGAGTAAGAATCCTTCATATGTGACTGAATTCCCATTGAAGCAGAAGAATAGGAGATGTGCAAAGTGAGATTAATATGTGGTATACAGACAATTGCTGACAACCTGATGGATGACGTGATTACTGCTTTGGAGCAAAAAATGTGACGGGACTAAATTCAGAATGTAAGTAAGCCTGGAGGCTATCTAATTTGCTGTGGCTTACATCAATTCTAAGTAAAGTCTGGAGGCATTGTGCATACGTCAAAGACATCTAGATCTTCCATGATCTGGCTACTTTGAGATTCCTTTATCTCTACCTGAATTCCCATTGAAGAAAAGAAATATCTCCACTTACCTTCCTATACATTACCAAAATTACCTATTTTCTTGCCACAGTGTGACAGAATATTTACCAAAGGCTCATGAAGTAAATCCAGTTGGAAGAATTACACTGAGATGATGAGAACCTGGGGAAAGAAGGACATCCCCGTGACTGCCTCTCCACAGAATACAGGTAGTGAACGTGAGAAACTGAACATGAGCCAGCAGCATGCACTTGCAGTTCAGAAGGCCAATGGTATCCAGAGTGCCATCAGAAGAGGAGTGGCCAGAAAGGACAGGGAGGTGACTCTCTTCTGCCCTTGTGAGGCACCATCTGCAGTACTGTGCCCAGGTCTGGGGCTCCCAGTACATGAAAGACCTGGAGATATTGGAGTAGACCCAGAGAAGAGCCATGAAGATGATCAGAGGTCTGGAGCACCTCCCCTAGAAAGACAGACTGAGGGAGATGGGCTTGTTCAGCCTGGAGAAGAGAAGGCTGCGAGGATCACTCATTGCAGTCTCCCTGTATTTAAAAGGGGATTGTAAAAAGAGGGGAATCAACTTTGTTCACTTTGGAGGAGAACAGTCTTCTCAAAGCTCTGTCCAGATTGCAAATCTTTATTTCCATTCTTCCTTACAGCATAATATGGAATGGAGCTGGACAGGCTTTTATCAATGCACTGTGTTGAAGGTACAACACAAGGTCAGGTGCTGAAAACAGTGGGCAAACAGGAGCAATACTGGTCTGCACAGAGCACAGCTCTCTTCATTTCTGCATAATGTTTTTGCTTATTTCGCAAATGACAGTTTAAGGAAGAGGCATTTTATTTCCATTCTTGCCAAAACAAGCCCTCCCCCCTCCCTTGCTCCAACCCTTTTGCTTCAAGTTTCCTCATGCTTAGAGCAGAATAGGATGTGGCTTTGTGTTTGTAAATCTCTCAAGCAATTTGGGAGGGTGGCTGTGCTTGTACAAGTTTTTGAAAAAGAAAGCTGCTAAGCAGAGAGGGAGATATAAATCATGGTGATTGAATGACAACACATAGCTATTG
Organism: Oreortyx pictus; assembly: GCA_036925125.1. Taxonomy (NCBI): domain Eukaryota; kingdom Metazoa; phylum Chordata; class Aves; order Galliformes; family Odontophoridae; genus Oreortyx; species Oreortyx pictus. The sequence goes on along the minus strand of JAUPFR010000003.1, from coordinate 45,708,849 downwards.
CTGAGTGAATCTAGATAGGGAATGACAATGTCTAGGCCAGGTCAGACTGGGACTGTTCTTCATATGCTCAGTGCTATCATAGACAATGCAAATGCATCAATACAAGACAAAATACTGGTACCACCATATTTCTAACCATCTCCATCCCACAACAGCTACTTTGGTTATCAGCTGGAAAGACAAGGCTTTCTGCATCCTTTGTAAGGAGACATCCAGAACTCTGCATTATTATAGGAGTACTTTACAGCCTATAAATGGAGCATTTGTATTGAGAGCTTATTCCTTTCACTAATGGCTGTTAGCAGCTGCACTCTCCTAGCCACAGCAAGAATAAAGTGGCAGAATTAAGGACTTTGGCCCTTCAGAGATAATGCCTTATTGCAGCTATTAGCAGTGAGTCCTTGGAGCCTGGAAAGGAGGAAGAAGGAACAGAACAGCTGAGCAAGAGCTTTATGAAGGTACTAAGATAGCAAAAACCAGGAAACCTACAGCAATGCTCCCTGTAACCATAAGTGGGTAAGAATCAAGTAGCAGAGACGGAACAAGAGTAGCAAAGAGTCCAGCCCATCCCTGAAGCCAGAGAAGCTCTCTAAAGCCCAAGACTCTTCCAGGACGATATAGACCATGGGTGTCCAGCCTTTTGGCTTGCCTGCATCGCATTAAGTGAAGAGGAATTCCTTCATATTTATTTTCATGGAAACTACAACCAATACAAAGAGCACAGTAATGTTATTCAATAGACCAAATTCTAAGCTACAAAACACTATTTTTCAACAGTCACCACCATTAGGTATAAATTTTTGCCACTGATGAGTAAAAGCCTGCATGCTGAGCTTGTAAAAATCTCTTCTGGTGGAGGTGACCTACTGTCACTGTCAGCACTGTTGAAATGTATCACACTCTTTCTCACCATGTTCACAGGCACTTGTTGGTCCCCATAAACAATCACTGCACCCTCCCCATGTCCTAGCTTCAGTTGACACAGTACTGGTTGAACACCACTGTAGGCTATTGTGAATGATGGGAACATGCCCAGAGCTAGGCTGGGCCGCCATGGTGACATGGGGTAGCTGCAGAATAGGCTTGACCAGGCCACATGTGGGCTGAGAGCCTTGAGTTGGATATGCCTGGAAATCTGTGTAACCCCGGGGGAATTTCTAAGCAGAACTGAGGACAAAGAGATTAGAAAATCAGATCATTTTAGAAAAGGGAAGTAAAATAAAGCATTTCTCCACTAAATCTTCGAAGATTGGCTCATCAGCCATTATGAGTAACACTAAGGAAAAGAATCATGGCAGTTTATCAGTCAGATGTCGTGCTTTTATAAGAATATCTCAGTAGCAAGATGAAAGTGGGTGAGGGATAGGGCAGTTGGAGAGCACAACAACATCATCTTTGTCAGCAGGGCAGTGGAGTTAACCAGAGGGGTCAAGATTTGTAATGGAGATCATGGTGCAATTGCAGCTGGTAGAGCATTTGCTCTGAATGCAGAGCAGCAGTGTGGAAGCCAGAGAAGTAATTTAAAGAAAGATGTGACCATTACTCATAGATCTCTGAAATAACAAGAAGAGGGAATGAAATGGAAGCAGTGCAGGCCAGGGAGGTGGCAGAGACCATTCCTGAGATGTTTTTCTCAAGCAGAGAAAAACACTAGTTCCAGGGTCAATGAGAAAGATGTTGTATTTCGTTTTGTAAATATTTTATGAAATCTATTATCAGGAAACAAAGTAAATCTTTTGAGTAATATGTTTGCAAGTTCAAGCATGATCCAACATACCTTATGGTAAAATTCTATGTTTGAGAAAAGGTGGTTTGAAATAGCGATGCAAGCACAAAAAAGCTATTAAGCCATTGATAGCTTTGGCAAAGAGGGCAACAAGGGCATATCCAATTTAGATTAAAAACAGCGAGAACCATCCTATTTTAGACTGCATTATACTTGGCCTGTGGAGTGATTTATTTCACTGAAGTTTGACTGTAGTAAAGCAGGGGATCACTCTCCAGACAGTGTTGTTGTCCTCATGTGTGACACACCATGTTTGCACATTCCATATGCTTCTTCATCAGTAACTTCTGTAATTAATCCAAACTGATGAAACATGTGCTCAAATTAGACAGATACAGTGGCAAAAGGATTTGCTTTGGTCAATGAACTCAAGCCAGTGATCTCTGATGAAGTGAAAACACACAGCAAATTCGCAAACACTTTAACAGAGTCTGTAGAAATAGGAATAGTTCATGAAACACACTTTGTGGCTCTGGGTCCCTGTTTTCCCTGCGTCATGTTCTCTCACCTCCTAGATCTCATTTTCCATCCTATTCTCCTGCCAGAGAAAAGGACCAGAGGCAGGTCCTACATACCACTCATACTTTGCAGGGCTTCCGCTTGGAAGGGATAGGGACAGGGAGTTGGGAGAGCTGCTGCAATACCGTAATGCTTGAGTCTACGGTTTACTTGAGAGCACCTTGTTATGGTTGTTCTTCTGTCTCTAGAAGGTCTGTTCTTCCTCATGGCGACTGCCAGTATGAGTAGACAAAGAATCTGGGGCTCTATAGCACCTTTGAAGAGCTGATAGACATCAGTTTAGAAACTCTATGTTCTGTGGAGGCCAAATAACTTCCACCAGGCAGAAAAATCCTGACATTTATACTCAGCCTGCCTGAAAAGACACATCATGCTTCCCATGAGGATTTCCTATAGCCACTTCATCCCCCATGACACACTGCTCAACAGTTAAACCACTGCTTTTCATAGGCTTGTGTTTTTTATTTAGAAAAGAGGTTTTACTTTGAGAAAAATGAACACGATCAGGGCACCAGAATATAAACTGTCACTGCAAATCAAGCTCAGATAAACTATCTGAGGATCTAATGGTAGAGTCTTGTTCAGCCTTTCAGGAGCCCCTCCAACATGGGACCATGGGACAGGGAGCTCTATACATCTCCCTCCTCTCTCTTTGTATCTCTGAATATCATGCATGAACTGTTGTGAGGAAGATGCAGAGTTTGCTTGGTACAAAAACCCATCTGCTTTTCAAAGATCTCTGTTGGAAATTTCAGCTAACTGAATGGATTTTCTCATGGGCTTGACAGCTGAATGGATTTTCTCATGGGCTTGACAACTGTTTAGCCTTGAGAATTTCAAGTACAGTATAGATGTATTGGGACTGTTACAATAGCACATCAAGTCCAAAGCAAAGCTTGCAAGTATGTTATTTTGCTTTATGTCTCTATTTTTATTATAAATTGCAGGAAGAGTGGACTACAAATAACTGTAGGGAGCAAGGTCAACATCAAGGGAATAGAGATCAAATATTTAAAGTAATGTGATTGCAGAATATGCTAGTTTGAGAAGGAAATTACCATTTCAGGGAATATATTCGCGGCAACACTAAGGTTTTCTGTTCCACCTCTTGTGTTCCATATGTGCATTCTTGACATTTTCCTGCAGTCTAATGTCACCTGGAGAGCTGGCTGAGATTGCTAGGGTCAGATTCTCCAACACAGTTCTGCACTTCTCCCTGGAAGCAAGGACAGGAGTATAACAGAAGCTCTCCATTCATTTACAGGAAAGATGTTCTTAAGCAAGGCTGAGCAAATCCTGCAAACATTTAGTCTGAGTATAGCCACAAATGTTCAAATTATTTACCTCCAACATACTGCCTCTTTTGTCTGTTCCCCTTCTGCAAATATTCATGAAACAGTTTTGTTGCCACAGATACTTACAGGAAGAGAATATCAATACAACATGCACTAATATTCACACAGTGATAAGATTTTATGTTACAAGCACCAACATGCACAGCAGCACAATCACTGAGCCACAGGAAAAAATACTGCCATGTGACTTATCTAGCCAATAACAAATAGCTATCGTATTACAAGTACTGAATGTTCAGAAAATACTATAAATGAGAAGTCCAAAGAGACAAATCCATTAACATTTCTAGAATGCACTGACAAATGCACACTTTTAATGAAATGTAATTGTAAAGTTATTTTTATTAATGACATTCATGAATTTGAGAGCATCTGAAAATGCTGTAGCGGTGAGAAAACGGCTACCCCTCAAGTAGAAAAATAGGTTATATTCACAGAACAAATTATTGTATAATATTAATATTCTCCTTAATTTTATTTTTACTTTACACTAGCATCTGCAATTGAATCTTTCCCAGCTGTCAGCATTGTTTCTTGACTTCCAGGAGACACAAGCTGTCAATTTCATAAAATACTGTTGTATTTCTAAGAAATATATTATTTTCTTTTCAGCTACAGTCTTCACCTAGTATTACAGTACTTTCATATACTAAAACATCACAAGGGCACATGAAATAGGGTTAGAAAAATATTTTTAGCATTTTTTTTCTTGAAATTTATGTTTCCTTGAAATAGGACATGCAGGCCACACTCCTAGAGAGTGATAAACTGCTCAGTTCTCTCTGAAGCATGCTAAAGGATTCTGTAATTGATAAGGAGATTCCAGAACAATTTCATGTACAATTCTACTATCATCCCTTTACTCCATAAGGCTAGCTTAATTCTTGTCTTCAGTCCATGTAGGAGTCCAAGTTGATCAAGACCTTCAGAAAAGTGTTGTGTAGTTACCTACACCTTTACAGCTCTGAGCTATTGTATGTAAAATACTGTGATATTAGATAACAATTTTTCAGTCATTTTAGAAAGAAAGTTACAATATAAGAGAATATTTAAACCCATAATAAATCTACACAGATTTTGTGTGTATACTGAAGAAAAACGTATTTGGAGTACTATGAATTAGGATTTTTTAAGGAAGTTCTAAGACAGCAAAGTAGTTTGTGTTCTTCAGACAAGCTCTCCAATATATACCCTATATGAATTCTTTCAGTTAATAGCATGTTGCACCTTAACCAAAAGAAAACCTATTTTTAAGTGGAACATGCTATAATTTCTGTCCCTGCTCAACTTTCTTCTGCTCATTTTCTTGTCCTTCTCCCTTGATCAAGTGACCATTTTCCCAGTCCCCATACCTCTTTACTTAGAGCAAGCTTTTTGGAAAAGCCCAGGCCCCTCAGCTATCCACCCATCACATGTGTTATTTTGATCTTCATTCAGCAATGCATGCCGTTTTACAATATTTTTAATGTCATTAGTGCCCTAGGACCTCACAGTCCATGCCACTGAAGCATTTTTGTACAGCATTCCTCACATTTTTTTGGAATGAAAAGGGAATTCTGAGTTTGAAGATACAGCACCTAGTTCCCCCTGTAGATCAACACTGATGACATTGGATAGATTTGCTACCTTTTTCTTTTTTTTTCTTTTTGCATTTTTAGATTAAAAATTCCTTTATCATCTTGCTATAGTACTTAATCTTATGAATTTAACTTTTGACCATTTAATTTTCTATGAAGACATGGTGGAAAGGGAGAGATATTCTAGTAGTCAAACCTGTAGAAAAGTTGCAGTACAATTTCACTGTCAGGAAGTTACTTATTAACACATAATTTGTTTAATGTCCTCATCAGAACATCTTTCAGCCCAACCTTGTTTGATCAGCAAATTCATATTTTAAGCTTTGGGATATTTTTGAAACTTCTAGAGAGCACAGCTAGTAGAAAAGTGAGATGTCTTACTACCCTATGAGTTTCTCTAATTTTAGTCTTATAAACACAAAATTCTCAGTACTTAAACTTGTTGAATTAATGTGGATGTTCCATTACTCTTGTTCTCTTTTTTTTTTTTTTTCCCTTTGTTTACCTGAGGGACAGGAGTAGTACATGTGTCAAATTTTATTTTGCAACAGTGTGTGGGACAAAACCAACCTGCTTTCATCTCCAGAGTGCAAGGAAACATCTAATTGTTTCCTCCTTGATTCTGGATATTATTTCAGGAATAAGAAACCACACCGAGAAAACTTTGCTTTTTAAACCAGCTTCCTGGTTCTTATGGAACAAGGGTAAGGTCCCTGATATCACTATAAAAAGTGACTTCATCCACATTTTATTTTTCAGATATTTACATGTCTCTTAATTTATTTACAAGCCTCTGAAAAATGTCTATAACCTTAAACACTTAGATCCTCCAGAGAATGGTGAAAATTAAATGTAATTGGTTAACACTGTCTAAGGCTATTTGCCAGGGCTCTGTGGAATGGTCTACTGAGGTTATATATTCTGCCCTGCTTAGTCTGTCTCTAATTTAACTTATTAATTTCTGGCATTGGCTAGACATCCAATATTGTACCAGTGCCTAGTTCTCCATAATAAACACAGAATCTTACAATACTATCTAGATTTGTGACCAGCACAATGGTGAAGCAGGGGCTGTGGGAAGGAGAGATAGCTTCTATAGCCTGTGGATCACTTTGCACTTTACTTCAGTCAGGTCCCTTGTGATATGACAACTCACATAAGCTGTTCTGTGTTTGCTCCTTGTACAGGACTGATATTTGGAGAGCTGGGTATCTTGCTCTCAGATCTGCTTTCTGCTCCAGGAACAGGCTGTAACACTCAGCCACTGCATTCAAACAGTTCTTTTCCTACCAGGACAGAATGGGTGAAGAACTAGCCTTTTAAACCATGTTAAACTTATCATGGTGAATTTTTGCAAGATTTACACTGCAAGTTTGGTCATTCTGACCAACTCTAAGTACCCCTGACACACAAGCAATATTTACTGAGTATCCTGTATTCTGAATTTTCTCAGAGTACTTTGAAATTTTGTTCCACACAAAGAAATAATATTTTCTTACATCATAACATCTGAAATGAGGAATACAAGAAATTCCACAAACCAACAGCACATCACAGTGACCAGTTTTGGGCACAAGGAGTCTAGGTCTCTCTTGATTGTTATTTCTTACAGTATTCCTTTTTCTTCCTTGTTTCTGAGAAAGAAGCATTACATGAGATGCATAGTGCTTTCCCTACAGGGCACATCAGCTTTCTGTTTTTCCCTTTCATCAAAGTTTTCAATTTCCTGACTGACTGACCCTTTTTTAATTCCCTCAGTGTTTTGGAAATGCAAATTCAACAAGGTCTGTCCAGAATTGCCATCCTATGTCTTTGTGGACTCAGTGGTGTATGCTCTTATGTCTACACTCAAGCACAAAGTAACAGATAACTCCTGTTCTGAAACAATCTCTTAGAATATGCCAGGTCCTATTAAAGCTATTGTCTCCCATGCCAGAAAGCAGGAAAGCTTACATAAGACTTAAAAAGAGTCACTGATACCATAGTGGATACACTATTAAGTTAAAAACTCTGATCACTGTTGTTCCATATGTATTATTTCTGTGATCAGTCTAGAGAATATCAAAAAGTTATCACATAACTTAGTGGAATTGTTCCAATGGCTGTTACAATTCAGAAATGACAAACTTTCCAGAAGTTGCTGCAAAACCTGATTTTTTATCTCTACAAGCTTTTACAGTCTGTGTTGAGCTTCCGTTTCTGATAACTATTAATTACTTAAAAGAGGTTAAATGCAGGAGAAAAAGAAAGAAAAAAAAGATGTACAAGATGTGTATTTCTTTGCAGTTCTTCCTTCTCAGTTGTCTGTAACTGTATCCTTCCACTAGCATCACTTTCTTAGTTGCAGTTTCTTAGGATAGAATAACTGTAGACTGAAGACTATCTTGGTGATGTCTCAGTTGCTTAATATTAATAATAATCTTGATAAAACTCACAAGAGTTCAGGAAATGCCTAGAAAACCACTTATAGATGCAGAACTGAGATGCAGAGAGACAAGATGTTTTTTCTCAGGTTACAAGGGATGTCTGTGGTAGAGTGGAAAACAGATCCCTAGATTAATGCCCTAACCATTAAAATGCCTTTCCTTGGTCCTGGCTGGTCATTCGAGAAGCTAATGAATCCTTGTTTACTTATAAGAATACTTTAATGATGTAAAAATCCTTTCCCATTTTCACTTACGTTGCTGAAAAACAGCCTGGTCTTCAGTTTCATGCTGCAATACCTTTCAATGACAGGCTTGTGGCTCCCTAGAAAGAAAGCATTTCTATGAGAGCCAGAACATAGCCTCCTAGAGAGATATCTTTATATAATGAGAGGTTAGCAAAGCAGAATCTTTCCATGGACACACACACAATTAATTCAGGTAAACTCTGTTATTAACGTGAAATATAGAGAAAATGAGAAAGCATTAATGAACATACCATGGAAAACACACTGAAATATGTCACTTCAGTTTTGTCACCCTTTTCTGAACATGCTTCAGGGTCTTGATGTCTTTCTTGTAGTGAGGGCACCAAAACTGAGCACACTTAAAAAGATGCAGACTCAGCAGAGTTAGTACAGTGGGATGATCACCTCCCTGCTCCTGCTGCCTAACTGTTTCAGATACAAGCCAAAATACCACTTGGGCACCCCCCAGCACATATTCAGCCGACTGTCAACCAACACCCTAAGGTCCTTTTCCTCCACATGGTCTTTAATCCACTCTGCCCCAGGGCTGTAGCATTGTATGGAGTTGTTGTGACCAAAGTACAGAGCCCAACACTCAGTCTTGATGAACTTCATCCCATTGGCCTCAGCCCATTGATCCAGCCTGTCCAGATATCCTTGGTAGGGCCTTCTTGCCCTCAGGCAGATAACCACTACCCAAGTTGGTGTTGTTTGCAAACTTACTGAGGATGCACTTAATCCCTTCATCCCAATCAACAATAAAAACATTAAACAGGATGGGCCCCAACATTGATATCTGGAGAACATAATTTGTGACCATTTGCCAGCTGTTTCTAACTCAGTTCACCACCAATTTATCCAAGATCCAAGATTCACTACTAGGATCCAAGATATAAAGACAAAATCTGAAATTTAAGCAGAAAAAAATATGTATTTCTATTCAACTTTTCCATTTATCAATAAAAATTCAGAACAATTATGCCTTCAGCCTTTACTGGATTTATAAAATATTATTGATGTTACAGATTGACTCTCTTATGAGAATTGACTTAAATGGAAGTGTAAGCACTTAATCTAGACAGGTAAAGATATTTAGATGTTAAAATCAAAAGGAGTTAGTAGTCTCAATGCTTTTGTGGATAAGGGACTATCCAATTGCAAAAAGAGTGTAACATTTCTTACACTTGAATTCTTTGCATCTGTTTCATATTTATTCCAAGTGTTTGTAATGCTGCATGGTTTCAAGACACCATTAAGCAAGTATGTAGTACTCTCTGATGTCTGTCACTAAAGTTATGCAGGTTTTTTTTAAATAATTTCAATAACATGTTCAAAATGCTGCACTCCAGAAACAAAGCGAGACTGAGGCTCTCCCTCCTCGTAACAAATGATACTAATAATCTGAATTTAAGATGGCCATTCAGAAACATCTTGGAATTTGAGTTTATTTATTTATTTTATTTTTGCTAAATACATAGACATTAAGTTCTTGGATTTTCTTTTGACAGGAATTCAGAGAAAATACTTTCCTTTTTTTTTTTTTCCTTTAATTATCACAAGAGAAAAAGTTGTGAATAAGGAAAGAGAAACAAGAGATGAAGTGTTAAAAGAATTGATACTAACTTTTCAGAGACCAAAAATAGAACTTCTATCTTTCGTTCATTCTCCAGGTAAATCAAACAATGTTAACATTTCAGAAGTGCTTTGAGCCTTCGTGAACTATTAAAAATGATTTTTTGTACTACCTACCACCAAATAGAATTTACATCTTATGTGTGATGGAAAGAGAACTCTGCTTTTTGTTTTAGGACTTTGTCCAATAATTCAACTTCAATGAACAAAAAGAAAAGCAGTAAAATAAATGATGAGTCAACAGTCAACTTATACAATACATTCCTGTTTCCTTACCTCTTTTTAATGAATCAGGGGAATAACCACTAGGGGAAAATAAATAAATAAATAAAAAGAGAAAAGAAAAAAATCACAGATTTAAAAAAAAATCTCTACTAGCTCTTCTAGGAATTCCAAGACAGACCATAACCTTAAGTTAATTACTTCTGTTCTTATGTTACCAGTGATAGACTCCTTTAATTAGTTTACCACAACCTGTGCAACCTAACGTGCCATTCAGAGGGTGTGTTTCCAATCAGTGATGGGGCATGCTGCAGTTTCTAATGAGTAAACCCAGATATGAGATGCCTTGACACCAAGAAAAAAAAACCTGTCAACTGTCAACTGCAGACAACAACAAGTTGGGAGGTGGTGCCAATCTGCCTGAGGGTAGGGAGGCCCTTCAGAGGGATCTAGGCAAGCTGGATCACTGGGCTGAGGTAAATGGGATGAGGTTCAACAAGATCAAGTGCCAGGTCCTGCACTTTGGCCACAATAGCCTCATGAAGCATTATAGGCTTGGGGATGAGTGGCTGGATGACTGTGAAGAGGAAAGGGACCTGGGGATTTTGGTTGATTCTCGGCTGAACATGAGCCGACAGTGTGCCCAGGTGGCCAAGAGGGACAACAGCATTCTGGCCTGCATCAGAAATAGTGTGGCCAGCAGGAGCAGGGAGGTAATCATCCCCCTGTACTCAGCTCTGGTGCGGCCCCACCTCGAGTATTGTGTTCAGTTTTGAACCCTCACTACAAGAAAGACATTGAGGCCCTGGAACATGTCCAGAGAGGGGCAACAAAACTGGTGAGGGGTCTGGAGCACAAGTCTTATGAGGAGCAGCTGAGGGAGTTGGAATTGTTTAGTCTGGAGAAGAGGAGGCTCAGTGGGCACCTCATTGCACTCTACCACTTCCTGAAGGGAGGTTGTGATGAGACAGGGTTTGGCCTCTTCTCCCAGGCAACAAACAGGACCCAAAGAAATGGCCACAAGTTGTACCAGAGGAAATTAAGATCGAACATAAGGAAAAACATTTTCCCTCAGAGAGTGATGAGGCACTGGAATGGCCTGCCCAGGGAGGTGGAGGAGTTGCCATCCCTGGCAGTGTTTGAGAGGCATCTGGATGAGGAGCTACAAGAAATGGTTTAGTAGCTTGTGATAATAATGGTAACGGGTGGATGATTGGACAAGATGATCTAGTAGCTCCTTTCCAAACATATGATTCTATGATTCAATAAAACTGATAGGAAGATAGGAAATCAGTAATACATGAAAGTGTTTCTTTCCTTCAGAAATGGGTTGAGCAAAGTGCAACATTCGGCAGCCATACAGAGGATTTAGAATCTCTGTGAGTTGTGGTATTCAATGAGATCATGTTGGGGAGATGGCAAGTTAAGAACAAACTGCAATTGGCAATTGAAGGAAGTCAGTCAGTTTAGGTGCACTCTCAAAAGAGTCTGCATACCATTGGTGGCTAAGGTTCCAGCTTCCATTGCCTTCCCAGTTTCAAAGAAAATCAGATACCTTTTGTTTCCACTGTAATAGGTGCTTTGTCCTCAACTAATAGCTAGTGTCAAAGGCCTCTCTTTTTTTCTTTTTTTTTTTCCACTGCTCAGCAGATTTGCTCCCATTTTGCTAGTGATTATATTCAATAATAGCAAATACTGGGAGCTTTTATTTTTTTTTCTACAAGTTCTGTTCTGATTCATAACACAAGAATATGTCCGTAGACTGCTGAGGGTTTAATGAATCTGTGAGCACAGGACATTTGAATTCAAGCATCATGAGTAAGTTGAGATGACTTTAATTATTCTGACACCAACATTTCAATGTAATCAATGACACCTCTAAAAGAGAAAATGGAAATGCTTTGCACACCCTATTTTGGGAAATCTCCCCTTTTCCTATCCCTCTCTTCATACTCACACATGTTTTATTTTTAAGACTGCAGGCACAGTAGTGCAATTTTCATCACTACGATAGTCAGTAACTATGCACTGGCAATTTACATCACGCTGGTATTTTAAGGGAACCAAACTCAACTCTTCTTTATAAGGAATTCATTCCATTAGCAAGCTCATATTTAATATATTCTCTGCCTATATTAACGTGTGTGATTTCTCTTGCAGTCCAACAGAATAAATACAAACCCTTCCAATAGAAACAAGTTCTCTCTACCATGCTTCATTAACCCACCAACCACAATGATTACGCTACTCTAGGTTTAAACTTCCATTGTTTACACTGCATTTTTTTTAAGACACTTGTGACATGAGAATATAAAATCTAAACATGAAACAATTACTATTTTCCATCATTTTCCACAATTCTCTTTGGGATAGAACACACCATAAACAAAATTAGAGGTCTGATATCCTATTCATATACGGTGTAACATGAGAAACTCAGTAGCGAAGTGGTCTTTAAGCTACTGCCTTCATCCTTGTGTCCTGAAATTACCAGCATTTTCCCACCAATATTGACTTTGGCTCAGGAGAAAATATTTTAATGTCTGATAAGTGAGTGTTTAACAAAAGTGGTATTGCAGATTGGCAAGGAAAGGCATCATTTTTAAACATGTAAATGCAAGGTGAGTAACAATGATTTGTTTGATGTATCCATTGCTGAGATAAAAGTAAGATGAGCAGCTGGGAAGAATGTATCTGAAAAATGTATGAAGGTCTTACATTAAATTAGTGAACTACACCAAAGAGGAAAAGCAACAAAGGAGCCAGTACTTTCAGGACACTATCAAAGTCAGTAGGGAGCATTTGAATTAAGGCCAAAAGGACAGATACCACTGTTGCCTTCAGCTTTCACCCCACCATCAAAGGATACTCAATGAGTCACTTTTAAGAAAAATGTAATGCAATGTTATGCATTTTGTGTTACTTCCTTGCTCCTTTAAAGTATCATTAAAAATAGTGACTTACACTAAGAACTAAGCAGGAGGCCCTGAGTGACACTTCTGAAGAAAAGTGTCAGTTGTAAATGGTGGATAAATTCTCATTTACACTAACGGTCATGCAATATAAAGGGGTCATCACCTTGGCTTAATGTAGATTTGCAATTACTTTCATCCTCTACTTCCATTAAAGAGGAAATCCTTGGAGTGAATGGTAAGAGTTCTGATATGCTTTAAGTCAGTATGCCACAATGAATGCTTCTTGGATTGCTACTGATATGTTAAAAAAAATCATCAGTATAATAAATAAAAAAAACCGTCAAAGCCCCATATGCTTCTATTTCCACAAGTTCATATAAGGAAGCAAAGCAAACTTTGAAAAAAAGGGTAAAACAAATCCATCCCAGGCAATTGAGCAGAAAGATTCTTGAATTGTCTTTTTTTAAAAAGTTACTTTTATTAACATTATTTATTATTATTATTAATAATACTATCAAAGAGTATTGAGATATTTAAGGTATCTGTGTTGCAGAGACAAAATTATGAAGTTTGGGGACAAATAGGGAGCAAGAACAAAGCAAACCAATAGGAGTGTTTGCATGCATGTTTGTGTAGACTAATTCAAATGACTCAGTTTTCCTTAAGACCAATCAAACCCTGAATGTTTGAGCATATTTTAAAGCAACAATGATGTTTCCTGGAGCACGCCTCTGTAGCTTCCTCTGAGTAGACCAGCCCTACACATTTCATTCCATAACAGTTCTTTCCTCCCAGATTGCCTTATGTAATAGCAGCAGTGATCTTCATTATTGTTAGAGTAATGAATCCTAATAACCAAGAAGCTATCAAAGATGAAACGTGCACCACCATTGTAATATCATGTACCAAATCATTTGCCCCCTTTTCCTGTGTGGCATAAATCAGGCAGAGTTTGCTATTTTGTAATATAGTGTCTGAAATGAATTAAAGGTTTGGCACTTTTCACACATCATTCAAATATATTTCCTGTTACTACATTCTTCACCATATATTAGGTGTTAGAATGCATAGCACATTACAGGCAAGATGGGTGTTGTTTCTACAAAAATAAAAACTGTGAAATAGAGATTTTCAGCGATTTAAAATAAAGTGTATTTTTGGATCTTACACATAATCTATAATGCTCTATTAAAAAATAAAAGCAACAAGTTCTGCCTTCTTTTTCTACTTATGCTGTAATGACTTACAATTCTCAAAGCATATGGTAAGAATCAGAATTATCCCTTCTCCACCTACTACTAGTAATTTCTTGCCTACTGATTTCAGCACCTAATCTGTGCTGCTAAAACCAATTAGTGATACATCAAAGGTTTTTGCAGTTGTAAAGTTTGGACTATTACAGGATATTAGCACGTGAGCTCCTCATTACAGGCACAGATATATGTGATCTTTGATCCACGTGATAAAAGATACATTCAAAATATGTTTTCTTTGGCAACATTACAATTTCCTAATGGAGAAAAAAAGCCAATTATACGGTTTTCTACGAGGCGAGAATCTGCTGTAGTAGCGATTGTACACAAAAACTAAATAGTAAATGAGAAGGGCTAATTTCACTTTTTTTTTTCTTTGATGGAAAATTTTGCTTTCTTAAGTTCTAGAAAGTTATTTTCCAGAAATCACATTCTCAAGTAAACTTTTGATGTTTCAAAGAGACTGGAGTGGTATTCTAAACAAAATTACAGTCCCACAGATGTGCTTAACTTTTGGCACAGAGTAACCCCATCAAAATTAAGCAATGTCAGCTGAAATTAAGCATCAAAGAATAAATCAATATGCGCTGTGTTTCCTGTTGGCCTGTTCCTATTATGCCTCACCTATTTTCATGAAGTGTGTGGAGCTAAAACAAGTTATGAAACAGTGAAGCATGCACCTTTACTCCTCTTACTGCTTGATAATTTATTCATTTTCTCCTGCCATTCCCAGCCTGTGCATAGTCAGATGTAAAAATAACAAATGGAACACTGCCATTTGATATTTGATCACCCAGAACTCTTTTTATAGTTCTTTTTCTTCCCCTCAGTTTTTTGTGGGTTTTTTTCATCCTTTGGAACCTGTGCACAAGCTTGGTGTGCCTGTGTTCCTTCTTTAGTGGTGCATCAGGAGAAAAATATATATATATTAATCAGAGGTGGCAGGAAGATGTGATCGACTGGGACAAGTATAGTATGCAGCCACACTCCAGAATGGGCTGGGAGGAAGTGGGAGACTGCAAGGACAGACCTCTTTCTTCCCTCTGCTTTCCAGGGTGAAGAAATGGTATCTTGTCTTAGGACAGAAAAAAAAAAAAATGATGGGGAAATGGGGAGAGAGGGAAAGAAAGAGTCCTCTTGCTTTCTGTCCTTGAAATCTGTCTTAGATTGAGACGTCTAGATTGGTCACTGATTTAGAGGCCAAGATTTTAATTTCATAGAATCACTGCAATTTCCAGCGTGAGTAAGAACTATATTCGATTTGCAGTAAAGGAGAAGGTCATTCTGTGAAATCATGTATATTGGTACAGAAACTTTACCTACAAAACATTCAGTACTCATTGTCATAAGTCTTGTAGAAGTTTCTTAGAGGAAGATTTAGTCACTCGTGAAAAAAATGAAAAATCAAAAGGATATTTAAAGGAGATTGTTCCTTATACTGAATGTAGCTGTTTTGTGGATTTAGAGTGCAGAGATTTTTGTTAACAGA
Source organism: Oreortyx pictus (assembly GCA_036925125.1). Taxonomy (NCBI): domain Eukaryota; kingdom Metazoa; phylum Chordata; class Aves; order Galliformes; family Odontophoridae; genus Oreortyx; species Oreortyx pictus. The sequence goes on along the minus strand of JAUPFR010000003.1, from coordinate 45,693,430 downwards.
TGATAGGATTTTCATTTTGTAAAGTGCCTCTTTCACAGATGATGGGACAACATCAAAAACAAAAACAAAAACAAAAAAAAAAGGAAGCAATAAAATCTGTATGTACTTTAACTCTTGTGCTCACATCAGGTAATTCCCATCTTCATTTTTTTAAACTATAATAACACTCTTGGAAGTAGCTTTTTGGGGTACCACTGGGTACTTCACAACTCCACAGTTAACACTGATTAGCAACTCAGAGACCCTATCACATTGCTCAATTTATCTACTGCTTCCCATTCTCCACATATCAGTAATATCCAGAAAAGGCACTCTGATGTAATTAGAGAAGCCGTGCTTTAAATGTCACTGGTACCACAGGTGAGTCAATATTTGGATAATTTTTTTGGCACTACTCCTACCCATCTACTGAAATCCCCTAATATGTCTTCAGAATTATCAACATTAAAACACAATTAAATAATCTAATCACTTTCTCCATCTCTCCTGCTGTATTGCATGGAATAAATCTAATTCAAAAGTGATTTCTCTACTTCATAAGCAGACACATTTTTATATTCCTCCTCCTTTCTTCAAGACACCCACTTCTAAATTTCATTTTCTTTCCATGCAATAAAAAATGAGCTAACACCGTTTTCATTTTTATTTTACATTTTTTCTATATGACATGATGGTGATAGTGAATAGCAGCATGTAACAAGAAAATAATAAATAGAACCTCTCTATAGATTTGTCTAATTATATCTCTCTACTCAAAACAAAGCTGTTTGCTTAGACATGATTGACAAGCCAAAGTGGCTTGTGCACCTGATTTAAGTTCAATGTAGCTAATTATTTTTTAGAATAAATATCTGTAGAAGTCTATGATTTTCAGACATCTTCCTGCCTCACAGGAACCACCCAACCAGAAGATGGACACCTGAAGAACTGCTCAGTGCAAAGACTCACCACAACCAAACATATAAGGATTTCAGAGGATCTCAATCTCAAACTGATCCTGAATTTAGAAACACTACATTCACAGAGCACAGCATCAATAAGTCTTGCACAGCCTTGCTGTAAATGCAAAGCAAGCAGATCTACATGCACAAACCAGTTTGTGTTGTGTGGCTCTACCAAACTGCATGGAGCAAGCTGAGGTGAATCCATGTAACACAAAACTTACCTTTTGGTATCTGACCCATCTGGAGGAAGGCGGTGTCACAAAATATTTTCCACAAACCACTTTTATCTGTAGCTGGGTGCCTATGCCCAGCTAGCCAGGCATTTCAAACCAGCGTGTTTTCCATCTTGGAGGGCATTTTGTTGCAACAATGGTGGCTAAATTTGGCATTATGATTTGCTTTACAGAACTGGAGCCCCAGTCTCCTTCTATCTGAGAAGTCTGCCCTAATTATGATGTCATAAAACAATTTTTTGGTTTTCTTTGGTTGAAAAAAACATTTTCAAATGCAAAACTTGTTGACATAATTAAGAATTTGCTAAGCAGAGAAGAATAGCTTGATACCTCACATCTAGTTCCAGTGCTTCTGACTCATGAAGGAGTATTCCATCAGTAACAGGGATAATACTAGAGCATTGGAAAGCAGTCACCTAGAAGCCATGACATCTATTCCTAGCAAATAAATGATTTCCAGTAGAGAAACTGCAATACAAGGCTCATCTGATCTCATTCTTGTGGGTTCCACTGGCAGAAAAAGTATGTGATTGATGAAACCGCTCTAGTGGAGAGCTGTGGAGCTGGGCAGCACAGCCAAGTCAGTACCCCTTGAGTAGATGTGTGGGTACATTTAAGACAAGCCAAGAGCTTTCCACATTTTTTGTATTTTCATTTTAGGAAAGACAAAAAGGCGAGGCATTCACCTGTGTGAAACTAAACTGCTACCATCAGTTTAAGTTATTGAAGTAACAATGAAAAGCAGTGAAGGTGTTCTGATGCCACCTTCCTTCTCTTACCTGTTACTTTTCCCTACCCAGTATCAATCATGGGTCATTGCTGGTGCTTTTCCAGGGACCTTTCAGGACAAACAGATATGACATAGCAGATAGCAGTTATAATGAAATATATTATTCTACTATTCTGTGGACAGTGAATTAATATGAGTGTTGCTGTCAAGTGAACTCCTCGACACTAAAACAAGCAAAAGTGAGGTTTTAAAGAAGCCCAGTATCACTTCTAAATAGAAATGTTTATCTGTTTTCAAACCATCTGTCCCACAGTTTCTCTTTGTTCAGTCTTGTAAAAGGAGAAGGAAGGAGATAATTCAATGACATGAACCACTAATGAGGACAGTAGGGAGGAATTATTTAATTAAATAATAGTTAATCGGAACATAGTTGCAGTGAAATTCATTCTAAAGCTATAGCTTGCAAACTTGGAAAGCATCCAAATTAGATTTGTGTCCTTATTTGAGGAACTGAAATAAAACAAAATGTTAACACATATTTATTTATATATATAATCTCCAAGTAGAAAGGTGCGTTTCGTGCAAAATACTTTCTAAACTTTTTTGTGAGACTGAGTAAACAGTCCTCTCCTCTTGTATATGTCAGATACCAGTGCTATTACATTGCCTCAGAGAAGTTATTTCTTTTTTCCCCTAGTGTAAGAGCCATCAGACTCTGCCATTTGTAGTAAGGGAAATTTATTGCAACGGGCATTTGAGCCCCCCTCCTTTGTAGAAAATGTTAGTATTTTTCAGTGTTCTTTGAAAGTGTGAAGCAGCTGGGCCTTTTATCTGAATATGTAAACTTTACCTAACAAAGCTGAACAAACTAATAACAGACAGAAGAAAAGAAAATTCTTTCTGAAATAACATTTTTCTCTGATCTCATATTAGTTATTAAATACTATTTAATGAATGATTTCTGTAAACATATCAGTCTGTAGCCTGCACAGAAGAGAGTTGTTCTATTTTTTTTTTATATATATTTTTTATTCAGGATTTGCTATCCAAGTGGTGGGTCTGATCACCTGCCTCACACAGTTGCCTTTCTGCTCAAGACTCCCTGTAATGAGGTTCTCAGCTCATCACAGAGGAGTTCTGCTATCTATATTTATGCAAATGGAGGTTTGCACGTTTTGTATCAGTCTTAACAATATTTTTAAGACAAATGCACACCTTTGAATACTTACAGAAAGCTACTAGAACAAGGTTACAAATGTTGTAAGTTACAGAATTCCTTCTGAAATTAGAGACGGGTTTGAAAACCCAAGTGGGCCCACTTTGAGTTAAGCAACAGCTTATTTTCCCTTATCCTTTACCTTTTCTCAGCTTGCTGAAGGGGCTCTTTAGCAAGCCCCAGAGCTTGTGAAAGTTGTAGCTGAGTGCTGATAACCACCCTCCTGGCTCTAGGTTTTGGGGCAGCTTGGATAGTATAGGGGAATGGTTAGGTCAGTGCTTGAGCTGGTGATGGAGCACCTGATGAAGGGGTGTGCCTGGCCCAGGGAGCTCAGGCACATTGCTTGCCCCTGTGCTCCCCCATGTGCCCAGAACGGGTGGACCAAGGGTAGAGCCATGCTGGGCTCATGTGAGGGCCAGACACAGAAGGGAGAGTACTTCTATGACCTAGGCTGCTACTTGAGGAGAGTTGCTGTATGGTCAGAGAGCCACTTCACCAGTGGGTGTGAATTCTACTGTTGTTTTTTTTCTGTATATAACTACTAGCTTGCCCAAGAAAACCTTGCCTGGTATCACCTAGAACCTGTCAGAAGCAGTTTTGTTTCTTTGTAAGCAGAATAGAAGGGGAAAAGCTCTGTAGTTTGCACCCTTGCTTGCTTTGGTGGGAAATATCAAAAATGGAGAGAGGGGACCGGAGAAGAGCTGTAATTGCAAGACAAAAATGTACCAGATTTTCAAGAAGGGTCCTCTGCTAGTCACTTTTCTCCCTAGTTGTAGCTGTAATCAAATACTAAGTTAGTTAGCTTGGTCTCCCTAGTCTTCTGCCATGTTTAATCAGCTGTGCTGGTGAATTGGTGATTTGGGCTATGCTCTGTGGGGCCACTAGAGGGTTTGGCTCCTGACACAGGAGAGGCTGTGAGTTTCCTCCATTGGACTTCTCCTACTAACATACAGGAAGAAGTTAGACTTGCACAGTATGTCCAGGATTTCTTCTCATTAAAGATCTGCCTGGATGTTTTGCTTAGTCTAGTCCTTTAGGATACAGAAGATACCCATGGAATTATTACATCTGTGTCATTTACTGGGGTTTAGAGACTTCCAAAATTGGAGATTTTAGGGGTTCATCTCTGCTGTGTGTCACAAGAAATCTTGCTTAGTTTCTCTGATATTTGGAGGGGAAAAAAATTTGACTTCAAGTGAGACCAGAATCATGAAGTAGTTCTAGTACTGTGTGTGCACAGAACCATAACGATCATGAGTTCTTCATCCAGAACGAAATTTGGAGTTAATATTGTCAAATAGGCATAATTGTGGCTTACAAACTGAACAACTAAGTACATTCAGGGCTCTAGTCCCATTTTTTTGAAATACAGATGTTCTTCTCCTGATGTATCTCTACAGTCAGAATAGTAGTAACCACTGTCAACACAGATTAAAATCAAAAATGCAAAAATATTTAGATCTTTTAATACATTTGCTAACAGATAATTTTCTTAGTTCAGATCATTACTTCAGCAGAGCAGCTAAGGATCTAAACTAATACTGCTTATGGCACCATTCCAATTCATGGGAAGAAATGTAATAAGAAGGCAAGCTCCAAGAAAGTATAAAAGTGCTAAGAACAAGACTGGGAAGTTATGAACTTAAATCTAAAATTGAAAAGATAAAAAAAAGAAAGAAAGAAAAATTACTACATTTTCTGTCAGGTATTTAATGCTGTGTTCCTATTCACACTCAGACTTCTCTCGTGTTGCAGCTAATGTTTTAATCCCCAGGGAAATTTGCCTTGATAACTCTTCTACTGCATGGAGTGGCACCATGCAAGTCTCTCTTGGTTGTAGACACATCCATTCAGCTTATCAGTCCCTGGCTCGTTACTCCAAAGTTACAGTATCAGTGTCCAGACAAAGTCTTGAATCCTAAATCCTGTGATGCTTTCTGGAAATTCCTACATCCATGGGTCCACATATCCTTTTTTCTAACCAAGTTCTTAAAACCAGTGTGTTGCACACTCCCCCCGTTGTCCAATATCCTTGACAGTGAAAAAAAAAATAACACCTCTATTCTCAGTGCTGGTACTTGTCCTTGCAAGGTGGGAGCTGCCTTGTAGACTTTTCTACATTGATTGAAGATGAACAGATTTTTAATAGAATTGCAGAAATGCATGAGTCTAACAAATTTCTTGCCCTGAAAGCACAGGAGGTCTGCTGCTTCTCAAAAGAAGAGATGCTTTTTTAATGAGGAAAAATGGTACTACTTTGTTTGCTGTGTTTTTAGAAAAGCTAAACTATCCTGCCTATAATTTCTAATTAGATAAGCAAACTTAGGAACAGACTATGCAAATGGTTTCTCCAGAAATACAGAATTGAGAGGACATACTTTTTTGCACATACAACTCTCTCTTCAGAGGTGGGTGCTTTCTGCTCAATATTTCTTATATCTGAATACTGCCATCGTGCTTCTGTCTGTGTTCCTCTGCAGCATCATTTGTTTTTACTGTTTTCTTTGCCTCATTCTCACACCTCCTTGCAAATTCTTTCATCACTGCTCATTAGAGTTTCCTTATCGTTTCAGGTGCGCTCACTTTCTGCTTTCAAACTGTTCCTCATCTTTCATGTGTCTGTTCAAAGGAGACTTATACAGCTCCCATATTTGCAGTCCATTCTGCCCCATTCCCCAAGGACACAAACTACCAGGATTTGCCCACAATGCAGCAGGGCTCCAGTGGTTCAGTAGAGACAAGATGTTAGATTGTAAGCTCTTGAAGAAAAAGAGTGTACTTGTATTTCTGCAGTGTATTGAAATTACCCTGTCACTTATATCATGCTTAATAAACTCAATAGCTTTGTCAGTACAACTCCCCTTTGCTTCCTTTTCTGTAAGTTATTGTTTATATTACATTGCTAACAGTTTACAGCACCATTTCTGTCTTTATTGGATTTAGGCTCATGACTTTTTCAGCACCATTCATATAAATGATGTTATAAAATACGAATCAAAACTTCAGTTTCATGAAGGGAGCTATGGGTCCAACGCACTTGTATTCATGTCTTATTTATTTCATTTAATCCTTTAACAAGACTGCAACATACTTTGCCAGAAGGAGAGCTTAGAGGTCATAAGCAATATTTTACTTTATTTTCCTTGTTGCATAAGCATTTAGGTAGGTTTTTCAACCTTTGGCACATATAGGTGATATAAGATGATGTAAGAACAAATAATTCATGTAAAATTGCAGAATGTATTACACATTCTTAACTATTCTCAGTATGCTGAAATTAAAGATGCATACATAACTATGTAAACAGAAAGAAAGTTCTGTTTGCTCAAGTGAGAGGCAAACACTGGTTGGATCCAGTTTACTTCATTTAGGATTGCTGAGCTACACCCTCTCTCTTCTACTGTTTACAGCTTGGAAAGATAACTCCCTGGCAAAATGTTTGGCATTTTATGCTTATTTTCATTTTTTTTTTATCATCTTCCCTTCTGTCTTAGTTCTTTGGCATCTACTGGGACAATATATACTATAATTTTCTTTACAGCTCTTCAGTACAAGCATTAACAGTGAAAAATGTTTTCCCTTTATGGAAGAAAAAAATCTTCTGTCTTGAGTTTCCTTTCACTTAAAAAAAATAAAAAAATCTCCAATTAAAAAGCTATATATGTTTATATTTTGTCAAAGACAAGACCCTGTACATCCCTTCTTGCAAAACAGAAGAATGTCTTCTTCCTGTTAGAGGGTATAAACCCCTGGAAAGAAGAATTTGCAAACTCACTCAAACCATAGTGTAGACAAGTGGGAACTTCCAATACCTGATTAACTAAGGAACAGTATTTACAAGTTTCACTGATGGTTGTTTTAGCAAGATATATACAATTCATGTGTTCATATCATTACAGGGCTCCCATACTTGATAAAGGTGAAATGTCCCTTTCTCTGTAGCTAGTATTTCCCTCTTTACTTTCTTCAGTAGTTCATGAGAAATATATTTAATTAATGTACATATTTTAAATACAATACAGAGTATGTTGAATGCAAAATGAACATGCAAAACACAAGAAATCTTACGCTGCGTTACTGTTTGTAATCTTTAATCAGTAGAAACCCCCATTTTAATTAACTAGCGATTGTTAGAAACACAGGTTTGTTTTCTGCAGGTTTAAAGCTTAGCTTGCTGTGGAGATTATAACTATTTTAATCTATTAAAAGTCTACATTATTTTGTTGCTAACACCAAGAAGGAAAAGAAAATTAATTAACAGCAAAAGGAAATGATAAAAGATGGTGATCAGCAGAAAAAATAAGCAGACTTCAGTCTTTCAGTACTGTCTCCCATAAGATTGTCACTGAGAAACTAATGAAGTATGGGCTGGATGGACAGTGAGTTAGGCTGAAAACTCTTTGAATGGCTGAGCCTAGACCATGGAAGCCAGTTACCCAGCGGTCGGTGTTGGGTCCAGTACTGTTCAGTGTCTTTGTTAATAATCTGGACGATGGGACAGAGTTCACCCCCAGTGTGTTTGCTGGTGACTCAAAACTAAAAGGCATGGCTAATATGGCTGATGCCTTAGGCATCAGAACATGCTGAGGGCCATCCAGCTGGAAAGCAGCTCTACAAAAAAGGACCTGGGGATTCAGTTGGACGCCAAGTTGAACAAGAATCAGCAACATGCACTGGCTTCTAAGACAGTTAAGTGTATTCTTGACTGCATTAGGCAAAGTATAACCAGAAAAGAGATTACTCATCCCATATACTCAATGCTTATGATGCCACAAATGGAGTACTGTGTCTACTTCTTGAGTCCCCAGAACAAGAGGAACAAGGACATACTGGGGAGAGTCCAAAAAATGGTCCTCAAGAGATGCAACTGGAATACCTCTCCTATGAGGAGAGGCTGAGAGGGCTGGGACTCTTCAGCCTGGAAAAAGAAAAGTTCAAGAAAGGTCTTATCAGTGTATGCAATACCTGAAGGGAGAGTGCAAAGAGAATGGGGCATGTCTCTTTTTAATGATGACCAGTGCCAGGACGCGAGGCAATGGACAGAAGCTGAAACACAGGAGATTCTCTCTGAATATCAGGGTGCACTTCTGTGTGAGCGATGGAGCATAAGCTGCACAGAAAGGTTGTGAAATCTCCATCCTTGAAGATATTCAAAAGCCACCTGGGCATGGAGTTGGGCACCCTGCACTGGATGGCTGTGCCTGAGCAGAGTTTGAATAAGCTGGATCCAGATGTCCCATCTGACCTCAGCCATTCTCTGACATTGTAATTCTCTGAAAATTTCAAATTAACCTTCAAAAGCTATTTTGATACTGTGATGAGGATGTAAAGTAGGAAAGAATCTGCCACTAATGCTATCTGTAATGGTTATAGCTAAGTCACAAGGCAATCAATGCCTTTTTAACTCGAGCTTCTACTATCACATTGTCCTTTGAATCTTTGCACAAATACTATAAATCAGTGCATTTTTCTTTTTTTTTTTTTTTTGCTATTTTGAGTGACTTTGGTTGGTAAAGATCATTTAAACAATGCACTTTGCTTGTCCAAATAGGTTCAAAAGGGAATATGATTTCTAATTTTTCTTCAAAATTCAGAATTGGTCACTGGTGAAGCAAGTGGAACATGCTAGAATACCATCAGGAGAACTGAGTGTTTCTGACAAAGCTTCTGAGAAACAAAACTAGAGATTAAAAGAAAACTCTGGCAGCTTGAGAGCCATACCAGCTGGCAGGCTTTGTAGGAGAGTGGAAATATTCACATTCTTAATAATCACTGCAAAATTCACTGGGGAAAACCCGCATTCATTTTTTGCTTCTCCTTTCTATTTAGATCATCGAGTTTTCACAATTTCCAGATGAGGCAACGGGATGTCATTAAAACTGTCAGGAAACAGAGCTTTAACACAAGGTATTAGACATTCTAGGATAGGAGTGAATTGTTGAAACAGATAGGCCACAATAAATCCCTTAAGCCAAGCTGGAACAGGCAAACACAAACACAGGCAACAGTACAGGAGGCTCACAAAGGTTCTGAAATTGCACTTCAGATCTTCTAGGCTTATAAAGAAGTGCACAACAATTCAGTGTCTCACTTTGAAATCAATATTTACTCTGCAGCTGTTATGGATCCATGAGGCTACTTAGGCATACTGGCATATACTTTACAAAGAAAAACAGAGCTATCCATAAACATAATTTTTTAAAGTACATTTTCTTCTAAAATATATTAAAATTTTAATATTATATATAAAGGAGTTAAACACTCTGAAACACTCCACAGTATTTTCCCATCAGTGCTATGACTTGCAGAGAATTTTACATATTTTTTTGGTACTGTGTATTTTGGTTGACTGGCTTTATGAACATATATGCATGCTAACATATGCTCATCTCTCTAAATGGGGATTTTGAGCTTCACAGAATGTGGATAATTTATCTTGCCCATCTTAGAAATTTCTTGAGTAATGAAAATGGCTGCCAGACAACTACCTGAGAGCAAGTGAAAGATGGTGTTGGGATAATTTTTTAGAAGTGCTGAAAGGATGCAGTGGTAATTATTATTGATTTATGCATATTCCAGTGTTTGGAGTGGTGTTCAGAGCTGACTGGACTGTGTTCAACACTGAAACTCACATAATGGAGAAGGAAGGACTTTGGTGAGAGGCCAAACCCTGAAGTTAGTAGGCACAAGAAGTCCAAAGAAAACTGAAGAATGAAAGAAACTAAATGATATTGAAAATGTTAAACTTGTTTGTATTAAGGGCCACTCAGGCATCTCCAGTGGCTCTTAGAAGTTCAATGGGACATTGCATCATATGGGGAAAAGGGTTGGAAAGCCAGACAATGAATACCTAAATTAGTAAAAGCCAGCTCTCCAGCCTCCAGTGTCATTCAGTTGATGGAACATTGTGACAGTCAGTTCCCATAAAATGCTTTCCACCTTTAAGCAATAACTGTGGCCTAATGCCTTTTTGCCAGTCCAGGGACAACCCTGTGAACAGACAGCACAAACATAAATCCCAGTTTTCTAATAAGTTGGTATTGTATATATATATATATATATTGTAATAAAATTTTGCTTTCCCCAGTACCCTGCTGTCATAGCCAGGTGCCTCCTTTGGGTGGTGGATGGTGCCAGACTTGCCAGACACTTGCCGCTGGGCTATTGGAAACACAGGCTTATTTAGAGAGCCACATCTAGACAATGAAACAATGCTAGCTTCCAAGGTGAATTTTGGATGTCTGCAAAGAAATTCTAAGGAGACATTTCCATAGTCATAGCAATGGTCTGTTTCATCCTTCTCATGATCATGCAGTTTCATGGCACCCAGACATATATTTTCTAAAGTTGCTCTACCTTTTCTAAGTATGTTCATTCAGGAGTTGACCAGGATGCAGTAGTGAACCTCTCTACCTCTCTCTACATAAAATCTGTATTAACAGATTGTAACAGGTTGTGGAAGATGTTCCTGTAGCAGCAGAGTACTTTGAAGTGTAACTAAATGATAACTGAACACTCTTTTGATATTTTCTGATTACAGTTTAGAGAGTAAATTGTGCCATGGCAGGAGGAGTAGTATTCTTGAAAAGCGAAGCAGTAAGAAAGGCCAAATCTATGTGATGTGCAAATAGAAAATAAAGGAAATGACAGAGATAGCTTATGACTGTTGGATAAATCTTGTTGTCATGGTGCTTCCAGGAACCTCTCCCTAACTGCTTTAGTTGTTTTCCTACTGTTATTAATTGCTCATGCCTCAGGAACCTGGATTTGTCAGTAGTAGTTGGGTTGTGTGATGCATACACTACAGTGTGACTCGCTTTGCATTCTGAATGAGAAAATGCCTCATTCATAATTCACCAAAATGTGTTTTATAAGTAATATTACTGCCAAGAAAAAAAATAATACATTCAGATTTCACTATTTGTTTTTTTATGATTTGATTATGGGCTTCTTTCAAAGCTTGCATTGTTTTGTGTCAAGAAATAAGTGTCTTAAATATTTGCAACATGGTGTGAAGCAAATCATTTAGTCACTTGGCAATGCATTTCCATTTACAGTCTTAAAAGAGTATAAAAAACATGAGAAGAAACCCTTTCCATGGAGAAGTCTGTAATGAACAAGAAGACACTGCCCCATCTGAGGAGTACTTAGAGACTGACAGCTGGGATGTGACAAGGAACTTGAGAAAATCCTATAAAGGCACTGAGCTTGTCATCCCCTTGTTACTGTCAGACAACACTTGTCCAGACAAACATATAAATTTGTATCACAAGACAAAAGCAGAAATACAGAAGTACAGTTACAGCAAACCCTGAGAATAATACAACTATCAAATACTGCAAGTTTCATGGAAGGAAGCACACAAGGCCATTACAACTCCATACAACAGAATACCAGAGTCACATATTGCTTTCTTAGTCTCAGTTTTCTGGGGGATATGACTGGATGGAAGCGACTAAAGCAGAGGAATGAAGAGAATCAAAAGAACGTAAAAAAGACCAAAGGCATGAAAAGTTAAAAAGCGTAAAGTACCGTGTGAAACAGAAGAAGATAAGATCTCCCAGGAGAAAGAAATGAACAGTCGTGCTTAAAGTATTGATTGGACTGCACTGTGTTATTAAAGGCTATATCTAAGGTAATAGCTTTAGTAGAAGAAAGCATGGCAACGAGTAGAGATAGATTAATTTAATTTGGGAATAATAAATTGGTTGAAAAATGACTTTCTGTTGCTCTTAGAATATTCAAAAATTATCATCAGATCCAATTAATACTTAGGAAAAAATTCAAAAGACAGCACAAGACAAATTTACCATCCTGATGGTGCAGTTTTCCTATTCCCTTGAAAGAACCAGGGTGTCAGGTCACTCCCTCAGGACAGGGAGAGATGCCTTTTCCTCATACCTCTGATCACGTTTTTGCTTTTTCAGGAATATCTCACCTAACAGGTTAGAAGACTTTTGAGATTAAGATATTCAGTTATTTTTAATAAAGCTTGATATGAATCATTCTTATGGTAGAGATGTGGTAGGAGTCCAGAGATACCTGATTTCTAGTTCTACTTCCACTGAATACTGATCATGACTGTAGCAGAAACTGATGGTGCTCAGCTACAGGGAGCAGTTTCTAGATACACCCCGTATCTCCTAGGGTTATATAGTTTGGGAGACTGAGCAATGCCTGCAGCACTCAGCTTCTAGTGCATATGCCTGTATTTTCTTCCAGGGAAAACAAGGTACAGATGTGGCATTCCAGGACTCTATCCAACAAGGCAGTGAAAAGTGGGGTATGTTCATGGTCTTCGTACCCTGGAAATGTTCCTAAGCCCCATAGTTAAGCAATTAATTTTCACTCAATTAATTAAATTTTCACTCAGAGGGTGGTGACACACTGGAACAGGTTGCCCAAAGAGGTTGTGGATGCTCCATCCCTGGAGGCATTCAAGGCAAGGCTGGATTTGGCTCTGGACAGCCTGCTCTAGTGGTTGGCGACTCTGTCCATGGCAGGATGGTTGAAACTCAGTGATCACTGAGGTCCTTTTCAACCCAGGCCATTCTACAATTTTATGATTAACATCTGAAATTATTTAATAGTGGGGAACATGGCACGAACTGTTTTATAAACAGATAAAAACAGTGTTTCTTCGTGTTAAGTTCATGAAATACTACTACACAGCTTATTTTCTTCTTGAAGGTGTCGAAGTATTTCTGTATTTGAGGTGGTATCACTGTTACTATTTTGGTGTTTTACAAGTACCAGCAAATGAAAGTTTCAGTTAACATCAAAAGAATCATTGCACGTCAAGCAATTTTTTTTAAGTTATTCATGTTGCAGTAATTGCACTTTCATCAAACTGCTTGCTTTCACATTTCACACTAAAAAATCAACTATTTTCATAGTTTAATTAACAAGAAATATGTCAGGATGAGCTGCTTAAATTAGAGTTTAAATTATTGGTTTTGTTCCTAACAGGGTTTTATTTATCTTCAGTATTAAAATATGACGGTAGCGCTTTCTATATTACACGGCAAAATAAATAGACTGGAAAAAAATTGCATTTACAGAAGAGTGTTTCATGGTCTCTGTGTCAAAGATTTTTTTCATTTGTTGATTATTTTATAATATTTGAGATGCTCGGGCTGAAATTTTCCAGTGTAGCCATCTATTTCTAAATATTTTTTACACATACATGCATGTGCCAAGCACAGAGATTTATAGTTATAGCTGAATCTTTTAGTTCTTTCAGAAAAAAAAAGGGGGTTGAGGGGAGGGAGGGGGGGAGGGCTACAGCAAAATATATTATATTCCCTGCATAAAGAGGGCAGATTGTGTGTTCTCTCTGAAACATTTACCCAGGAGTTTGTGCTTAGTACATAGCAAGGAGGTAACTTTTGTGCTAGATGTATTGCTTTTAATTTCTGCAAGAATCTTACCCAAATTGGGCTTTTTTTTTTTTTTTAATTCTACTTGACATGTAGCAGAGAGAGATCTTAGATTATTGCAGCTGAAATCTGCACAAAAGCATTCATTATGGGCTACATAGGACCTTTCTCAAATCTGGACTGCGTTGGTGTCTGCTAGGGATGAGATAAGAACCTCAGAATCATTAAGATTGGACAAGACCACTAGGATCCTCTACTACATCAGCCCATCCCCACCGTGCCCACTAACCATGACCCTCAGTGCCACGTTCACATGGTTCTTGAACATCTCCAGGGACAGTGACTCCACCACCTCCCTGGGCAGCCTGTGCCAGTGCTTCACCATGATTTCTAAGAAGAAATGTTTCCTAATGTCCAAGAATCAGTCCTCTTCTGGACAGGACTGTGGGCTGCCGTCCTGTTGAAACTACATTATTACACTCTGCATCTTACCTTCCCCATTTACTGTGTCATGGGGCTCAGAAGTAAAAGAGAGTGCTGGCTGCAGGATCATTCCTGTATCTGTGTAGGAACTGGAAGGTAAGGGAGGAAGTAGGCAAGAAATAGCTCAAGGAGATAGGACAGTTTCCTATTGCCCAGCGAGAGTATCCTTCCTTGGAGAACCACCTCTCTGCACTGCCTTAAATTCATCACCAAAATCGTATAAGCTTAGGAATATTATTTTTTGGGTGAGCTGATTGGAATCCCATTGCTTGATTTTCTGAAGTACTCAGGCTCATATGTCAATTAGGGACGGGTTTTAAATGTAAAAAGTGTGACTTACAATTATCATATCCTGGCCGGATTGACTCTGGATGTCCAAATGAGGTGGCTAGATTTTATATTTGTCATCCTAGCTCTCTGGCGATAAAATTGAGATAATAGTACACCAGAATTGTGTAAATTATCAATTTAATTATTAATATTTTTTTGGATATGTTGATTAATTATTTGTTTAATAACAATGATGAATGCCATTGAGAAGCCTGTGAGGAAAGAAGTAATTCTGCCTCTGCTATATTATGCTGATAGTAGTTGATACATTTGATGAATCTTGAGGACTGGGGAAAAAAATTATCTTTTTTAAATACATGTTTCTGATTTGAACTTCATTATTGATGACTGCCAAAAGGGGCACTGCACTTATAGAAAGACTTGAACACCTTTATGTGTTCAGAGTGAAGGGCTATATTAAGATCAGATAGACTGATTTAATTTCAAGATTTCCAAACTTAAAAGTCTTTGCGATTGTTGCTGCAATGTGAACAATATCCTTAACTTACGTGTAGTGCTCCTTCAAAAAATTACATCACATATTAGAGATAAAAATATGTTATTCACAATAATGTACACATTGAGGTAACGAGGTCTAAAAATTTAATAAACATTATGACTGGATCAAATTCATATAACTTCATTATCTGTGGGATAGTACAGGATCTGCAGTGTTCCAATGAATTTTCATTAGTACATACCATTGAAATGCTATGGAAAACAGGTATCTAAGCTGCTTAAGTCCATTTAAATTTTCAATTAATGATGACCTAATCATGAAATTAGATAAAAATTACCTTGTTATGTGTTCTTTTCAGCTATTTTAGACAGATATTTCATTCAAACTTACTTTTGATTTTGTCTTCACAAATGGCTGCCTCCACAGCAATACAGAGGGTACAGTGCACAATACTGTTTAAATCCTTTAAATGCTTTTGTGCATTTTGATTGTTTTCATAATTTTCTCCTCCAATTATAATATATTTTTAATCCAAACTACATCTGCTTGAAATCTTGTGAGACTCGTGATTACATGTGGTTGCAAAAATGATATAAAATTCACAAAAATGCTGACAGTGTTCCCTTACTTCCCTTTTGTGTCCAACTGCAATAAAATGAGTGGTATCTAGGGGGGTTGTTTATTAGCTTTCTTTTTTTACTTTCTTGCTTTTGCCGCCTTGCCAGTTTTCAAAACTTTTTCAATGGTTAAAAAAGTCACTGAGTGGCAAAATAAAGATTTGCACCATTTCCTTTGGGTTTACAGGACTGTTTTGTTTTTTCTTTTAGTTGTTTTAAAAACTTGCCAAGCAGCAAATGGCAGCATAAAAGCTTTTCCTTTCTAAAATCCCTTGCCAATTGATTTTATTTAGTGACAAAGGTAAAACTGAGTAAATTTTCATAGTGGTTTGTGTACCTCTCCAAAAAAAGAAAAAGAAGATTAAGCATTTTTTTCTCAGACTTTTTCATTCCATACCTTTAATCCACTTAAAATGTGAGACCTGAGAGGTAGGACATTTTTAACTGATGCAGAAGAGGCTGAAATGGTGTATTTTCACCAAATTAACTTCCACATCCAAGAATATTTTCTTTTGATTGTATTTCTTGAATTCTGACTTTAGAATACACAATTAGGAATATAAGTAGAAAATAATGATGAAATAGGAACAAATATTTTAAATTTCGACAGTAAGAAAGTTTTGGATTGCCTATTATTATTATTTTGTAAAAGGTCTGTCACTGAGTTTCCATGAGATTTTTCATCAATCTTCAGTGCTAATATTTATATTAATATATTTAATTTTTAAAGTGTAATAGAAGATTAAAAATAAAAAAGATTAAAAGTATGCATAAATAAATAAATAAATAAATGGAAAAATAAGGTTAAGAGTAGTCTTGGTTTTATGATTTTTGTTATTGATATTCCACATCATAACATCATGAAGTGCAGCAGGCATTAAAGAGTTAATGCTCCAGCTTCATGGATCATCAATAGCTCCAGGTATGCCTGTCTCAGAAGAGAAAAACTATGTACCTCAGGGGACTTCGTGTTGCTTTGCATCTTTCAGTTTTCCGCTCAGAGGGAAAGATAGAAACTGTGTGCTACGAGACAGAGGTTCTGCCCTTTTGGCTCAACCCAGCAGTGAGTGCTCGCTGCCGTCTTGCCTTCAGCGTATAGCGTAAGGCCTTTGGTTTATCACACAATCTCTCTTGCTCATTTTATTTGATTTATTAGCTTCAATTCCAATTATATTGTATTAGATTGTGTTATTTTGCATTCTGGTACCTTATTTAGTAAATCAGCTTTTCTCCTCAGATCATTGCTGCTGTTTGTTTCCAGGCCCATCTCCCTTTTCTCTTTTCCCTTTTCTCTTTCCCCTTTCCCCTTCCCCGGGGCATGGGTCCATGGGTCCCCCAACCCAATCGTCACAGAACCAGGCCAAACCAGCCCGTAAACCATATACAAGGGTGTTGAGGTAAGAGTATTTAGAATATAAACCTTACAGGTGAGCAGATTGACTCTAAGAGGTAAGTCATCCTTTAAAGAAAAGTATATTCCTCCTCAGAAAACCTCAGGAGCCCACATTCTGCGCAAAGGTGCCATTCTTCCTTGAGAATTTTGTTTATAATCAAAGAGGAATGATAGGGATACAAAGCATAAGCAATAAGTGAGCTGAAATCCCAGCATTAAATTCATTGACAGCCCTCTGAACTTCACTACTTGCAGAAACATATTTAATGAAGAAAAGGAGACAAATCAGTGACAAAACATAGAACTTAAGCAATTGAGAGGGCAATTAGGAGAACTCTACAGCTCTGTTAAGATAGTTCTTATGCTAAACGCATTTCTTGGGGTGGGGAAGAAATGCATGTCTGATAGACCTTCCTAGTAATAACATTTTGCATTAGCATCTTGGAGCTTGAGACAGAGTGTCTGGAAAGCTTCTGTGTGAGTAAAAGGACATGAGAGTGTTGACTGACTCTTGTCAAAACATGAGCCAGCAGTGTGCCCAGGTGGCCAAGAATGCCAATAGCATCCTGGCTTGTCTCAGAAATGGTGCGGCCAGCAGGAGCAGGGAAGTGATCATCCCTCTGTACTTGACACTGGTGAGACTGCACCTCAAATGTTGTGTTCCATTTTGAATGCCTCTCAACAAAAAAGACATTGACGCTCTGGAACATGTGCAGAGAAGAGCAATGAAGCTGTGAAGGATCTGGAGCAGAAGTCCTATGGGGATCAGCTGAGGGAACTGGGATTGTTCAGTCTGGAGAGGTGGAGGCTCAGGAGAGACATTATTTCTGCTTACAAGTGCCTGAAAGGAGGTTGTGGCAAGGTGGGGGTTGGCCTCTTCTCCCAGGTAACACAAACAGGACAAGAGGGAATGGCCTAAAGTTGCACCAGGGGAGGTTCAAGTTGGATATTAGGAGAAATTCTCCTCAGAAAGAGCAGTGAGGCATTGGAACAGGCTGCCCAGAGAGGTGGTAGAGTCAGCATCCTAGGAGGTGTTTATGAAAAGGGTAGATGTGGTGCTTAGGGTTGTAGTTGAGTAGGCAGTATTGGTGGTTGGTGGATGGTTGTACTGGATAATTTTAGAGATCTTTTCCAACCTTAATGATTCTATGAATCTGTGATTCTGTGATTTTACATGTCTGTTTCTCCATTAAAAGTAGTTGTATGTAAGTCAAAATGTTGCCAAAGTGCTGACACCCATGACAAAAAAATTACATTCTTGGTGCATTAAAAACTTTGTTTAATGAAGAAAAAGATATTTGTTTTATATGCTTCTTGCAGGTGGGAACATAAAATATTGTGGTGTAAAGGTAGTTGTGTGTTTACATTCACAAAGAGGTTAGTCTTCACAACTTGAAAAACATGCTAACTCATAAACGTGTATTTCAAGCATTCAGTGTAGATTGTTACTTAATTTTTGTTATGTCAGCTAGGAACCTGTTAAACACAGCAAAAGTACAGAAAATAATTAGATACATAATCCCATTGGGAAGCAAAAAAGTCTACACTGTTTCTTGGTTCAGTTGTTTTGCAGGCATTTGGGATGACACTGAGCTACTTAATCTTGGTGGAAATCTATAAATGCAGTGAAACTAATACTTATCCTTGATGGTTAGGTAAGGGCAGGATCACATGTAATGAACATTAACTACAGCAGCAAATATTGTGTAGTAGGTAAGTCCAGCTGTGCAAAGCATGCTGAAAGAAAACTTTGGGATCACATCTGTGTTTAGTGGCCATCATTTATCCTAAAATCCTGTAGAGTCCAGTGAGGTCATAAGAAGAAAACTTTTGAAATTAAAAAGTAGAAATAATTTTAAAATATCTGTTGGTTCTTTCCTTTTTCAAAAGTTGTTATTTGTTTTGGTAGTACTTAAGTAGACTCTTTGTATCTTCCTTCCCTTACTGCTTCTGTACCTGCTCCTTATTCCAGGAGGATTCTTCTGTTAGCAGCACATCTTCTTCATTAATAATTATAATCTAAAGACTTTTAAAAATACCTCATAAAATATGTGTACATTTTTTTATGCTCATCACAGGCAGAATGGTTCTTGTCTACCAGTCAGTGGCTATCAAACTTTCTGTCACATAAAAAGCTGCAACAGCTTTCTTAGCTAATGCAAGAGAGGAGAATAAATAAAAAGATCCCTGGGAAATATTGCACAACTGTATGTCTGAACAAGCGGAGGAGCAGTTTTGTAGTTTTGATTCATGGACTGGGAAAGCACATGCTTACAGATCCTAGCAATGCCACTTTCTAAACATGAATGTCACTTACAGTGTCAACATAACAGGAAGATGAATGTCTCTTACTTCACACTGCAAACCCAGGTGATGAAGCAGTCTATAACATGTAACCATACATCTGCCTGAAAGACACATCTCTAGTTTTTCTGTTTACCATCAAGATGGATCAAATAACGTGATTGTTACAAAAACAGTAGAAGTGTATTGTCATGCATATTACAGGTGCTTGTCCTGCATACAGCCATGGTGCCTTTAAAACAGTCAGAACTTTTGAAGAAATGAACTTGCAGCCTTTGGTAATAGATGTAGCAGTGAGGGAATACAGGCTCCATCAGGAATACAAGCACTCAGAATATCCTATGGTCTCAGCTACATCAAACATCCAGCTCCAGTCTGTGCTAAAAATCTCTTACAGCTAGACAAACAATGTCTAGGGAAAATAACATAAAAATAAAGCCCAAAAAACTGAAATACTGAAGTGTTCTTCTAAATCACCTTTTCTACAACCACTTCTTCCACATCCCTGTATGGTAGCTCTGCTAATTATTTAAAAGTGCACCACAAATGCATGTGGTTGATACTTGAATCTTTCAGGTTATTTTTTAATTATTATTATTGTTACTGTTTTTTCAAGTCTTATTTTTCTCTGCATTAACAGTTTGATGCTGAGAGAAAGGTCCTTCTACAGTTACAGTCACAATATATGTACTCTTCCAGATACGGACCTGATCTGATGCTAATGAATGAAACAGCAAAACTTTCATTATGAAGAGGGAGGCAAAGCCAGGTGCTCAATAAAATCATGGAATTATTTCATCTGGAAGGGACCCTTTAAGGCCATCTAGTCCAACTCCCCTGCAGTGAACAGGGACACCTACAGATACATCAGGTGCTGAGAGTCTTGACCAGCCTGACTTTGCATGTCTCCAGGGAGTCATGCACATACACCTACCTAAAGCTATTGGTCTCACTGAAAAATAAGTCAGACATTATCATGGCAAACTGCAGGATGAAGCCCTAAAGTGACTTAAACATTTTAGAGTAGAAAACTGTTTAAAATGTGTGACTGCTACCTTTCATATACATGTCATCCACAATGACAACATTGTTGCACATTGATGTCTATCTTGCACATTTCTTACTAATATTTGTTGATTGGATTGCTTCTCATACCAGAGCTGCACCATTCTTTCTGCTGAGCCTCTGGAAGAAGTTCTATTAGCATATTGACCCCATTTCCACAGAATAGTGGCAATTTTGATTGCACCCCACAGGTTCCAGAAGCTGCATATTTCTGATCTCCATTTACTCTTATTAAACCAGGACCAAACCCTATCACAAAAGTAATCTTTCTATAACTATTTTTTTTTGTGCATTCTAACTCAAAATTTCAATAGAAATGACAAGATACTGAACTATTCACCTCTTGCTAAAATTAGATTTAGAAGTCTGACATGAAATGAACCTTATTCAAAGGCAAATCAAACATGACCCAGTGGAATAAATTGCATTTTAGGTCTCTGTTTGTCTCTAGTGACCCATGCTGCACCATCTTCCTGTTTCAATTTTAGCTTTTAACTATCCTGTAGGTGCAGAAATACATTTGTTTATTTAGTCATGTTAAAAAATAATTAAACAAAACAAAACCCTGGTAAAATTTAAGTAGACAGCGGGTATAGCAGGTATATAGGTCCACTACTGAGAGGGTTTTGACTTCTAACATTTCTGGTGTTTATTTGGTGAGATAATTGCTATCTATGTGCTTCTTGACGATTTCTGAATTATTTGAGGGAAAAAAAAAGAAGTCAATATGGCCAATGGTTAGATTATGCAACTGTGTAAAAGAAAGTGTTTCCTTTCCGGTCTTTTTGTCCTTAGCAGTACAGGAGTATCACAAATTAGAGAGTAGCTGAGTTGAGTTTTACAATGAAACTTGCAGGTCCTAACTGGAAAGAAAGATTCTCCACATGAGAAAACTAAGCAGGGGGGTGGGCAGATAAACTTAGAACACATTTTGTTCCTCAGAATTTAGGTTTGAATTATATTTTCTCTTTGCTTTCTGTGAATGACTTTAAGTGAAGAATGTATTGATTTTTAAGCCTACTTTTTGTATTTCTATAGATTGTGCTCAAATTAAGACTTTAGTTTTAGATCTGTTCTAATTGTGGTACGGTTTGGAATGTGTACTCTTTTGTGAAACAGTAGTTACGCGTGTTTTGTGAAACATACTTTTTTCCTTCAATAATGGAGGCTGTGAAACTGCTGATTCTCTTCTGGAGTTTCTATCTGAACACTGGTATTGGGTGAGACCTTTCCTTCTCTTCATTTTAGGAGTTAAATTTTAGGAGTCAAGGAGAAGAAAATTCTAGAAAAGGACTAAAGGAGGTAAGAATGAACAGTAGCTTGTCTACCTACAGATAGAAGATTATCATTTGTGCAATGGACTTGTGGAAATGATTATTGCCACTAGCTCAGTTTCAAAATATGTTCCATTCTAAATGAGACTTCAAAATAATCTGTAATCTCCTAGACTTTTCTGAAAGCAAAATAATATGTATATTGTTCTTAATTACCTGCTTAAGTCTCCTTGCCATTACCCATTCTTTTTTATTCAGGTCAATTACACATGTAGGCATAGCACAGAGAAAGGGCGAAGAAAATGAACATAGATTTTCATTGTGGTTATTTTTTTCTCCCTTTTTTTTTTTTTTTTTTCTGTTTGCAATGACAGTAAGCATGAAGGCATCTGTGCCTGTCTAAATTCAGCCAAAACCATCTGCCAATAAGTTGTATCTAAAGGGTAGAAAATGTAATCATGACTCAGAGGAGTTAAAAGGGAAAATGCACAAGAAGGCCCAGGCCATGAGCTGTGGAGATGTGTAACAGACAACAAAAACGAAATGGGAAGCACTTAAATGAATGGAGGCCATCTATTCTTACCATACTTATACTACAAGAACTGTTAATTAAACAGTTACAGCATAATGTACTACAACGTAGCTCTGGTCTTCTTCTCATCTCCAGCCTCCTCTTCCTCAATGACAAACCATCTTCATTAAGAAACCATCTGTGTCCTAGTTCTGTACAATGATAGTTACCTGAAATCAATGCTGGCTGTCAGTTATGGTGGCATCATAAACTGTTCGATTGCCTTAATGGAATTATTTATCTTTTATTATTTATCACCTCAGCTCTTAAGTTATTTCACTATTGATCATATTATCCTGTGCAATTTATTTTTCATTTATGTGGTGCAGATTAGCAGCATGTGAGGGAAGAAACACAGATAATTACTAGTATATTTTCTTTCTCAGCAAAGGGCATTTTGGGAAAGGAGAGCAACATCACAGGATGTAAGAGCATAATGAGTAAGAATGGCTTAACTTTAAAAACAGGTTCATTGTCTGAGTTACCTCAAGATAACTTCTACTCATTTCCAAATAGCCCTTGATAAAACAAGGTTTTCTCTGATAAAATTTGTGGGCTTTACTGTAGTCATGAATGAAGAAACTATTAACAGAAGCACAACACTCAGGAAGGTGATGAAAACCGGCAAAAACTGAGTTTGAGCTGTGTTGTAGAGTAGGACACTTTCAAGAACTACAGAATTATTGTTACTACGTATGTATGGCAGTCCAGTGCAATACACAGGCTGCTGAACTGGAATTCAAGAAATCAGGAATAGTGTTTTTGCAGAGAACCCTAAAATACAGGGAAAGTGTGGATCTGCAGAGTTCTTGTGGATACCATGTGGTTTCAGATTTTTCACCTGCCACATTTTTCTTCCCATGATCCACTGTCCTGGCAAGTTCCCCATCCACAAAGTTATGGAAAACACACAGAATCAAAGAATCATAGAATCATAGAATAATCAAGGTTGGAAAAGGCCTCCAAGATCATC
Source organism: Oreortyx pictus (assembly GCA_036925125.1). Taxonomy (NCBI): domain Eukaryota; kingdom Metazoa; phylum Chordata; class Aves; order Galliformes; family Odontophoridae; genus Oreortyx; species Oreortyx pictus. Next base: position 45,670,458 of record JAUPFR010000003.1, on the reverse strand, counting down.
CAATCCAGCTGTCCACTTACCACCAATATTTCCCTCTCAATCGTGTCCCTCAGTGCAACATCTAAACATTTCTTAAACACCTCTGGCGATGGTGACACAGTGCAAAATGTTCAGCCCCAATACAGGACCTGTATACAATGCTTAGATCTGTGTTCCCATTACCCATCTCCCTCTTGTGCTTTTAGAAACATTTTTAGTTTCTCTAGAAAATCATCTTAGCTTCTTATGCCTCTGCTTCCCCATCTTCTACCTCTATTGCTAGCTGCAAGTGGAAGGTACACAAAGGTGCTTGTCACTCATTCGTTGAGTGTCTAACTGACTGCCTGAGAAAATGAGTGGTGTGGAGGGGCTCAGCTGGGCTGTGCACATCTCTGGGGCACCATGCCTGGAGGCCCACTCAGTGCACTTATGCCTGTTGCCTTAAGTTCCTTCATCTGACCCCGTTACACTGAGCAATAACAGTCGTCAGTAGAAAGAACTACTTCAAGATAGTAATAGAAAATGTTTAATTTAAGTTTAATAAAATAAATAATAAAATAAAAGTTTAATTTCAAACTTCTCTGTAGACAAAATTATCTTATGTATCCTAAAGTGGTTCAACAAGCAGAGAGAATATTAACTTTTAAACTGAGGAAATGCCTCATGGATGTTCCCTTTCAGCCCCTGCATTAAGCTAATTAAAGGAAACTTCAGATACCAAAATGACTGTACTGAAGCAGAACCCTGGATGTTCACTACAGAAGGAGGATGCATACAACTAAAGAAGTCCAAATGTGAGCTTGGATTTGGAAGCACATAAGTAATTGGATACAGAGAAAAATGCTTATCAAAAGTTTAACGTGGGATTTTTCTGAAGAAAAACAGTGTTCTGGAGTGTCCTCTTTAGAGATCTTCAGAAACTTTCAGGACATGGGGCTGGACAACTTGCTCTTGGTCACCCTGCCATTTTTCCAAAAGTTTGTTTGCATTCAGCCAAGACCCTACACTTCTAAGAACTCCTATTAACACCTGTAAAACCTCCATGACATCCTCTGAAATCCTGTCTTTACCTGATAAACACAAGAGAAGACAAAATTTTGTTGGAATAATGATCTCCTTGCAGAGTACTCCCCACTCATCAGGTCCTCGGATGGTTCTGTTCACCTACTGATTCATTTCTCCAAACACAACTCCAATCTTTCTCTCCTGGCTGCAGTTGTACGATCAAGCAAGCAGTGAAATAAAAGGAGAAGCACAACCTGCATTTCCTACTTGCACAACAGCATTTCAAAACACTAATTGACATCCACATTTGTTTTGAAAGAAACAAAAGCATCAGCATGTTCATTTCCAGCAAATGGGAAATTTGCAAATGCATGAAATTAAAATGATATTTTGGGAAAAGGGACACCACTGGAAAGTGGCAAATAATTATAGGTAATTAAAAATGTGGAGGGGACAATGTGGAAAGAATAGAATTGTCCATTTTTATTTTCAATTTTATCTCACCATTTCTCAAACACTTCCCATTAGATTTTTTGGGTTTTTTTTTTCTGAAAATTTGATTTTTATTTTAAAGAGGCTTAACTTTTGGTGGGCAAGAAAACCAGAACAAACATGTATACTTCTGTAAATTACGACAGTCTGTATCTTTAGTCTGAAAGTGAACTGTTGAAGTTTGCGGAGACTGGAGATTTTCCTCCAAAGTTTTTGTTCTGACCTCATTTCAACTTCCCAGACCAAAACATTCACTGATCCAGCTTTATGGTTAGTCCAAATCTGAGACACTTTACTCTTCCTGCACATTCCAGTAAGCCTCTGCAGGTAATGATTTACCACTGATGTATCCTTTTCTATGTGTGCTGATCACCGCTGTAATTTAGAATAGATTTTATGAGCTCAGCCCAGCTTTGATGAAAGTTTAGTAGTGTACTTTTGTCACAGCCTTTGGAGTAAGAGGATAGATTTTAACAAGGCGTAAGATTTAAGCAGGTATAAATATAGACTCCCAGGAAGAAAATATGAAGTTATAAAAATCTATTAAACTTGTGATGAAAGACCTAAGAGCAAGATACATGGTAAGTGATTCATCCTGGAGCTGAGGAGCCTATTTTCTCTCTAGCACTGATTATCTCTGTATCTCTAGGGATAAACACACCAAAAAAAGTGAGAACATTTTCACTTTCAGAAGGTATTCTTCAATAATATTTTAGAACTGCCAACAGAATATTTATGTGTATTTTAATTTTTGGAGACACTTTTAGTGCCTTAGAGCCTATAAATATTCTAGAAATCAAAATGGAAATAGAAATAGAAGTTCATTTTAACAAATTCAAAACAATTTCAGCAAAACAAATATATTGGGTTAAAAGATTTTTTTTTTTTACTTTATTGTATTAGATTAAATATAAAGAAGAGGTCAGATAGAAACATGATGTGAAGGAACATGTAGCCACTTGTTGGTCTTTCTGTGTTACAGCCAATTTTATCCCTGTTAAAAAAATGTAAAGTGTATTTTAGAAACTGATTCAGTCGTAGAAGGATTACTTTCTTATTTCAAATGAGAGTACTACTGTTGTGAAATTATGATTGATATCACCATAAGCAGGGTAATTAGAGGAAATTTCAGAAGCCTTCACAACTAACAAAGTCTGAAAAAAGGCAAAGTGTGATAGCATGAATGAAAGCCCACACCATTAAGCAGGCAGAATTACAGTATCTAAGAAGAGGCCTCAGTCATATCTCAGATAAGCCTTTAAGGCTTTCTTAAGTTATGCTGAGTGTTATTCCTCCTTGGAGCAATACAAGAGTGAGAAGTAAGGGAGAAATTCACTCTTTATTTCCTGTGATGCACTCCATCCTTGCTTTATATTTCTTAGAAACAGTACACAGACAGAAAGCCTTTCTCATCAAGAAAACAGCAGTAATCCTGAAAAAAGAATTGACAGGTTGATTTCTGAAATACATAGCTATAATATCTCGCTGGAAGTTGGGGAAGAACAGAAGTTAATCTAGGAAATCAGTGATGCTGGAAAACTGAGATTCTGAGCATCTCAAAGTTTAGGTTAGAAGAGCAATGATCTTCTGAGTTGCACCCTTGAGGTCCTGTTCTTCAATATGAAGCTTATGAATATTACCTGTGCTCTGTAAATCAACAAAGACTGATGCAGAAAGAGACATCACACTATGCAAAAGGAAAACATAGGGGGTAAAGTCAAAGAAAAATCTTCCATTATATTTAACTGATTATTTTATCAAAATCTTAACAGCATAGAAAGTTGATTCTGCTCCATGTTCGCATTAGTGACTTTTTAGAAAAGGTACAATGATATATCTGTGGAACTAAATGAAAATGACATACAGTTATATTAAAAATATATATTCAGACAGAATTAAAATCATATTCCATTACAAAAACCATAGCTGGAAACTATTAGTTTCTAGCATTCCTTAATTCAAGGGATGACTTCTGCAGTTTCTAGCAGGGAGTTCCTTTATTTGGACTTAAAATCATAGAGATACCTACTTAGCTCCTTTGCATCTGAATCTGAAAATGGTATTTAGGCAATGTGATGTTACTGCAGTGAGGCAAAATCAGTATGGTAGGTATACATTAGGTCTTTTATCCCCAGTTTAAGTAGTAAATATTTCTTGGTACCTACTGCAAGTCTTGTCAAAAGACATCATAACAGATTAGAAGCTCTTTAGCAACTGTTGAGGTACTCTATAATTAACTTGAATTGCATGAAATACATTAAGAAAAAAAAATGCCAACCAATAACAAAAGGCCCTTAAACGTCAAAAAATCTATTACTAAGATAAGATTTTCCAGCTAACAGGAAGTTACACTTTACTGAAAATACAAACTCCATAGGTCTTAGGAAGTCTAGCAGCAAATTGAAGGAAAACGAGATATTGGCAGATTTAATATCCCCGGTTGTGCTAACTTTAATGTTTTTTACGTGTGCTGTCACCCATGATTTTCTGCAGATGGAATGCAACAGCAAACCTTTAAAGTCCCCATTGGGAAATGTAAAGTAATTTTAAAATAAGAAAACAAATTTTAATAACAGCTCTTGATTCTTACTGCTTAGGGTCTTTGAAAATTATAAGCACACTAAATTGTTGGCCTAGTGTTATTAAACTAATATTTCACTTTTATTTTACAGTCCATGCTCTAGAAAAGCTTTATGCTCTTGACAATCTTTCAAACACTGGTAACTTAGCAGGATATGTCATACTGCCTTGTTATTGCAAATAAAAAATGGACATTTTTTGGTAAAGTATTGCTGACGGCAGTTTTGCATGTATTATTAGGAATCTGTAACTGAAGAAGATAGTATTTTTTATGTCTTCCTTGAAACTTCTCATCACTGCTGCCACTGGTGGGCTTTTTGTTGCACAGCTAATTAGTTATACTAAAGCATTCTGCTGTAAGAGTTACTTCACCTTTTCTCCTTGTTTGTCATCCACCTGTTACAGCTTGTGTTTTCAAACTGTGAATGCTCTGGGACACAAGCTGGCACACACCATATGTTAGTGCAACATCTACTACAATGAAGATTCAACCTGGCTAAGGTTTACCTGTGTCCATATTCATCTGAATAATTATAAGCACTGAGCCTGTGAGAGTTCTTCGAAAAACAAAAATGCACTGGAGCAAAAGATGTAACTATTTTCCTCTGCTTCGTTGATTAAATCTATTTAGTAAAATGTTGCATAAATTAGCATAGGCAGCACAGTTAATAAGACAGATGCTTCTGCAAGAAATCAGAGCATCAGCTTAGCACCTGACGTTTCTTCGGGCAAATCCCAAGTATTTTAAATTAACTTGTGCTTAAAGAGTAAAAAAATAATATTCCTGAATGTTTTTCTTCAAGTGGGATTAGAAAATAATTTCTTCTTGTCATATTGAAAATATATTTAACCATCTCAGACTGCATAATACATACTATGTTTAAAATCAAATGTTTTTACATGGAAAAGTTAAATTAATGCACTTTCAATAAATCAAGCAGATACAGACATGGAGTTCATTATTTTTCTAGTAAAGAATAGTTACAAACAGTGCTATAGGGAAGTGTTTTGACATTCACAAACATCATTTCTGATCAAACGCTGTCAAAATCTGAAGACAGAGACAGAAACAAGTTACATCTAGATTTAATGACACAATGGAAGTAATTAAATAGTCGAAGGGGAACACAGATTGTAGCAGAAGTTTGAATTTAAAATCCTACAATGAGTATTAACTTTCTGCTTTAGCAGAAAATCTTGCTCTTGTTCTGAAAAGACACTAGAATGACAGGAAAAGCTATTGCAAAGCTCTACTGCATTTTCCCTCTCACTGATGCTACTGTGTGTTTATTAGGTTTTGACTCCCAACCACACGCATTTCCTGTATAATTTTGTTCTCCAAAGATTCTCCAAAGCTGCAGACTTTGGTAGAATCTTTTTCTTATCATGAGGTCATGAGAGATGGAGTTTATTAAGTATTACTTAACTTGCATCAGCTTTGTTTACAAGAAGCTATAAGTTGGTTGATAATACAAGAACAAAGTTTCAACCTCCCATTTTTTAATCCTTCCACATATTTTTATCCCACCTCAACAACATCCAGGCAGCATGAGGAGTTTTTCTGTGTGTGTGTGTGTGTGGACACTGTGGGCTGCAGTGCTCCCCATGAGAAAAAATCATTAGTGAGTCTTAATGATATTTGTGCATGAGATACAAAGCATTTGAAATGACTTGTGTTAGTCAGAACTGTGCATGAAGGCATGAGTAAAAAAGGCAAGGGAATTCACCAAATAATATGTTCACAGTTACGCTAGATCACCTGTCCTGTACAGATAAGATCCTTAGGGACCAGCTATACCTGTTAGCCCCTTATATCAGAGGATTCTGAAGGCAAAGGCAGCAGGCACTCTGTTCCAATTTTTATGTTCTTTCTCCTGTATTAATATCCACACTGGATGTGACTTAGGACAATATATTATACTTCCTTGTCTATTTGGCTAAATTAATGTCTTCAGGAGTAGTCAGCATGGGTTCACCAGTGAGAAGTTGTGCTCAACCGTCATGGTAGCCTTCTATGATGTCATTACTGGCTGGGTGAATGGTGGGGAGAGCAGTGGATGTAGTCTATCTTGATTTCAGCAAGGTATTTAACACTGTCTACCACAGCATCCTTATAACAAAGCTGAGGAAGTGTGGAATAGATGGTGGGTTGAGAACTGGTTCACTGGCAGAGCTCAGAGGATGATGGTTGGCAACACAGAGTCCAGTTGGAGGCCTGTACTTAGTGGTGTTCCTCAGCGGTTGGTGCTGGGTCCGGTACTGTTCAACATTTTCATCAGTGAGCTTGATGAGCAGATAGAGTCTACCCTCAGCAAGTTTGCTGATGATATGAGGATGAGAGGAATGGCTGACACACTAGAAGGCTGTGCTGTTATTCAGTGAGACCTGGACAGGATGGCGAGCTGGGTAGAAAGGAACCAGATGAGGTTTAGCAAGAGCAAGTGTATAGTCTTGCATCCAGGGAAAAATAACTGCATACACAGGTACAGGTTGGAGGATGAGCTGCTGGAGAAGAGCTCTGAAGAGAGGGGCCTGGGTGTTCTGGTGGATGACAGGCTGGCCATGAGCCAGCAGTGTGCCCTGGTGGCCAAGAAGGTCAGTGGTATCCTGGGGTGCATTAAAAAAAGCATGGCCAGCAGGTCAAAGGAGGTGATTTCCCCCTTTACTCTGTCCTGGTGAGGCCTCACCTGGGGTACTGTGTCCAGTTCTGGGCTTCCTGGTACAAAAAAGACAGGGAACTCCTTGAAAGAGTCCAGCAGAGGGCGACAAAGATGATAAAGGGCCTGAAGCACCTCTCTTAAGAGGAAAGGTTGAGAGACCTGGGTCTGTTCAGCCTTGAAAAAAATACTCAGAGGGGATCTGATCCACGTCTATAAATATCTATGGTGTGGGAGGCAAAGGGATGAAGCTGGACTCTTCTCAGTGGTGCATGGTGATAGGACAAGGGGAAATGGCCACAAACTGAAGTATAAGAAGTTCTGCACAAATGTGAGTAAGAACTTCACAGTGAGGGTGACAGAGCCTACTTTGGCAGTGTGGTTGGACATGATCTCTAGAGGTCCCTTCCAACCCCTACAATCCTGTGATTCCTTCTTGGAGACATATTCTTATGGATGTCCAAGTGCCTATTCCCTCCTATTTCTGCTCAGAAACATGAAACAGGCTACAGGCATTTCTATCAGATGAGCTCTAATAATGAAAGAGAAAGACATTGTTTCATAATAATTCCTATTTTTTCATTTCTCTAACATAGAATATGTTTATTCAGTTTTAATAACATATTTTGTGTGTGCAGTTCTGTTGTAAGATGACTTAAGTCATAGGTGACCTCACTGAAATGGTATCCCATTTACCAGAGGTCTTATCTTGCATTCTGATATTAATCTAAAAAAAAAACAAAACAGTAGAATTGATAGCAGTGGACTAAACAGAAAAAAAGTTCATCTATGTTTGGATCTGTTGCTTGATTAGTTCTCAAAAGAGCCACCTTCTACCACTAGCATTAAAAGATGGAAATTATGATTTCATCATGACTAAGAAAGCATTAGATTTCTCCCGTAATCTTTGCCTCTAGTGATTTCAAAAGTAAAAACAGTACAGAAAAATTTAAAATTTAAAATTAAGTAAAATAATAAAAATCAGAAGACAAATGGTAAAAGACCTTCGCTAACAGAAGTCTTGAATGTGGAAGACTGATAGAGAAAAATCTAAATAGTCTTTCATTCTACATCTGAAAACACAATATTCCTGTGAAAGAGCAGGTTGGTAGAAAATCTAAGATACAAATCCTGAATGAATCTAAAGCAAAATAGATAAAATACTTTAGGATCCAGGATTAACCCTTAAAAAAGTAGTAAGTTTGCAGTATAAATAATGTTACCTAATGAAGATTGAAGATTTCAGAATATGAGGTACACATGTGAGACGGTCTGTGAAAATAAAAAGAGGCAAAAAGACCATGAAGAGCCAAACTAAAATCTTCCAACACGTGGAACTGAACACAGTGTGGTAAATATCATGACCAGAGAAGATACTCAGTGTTTGGGAAGAGACATGCTTCACTTTGGATAACACTTAACAGAGCTGACAAGCCCTGGCCCAGCTTGTAGAGCTTGTGCATGTAAAATGACTGGAGCAATGAAAAATTTTGTGGCCAAAAACTTAGGATCATAAATCTAAAAGTGATGGGACCTGAACACTGAGTCCAAGAACAAAGTGGAAATGTAGCACTGGAGGAAACATAGCATATATGAGAGGCAAAAACTTGGAAGACATAGTGTGTAAACAAATAGTAAATGCAGAGAAAACAATATATATTGGGTATCATACTCAACATCTAATTAAGGAAACATTGTCTCCTCCTTTTAGAAAACAGTACAAATTTGGGGAATTAAATAACCAAAAAGTCTGAGAAAGTCTTGCAGGAGGCAGGACTATGCCTAGGTGAAGATCAAGGAGATGTGAAAAGTTTAGAAAGACCTTTTGACTATGTCTGGTGTTGAAAAAGGGGACAACTAGTCCCTGTGGGAACTATAAAGTAAGCAGAAGAATTGGCAGCTTTGTTATATTGCCAGTATATCATCAAATCATGGAATGGCTTTGGTTGAAGGAACCTCAAGATTCATCAAGTTCCAACTCCCCTGCCACAGGCAGGGTTGCCAGCTGCTAGATCAAGTGGTAGATCGTATTGTCCAGGGCCTCGTTCAACCTGCCCTGATGTATATATATGGGAATTCACTTACGTATGGAACAAAAATAAGTACTAAACAAATCTGTGAAAAGGAAACATTGTTATTACCTTCTAGGGAAGAAATCTGAGGACCAATGGCACTAAGCTCACCTAATAAGATTTGTACTGGACCAATATAACTGTCCCTATATTGTTCCCCTGGAAGCAGGAGCATAGAGGAGAATAGTGACATTAGGCTGTCTTCAGATCCAATCATCTGGGCCCCATGGCTTGACAGCAAGGAACTACTGAGGAAGAACACTGTGTTGCAGCTCAGATAATTAGAGCTCTTTCAGTACGGTTTGGGTTGCTTTTACACAGGATCCCACAGCCTGTTTCTAGGAAGGAAGAGCTGTATAGAAAATTGTTTATTTCGTTTAAGAAAGGTTTTAATGACTATATTTTATCTTTCAGACAAAAAAAAAAAACAAAAAAGGGAAGGTAAAGTAATCTTATACTTGCATAATAAACATGCACTTTTGACATGAGTGCTATGCAATAGATTTGCTCACAGTTAGATCAGAAAATTCCCTGAAGCATTGGATTTACTAGGCTTCCCTACCATATGAGTTAGATAATGTACCAGGTGTCCAGTAGGTTTGCATATATCTCTGCCTAGAGCATCCAAAGTAGCACTCAGCTTAGAAAATCATTTTCAGACATATTCAGATTGGTTTGTAATGTTTTTCCATAAGTAAATATTTTGTGCAAGACCATATACACAAAAATGGTACCTCTGTCTTAAAAATAGTGTTTGTTTGCAGACTTTTGAGGTGCAGTAGAATAGTCTGATGCAACATCCGTGTACACTGAGTCAGCAGTATTTGCTGAGGTACTGTCTTTATTATCAAAATCACAGACAGTTCGTCAAGAAAAAGGATTCAGGAACTTTATGTGGTGCCTATTAGACCACATCTGGAATACTGCTCCCAGTTTTGGTCCAAAAGTGAATGGAGGCCAGTGGGATGACTAGGGATGGAGTGCAGTGTTCAGTGAGCAGAGGCTGGTGGACCAGGGTTTGTTCTATGCTGGAGACAAGACAGCCCGTCCATACCTCCGGAAAAGTCAGCAAGAGTACAAAGCATTCTTATGGAGGTGCCTGGTAGCTGAGCAAGGGACAACAGTCTTGCACTAAAAGATGGGAGGTTCCAACTGAGTCTAAGGAAACGATTTTTCCAAGGCCACTCACAAAAGGAGACTAGCAATGGGACAGTGTATCCAAAAATTTGTATACTTTTGCCACAGAGATTTTAAAGGCTCAACAAAACCCCGAGTATGTGGTTGAAATACTGAATTCCCTCCTGAATCTGCTTTGGGCAAGATGTGAAGCAGGTGACTTCCTGAACTATTGAACTATATAACTAAAGTATATTGAACTATATTTAACTATATAACTATGAAGCCTAGAAAATTTCATGAAAGACTGTCCTCCAAGTTCCGAGATATTCAGCATTAGCTGCCAAATATTTCTGATTTTCTTACAGGAGGTCTGAGTCCAGAATGAGTTTTAGGAAAAGTGTTGCAAAAAATAAAGTGGAAAAATACAATAATTCTGATTTCAAAGTGCTAATGAGTGAATACAATTAAAACCAGGATGACTTTATTGATAGTAGGAAGACATAAAATGGTCATGTTTAGAGAACCTCAAACAATTTTGACAGTTTATTTAGGAACAAGTGTTAATTTAAGATTCTAATACCAATGAAAATTTCAGTTTTAAGTTAATGTAGTCTATATTTTCATTTTTAAAGGGCTACATCATGCATTCTCCTGTATTCTCAAATGTTCAATAATAAATGACAGTGAAACCTGCAGGTCAGATTAATTAGTTTTTTTGAGCATAAGTGTGTACATTAGCATTACTAAATGGTCTGTTAATGAATAATTAAACCCTCAACATACTTCTTTACAGTACCACACGGGTGTTCCAAGTTCAGCTATTTAAAGTTATAATACACATCTATGTTGCATACAGATTAGAGGGCCAAAGATAAATGCCTAACTCCCTTACATAATCCATGAAGAATAGTAGATATTTCCACAAAAAGAACTCAGAACATCACTAGCTAATCTATATGAACACATATAGACCACTAGCTACCTCTTAGCTGACATTTGACATAACCCATTTCAGAGGATAACTAATGTTTCTGCATCTACATGGTTGCAAATGCCCAAATTAGAACTGGTCAGGAATTTTCCAATTAAATAGAATAGGCATAATAGTTTTTGTTTTATTTTCTTTGTTTTTCTGGAAAAAAAATGCCATATACTTGATTTAAATCCTTAGGATCAATACTTTATTTTTTTCCTGAAATGCAGCAGGAAGACCCTCCACATAGAGAAAAAGGCATTGGTATAGGCAACATGATTACATGAACTGTCTTGGAGAACCAACCTCAACTTGCACATTACATATGTACAGCTTTCATTTCACTCAAAATACGATCTGTGTTGGTCGATCTTCCACGAACTCTGGAAGCAGGTTTCTTCTGAAGTGTCTTTATACATCTACATCATATACTGATATATCAGAGCTGCTCTGTTAATACTTCCTTTTTGTCAGTGGGAGAGAAGAAGGTAACAAGAAAAAATGATTCATCTCATCTGTCTTTAAAATCCACTGAAGGACGAGATGACTCACACTTCAGTAATTTGTATTACTCTCCATTGACAAGAAGTAGAGACAAGTGGTCCAGATGCCACAGTAAATCCCAGCCAAACAAATAACACCAATATCTAAGGCTAGAACCAATGCTGCTCTTCTAATAAGAAGGACAGACAGCCTAACTCCTACAGAAGAGCCAGATTTTCAATGTACCTGTCTTGCTCTGCCTCTTTTTTTTTCATCTTATTTTCCAAACAAAAATACAAGTTTTTTTTTTCAGATGGCGGTAGAAGGAAGCTGAAAAAAAAATCACTGGGAGAAAGTATTCCACCAAAATTGAAAGAAACTCATTCAGAAATCACAGCCTGTAAGGCTGCCAGGCTTTCTCACAACTTGGGTTTAGCAGAGTAGCTTGCCTAGGCCCTCTGTCCATCTCTGGCAGTGACCAGCTCGGCTGCAAGATTAATTCCAGCTTCACAAAGCAACCCTCTGGGTCATTGCAGGCTCAGTATCACGTAATGATGAAGAAAGGAACATTAAAGGAGTAGGAGGATGCAGAGGGATATACACACACTCCAGAAGGAAACAGAAACAAAACTGATAGGGATGGTCAGTTTAGAAGAATGATGGTGTGGTCCCTGAACCAAAACATAACAGAGCATGCCTGGAAAGCTGTGGAGAAAAGAAATTAATTGCCCTGTCTGATTCCACTTATAGAAGGAGTGAAAGATCCCTGGATGAAATAGGAGTACATCAACAATGTGGTAAGGCCATCACCTTCCCTTGGGCTGAGGGGAGTAACCAGAACTACAGCTTTTCACTGAAGATGTCAAAGTTCCCATCCAATTCACACGGTTCTTTTATCTCTAAAAACAGCCTTTTGATTATGTATATTCATGTGGGGTGTATCTCCCAGAGATTTCAGTCCTTCCTGTTAAATGCTAATTTCTCACTGTGAGCAAGGAAGATCCATGAGTGCTGAAACAAATTTCTTTCCCCACATTAAAAAAGGCTTAACTTTTTCTGGGCAGCATGAACAGCAGGATGGCCAGACAGAAGGCCATGATGGGGAAGCAGCAGTCCCACAACCAGCAGTGGTCTCTTCCCTGTAGCTACATATCAGCAAAAGTTAACCAAGGTGAATTTTGCACAAACTGCTCTTGCAAACCAGTATAGCTGTGTCCATATATCTGGCAGCCAGGACTAAAAGAGTAGACTAGAGAAATTTGGTGACAGGCACATAACTATCTACTGCGGTAGTTCAAAAGATGATGATGAACTTTCAGAAACTTTCAGGCCTATCTAGGAAAACAGCAGGATAATTCTCATGAATTTCTTCTAGATCTTCTTTAATAAGATAAATGAAGTTTCTTTTACTATAGACACTGAAAAAAAAAAAAAAAAAGATGTTCACCTCTTTCTAGGTGAACAACTACAAGAAAAGTCTGCTATTCCTTTTTCTCAGAAATTAGCACCTGGGCATCAAAATAATGATGCAAATGTCTCCAAAGGAAATAACCTTTTTTGACCTGAGTGGCTAATCAGCACACTGAGGTCGTGCATCCTGATCTCTCTGCAGCAAAGCCAAAGAAGCTGTTGGCCTCAGCTCACTTCCAGATATCTGTCACCATCATTTTGTTTGAGGTTGGTGACTTGTGGACCTACTTACATAACCATCCAGACAAGTGCTTCAATTGAAGCGTGGCAAGCTGACATGCTGTAAATATTGGATCCTATCTAGGCTGAAGTGCTGCAGCTGGGTCCTGAGGTGATTATTGGAACAGTCACACCAGCAGCTCTGGGGGTCCAAATGTCTGCTGTCTCTGCTTGAGGACTGTCTCTGTATGGGCAATGGAGATAGCCCCTTCTCCTCTTATGCTGTTGGATTCAGACAGCCCCAAGCCTCTTCCCTGTCAGCGCTCCCCTGTCTCCTGTGCTTTCTCAGGCCATATTATAATCTTTCCCTGACTTGCTGCTTACCTTGGCTGTCAACTTCTCTGGTATTGTTGCCACCCCTTTACAGTTCCCTCCCTGACAGTTTGTCCCACAGTATCTACCCTCCAGCAGAGCCCTCCTCCCACATAGTTTAGATCCCTGCAGCTGGCACGTGTTTTGAGTCATAGTTCCCAATGTTTCAGTTGTCTGTTCAGTAAGGGAGCTTAACTCCTTTATTGCAGAGTAGCAAAGTGCATAAGCTCTTCAGAGAAAGAGCAAATCTTTCTTCTGCATTGAAACTAGGCACAGAGAAATGTAAGTGGCTCTTGAGTTTAGGAGTTACAACAGGATGGGTTTGGGGAAGGGATAAAACACAACACCCTGGAGGGAAGGGATGCTATCCAGAAGAGCCTGAACAGGCTTGAGAGGTAGGTCCATGTGAACCTCGTGAAGTTCAACAAGGTCAAGTGCAAGGTCCTGCATCTGGGTTGCAGGATTCTTAAAAATAAATACAGCCCAGTCAATGAGTGGATTGAAAGCAGCCCTGCAGAAAAAGACTTCAGGGTACCAATGAAAAAAAAAAACTGAAAATGACCCACCAACATGTGGCTATAGCTCAGAAAGCCAACTGTATCCTGGTCTCCTTCAAAAGAAGAACTAGCAAGTTGAGGGTGGTGATTCTGTACTTCTGCTCTGCTCTCATGAGACCCCATCTGGAGTTCTGCATCCAGGCCTAGAGCCCACAGCATCAACAATACATCAATCTTTTAAAACATGTCCAGAAGGAAGGCCACAAAGATTATCAGAGGGCTGGTACACCTCTGACAGGCTGAGAAAGCTGGGGTTGTTCAGTCTAGATAAGAGAAGGCGCTGGGGAGACTTCATAGTGGCCTTTGTGTACTTAAAGGGAGCCTACAGCAAAGGTGCAGAGGGACTCATTAGCAGGGAGGGTTGCAATAGAACAAGAGGTAATAGTTTTAAGCTAAAAAAGGAGCAATTTAGATTAGATATTTGGAAGACATTCTTTGCTGTGTAGGTAGTGTGACACCAGAACAAGTTGCCCAGAGAAGCTGTGAATGCCCCATCCCTGAAAGTGTTTAAAGCCAGGTTGGATGGGCTCTGAGTAGTCTGGTTTAGTCTGTAACAACCTTGCCGCAGGGGCATTGGAACTGAATAATCATTAAGGTGACTTCCAATTCAAACCATTCTATGGTTCCATGATAGAGATTCCAAGAAAGATGCAGGTAGCATTTCTGTCTTTAAGGAATCTTTCCAATTCTTCCCTGGTCTCATCACACAGACACTGATGTTCAGCCTGAAGGAAGACTGTTTTTATTCTCCAGTCTTAACTGCCCCTTCCTTGTGTATGAAGAATATCTTTGTGGTTAAAAGGCATTCCCTTTCATACTTGATGTCATTCAGATGCTTGAGTCCATAGGTTTGCAATCAGCATGAAAAAGGCTTCCCACAACTCCCAAGAACTATAGCATGCATGTTTAATGTAAGCCTCTGACTATTGATGCAACTTTTGAATAATATACACAGTACAATAAGGACTGACTGCACAAGTTATACATCCCCACAGGTATGCATGGTGTTAGATGTCTTCCAAATACTTTCCAACACTGGTATTTGTTGAGTTGCTTTCTGAATCTGTTTAACTAAGAAAGGCCGTACAAAACCCATAATGAACATACACACTTGGGAATGAGACAGAAATAATTAATTTTTTTCTCAAATTTTTGTATTTATTTGTATCTCTCAGTCCTCTTTTGGTGCAAGAGGCTCCATTTTGCACCAAGGGGGTCACAGCCAGTGAGCACTTGTCCTGTCATGACTGAATCTTCCACCATGAGATTCCATCCTCAGTTTCTCAAGTTCATGTGAGGGCTAATTATTTGTCATCCAGACTTCTAGGTTTCCTCAGAATTAAATGAATTTTCTCAGACTTCTGCAATGCAGTCATCATTATACCTTGTCATTGCGTAATCTCTATTTGCTGAACACAACCCTAAAAAGCTTTTCACCTCTAGATCCCATTTGTTTTCATAAAGCCTATCTTCTTGAGAGCTTTCCTTGTGTTAACAACAAATAGCATTTTTCCCATTTTTTCATTCTGACCTGAAATCTTAATACTTATCTCCTTTTTTTTTAATCTTGCAAGCTGTATCAACTGAACATTCTCATGCTTTCCTCAAGGATTTTTGTAACTATTTGGCTTTGATCTTTTTGTGATTGTTATACGATCAGGGCCAGTCAAACTTCAAACAACACACAGTGGTTTTGGTGGTTTGAAAGAGAGCTAAATTGGAACTGTATTTTTAAACACATATATTGTGTTCCAGTGAACTTCTATGAATTTTATTTCTGTGTTTCTTTACTTTTGTTTTTATTCCACTAATTAGCTCATGAAAAATTTCACTGAGCATAGGTCAGTACCCAAACTTGTTATCAGTCAGGTGTAAAAATGTAACATCAATATAGCAGCTTTTTTTCTATCCTTCTCTCTTAGAAGTATAAAGAAAATGAAAACAGTCAAAAACATAACAAATGGCATAGAACATGGGAAGAGAGAGTCGGTGTATATCCCTTTTGTTCCCCTAAAGCCTTTATTCTTTCAACATTTTTCACCTGAAAGAATGATTTTCCCTTTGTGTTGCCCATAATCTATGGGAAATGAGCAGCCACATGCAACTAGCATTGAGGCTGCAAATGTTTCTTGTAGAGAAACACTGTTCCTTCTGGAGAGAAGAGAATGACAGTGGTCTCACGATGCCCCAGATTATGTTAATGGTATTAATATTTCTTGAGTTGAACATTAGAAAAGGACTAGGTAGGGGCCAGCCAAACTATTCTCCTCAGGACTTACAAAGTACTTTGCCACTGGTCAAGCATATCATCTGTTTATTTCCTGGTACGTAAAATTTTGCTCCCATCTTCCACCCACCCTCAGTTTGGAATAGTATCATCACTACAAACTTCATATGTATACATGCCTTCTTTTCCTTCCAGAACTCCCTGTTCTTCAGTCAATTTTTTCTGACATGGATCTTCTCTGGCATTAACCTGACGGCCAAAAATCTAAAACCATAATAACTTTAAATTAACCTTACAACCTCTAAGTCAGATAGATAGAATCATAGAATTGTCTGAGTTAGGATGGACCCTTAAAGGGCAGCTAGTCCAACTGCCCTACAATGAACAGGGACACCTGCAGCTAGATCAAGTTCTCAGAACCTTGCCCAGTCAGACCTTGAATCTGTTTTGGTCATCTTAAACTTTTGAACCCCAAAACAGCTTACAAACATTAAACACAGCAGCACAGTCGCAGGCCTTGCATTTAATTAGCTCACCCCACAAAATGTTCAGTTTCCGATCTGGAGATGCACATGACTAAATATCAGCCTAAGACGGGAGGATGGCTCCACACTTTGAAAAAGTACCAAGCTGCTGTCTTGCAGGAGCCACTATGCCTGATTCATATGCATCGTCTCTTAATTCTTCTGAGTTTGAAGCTGCCTTTAATCAAAGTAAAGCAGAATGAAAACAGCATGGAGTGCAAGGCAAACAGAACTTCTGTAAACTGCAAAATTTTTAGCACATAGGTACTTGAAGTGTTCTGAACAGAGTGAACAAACAACACTATACATTAAATAGCTTAACTTCCATGCAACATATGTAGAGTATATATCATCCATGAAAAAAAAGTAATACATGGTCTATATGGAATTCTTATTATCCTTCGCAGGTATCTCTGAGATTCTGTTACAGACCTTGGCGTGGAAATGCAAATTATCATCACGTTAATATCAAGAGCTTGTCAAGATATTTGAAAAAGATGCATATGTTTCTATTTAATTTGTATTGTGTTATGCACTAATTGTTAGTAAAAGAGTAGGGACTGCATGAGCTGGAAATGACCATTTTCCATCCATGGATACATGATATTTTTAGTGTAGATGAGACTATGCTGTTACAGAACAGGATACAGTATACTTTAAAAGAAGATGTACCTATTTCATAGAAGGTGTTTCTTGGACAGGTAAAAAGCAGCACAAAGGTTTCCATAACTTACCATGTCTGTTTACTCCTTAATTCTACTTTTCTCATCTTACAAACATGTAAATTTTAATGATCTCCTCGTGACATGTAGTAATTTTTTTTAAATATCCAAGTCCTCCTGATTTAAGAGAAAATTGTCTTTGACTGCTCAAAAGTTTGTAGACATTGTAACAGATGCTGTTGTATTATTGCAAAGTTTCACTATTTTTAACCCAACAACAGAGCTCTTCGCAGGCCCAACATGCAAAATTTATAAGGCTTACATTTGGGAGAACTGTAATTTTTCTTTATAATCCCACAAAACTTTTCACATCCTCAGAAAAGCAAATCACACTGCCAAAGTGATAACTACAGTAGCCACAATGACTGATTTTACTGGTGCTTTTGTCTTCCTGAAAAATTGCAGTCACACTCGGAGTTGTACTTCATGATCTCTAGAGGTCCCTTCCAACCCCTACAATTCTGAGATTCTGTGATTCTGTGATCTAATAAGCAGCACTGAAACTTTCTTCATATGCTGATTTCATGCCTTCACCCCACTTAGCTGGAAATGGGATTGCCATTTAGCTATATGCTACCTTCTATGAGACTTCTAGCTTGAGAGCCAAAAACAGTGGAAATAACAGATAGAAATGCTAAAATAATCCTTTACAATAAAACACTATACTGATTTTTAAGTTCTATGTAACTTATTGGACTTAGAAAAATGAATCATATGGTCATCTTCATGTGGAAAATTGTAAAAGACCATTTATCTGCTGTCCCATGTGCACAGTCTCTTCCTATCATACTGCTTCTCTATCAGAGCAGTAGACTGCATATCCAACATCCAAGATTAGAACGATTTTTCACTTAGAAACTAAATGTTTTAAAAGATATGCATGACAAAATTATACTTCTCAGCAGGCAGTTTTTCATATATGAAGGCTATCATCCTGATCATTTCAGTACAACTGAGTGCATTTATGGACTTATGAAAATTTTATAGTGTTATAGCATGGGCATCCAATCTTTTGGCTTGCCTGGGCCAGACTGAGTGAAGAGGAAGTGTCTTGGGCACATGTAAAAGATACAATGTAGTTTATGTATATAAGTAAAAAAGAATTTTAGTTTCTTATAGTTTTTTATTAAAGCATAAAGAACTAGAGGGCCATGATAACATAAAACTAACATGCTGGACATGGACAGAATCTAGAGGATGAAGTGTTTATATAGAGATTGTCATAATAAGTTATTATCTGTCTTTAAGCAAGGACTCATACCTTCTCTTCTGTACCCTAGAGGAGGTGGAAGATACAAAACTTATCTTTTAATGTAATGTAATGTACTAAAATTCAATGCTTCTAGTTTTTAATTTATCCAGTAAACAGAAAATCAATGCAGAACCATCTGATTCCTTATTATAATTTAGTTGGCAGCAATGTGTAGAGCTCCATGGGAATAAGATTTGTTTGGGCTAGTGATATGAAAGGGATTCAGCAAGTGTGTTCATACACAGCATGAATCCACATGTCAGAATGCATGTGAGAAGAAACCAAAACAGTAAATCTCACCTATCAGATGTGTGGTGTTACTAGCAGCAGTCCTCAGGTAAACAACATTTGCACGATGGAAAAGGAACGATCTTATAACAATTGTTTTTTCTGTGCACTGTCTCTCTTTTTAGCCTTTGTTGATCTTCTAACAGGCTTAGTGATTTGTACACAGACTATGCTGAAAGAAGCAGTATGGTTTCGTTGTACTGTCCAATTTATTCCACTCAGTTTCTGCCAAGATCTGGCCCAAAGCTGGGGAGATTTGCCTATGACTTCACATTTTAACCTCATATACATTAGTGTCCTTGTATAGCAGAGATTATGACTTACAATAATTCTGCACAGTGGTGAACTATGTATAATCTGTGTTTTTATAAAAAAAAAAAAAGTTGGGCACTATTTCTCAAATAGAAAACAAACAAATCATGTGCAGTGTAGCTGTTGAAAGAGAGGTTATTACTAATAAATGTAAAATAACTCAGTCCATGTGAGCAAACATGGGAACAAATTCACACCCATATGGAAAGTCAGCACTAGAGATGAAAGCTTATGAAAACACCTGCATCTAAATTTTGACTTTAGACTTTTCTCCCTGATATATTTCCACAGACTTAGCCAAAATCTGCAAATAATCAATCCAATCAAACTGCAGGACTTCTCCAGGAATTCGCTATGTCCATCTGTTTGTGAATCAGTCACAGGCAGAATCAAGTAAACAATAAATACATGAAGATACAAATAATATGACTTTAGTGGTGGAGATAAAAAGCATATCTCCTCATGCCAGAAATGTGTTGTGTGTTCTAAAACTGGCAGTATTTTTTTACATTTATTATGAGAGAAGGAAAAAAGGCATCAGCCCAGCAGGCTTTCTATGGTTTCTTAACAAGTGCAGGCAGATAGTGACAGGAGAAAGAGGAATTATTTTAAACTATAAGAGATAAGATCAAGATTAGATATTAGGAGAAAATTCTTTACTCCAAGGGTGGTTAGGCACGATAAAGGCTGCTCAGAGAACCTGTGGGTGAACCCTGGAGGCATTCAAGGCCAGTTTGGATGGGGCCCTGGGCATATGAGCTAGTGGGTGTCAGCCCTGCCCACGGCACGGGGAGGGGCTACATGGGCTTTAAGGTCCCTTCCAATCCAAACTGTTCTGTGGTTCTAAGATTCTGTGATCCTGTGCTGTTTATTCTCTATATTTCTTCCACGGTGCAAAATGTATGTAACTGTTCATTATGGTATTCTAATTTCCTCCTAGTTTGAATGTTCACAAAGAAGAGGAGTCCCATGGAGCTTAGAAGAAAAATCTTAATTCTGCCTGGATTGTTGTTATCTATTGCTATTAAAATGAATATTTATGAGGAGATACTGAAAGAATTTGAGGAGATCTTTAAGGTGAAGATGAACAGACTAAAAGAAGAAAATCTGTAATTAAGTAAAAATTTGCTTCAGAGAGTGAAGACGTTTCTTCCTCAATGCCCCTGACAAGACTACAAGAAGAAGTTTAAACTGAAGTAAAAGAGAAAATTATGTTTGTCCATTAGTTTGAATTCAGCAGCCACTGGGGTACTCTTGCAATTTTGTCAGTGTAGCCACATATATCTTGGTGTTCAAGCCTTTCTCAGGAAGGTCTCTTTTTCTGTAGCTCACTTAGTGCCAGGTTGCTCCTTTCTGACTTGTAATCTATAGACATTCTCAATTTCTCAACTGATAACAGCTATTCATACTAATTAAAAGTAGCTGAAAGCAGCTCATAGCTGTAAACAAACTGAAACATCTTCAGCAAACTTCAGATCCAGCATAATGTAAATGGTTTTATATATCTGGAAAAAAAAGGAACAAAAAACACCTTCCCCCTCTACCCCTTCCTGAAAAGAATTAAAATTAGTCAAACCCATTCACTATTTTTTTTTTATTATTATTATTATTGGTTTCAGCATGTTGTGAACTAACAGTCACCATGAACCAATCTCATGCATGGCTTACCAGTCATTGTGGTCCAGGAATCGTTCCCAGTCTGCAGTTATCTGTTTTGGAGGTTGAGGTGGTTTGTTAGACATGAGCCAACCCATGCCACTGGATCTCGGGGGCTAGTATATTAAACTTATGTGTTAGCATTCCTTGTATAAATGTCACCTATTTGTTGATTTAGTCATTGACTTGCATTTCAGCTGGTGCTGAAAATGGAATATGCAGTGTAAAAGAAGTGTTAGGCACTGAGTGTCATTACAGCAGAGAGAAAATTTGTCTCCAAATAATCTGTCTAATCATCTCACCTACTGCAGTTCAAAAGAAAGTTTTGGTTTTTAAATCTCAAAAATCCTAATCTAATTAAGTGCATCCACTGTCATGAAGAGATTATGAACAAGCAACAACAAGCAGGCTTCCTAGATGTGCTTTCAAACTGTTACAATTTGGTCATCCACAAATAAGAGATTCAAGAACGCTGTTGTGTTGCTTAATGGAACTGTTTTCAAGAAGATATATCAGCAAAGGTGCTCACTTAATGACATTGAAAGAAAATGAATTCAAAACTGGAGAAAGGAAATTCTGTCTCACAGGAGAGTGTGTGAAATCACTTCAAGCTATATCTTTAACTAGTACCCAGGATTCTAATCAGCAAGGATAGTGTTTAAACTCAAATTACAGCTCTTTAACCTATACTGCCTCTGACTCCTTAACATCCTCCTTTAGTTATACATGATTCTAGTGTATGATAAATATTTGTAAGAAGTATTGGATCTAGTTTAGTCTAAGAACTGCAGTGCACTCACATTTCCCACTTCCTAATATTAAGTTTTGAAATTCTTTTGCTGTTTACCTGATTGTGCCTTAATGGAGTTGAAAGAAGAGAAGTTTGGTGCTTGTCCCGTTATTCCAAAAAGTCTTTCACTGACACTGCAGCAGATCCCAGTACCCTTTTAGGATTTTTGCAACCTTCAGATGATCTTTAAAGAGGTTAAAATAGTGTAAAATTAGAGACAGAAAAGTAGTACAGTGGTTCAGAATTGCCTGGCAGTGGAAAGAGAATTTTGAAGGAACCACAGTCTGCACTTTTTTTTCTTCAATATTATTGATCACAAACTCACCCCTTTTTTCCTATGCAAAACAAGCTAGTGAAAAAAGATTGGATAGACTATTAAGAAAATGCATCTTTTGGATAGTACTGGAAGAAGAGGGAAACAAGAATATCCAAATAAACCATTTCTTTATAACCATGTAAGATCAGCCATGAGTGTCATCACATTTTTTTTCCTTTAATCTGATTGTTGAAGAATAACAACAACATTCCTCTAATTGAGATGCAGTTCAAAATATATTTATATCAGACAAGGTCCTAAACCTATATACATTTTGTAGATAATTTTTAGATATTTAGAAATAATAATAATAAATTGAATAAAAAATAATACACAGCTTTTAAATAAAATCACTCTAGTAACTGCTTGTGCTGTCAAAAAATAGGTTCCATTTTCATACCTGAGTAAACCAAAGGGCATAATCCATCAAGAGAGAATTATCCTCCGTTGAGCTATAAACACAAATCAAGGGAGTATAAAACCTATGTAATGTCACAGTTTTATATTAAAACATAAATGTTAGCACCAGGATAGATTTTGCTTTCGAGATACTGATCTGCTTTGCATTGCCCCTGGGTGAGCTGATTACATGCCAGATCAACTTCAGTTTGGTTTGCAATGGATTTTAGCAAGCTGCTTTCTAACTCTGTGAGGGTAATTATATGTTCAACTTGGAATGAAAATTTTCAGTAGCAGAAATTTCTCTCTTTGATAAAAACTGTACACCTCTCCCCCAAAACTGTGTCCTTGCTTAGACTGTACAGGTTCCACTGGTAGCAAAATTTTAATAAAGGATAAATTCCTAGACACTGTGATGTGAATTTCAGTTTAGAACAGGAGAAAAGTGTGTTTATAAAAACTGTTTCAAGTTAGAGTCCAAGTCTGAATCGCTCCTTCAGAAATTCAATTTGTAGAAGTTGCTTCTTTGTAATTACAAGTATACAGTTATAACTGTAGCACACTGCAATGCAGATGAGTGAGGAACATGGAATATTGATACCAGGTTTTATTTATTTGGGTTATGTTGTTAGTTTTCACCTCCTTTGGAGAGATCCAAAAGACAGCAAGAACATATAATTATTCACTATCCAAAGGATGTGAGATATTTGGCTCATGTTATAATCTGAGAATGCATTATGTCTCTTCAGATCATAATCTTTCATAACAGACAGAACAAGGATATGAATGAGAAGCAGTTAACCTTGCTCAAATCTGAAGACAATGGCATTTTGAAAATCCTGACTAAATGCCAGATACGCTTAACAAAGAAGTAAGGATTCTCCTGCTTGAAAACCTTGAGATTTCCTGCAGTGTTATTGTTACAGTTCATGATTCTCCAGAGTGGGGGGAAAGTCAATGGAAGAGAGAAAAAATAAATAAAGATTAGGAGAAGGGTAGGCTGTCCATGGGTTGCCAGCTATTCTTTCAATGCTCAAATTTTTGATAGGCATGTAGGGTAAGGGCCTGGAAGAGTCAGTGTTCATAGAAGTCAAGAAAAACAATACGAGGAATTGAAGAGAGGACATGTTGTTGCACGTACCTGAGAGTGTGTGCACGAGCCATGTGATGAAGGCTTCCACCTGAAGGAAGACAGTAGCCCGCCCTTTATAGAGAGGCTGCAATAGTGGTGGGAAGAACGGTTCTGAGTATGAACTTGGAAGGAAGAAGTCTTCATGCTCATCAAGGCTGACATCATCAACTTTCTTCTTGACAGGTATAGCTAGTTGCTCTCGAGAAAGGCTGGGTGGTAGCAACGGGTTGCACTGGGGATAGCAACAAGCAGTTACAGTGAATCTTGCCCTGTACATTCAATCCTCTGTAACTGACACTGATGAAAAACTCCCATTTATTGCATTTTTGGCATCAGCAGCTGAAAACAGATAAGGAACAAAAAACTGTTCAGCAGATTTGAAAAAAAAAATAAAGAGAGAGAGATGGCTGGGAAAACAAATGCTCAGCAGGTAGGAAAACAGATCTGTATTGATACTGAATAGTCATCTGCTGAGAACAAGTGCAGCATTCTAGAATTAGCAAAATAATCAAACAGTTTTGAAGGGTAGAAAAGGGGCATCCAAGTGTGTGTGATTCACTTCCTCACAAATCAATGCATTTAGTTTAAATTTAAACAATCTCTCAGTCATCACAGTTTCACAATATTTCAGGGTTAGGGGCTTTTTTTTAGCTCTTATGTAACCTGCACATGCAATAGAGAAATGATGTTATATCATTTATATAAAACAGAGTGATGTTTTGTCTTTGCTTTTAAGGGAAAAATGCATATGTTTTCCCAACCTCCATTTAGAACTATTTTTTTTTTTTTAAGTTAACATTGCTGCACTGTAAAACCTTAAATGTGTGGGGATTTTTTGTCTGTGAATCACCAATGCATTCATTTTGAACTCCAAAGGGAACATCATGTGTTACTGGGTTGATAAAGTATACTCAACGAACAGAAAACTACTTGCTACTTTTCAGATTAAACATAAGTGTTGACTACTATCTATATTACGAGTTATTCACATCTCTAGTCTGAAGATTTTTTCATGAATATGATCTTACTATATCATTCTGTGTTCGACGAAAGAAATGTTCATTATTAGAAATCTCTTCTTTGTGGCAAAAGCTAGAAGATTAATCAGGTAGGCTTCCCCACTGCTCTTCAATAAACTAATCCCTTTGAGTTTCTTCAGTTTTTTAAAGTGCCTGTTCTGAGTATCAGTTCACTCCCAAGGTACTTTTCCATTAACGATCTGAAAAAAGTACCTAGGACATATCCAGCTAACATTCCAGAAGTAGTTGAACTTCTTACACAGAACTGAAAAATAATCTTTTCTATTTGACTATCTATGTATCCAAAGATTACATTCTTCTTCTGATACCACTTTTCCTGCAAAGTACATGCTCCTTACCTGAGACTAACTCATTTTCAGAACTGAAGCTTTAACATAGAAAGTTCACAGTCCTTTAGAAATGACATCTTTACTTCTTATTCAAAAGATCTCACATTTCTTTATGTTGATATGTGTAGAAGGTTTGTGGGCTGGTTCGGCCCGGTTCCGCGACAACTAAGGAGGGAGGCCCACAGGCCCACACCCCAGACAAGGGGAAGGGGGAAAGGGAAAAGGGAGATGAGCCCCGAAAAAGAAACAAAACGGCGGCAACGATCTGAGGAGGAAAAGCTAATTTACTAAATAAGATATTAGGAAGGAAAATAATACAATATAATACAATACAATTGGAACTGAGCCCAATGAATCAAACAAAATGGGCAAGAGAGAGAGTGCCCGATAAACCGAAGGCCTTACGCTAGCGTTGAAGGCGATACGGCAGCGAGCACTCACTGCTGAGTCGATCCCAGAGGAAAAAGAGAGTGTCCTGTGACCACAGACCGTTTTTATCTTTTTTCCCTTAGAGCGGAAAACACGTAAAAATACAAAGCATCGCAAAGTCCTCTGGGAAATGTAGTTCTCCCTCTCTTCTGAAACAGGCATATCCATAACTATTGATGATCCACAGAGATGTAGCATTAACTCTCTAACTCCCAATACACCACGTGATGTTATGATGTGGAATATCAACAATACAACAAAAAATCATAAAACCATGACAATATGGGAGAAGGTATATACTCAGAGTTTCTCTGCAGTTTTGTTAGCATTTTGTTAAGTTGTTGTATTTTGTATTTTCATGTTTTACATTAAACTAAATGCAAAATATCTGCTGTCCATAGTAGAAATTCATAACCTAAATCATGTCAATTCATATTGCAATGGTCTTCCATATACAGTAAATACATATTTATTGAAGGATTCTCTCAATAGACAAAATCTCAAAATATGAAACCATTTATGCCAGCTTCATATAGCATCCCTCACGTAAGGCATATTCATGGGCAAAGCTAGGAAATTGGCTTCTCATGAAAAAGTAAAATGTTGTTCCTCATAAAGAACTAGAATTCTACCTGCTAGCAATTTAACTGGGATATTAGAAAATACCAAATACGCTGTTGGATAGAAAATAGTGTACCATTATGCACCTTTGCTAAGAACAGTCTGAAGGCAAGTAGCAAATATGCTAACTGAGCCAGTGCACCTGTTTATTACAGATAGCACAGGGGAAAACAAGAGAGAATTCATAATAAAAGGAGTAGAAGCCTTACATTTTAATGGACTTTGCTGAAACTATGACCAGGCACAATTCCCTATTCTTTTCTCAAGTGCGAGGGGGGACAATGAGGAGAATAAAAGGCTGTGAACAGCCATACGAAGATGTCATATATAAAATTAAGAAAAGATCTATTTAATTAATTGCAGCATGAGAAACGTGAAAAGAACCTTAAAGCACTGTGCTTTAATAAAGCAAATAAATGTTATACCTACCAACACAATATTTTTAGAGTAACAAGTATTTTTGTGTATTTTATTCATTTTCTTTTAAAGTTGTTATTTTTCCTTCTCATCTGAGCTAAAGCTAAATCCATTCTTTATAAATTAGTGTCTAGTTTTGCTTTCATGACTTCATTTCACTGTCCTGTACTTTCAAATCTCTAACACTGAATCATCTAATGAATTAAGCTATAAATATAATCGTGTTTGTTTCCTTTTAACAAATCAGGCATCCGTAGTTGTAATTTTACTGAAATCATTAAAAAAAAAAAGTGTGATTTCTAAAACAAATTCTGAAAAAAGTTCCCTTTTTCTGATAAGAAATAATATAATTTCACAAGTTTCAAATACTCTCCTATCCAGAGAGCATAGGGATTCACAGTTTCAGAGAGTCACTAGATAAGGGAGAGAAAAACGTATTTGAAATTGTATTGCTTTTATCAGCTCAGCACTGACATTCAGCAAAACAACATAAAGTGGCTTCTCTCTAATTCATAGTTTATGTTATCATTGTATTCAAAACAAATACAGCAGTCAGAAGCTCATTTGCCATCAAGTCTGAGTTAAAGTGTAAGTTTCAGGCATGATTGTCTATATGACAAATAATGAAATAGGAAGCTGAGGAAGGCTGGAAATCAAAAAAAGGGAGAGAGTCTGATCACAGGGAGAAGAAGAACCAGCTCACACTGGTGTGCACAATAGAAGAGGTGGGAGAAAGCCACTCAGTTTACTCAGATTGGAAGACATCAAATACTCTTCCCACAGGCCTCACACAAGTTAGGCATACATTTTTCCTTTTTTTTTTTTTGGCACTGGTGGTAGTAGGCAATATATCTGATTTTGAATGAGGGGTCTTTGGATAACAGCAAATGAGAAGGGAAACTTTATCAAAACCAATGTGAAATAAAGTGTTGTGCATATGTGGTATGAAAATGCAGTGAACTGACAGAAGAATTCAATGCAGCTTTGAATACAGGAGTCAGCTGGAACACGTGGTTGCTTCCCTGTGCTTACTTTCCTTCTCTACTAGCCTCTTTTCTTTTCCAATTTCTCTTCCTTTTTCCCTTCCCTTCTCTTCCTTCCTTTCATTTTCTTCTACTTTTCTATATAAAAAAATATTAATAAAATATTGTACAAAATTTAGGCCACTATTACAAAAATGTTGACTAGTCTACATTAGTATACATAGTCCTCCATTCATCCAGTCAGGAACCAAGTTTCTCAGTTTTCAATAATGTTGATTACTCAGAGATCTCTTTACTTGGGCTGATGTAAGAGAGATCCTTGTATGGTTTATGTTTTCCCCCTATTTTTAGCCTTGTGGTTGTTGGAATTAACTGGATTTACTAGCCTTCGAAAAGTCCAAGTGTACCAAAATCCCCCACAGAAAATCATATAAAATTAAAGTCTGACAGGTCCATTGCCCTCAGCCTGTTACTCATTCTGCATGTGAATAGTAAGTAGCTTTTATCCACTTTTCCAAAAATCAGAAACTGAAGAGGAAAGGAACAGTCCATTTTCATCAGATCCTTCTCCTAAAGCATATTCTTATTGAGAAACTCCATATGGTGGAAAACAAAACAAGCACAATGAAAACCAGTGTTATGCAAGATCTATTAAAAACCAGATGAGTCACCACACAGAAAGTTGCCATATCTGAAAGAAACTTTAAAAGCCAGATAGCCTCACTAGAGCAAACTCCTGTGAAATCTGAAGGAATGTTTGCTATTTTGGAAAGATGTTCCCAGACATGGTTTTGGCAATTGCTGTATCAGCATTATGAAGGCAAATAAAATTTGCTTCAATTGCTCTTTTGTAATACTTCTGTAGAAAAATATGTTCATATTTAGAATTCCATATAAATGTTGAAAAAGTAAGAAAGTAAAGAAGGAAAAATGAAAATTTAGATATTTAATGTATCACTGGAAAAAGAAAACCAAAAGGAATTAATATTTTCAGGGTCAGACTTATACTGTATGTTAATTCTCACAGAGGCAATTATTACTGAAATAAATTATTTTTACTGCAGGAGTTGTTATAAATGATGAGTTGCTATAACTAAGTTCTTAAATTGAATCTAGGCCACATTTAAAAACAAAACAAAAAAAATATATAATTTTACAGACATTTTTCACAGGAAAAGCTTACAACCTTTTGAAATTTGGAGCAGTCTGGTTTTAAATCAAGTCAGAAACCTTAAATAACTCCCTTTGAGGGCAGGAGTAGCAGTTCATCCTTTACTTCTGTGTTCCAGTGCAGAGCAGGTAGGGCAAGGAAAGCAAGGTGATGAACAAACTCTTTGTGCTGAGAAATGCAGTAATAAACTGAAGGATAAACAGAGGTACCATCTCTGACCTTCTCCACTCAACTGAAGAAACTATTTCAGACACAGAACACTGAGTTTCTGACAAGTGTGCAAATACTTATAAATTGTGCATAGCACATAAGTTACACTTAGTAACTTTCTCTAGGCTTCTGTAAATTTCCTTGGACTTAGTGATATGCAGCAAAATACACACGTATTTGGCTCAGAGGTTATCTTCAAGAGAAAATGGACAATAATTCAGAGTGTCCACATGGACAGTTATTCTAAAAAGATACATTTCCTGTCAATTTCCCCAGTCATATGAAATCTTTCAACTGTTAATACTGATTTTGAACAACAGCCAGTGAGAGTGCTATCAGAACAAAGCTGTTAATTTATGATTTAAACTTTCTTCTCCTCCCTTTAGAAGCAAAATTAAAATGTCAAATTCAAGTGAAAACTAATACTATTTGGACAGTGTGCATGTATTTATCTGAACAACTTCATTTTGCTACATCAGGAAGAGGGACCTAGCTATGCCAGCAATTATCTGGTTTGCTGAATCACTTACATTCATGAATCTAGCAAACTGATTCTCAGATGATGATCAGTCCTTGAAGTGCAACATAAAGTCATCATGTCTGTTTCTCCTTTAGACTTATTGTTAAAACTGTGCTGGCTATTAAAAAGCCTGAAATTACAAAGAAACCTCACTGAAAATGCTTTCACTCTAATTGACTGTCACTAAAAGCTTCATCAGTTCTTCAACTGCAGTTTTTTTCATTTCTTCTGTCACTCATCATTACCCTTTGTCACCTTATTTGTTCTAGCTAATTTAATTCATTGATGTTGATTGCAAGGACTATAAAATATTCTATGTGATTCTTGGTGAGTTTGAGTCAGCCTCATACATAAGTAGAGTGTAGACTGTCAGAGATGCAAGTCACTCTGGTCTTTGATGCTGTTAGGCATGGATTGGAGGAGAAAGCTGACCGCAGACTTAAAGAGAAAATTGAGTTTGGACATTTTGCTCCCTAAAATGCAAGAAAGCATGCTGGTAACTTCCCTGATTTCTTTTTAAAAGGAACAAAAAGGGAAGGACTAAAAAAGAATAGAGAGGGTATAATTTTTTTTTCAGTTTATTGGACATCCTCAGACCAGACCAAATCAAGAATATTACTATGAAATTTACTATGAAATATTATTATTTTAACGTATGTTATAACACTCGCTAAACATCTTATGTATTCATAAGTGATCTATTACAAACCTGAAAAATAAGGAAATGACTTTGGTTTCAAAATTTTTGTAGGTATCTGAACCTGAGCTGAGATGCATAGTGGAGTTTAAGCTTGCCAGTTTTCAAAGTATACCAGGAACTTCATACACCAGGAACTTCAAGATTTCAACTGACTCCTGGAGCAAGTATTGCACTCAAACCTCAAGGTCTGTAAGCAGAGTCACTGAAATGCTTGTTGGGAATTCACAGTGCAGTACTGCTGTTCTCCTTTTCTCAGACTGCACCTAGCACAGGAATAGGAGGCACCACTACCACTTACCTACTGTAGACAATAAATTTCCTGCTTTATTTGTGAGAGAAAACTGATAGCTCAAGGAAAAACACCAGGAAGCAGAAATTCATCTTTATAAAAGTGAAATTTCCTGTGTCAATTCTCCAGTCAAATCATCCTAGCAGGTCTTTCCGAGTTGTATCATTATTTTCATAGAAATAATTATTTCACAGCAAGATGGATGGATCTCCTATTCTAAGTAACATTACTGTAAGCTACTGATAATCAATCTTAAAGGCAGTCAGTAGAAGGAACTGCTAAATATATATATATAGGGCCATCTTCATCTGTTATGATGAAATACTTAGATGCAGAAGTATTCAAAAGAGAAGTAAAGGTAGAATATATGAAATAACACTTTCTGAGAAACAGAAAAAGATTATACTCTTTCTTAAATGTGTCTAACTCTGCTAAGACATGATCAAGTGGTTCATTCAGAGAAAAGCAGTCTGCACCATGACAAAGCTGTAGTTTCTCCGTAAAATTAGCAATCATCTCCAAACTAGCTTGACTGAAATCCAGCGCAAAAACAATACAAGTCCAAAACTGCAGTTCACCATAACCCAACTAGTGATAGGTAAATTAAATTTCCATAGTTAGTTTTATATGAAATAGACCCTAGAAATCTACACAAATCACAGCCCTGCCTTTCTCACAGGTCAGTAGCTGAGGGATAGTGCATGATTCAGTCCAAGACTGTTCTCCCAGTTTCATGGAATTGGGACTTTGGATGGTTTTCTCTTTGATTCGTTTGTCTACTGTTACTTCTGCTCTCTCTTTCTTCTCCCCTTCGACTCTGTGGAGAGGTTGCTGGTTTCTTCAGTCGTGAATACCCAGGTATACTGATCCTAAGTTTCTGGTATGGACTTAACAGTGGCTTACGGTGCTGTGGCAGATTGGTCAAAGTTCTGTTCTTCATTTTGAGCACTTTTCTGAATTGTAATAATAAGAAAAACTTGCACTCATGTAATATCAAAGGGAAACTAAAATACTTCCTCTCATCTTTCTCACTCATCTTCTTGGATATGTAAATTAGTCCTGGTCTATGTATAACTCAAGCTATAGTCCAAAAAGAAATGCAGACTCTTACACTGCAGAGTTTATTTTTTCCTGTGTATAAGACCTAGGGCACATGTTACCATCTTCTTTTATGATCAGAATCCCACATCTCTGGAGCAGGTAATACATTTAAAGTATTTCTTCCCTCTAAACCATTTGAAATGTTTTCAGAACCATGAATTACTCTATTTACTGAAGGAAAAGGCATTCACAAAAGTGACCAGCAAAAAGCAGAAAAAAAAGCAAACAGAAAAACAAAAGTCTTTAAATGGTTTTATGACTAGAGCTTATTGATTCAGATAATAACTTATATTGCCTGTATCCAGTCAGATATTCAAATAAAAAAGCAGTAATAGTAATCACTCTTAAGCTACTGCTGAATGATTTCCTCTCTAATGATGCATAAGGTGAATATGCCGATGGTCTTGAAGGCCTGCAATCACTTCTTCTCTGCTTATGCATTCTGTTCTCAAGCTGGACCAACGCCAGCTATAAATCTCTCAACTCACAAATGAAAGAGACAACTTTCAGCCTCCCTTTCTACAGAGCCATTATTCGTGATTTATGAGTATTTTGGCAATTACTAGTGCTCCATAAGAGTATATGCAAGTCCCAAAGGCTGCAGAAATCAGTTTAACAATGAAAGACAATGCTAAAATTGCAAAACTGGTGATATCCTTATTTCAGAAAATTGGGCTCTTGGTTGAAAAGCATTAGTTTCCTGCTGAAAAATAAGCAGAGCTACAACATAACACAAATTTACACATTGCAATTGTTTTTACTAAATTACATAAGCTCTAAAAACATTAAATTAATGAACAAATAACATCAAAAATTCAATCAAAAATCAACGTGGTTCATTAACTGCAGATGAGCAAAAGAATGGACTGAAAAAAGGATACTTTTTTGTAATGAGTTGATGCATGCATCATGATCTTTGACTTTGAGACCAAGGTTTGTGATATCAAAAAAAAAAAAGATACTATGATATAGCATCATTTCAGATATTCATAAATTTGAAAGTTATATTTCTACCCCTACTTTTCACCAGACTGGGGTATCCATAGAGCAAAACTTTTGTCATCTACAGAACTACATGTAAAGCCTCTGAAAAAGGACAACTGGGGAACACAGGAGATCTGACAACTGAGGTGTTATTAATCACAGGCTAACATTTTTTGCAGTCTAGAAGTACAAGGCAGTCATTCCACATTATGAGCTGGCAAGAAAAATAATTGTCATTTATTGTGCATAAGATCGTGTATTTTAAAATACCACAGATATTTTTTAAATTCTCTGTGTAGATGGAGACAGTACAACAAGGTGTTGTCATGCTCAATGGCATGGTTGCTGGTGTGTCTTTACAGTGACCCTTCTTCATCCCATCCATGAATGGCACTACAGTTCCTGACTCAAAATGCTGCACAGATCATTTTCCTTAAACACCTCCTCCTGAGCATCAACATCAGCTTTACTAGTAACTGCTATATTGTACAAAAAAAAAAAAAAAAACAGTCCAGCCTTCAAATTCATTTTCCACCAATTTAGAGACAAGAATGTGGCATGGGATCATATCAAAAACCTTGCCATCATTCCATCACAGAAGACTGACAGATTGCCCAATATCTGCCCTTGGTGAAGCCATGCTGGCTGTTTCAGATCACCTATTCATCTTGCATGTTGCTTAGCATCTCTTCCAGGAGGCTCCGTGATCTCCCTGGGTACAGAGATAAGTCTTGGTGGCCTGTATTTCCCCAGGGCTTTCCATTCTCCACTCTGCTCCTTTGCCCCTAAAGACAGTTTCTCAGGGGATCTCATTTAGTAACTCCTTAAATAGACAAAGCTGGCTCTCCTGAAGTTAAGGGTCTTGACTACTTTTTCCCAGGCTCTGTTTAGTCCTTCATGTACTATCAAGACATACATTTTAATAGCTGAAGTCTATTCACTGCAAAATACTACCTTTTTTTTTTAGACAAACTAAGTAGATGCCACTAATAGCTGCTACATAATTAAGGTACGTGGCCTAAAAGGCATGTGGCCTTGAACTAGGTTTCCCAGTTCAGCACAGAGTATAGGCAAACAGGTCTGCTACTAGTTTCTCATCCATATCTGCAAGCAGACTCCATGGCACAGGTTCCTGCAAGGAAAGATCAAGTGATGCACATAGGGACAGTTGAAGTTGAAGAGCCAAAAGGGGTGAACTGCTTTGCTTGTTCTTTCCTGTAGACAAACAAAGAGAAATACAGGCAATCTCACCAGTTGGTTGTTTGAGTTCCTACTGGAAAGTAGAAAAAAGCACGGGGAAAAAAGGAGCATATTACTGATTCTAAAGTTGAACTAGAAATTCAGATACACTTACGCACAATTCTGGAGGCAAAGCCAATAAATAGCCCTTCCTACTTAAGCACTGAGCTTTAAATAAGCAGTTTCAATCCATGCATCAGATGTGTATTTTAATTTCAAATGAAATTTTCAGCATTACTAAGAGGAAGATACATGGTTTGCAACTGTTGTCTACATTTAAAAAAAAAAAATCAATGTTATCATCACAAGGTTTAAGATTTATTTTTTGATCAGTGTCACATGCATGTCATTTTACAGAAATAAACATTGCCAGAAATAGCATATTTTAAACAAAGCAACTTGAAATTGTAGTTTCCAACATAGGAAACTGTAAGTTAGTTTTATCAAGTGTCATCATTCTGTCCCAGTCTTCTCATCAGCAACCAGAGCAGTATCTATCTTATGTAATGGAATATTTATGACAGCTCCAGGAGAGATAATGGTAGTACTAGTCAGATAACATCAGAGTCATTTATCCAACATTATTTCATTCATCTTCCACTCCATCACTACAAATAGAGTGAGAAAATGCCTGCACTATATAAAGATTTCTAAAACAAGAAATTGCTTACTGTATCTTCATTACATGTGCAAGAATAAATCTCCTTGATTTATATTTCCAGCAATTTACCATGAATGACATATCAAAATCTTTAAGTTCCTTTTAAAATTTGACATATCTTCTAGAAGAGAGAAGGAAAAATGCCTGAGGACTCTGAAAGTTCAAATTCTTATTCTTAACTAAATTTATGATTTAATACATCTTGAATGAAAGGAGAGAGTCCAGCTGAAGATAACAAGCAATCATTTTAATGGAGAAAATAAACCTATAGCACTGAATTGGAGAAACTGGAGTGATTCAGAACTGAATTTCAGAGTAATTTTTTGTTTTGTTTCTTTCATTTTTAAATGAAGCCCTTTGCAAATTTAGTGGTGAAAAATGACATTGCATACTCTGAACAACATCATTATGATTTTTAGTGCTCAGCTGTATGGTTAGAGCTAGATGAATGATTTAAAAGGAACGTATTACCACTAGTCTACAACCCCTTTTACCAAGATATACTGGTGCAACATCTAGAAAAGGAATGTAATCATTGTCTAGATGAAATTTCTTCACATTTCTTTTCTCAGGAGGAAAGAAACAGGAAGACAAGAACAGTATGGGCAAACTAGGACCTGCTGGTCAAACTAGGTAGTAAGAATAAAATGCACAGGCAGTGGAATCAGGATCAGAGAACCTGAGATGAGCATAGATGCTAATACACTATATAGGGATGGGCTCAGGAAGGTCAAGGCCCAACTGAAATTGGATTTGAGAAAGGGTGCAAAGAAGAGTAAGACTTCCATAGGTGCCTCAACCGGAAAAGGAAAAAAAAAAAGTTGCTTGATCATACCAAGAGAGTGGCAGTCAATGGCTCAATGTCCAGATGGAGATCAATGGCAAGTGGTGTACCTCAGAGGCCAGTACTCAGACTGATGCTCTTTATTATCTTTATCAATGAGAGAAGTGAAGAGCACCCTCGGAAAGTTTGCAGGTGGCATCAAGCTGCATGGTGTGGTCAACACACTTGAGGGACAGGGTGCTGTTCAGAGAGAGCTAGACAGGCTTGAGCAATGACCCAGGTGAACCTCATGAGGTTCAACAAATCCAAGTGCAAGGTCTTTCACCAGGGTCAAGGCAGCCCTCCATACCAGCACAAGCTGCAGAGCAAAAGGGTTGAGCATAGCCCTGTTAAAAATATCTTCAGAGTACTGGTGGATGTCAAGCTGGATGTAAGCCAGCAGCGCGATCTCAGAGGTCAGAAAGCTGACCACATCCTGGGCTGCACCAAAAGTGGCATGGCAGGGGAGATGATACTGTCCCTCTTTTCTGCACTGGTGTGGCCTCATCTGAAGTACTGCATCCAGATGTGGAGTACTCAGTACAGGAAAGACTTAGACCTATAGGAGCATGTCCAGAGGAGGGTCACAAGAATGTTGCAAGGGATGGAATACAACTCCTACAAGGTCAGACTGAAAGAGCTGGGGCTATTCAGCCTGGAGAAGAGAAGGCTCCAGGGAGACCTGAGAACGGCCTTTCAGCATGTAATGAGGCTATAAGAAGTAAGCATATAGACTCTTCAGTAGGGTGTGTTGTGAGAGGACAAGTGGAAATGTTTTCAAACTGAAAAAGGGGAGATTTAGATTGGATGCAAGGATGAAGTTCTTTACACTAATGTTAGCGGGGTCCTGGAACAGTTTGCTCAGAGAGGCAGTGGAAGCCCCATCCCTGGAGACAGTCAAAAATCAGGCTGGAGAGGTCTCTGAGCAACCTGATTTGCTGTGAATACTTAACAAGTATCCACACCCTATAAATATATTTAAAACCAAGCATGCTATATAGTAGACAGCCAGATAAGTGTCTACTTCGGGCAAAAGCAATGAGGAGACAGGAGGAGCATTGCATGGCGTTTCACAACTTACCTATCCTTGTCTCAAGTATTCCCTAGTGATCACAAGCCAGAGACTTGATTTTTGTTTTGTATTTCAGTGTTCTCCACTATGCAGAAGCCAAAACTAATCTCTTTTAAGCAAAAGAAGGGCAACTTTAAGAACAGTTACAACAAGGTAAAGTGCTGGATTGTCCGACTTTCAGCAGCATCAGCTGAGGAAGAACAGTGTAGGAATTACAAAGAAGATCACAGCAGTTACTCTGTTAGTCTCTCACAGCCCCACCAGCTTGACATTATGATTGGGTATGGTGAGAGGTTTTTCCCATTCTCAAACATTATTTGAGCAGTAGAACCTATGGGTGAGAGGCTGACCAGCTATTTCCCTCAGAACAAAATCTAGGAAGTTCTGACCTGTCTGGGTCATTCTTTCACTTAGATACATGACAACAGCGACTTCACTAAAGAAGTTATCTAAAAACCATTGTACAAAAACCAATGAATCACCAAACTTTTTAGATTTTGGTAAGTGGTTCTATCACAGCTAGTAGGAGTGAACCAATGGCCGGCTAAAATAAAAAAAAATAAGAATTCAGATCAGTACATGACATTGGGATTGTTTGATTCACCCAAAGGGTTGCCAGTCTTTTTGTGACAATGTGTGGATAAAAGCAGAAAAACTTCTGTCCAGATAGCATCTTATTTATTGATACCTTCTTAAGGTTATTAACAAATCAACACCATGAGTAACAGTGAGAAGGAAGGCAGTTTTGTATACTGACTACATCCTCACAAAAAAATATGCATCAGTGTGATGCACCAATCTCACCAATGCTAGAAAAAGATTTTGAAAGTTATGAAAGAGGGTGACAGGACAAAATAAGTTCTTAAACATACTTGTTAAATGAGCATGCCTCCTGACCAAAAGTTTCTGTGTAGGAAATCTGTTTCTTAAGTGCTGAATGTGCTTTTGTACATTGCTGGGAGAAGTAATTTTCACGATGCAACAATCACAGTGGCAGTAACAAATTAATTTAAATCAAGTATTCTTAAAAGTAATTAGTCATTAAACACAAGGAAAGCATCATGCTGAGGGCTGCCAAACTGTGTACATAAGATGCAGACTACATATAATATAATCAAATTAAGATTTAGCAGGGCAACACTTCTTGAAACTTGGGACTGCAAGATACAATTGGTCCCACGGGCCAGGATGTATGCAAGTGCTGAATATAAAAAGTTCATCACTACTTCTAGCATAATATTTTTTAAGACTTAATTACAATTAATAACTGTTTCCAGAGCACACAAACCATTTAATTAGCACATCTCCTACCAATGGCAATTTACAAAAGCATTGCAGTTTACTCTGCGATTTAAAAGACAGTAGCAAGTAATCAACCAAAATAAACCATTATAATCAAAATTACAGTGATAATTACTTTGCCTGAGTGTAAGTCTTAAAACCTATACCATAATAATTGGATTTCTTCTACACTTTATCAGTGAAGAAAATGAATAAAAGCTTACATTTCCTCACCTGAGCAAGCTGGAACAATTTGTTCACAAGACAGATTGTCACAAGGTACATATATTTTATTGTCATCCTGAGCCCTCCAAATGTATCTCCTCCTACTGGAGGATACTTGACTGGTCAACTTGGTCCCTGTATCAACTTCACCACTTCCCCCACCTAGCTTGCAACACCCCTTCCCTGAAACATTCTCACTCCACAGCTACCGCTGGTCTCACTCCTAGAAGTCTGTGTGCATTTTTATTCAATGATAAAGGCTTCTTTAAAAAAACAATATACTCTATTTTTGACAAAACCAAGGAAAGAGGTAAACACTCTATGCACATACTGCCATTTTTTGATAGTAACCTTAGTATTTCTGATATTTTAGGCAGTCTATGTGACAGTCATATCACAAGCAAATGTATCACAAGCAAAGCATCTATGCTGAAACAACCTTTTTATGTGTTACCTGGGGTTTTGTCTGGCTTTGTCTTTATTCTTCCTTGTAACTTGCTTTCACACTTTTCATCAAAAAACAATCCTGCAGATTGCAGAATTCATCACAGCTCATCCCTGTCAACGCTATAAAATAATTCTTACATGCCTGCAGATTCATTTTAAGAAGTACATTTGTCCTTCCTGTTTTTTTTTTTTCCTACAGACTATTTCCCAAACTCAGTTGCTTCATTCATATCTGACCTTCCTGACAATCAGGCGAGCTTTCACAATTAAAAATTACTCTACCACACTTACAGATCCACCACCAGTATTTTAGTCAGTACTAGATTCCTGCAATTAAAGATATATAAGGTAAATTCAGCTCAGAGGCTCAAACTTTCGCATCAAAACACAGAAAGTCACATACAAAACACCTCCAAGAACTCCATAAGGGTCTGATATTTTCAAGTCAGTTTCCAAAAGGCTGATAAACCATTTTCCAAGAGAAAATGACTCTCTAAATTAACCTTACTCTTTTGCAGTTAGATGATATGTGCTACATCTGCAAGTAAATGTAAAATATCACTTAAAACTTAAAAGATTGTACTAGCAATAGCAAGGTCAGTGGGATACATTAGATTGATATCACTCTTCCTGTTTCAGCAATCAAAACCTCTAACAATTCCAACTTTTTCACGCATTCTGGCTCATGAGCATGTAAGGGCCATTGATTTCTTGATAGTTTCATACTCCTGAAAAATAGAATTTGATAATGTGATAAAAAAAATACTAATCATCTGAAGTACTGAAAGAAGAATTTCAGAAAACTGCATCAGAGCCATTTTTGAAAGAAATAACGGAAAAAATACAGTAACTCATTCTCAGTATTTAACCTCTACAGTATCAATCTTGTAGAACTATGATTTAAATTATGAGAAGTTTGGAAACACTGAAAACACTTATGTCAACATCTGCAGTATCCCTCATTTACACAGCAATAGGGACATAAGATTCACTGACTGGAAAGGACAGCAAGAATTACCATGACACTGTATGTTAAGGACACTAAACTACCTGAAGGGAGCAGTTATGTATCTCAGATAATTATTTGTATCTGTTAACCACCAGCAATCTAAGGTTAATGAAATCAATCTCCAAACCAGGTGATGCAGCTGTATTCCTTTTTTACTTTTCTAGTGTCAACATAGGAAATACAGAAGTCTTCTGTATTCCTAAAGGGCAATCAAAAACCAGGTGAAGGAATGCTCTGCGTAACCCAGACCCAAGGTTCTGGGCTGTAATGCTTTGAGATGTGATATTATGTGTGATCATATCCTCTCTGCATGCCATCTCTTCAAACACTGAGATTGTGAACAGGGCACCTGTCATCATTAAAAATCATCGCATTTACAGAGAGAATTGGAATTAAACTATAATTTGTTTAGTTTATTTAAAAACACTTCCTCATTATTACTCTAATAACTTAATTTGGCAGTGTGACATGAATGTAACAGCTACTAAATTTAATAAATAAATAAGGTTCAATAAGTCCATACATTTTCTTTCACTCCTGTATTGCTTCAAGACTTGAGAAGAGTGTTGGAATGACTAGTTAATGAAAGATACATGTAGTCTTATTGGCATTTCTCTCTTATTGGTACCTAATGAGATTAGATGAGAAATAATTAGACAGAACAGCAGTGTAAAACCCAAGGGTAATAAAAAAACAACAACTGTAGTCATTACACCATACATTTTTCTATAAATTCTATTTAAAGCAATCAAGACCAACATGCTCTATCAGAAAGGTCCATTCTTTTCTTCATTTGTTTCACTTTCCACATTCTAAGAAAAATAATAATAATCAAACTGCTAATACTTGCTAAGTTGCCAAATCAACTTTTATTATGAGTTCAAAAGCACTACTACAGTTGTATGTAAGTCCACTCATGCACAGAGTATTTTTTGGAAATTGCAGCAGAAATTACATGTAAACAATGGGAAAAAAATATAATGGCATATGTGTAAAGGCAAAAGGACCAGCGCAAACAAGGTGATATTACAAAAGGAGGATAAAACTCAAAAATGCTCACCTGTCTCTGAGGATCTAGGCTCACTGGGAAAAAACTCCAAAAAGAAAGTCCTCCAACAAGAGACCCTTGCTCAGTGGCAGTCAGCCCTTAAATGAGGTCTAAGAGAGGTTGAGCCTGGCTTCACCACTTCCGGTCACACAGGTGAATTATCTTCACCTGCCCTCCCAGGGCTGACCAGATCTTTCCTTCAGGTGTTCATTCAGTGGTTCAGGCCGTGACTCAGCAGTCCCCATACATATGTGATCCAAACCAAATGGTTTACTTACTCTTTTCAAGTAATCAGACCTGTTTGCATTTTCCCCCAGTTTCTTCCCTTTGTTCTGAAAACAGTTTTAAATAATTAATAAATCTAATCCAACTGGCAGGCTGTTCACATGCGAATGCAATGCAGAAAAATAAATTGAATATTTCTTCTCTTATAAATTATTCATTTTGCTCTAGTAACATCTTTCTTGAATAAAGAAAAACCAACAGTCCTTCAGTGTCTTAATTCAGATATGTATTACTGTAACAACAAAGCATCGCCCTCAAGGCACAGTCTAAACCAGGTAGGTTTTAATAATTTGCTGAGAAAACTTCTGAGAGAACTACTATTGCTGAGAGAACCTGAGATAAAAAATGTTACAGATTACAGCAGCTCAGAAACAGCTATGAAGATCCAAGTCCAGCCCTTGAAAAAGAGGTTTTTAGTCTAAAATGGGATATCTTATCTTAAAATCAGACAGGTGCTATGAACTTTGAGAGAGTGGTAGGGATGAGGCAGGCTTAAAACATTAAATCATGTTTCTCCACTGGTGTGATCCAATTGGAAAAGCTGATGGAATGACAGAAATTCACATGAGTTAAGGAACTGCCTCTTTATGCCACACTTCATCACATC
This sequence comes from Oreortyx pictus, assembly GCA_036925125.1. Lineage (NCBI taxonomy): Eukaryota > Metazoa > Chordata > Aves > Galliformes > Odontophoridae > Oreortyx > Oreortyx pictus. The sequence goes on along the minus strand of JAUPFR010000003.1, from coordinate 45,629,431 downwards.
TGATCTGAATGTAACCATGGGAAAACACCTGCAATTCACAAATTTTAGTCTCTGAAGTTAGAAGGACTGAAAACATGCTTTAACAGAAAAATATGTATATGTATATGTATATGACTTGCTTGTTGAGCACAGAACACAAATTATTGTTCAAAATTCTTATGTTCCAGTTATTTATGAAGACATTTTAGAAATTCTCAGTTCTTTCCTATTCATTTTTAAAGCAAATTAAGACCAGTGGGTTTTTTCTTTTCAGTTGTCTTTTGAGACCATTCCAGTGATATAAGAGCTGCAAGAGCAAGAGTCCAGTTTCTGTGCTGCGCTTTGTATGCAGCAGACCTATATGGTATAACCCTTACACCCTTTCCAGACACAATTTGCTAAGTACTTTCATACAATTTCTCTTCAACTGCGCACACAATTCAAGCACCAAAATGAGATGAAGGGTCAGTGAAGAGAAAGTTTGGGATAACTTTATTTTCTTTGTTTGAAAATTGCCTCTTGCACTTATCTGAGGAGAACTTGTAAAATGAGTTGGATTTGTTTCTACAAAAGCAATCACAACCCTGGTATATTGAAGTATGAGGAGTTTCAGGGGTTTATGTAGCAGCACTAACACTGTCACATAATGCTGCAAAAACTGATTTTTGCCAGTGAAGCCAGGACAATACCCCCAGATCTAAGAAATGAGCCTCAGTTTACTTACCTGAAGGTGGTTCAATAGCAGACTGAAGCCATAGGATAAATGAGTCTGTGGCCACATAAAGCAGAGAAACAGGGGATATCCTGTCCATATGGAAACCAGTCTTCACTGCTGGCTCAGAGCTTTTCATTACAGCCATTGAATGGCTATTTATTTTCATTGTAAGAGATTTTTCAGGAGAAATCCATGGCTGAAGTTTAGTTACAAAGAAGTCCTTTATCAGTGAAAAGTGGAAGACTATGTAAGCAAAAGAATCCGTTTTCATAGAAGAGTGAGTAAGGATGACATCATTGACACAATACATTAACAGAGCAGTCAGGTTTGCAGTAATACAAAGTGACAGTCAAGACAGCTCACAAGTATTTTATATATTTATTTTTGGAATAACATATAATCTTGCTTTGCCAGTATTCTGGTTTGGAAAGCAAAGCTATTCATTAAATACATATATTCTGCAAACAACATGAAATTGGCAGTGATATTTTAGCTAGTTGAAGAAACACAAAAATGTCAACTGGCTGTCCCTCTTTTTAGTCAGTGATTGCTTTTCTGCTTTCATAATAATGATGCTTAACATTCATCAGGGAACTATACCTACTGTCCTACTTAATTATTACACACCTAGAATTATTCTTAGGATGTACCCATTGTTTGATACATCTTTGAGTTATAAGATAATCTCATACTCAAATCCACCTAGAGTCCTAGAAATCATGGCTGAAGTTGACATTGAAGAACTCTTTGAGGCTTTGTTCATACTGCACCTTTCCAGTACTTTGACTTGGTTAGACTGAACCCCCCTGCCCAACTCAGCAAGATGATCTCTTCCCCTTTTTCCTAGGAGATATTTCAAGCTCATTGCAATGTATGCCTTGGTAGCAGTCCAGCACCTGAGCATCAATCTGTACAGTGAGAAGCAATAGTAGATCCTAAGATCTTTCATCTTTAAGTAATTTCTGTGATTTCTTAATCAGAAGCAGTTGCCACCTGAGTTAAAGGGAAACTCTCAGCACTTACCTGCCTCTTTCTCTTCATGAGATAAGCAGACCTGCTTCTTTGTTACTATCCAAGCCTTCAGAACCCTCCACCAGGCACTGCTGAAATATTATGACTTTAGAATTGAAATTGAGAAGAAATACCATGTAGGAATCACCATGAGTAACTTGACCATTATCCCTGAGCACAAGATGAGCATTCATATTTGAGGAATTATTTTAATACAAGTGAATTGTCAGATGAAGTACGTCACTTTGGGATGAGGAGAGCTGTTGCATTTTCTCCTTGCAAGTTCTTAACAACGTGACTTCAGTTGACTTGAGAGCAAATGTAACCAGCTATAAGACTCAGCTACTCTGGCCTTTACCGTACATACTGTTCTTCATAGTACCTTTACTGGTTGTCTAAAAAACAAGAACGAATGAGGGATAATCACTGTCTAACTCCTCAGTAGCAAACAGTCAGAGCAAGGACTGTTTGGCCCAATGAACTTGCCATTTAGCCCCTCTGAAATATCACTAAACTTGGGCTTAGAATCATGTTTCTAATTTTAAGAAATACAGCTTGTGAGTGGGAGGCAGAAGAACCAGACACAAACAAGATGAAGAACACATGGAGCAGCATGTTATGCTGGTAATAGAAGAACAAAAACAGTTGGATTGAGAATTGCCTAGATTTAACTCCTGACTATCAAAAAATATTATTTTCAGTTTTTGTCCAACCTTCCCACCTACATCAGTTTTGGGTATCAATTTTTCCTCACAAATTTGAGCATCCAGTTTTTTGTTCAGAAGTGGACAAGATGCTTCGTTGTATCACCTGAGTCCTGTGGAAGGATAGCATAGGAATAGGGTCTAAACATTACAGCTATGTTTGATTACTTGATTACAACCACACTGAATTAAAGATTTAGACATGGTGGACACAGTTCTGTTTCAGACTGAGGTTATTTTCACACCCTTTTCACTAGAAGGCATCCACTCAGCATAGTTTGGGTAAAGCATAAAGCGGGTGGGATTGCATTCCGCCTAATTTTCTGTGTCTGGTACTAGTTGCAGCCTTGTCTAAATAACACAGTCCAAGCCACTGGTGACCTACTCCAGCAGCCATGAGGGCTTCTGCACTGGAAGCGAGAAAGCATCATTAACATGCTGTCATAAATTAATAAGCAGAGATTTAGAGACACTGGTCTACACACAAACACAAAATATGATTTTTTCCTACCAGTACCCAAAACGTTACAACTGTACCATGCAGTGATAGATACACTAAATCCTCAGAGTCAACTTAGGGCCATTACAGAGATTCTATTTTCCCCTGCATCACTGATAAGTTCCTCACCTTCACAACCAGAACAATGAAAAAATAAATATTCTAATATTACTGCTGTTTTACTTGCTTGTTTTTAATATTCTTTCTTATTTCAGTACTGCAATAAAATCTGGAAATTTTTACTGGAGTTCCTGGGTAAGCATAAGGAAAGTGCCTATAAATGGATGGACATGCATGCACATATGCACATAACCTTGGTAGAGTGCCAAAGTACTCTACTACAGCTAAGAGTAACAGATCAGTCACATAAATAATAGCTAGGCCTACAGTTCTGTCAGCTACCAGGAGACACAGTTCCTGGCCCTTTGGCTGGGATGTACCAGACACAGCACTATAAGATCCCAGACCTACATTAAGAACTCCTAGCTTCTTACACATATTTCCTAGAAACTTACATACGCAGGAAGTTGATGCTTTACACAGTATCCATCTGTTGGAGGACTGAAGAGATAGGAACTTCACAGGCTCTGTGAAGGGCACTGGGAGAGGCAGTTCAGTACAACTCTGCAGAGATGAGAGTTAAAGCCTTCTCCAGCATGTTCTGCTCCCTCACACCCCTTTCCCCACTGACATCCTAGCTCAGCTCAGTTTGACAGGCAGCCCTCTTTCTCACACCTGCCTGCTCAGGCACACTCCCAAGAACCAATCCTGGTGATGGGGGTGATGGGCATTGTCAGTCTGGCAATACAACCTTAAGTATTTCAGCCCATGTTCCTCCCTTTAAAGCCTGGCTCTATTTCTGTTTCACCTTTCCTGACTAAATGCAATTGATATTAGTATAATTGACACAGATGTCTTTACTCACTGTCCAAAATAACTTTATCAACAAGAGATAGTTCAGTAGGTAACTAGTAACAGCAAATGTATCATTTTCCTAGTTTTAACATTTGTCTCTTCTTTTTTTTTTTTTTCATACTACAGAGACAGACTTATAAAAAGTTCCAGAAGTTAACTCCTTTGGTGACCTTGAAAATATTTCCCTGTGTTTTAATCTACCAAATGCTATCCTATATGGTCTAGTTATAGTCAAATAGAAGAAGGCACTGTTCATGGTGACAGATGTCAAGAGCCAAAATGCATTGTACTGTCTCAGAGAAAATGACCATTTGGGCAGGGTAGCATGCTTGCAAACAGACAGTCTGCTTGTTTTATGACACATCCAAATTGAATAAGTAAATAAATAAATAAATTCTTCTTTATTCTCATCAATAAAATGCTAAAAATTTTATAAGAGTTTTCACTTGTTCTCAGTAGAGCTCAAAAACCACACAGACAATAATCTAAGATGAAATTTAGTAATGATGTTACCACCCAGATCAGAAACTGTTCATCACTAGTCCCAACTGCAGTGTAGTGAAGATATGGCATAATACATTCTTTGGATGTCTAAACACCGTCCTACTCTTCACTCACCCATGAAGCCCACTGAGATGAGTCTATCATTTGCTTCAAAATTATTTTTACCAGATAAAGAAACATCATCCAAAACTATTCAAGACAACTGCATTTTACAGAATCTACAAACATATGTGCTAAGCATGATGGATATGTTTCTGTGCATAACACATGAGGATCCTCTGGTTCTGGCACTGCACAGACAAGTAATGAGTTCTTTCTATATTAAGCAGCAATTTTTTATTATTATTATCACATTCACTGCGGCATTTGCCTTAGGCTCATAAAATGAGATTTTAACTAGAAATGTATGGCAGCAAGGCCTTCAGAATTTCTTAGACCACCCCAAAACTGAGACAGCTTCATCAAACACCAGGACTCAGTGCACAAAGCACCAGGAGCAGAGACGAATCAATCAGATATACAGGAGCACTAGCAGCCTGGTAATTATCATAACATAATCTAAGAAGACAAATGAAAACTGTATTTCTGCACTAGCAGTGCAACAATTTCTGTATGATTATTAGAATTGATGCAACTGAAGAGGAAAATATATTTTTGTGGCCTGGCATCTCCACCTTCTGGAAGACTTCGACTTGCCCCAGGCCTCTTGAATTGTATCATCAAATGCTTGGGATAATTTCTTTAGTCTTGTGAATACTCACATTTTGAAGGGCTGGAAATTTTTAAGAGAGTTTAAAAAAAAAAAAAGTTTCACTTGAGTAAGTTAGAATTAACAGTCTGCAAAAAAAAAAAAAAAAACACTTCTTATTTCAATATGAGTGCATCTAGTATCTATTCTTATACTTCCCTGCATCTTTCTTAAGGCAGAAACACTAACTGGGTAAGACATCAAGTCCTTTTTTCTATTGAATTGTATTGATATAACCTCATTCTCATTGGGGCTTAAACTCAATCCAGAGAAAAGATTGTTGAACAACATAGCTCTGCTGAATATTGAAAAAAATAAAAATGGCACACATGAAGAAAGCAAATAATTGTGTTTCCTCCTTTTTTTTAATTATTTTTCAAAGGTCTTCCTTGAAGATTGGAGTGACAGTAGCCTCCATGTTGTAAACACTCTCATGTGGCTAACTCAGGTCAAGATGACTTCGATTAACTCTTAATATGTGACTGAATTCATTCTGCAATTGATGAGAAGTTTAGATATAATAATAATTCATTAAAAACATTCAGAAAAGACAAAAAAAATCAGGATGTATTTCTTTAACTTGCTGGATTTTCATTTTCACATTGACAAAAAAGTCTGTTTGTTTGTTTGTTTTGTTAAGTGACACATATTAATCAATTGCTATGGAGTAAAGTTTTATTGAGGTGAAAGCAAATGATCCACTTTTCCAGCTCACACTGTATCTTTGACTAATAAAATCGATGAAGTCTACAAAAGATGATGAATTAGGGTAAGAGCAGGCCCTCATGAAATTTTAGCTAGAATTTGCCACAATAAATATGAACATTACTTTTCTGTGTCTGCTTCACCAAAGCTATTTTTCACATACAGTAAATATTTCCACAGAGAAAGTTTATGAGGAAAATGCATAGTATGAGGAAAATAATAATGAGGAAATACACAGTAAATTCAAGCTTTTTCTTTCTTGGTAGCTAATTTACCATGTAGATCTCAGAATCTAATTTCCAGATTTTTTGCAATTTTAACAATGAATGTATAATTTGAGGATCCTGGTTTTTCAGTGTATAGGGAATCTTTTATGGTTATTCATGGCCATTTTTCCAAAGACTAAAAAAAGTCAAAATTAAGAAAACTTACAGCCTTTTATTATTACAGACAGGACATCCTTCAAACCATTTAACTACTAGTCCTACTTGGAAGAGTTTTTGATGTATAATCTCAGGAAATACTGCATAGGCAGTGTGGCTCTGCAGAAATAAATGTGCATGTAAAAACTTCAAAATATAATTTCAAAAAAGAAAAACCAACAGTATTATTATTACTGGAAATGATGAATTGTTTAAAAAAATTAAAAGTTATTTTCATTTCTTTAGGAAAGAATAGCTTCCTCTGAGGGGAAATAAGTTTTTAATTAAAAACTATGAATGATCACAGGCAAGCAGCCAAATCTGTACATTTACTACACCTTGTTTACCAGTACTAGTGAAGCCTACTTACCTATAGTACACTACTGAAGTAACAAGTTTGCTTTAAGAAGAACAACCTTTTTCTAAACTAAACACATCATAAAATTTGATTCTTCTTATGCCTTGAAGTGTGTACATGTATGCTGAGTCTTTCCAGAGTTTACAATAACTCTTGAACTGAGAACCTTGAAAAAATCAACTAGCAACAAAATCATAGAAAAACAGATACAACTGAAAGAAAGCCTTTTCAGAAGCAATAATTTAAAAAACCTTCCTTTTTATTATTGCTGTCTTTATCAGCTCCAATACAACACTGTCATCACCCTAAATTTAACCAGCTTTCCTACATTCTCACTAGTTTTGGGTAAAGCAGAATTAAGAGCTCTTGCAGAGGTGAACAGAGAGGCATTTTCAGCAGACAATGTTATAGATAACACTTTGCACAACAATGAAGGTGGACCCTGGTGATCTGTAGCCTTTCGTTTAAAGGCAGTGTCTTCTGAGTCTTGTAGTTATGGTCATTATTTCCTTTAATTTTCATTGCAACAGGCACATGCCTAGAAATAGCTAAAGATTACTACATACAGAAAAGAAGCATTTCAACTATTAGAAAAACTTCAGTTTGGAAGGACAAAAAGGGCTAAATGTTATATATGAGTAGTAATGTCTATGTATATGCTACACACATACGCACAGCAATTATGAACTTATCAATTAGCACTTGCAAATGACATGAAACAAATCTGTATCACAAATTGTTCTTCTCACATACAGAATGAACACAAACATCCCCTGTTTCCTCTGTACATGCATATTCTTCTCCTGTGACAAACAGATTTACTTATTTACTGCAAAAACATATGGCTATTTCATCTTTTGATAGCAAGTTCAGTGGTGTGACGAGTAATAGGTATTTCAGTCAGGCACTTAATAGTTTGTTCTGTAGTTTTAGCTGCTAGAAATCCCACCTTTGCATACTGTTATTTTAATTACTGTTAACTATGCTATTAATTACAGAAAAAATAAGTCCCAAGTATTTTATACGACCCTTTTTTTGCAAGTCATTCCTCAGAAGGCATTATTAAAGTGTATTTCCTGACAGCCAAATCCTACAGATATAAGTAATGTTTCCCATTTGAGTAATTCCAGTGAAATCACTGCAATGTGTCCTGGTTTCAGTTGGGAAAGAGTTAATTTTCTCCCAGGTAGCAGGTATGGTACTGTATGGATTTAGGAGGAGAACAGTGCTGATAGAGCACCAGTATTTTAGTTGTTGCAAAACAGTACTGCACAGAGACAAGGACATTTCAACTTCTCACATTGCCTTCCCACCAATGAGCTGGGAAAGTACAAAGGGCTGGGAGAGGACACAGCCAGTATAGCTGGCCTACCGCATGCTGTAGTGCTGAATCATAGAACTGGGGAAGTTGCCTGAGTGTGGGGGCAATTGCTGCTTCGGGGCTGACTGAGCATCAGTCAGGAGGTAGGAAGCAATCAGCCTGTATGCCACTTGTTTGCATATTACCTTAATATTTTCATTTTCTGGCCTATTCAACTGTTTTAATATCAATCAGTGAGTTTTACTTTTTTTCAGTTCTTTCTCTCATCTCTCTGGGACATGAACAGCAGTATGGTGCTCAGCTGCTGCTGAGTTAAAACTTCAGTGCAATGACATAACAAAGTAACTTCAGGACAGAGCCCTAACTTCATTTTTCCTCAATTTGGCTAAACCCAAATAAGCAGTTACCTTAAATTCTTAGGTCACATCAAGTTGAGACCTGAATGCTCTGAAAACAATTTATTTTTTGACTGAATGATTGACTGTACACCCATCTTCTAGGGTGGAGTTCAGACCACAGTTATAGATATTGAGCAACAAGGTCTCATTCTCTTTACATTCCTAAATTAATTCAAACCAATAAAGAAAATTAATAGCATTGTCTGGTGTATTAGTTTTCCTTTACTGCAACAGGACCCAGAAGACCTCAGTACCTACATGAAAACCTGAATGAAGCAAGTTACCCTCATGTTGATATGGGATAAATGTCTGAGTTCCATTTACTCTGTGCTCGTTGACATGACCTGATCATCTTTGATTAATTCTTAGCCACAAGATCAATTATCTGGATTGATACTGTGAGGAATTTCAAACACAGTTCTTTCAACAAGTAACATAAGGCGGGAGTGAAGGGCAATGTGATATTAAAGGACACTGAAGGGGCAGGCACAGGTCATGAAATTGAGTTCCTACACTTTATGAGGGACACAGTTTCACCCCAAAGCCAGCTTTTCATTTAATCTCTGAATTTCAGACCTTCTGGTATAGCTACCAAATTTATTTGTTTTCCTGTTTCCAGATACGCAAAGATTAAAGTAGATGAACAAAATATTAAAGAACAAACTGCTAAAGGATACAGCACTGAGCACTTATTGTCTAAAGAAAAAAGGAGAGATCTGAGCTTATTTAGCCTACTCTGCTGACACACTGCACAAACACAGACTTCCAGAAAGGTCAAGGTGTCGCATCTTGCACATAGGTGAGGTATGACAGGCTGTAGAAGGGAGGGTAGACATGAACCCTGTTCTATACACCGCCACAGCAGGAGCTATTTTCTGCTACTTCCCAAGGATCTCATTTTCATACCTATCTTTATACTTTCTGTTGAATGAGAAACTTCTGCTACCACAGACATACGAGGATGAGAAACTAGCAGTTTTAATTATTAACGTTTTTCACTTTCTCCATTTTTTCATGTTTTTCCTTAAATCTACACAGGCAGTAATATTAGATTGAGAAGGGGGAGGGAGGGAAAGGGGGGGAGGGGGGTGGGCAGGGAGGTACGAAGCATTCTTCAAAAGGACACCTAATACCATTTGAAATTTATGTGGAGCTTTAGTAACAACAGCAGAATGAAATGAAGGAGCCAGCCTTTGTGCACAGCAGCAAGCAGCCTCTGCCCCTGGCAGCTGGTGAGGACAGAGCACAGCTTCTTCCCAGTGCTCACCAGGGACTGCAGACAGCACTTTCCATTCCCTCCACTTGCTACGGCTCCCAAGGGAACCACGCAGAGAAGGGCTGCTGATGCATTGCCTGGCTCATCCTTCACAGAGTGGTGCCCCAGGGGCTGCCTTTACAAAGCCAGTGATGGGGAAGTCCTCACTGCTCTCCGTTCAGCCTGCAGTCAGACCAGCAGTGTACCACTGTCACTGAACAGCTCCTGTTCTCTTTGTGAGCCAGTGTCAATTTTCATTTTACCCCTGATTTCCAGCATGGGCAGAAATCACAAAGCCGAGCAAAACGGCTACTCAAGTGATCTTTAGAATATATATCTACCTCAGAAGTGCTCTAAAAAAAAAAATAAAAAAAAAAAAACTAATAACAAGTTTGTACAAAACACAAATCATTTCCAATTATGCACTGGTATCAGGCACCACCTCAATTCAAGACCCAATAGAAGCTTTCCCATCACCATGCATTGTCACTCTTGTAGCCGAAGAGTTAGCCACCATGATGTATAGCCTTGAATAAGACTCATCGGGATGCCTACCTGTGAGATCTGCTATAGGGAACCTGCTTTAGCGGAAGTTGGACTCAATGATCCCCAGAGATCCTTCCCAATCCTTACAATTTCTGTGACTGTGCGGTGAGCTTCAGGTGCTGGGGAAGCCTTAGGACCCTGGACAGCGCACTGCTCAGAGGTACAGAAAATCTGTAAAGCCCCATCAGATCCTGAGAGTTTACATCACTTTTGAGAAAGTAGATTTTTACTTGGATGGCATTAAAACTGTCAATCTGGTTCCAAATAAGTGATCAAATACCATTAAATATCTACATGTTAACACCTGAATTAAAAGTAAAAACATTTTTAAAGCATCACTAGATATTTTTAATTCTTAAGGAGAAAACTATGCTGGGTAGACATTCTGTTTTGATACTTTCTGCTATGGTTAACATCAGAAGGACAGCATGTTTTTGATGAATGTTCTCCAAAGGATTACCTCCCAGTAAGAGTCCTTTTGTGAAAGAGCTCAAATTGTGGGTGTGAATGAAAATGAAGGCTCTCAGCTAGCACTTGTACTGTGGTATGCAATATTTCTTGATATTAATTTACCCTATTTGCAAAGTCGCCGTGTTTGGTGCCTTATACAGCTTATACTCAGTTCCTCAGCTCATTTGAGAACATCCACTACACATAACAATTAGTGTCATTTTATTATTATTATTATAAATGACATAAAATCTAGTTTGCAGCAGGAAGCAAAGTAATTTCAGGGAGAAAAAACAGAGATGGGAGACAGGAAGAATCAGCCTGGTAGTATTTTTTAAGCCAATCAAAGCTGCTCATCCATGTAGCAACATACACGGACCCCCTAGCACCTGTTCTTTTCCCTAAGATGCATCTTTTGAAGAGAATATTAAATCAAAGCACTAAAAGACAGCAATAATAAAAGCTCCAAAATAAACACCATCACCTTTCTATACAGAATGCCTAACACCTTTTCATATTGCAACTCCAAGGGTAGATTTTGTTGGCTAATTATTCATACAGCTATCACTGAGTCACTATAACTGCAAGCATCCCTAGGCAGAATCTGGCCCTAAGGTTTTCCTCTGTATTTTCCCTCATAGATTATGCTGAGCAGCAGAGTGGGGTGTTAATTACTGCAATCTGATGATAGTTATTTTAAGGAACAGTTACATCACAATTCAAGATCTTTACTTATGTAAAAATTGTGATTACACCATTTAGAATTTGCTATGCTTGTAAAAGTTGTCTCATACCCTTAGTTTGTATAGTTTTATTTGTCCTCTTATAATGAAAACAACAACAACAAAGAAAAAAAATGTTTTCTCTCATACTGGTATTAACTGAAGGTAACTCATATTTAGAATTTTCTTAATGTAGCATCCTTACTGGTTACCTGTTACCAAAGAAGCTGATTATGAATGTTTCTAACATTTTTATTCTTTAATCATTTTTGAAAGAAGTATCTCTAACTTACCATATTAGAGATAACAAAATGTCTGCACATGATAATGATAGGCACAACTAGTTCACATCATGGACTATATTGCAGACAACTCCTAATCAGAGCGTCTAGTATTTATTTTTGAAATGGAAAAGAGGCTGATAGCTAGAGGAGCTGCTTCTCTCTTGTTTGCTATACTACTGAGCAGGGCCTCTTCTTTGTACCAAGTTCTCTTAGGCAGTTTGAACTGAGTAGGATTTAGTACTGTCTCTTTAACTCCTGCTTTTTTTTACACGTTTTAGACACCAGGGATATACTTATGACCAGCATGATTTTAAGCATTGCACAGATTGAGTTCCTAAACCTTTAAAGTGGAGGTGTGGGGGTATGACAGCCCAAAACAACAGGAGCTGTGAAGATAACGTGGCTGTGCAAGTTGACAGAACTTCAACACTGTGGAATAATGTCCAAGCCCTGACCATCACATCTGGACTAAACACACAATGCATTTCTCCATGTCACAGGAACATGATGCTGGCTTTCACTCATTTTCTTGGAATTTGTTGCTCCTCCCCATTGCTTTCTCCATTTCTCTTCCCTCTTCACTCTTTTCTGCTTCTACATTCTTTACCAGGAGCAAGTTCTGTGCCTAATCTATTCTCCAGCTGAAAGAATATATCCCTTTCTTTCCACATTCTTCATATTACTTTCTCCATTCTGCCTTTTGCTCCTGGGGATTTTCACTTCTTTACACAGGAAACAATTTCCCTGATCCTAGCAACCCTCCAGCATAATCAGGCCAACATGTTCTGTACAAATGACCTCCAGCACAAGAATATTTGCAGTGAAAGCATGCATAAACATGACCTAGTGATGCAAAAAAATGATCTCAAAAGAACTTCAAGCAGCCTTTGGAACCTGACACCATGTTCCAGAGTGAAACTTAGAGCCCACAGGAGCTGATCAGAAATCACACACTTTTGTATATCTGGACTGCAAGCTTTCTCCCCAGGCACCTGTTCAATGTTGCTTCTGTTTCCGCAACTCTCCCAGTCTAACAGGAGATAAGTGCCTGTTGTTTCCAAAGGCTTGCTGAAACAATGTCCAGTGTCTTAGAAGTCAGGATTTTGAGTGTGATATATGTAATCAACAATGCTGTCTTTGTGTCAAAGTTTTATTTTTTCCCTCTGGCTCACGAAATAAAATCACCCTTGTAAAATTAAAAAGAAAGCTTATAAAGCAATACTTTCAGCAGAGTTCAAGATGGAGTAAACTGTTACAGAGTTAAGTATATCCAAGGACAAATGTTTCCCAGTGCCTGTCCAAAGTTAAAAGCTCTGTACCTCTATACAATATTTCATGTCTTTTTTCTGTTTGTTTTCTGGGCAATATTGTTACTATGTGAATGTTTGGATTGGATGATCTTAGAGGTCTTTTCCAACCTTAATGATTCTATGGTTCTATGTTCAGCTCAGGGTGTGAGTTCCTTGGCTAATATTATCTGGAAGGTAAAAAGACCAGTAAAGACAAGGTACCCCAAGAAAATCCAACTAATCCAAAAGCCCTTGTTATGTTTTTTGCCAAAGTGGTATATCTATACTGATGGAAAAGTACCCATAGACTCTGCCTGCAAAAAGACATTCAGCTGACACAGGTCTGATCACATGGGTAAAGCAGAAACAGGTTTCTACCATAAACGATATCTTTATATTGGCAGAGTGATGCTTATGAATCCATAATACTATTTGAGTCATGTGTACAGGGCTATAAAATACACAGGAAAAAAAAAAGTATATATCTTTACCGCAATGCTTTTACTATTTAAGGTCATATAGTCTAATTTATTCACGCGTGCTAAAACTGCACTTTTATAAAGAGTATGGGAATTTTTTCACTAACATGGTGAATCAGTCCCAGGTAATACAACTAAAGCACATATTGTTACTAGATCTTTGTGCTCACACCTGGGATTTCATGAAAATAGGACATTCCAATGTAGCCACCATTCATTTAGCAGCTATTTCTGATACTTGAGAGCATCATGTCACAGCTATAGAGAATTGCGAGGAGTTCTCTCTAAGGAGTTAACAGTGATTTTTTGTGTACAAAGTGCAGGAGACAACACAGCACCTCACCCCACCTCACTGGAAATTCAGCAATCAGAGGAGCAGCAAGATCAAACAGAGCATCTGATTTAATTTCCTCATTCCTTTTCCCTCTATCCCAGCTATACTGAGGTTCCTAAGACATCTTGGAGGTTGTGAATCAACAAAGATAATCTTGTCCTTCCCATGGGTAGACATGTTCTCAGTAACAGAATAGGGAATCAGTGCAAATGAATCCATTGATCCCTTTCACAGTTCAGCCTCAAACAAATTTAGTGTAAGATTTATGTGATTTTGAGAGCTGCAGTTGTAGACTGAGCTGTGATAATAATTGAGAAAGTTATAAGTGTTTGGTGGGATCTGAAAAAAATAGTGTTCCTCTTAAAAAAAGAGTAAAAAGGCACTGATAGAGCAATAATGCTTTTATTGTCTGCATAGTTACAGTGACCTAACTTTAGCCGTAAGTGGTCTTTAAGCTCTAGCAGTTTGCAATAAAAAAAAATCAGTACATCAATGGGACATGTCATCATCACAGAGCTCTTCTTTCTCTTTTTAAGTGACCATAAACTTCTCACACTTTCAGTGCAGTGGGTAATCTGTAACACTAAAGATGTTGCAGGCAGTGAGCCTAATTGTAATATAAGGAGAGATAATACACAGAAAAAGAACAACCACTGTCCAAGCAAACCAGCATGCAAGAGGTGACACCCTGGCAAAAAGCTATCATATATGTAGGTCGCTCTGAAAGTAATGCCTCGTGTTAATTTCCATGAAAACAATAACCAATACAAAGAGCATATTAACACTGTCTGATGGATGAAATTATCATCTACAAAACACTATTTCTCAATCTAGACATCACCATTAGCTCTGCATTTCTGCCAGCAATGAACAAGAGTCTGCATGCTGCACTTGCAAAAATCTTTACCAGTAGAGGTGACCAACTGTTGTGGTCATCACTGCTGAAACACACCACCCACAACCTCACTGTGCTCACAGCCACTGCTTGCTCTCCATAAATGTTCAGCAAGCAGAATATCAGTGGGTGCCAATTTTTCCACATGGAGGAACTTGGTGACACACATTTGCTTCAGAGGTACTTCCATATCCGATGCCATTCTGTCAGATTGCCCCTCTGCTGCCATCTGTCACACAACCAAAAAATGAGATACTGGTGGGAAGGTTGAACCTCTACTTCAGTAACACTAACATCTGCCTCTGATGTTGCAGGCCATCATAAAAAAAGAGGCATTTCTTTCAGAGCAGCTCTTGTTAAAAGTAAATGAAATGCTAGTGCATGTGTAATGATATAGAATTTCACTTGCCTTTTTACTTAGCTCTACTTAAAGAAGGGTAAGTACTGAAATATTGTGCTTTCTTGAGAATTATTATGTGAAAATATTTCCACTGCAGTACAAAGGCACAGAGCTGCTGCTTCTCTCTTGCAGCCCAGATCCTACATTTCCCCTGTTCAGATCAAAACCTGCACAAATTGGGGTTGCACAACTGCACCAACCCTTACTCTGGTCACATGGCCACTGGCCAGTCGCCTACCCACAGACATCAGCATTCATCTTCCCTCCTGTACTCTTCTTCACTTTCCACATTTGACACAGATGCTAGACATTTTTTTGCTTATTGCACTGAAAAATCAATTCCTTTTCTTTATGAAGCATTAGAAAACAGATACAGACTGGAACAGGCTGCACTTAGAGATTGTGGAGTCTCCTTCACTGGAGATATTCAAAATCTGCCTGAATGCTTTCCTGTGCAATCTACTGTAGGGAAACTTCTTTAGTGATGATCTCCAGGGGTCCCTTCCAACTCATACAGTTCCACAACTCTGTGATATCTCATAATCCAAGTAAAACAGAGTCTAGTAAAGGAATGGCTCCTACTCAGATTGTCATTTTTTGCACAGCCCTTTCAAAAGACTTCATTGAAACTGGAGGAGTCTTGGCATCCCAGTACCTAGACTAACGAGAATTTCATTCATCAACTGTTATTTTCACTCAAATTTTACTGTCAACTTTGTGCACTTCTATACAACACTTAGCTCTCTTTAAATTTTACAGATCAATTTTGTTAGCTTTGCTTAAATCTGGTTTTGGCATGGGACATGTTCAGACCTTAGGTGTCTCTGTATTCACTATATGCAAATATTTATATACACATATTCATTATTTGCATGGAAATGGATAAAAGCTAGTTAGATAATTGACCTAAGTAATCACATAAAATATCACAGAAGCAGTGCTTTTATTCTGTGCAAGAGAAGCTTTAACTTTGCTTTTAGCTAGTAGTTCTGACATTGCTTGATAGCCCAGCAGCTGACAGAGAGCTGAAGATTTCATTTTGGCTGCCAGGGACGTGATAAAAGGATGTCAGATCTCTCTGAAAACCAATCTTACCTGTCTTTAAATCACTTTTTTCTTATCCCCAGACTTTATAGTACACAAACTCATTTGTAAGCTGTATCATCAGCTGTTTTATATTATACTCCATTTTCTTTGGATAGTTCTGACATCACTGTAATGATATAACATCGTGTGTTATCAGTGATATTAAACACAAACTCTGCAAACATTCTGGGTAGCAGCTTGATGGCATTGTCATGAAGCAAAGAATGCTTGATTCAAAGCCAAGCCGGCTGCCTAGCTTACAAGCATATGGCAAAGAGAAACACATTAGCATGAAACTGAAACCTCTTTAAGATGAAATCTATAATTCTCTTTACAATGAAGTAAACTGCTAAGTATAGTTCTGTTTTACATTACAAAATATTTCCACTAGGCCTTCCCTAAAGAAAAAGTAACTAGTCTTTACATAGCCAAGCTGTAGAGGAAAAGGTACAGGCACCAACTTCACATCAACAGAAAACAAATCAGTTTACATTATTGAAAATTGAGAAGACTGGAAGACAGCCTGTATACCACCACAATCAGCTTTTCTTTTACTCTTCTAAAGCCCCTGAACTCTCACTGGCTGTGCTCAGAAATAATACTTAGAGCAAAATATATCACAAGAAACACCTCTATTCCTGCAACACTTTGACCTTGTTTTTGTATACATCTTTTCTTTTCCGACCAACATTATTATTTTGTTTCTAAGGTGCACTAACAAAAAATAGCATTCTTCTATCAATGGTTTGAAAGCTCAATTCTTCTGTAGGAAGAACAAAAAAACAAAAAACAAAAAAAAATGGAGCGTGGGAGCTAAGTTTGAATAGCTTTTAGCAAGCTGTGTGCTAGATATAGAACCAATGAAACTGAGCAGCCTTTATAGACTCATCCTCACTTAAAGTGTACAAAGTTCATAAAAATAGAAAAATTACATCATATTCTGCTTCATCATTCCCTTGTTGTTATCTGCATTTTCATATTCACATGTCAACGAAAAATGGCATATGGACTATGAAAACATGCTCATTCACCACAAATCTTGCCAGGTTAAATATGCACCTCTCTCTACCTGCGTAAGTGAATTAAGTATTGTAATTACTACTAGCAAGTAAAAGAAACCTGACAGAAGTGATTTTTGTCTTCATAGCAGCCTTCTGCATCTGTAATACAATTGTCTGTACACATACACCTGGGAGAGTTTCTCATTATATTGTCCATTTTACAGTGTCCTTCAAAGCACTGCAACTTACTCATCAACCTCTATACAAGCCAAAGAGTTCCCACAAGATTTTGGGAGAAGTTTTAAGGCTCCTATCCAGAACAGTATATGTGCTTATTTGCTAAACAAACCTTCTGTGCCCGCATCTGCAAATTCCACTGTCTCTGAAGACAAATTAAGTTTTAACACCTGAAGTACCCACCTCCCTCAGTGATTGCTCAGAGTATCAGGAGAAACATCATTTCCACATTACTTACAACTCATTTACAGCACTCCTCTCCCCAGGACAGACAAATGCTCCCTTAAGCCAGTGCTGATGCCCCATTATGAATGCCAGCCCTCAGCCCATCCAGCCCCAGCCCAGCCTGGGCATAGGGCTGAGATGCAATGGCTGTCTGCTGGAGAACTCCCAAGGAACATTTTCTTCAAGGGAGAATGCTTGGTTTCCTTCAGTTCCTGGAGGCAATAAAATTCTTGTCTCATGGGGTGCATTGGTTTTAGTATCATCACTAGTTTAAAAGTGTTAATGGACTTTTCCACACATTTTTATTTTCAGAATGATTTAACAACTGGCAGTACAAGGTTAATACACTGAAAGAAGCTATACATATATAACTTCTGCAAATACTAATAACTTTGCTATACTGACGGCCTTGCTCATGTCTGCTAGGGTTTTTAATAAAAGACATAGCTTAGTGAAGTTTGTACAGTCAGCGTGCTCTGCATTCATTTTTCTCAGAAGGTAATATTTGATCTATATTGTCTTATATGAACCACCCTACAAAAGCTAAGAGAATGGTTTTTAATGAGGCTATTCTGCTTACACTTTTGTAATTTTATCTAAGATGATCATAAATTCAGATATGGTATCTAAGTCTCTGGTTAAAAACTGACAAGAATAGGAAGTCCCATGCAACAAATGGTCATTTTCTAGGCTAATTCAAATGGCTGAAACACAGGAATATCTGCAACATTGGCTGAGATTTATTACTGAAGATTTTCAGTTTGGGAAGAAACTAGAACAGTGAAGAGTTTACCCTACCACTAAAACCAGCATTAATGGTAGCATTGCTAATGTTCTTTGAAGCCTGAGGAGCATCTTCAAACCTGCTTTTCCCTTCCTTTCCTGAAGTATTACACAGAAAAATGAGTTCTACCAGAACATACATAATGAAAAACAGAAGCTGATTATATTTGAAAAATAAATAAATAAATAAAAGGCCTTTTCAGTGCTTCAAATAAAATGCTATTCATATCTTTGTCAGTACGTCATATTTCATCTCGCTTTCCTCCTGATGCTCTTCCTGCCACGTGCTCCCAGGACACCAAATGACTCAACTAATGATTCAAAAACACCAGTTTTGCAGATAAAATCTATGTTCTTTTCTACTCTTTCTGTATGTGTGACATAAGTTTTCAAAACCAAGCACTTCAGTGACTGGCATTATCTAATCTGCACAGGATACAATAAAAGCATACTGTTTTTCCCCTCTTTCCAGTCAGAGTCCAGAATCTCATACACCACTCAAGCTCAAGATCGGAGTCTGGGTGCTTGGTGCTCCAGCCCAGGATTTTTGACCTTCTGATCTGCCACATCAAGAGCCTTTCCACAGTGACACATAACTCAGCATAAGCCTTTGTCAGTCAACTGAAGAACTCCAACATCTGATACATTCACCTACAATTTTGTTAAAAACTCACAGGCTGTCCACCCCAAAGGCCAGCCTGTTTTACTTCATGACAGAATCATTCTTCTAGATACATATTAGCCTTAGATATGAGCTACTTTATTTTGTTATCATTTACATGTGTGTAATTAGTGTTTTGTCATATGGGCTGATATATAGGTAGCTCTGAAAGTAATGCTTCCTACTTATTTCCATGGAAACTACAAGAGACACAAAAAGCACAATACAACTGTTTGATAGAACAAACTCTCAGCTATAACACACTATTTTACAACATGGTTACCACTACTAGCTCTGCATTCTCACTAGCGATGAGCAAGAGCCTGTAAACCGCTCATGCCCTTATAATACATTGCTATTTTGTAAAGCATTCATGACTGAAGTTTTCTGCATTACTAAGCCTGCATATTTTTATTTAGTTTCAAATTTGAGTGTACAGTTATCATCGCATCGACTTTTTTTTCAAAGCATACCAACCTTTTAGTCAGAGATGTGTTGTATTTGGTTTAATGCAATAATGTGTCTTTTATGGTAGATACTGCTCTTTCTGCTAATTCTACTCACTCAGTGACGCTACTTTTCGATGCTTCTATTGGATCCCAGACATCTGAATCCATTTATACATTTTTAAAGAGTTCACATCCCAGAAAGTTTTCTCACCATCATGTAAAAACATGAAAAATGTCCTGTCCAAAGAACAAAAGTAAAACCATTTGTTACTTTAGCCATACTTTTGTACTAGTTAGTGAAATGCTTACAGATACAGCAAAGCAAGGAGTAGGTTTTTTTCCAGAGTTCAACAAGAATTGTCAATGAGAAATAAAACAAAACTATTACAGTGATTTAAATGCATCTGAAAAAGCAGCAAATTCAGAGCTTCTTTGAGAGCCCTCATTTTGCACTTGCTCTGTTGCTTCCTTGAAGAAGTTACCTGAATTTATCACCTGTTTTAGCCAACTCCCATATAAATGTCCACAACACATACTGCCCATATCACATTGCCACTGCTACAAAATGCTTTGCACATGGTGATCCCATTTCTGAGGGTATGGATATGCAGCAGGAGCCTGAGTGAACACAGAGATTGTTTTGATATTGAGTCATGAGCCTGCTTCTCCACCTGTGTGGGTGTGTTTTTAGCCTATCAACACAACAAATTAAAACATTTCTGATTGCACATGCTCTTCTCAGGCCATTGCTGTGCACAACCTGCTAGTTTTCCTACTAACATAAAAGAAATAAGAGCAAGAAACCTGCTGAAGGTTACTATATACAGGCTGCATTGTTTCTTATATGCTAGATGCCAGAGACAACATATTTAAGCCAGTGTATCATATTCTTATCTTCTTCAGCTATCCTTTCATGCTTGTATGTGATTTCCTTTTTTTTTTTTTTTTTCCAGAACAGTTGCAACTTACTGGCAAACTGGTACTTATTCTGCTTGTGAAGATCTGGAGTGTCATAATAAGTATATGACATTAAAATGTAACCCTAACAGGCGTTTCCTCTTTCTTAGCTTATGAGTCTTTGTAGTTCCTGGCTGATGCACGGAGAATTAGGATATCATTATCCAGTAGACAACAAGAATTGCATGCCTAATTTCTACATACACTGAAATGAAATTGTACTTGCTAGTGTTTGTACATACAGATATGCTGCCAAGTGCATCAGCAGTTACTTGAGTCATAGCATCTGCTGAATTTATGAATCATGTTCCTAACCTTGAATGTTGTAAGGTATTGGGAACAGCTTCTGATCTGTGCTTTTACTGTTTCATATTTGCATACCTTAGGGAGTGTGAGATATGGGACAGTCATAAGTATCTCACTAAGAATCATGCTCCTCTTCCCATCCAAGATACCTCAAGGGGAACTGAAATGTGACTCTGCTTGTCCAACAGGGCATACCAGCATGTTCATTAGTCTATTCATGCAGTGTTAAATAAATGGCTCCTCACAGAAACCACGCCAGTAGACATTTTTGCCTTATTCTGGAGATTTCAAAATTTTAAACATTTTTCCTTATCTGACCACTTCTGTACATTGCAGCATTAGCCATGAAGGGCAGGGATGTTACTGACAGGTTGGAGAAGTGGGCTGATGGCAACTTCTGCAAGTTCAACAAGGAACATGCAGTGTTCTACCCTAGAAGAAGAATAAGCCCATAAGCACTGCAGACTTGGGGATCAACTGGCTAAAGGCCTCATGTACAACAAGTTGATAATGAATCAACAGTGTTCTGCAGCACAACTGCAAATTGTGCTGTAGCAAGCTTGTATCCAGTAGATCAAGGGAAATGATGCTCTTGGTTGTTGTGAGACAATGCCTGAGCACTGTATCCAGTTTCCAGACAGAAGGATCATTAAAAGGCCCTGACAGATAGGAGCAAGTACAGCAAAAGAGCCATCAGTGCAGTGCACACCTGGTAGCTGGAGCACACCACATGCAGTTGGAGACGAAGGTTATGGGAGGTGTTGATGCTGGCTACAAGTGCCTAATACATAGACATTTTAGGTATAGAGAAGACAGAAACAGATTCTCTTTGGCTAGTACAGGGCAAAAATGGCTCACAGAAAACTTTCAATTAGCTATTCAAATATTTTTGACCATAATGTTGGTCAAATACCGGTACTTCTTGCCCAAAAAAGCTGTGGAATCTCTGTCCTTAAGAATATTCAAAGCATGGACATGAGCAACTTTCTCAAAGTCAGCCATGCTCTATGTTGCGAGTTGATGCCAATAGAGTTGATATCCAAAGGTACCTTCCAACCCAAATTAAACTATTAATGTGTTATTTCTCCCTAGTGATGATACATTTTAATACATTGTAAATAATTACCCATTTGGGTAATGGGTAATGAATGCACTCTTCCCTCCTCCCATATGACCACTAAATCACTACTAAGAGGAAAGGAAAAAAAATATCCTTAGAACAGGTTATAATTACAAACCAGATAAGTATATTCATAACTCCATGCTGATAGTCAAGGTCTGGAACAAGGCAGAACAGGTTTACCCCACAGATCTATATTGCCAAATATCCTGCCTCCAGACAGTGTCTGCCAGTAGCAGATGCTCAGGGAAACAACGAGAAATCTGACTTGCATTTAAGACTGGATTGAATAAAAGTGGATTGATTTCTTAGTTCTGCACTCTGATGGCATAATGCATGCACAGGAGCTACGTAACATTTCAGCTCCGCGTGCCTCTCTATGTCTCTCAGTCACTGCAGAATGCTGTGTCTGGCAGTGTCACACATGTTCACTCATACCCACCATCTTTCAAGAGACATATCTGAGTTCATGGGATGAATCAGTATTTTACTCTGCATATGACCTGGCCTAAACAAATAAGAAATGCATGGGGAGAACAGAAAGTGATCGTGAATACTGCTAAGTGGTATCTTTGGGAAAGAGCCTGCCATTAAAGTATGTTGTTAGCTGCAAGAACAGGTGTAAGGGAAAGCCACAGGATACACACTTTTCACTCCAGCTGGCTGCCTGAGGCATACCGAAATTGAACATGTGAATTCCCTATGAATAAAATATGTTTATAAGTATTGCTTTGCTCTGAGTGTTGTACTTGCTATTTGATACAGAGAAGGTGAGCAGTACCATTGTGAATGACAGAGCAACATGTTAGGCAGTCAGTAACTGTTTTCACATGCATTGCAATGGGAGGAAAAAACACAGGAAGCTTCTTCATTTTACACTTCAACCCCTGTACTTGAAGATTTATAATCTTTAGCTCCACATAATCTTTTGAAGCACTGGGCACATGTAAAAGTCTGACGACAAAAAACTAAAGCAAGAACATCAGATTAGACATAGTCTGCTCAGGATTATAGTACACCTTCTGGCTTAATCCCTGTGTCAAAAAGGATGATCTCCGAATTAGTGTGTCATTAAGATACATAAGGAAGTCCGTAGCTCTAAGCTAAAGAACAGACAAAGTTTGAACCAATCGCATGCTTTCAGACCTTTCTACACTAAGGACTTCAGCCACACAGATTAATATTACATATTATAATATAATTATGATTATATATTAATATCATATATTCTGTCCATGACAGAAGATTCCTAATTTTACACCATTAGAAAGGAAGTAAATAGATAAATGTTGCAGGTAGATTTCTGCATTCTATTTTTTTTGCCACATTCTGTTCACTTGTTTAAATGCAAAAGGACTATGAAATAGTATCATTTACTCAGTGTTCCCATTTCACAGACTCCTTCAGGAGTTTGTTCATTCAAAGCAAAAATTAAAGTTTGATCTTCCCATAATTACGTTAAGTTCAATACATTTTCAGGAGCTTTTCTTCCTTTATGTGCTATGAATAATTCTGGTGCTCAGAGACATTGCAGCTGTTCAAGTTGCTTCTCTTGTTTGAGTAGCTTTGCCAAGACAGACTCACACTCATGCACATGTCCACAAATGCACACGCACATACACACACACATACAAACTATTGCAATTCTTTTACCACTCTTATCAAGTGGTAAAATAAAGACAATCTGATCAATGTGATACTCTTTTCCAAGGAAAGAAGTCATTTTTTATGTTCCTAGTTAACAAATTCATCGTGTTAAGCAAACAATGAATCCAAAAGAAACAAATATATGAAATTCTTTATGATATATGAAATTCTTTAGAAAGTTTGCCCTGCTGGGCTGATTTCTCCAAGACTCGATGTCCTCCAGCATCCTGTCCCATGTATCTAAATCTAAGCTGAATGAACTCTTCTTCACCCTCTACCACCGAAGTCCTCTGTGAAATCACATTTATACAAACAAAGCAACAGAATGGTTTTCTAAATAAGGCTTCAGCAGTTCTGAGATCACAAATGAAGAACACAGATAACTCACCTTCTACAAGCTATAACATAATTTCAGTCAAGTAATATCCTGGTGCCTAAGTCAAATACTTCAGAATGGACTTTGTTTCCTCTCTCTTAGTGTGCTTCAGCTCACGTCTACATTTCTCTTCAGCCACCTAACTTCTTTCATAGAAATGTATTTTCATTCCTGCTACAGGCAATGTTTGGAAGTGATGATCCTGAAGGTCTTTTCCAACCTAAATGATGTTTCTACCATTCCATCTATCTTCCCACAATCTGAATATACATTGCACAGCCTAATAAAGCTATAAATATTGGCCAAGTTAAATTTAAAATAACAAAGACCACTAACTAGAAAAACTTGAATCAGAAAATCTAATCAAGACTGAAGTTCAACAACTGAGTTCCAATTTAATCTTTATTCCCTCTTATGTTTGTCAGAAGTTAAGGCTGGGTGTAGTGATGCTTCACAAACTTCTGAAAGCAAAACAAAGCAAGTTTTCTCTTTTCACAGTTATTTAAGGGTAACTTAAATAACAAAATATTTGAGATTGTCTATTAAAGGTACCAAACCAGCAATTTTAATCCTCTCCCATCATTATCAAGTGACCACTTTGGGAGAAGCTGTATTCTTTCACCAACTAAAATTGGAATATTTTTTTTCTGTGTGAGCTACAGACTGAATTTACAACCTTGGTTTTTCTGTAATTAAGGAAGGAGCTCTGCTGAAGTGCTTCTACACTGATGCACACAGCTTAAGGAATGAAAAGGAGGAGCTGGAAGCCACTGTTCTGCTAGAAAACCATGCTGTAGTTGCCATCAGTAACCAGAAACCTGGTGGGATAATTGCTGTAACTGAACCATGGCTATTAACATCTACAAGCTGTTCTGAATGGACAGAAAGGGAAGGAAGAGGGGCATTGCCCTCTTCATCAAGAAAGGCTGTAAAGAGCTGTCCTGGAAGAATGGCCACAAGAAAGTCAAAAGCTTGTGGGTGAGACTTAGAGACTGAGGTAACAAAGGGAGCCTTGTGGTTGGTGTCTACTACAGGCTGCCTGATCAAGCAAAGCCTGATGATGAAGCTTTCTTCCTCCAGCTACCGGAGGCATCACAGTCACAGATCTCTCAGGTAGCTGGGGAATTTCAACCACCCTGACATCTGCTGGAAAAGTAGCATAGTGAGCTGCAGGCAATCCAGCAGTCTTCTGGAACCAATTGAGGATAACTTCCTGATCCAGGTAATTGATAATCCAATAGGGAGGATGCAGAACTGCACCTTTAGATCATCAAAACAAATGAACTGATTGGTGACATCAGGATTGGAGACTCCCTAGTCTGTAGTGACCATGGAGTTCACACCACTGAGGGATATGAGACAGACAAAGAGTAAAACCAATACTCTAAATTTTAGGAAAGACAACTTCCTTGGTGAAGGCAACCCTGGTACCAGTACAATCTGGGAGATATAAGGATTGATACAGCCCTACCAAAAAGGACTTGGGAGTACTAGCGAATGGCAAGCTGTACATGATCCAGCAATGTGCCCTCACAGCCCAGAAAGTTGACTGTATCCTGGGCTCCATTCAAAGAAGTGTGGACAGCAGTTAGAGGGAGGTGATCCTGCTCCTCTGCTTTACACCAGTGAGGTCTCACCTGAAGTATTGCCTCCAGATGTGGAGTCCTCAGTACAGGACAGATGTGGGCCTGTTGGAACACATCCATAAGAAGGCCACAAAAAAGTTCCAAAGGTGGAACATGTTCCCTATGAGGACAGGCTGAGAGATACGGATCTGCACAGTCTGAAGAAAAGGCTCTGTCAAAATCTGATAGCAGCATTTCAGTATTTAAAGCAGGGCTATAAGAAAGAAGTGGACACACTCTTTATCAGAGTCTGTTTTTCAAAACACGAGGTGAAATGGTTTCATGCTAAAGGAGGAGAGGTTTAGATTGGATATAAGAAAAACATTATTTCATTATAGGAGTAGTGAAGAACAGGGACAAGTTGTCCAGAGATGTGATGGATACTCCATTCCTGGCGACAGTCAAAGCTGGGTTGGATGGGATTCTGAGCAACCTGATCTAGCTGTACATGTCCATGTTCATTGCAAGGGAGTTGGACCAGATGGCTATGAAGGATTCTTTCCAACTCCAATGATTCTATGATTTTCTAATAACTTGTAACAGATTTCTTGCTATAACATATTCACTTGGACACTTATGGATACATGTTAATATTTATTATACATAAACAGACTCCACTATTTGTATTTTTTACTGAAATTTGCATTGACTGAGAATGCTAACCAGTGACTCCTTTGTCATATGCAAAAATGCATTCTTAAGAAGCATATTATAGAATAAATTTCATAAATATTTGCTTCATTGCTCTCCTCATGTTGAGTGACTTCACCATTATGTTCTATGCATAGTGCTCAGCATTAAGTATTTCAGAACCTGGTTGAGCCTTTGGGTGCTCTGACAGTGCCAACAGTGTACTACAGTGATAGCTAGTAAACTAAGAACTGTGGGACTCACATTTTTAAGAGAAATGTGAACTTTCATAAAGGAGTATTCAGTGTACTAATCCACCTGCAGTCAGGAGGAAAAGAGAAACAGTAACTCATCACAAAATCCTCAGGCTGAAAACTCAAGAGTTTCAGGAATTGAGTTACTTATAAACAGGTTTTTTTGCCTGGACTGGACGTGTAAGACTTTTAAACCCCATACTTCCATACCACCGTCTGTCACAGGGTCATTATAGGAGTGTCCAGCTAGGTTGTGTTAATGATCTCTGAATGATGCTTGTCAGATGTATGTTTGACTTCTGAGAGGCACTGAGGTGATAAATAATGGACAAAATCCTGCTTCACATACTTTCATAAATAGCTCTGTTTGGAGGCAAAAAAAAAAAAAAAAATTTAGTCACATAAAGTCAGTGTGACTACACTTAACAGGGCTTGTTGGGCACTTGGGACTAATATGATAAACATAGCCAAAAAGAAGCTTTGGACTAAGCAAATCTGTTCTGTGATTTTTCTTCTACAACTGCTTTATAACAACATGTTTACATTCTGGGAAATTCAGTAGGTAGGAAATAACACTTATGTTTTTGCACATTAATCATGTTTTTCAGCAGATAATACATAAGATGGAAGGTTTGATTTTGTGTTTCGTTTTTCTCTCTGAGCAAGCTCCTGCTAGCTGGTTTTCACAGGTCACTGCCTTTGAATTTCCTAAGTGTTCTGCACAGCTACTGCCTTACAACAGCTATTACAATAAAGAAAGTAAAGAAACTAAGATCTGAGCTGTTAAAATAAGCAGCAGATTGCAAGGGGCCTTGAAAACTAAGCACATTAAATATTCAGATAATAGAGAATGCTCATCCGTCCATTTAAGAAGTGTGAAAACAGGGACTAGGACTATTATAGCATCATTCTTGTACACAGTGTTATCTTCAGCTGCACTTTTCTGACCCAGATATTTTCAGTGTGGCTTTTAATAGGGAAAGCTCATGGAAACAGCCAGAAGAGGTCCTCATTCATACAGTGATGTCTTGTTAATTTTTGAGCTTTTTCAAATTCAGATGCAGTTGCTCTGACAGACAACTTTTTGAAAGTTCAGTAAAGGAAGGTGGAGCAAAACAGAATGATGGTATGCTTCCACATCAGAGCATATTTATGAACTTGGAGAACTTTCCTAACAGGTAGCATTTGATAGGAGAACTGCTGGTGAGTAAACTTGGATAGCTATGGAGAACTACCTTAACTGTTTCTTGTTCTTGAACAGTGCAGAGTCCTGGAGATCTTTTATCAATAAAGTTTCCCTCTCATCTCCTTGCAGTGTTACCATGACAGCATTAGTGAAGGGGAAAGCACACAAGGAGAAGTCAGAGAATTCCACTTGGAAGTAGTGAATGTACAGAAATGCAATGCAAGGAAAGATCCATACATCTGCGTGCAGCAAAGTTGTTATCATTTCATGTGAAAAAGCATCAGAGCACTGCAGATAATTTTATAGGGGAAGATGGGAAAAAAAAATCAAACTTAGAATTCAAACACTGCAGCAACATGTGGAAAAGAATTATAGAAACTTAAAAATACTGCTGTATCAGTACACAAACTGAGATGGCAAACGTTCTGCATCCTGTGCGCATTTCCAGTCATCCCATCTTGAAAAGGGTATAGCAGGCTACCACAGCTATAAGGAAAGGGTAACAAAAATTATCAGAAACATGGGGGATACAGTTTGTGTGAAGAGAGAGACTAAAATAGTAATCTCTCATTTAGAAAATCATTGAGATTGACAGCATCCAAATCTGAAGGGTGAGAAATGATTCTGTATTCATATCTCCTGTATCTAGGGGACAATTTTCAAGCAGAAGTTTTCAATCAAAACAACAACAACAATTAAAAAAGAACATTTCATTATTTTTTAAACAAAATGTGTGAATTAGATTTGGAACAACATAATGCCAGAAGATGCCATTAAAGCCAAATTTACAAAAGAGTTTCAAAAGACTTACGGAAAATAAGTCTATCAAATGGCTGTTTGACAAAGGTTACTTGAAAACAGCTCCAGCAGCTCAGCTATTCCTGTCAGCTATTTGCTGGAAACTAGGAGTACTGCACTGTTCAGCCTTTGTTTTCAACCCCTTCCTTAGCACCTTCTCCAGCATTATCACCACACAAGATGCTGTACTGTACAGACCTTTGATCTGATCCACTGCAATAGTCCCTACATTCTTGCCTACACAGAGCAACTCATTCCATATCTTTTGATACAATAGTTGAACTGCTACAAATTTGGCAGGATCCCCCTGAATGGAGCAACTCTCTATCAGGTCACATTCCCTACAAAATTGTTAATAACTTTAAAAAAAAAAAAAAAAAAAAAGGAAGCAGAAATACCAAGACAATAAAAAATTAGAGGTTTGGGTTTTGTTGTCATTGTTGTTGGGTTTTGTTTGTTTGTTGGGGTTTTTTTTGTAAGAAATTTTAGGTACTGGTTTTGTTCAGCACATTTGAAGCCTTGCAGCCTTCTGCCAAATAAAATCAGAGGCAGTGAAAGGAAAAAAACATTCATTTTTTTCTGAGTTTTCTATGGATTTTCAGCAATATATATATATATTTTCTGTAGTTACTTATTGATTATTCATACTGCTTCTCAGTGGAGTAAGAAAAGGAGTTCCTTTTATTATTATTTGAAAGGAAATGTACTTAACCATTCACATTGCATCAGGAGGGGGGTGGTCTGATTTCAAGCTTATTTCACAACATTCCTGGTGTTAATTAATAACATCTGAGCCCCAAAATAATGATCTATCCTGCCAGACACTTGCATCTGTTTATAACCATAACTGCTAGAGTATATTAATGTACTGTATAAGCATATACTGTCTGAACACATATATTTCAATAAAAAAGAAAATAGTAAAAAAATGAATAAATTAATTAAAAAACAGCTCAAAACCAACAGATGACTAGCTGGAAAAACCCATCCTCCTAGGTTTAACATAAGATTTTTAACCCCTTCTCAGCATCCAAATATGAAATTTATTTCTTTTCTGGTGGTTATTATTTTCAGATCTATTTTAAAAATCCACTCTAATTTTCCATCTATTCTGAAAACATGTTAATTCAAAACGTATTTCATTTAGCCAGTTACCCACCCATATTTTTTCAATGGATTATCCAATCTTTGCTTCAGTACATTTAGGTAACATCGATATCAGGACTGCAACTTGCTCTTTGGCTTACATTGAACTCCTTTTTGAAATATTCCTAGGAGTTTTTCTCATCACTGAAATGAAATACAAGTTTCTCATCTTCCACATCTAATTCTCTATATAATTCTTCACAAATTTCTGCCTAGTTCTTACCCCTGACATTAAACAAGACAGCAGGCTATGAAAAGGTTTTTCTCATGAATCACCTGCTACTCTTTTGCCAAAGTCCTATATGAAAATTGAGGGCAATTTCCTGCAGAGCTCCCCTGACAGGTGGGCTCATTTGCAACATGAACTGTAATGATTCCTTCCTATCAGCCACTCACTGCTTATTCATTTCTTTAAGTTGCTACAGATCCTTACAAAAGTTCAAGAGGGATCAGAAGTAGATTTTGTTCATTTTAAATATACCAATGAGAACTACAGATCTCTGTCTTCACACTGGTAGGAAAACTTGGCTGTGATTGAGACCTACTATTGCTTTTCTGAAAGTCCCTAAAACCATTTTTGCAGACAAAAGCAGAATCGTTGTCAAGGGAAAATAAACAAGCAAAATTAAAAGAACAATTACAAAAATGTGAAAGTGAAACTAATAAACTTCTAAAAGATTTCAATACTATTTGTTAAATAAGTGTAAGGTACAAAAGATTTAGGTAAAAGAAATTTAGTAGCAGAAGTCATTTAGAAAGATTCTTAAAAATGTGTTCTTTTGAGTTGAGATAACTCTAAAGCTTAAGAATGCCTGAATATTAAGAATTAATTCCTGAAGGCTTTTTGAGAGCAGAGTGATAGCATGAAAAGGAGAACCTGAAACTCGTAGAGATTTCATTCAAGTTGTCAAACTCAAGCTGCTTATTACACAAATGTTGTGCATTTGTGCAAATGCAACTCAGGTTGTGAATTAGGAAAATGAACAAAGAAGTAATAACTGTGCTTTGCCTTGTTCCCTGCTGGCATCTTGCTCTTGGTATGGCTCTTGCTGTACAGCAGATCAGGATTTAGATAACTACTCACCCTATGAGTTTTCATATAAATATAATCCATAGATGCATTAGCTCGTATATCTTGTGTTTCACTTGCAGAGCATCTAAAAATAAGGTTTCCGTTTATTAAAAGCTAAAAAGAAATCTCAGTTTATAGTTATGTGGACAACTTTACCTGTACAGCACAAATGACATATTGGTGAGGCAGGGAAGACTTGCTTTCTGAAAGAAGAAAGATGCTTATATATGAGAAAGACTGTTCAAATATTTGGATAAATTACTCTCCCAGCTTTATAGTTCTACTTATGACTAGGAAAAGTCAGAGAAAAAGGAATCTGATCATCACATTCGGAGTTTGATCTCTTCCCTAAAGCTTCTGAAATTGCACTTTAAAGGACAGAGATAGGTTTGAATCTTGCTGTGTTGTATCCTTTGTGTATTTGTTCAAGTCAAAAAAAAAAGGTGGAAAATTCAACTCATTGCTATAGAAAAAGTTTACTCGTCATCTGTAAGAGCTTTGAAATCTTGCTGTATAAGACAGTCGCTCTGTGCAAACAGTGTTATAAAAAGAAGGAAAGCAAGGAGATGGCAAAAGCTGTGTAATACCATTTCCCTATTGTACTGAATGTTTTTGCTTGCAACCTAAATTTCATTACAGGTTTCTAAATCAGCTGTTTACAACAAGAACCTTTGCTGGTCACATTAAGGCAGGAGTGCAGTACGCATTGATGTGGGCTCAGTTACTACAGGGATGTTTCACCCACTGGCATAAATATATCTCTTATTTGCGTTCAGGAAGAACAGCTGTTTCTCATGCATACTTTTAACTGATAATACAAAACAAACAAATGTTTGTTTTATTCCAAATGCAAAAACAGCTAATAAAAATATTTGGATTATGAGATTACATGTACTATGGAACACATGCTTGAAAAGCCCGTGCATGAATGTGGCTGTTAATTTTAGCTAATGTCATGCTTTTACCTGGTGTCAGTATTAAAGTACTTCTTTCTGTTCAGTTCTGCTTTTTTAGGATGTTCATCGACAAATAACTGTGTCCTACTGACTGGTGGACCAAGTATGGTATTAGCAAAGCAGTAAGTGGCCCAAATACTTCTGAAGGCCACATTTATTCTTCGAAAACACAGAACATAGTTCAGTTTCTGTGTTAATTTTAGAGATGAGTTCTGTCCAGCTGGGGCTGTGCTCTGGGACAGAAGTCACACTAGTGTCTAAGATCACATCACTTACTTCACATACCATCAGATACAAGATTTTTAACAATTCAAATTTGTATTTTATTTCTTTCTTTAACATGAGGATATCATATATTTCCATCTTGTCTAGGGGAAACAAAAAAGTAAACCCTTAGGCATTTTGCTATATTTTTATTAGGAGTTCTAAGGACCACAGATTATATTCCCCTTTCCAGCACAAAGTATTTCCTGTCTACCCTCAATATTCCTTATTGCAGGTAGTGCTCATTGCTTCTGTCCTAATCTCTGAGCCTCTTTGCTGTTGGTATAGCCTTCTGTATGCATGAAGCTGCTCTCCAAGTCTGCTGGTCTCCCTCTTTAACAGCTACAGTTCCTTCAGACAGCCTAGATTCCACCTCAGATCTCTCTCACTACTCCTGGATGGATTCTCTGCCACCGATCCAGGCCTCATCTGAAGAATATCACCACAGTTCAGGTGATAAGCTGAGTTAAAGTATTGCTATGTCTGAGCTACATACAATTTTCATTTTTGTATGAGCCACTGTAACATTTATAATACTATAATAAATGTTTTTGTGATGATAGGTTACACTAGGAAGAGGTGCAGCTCTGTGCAGCTTGGTCTAGTGGTTCAGGACCCTGTGCATGGGAGGGGGGTTGGAGCTACATGATCTTTGAGGTCCTTTTTAACCCAGGCCATTCTATAATTCTATGACTTGAAATACAATATCAGGAAACCAAAAGCAATAAAAATGATTGAAAGTGAGATTGACAACCTGGGGACACAGGCTGGAAAAAAAATAGAATGGCATTTGATGAGAAAGAATACAACATACTGCACTTAAGCAGGAATAATAAGCTGTATAAAATGTAAAACCAAGTGGATAAGTTGCAGCTCTGCACCATTCTGTAACACATGAAAACATGCTGCAAGAACAGAAAATGGCCTACAGTTATCTTCTGAATAAATCAAGAAACAACAAGTTTCAGCTGCAGCAAACTCTTAGGTGAGATGCTAGGGAATTTTTTTAGCAGTAAGTTTAGTAAAACAATGAACTTAATTGTTTGGAGAAATTACAGAGTATCCTTCACCAGAGACTTTCAGAAGTAGGTTAGACAAACTTCTGTCAAAAAAGGTAGCAGGCAATGCTTCTGGAGGGGTTGGATTAACTCTATATCCTTCCATCTCAGTGTCTCCTAACCACATTCCAGATGCTGAAGATCTGATGTTAATCACACCCCTGTCGTGTGGAGTGATTTCGTCCTCCGCTCGATATGCCTGGGTTCTACCTGTGTGGCTGAGTATTCTCTGTTTCATTGCTCAGACTCCTGATGAAAACATTGCACAGATCAGATCCAGGACTAACCCTAGGGGAACTTCATGAGGTCCATTCTCTCAATTTGATCATGAGTTGCTGGTAATTACTATGACTGTCTTTTTCCCAACCAGCCTCACATCTGCTTTGTAGTAGATACCTCTAGGCTGTGTTTTTTTGTCTGTTTTGGAAACTGCCATTTAAGACAATACCAAAAGCTTTATCAAAGATATGTTATTTATAATTGCCTCTCTATTCTTCGTTCCATGATGTCACAAGAGGTAATTGGTCTAATTTGATGTGCTTTATTCAAGAGGTGTTTTCTACTCTTATTAAATGGATTGCTTATTTGTATTTCTCTGGGTTCAGAAGTCAAACTTATTGCTCAGTGATTCTCTTGCTCCTCCTTCTCCCCTTTTGCTCCTCTGGTTTTCTTCTTTTCACTTCTAAAAATGCAATTATGATTTTCCCTTCCCATCTTCTGGAACCTCATCCACTTTCTGTGTCATTGAGGAAGCAGGGACAATCTCAGCTACCTCGTTAAGTATTCCAGGGTGAGTTTCATCAGGCTCTGCCAATTCACAAACATCTCTAACCTGTTTTTTTTCTTTTTTTTTTTTTTTGACGCTAGTTAGAGCACTTAACCATCTGTCACCGATGTTCATTGTGTTAGCCATCTGGCCACATTTATTCTGGTTAGTGAAACTGAAGCAAAAAAGGCACTTAAGCACTCAATTTTTCCCAATATCTGGTAATAGTTTTATCTTTTCACTGGGATTTGTACACTGCTTCCTTTTCTTAGAAATGCACTTTTGGAATGTTTCTTTTTTTTTTTTTTGCTATCTTTCTGTCTCCTGTTTGTATTAAATTCAGTGAGCTCTGGCATTTTTTATTTTGTTCCTATTGTGTGTGTCTTTCTCTGAGAGAGAGAGCAAAATAATTCAGTCCTCAAATTAAGTAAAAATGAGTTTTAAAAGTCTAGGTGCCCCCCAAAATGCATTTTTTTTAATTAAAACAGGTTAATGGAAATAGTCCATGTTGACATAAAAATATATTTCAGGACTATTTGTTTGCTTTGCCAGAAATTAAACAAGCAAACAACAAACAAACATCAGATTTGCCCTAAGGAACTTTATAAAAAGAACTTTTTTCTTTTTTTTTTAATCATGTAACTGAGTTACAAGTTCTTAGTATTCCTCCAGTGCCACAAAGGATCCTCAGTCCTAAAGCCCAGGGGATACTAGTCTAGAGATTAGATTCTTTTTTGCATGTACAGTCTTCAGGTAAATAAAATTCATATGCCAATCCATTAAGAGTTGTCAAGTATAGCCATGCCAACCACTGCTTTTGTAGAGCCAAAGCAAGGAGGCTTTTCTGCACATTCATAATAGTAGTAAGTTGATAGTCGGATCTTTTAGTTTACAAGTACAGAGAGCCATTAATCATTACCATAATGATAACATTACAGAAAGTAAGATTTTGAACACAGCATCTTTGACCATAGTCAGCTTCTCAGATTCTGACATGAGGAAGAGGAGCAATAGCTCAAAAGACAATGCAAGTTATTTTACAGAATGGAGTTCAGATCTGTGAATCCTCAGCAGTTGAAAGGGGAGGGGAATAGGCTCATACAGACAGCAAACAGATGTGATGGACCCCTGCCCTTACTGTGGAAAGATAAGCAAGCTAAAGGAACAATCAGGTGATTTGAAAGATTCCTGAAGTTTGCTGAGTTCATAAATATATTTAGCCTCAAAGCATATTTTAGATTCAATAGTATGTATATTTTGAAGTGGATTGTGTTTGCCTTTCCTTCATAAGACTCTTCAAATCATAACTGAATGCTTTTAGCACGTCTGCTCTTGTTTGCCCACAAGCCACAGGTCTTTATGTGGCATCTACTCCTTGCCTTGGTGCACTGCTATAAGCCACACTGCCAATAAGATCAGGTCTCACTAATCATCTCCCAAACTGAACTCAACCTGCAAAATAGATTCAAAAGGGGTATTCTATTCTTTAGAAGTTTATAAATGAGATGTGCTTGGATTTTGATGTGAAAACACACTCAAAGCAATGAGCCCTCAACACCCTCAGCAACACAGAACAGTTTCTTTGTCTCATTAGTAGATTAGCAGGGAAAACTCACATTTATTTCCCCAAGTGCTATAGCCCTACATCCCTCCAAACCTTAGGAGTCAAGCTGCCTGTGGTCTAGACCAGCTCTGACGTAGTGCTGGGTGGCCTTGCTGCAGGCTGCTGTGACCTGGGAGAAGCCTCTTTGGGAGTCTTCCCTACCATTAATCCCAGCTCGTGTTTAACCTCTGGTCCTCACCTGTGGTCCCTACTTGAGCTTCTTTGTATCTACGTTGTCCTCAGTTCTTAGTACTGGCTAGTCTAGACCACTAGCTTGCCTCTGGACCTGATGCATTGCTAGGGACCTACCTTGTGACTAGCAGACCTCTCATCTGACTGCACCCAGATCAGTTCCATGATTCTAGCTTGGGTACTAGTAGATGGCACCAGTTACCATGGAGGTCACTGTGCTGCCTCTTTGCAATCTCTTCCCACTTTTCCTTGAGTTATGGGAATACAGGAGATTTTCCTCTCTTCTGTAGTCTCAGGGAGGTCAGAGAAAAGAAAAAACATCTGGAAAATGCTGTGATTTATTTTATCTCTCCCTTGTTCTCTCTCTAGGCAGTTTTTCAAAAGAAAGCTTAAGACTCCCCAAGGTTGGCTTGCTTTTTTTCTAAAGTAACCTTAAATCTGCAAAAAGCTTTTCGACCCACATTTTTTACTTCACAGATAAACACAGGGGCAGATTACAAGCAACATAACTTAAGAGAAAAAAATAAATAAAATGGGAAAAGGACTTGCAGAAGGTTTACTCAATAGTAAGACTATGATTGTGCCGGTACAGTGAAAAGGATGCACACTCTGAGGCAAGTCTGTTTGTGCCTCCTCCCAGATTTGTGTCTAAAATATGAGAACACAACAGATGTATGTTACATTGGATAAGTAACATGCATATCTAAATCTTATTTCTTTGTGTGGTTCAGCAGGGAAAAGAGTCCATTTCTCACTGGTAATTAGAGGGTGCAGCAGATGGTAAGGCTTACTGTACTTTGTAAGACCCATAAAAGGAACCCAGGCTGCCAAGCAATTCTTCATTACAAGAAGCTTGTTAAGGTGCACATAGGAGTTTTTACTGGGTTCTAGGAAACATTCTTTTGTATGAAAATATCCTGTTAAAATTATTATTCTCATTCCTAATAGCAGTTTTTCTTCTGGCACCAGGAACATTATTCTGATTATAAGACCCAGAGGCACCAATCTTTATGTACACATGGCAAGATACAGCCTCTGTCACCATTCTGAAGAGCTTGTAAGTCAAGTAGGGGAAATAAATATTTGTATCTTTGTATATATCAAACATAAAGGCACACAGAGGTTAGATTCTGTTTGTATGGCAACAGAAAACCGTAGAGAAAAATGGGCCATAAATTCAGATCTATTAAGCCAATACAAGCAAACTTCACAACTAGCCATTTAGTCTTTTCAGCTGCAGCTCAAGAAAACGTATTTTTGTAAATCACCTCTCAAAAAGTGCTATACCCTTTGAGAAGATTTTTTTTTATTTCACTTTTTTTAGTCATGATCCTTTTTTTAGTCATGATCCTTTTGCTCAGGCAGATTACACAGAGGTACACATGGAGATGTGAAATGAATGGTAGTTACTTTCTGCCATGTTCGTTGCCTGGGATAAATAAGAATTCATGTCAAGAGGTGAAAAATAATCATTACTCTCTGTATGTGAGTCACCCAATTTACTGCCACATGTATACCTCCATCCTAAATTGAAAGGGATTATAAATGAAAAATTTTCAGTATTCCTTATGTGACTGCCATGTAAATTCACAGTGTTTCTCTGGAATGATGAAGAGTAGAAATCAACATTAATATTTCTCCTATAATGTAGTCATCAGAGTACTCCGGTAATAGTTTTTTTCCTCATAATATACGTGGAAAAATAATTCTACCCTTCCTTAAAGAATAGATGAGATTATAACTACCACATAGCAAATTTCAGAAGGAGTCTGTACTCCTTCACTTAGTATTAGAGAACTATGGTACAAAACACATGTTCCTTTCTTGTCTTTGCTATTGCTATTTCTCCACGAAATACCTCCTCCTATAAAACTATTGCGCAGTGCTTCCCATAGCAAGTGGTAAGAAAGCTGTATATCATTGACACGAAACCTTGTACACTTCTGGGCACTTTGCCAGATGTTGCACCAAGTCCTGGTGTGGTGCCTCCTTTTGCCATCTCTCCAAATGCAGATGTCTTTCTCACCTGGCCCGTCTCAATTGAGTACATTTAAAACAAAGATCTGGCATTTGTTGTGCATAACTTCGCTGCAGAATAGCTGATTGTGAGCTTAACTGGCTGCAGAAAGATGCGTTAGATTGCAAGCTAGAGAAATATTGTAGGAGCCTATATAAGACAGAGTCATACAAAAATAACAAGTCCTTGGTACAATAACTCCGAATGTGTGTCAGAGATTCAAGTGTCAAACACATGATCATAATTTCAACTATACAAATACACACATTCCAACACACATTCAAATATGTTAACTTGTCACAAAGCAAATTTTTAATTCAACAGAATATAACATCTGACAGAAAAGGCTTTCTGAGCTAATTAGTACCAAGTTCTAGCTGCAGGACAGTTATGACAAACTGGTTATTGTTTGGCAAGTAACATGCCATTCTTGGATGGTTTTTCTGCCTAAATTAGCCAAGTAAATGATAATACTGCAAGTGAGCTGGATTCACTGCTGGAGGGGCCGAGAGTCCTTGCCTAAATGGAAAAGTTTGAACAAAAAGACAAAAACCTATGGAATTAATTTTCAAACTAAAGCAATGGAAAGGCTAGTGATTTGAAGTGACTTTATATGTAAACACTGAACACACTATCAGCTATGTAGCAGCTGAATCCAGTATTACATTTTGCATTATCAAATTTGTATCTAGTTCATATTCTTTGTGAAAGGAATTTCCTCATCTAAGTTGCCTGTAATTCAACCTGAGTTCTTGCATTTTCCACATCTCTGCAGATTTCAGAACTGCTGTCTCTTCATAGAAACTGCCAAATACAGAGGGTAAGTGGATAACAACAACCACAGACAGAACCATTAGAAACCCCAATAATCTATGATTCTATAGAGAAATAGAAAAAAAATAACAACTCTGAAAAGCAGACCAATGCACCAAATTAGCAAATCCTTTCTGATTCTCAAAGATCTTAGATCAAAAGATACTATTTGAGAGGGAAAAAAAAATAAGAGAGAAAAAAAAAAGAAGTGCTATTTTTAGTTTGCCTTTGTACCAAGAAAGGATCAGTCATCTGTTTTGTGGGGATTTTCCTACACAGCAATATGCTTCCTTGAAAAGAAGCCTTATTGCTTCTTACTTTAGCAAACTAAAGATGGACCACAGGCAGTTTTGGAGATTAAGAGCTTGCAGTTGCTGCCCATGCGTGATTCTGAGCAAGATGCCCTGAGCCAGGAAACTTACATTGTGATGCAGCTCTTCAAGGAGTTTCATATGACCTCAGGCAAATACCAGTCATCTTAGCCACAGGGCAAAATCTAATGTGCTGGCAGATCAGGATATGGTTAGAGCATTAGTAATGCAGGCAAACTAAAATATCATATAAAACATGCCCATCAGACAACAGTTAAAGTCTGCATTTCCTTTTCTGTGTTTTAGGTTCATTGTGTTGCTCTGTTATCGTACATTGAAAAAGAAACTTTAGAATCAAACATGAGACCTAAACTAGCAATTTTTCTTTTTTTCAAACATTACATGTCAGCCAGGATCCTCAGAATACTTCAAATGCTTATTTTTTAATCTGTTGTGCATTTGTTTTCTCTGGATTCAAGCATATCATGTAGGATTGAGGTGTGGAGGATAGAGGACACTCTGAAAGGCTGAATATATTGAAATACGATCTGCCTAACCAAAAACCTATTATTCAACTGCAAAATGCTTCAACCCAGAATCCTTTGAGTAAGACCATGAAAGTGACTGTACCATGTAACTACATAGGTTTATCTAGCCCATTATGCTTTTTCCCACAGTTGGCCTATGAGAGTGTCTGAGGAGGGGTATAAGACCAGTCTAAGTATGTCTGGTTTTTCCTCCCTAATAGTCTCTTAATATTCAATAGCTTTTAGCTCACAAGAATGATGAGCTATCTGCATCTTCTACAATTGAAACAATTTCCACAGATTTGTCTTTCATGAAGTTTTACAGTCTTCTCTGGGACACAGAGAAACCTCTAGTGCTCTCAATGGCATTATCCTACAGGCCTCCTGCATTTTGCATTAAGAGCAGACACATGGTGTTTGTCTTGATTATTGCTCCTATGACCAGAGGATCACAGCCTCTTGTTTCCAGCCAGGAGGAGATAATGGATGAGAGATTTCTCTCTGCTCTCTTTATGCTTTTCCAAATTGTGTAGACTTCTGCTTCCTCTCCAGTCCCCAGATTTGTAAGCAGTGATTTGGAAGCAAACTGAATGGAATGGAATGGTTCAGTTGTAAGCAACCTTCAAAGATCTTCAAGTCCAACTGCCTGATATTTTGGGACTAATCAAAAGTTAAAGCTTGTTATTGAGGGTTTTGTTCAAATATCTCAGTTATGGCATCAACCACCTCTCCAGGATGCCTTCAGTAATGTTTGGTCACCCTTCCAGTAAAGAAGTGTTTCCTTATATTTAGTCTGAACCACACCTGGTGCAGCCTTGTGCCATTCCCGTATGTGCTGTCATCAAGAACCTGCTTCTCCTTCTCAGAGAACAGCAGAAAGTAGTCAACTCTTGGCCTCCTCCTGACTGAACAGCTCAGTGACTTTCCTTGCAGGAAACGCATTCCACTCTTTTAACAGTCTTGTTGCCTTCCTCTGGATTCTTTCAATGACTTTGTCATCTTTTTATACTGTGGAGACCAGAACTGCATATAATTCTCAAGGTGAGTAATGCTAAGTATAGCAGGGGAATCACCTCTATTGACCAGCTGGCTGTGCTGCATTTAATGCACCCCACAATGCATTTTGCCCTCTTGTCTTCCAGGCACACTGCTGCTCACACTGAGCTGGTGGCACCAGCACCCCCAGGTCTCTTCCTGCTGAGCTGTTCCCCAGTCTGTCCCCAGTCCAGCATTACTCCATCCCAGGTGAAGCACATGGCATTTTCCTTTGTCGAACTTTATGCCACTGATGACTGTCCAATGCTCCAATGCATCTCGATGCCTTTGCAAGGCCTCAGCCCTCCAGGGGAGTTAGCAGCACCTCCCAGCTTTGTGTGTCACCAAACCTGCTGAGGATGCACTCCACTCCTGCCTCCAGATCACCAACAATAACCCTGAATAGAATCAATCCTAGAAATGAGCTCTGAAGAACACTGCTGGTGATTGTCCACCAGCCAGATCTATCTTCATTTACTAGAACATTTTGAGATCTGCTGTTAGTTATTTCATCACACAGCGTCAAGTGAACTTGTTCATCTCACAGTTAAACAATTTGTCCGGAAGGATGCTGTGAGGGATGGTGTCAAAGTTCTTACTGAAATACATAAAGTTTACATTTGCTGTCTTCACAACTTTGCCTCTCTGCCCTGGACTTTTCCCATTTCTGCTCTGTTCTCCTTGCAAAGAGGAACATGCCACTGGAGTCACAAGTGAGCCATCGATTTATACTGAGTCACAATAATAATGTTCTCAGTTTTAGACTCTGAACTTTTTCTCTTATTTTCCAAAATCTGTATTGCTTTTTGACTGATACCAAGCACTGAGTTCATGTTTGCATGGAAATATGAGTCATAACCCTAAGATTTCACTCATGGGTGATGATGGGAGCTCAGAGCCCATCTCTTTGTATGCAAACTTAGGATTGTTTTTCCCATGTGTATCTCTTCATATTTACCAATTCTGAATTTCAGCTGCCTCTTATTAAATAAGTGTTCTGCTTTTATGATTTATCCATTACTGTCTTCCAGAATATTCTTATTTGCTACTGTAATTGTTTGTTTGTATTTAAAAGAAACACTGTTTGTTCTTCAATAATAATTCTGCTAGCAGTTTCCACAATACATTATTAACAACACTTCTAATTCAATTACAGCATAAGAAGGAACACTCTATTTGGAAACAGAAACAACCTTAGAATCAAGTACAGTGAGTTGTAAAAATTGCTAAAATTGCCTTCATAATTGCAGACAGTAAGAAAATGCCACATATTTGTCTCTGCCTTTCATTTTGGAGAACTGTATGAACTTTCCAAGACTCTCTTTAGGTATGATATCTGGTATATTAACAGTATGGAACTGATATCTCATTATCTGATATAAACTAACTGACAAGAACTAAGTAGTTAA
Source organism: Oreortyx pictus (assembly GCA_036925125.1). Taxonomy (NCBI): domain Eukaryota; kingdom Metazoa; phylum Chordata; class Aves; order Galliformes; family Odontophoridae; genus Oreortyx; species Oreortyx pictus. The sequence continues at coordinate 45,587,988 of JAUPFR010000003.1, read as the reverse complement.
TTTGGGATAAGGGCATTAGGACCTAGATAGTAACAAGTCCTAACTTAACAGATTTTAGTCTAAGGCTGTAAACTGACTTTCTTTTTGACTGTTTCACACTGAAAACATATAAAAAAAATCATCACTGTTATTTATTTTGATAAAATTAGTAAATACAACTATCTAAATCCCACTAGGTCTATGATATTCTCTTGTTTGATAATTTAGTTATATATATACGTATCATTTTTTGCAGGCTAATAAATACTACAATTTAATACTTTCAAGAAAATAATGAATGAGAATCTAGATTAAAAAAGAAAAAAAAAAGTAGGCTAAATTTCAAAAAGCACCAAGAAAATTATCAATCTGTTGATTTTTGAAAGCTATATTAGTTATCACTGAACAATTTTACTGCTAATAATTACATGCAACCAATTTAAAATATAATTGCTCCATTTGACTGAACTGAATGCATTTCAGACACAATTGCACTTAAGACTAAAAAGTCCAGAAATTTTAGACTGCAGAAAAAGCTGAGAAAAGCCACTTTTTCTTATATACAGGTAAAACTTCAGTTGCAAGAAAATTCCTCCTCCCAGCATACTATGCTGCATGGGCAAAAGACATATTCATGCCCAAGGGATAGATTCTACCTTAGGATCCTAGACAGAGGACTTCTCTTTGAACCTTCTTTTAACAGAGAAACTTTGGAGACATTTCTGCATTTGAAATTGAATCACAAGTGTCCATCTGCTGTGTGGAGGGTGACGGCAAACTCTGTAAGTCAGGTTTGGTGTTCACTCCTTCCTTGTAAAAGAGCAAACAAAATGACAGTACTGAAGAAGAGGTCTGAGAAAGAACAGGAAAAGAGCATTTGCCTTCAGCAACCAGAGGAACCTTGTTCAGCTTCATAACAGTGATGAAGGGGGATATAAATAAAGCCTACATTAATATCTTTTTCTGCAGAACTTGACAAAACTACTTTAACACAGCTCTTGCATAGCTGCACACTAGTGATGAAAATTATTGATCTCAGGCACTGTAATTCAGAATATATACTGAAATTTCACAATGAAGGTTGTTTTAACAAAAGCAAGATCATTTTCAAATAAAGCAGCTTATTTTGACAAATATTAAACCTCATTACCATCAACCTGCTGAAGAAATGCAAAGATCAGTCTTGCTGAGGTGTTACTCATGTCATGTTACCTCTGGAAAGAATGAAGTTTTGTTCATTGCTGGGGAAGAGCCTGCTACATATTCTCAATAGAAAACTGGCCTTACCAGAGGGATAAGACTCAGCTCTGAATAGTTTCTCTTTCTCTGTGACCAAGAAAATGATAAAGTAAAAGATATAAGAAATTTCTCCTGCCTTTGAGGAAGGGCCAGGTCGTAGCAGAATAAGGCTTAAATGTCCTTGTTCCAGCTCCATCATCCCCAGCTACTGCTTAGTTTTCAGCTCATGCCCTTAATTACCTCAACTGAAAACACATAGCCCCAGCCATGAACTCGTTATCATCACATAATTGGGAATACTTTAAGTAATCCTGAGAGTATGTCTACACAGTATTTAGACATGTAGACAAAGCAAAGAAGACCTCATCCAGCCCACGCAGCTTTATAGAAGATCATACTAACATGGAGCAGAGAAGCCAAAAAATCCCGTGTCCTGACATTCGCAAGCTCAGCTTAAGAACTGGACAAGCACAGCTACATGCTTTTTCCTCTTTGAACATTGATTATGCACCTCTAGTGTCATACAACATAAGCATAACCATTAATGCAGGATGGGATTATTTCAAATGGACTCGAATGCAGGACCAGATGTGGCTTGTTCTGCGCTACTTCAGTGTGCAAATATCTGCTGATCTCACCCAGATATGACAGCATTACAGGGGAAATAACAAAGTGTTAAGTGCTTCCTGGGACACGTGCAAGGGAGGACTACGATGCGTTTGCAATGTAGGTGGAGCTTTATTTTACCAGGACAATTAAGCCTGTAGTCCCCAGGCAGTGATAGGCTACAACAAAAAATCCCCAAAAGTCCTCTCTTTTCCCTAGGTGTGCTTTATAAATGACCCAGCTCCTGTTCAGATATGCTCATTTGTTCCTTAATCCCCTCTCAAGACATGTTTTAGAGAGCTCAGGAATGCATGAAGATGTTTGAGTCACATTTTTATCTTGTGCTGTTTTGGAGTATATTGTACAAAGGGCTCCACAAGTAGGATGTAACTGGAAAGCCTCGTCTCTGTACTGGCCCTCCACAGTTATACAGGAAATCAAAAGAAAGCTTAACAGAACTCAAAAAAAAAAGTTTTTATTGTTGTCTTTAGAACATCATTCTAAATTAAGAGCTTTTTAATTCAGTTTTAATGCTGAGAGAACCAGATCTGCATTGTTCACATCTGCTTGTTAAAGTAAATAAGGACAATTCTTCTGGAGGAAGAAGATGCAGAACTGTACTTCCTGTGCCTAAAGTCCTCTTACTCATTCATTACACACCTTTCAAAGGCAAGTGAGTACCAGCAGTGATTCTCCCTCTGTGCTAGTGTGGCGCATTCACCAAGATTCACCCAATTCCTGAAGCAGTGACCAAGTAGAAGAATAGTCATTTCCCACAGTGTCTGCTCCTGTATTACTTTCAGAAGTGTATGTCATATGTAGTCACTTGGACAGTTCTGCACCTGTGACCCACATCCATTACTTAAAGAATTAAATGCTGTTTTTTGAGGGGGAGGTCTAAAATGATTCCTTTGCTTCTGTGTTTTTCACTTGCCTGAAAAGGGAAAATACCTTTATGAGAAGGTAGTTAAAGTTGTTTGATGAAATCTACCTTGGGAGGCCAGGAGATTCTCTATGAGGTATTAAAAATTCTATGGCTCTTTGTTCATGTCCCTTACCCTGAATATACAGTCCTGAGAAGGATTGCTTATTTCCTGCTGCATCCTTTGCATTACAAATTCCTTTTACAGAAGTAAACTAAATGTAAAGGGATGTAAATGAAAAACAAGTAGCACATGAGAGACCCCAAAGGTTGGGTTCTGGAATTCTACCAGGGCTCACATGCATCCTGGGTAAGTCTTATTTTTATGATGGACAACATGTCCAATTGCAATTATATAGAAAAAAATAGAAGACATAAACATAAAGGTATTATGTCAGATAGATTCCTTTATCCTTTATTTCTCTGTCATAAGAGTAGGAAATGTTTTAATCATAGTGACAGGAGGAAAGTAAGACTGGTGCATGACCATGACCGCAGAGGTCATTATGTCTACTCCTTCTCCCTAGTTCATTGAAGGGTATGATTTTAGTCTTTTGGCCACGCAGCCTCCTTACTCAGATTTCATTTCCTCAGCTCTTGTGCTGACATGTATAAGTAGACATACATTTCTTGGAAACCCATTACCCTGTGCAGTCCAGCAAGGAAGAGAAAATGCCAGAGCTCTCGGAGGAGATTTTGGGGATGGGTGGAAAAAGATCATAAGCAAAGCAGATTAGCAAAGAGCAAAGGATCAGCTGGAGTTTGTGCCATCAGCCTGTGATCAGATGCCTTGTCTCAGCTCTTTTCCATCAAACATATATGAAGCACGCTAAACTAATGACATCACTCTTCAGAGTGATTCTAAATGTAACATCGTTCTGCCTATTTTTGTTATTATATCCTAGCTATTTATTGCCGTATGTATTTTATCTGCTTTCTCCTCCACACTGGTTCCTGTGTAAATCAATGCTGAGCAAGAAGGAATCTATTTTTTGATCCTATCAAACTCGCAAGGCATTATATGTGGCATAGAGACATTCCATAAAGACCTGATATAGCTACAACAATTTTGCAAAAAAAATCAGCTCTTCCAAGTTAAAGAGAATGAAAAAGCAAAATATATTTGAATTGCAATTTCTTCACATACTGTTTTTTTTTTCATGCTTAAGTGACACGTATGATTGAGTAACAATTTCTGAGGAAAAATAGTAAAAATCAAACTGAGTATCTGCTTAACGTTTAATTTTTAATTCAATGCATCAGATGCATCAAATGCACTGAAAACTGTTACATAGGTATGTGTTTTTGTTTGAGAACAGTTTGTTTTTCTGTTTATGTTACAGGAAACTCCTCTTTGCCAAGTTGTCAAACTATGATTTCAAGTATAAGGAAATACATTAGTATAGTAGTTTCACTTCTGGGAAGTAAGAGAATATTACCTTCTACTTTACAAGGATATAAAGTTCTCGTGTAAATCACAGTGACCTTTAAAATCAAAGATTGTTCTAGTACTAAAAAATACTACAGACTTTTCTTTATCTACAAACCTGGCAACATAACATGAGGTCTTTTTCTTTCTCAGTACAGAGAAGAATTATGAAAATTGGCTCTATTAACTACTAAGAAACAAAAGATATACATTAACATTGCTGTTAAGCAGTTTGCCAGGCACTGAAGAGAGCTGTTTTCAGAGCCATGAACTGTAGGAATGTGAAGGAAACAGAAAACCAATTAACAGGTTCTCAGCAAGGACACATAGACTTGGAAAGAGTTAACTGTGCCATCTTCTTTCTAAGCCCTGTTTTTAGAAAGAAAAGGTGGATGAGGATAATTTCTACACATGAGGAAAGTGCCAGACACAGAGCTGTGCATAAAAAAGAAGCAGGCTTCTAACAATTCTTTGGAAACTATGAAAGTAGATGATGTAGGAAATCAATCAATTTCATACAATGAGAGTGCACTGATTCTGCGTTCCCCAAGTGTCCCGAAGTCAAGCTGCAACCTCTTTCATTTAACTTCTGTTACACAAATCAGCAGTCTTAGAAGACTGACTCCTTCTAAGAAGCTGAAAAATTTGTAAAAAGTAAATGCAATTAAAATATTAACACATTAATAGAAGTAAAAAAAATCCCAGAAAAAGAAATAACAAACTGAAAACATAGCTGGTAGCAGCCAGAAAAAAAGCTAGCTGGATTCCAGAAGGTGACAGGGCAGAGAAACTAATCCCGGAGTTTTACTAGCTGACTCTCACAGAGGCCATCCCAAGAGGTTAATTCCAGCCTGGGACCTGAAGGGGCCCTGTCCAGCTCCAAATGTGTGCAGATTGCTGAGGAGAGCACAGCCTATTCAGTTCAGCTTTCTCACATAGGATGAATTTAAGTCTCTGCACTGCTACTGGTTTAAAAAAAAAAAAAAGGGTGATCTGTCTCCTGACCCTGCTCTGTTGCTCTCTCCTTTCCTCATCTCTGCAGTGGCTGCAGATTTTTAAAGTCAGTTACATTTGCAAGAAAAAGGGATGTTGAGGTTCTCCCACGTCTTGTTCTTGCTTAGCTTTTTCTCTTGAAAACAGTGGTGGAGTTTCCATCTTCCCTCACTCTCTCATGTACATCTCTGACCAGCTTATGTCATATCCAATAAGTTTATGTATTTTGATACACTGGCTAAAAGCAGTCCTGTGAACAGCAAAAACTGTGCAACACTGCTTTGCATTTGGATAAAAAAATTTGAGAACTGGTTTCAAGATTGCTATAAAAATCATCAATTTGTTGGTTTATCTGTGACTCCATTTTTAGTTGACATAAATACATTACTTGTGAATTTTCAAATGGAATGTGCAGAGTTGCAATCATATAATCAACTCAAAAATGTGATCATGCCTCTCCACCAGACTTCTGCAATCCCTCTCTTACCAGCGAGAAATATTCCTCACTTCACAGCCATGCCTCATTCATGTCACCGCTTTCAGCAGTATGTGCATTTGTGAACAACTGTTTCGAAGGATGAAACACAGGTAAAATAAAATTTCATCAAAAATCTCTGATGAACACCTTGAGAGCTCACTACAAATCGCAATCACTGCCATCAAACAAAAGTGACACTTTAGTTTAATGAAAACAAGGTTACATATCCCACTACTTTTATGCATTTGTTGTTCTCCTTTTTTAGCTTTTAATAGAAAATATTAAAAATTAAAATCTTTTGTTGCTTATATTAACTTTAACTATGTAATATATTAACTATATTATACATATTATGAGAACTGTGCCAAAAGTAATGCCTCCTGTTTCATGATTTTGACCCACCACATCAGAGGTGGATGTTGATGGAATGGCAGTAGGGGTTGAACCTTTCCACCAATAATCCATTGTATGTTGTTGCTGTGTAGCAGATGGCATCAGAGGGCCAGTCTGACAAAATGACATCTAACATGGAAGTACAGATAAATAATAATTCACTGAATTCCTCCATGTAGAAAAAATGGCACACACTGACATTCACTGTTGCTTGCTGGATGATTGTAGAGACCAAACAGTGAATGTGAGTACAGTGTGTAGTGCATTTCAGCAGTGACAACAGCAACTGTGTGTAGTGCAGATTTTTTGCAAGTGAAGCATGCAGATCCTTGTTCATCTTTAACAAGAATGAAACGATGGTGGTGACTATGTTGAAAAATAGGGGGTATTTTAGCTGAGAATTTGCTATCAAACAGTGTTAGTATGCTCATTTTATCTGTTGTAGTTTCCATGGAAATAAACAGGAGGAATTACTTTCAGAGCAACCTACATATATGCAGCCCAAGGCTCTGCACTCAGTGTGGCCCAGGCAAACCAAAAATTCAGGCACCCATGAGCTATTCTGTTTTAAGAGACACATAACAGGGAGCTCAAATGTATTTCTTCATTGAAAAGTTTCTGTGTATACAGAATGCTATTTGGTGAAAGAAGTCCCTGTAAATTATACTAAAGAGGAAGACCATTTGGGGCATGTGTGTACTAGAAACTGCAGCAGCCAATGGGTGGTAGCTATTTCATGAAGAAAAACATAAGGAGTATCAAAAACAGTTACAGTAACAAGAAGGCTTTGATTTGCTCATTTAATAAGAAATCTAATTACTATACAAAAATCAAACCTTCTTCTGATAATGTCTATTAGCCCTTTGTACATCGCCAAGAACACAAGATTTTGCTGGAAGACCAAGCCTGCCCTTTGATAGTGACTCATTACAGCATGCTGCAAAGTTCTGCTGCAGGAATCTGCTGCTAGAATGTGCCCTTCTTCCTGTTAAATAATGCCAAGACTGATGTAATGTGCTTATCTGAACTTCTAAATGAATCAAATACAGGCACACTTTCCTAATTCTGACATTGTCTTACAAGAGAGAGCACACATGTAACCAAGAACTTTACCACAATAGCATTCTGTGACATATTGTAATACAGCTCATTATTAGAGGATCAGAAAAAATGAATTTGCATAGCAAATTCTGACTTTTTTGGTTTTGTTTTTTTTTTAAGTTTCAAATTCAATGTTTGATATCTTCAGGAAAACAAATGCAACTATTTTCTGCAGAATGGTAGCTGATGCCCCATAGAACTATTCCATAGTAGATAAAAATTTCTTATCAGTTCCATCCTTAAACACCAACAAATGGCACCAGCTCACAGCCACACTACATAAGCTTTAAGGCTGACAGTCTTTTTGTCCAGTACAACTTCTCCAGATTCTGTGCAGATCTGGACATGAAAGCTGTGTCAGGACCCAATCCAAAACTAAACCTAGTTCCTTCAGACGGGGCATGTCCAATCCAGTATGTTAGTGACTCAAATGTGTGGTGAAAATACTTGTTTGTTTCTTTATCTGTCTAAAAGAGAAGTCAAAATTTATCAAATGCAGTCTTCTAAATTATTCAGTTCTGTGGTATCCTGGCCACATTTTTTTCTAGAAAAGATCTAAATTCATTCAAAGTTTGTGCTTTAGAAGTGCAGAAAATTCTCCTAAAACTGACCTTTCTACCTTGCTTCCTCTGCCCAAGGCTTTCTTTTCCCTCAGTAGCACTATTTTAAAAGCAAGGCTGCACACAGCAAGCCTAATTCTAAGCCATCATCTCGGGTTTGCAGCAGCTTATCCCACCAACATATCCAAAAATTGTAATAGATCATTATTCTTTCTGTGTAGGAATATCAAAATACAGCTGACTGAAATTTGCTTAAGAGTACTTTCACTAAAGTAAGATTTTAAAATGAGCCCAGCTGAGCATTGTCCTTTTGGGACTACAATCTCTTCTGCATTAACACACCAGAAATCAGTTTGCTGAACACAGTGCCTTACAGAAACCCACAACTTTTCTTATTTAAACTAACTCTAACACAGTTTAACTCGCACAGTCCCCACCACAGAACTATTTCATCCTTTTGTAGGAAGGAGAGTATGGGTTTTTGTATTTTGTTCCTCTGGCATCTTCTTAAACGAGTTAGCTTTGTAAGTGATATCTGTAACACGACTGATGTGTCACCGCTCTCAGCGCTGAAAAGAGTGGATTTAGGTACGAAGAAGGACTGTTACAGTTGATCTTTTTTCCTTATTTTTTTCTCCTGATGGGTTCACTTAGCAAAATATTGGTTCTGCATGCTTAAGAACAGCACGCTAGAGTGCAAGAGGTGTAATAAGACTTTTGAAGTATTGGAGAATATTTCTAGCCTGCAGCAGAGGTCTGTGTCAGGCAGAGAATTTCTGTGCAGTTTTTTCACTTTTCACTCCCTAGCCATGGTTCCTCCTTCAGATGGAAAATTTGCTGCAGATTCAGTACATTCCCCTTCACCTAATATGTTGCCAGGAGCAGGACAGGACTGCACTCTATTCTCCTTTTAGCCATTGCCGCCTCTCTCCTCAGAGCTCCTGCTCTATTCCAGATAGTACAGATACACGCCAAACTCCAATTTCTTCAAATTGCCTATTTATCATTTATTTCGTTAGTTTTTCTTCACATTTCCACCAATACAAGCAGTGTTCAAGCTGTTATGGTTTGGTGCATGCACCAAAGAGCACATAATTGCAATGACACTAGACCTGTGCTGAGTGCTACAAACCATGGCTCTAGTAAATATGTGCATCATCTCCTTCATTTTAGAGCTTAAATTAAAGGGCAGCAGATGCAATAGGTGAAAAAGTAGCTCACTTGTCTGACATTTCAAACTCCATGTAATCTTTGGATGAAAACCATTCTGCTTCACCTTTAGTGATAGGTTTTTAGATATAATTATTCTATGAACTCTGACACATTCTTCCTCACTTAGGACTCTTCAAAACACAATTGTTGCTGTTCTTGATGCCAAGCCTAGGTCATCAGGAGATGCTGTCTCTGCATAAACGAGCTTAGTCTGTTTGCAGGAGCATGCTATTGGAGGGCCTACTAGTTCCTATGAAAATCTCACAGCATTTCTGACATCAAGAACTGGAGAAGCAGGATATATTTTGACTGTCTTTTTTTTCAGTCTCTATCAAAGATATGTGAGAAGTAAAGTGAAGTGATCAACACTGGGAGATCACTGACAAGTTATTGATTTGCTCCCACATCTAATCTGCTTGTACTTCTCCTAAAAAAAGTAATGAGAAGGCACAGTGAATAAAAATAGCCAGAGGCAGATTCTCCTCAGCAGCAAGATAAAGAGCAAAACATGAGAATCATGAAAGCCCAAGAGGCCAGAGAAGATCAGACTGATGAGTGGAGGTACAGGGAGATACAGGCAGCAGCAATTAGGAACAGGGACAGAGGAGGACTGTCAGCATGGGCACCTGGTAGGGTTGAGCAGGTGGAGGAATCCAAAGGTGAGGAAGGGACAAAGATGAATGATTACTACTTGATCAAGTCACAAGCTTGGGAAGGCAGAGAGCAAAGTGTTACAGATAAATTCGGTGGGTGAAAGAGATGCAGCAATACTTAATCTGGTTGGATAAGACAGCATTACAGTTTTGCCAGACAGCAGGGAGATGAAGAGATGATCAGGTGATGTCTAGTTTTCTGGGTAGACAGGAAATGGAGAGAGGAGGTGTTGATTTGTATTGTAACAATGAATCTCAACATAGTGAAAGCTTAAGTCTGTCAGATGCACTATAGAAGCATTCACCAAGGGGCACTTGCACATATTTGATGATTTGTGAATCACAGAACCATAGAATGGCTTTGTTTGAAAGGGATTTTAAAGCCCACTCAGACCCTCCCCATCTTCCCCCCCTGCCTGATATCTAACCTAAATCTCCCCTCTCTTAGTTTAAAGCCTTTGTTCTACCACTATATGACTGCATAAAAAGTTGGTCTCTATTTTTTATCCATTCCCTCCTCTGCTGGTAAGATGGATATTTTGAACTTTTGTCTGGATCAACACCTAAGCATTTCCAGATTTGTCTTTTAAAGAAGATCATGCTTCTTAGTATCTTGAGAGCTACTACATTAAGTGAATTACTAGGGAAATAAATATGGAAGCTATTCTGCAGACATAAACATCTCTAAAATGTGTGCATAGACTTCTGAAAAGTTTACAGCTTACCTTAATTCAAACTCATTATGTGATACCACTGAAATTACGCATTGGTGGTGGTAGCAAAATAATACTAATCTGAAGGCAACATCAGTATTATCACCAACGAGTTAAATCCTCATGGCTTTAAGTATCCACGTACACTAATCCAGACGTTACTCAGTTTCTAGTTAAGGTAGGTTATGTTTCATCTAGGTTTGTGATAGCTTGTCTTTACAGTGTCATATGAATTTTTTTATTACCAACCATAATGGTGTGTAAGTATGTAAGCGTTCATTATATAAATATACTTTGTAATTAGTGTACCTGCTGTCAATACACATTATATTTCTATGGTCTTCTCATGAGATATTCTTGTCCTGATGTGCCTCATCAGAAGGAAAACCCGAGATCATTTTAGCTAGAAGGAAAAGGAGCAGTTTGTTATGGGAAAATGCATTCACAAACTCTATAAACAACCTCAGTAACTGCATGACTTCTCCCACAAAGTGCCAATAACCCAAATGACTGCTAAGTAGAGCTGTGTAAGTGAAAGTAGCCGCTCCACTAGTCAGTAGCAGTAGTAGATTTGTAACAACTAATACAATACAACAGCTATCTAGATACAGAAGTATCTAGAAGTAACAGGCAATGAACAAAAAACTGAAGTGTGCTATTGCAGATAAGTTCTCTCTGAAAGTTTGTATGAATCAAATAAGGAATATTAGGGAAATATTTTTCCATCGTTACCTTTCTGCTATCTTAAGTATATTGTCCTTATTTGTTAATTGTCACTTCCAGAGGAAGAAGTGTATAGTGTTTCAAATCTCTTTTGTGACATAGACAGATAGCGGGGAAATGGAATTGCAATATGTAAACTCACTAAGAAATTCATAATCAAAGCCTTTCAAAAGCACAACAAAAAGCAAGTGATAGTGTTTTCTCTAACTGGAAACTGAAGCTTATGAAACACACAGGCTAAGTTGGGGAAAGTCTGTGAAATATCCTGCAGGCTTCATTTCTCCATTCATGGTGCTGTCACACAAAGTGCTAAAGCTTTCTTCAACGCAATGAGTAAATAGACAAATAACAAGGGATACAGGATAATAACTAGATAATTTATTGCCTTTTTGTCATTCAGGAACATCTGCATGTCTAAAAAGGGGCTGTTCCACAGTTTAGTGTGATCTGAAATACTGGAGGCAGAGCTTTTATTGTGGAAATTTCCATATGTTTTTAGTCTGCCCTTTTCAGGAATTCATTTGCTGCTCACATTCATTTATGTTTCAATCACTCATTCATATGCTATAGAGCGTTATCATTCTCTCCCCGCCCTCAAAGGATTGCTTTGTACAGCTAATGCAATCAATACTTCAGTCTGAGGGGATAAACTATCCCAGACTTCCTATTGTTTTGTGGCTTATTTGATTTTATCTCAAACTACAGCCATATCAAGCAATATTTTGTCATCTGTTTGACAGGTCTATTGCTAGGATATTTTTTTCTTTCATTGTTTGTACTCAACTCATATTAGACCATTATTTATTTTCATTTCCTAATTAGTGTTCAAGTGACCCAGTGTCATGTTACAGACCTGATGAGATTTAGAACTACTTGGTCTTCATCCAGGCTGTAACTAATTTAAAGTGATAATACTGTCAATCAAAAATGCCACTGATAATATTTTCATAATAAATATTCATAATTATCTTTCTGTATAACCTGAGTTCAGATGTAATTACATTGGCTTAACATTTTACAGCTGATTCAACCTGTTTATACTGACTATTCACAGCCAGTTCAGATTTCAGTAAATATGAGAAAGCCAACAGAAGTGGAGACTCCACAGAAAGCTTCAAATTTTATATTAAAAGTCAGAAACACCCCAGTTAGTCTCAACAATTAATGAAAAATAGATTTTTCATTCTGAAGCTTTTATGTCAAAAAAAAAAAAAAAAATGAGTCAATGTGTTAAATTGGTACTACAGAAGAAGGGTGCTCTTTTGAAGAACCTATTGAGGATATAACCTGTAGTTCTTGCTTATAAGTATATACGGTCATTCTCAGACAGTATAGCAGAGGTTTGTTCATAAATTTGGTGGAGGAAAAAAAGATCACTGATTTGATTTCAATTTTATTCATCTTGAAACTCTTGTGTCTCTTTGTGTCTCCTGTCTAGCAGAACAACAGATTGTACAGTGTACAGCAATTGTGTGAATTTACAGAATTTAGAAGGAGACTCTTCAGACACGTAAGAGAGAAAGATCTTCATATTCTCTACACTTTCTAAAATGCATCAGGTCTAAATCTAAATACTCCAGATGTTCACAAGATAAATGCATAGGAGATATTTTGAGTCAAGATTTTTAGGACAGATTCTTACTGTAGACAAACTAGAATGTACACACGTATGGTTAAGGAATTCTTGTTTATCTAATTTCAATGACATTGTCATAATGACAAAGTGACAAAAGTAAGACTTATTTGTTCAACTTAAAAGATATGCACAGTTCTTGTTCAGATTATGTTGTCAACAGGGCACAGCAAGTGCACCTTTCTGTTCGTATTGTCTCTCTAATCTCTCCTATTTTTCCTGGAGGGCAATTGATTTTTTCCTTTTTGTGGTTACTATCCGTGGGAAATAAACAGTATGAAATGTATATATCCATGCAAAAGGAAAGGAATTCTTTTAAATAAGGATTTAGAAGATAAGAACACTCTTAATAACCTTCTGTAGTACAGAATTACTCTAAAGGCTTCCTGTTGCTTCATACTGAAAAGATATATATATCTATGTACAAAGCTGTGGCTGAACTTTGCATCTCAGTGTATTACTTATATTAAATTTTAAAATTACGATACCATTAGAAGTAAGAAAGTTCTGGCAAATAACATTTTTAAGTGAAAATGGCCTAGCTTTCTGAATAGATCTATTTTATATTGAAAAATGTGCTTTTACTTAAAATAACAACAGCAAAAATGCTATTGATTTGACTTTGAAAACATAACTAAAATAGCACAAAAAATCTGAATTCATTTTCACAGCATTTCAAATAAATACAGTCACTTGAGTTAAATTTTACCTACTCCTTCATTGTTTACTTACTGAGGGAGGGAAGGGGAAATGGAAAAGGGAAAAGGGGAAGGGGGCATCTGACTTGAACATATTCCAAAAGTACTTCACCTTTTTTTTTTTTTTTTTTTTGACAAAGCGTTTGTATTTCATTGGAATTATTGAAAGAGATACAGCGTAATAAGAACTTATTTATTTCAGCTCAAATAAGCCTGCTTAAAGGAGACTTGTTCTCAAAACAACCCACCTGCCTGTTTGTACAAACTTTTGATTGCAGAACCAACCCATTTCTTCCTTCTGCAGATCTACCTAAGACGGATTTTACCCACCAGAAGAAAAATGATGTCAAAAGATTAGCCTTTTCACTGCCTATCAAACATACTTTTTGTCTGACATCTAAGGTTTACCTCTCTGCTTATACAAACCACTTTGATGTAGACAGAGCACTAAAAGAGCTGAGTGGGAAGAGTCACTCACACAACTTGCCCCTGACAGTAAGAATCTAGGATGAAGCAACTGGATTACTTAGGTTGGTCTTTGACTCATTCAGTCAAATGAGTATCAAAACAGGAACCAGGACAAATCTGGACTCTACACATTAAGCTACAGCATGCTATTTCATGGGGGTAAACAAAAACAAACAAACAAAAAAAACCATAATTTGCTGTCAAAATTGTCAGACAAGTATACAGTAAGCAACAAAGAATAAAAATGGCTAGCGAGCTAAGATAGTTTTGTTTTAATTTACACTAATGAAAATGTCATTTTTGTCCATGATGACTGCTGTGCAAACATCCTTCTCTTGTTCTCTCTCATGGGGATGATTATACTATTTTTTTTATATTTATTTTTCTTTTCCTTATCTTCACAGGAATACACACACTGAATCAATTTCATTTGCTTTGTTAATAGAGAAATCCAAGTGCTTCTGATGACAGGCTTGAATGGTCACAATCCAGTATCAAACAGAAAGACACTTGTGTGAAGCCAGTTGGAAACACAAAGGAGAGAGATCTGGCCAGTATTTAGGCTGTCTGAAGAATTCCCAAAGGTTTGGTAAAGACTTCAGAGAGTTTAGATCAGTGTGAATTCAATCTACTAGTTCTTTCAAAGTCTGGATTTATTGAGAAAATTAATTTCCACCCTAAACAAGTCTGCCTGTTGCAGAAATGATCATTATTCTTAAACGATTTCCAAGAAAGCACACTAACAGATAACAGTTTGGATATTCTCCTGATACAAAGGTTACATGGGTTTTCTTTTTGGAAATGAACTGTTAATTAAAACTGAATAATTGGACCATATGTGCTGAAGAGCTGGAATATTTCAATACAGAGCAGATTAGTACCTTCCTTTCCTAAATACAGACAAGTGAAGTGCACTTTTTCACATGAGGATGTGACAACACAAAGTGTTTAGAGGTTTCTAAGAAGGCAGCTCATTTCTTTTCTAGAAAATATGAGGGATTTTTGCCTTGGAATTATATCTAGCAAGTTAAATATGCCAGAACATCAAACAAAAAAGAAGCCTACCTATACTTTATCATCCACCAGTTCTTGCTTTCCTGATTCTTGTTTACAGAACTCTGAGTATTTTGCTCACCCTTGTTTCATACCTCCAGCACTTTTATTCTGTTAAACTGTACAATTTAGCCTCTGGGTTGCACATTTTTTGTGTGTTCAATAAACTAAAACGATCTAAGTTATTACTCTTGGATTACACAGTATTGAGACCACAATGTTGCTATTGTGTCTTACCATGGGAAATAATAGGGTTTTCATACATTCAGTACAACTACAGACAACTGTATTCACAAGAGAGCTACATTTACAATGGCCACTTAGGCTTCAAGCGGACATTACTGCTCCGTTGGATCTGAACTTTTGAAATCAAAATATATTTAGCAGCATCCGGATCCAATTCTATAAAATACAAAACTGAAAAAAGCATCTGTTCTGTATGTTGTCTTTACTGGCTGTTAAACTTGAGGTGAGCTCTTTAGACATAGAGATTCTCATGGGCAAGCAATATACAGCTTCTCTACAGCCTGTGGCTGGAGTTGGTATTAGATACTCAACAAACCTCTAAATCCAAAAAGTTTTGCAGTAATTCCATGAGGATCTCTCACCTGCCTTCTGAGAAGTTTTCTCCATTTCATATTGTATTTTCTTTTCCTTTGAGGTCCATTTTAAAATCCAGCAATAATGCTTGTGTTTAAGTGGATTGATTTGCCAGGTAGCACTTGTGAAATAAATCACAGAACACTTGTGAGATTTTAGCAACCTTGTTCAAGATGACAGACTAAAAAATAATCATAACAGATCAATAGGTTGAGATGTACAGTAAATTTAGCCTTACAACTTGATAGGAAGAGGCTGATTTTAGCAAAACTGGTTAAGAGGATTGCATAGGACTCATGGCAGAATCTTTTAAAGACTTCAAAGAGGTTTAACAAGCACTCTTTGAAAAATATCAATTCCTGCTAAGACTCATCTATTTCTGCTTATGCCTTTTTTGCTGCACACTGCTTTCTACTCCTGCAATGAAGTTAATGATCTTCATACAGAAGAAATGAAGAGAGCTTTATATATTAACAGGCCACACATAAAAAACAGCAAAAGGGAAATTTATGTAATCTGCCGCTGGGCTGGGCATTTAAGAAAGAGCAACTGTCTCCTGGTCAGGCTCTGGAATGGGCTGCCCAGGAAGGTGAAGTCACCTGAAAGTGTTCAAGAAACATTTAGATGTTGTCTGAACAGGACAACAAAAGGGACATGGTTTAGTGGGGAAATGGTGGTAGGTGGGGTTGGATCTTGGAAGTCATTTCCAGTCTTGGTGATTCTATAATTCTATGATTCCACAACAATGCAAGGTTTGAGCTGAACGTCCCACTCTGCAGCTTCCGGACAGCTGTTATTATGATCATTTTTCTTTTGTTCTTCCTACAATGTGGCACAACACTTAAAATTTTGATCATATACAAACTACTAAGGACACTTTGTAAGTTGCCTGAAAAATTGCTGCTGCATCTTTCTACGTTGTGACAGTCAGATCTGCATTTTGACAGAAAGTGAAAACACATCATTACACCTTTATGTTTGGATTTGCTGTTTAATATTCATGGAAATTTTAAAAATGGATAAAATTTCCGGTTGGCAGTTTCAGTCTGAACAAGAGAGAGGTAAATTCTCTTATTCAAATGTGAATTTACTTGCTTCTTTTTGCTCTTTAGTACTTGTTGATTTCCCCCACTATATATCATATGAAGGAATTAAAAAAATATGAGATAGCTACTTTTAATGAGCATCAACACTTTAAATTTGAGCAAAAAATAATTTACCATGAATCAGTCCTCTTTCTCACCATAGCTTTATGGAATTTGACAACACACCTGTAGCTACATTTGCATTCTCATATCCATTTCTACATAAATAAAATTGAAAAAGACAGTTAATATGTTTAATATCTGTTTCACATTTAGATATATTCTAAAGCATCTAGTATATTTTTCCCTGAAAAAGTGGAATGTTCTTTGTTTGCAGTACTATAGGTGTTAGGGACAGGTGGTGTAAAACAGCATCAAATCAGTCTATTTCATTGATGTCTGAGCTGGTTTTAAACTACTTTGTTTTTTTTAACTGGCTTGACTAAAGAAATCCAGCCCTCATAAAGTAGCTAGCATGAGCAGCAAGGTGAATTATTCCAGGTTTAAAAGTGTTTGAATAGTCTTTCTCCACCTATGATGTACACGTGGCCTGAGGGAAAGGGATGAAAAGCTATAAGATGGAGCACAGCAAGTAAAACCAATAAAAGAAGCAGTATCTGTAGAATCATATTATATCCATCTTCAGAGATCTGTGAAGCCCACGAATCAGTGCAATAGCTGAAAACTAATGCTAAGCTTAGGCAGCGAAAGATGATCTCTACAAAGGGAAACAGAATAAGTTTTGATCGACAAGTTTATATGAAAAACATTTTAGTTTTACTGCCATGGGTGTAGTGAACTTGTCCAGCCATTGTTTTTTTCCAGTTTTTATGACATAGCTGTTCTATAAAATGTGTCATATGAAATCTTCATAAAAAACATCTTGACATTTTATTAAAAGTTTCCAGATCTGGATTCTAAAGGAAATGTATCTTTTCCACACAAAAACTTCTTCCCAATTTCACTTATTCTTTGTACGCTCTTCGCTCTCTTAGCACGTTTACCAGCTCTTAATTTTTATTTTGAGTTAACATACAGTCAGCATTTTATCCAAAAATATCCTGGTAAGGAATAAAATTCTCCATCAAGATGCTTTAATCAACACTTAACTACACATATTTCTGTTTGATCTCCAAGAACTCTTGGCAGTGGAGACTGGAAGGATAACAAGTAAAAGTATTTTCACGTCAAAGGATCTGAATGAAAAGTACACTGACACAATTAAGTGTCCTTTTTCTTCTTTTCTTTCTCCTGATCTTTTTCTCTTTATGGATAAAATTCTTTTTAAACTCACCAATACTTCTTGTACCACTGCTACAGCATTGTTCCCATGGTATTAAAAAGACTGATGCTAGCCAAAAAAAAAAAAAAAAATCACTCATTAGGAGTTGAAAGGAGATCTGCATGGTGCCAGACAGGATTGCATCTGTCTAGCATGAGGTTCTTGTGCCATGCTCCATAGCATTTGGCACTGGCCACTCAGAAAAGGGATGGTGGATTAGATGGATCACAGATGTAATCCACTTTGACAAGATCTATGTTTCTGTGGCTCAAGAAACATAATCCAATTACTCAAAGGCACAACATATTTAAAAGCAGTCTTTTTTGTTAAGTTTCTACCTGAAGCAATAGGATAAATATGGTATGTGTTGTATTTAAGGAATGCATTAATAAGGCATGCTTTTTCAGACCTTATTTAAAATACACTTTAAACAGAAATTTGTATTTCTGCTAGGCTTTTGCTAAGAGAATGACTAAAACATACCCCTGCCCCACAAACACTAACTACTAAGTTTGTTGCACCATGGTTTTATGACTAAGTTTTGTTAGCACTGAAACTGTAGACATAAAAATATTACCTTCTGCACAGTCCTGGTACTGCTTCAAGACCCATACTCCTCTCCACAACAAACTCTGAAGTGCACCAGAGAATCAAAGCTGTTCAGAATGAAGAAAAATGTTTTATTTTATGACTTTGTAGCTTTTTTTTTTTAGAGTATTTATTTTTTGAGGTCCTAGTATCATCTCACTCCCTACTAACAGAGAATAAAACTCTGAACCGTGAGTGGATTCTCTAGTATCCACTAAGGCATTCAGCCTGATTACAGTTTTTGTGTGATTCAGAAGCAGAGAATTGTGTGTGAATGATCCAACATTTGATGGCACACCGCAAACAGCATGATTTTAGTGCAAACTGTAGGCTTAGAGCCTTAGAGCAGACACTGAGAATCTCTCTTTCTACCTACTATCTATCAATCACCATAGGTCAGTCACCAGATCATCAGCTAGTTTAATCCTTCCTATTTCTTTGAGTGCCTTAAATCAGCTCTGAAATGGACCCTTGACTTTAGCATCACTGAGCTTTTTTCATACTAAGTGAATGATACATGATTTTCAAGGTCCGAAGTTACAGAATCTCCTAAGTAGACTTACATATAGATCAAATTATTTGTTATTTCCCTATTCCACATACAAAACACATCACTCAGTTAGTTCTTCTTTCATATACACTGTCTGCTCTATTTTCACTTTTTCAGGATTAGTTCTAAAGAAGGAGTACTTCTCCTACATTCAAATTCCACATTAATAGTCACTTCTATCAGAAAATTAGTAAACTGGCAGTCAGTTAAGAATGCCCATCGTAAGAGATTATTTAAAACTTTCTATATATTTCTACAGTGAAAGATATGTTATTAAATACAGTGCTATCAACAAGAATTTGCCAACAGTGTTATCAAGGATTTGCCAACTTAAAATGGTATTTCTTTCTCACCTTCAGGATATCCTTTTTTTTTTTTTTGTTACTATAAGTAATTACAAGTAAACACAAGTAATAAAAATATAACAGCGGTACTGTGAGAAAAATGTTTACCATTATTAAACACAGTCTATAGTTAATTACAGTTTGAACAAGAGAAAAATTTAACTGAAACAGCAAATCAAACACTTGTTTCTGGATATCTCATATGACTCATTTAACTAACTAGATACGCACAGTTGATTATTTGCAATTTGTGGAGAACAGTACTTGTTTATTTGTACTCTCTGCAGTCATATCTTGCAATAAGGTGTTAAACAAATTGATCTATCAAGTAGCCAAGGAGACATGAACCAAAGTTGAACTTCAAGAACTTCATTTTGTTTGGAGAGTTTGTTTCAACCTGCTTTAAGACAACCTTACACTACTAAGAATAATGCAAGGTGCCTTCTTCAAGGCTATGAATGTGTTGTTTTGAGAACACAGTAGGGTATTAACTTCATGTTTTAGATGTACGTTTTTGCTGCTTCCATCAGACACTGATGCAAACTACTCAAAAATATCCATACCATCATCTGTTTAGCGTCTTTTAGAATAACTTAGAAAGAGACACTGAGATAGGCAGATAGAAGAAAGATCTGAGCTACAGCAAAATCCAAGCATCTTTGGAGATCTTTCTTCATCCATGAAGTGAAATAAATAAAGCTAATAACGCTACCTGCAGTAGCACCACCTAGCTTTTTTCGATAATAAAATGACCATTATTACAGCTCCTGTTTCTCCATCTCTCTGATTTCATCCTTAAGTTCAGAACAGGATGTATCTAGGATATAACCATGATTCCTCAGTGTAAAGAAAAAAGTCTTAAGATTCCCCAATTCTAAGCATCTATTAATTTCTATCTTAATCTTCCTAAAAAGCTTGGTATTTCATGAACAGAGAACATTCAAAGACATAATGCATCCAGACTATGCACTGATTTGCATATCAAATTCATTTTCATTTGTAAGATTGTAGTGAAACCAGTTGGGCAGAAAAACATTGTTAGGTTTGCGACACAGCCAGAAAAACTTGATTTACACGAGACAAATCTAAGGCTGAGCTATTAATTAGATATCTCTCTTGCTCCCCAGTCTCCTTTTGCAATTATCAGCTTTTCCTGAGCAAGCTGAAGTCATACCTTTTGGATGCTCATTTTCTGAAGAGGAGCCTTGGCTTGGAAAGTGATAATTCTGCTTCATCCTACACTCTTTAGCCCCTATTTCTTTGTTTTTACACCTGTGTATCTAACTGGAGGACTTAACTTAGAGCTTACAGCCTCGTGTTTATCCATCCAAGGTGTCAATTCATTCTTGAGGGGTATTTTCAATCATTTTGCAATAATAGTTCTCTAGATAACATATGAATATCCAATTAATTGTGGAAACTTTGAGCATGTGTTCTTTAGACTTTCCAAAACCCATCTCTTACTACTGTTAAAAAATTCTATGGTAGTATTGATGACAGAAGTCTCATGGCTACTGGTAAGGATGATGCACATAAAATAGGAGGCATACTGTCATGGTTTCATGATTTTTGTTACATTATTGATATTCCACATCATAACGTCATGTAGTATATTGGGAGTTAAAGAGTTAATGCTCCAGCTCCATGGATCATCGATAGTTCTGGGTGTACCTGTCTCAGAAGAGAAGAAGAACTACATTCCCCAGAGGACTGTGCGATGTTTTGCATTTTTATTTGTTTCCGCTCAGAGGGAAAGATAAAAACTGTCTGCAGTCACAGGACCATCTCTCTTCCCTTCGGGATCGAGCTCAGCAGTGGGTGTTGTTGCAGCCGTCCGCCTTCAGCGTTAGCGTAAGGCCTTCAGTTTATCGGACACTCTCTCTTGCTCATTTTATTTTATTCGTTAGCCTCAATTCTAATTTTATTGTATTATATCATGTTATTTTACTTTCTGATATCTTATTTAGTAAATTAGCTTTCCCCCTCAGAGGAAAGCTCGTTGCCGCTGTTTTGTTTCTAGACCTATCTCCCTTTTCCCTTTTCCCTTTCCCCCTTCTGCTTTCCTGTAGCGTGGGTCCGTGGGTCCCCCACACCAATTGCCACGGAACCGGGCCGAAACAGCCCTTAAACCATTGACACATGCTA
The DNA here is from genome assembly GCA_036925125.1 of Oreortyx pictus. Taxonomy (NCBI): domain Eukaryota; kingdom Metazoa; phylum Chordata; class Aves; order Galliformes; family Odontophoridae; genus Oreortyx; species Oreortyx pictus. The sequence goes on along the minus strand of JAUPFR010000003.1, from coordinate 45,566,541 downwards.
GACAAAAACAAAGTCTCCTGCATATCTGGTATGCTTGTCTTCCCCAATTTTATTAAAAATGTTGCCTGCAGGATCCTTTCACCATTGGGTTCTTATAGGGAAGCACAAATAGCAATACATGTCAACAGTACTCATACATAACTGACAAGAAAAGCCAAAGGTCATAGCGCCTATTTAATACATCATAACATTGTGTATAGTATTAAAGGGAACTATAATCTAAAAAGCCATATACAAACACAGATTTCCTGTCTTAGCATGCTGGGAAAGTCTCAAAGGGAATCCCATCAGAAATAACTTTTGTTATGCTTTAATACCTCATTCAGTTTGCAAATCCAACTGACAGAGGTGTTCAAGGGAATCATTCCATTGTAATTCAATACTCTTTTCTTGTCATTAACAGAGATTGCTCCTTTGTTATTCAGCCAATATATCTTATACCCATTGCCAAGCACTGAATCTTCAATGCAAATCCAACACTACATTTATAGTCTGGGTCTAATAGCTTAAGGTGGCTGCAGGACACAATAAAACAGTTCCTAATGTAGTTTGCCCTTTTCTAGTCCTTGATAAATCATTATATCAATATAAAAAAGGCTTTTCAGCCAATGGAATTCTGATGCTTTTTTTGGCAATGTTGTTTAGAATACCTTTACAAAAAGTAAATTTCAAAACTGGAATGTGATTTCTTACCAAGATTTCTCAAAAAAAAAAAGAATTCAAACAGTTTTTGCAAGAGCTAAACTCAACTAGTCAGACTTCTCACTGCTGTATTTCAGGTGTGTAAAAGGCAGGCTAGTAAACAAGCTCATCCAACAGGGAACTCATCAGCAGCAGGGTAAAGGAAGGAAATATGCATGCACATATTGGGCATCTGAACGTGAACTGTCCCTGTTCTGGTCAATTTGTACCTTGTAACAAATCTCCTGTTTGGACTCATTCAGTCTGTAATAATCATCTCCTAGGGAGATATAAGGAAGACACAGGGAGCAAAATGGCTGGGAAGTAGAATTAAAACAGTTAGTGTTGCAGATTTGCACTACACTGAAAGTTTTGGGTGTCACTTTGATAAGAAGGAAAACAACAAAGACATTTTTGAGGGTGTAAACATATTTTATAAGAACATAAAACAGCGAAAATTTCACCAAGAACTAGAGGGGCCATAACTACATCTTTCATGTCACACCTGTGATTAACTATACTTTTCCCCTCCCTCTTCTGCTTCTGAAGAGGCGAGGTAGCATGGCTGTAGGAGAAAAGGAAAGAAGCAGTGTAATTTAACACAGTGTGACTAAATGAACTTGACAGCAGTCTAGAGGAGCTGATATGACCAGGGAGACCAGAGGCTCTGATGGCTGCAGGCTCCGCGGCTGCCGAGGTGAGTTATCTATCAGCCGAACAAGACAGTTTTAATGGATGGCTTATAATGAGTGCACTGCCAAAATTTTGTGGGTGGGACAAGGAAGTGCTTGAGGCACTAAGGCTCTATTATATCATCTGCTGAATTCAGCATGAGCAGTGGAGGGCTGGGGGTAGTCGCCAGCCAGGCGTGCCCTTCCCCGAGGCTGAGGTCAGACACGCTCACTTAATTATCAGTAGATGAACACGATGAGCAGGAGTCTCTCATAAATTCTCGTCTTTGGCTCACTTCCACTATTAATGTCACCAGTAATCGTTTTCCCATTGAGGGAAAAGATTAGTTCACCATAAAGCCCTACAGAAACCTGTTCTATGTGCATGGCTGTCGTCTGACTGATTGTGGCAAGCAAACTCTGGCTGGGCTTTTAGTTCTGAATAGACCAAAGAAGCACTCAAAACAAGCACTGCAAAGAGAAGGAGCTTCTGACACATACATTTTTCAGATCAGACAAGCACAGGCTTACTTCAGACTACACTGTAATCTTCCTCCAGCATAGTGGCTTTTTTGCATTAAATATATTTTTATACTGTGCTTATAAAATACAGCAGGTAATATATATTTTGGCAAGGACAATATTTAAACTGCATAACACTTTTTTTTTTTTTTGCTCTTTAAAACATATGTGTTAGTGTAGTGATGACACTTTAATACCACATTTATTGTGAGAGCTACAGAAGTCACTGTGTTGTGCAATTGTGCTGTGGTGGCCTAAAAGTTTTGAGTCAGTAACAATTTTTGTTTTATATCAAGTACAAAAAGTTGCCTAAAACAGAACACACTTTCTGCCGATTCAGTGCCTGTGATACTTCTTTTCCTAGTTTATAAAGAGTTTCATACCACACCTCAGTCAGTGATTATTTTTATAATCTGTTTACAGCATTCTGAAGATAGGAAGATAACAAATTTATTATCTTTTACCCCTTCTAAAAAAAAGGTTCCATTTTACTCCTTAGATTGTTTTCCAAAAACCTTATTTGCAGCAGCAACCAGTTACAGCTATTCCTATACCATATAATTTCCATAGCAACAGTGCTTAACGTGAGAAACAAAGCCTTAATTGGCTGAACCATTTACAATAGCTTATAAATTTTTGCAGAAAGGAAGAAACCTGTTGCAAGTAATTTTCTAAATCTGTAAATCATTCTCAAAACTTCATTAAATTTTTCCAGGAAAGTGCATCTTACAGCAGGAAACAAAGCCTGTATGTCTTTTTGCCCACTTTAATTTACAATATTTCATTTTCAGAATGGTATCTGCAGCATTCTATCTACTTCTTGATCATATTCTTTAAAAAAGCCAGTTTTGGGGAACCAAGATTATTTCTTGCTACCAAATGACTTTGACAAAAGTCAAAATTACAATTAATTTTTCAGTGCAGAACTTCTGTCTCTGAAGGCACACATACCATCCACATTGTGATTTCAAGCAAAAAAAAAAAAAAAAAAAAAGAACTTACATCACTGGGTCCTCTTCTAACATTCTCATGAGGGAACCCAAACTTAACTGCTCTCTAAGTATAAAGTTAATACCTGAGTGTGGCCACCACAGTGCTTGCTTGGTCCAGCTAGAAAATTAAACTGATTGTAGTAACTTAACTTATTTCTAGGAGCACCAGCAGCAAAGCATATAATTCCACTTTCTCAGTAACTTTCATGGCATTTTTACACTGCTTGAAGGCTCAGAGACTTCCTTTCTCCTGTAAATGAGGCCATGCATTAGGATTTATCAGGAAGATGATATAGCAGGAAGAAAGTTAATGTGGCCAGATAAAACATGTTCCAACTGAAGAAGTGAGGCTGAATTATAATTCAGTAATGAATCGTCATTGTTTCCACTGCTGAAATCTCCAGACTGATTATTTGATTTACTACTGCTATCCAGCTTGACATCTGTACCTTTCTTTGGTTTCCCAAAGGGTGATTGCTAGTCCATGTTGAGGGTTTTTCTCAGGAATCTCTCAAATTTCCTTTCTTTGTTTTTTACCTATCCCTGATACAATCCACTGACTTGTTTCCATCTGTGATTTCAGAGGAAACAGACAAACTACTCCATTCCCCATCAGTCCTCTGAGCTCCTCAATCCAGAGCCACAGGAGATAGTAAGAGTCACAATGACCTCCTTTAGATATTACAACTTGCTCGTCTAGCCACTTGCTTGTAGGAACAGTCTGTCTTCAGCCATTTACATCATCACAAGAGGCACGTAGAGGTGAATAGGAAACTTCTTACTCTCAATACATAACCACACAGGGCAAGAGACATCTATTCTAAGCAAACATGACTCAGACGGCTAAGAAATAAAAAATACTGTACTATTTCATTGTATAAAGCAGTAGCAAAGGGGCAATATTTATTCACTCCTTGGATTAGAGTCATATTAGGTTTCGTGGTGAAATACAAGCAAAATAATTTTTTCCTCTTAATGTTCCGTAGTGGAGTCAAGAACCTGAGAACTTGTTAGAGCGGAACCAGAAAAGCACCCTTTCCAAGCAATATGAAAGAGATGCATGTGCAAATAAGATTTGTGCATGTACTTACTACACACTGGCATACAGAGACCTGAGGTTTGGTTTCCAAAAACATTTTGTATAGCAATCACTGGGAAGAAACAAGAACTGCTAAAGCGGAAAACAAACAGAACAAAAGTAAAAGAAGTCACTGCCAGTGGGTTTCAAGAATGAATATAAGACTTGGTTGTGACAGCTCTGATTTTAAAGCTACATTTATAGAGTTTTTTATATTGTACCTCACGGGCTCTCCACTTTCATTCACACTGAGTTACATTATCTTGATTCATCTGCCACCTGTAACCATCTTTACCTCTATGGTACATTTTTTTCCTTAAACAATTCTTTCTATAAAGAATGTTAACCAAATACCCATAAAAACTACATCTTAAAAAACACAGAAACCCTCAGTAGCAACCATTCATACCAGTGCCATCCTCTTCACTTTTGCCTAAACTGACTGCTACAACATGTTTATTTTATGAAGGGAGATGTTTGGCTTGCAGATGTCCAGTCAATGCCTACGTCAATAGAAAAATGCTTTCTCTAAACTCTGACATTTGGATTTCAAATACCAAGACATTCAAAATTCAGTATTAATGTTCTTGTATTTCTGTCAGGTAACCCTTTGTCCACTGAAAAAGCGACCAACCCCATAGCAGGACTCCAAGAAGTATTCTCTTGTATCACATTTTTTAGTAATTACTTTGATATTCCAGTGCATCTTAAAAAGGCCACCTGACTTACACGAATATGTCTCTTTCACTTTCTCCACGTGTTACTCCATGTGTTGTCAGGTCCCAGATAACTACTCTTACACGGCTATATATGCACATACACGCTTGGATGGGGTTCTTGACCACAAGGATGTAATGAAAGTGCAGACTTGGAGAGACATTCTTGATCTCTGATGTTTGTGAGGAGGGTCAAGGTGTGGTTAGGTTAAGGCACAGAGCACAACAGCACATGTGGGATGACAGGGAACAGACGAGAAAAGAGAGCAATGTACTAGATGAGCATGTCTTCTCTCTGCCTGCCCCTACAGCTCATCAGGAAAGCAGCAAGAGAGATGTAGGAGGATAACTTTTCCAAGACCCTCCTGAGCAGCCCTGCAATGGAAGCCTAAGCTGGCATCAGCTCATGATCAGAGAGAAATTTCCACCATGACAAAAAGCTGAAAATTAGAAAGAGATTAGGTAAAAAGAGGAGAAGCATGAAACAGCATACAGACAAATAAAACTACACACGGACAAAGCAGTAAAGTAATATTTGTTACATAACATGACAGATCTCCTTAGACCTCTCTCTGTGAAGATCAGTAATATATTGAAGACAGAAAAGAGGATTCACATCAAAATGCCTTCCATTTGTCTTTTTTTTTTAACCAAAATCTTTTCTACCTCTTACCTACTACTGCAGAGTAAATGAGTTCCCTAAAGACGCAGGAGGAAAAGAACAAAGAAATAAACATAGCTAAGCAACTGGGATGAACTATTATTGATATTTTATAAAGGAAAAGGGAGACTTAAGGTTGAGATTATAGTCATTGGTTTTCAGAAGAAAAAAAGAAAGAAAGAAAAAAAAAATCATTCTGAGCCATAACAAGGTTTCAATTGCTTTGTTCTACTGGCTCATTTAAGTTCTTCAGGTTTCATCGCAAGGAATATGAAATAAATAATTTTTCTAATGTATATGAGTACACACCCCTACATATGCAGACATATCCTGTGTGTATGACTAGTGTATCCACACGTGACACCACAGCAATGGTAACTGTATGGTTATAAAAGTCTCAGGGCTTGCAATCTAAATAGACAAGACAAAAAATGAAGGAAATTGGATTTCTTTTGAGAAAGTCCCTGAGCCAAAAGTAGATGAAGGCTAGGAGCTGATTAGGAAGACATATATTTGCCTGACCTCTTCTTATTCTTCTATAAACACTCTTTCAGCACTAAGGACAGAATACGGACTACATAGACCTTTGATTCAATCCAGAACAGCCATTCTCATCCAATGACATAATTCCTCTTTCCATCTCTGTTTCTGACTTCTTCTGACTCTTTACTGATAACCAATAGAAACAAACGAATTAGAAGATGCTTAGGCATTCTACCCTCTCTTACTGCTTTAGTTCAGACAACTACATTTGGAAATTCTGGCCTGAACATTTTGCATTAGTAGCCTGTTAGCAAGGATTCAGCTTGATAGTGCATGAAAGTCAAGATCTAAGTTTTAGTCACGTGATTAAACAAATGAAGCAGCACAAAGCAATACAGTCTTGCTGATTGCCAAAGTTCAGCACGTTCCAACCATATAAAAATTGTGATTTTTAACAACTGGCCAGGGAGTGAGTAGTGAGTCCTTCCTGGCCAGAATGCCAAGAATACTGATGTTATTGTTGAAAGGTGAGTCTGTTACCTACAGGAGTTACTGATAACACAGTGGGGTTCTTTTTCAGTTTGTAATTCACTTTTTTTCACATTACTGTGTGATTTAGTCGGTGGTCTTACCTTTCAGTTTCTGCTGGAATCCCTTACCTCAAGCTACCGATTTCAAGCAAGGAGTGAGCTGAGAAGTGGTAACATGATAGCTGTGTTCAGTAGCATGCTGTCCTTGTTCATTTCTGCTCCCTTTGACACTGGAGAATGTTTTTCACTGACCTATACAAAATGCTCTGTAAAATCCCAGTTCCCGGCAGTAGCAACCCCACAGCTGTCCTGCCTCCGAGGGACTGGCAGCTCCTGCTTCACATTACTGCTTTTCTCTGCTCCTAGCACAGTGGGAGTCAATTCTGCATGCCAAGGGCTGCTCAGATCAGAGAAGGAACTCTTCACCAAGCAAGGCAGAAAACTCACAGATTTCCTTTCCAGCCAAAGCGTCAGACTCACCAAACAGTCAGCTGCTTGTTGACATTGCTCTCAAGAATACATAAGGTTTTTAACACATATCAGACTTCCAAAATAATATAATTAGTTCTTAGAAGATCACCCTTTTACAGTGACCTAAGTTCTATATCTATGCTTCTAACTATACTTTTCTAGCTTAATATTCTTTAGAAAGTCCAAGAGCAATAATAAATAGCTTAAGGTCACCACTGTGACCCCAGCAGAACCAAGTGTGCAAAATTAAAGAAAATATATCTGAGGAAAAAAAGAAGAATTTCAAATAACGATCTCTCATTCTTTCCTTGTTGTTTTCCGAAGGAACTTTATTAGGATAAACTGAGTTGTAAGGCATCGCCTGGAGGATGGAGCATTGAAGGTAAGGCTGTGCAACTGTCTACCTGGTGCTGGATAAGGACAATATTAAATAAGACTAATGAGCTTGAGTGAGTCAAATGACCTTTCTTCATTTGCTACAAACAGCTTTGTTCCTATGATTCAGTTGGTTGCTCAGTAAAGGTTGTGCAGCTCATTTGCTGTATTTTTTTTTACACCAGAAATTAATAAATGAGGCCACAGTGTTCTGCATCTATTTTGTGGCCCACTGGTACACAATTTTAGTTACCTAAATAATATTTGGATGAAGGCTTGCATTTCTGAAGCCTCTGAGTGACACCATAAGGAGTGATAAATAAAGCTATCTGGAGTGTCAAGCACACCTTCAAACAGCCTGTTCCACAGGTAGTTGTGTGCTGCAGCAACCAATTTCAGAAGAAAAATGTTGTATAGTAAAACACTGTTAAAGAATACAGAAACTGGCTTCCACAGAGTGTGTTCTTCTCAAAATTTTATTCATTTTTCTTTACAAAATATGCGGCAAACAGGGAGAAAAGGTACATATTATGCTCATGATATGTGAATTAAGTGTGACTGATTTAAGTAAACTCCCAAAAAATCAGGAGGTGGAAAAGTTTTCTAGCAAGTAGCTACCCTGCCTCCACTGCTCCAAGGACAGAGAAAATGCGTACACTTTCACCTAATATTGTATTTCAAAATACACAGTTCAATATTTTTCATCATATGTAAATGTCATTTTTGTGAGTCTTGAGAAGGAAAAGAACGAGGCAGTGTATTTTCAGACGTAATTTCTCTTTTAATAAGTTTTGCTCTCTACCAACCTCCAGGTGCACTTCTCAACATCTTAGCATCCTGATTGCTCAAACTCTGTTCCAGCTGCCACCTGCCCTACACATACAGATGTCCTTTCCAAATAAAGGAGAATAGGACATGTAATAGATAGGGTAGAGTGCCCATGCAAGTCCCGCCTTGGCAGAAAAACTGGGCTTCAGTGGTTCTGAAGTTTTATCCTGTTTAGTTGCAGCTATTCTCAGAGGACTCTGATGAAGAGAAGGGATTTCATGTCTGAGAAGCTTGACAAGCTATAATTGCTTTCTAATCCCTTAACAATGCATACTTAAAATTATGCATATGTTTAAGTGCTTTGCTAGATTGGGGCTACAGTTGAGAATAAAGCAAATGGCTCAGATTGATGTCTCCATAGATGAGGACATTAACCTACGTAAGCTAGGCTAGTCAGGCAAGAATGCCTCAAGACCTAGTGCACATCTGCCTCTTCTATTCCTTGCTGTTCCTGAACCAAAATTTAAAACTTACTTTCATCATTTTTTTTTGCCCTAAAATGGCTTCTCCTATAAATAATACCAGAAATCCCTGCCATACCATGCATATGCTACAATGATATGTATTTTTTTCTTCCCCCTTCACTTGGTTACCAGCATTACTGTGATGAATTAAAAAGAGCGTGGCCAAGAGGTTGAGAGAGGTGATCCTTCCTCTCTACTCTGCCCTGGTGAGGCCTCATCTGGAGCATTGCTTTCAGTTCTGGGCTCCCCAGTACAAAAAAGACAGGGACCTTCTTGAAAGAGCCCAGCAGAGGGCTACAAAGATGATAAGGGTCCTGGAGCACCTCTCTTACGAGGAAAAGTGGAGAAACTTTGAAAAAAGAAGACTCAGAGGGGATCTGATCCACGTCTATAAATATCTGAGGAGCGGGAGGCAAAGGGATGAGGCTGGACTCTTCTCAGCAGTGTGTGGTGATAGTATGAGGGGAAATGGCCACAAACTGAAGCACAGGAAGTTCTGTACAAATGTGCATAAGAACTTCTTCATGGTGAGGGTAACAGAGCACTGGCACAGGCTGCCCAGGGACGTGTCAACGGTTTACCGGGCTGGATCGGCCCAGTTCCGTGACGATTGGTGTGGGGGACCCACAGACCCACGCCCCAGGAAAGGGAAAGGGGGAAAGGGAAAAGGAAAAAGGGAGATGGGCCTAGAAACAAAACAGCGGCAACGATCTGAGAAGGAAAGCTAATTTACTAAATAAGATATCAGAAAGCAAAATAACACAATATAATACAATATAATTGGAATTGAAGCTAATAAATCAAATAAAATGAGCAAGAGAGAGTGTCCGATAAACCGAAGGCCTTACGCTAACGCTGAAGGCGATACGGCAGCAAGCACCCACTGCTGAGTCGATCCCGAAGGAAAGAGCGTGTCCCGTGACTGCAGAGGGTTTTTATCTTTTCCCTTTGAGCGGAAAATACGTAAAAATGCAAAGCATCGCAAAGTCTTCTGGGGAATATAGTTCTTCTCTTCTGAGACAGGTATACCCGGAAAATATCAATGATCTGTGGAGTTGGAGTATTAACTCTTTAACTCTTAATGCACTACATGTTGTTATGATGTGGAATACCAATACCAAAAATCATAAAACCATGACATTCCACCCCTTATTCCACATCATTACATCATGCTTGATACATATAGAAGAACAATGATTAACATGCATTATATATACACACACACAACATATATATAGATGTATATACATGGAATTACTGACTGCACTCCCCCAACATCAAATTCCCTTGTGGTACACACTGAACATCCCCATTCTTCTGCATCACCCACCAAGTGGACCCAGGTCCCTGAGCAAAGACAGTTCCACGGAGAGGTTTGCCCTCTCCAGAAGCTGGAAGGACCCAAACCGCTTTCCCCAACATGTTCTTTATATGCACTACGGGGACTTTATCTCCCTCTACAGTAGGTAGAGAACTGGATTGGGCAGGACCATCACGATTGATGGATCCTCGGGTGTTGACCAACCAGGTGGCTTCTGCCAAATGCTTCTCCCAATGCTTAAATGTTCCGCCACCCATTGCTTTCAACATGGTTTTTAACAACCCATTGTATCTTTCAATCTTACCAGAAGCTGGTGCGTGATAGGGGATATGATAAATCCATTCAATACCATGATCTTTGGCCCAATTATTCACAAGAGAATTTTTGAAATGAGTCCCATTATCTGACTCAATTCTTTCTGGAGTGCCATGTCGCCATAGGACTTGTTTCTCGAGACCTAGAATGGTGTTTCGGGCGGTAGCATGGGGTACTGCATATGTTTCAAGCCACCCAGTGGTTGCTTCCACCATGGTAAGCACGTAACGCTTGCCATTGCGAGATCGTGGCAAGGTGATATAATCAACCTGCCACGCCTCCCCATATTTATATTTTTGCCATCGCCCTTCCCCCCAAAGAGGTTTCATCCTCTTGGCTTGTTTAATTGTGGCGCATGTATCACAGTCATGGATAACCTGTGCAATAGCGTCCATAGTTAAGTCCACCCCTCGGTCTCTAGCCCATTTATATGTTGCGTCTCTTCCCTGATGGCCCGAGGTCTCATGGGCCCATCGAGCTAAAAATAATTCACTCTTACGTTGCCAGTCCAAGTCTACTTGAGCCATCTTAACTTTGGCAGCTCGATCTACCTGATGGTTATTCTGTTGTTCTTCAGTTGCCCGGCTTTTAGGAACATGAGCATCTACATGGCGCACCTTCACAACTATATTCTTTACTCGGGCAGCAATATCTTTCCACAGTTCAGCAGCCCAAATAGGTTTACCCCTCCGTTGCCAGCCATTTTGTTCCCATTGCTGTAACCACCCCCATAAAGCATTTGCCACCATCCATGAGTCAGTGTAAAGATAAAGCGTTGGCCACCTCTCTCGTTCAGCAATATCTAAGGCCAGTTGGACAGCCTTTACCTCTGCAAATTGGCTTGATTCTCCTTTTCCTTCAGTGGCCTCTGCAACTCGTCGTGTGGGGCTCCACACAGCAGATTTCCATCTGCGGTGCTTTCCCACAATGCGACATGATCCATCTGTGAACAGGGCGTATCTCTTTTCATCTTCTGGTAGTTCATTATATGGTGGGGCCTCTTTAGCACGTGATACCTCCTCTGCTGGTATTGTTCCAAACTTTCTACCTTCAGGCCAGTCCATGATCACCTCCAGGATTCCTGGATGACTGAGGTTCCCCATCTGAGCTCGCTGTGTAATCAGCGCAATCCACTTACTCCAAGTGGCATCAGTAGCATGATGGGTAGAGGGAACCTTTCCTTTGAACATCCAGTTCAGCACTGGCAGTCGAGGTGCCAGAAGGAGCTGCGCTTCAGTACCAATTACTTCGGAAGCAGCTCGAACCCCCTCGTACGCGGCTAAGATCTCCTTCTCAGTTGGAGTGTAGCGCTCCTCAGACCCCCTATATGCTCGACTCCAGAAACCAAGGGGTCGGCCTCGGGTCTCTCCAGAAGCTCTTTGCCACAAACTCCAAGTGGGACCTTCCTTTCCAGCAGCAGTGTAGAGGATGTTCTTTACATCCTGTCCCGTCCGCACTGGCCCCAGGGCCACGGCGCGGGCTATCTCCTGCTTGATTTGCTCAAAAGCCTGCTGCTGCTCAGGGCCCCATACAAAATCATTCTTCTTCCGCGTCACCCGAAAGAGAGGGCTCACAATGAGACTATAGTTTGGAACATGCATTCTCCAAAAACCCACTACACCCAGAAAAGCTTGGGTCTCTGTCTTATTGGTGGGTGGAGACATGGCAGTGATTTTGTCAATCACATCTGTAGGGATGTGACGACGTCCATCTTGCCACTTTATACCTAGGAACTGGATTTCCTGTGCAGGCCCTTTCACTTTGCTTCGCTTAATAGCAAAGCCAGCTCGCAGGAGGATCTGGATTATTCTCTCTCCTTTCTCGAAAACTTCCCCTGCTGTATTGCCCCACACAATGATGTCATCAATGTATTGTAAGTGCTCAGGAGCACCACCCTGTTCCAATGCAGTTTGGATCAGCCCATGACAAATGGTTGGGCTGTGCTTCCACCCCTGGGGCAAACGGTTCCAGGTGTACTGAACGCCCCTCCAGGTGAAGGCAAACTGTGGCCTGCATTCTGTGGCCAGAGGAATTGAAAAGAAGGCATTAGCAATGTCAATAGTGGCATACCACTTGGCTGCTTTTGACTCCAGTTCGTACTGGAGTTGAAGCATGTCCGGCACAGCAGCACTCAGTGGGGGTGTGACTTCATTCAGGCCACGGTAATCTACCGTCAGCCTCCATTCTCCATTGGCTTTACGCACTGGCCATATGGGGCTGTTAAAAGGAGAGTGAGTTTTGCTGATCACTCCCTGGCTCTCTAGCTGACGAATTAGATTATGAATGGGGAGCAAGGAATCCCTGTTAGTGCGGAACTGTCGTCTGTGCACCGTTTTTGTAGCAATCGGTACCTGTTGCTCTTCCACTTGTAGCAACCCCACAACAGACGGATCTTCTGACAGGCCAGGCAAAGCAGACAACTGCTTAATGTCATCTGCATCCACAGCAGCTATTCCAAAAGCCCATCGATACCCTTTGGGATCCTTAAAATATCCCCTTTTTAGATAATCAATACCAAGTATACATGGAGCCCCTGGGCCAGTCACAATAGAATGTTTTTGCCAGTCTTTACCAGTGAGGCTTATTTCAGCTTCCAACTTGGTCAGCTCTTGGGAACCCCCAGTCACCCCAGAAATATAGATTAATTCTGTCCCTTTGTGACTCGAAGGCATTAGAGTGCATTGTGCACCAGTGTCCACCAATGCCTTATATTTTTGTGGTTCTGATGTGCCAGGCCATCGAATCCACACAGTCCAATACACTCTATTATCCCTCTCCCCCACCTGGCTGGGGGGCAGAGGCTATTGTGGCTGGTAGGTACCTCGCTCAGTTCTGAAGAAGTACTGTTGAGGCAAGAGGACGTCTCGCTCAGACTGCAGGGTGTCTCTTTCAGGTTGGAGGGCGCCTCGTTCAGACTGGAGACCATCTTGTTGAGACTGAGGGTTATTGAATTCAGGCTGGAAGACGTCTTGCTCAGACTGGAGGGTGTCTCTTTCAGGCTGGAGGGCGTCTTTCTCGAACTGAAAAGCAACTTGCTTGGTCTGGATGGTGTCTTGATCAGACTGGAGGCTGTCTAAATTGTTCAGGAGAGTCTGATTGTCAGCTAAAAGACTCTCTTTCTGGATCTGGACACTATCCCTTTCGGCTCGGAGACTCTCTCGCTCTATTTCAGAAACACTGTGCCTCTCTAGGATAGTACTGAATAAGGTCTGATTGGCATAAGCCAGACTCCAAATAATTTGGGCCTCCTCAGATCTGTCTGAGCCGCAACATCCCTGTCTCAAATATCTGCTCAAGTTCTCAGGATCTTGCAGGTGCTCAGGGAAAAGGTCCCAGTACATTTTGAGCATTAAAAGGGAAAAAACAATGAAATGCAGCCCCTTTAAGAGCAGTTTAAAAAGCGAGAGCATTTTTTTTTCTTTTTACTAAAACAAGCTGGCAGCACCCAAAAAAGTTTACAAATATCCCAGAACAAATGGCAGTATGCCCAGACCTCAAGGTCGTGTTATGCCGTACAGTACCAGCAGTACAGATAAGCTTGCTAGCAAGAGACAGAGATTCACTCTAAGAGTATGTCTCTGCCTGGCTAAGGCAGCTGCTTTGCCCCACGTTGGGCGCCAAAAATGTCAACGGTTTACCGGGCTGGATCGGCCCGGTTCCGTGACGATTGGTGTGGGGGACCCACAGACCCACGCCCCAGGAAAGGGAAAGGGGGAAAGGGAAAAGGAAAAAGGGAGATGGGCCTAGAAACAAAACAGCGGCAACGATCTGAGAAGGAAAGCTAATTTACTAAATAAGATATCAGAAAGCAAAATAACACAATATAATACAATATAATTGGAATTGAAGCTAATAAATCAAATAAAATGAGCAAGAGAGAGTGTCCGATAAACCGAAGGCCTTACGCTAACGCTGAAGGCGATACGGCAGCAAGCACCCACTGCTGAGTCGATCCCGAAGGAAAGAGCGTGTCCCGTGACTGCAGAGGGTTTTTATCTTTTCCCTCTGAGCGGAAAATACGTAAAAATGCAAAGCATCGCAAAGTCTTCTGGGGAATATAGTTCTTCTCTTCTGAGACAGGTATACCCGGAAAATATCAATGATCTGTGGAGTTGGAGTATTAACTCTTTAACTCTTAATGCACTACATGTTGTTATGATGTGGAATACCAATACCAAAAATCATAAAACCATGACAGGACGTTGTGGAGTCTCCATCTCTGGAGACATTCAAGACCCGCCTGGACTTGCCTGTGCAACCTGGGCTAGGGAGCTGCTTTGGCAGGGGGTTGGGCTCAATGATCTCTAGAAATCCCTTCCAACCCCTACAATTCAGTGATTGGCTTTTTATTTTCAGTGATGCTGATTTTCAGATGACAGTGATGTGAATGGATATATGTCCTTAAAAGAATAAATAACAGTACTGACACACAGCATCTGATTGACAGAAACTGTTTAAGCACTGTCATATGGCTGGCATGTTACTTCGTGATCAAATTCTTTTCCTGCCAGTTAAAATTACCTTTATGCCTCATGCACATTTTAGCCTCTCCATTGGACTATAGCTTTATTCACCAAATTTACTGTGCATTTCATATGTTTGAAAAGATTATACTGGGAAATCTCCCATGCTGGCTTGATTTCTCTCTCATATTTGTGTCAGCTCTACCTGCAGAATAACACACACCTCTACTGGTCCACTGGCTCACTCAGCAGTTCACATGGAAACATGCAGACTGGGAGCAGCTCAACACACCAGATTAGAACCAAGGCTCTTCAGAATTTTTACTGATGCAAGATACCCAGCAACTTCTGGAGGCTCTGTGTCATTTAAATGCATGTCTAAATCCAGAATCCTGGCATTAACATGCTGAAGATATTTAGAGAAACTTCCTTGCCATGTCATCATACCTCAACCAGGTCAAGGAGGATGTAACTGCAATTTCAACTTTGTTCAGGCAGCTTTCAAGAGCTTAGGTTAATACAAACTACAGTGATGATTATTTTGAAGACTTGTCTCTTGGACCAAAACACTGACTTTCTTTTCAGGAACACTAAGTAGTCTGATACATTGTGCTTAAATACATATGCCATCTGTCTAGGTCACTATAGTCCTCTGTTCCATCATTTAATATTTCCACAATCCACAAGTTGCTTTACAAGCTAAATAAGTTGCAGTGACCCATACAAATAGTGAAAATCTACAGGTTGGTGTGGAAAAAAGCAGAAAGGAGCAACAAGAAGCATTCCCACCCAAGCAAAGCATGTTCCCCACTACAGATTTGGTATGTAGGAGCAGAAGAATTGTACTCCCCTCACCCCCCCCCAGTGCTCACATTAATTTTGAGAGGCTCAACAGTCACCACTGGAGAAAAGGAAAGAAAGCAAGTGGACAAGAGGCAAAGAGACATTTATGAATAGCATGAAGCAGTGGAGGGCTGGAAGAATTTGAAGACAAACGTTTCAGAGGGATTTTCCATTCCCAAAACATCTGTGTTGAGACTGTGAAAGAGGTGAGGAAGTCGGTGCCACACATGGCAAAGATGGCAGCACTGCAGAAGGCAGTATCAGAACAAACTGAGAGAATGAGGGGATGGCAGTGATGTGGTGGCTGCCCTTTGCATATTAGAGAAAGAAGACAACACTGTTTAGAAAATACAGTATTTGGAGTGCTGGAATTTGATGACATCAAAAGAAGAAAAACAAGTCAGATTTGAGAGGAGACAAAGGGATCATTTTAGTATTAGACAAAGCAAGGAACTGACCTGTGCACAGGACTGAGCATAGGTTGACCACCTATGGGATGACTAGATGGGAGATTACAGAACTGGTATGATATATATTCCTATTTATTTCTGCTTGCTGTGGAAATACTGTAGAGTCATAAGTTACTTCTTAATCTTGCCTGATTATTATTTTTCCATCTAATTACAAGATATGAAAATTTGAATTAGTAGAACATCTATGCATTACAGATTTATTTATTCAAGGTTTGCAACAGCAAGCTGCAAAGGAATTACTCAAAAAATTTGAAGTGAAACATTGACTAAGAATTCCTTGGGAAATAAAGTCATAACTTAAGGGAACAAAATCCGCTTAGGGGAAGCTCTCAGGAGCTGATATTCATCAAATTTGTTAAAATCTGACTCAGATTCAATAAAGCTTTCATGAAATGAACACACCTGTTCCGGAGCAGCTGTACGCACATGGAAAATTTTGAAAATTGTTCACTTTAGAAGGAATTGTGCCAAATGGCCTATATTTAATCTTTCTCCTATTTTGACACATTGATATAAAAAGTAATATCATTGCTTCTCAGAATTTCATGTTTCTTCTGCTGACAATTACTCAAATTAAGTTGTACTTCTCTGTGATGACAATAATTTTACTAGAACTACATTTGATGCTATAAACAACAGATAATTAGTCACAGAAAATGATCAGCTCTCAAAAAGCAAAGTTCTTTCATTCAGAGGCTCCTCTGTGAGGAAAGAATAGCAATAAAAGATATAAGATGATAGACATATATGTCCTTTCAATAAGAAAAGTATTTGTGATGTTGTCCTGGAGGCATCCATTTCTATGAGTCACATAGTATTCAAAAACTGATTAATTTTTTTTACAGAATACTTAACAAAACATGAATAAATTTGATAAAAAGGAATAATTTATAAAACTAGTTTTTATCTTCTTCAACACATGAGACACGTGACAAACAAATGATAGAAGAAAAGAATTAGTAAAACACTATTTTTTCAGATAGAAGTAAGTTTTATTTGCACAAATAGAGAAGTCTCAAACCATTCTTGGAAATCATTATTATGTTATTAATGTTTATTGTTAAGAGGCAGAGAAGATGTTTAAAAAGCATGGAAACCAGCCCCAAGGAAAGTTATCTTTTGTGGTAGCCCAGCAGCATCTTGACCTTCTTCCCTGTTCCTTGCAGGCCACTGGCCAATGGTCAGTCTTTGTCCGTGTCATCTGAGTGCCATCATTCTCCCAATTTAGAAAGTAAGTGCAAAGTAGGTCTAGCACTTAACATATCACACAGACTGCAAATGCAAACCAGTCCTTCTCAACTATTTGTTTCCCTAAGATAACAGTGAAGCACTCTTCCAAGTAAGAGATTTAACTTCCACTTTAACCACAAGTGTAAGATTTCCCTCAACAAATTTTTCCCCTCTCCAGGCTGACTCCTACAGACATTCTCAGTACAACCATCTGGTAACTGGGTTTTTCTTTCTCTTTCTGGGAGCTTCCTAACCCTTTCTCAATAGGTGGTGTCAGGGAGTCTGTCCTGTCACAATTACCCCTAATTATCTCTTTTCTCATCTAGTCCAAGTTAATTAAAGACAATTTTTGTTTTGAAATGTATTATCCATGTATATAAATGTTGCAGGATCAGGTCAAAGCTTGAGATATTAAAAAGCACTGCATGAGGAATATAACACTTCTTTAAAACAGTAAGCATTTTGCAGAGAAATAGATGCTCTCCCTCCCTGGTTGAGACAGTAAGTAAACTCTACTGAAATCAAAGCAGAAAATATTATTTTAAATTCTGAGAAGTATTTTCACAGCAAGTTTTACTAATTGATTTTATTTTCTAGAGTACTGGAGGCTGTTATGTTCATTGGCTATGAGCAAAAAAGAGTGAAGTCTGTCAGTACTTCAGAACCTCCATTATAATACTGACAATGATGGTTTGACTCCACTGCACTCTTCATATTGTGGACAAATACTGAGTTGTTTGCCTGTCTGTTCGGTGGTAAAAGTGCATCTGAGATTGCCAAATATAAAGGACCTAAACCCACTCCAAGTGAAATCACCATTGACTTTCACAGTCACAAGATAAGTCTTTATAAAAAGACATTATAAGAAGATCTGAAAAAAAACTCCTTATGAAACCTCTTCTGCATTCTTGAAAGCTATCCAGTTATTTCACAATCCCAAACTGTATAACAAGCATAAGAGTTATTTCATCTTATGAAACAGCTCCTTTCTTTGTGGATTAGTGGGCATGAGGGTGGCAGATTGACAGTTGGACTCAATGATCTTTGAGGTCTTTTTCAACTTCAATTATTGTATGATTCATTTTTTTTAAAGTGCAGAGCTACATGCCAAATACTGCCTCTGATACCACGTGACAAAGTGAATCTAGATTTTGACCAGTAACAACTGGTCAACCTGACAGACACAGGTTTCCTTTGAAGAAATTTGCTCATCTGAACAATGAAATGCAATCCATCAGAAGCTAAACTGATACCACTGAATCCATGTATGACATAAAATACAGATAAGTAGGTATCATTTTACCATTGTAGATGAGTGGAACCATTAGCACCTTGATCAAATTATACTGTACTTAGATTCTCTGTTAAATTATGTCTAACTCAGTCTGATACAGAAGAGAGATGTTCCCTCAATTAACTAACTATTTTGCAAAGCTTTCTCTTCTGCCGCATGTCCTGCTGACCCTCACAAATTGAGGGATTCCCATACTCCTGATTCAGCACAGCTACTAATTAATGCGCGAGAGGCATATTTCTCAATGTGCAATTATCCCTACAATCCCTGAACACCTAGGGGAACTTCAATGCCAAGTCTCCTCAACCCTTTGTGTGGGAAGCCCAAGAGGCTTCTAATCTGACACATTATCCAGTCTCACTAACATAAAAAGGGGCTGTGCTGGTGACAGTGTTTAAAAGTGCTGCTGAAGAAAGAACAAAACCTGCTCCTCTTGAAATTATGGAAATAAACAGATTTTACTTAGTCCAGTCCAGGATGACTGGTGAAAACTAGAAATCTGCTTCAATAACCCTATCAATCACATTGCACTGGTTTTATTTACTACTAACTTCCTCCCTATAGTAGAAAAAAAATCTTTGAATTTTGGTTATCCATCACCACTAGCAACAACAGAATGTCTGGTCTTATTAATTTCTGAAGAGATATTGTGGAGTAGCCATAGGAGGGAACTCTAAGCACACTGCTATTGGTTTGCTTGGCCATGTAAGAACATAAATCAATTGTTCCTCTTATGGAAGAGGTCTCAGAGGACAAAATAATGCAAGATCTGAATGGTATCTTGGATGTTTCATCTGTATCTTTGACAGCTGGTGGGAAAATTGAAATTTTCATTTAAAGAAAGAAAGGATTCACTTGGTTGATCCACAGTAATGATTTTCCTCTACCTACATCACATGATGGAGGCTACTTTTGCTAGAATCTCCCAACTTTCCAGACAGTATAGCATGCAGCTCAAGAAAAAATGAAATTACAGAATGTTTGACATTGGAAGGAACCTCTGGAGGTTATCTGGTCCAACCTCTGCATAAAATTGTGTTGTCCAAACTGACTGCAAGCACCAGATTTTCTAATAAAATTTTTCATAAAAAAATAAAAATAAACAAGCTTCAAGTTATTCTTCGATTTCTAGAAAGATTTTTCAAGATGGCAGGAGTAGTGGAATACATTGGGAAGAGTTAAGGGCAGCAAGGGGATGTGCAATGGAGCTTCCTCAGAACTGAGAGACGATTAACCTAAGTATTCCCAAGATAGGAATGCTGAACTAAACCGCATCAGCAAGCTATACTTAAGCTTTTGCTGCCAGCTCTTCTAAGATGTTACAGACATAAGTGATAAGACCAAATTACCTTTAATCAGCTTAACTTGCAAAGTTGAGGGAGGGTATCAGGGTGATTGGAGGTTTTTGAGAGCAATGCAACCCAGTGCTAAAGTAGAACATTGCAAATACAGCAAGGAGAATATTTCTCTCATCTGTATCTAATGAATTCACTAATCATGTTGCTGTAATTTTCTTTCAAGCTATTGGTAGAAAAAATGGATACCTTGGGAGACAAAATTGCCTGTGAAATGTAGATCTTCTGCTGTTTATTGGTATGTGTGGGAAGGCTGTTTTCTTGGATGCATTTACTTGCTGGCTTTAAATTATTATGTTTACCTGGGGACTGTAAATACAGCTATAAATGGTAAATTGTCATTAACCCACCTTCCTGATGCACCTTAGATTGAAATTAATGTCTTTTAGGTAGGTGCTATTTAAATTAGCCTACTGTAACCTGACAGGTATTCTCTCAGAAAAAAAATGTGTTGTCTTCACTGGTTAGGGAAACTTTATCTGCTTCTGGATAGAAAGATAATCAATCATGAGTAGTCCAACTGTTTTCAATGTGTGGATTTGTGAGGACCAGAAATAAGGAGGAAATGGTTTGTCCTCCTTAATTATTACTACAATTTGTTTTTGAGTAGAGGTTACACTTTGCTAAGTGATAAAGCACAAAATGAGTAATTAGAAGAGTCTACTGTCTCTGAAAGCAAGGAGAAGGGGACAGAAATATTAACATTTACACATGAGCCCTGCAGAACGAAGATTTAGTCTGCCATTAAAACTGTGAGAAGCAGAAGGCCTAAGTGCATATTGAGTCTGGTTCTAGGATTTTGCAATCTTAACTACAGGATCAAGTCTTTGTACTTCTCATTTATTCATCATGTGTATCATATATTTAATTGCCAACTTTGATTGGTGTTTCTTTTCTGGACTCGTTGACGAGTAAAAGATTTTACGGCAATGCCAATATTTATGTTCATAAAACCACAAACTTCCCTTCAGTGTTCAAGTAACTGCTACTTCAGAAAACCAGGATACCTCAGAACTGCTTAAACAGAATCTCAAAACACAGATATTGCAGGTATGTACCAACACAGCGGAAATCTAATTAATTAGAAAATTAGCAGCTGAACATGTAATTTGAAAAAAAAAGAGAGAGAGTAATGACACTTCTCTGTATTAGAAGAGACTGAAGAGCTGTTGAAGAGAACTTTCTTCACAATCCATTTTGCATACGGAGTAGTCCACAAGATTGTTCTGTATTTCAGTATTATTTACCAAATACTGCCAAAGAAGAGTTTCACCTTATGCTGTGAGATGCTCCTTTGTCCACACTAAGAAGATAAATATTCAGATTTTCAGTAGAATTGACTACCTATGCAAATCTGACAGGAGTATTTTAGTACTACACACTCCACAGACAGAGAAACGAGCATCTGGAGAACTGGTTAGTTGCCAAACAGGGATCTGAAACAAGATTATCACATTTTCTCTCAAGAGATTGAAATTATTATGGAAATGGCAACCAGGTTCCAGAACACTTCTCTAAAGAAAAAAAGGGTTGCAAGGAGCTGAAATGGAAACAAGGAATCCACACAGACAATATAAGCTATTTTCCACCCTTTGAAACAGACTATTTCTATTCTAGGACAACAGCAGTGTGCCCAGGGGCCAAGAAGGCCAATGGCATCCTGGCTTGTATCAGGAATAGTGTGGTGAACAGGACTAGGGAAATAATCCTACCCCTGTACTCGGCATTGGTGAGGCCTCACCTTGAGTACTGTGTTCAGTTTTGGGCACCTCAGTACAGAAAGGACACTGAGGTGCTGAAGCAGGTCCAAAGAATCACCTTGGAATATAAGCAAAAGTAGAATTAATCAGATAAAAAATAATGAATCAGTGACTGACTGATTCATTACCAAAATTACACGTCTGCGATTGAGTGTCCTGGTTTCAGCTGGGACAGAGCAGATTTCTTCTTCATTGTGTCTGGAATGATGCTGTGTTTTGGTTTTAGGAGAGAAACAATGTTGACAACACACCAGTGGTGATAACGCACAAATGTTTTAGTTGCAGCTAAGCAGTGCGGTACCAAGCAAAGGATATTTCAGTTTCTCAGCTTCTCATCCTGTCCTGGCAGCAAGGGGGCTGGAGGTACAAGGAGCTGGAAGGGGACAGCACCAAGACAGCTGACCTGAACTGGCCAAAGGGATTTTCCATACTATACGGCATCATGCAAAAAAAGACCTATAAACCTGAGGGGAGTTGGCCAAGGGGGCTGCAGCTGCTTGGGGACTGACTGAACATTGATCGGTGGGTAATGGTGAGCAATTGCCTAGTGTGTCACCTGTTTTGTAAATATATATATATTACTATTATTTATCTCTTCCTTTTCTGACTTAGTAAATAGTTTTTATCTCAACCCATGAGTTCTACATTTTTTTGTTTGTTTGATTGATTGATTGATTCTCTCCCCAGTCTCACTAGGAGTGGAAAGAGTGAGCAAAGCACTGTATGGTAGTGAGCTACTTGCCAGGTTAAACTACATTACTGGGTAATCACCCTGGCAGAACACTAGCTGTCCTTATCTCACTGTCAATGGTGGGAAAGTGGGAACTCCCCAGTAAGGCATAGTTCTCTATTTTGGTCATTAAAATAAAAGAGCTGATATCTGATATCCAATATGCACATTGAGTACAATAAATATATTTCAGCCAGGTCCCTCTTCCAGAGTCCAGAAAAAAGGAGGAACAGCCTATGTACTACTACTCACACCTAATGACATCCACACATAAAGAGCAGTTTTCTGTGTCCATGCAAACAAGCAGTCTTTATTACTGAATTGTGACCACTACCCTTTTTGGCTGATCCCAAACTGGTTAAAGGCAACTATACCAACTGCTTCCCATTCTTACAAATGGGGAAAAAAAGGACTGTGATCATCTTAATGAATGTTTCTCAGAGGAATCTGTGAGCAACATCACTGTCAACAACTGTCTCAAGGGAGGTTGTGGTGAGGGAGGGGTAAGCCTCTTCTTCCAGATAACTAATGACAGTACAAGAGGCAATGGCCACAATTTGCATTAGAGAAGATTTAGATTGGGTATGAGGAAAAACTTTTCCTCTTAAGGAGTTGTCAGACACTAGAATGGCCTGCCTTGGGAGGTGGAGGAGTCACTGGTCCTAGAGCTGCTCAAGAAGCGTCTAGATGAGCTAAGAGATATGGTATAGTAGCTTAGTGGGTATGGATGGTGATAGGAGGATGGCTGGGCTAGATGATCTTGTAGGTCCTTTCCAACCTAGTGTTTCTATGAATCTATGAATCTATGAATATATGAATTAGTTGTCCATAAAGCACTAGAAGGTGAATTTCAAAGAAAACCAAAAACAAAGAGAAACTTCTCTACAGCATTCCCAATCATGCAAAGCAAGTAAAGAAAATGA
The DNA here is from genome assembly GCA_036925125.1 of Oreortyx pictus. NCBI lineage: Eukaryota > Metazoa > Chordata > Aves > Galliformes > Odontophoridae > Oreortyx > Oreortyx pictus. The sequence continues at coordinate 45,543,362 of JAUPFR010000003.1, read as the reverse complement.
ATACTGGAAGTAATACACAAATATTTAAACTAGCTCTCTTAAATTCAAATGAACTGCCATGCTACACAAGGACACAAATTTTTTCCCCATCCAAGACAACAGAAGCATCCTGGTGTAGAAACACAGAAAATTTTATTTTGGTTGTCCTCCTCAGGCACACAATAGGATTTTTCACAGGGTTCCCCGAAGTAGGGTCAGAGGCTCACAGTTGTTCTACAGCAAAGATTTTGCAAACTGGGAAAACTGAGCTTCTGCCAAGCTCATCCCAGTACTTTACAGACAGCTGGATTTCTCCCCATTCGGCATTTTCAGAATCCAGTACATAGGAAAGACAAACTGGTGCTGGTATATTTGGAAATCTCTTTAGAAGAAAGTAAAGGCTTTTCCTCTTTCTTACTCCCAGTTCAATTGGTAACAGGGAAATAGCTGTCTCATTTCTTGAAGGTTCCTCAGAAACTGGTCCAACATGAAACAAAAGTGAATGGCCTCATTTTCTGAAGGGGGCATAATTTAAAAAATACCAGGAATGCTTTTCCTAGTCAGTAATTGCAAATTCAATTTTAGTATTCTGAATGGAAACAGGCTTCAAGAAGCAAGCATATTGCAGGCTGAAGTTTGCCAACTGCAAGACAATCACAAGTGCTCTTTATTTCTCTTGTCACTCAATAATATTAGACCTTGTTAAAGAGGAGAGATTGAGTTTCAAGACTGAGCCCTAGAGACAGCATCCATTTATAAATAAGCAGAAAAATTAACGCTGCAAGGTACCATGTGAGATATACACTGCCACCAAAATCAAAAAGATGTGTTCTCACTTAGCATGACCTTTCTACTGTGAACTTTACAGCATATTGAAGAGAAAGACAGAGTGAAATCAGTAATCAAAGGAAGGACTATAAAATCAGATTTTGCAATAATGTCTACACCTTGAAGCTAAAAGAGTAGTACTAATTTTATTTAACTTTTGCACAGGATAGAACCTTTCACCTTGGGTGGCTTTGCAAGAAACTCCACCCTGTAGCAGTTTGAATGCTACTGTTCATACCTTTTGGTATTAAGCACACCAGTGCTATCTGGTTTAACATAAATAAATAAATAAATAAAGCATTCAGAGAAAGCACATAACCCTGTGTTGCACTCAAAGTACAATTCACACTGCTTGCTCCACCAAAGATGTGCAATATGGTCACTGATTTCTTGTCTCTCCACTTGCATTCTAATTCCTATGTAAAACCTCCTGCTATTTGGAAGCCATTTCTCCTTTTCATTGTCTTTAATCCACACGTATAGCTGTCTTTCAAGTCTTTTTGTAAAAATGATAGATATGACACTAATTTAGAAAACAATTACAGGTCCACCAATGCAAGAACATACCATGCATCTGAAATGCATGAAAAATCAAGACTAAAGATGATTAACTTTTTTTTTAACAGATTTGTCTCTGCCTTCTGAATAGACATCACCTCTCCCTTGAGACCAAGGATCAGCCACTACTTAGATATTTAGTACTTAGCATTGATTGGCATACAAACCTTCCCCATCAAGCATTCTTAGTTATGTTCCTCTATTCTAAGGAATAAAAATATCAACAAACTGAAGTACTGAACAATTTATTTATGACAGGAAAGAATGAGATAGTAAAAAGGATGTACTGTAATTATATTTCCTTATTCTTTCTTTTTTGACCCAAGAATAAGGTGTTTTCTCTTTTACATTCTGATTGTGTTTCATGACAATCATTATTCACTGAATGAACCATTTTGATGGCTTAAAAAGTAATTTGATGGTCCCAGCATTGCTCCCCATGAACACATGCCCACATCAAAAAAAAAAGCCACACTAATTGGCAATCTCATTGGCATTCACAGCACAGAAGCAAGGAACTTCATAGATTTTAAAGCCAGAAGTGACCATTGTGATCATCTAGTCTGACAGGTCTTGGGACTTCCTTGAATTATTGCTTCAAAACTCAATAGCTGTGATTGACCTGGAACATGTTTTTTAGAAAAACATGCAATATCAATTTTCAGGTTTCCAATAATGGGAAAACCACTAAAAACCTTGTTTAGTAATTCGAGGAGATTTTGCTTACATGCTAAATAATAGCTTTTAAAATCTATTTTTACTGTGAGTTTTACAATGTTTATGTTTTAAAATTTGTTGGCATTTTATACCTTTGTTTGCTAGAATGAAATGTCCTCCTGTCAACTTATTAGTGGTAACACAAATGTCAGGACTAGAGGATGCCTTATTTTTAGTACTATTGTCCAGCTGTTGAATCATTTGCCCAGGAAAATAGGAGAACTAGATTCAATGCATTCCTAAATCTACGAAATTTGTAAGCCATGTTTCCCAAATCCTGGAAGAATAACCCAATTACAAGACTACCCACTGCTGGAAACTGGGGTTAGAGTACTACTTCCCTTTCTTTTTTGAAGCTGCATTATGTTGGCCAAGAACATTGTGTTTTTAAGGACAAAGAGAAGACAGCAAGAAAAATTGCACTAATCCCAATGCACAGAGTCTTTAGTTCAGGGATTGTTGTGCTATGATATATGGCATATATACTTTATAATGTTAAACATAATAGTTGGTTAGTGAAATAGCTCTTAGAAGAATTTAAAACTCTAGGTACATCTTTCTGCCTCTCTTTCCTTGCAAAGTGCTTTGGTATCTCTTGTTTTTAATTTTGTTCTAATACTCCACTGTCATTTCATCCCAGACAGCGCTTCATCACTGCATGATGAAGTATATGATGGGAAAAGCCATGCTGTATTGCCTGTGACATACCTATTTTCTCAGTACTGATGTCTGAATTTTATATACAACACAGTCTATATATACAACAGACAGTCTAACACATCCCATTGACAACAGTTATTATTTTTTTATAATTATATATATATATTATATATATATTATATGATTATAATTATAATTTTTTTAATAATGTATTAGAATATTATCTTACTATTGGTGTTGTCATGTGGAAAGCATCTTTATCTTTCTGAAGAGTATAATTAATTGTAGGTAGACATTGCATATGGAATCAATGAAACAACCACATTTTCCAACAAATGGAACTAATAGGGATTCACCCTTGTTAATAGCTTCAAGTTCTAAGGAAAATATAAAGCCTTTCCTGAGAAGTATATCTCCTTTGATTTACACTTGAGTCACAGTGGCAGCCCCCTTCTTAAGAGACCGACAGCAGAAGTGAGGCTGTTGAGCACTCCAGGAGCCCTCAAGAGTACGAGCATATGAAGCTTATAATAGGAAAGCATAGTAGTGGGTTCAAGGCCTCTCAGTGAATAACTGGTGCATTTGTGCTCTAATTAAAGCACTGCCCTTTCTTTTACTCTTTTTTCTCATTAGAGTATTATATGTGCCTGCAATATGTTGGGGTAGAAACCATGAGATCTTTAGTGCTGCTTGAAGTAAAAACAACATTTACTTAATCTACCCAAAAGAAATTTGGGGAGCGTTTCATTTAATATATACAATTTTTTTAGATATATAGAATAACCTCTTGCATTCAAATTTGAACAGAAGAAAAAGGACACTGAATGCCTACTTCCATAAATTCACACTTCCTTAGCATAAAGAGACTATTTTTAATAGGTGCTTTAATTACTTAATAGTGTGAAATAAAATTATAACCTTTTGGTTTCCACTATAATTACCAATAACTAAAATATAGAGCTCTGGCAAAATGGCACCCTCTCCAGGAAAACCAACTCTCTACCCCTGCTACTCCCCAACACTCCATTTAATTACGTTTTCCTTCCTTTAGATGGTGATTCTATTGCCAAATCTAACAAGAAGAAGATATAGCACAGTAATAATGAAGCTACTAGGACAGATGTTTGATCAAGGCATTATTGAATTACACACACTGAGCATGCAGCTGGATGCTGAAAACTGATGCTTTCACTAGGTGATGAAATTCCGCTTTGTTGCTTTTAATACAGTGTATCCAAATAAAAATTAGAAGAAAAAATAAGGCTCATAATGGATTACATGCACAGAAGCATGTCTACCCTGATATGTTTATTCAGAACATTATTATCTCTCTTATTATCTGCATAACACTTTATGACCACTTAATTGGGATTGCTACAGATCTACCAGTCATCCCAATTAAGTAAAGTCTTCAGTGCAACAGAAATCAAGTGGAGCTATCAAAAGCTTCATCAAAGCCATTACATACTCAACAACAAGCCACACAGAGGCATCTATAAATGCAAACCTCTTAGAAACAAAATACCTCTTTCTCTCTAACAGATCTGTAAGGGATTCAGTCCCTGGAAGCACTGTTGCTGTGCCCAGAAGACAGGTGTCGGGCTGTACCAGGACAAGGAATTGGTGGTAAGCATGGCAGGACCATGACAATTCAGAGACCCACTGCTGCCGCATGTTTTTGGGACTGCATGCCTGTGCTCTGCTAAGCCTGCTGCTAACTTATGCCTGGCACCTGGCCTGCCCACAGAGGAGGAAGAGGAGGACCCCAGGGATCCACCAGCACAGCGCGTAACAGGGATGATTTCCAGGGCCCAGCAGCAGTTTTTTTAAGTCTTTGGCACTTCCTGTTTAATTACAAAACAAAACCTGAATGAATAGTGAAACCAAGGGATAACCTTGGCTCCACACTAGGAAAGACAAACAAAAGTAACCCCAGTACAGGCAATCAACACAGTCAACATTGTAATTATTATAAGAAAACATGCTTCAGCAATAGAGGTGAATCTGAGTTCCGGAACTTGTATGCTCAGCCTCTAGTTACTGGCTGTGCAGAGACCTTTATTGTGATATAGAGTGCGTTGTCCCACCTCTGGTCCCTTGTGTCTCATCAGCCATGTCCCAGTGTGTTTTCCTGTCAGACAAAGCATCTAACCTCTTAGAAGAAGAAAGGTAATCCCTTTGGAGAAGTTTCCCTCAGAGAGTATGGAGAGGAAATAAGGAAGGTAAGGGCATATTTGGTCATACTGGGGACCAAATATGACCATATTTGATGACCAAAAGGTAATAGAACTCAATTTAAAAGAGAATCCTGCAGGTATTACTGTTACATTTGAAGTTACAGCTTTCACTCCAGATTGTATTTTCCAAAGGTCGTAATTTTGCCAAAATACTTTGCCTTCTTCCTCACACTTCTTAATATTTGGCTTTGGCCCCGAAGACTTTGCTTTTAAACATTTGAAGGGAAACAACAAATGCTTTAGAACTGTTCAAGTTATGATGAGCTTCTCCACACAATAAATACATAGAAACACAGTATCATTCAGGCTGGAAAAGACCACTAATTCCATTTAGTCCAACCATCAGCCCATCCCTGCCATGCCCACTGACCATGTCCCTCAGTGCCACATCCACACAGTTCTTGAACACATCCAGGGACAGTGATGTCACCACCTCCCTGGGCAGCCTGTTCCTCACTGCTCTTTTGGAGTATAAAGTTTTCCTAACATCCAGCCTGAAATGTTTCCTTTGCCTACCTAAGCATTTGACAACTTCATTCAGTTATACATTTATATCTGTGTAGATTTCTATACACACACACACACATACACACACACATAAAGGATCCATGTTTACCATCACCAAAAGCCCATAAACACATGCACAGCCTGTTTGAAGCCCGGCTGGTTGTGCAGGGGAAAACACAAAGCAGGTCTTCTTCTAATGCACTTAGAAGAAAACTTCATATGCGACCTTCGATTCACAGCTTATGTAGATGTCTCCACGTTCATTTAATAGGTCAATAAAGCAACAAAGTCTAATTCGGTAATTTCTGCAGGACAGCAGAATATATGGCAGCATAAGCACAACTGAAAATCTTGTTGGGAGACATATAGCAATCTATCCAATCCACCAGCAAAATTGTTTTTCTACTTTAAACTCAAACCCTGCTTCGTCACTGTCTTCATCCCCATGCACTCATTTACACCTGTGCAAAGTGAATGGAAAACACTACTGAGTGAGAATGAGAGCAATTTATCATTCTCTTTTTACAGCTACTGCACAGTGGGGAAGGATGTAAAGAAGCAGGCACTGAATTTATCAGGTCCAAAAGAGATTGCAAATTCAAATGAATATATCTATACTGTTTATTTTCAAAGGAAACACAGAATTGTAGACTAATACAATGTCAGTGTTTCAAATATATCCTCAACCAGGAAATATACATAATATATATATAATTATGGTTCCCAGAGTAGTCACATTTGGGACACATTCTGAACTGCCCTGAAGGTCAATAAAGTGATGCATACACCAAACTGGTTAAATAGCAGGATAATGCCATTGTGTGAAATTATATATTTATAGGTTTACATGCATTAGGTATATTATCACTTAAGTTGACCACGAAATAGTTGAGTTCAAGACCCTTAGGGCATTAAAGAGCTTGGCAGGGTGACATGGGATAAAGTCCTGCAGGGAAAAGGGACCTTGGAAAGCTGGTCAGTATTCAAGGATCATCTCCTCCCAGCCTAGAAGCAGTGCATCTCAAGAAAAAGGCAGGCAAGAATGCCAGGAGGTCTCCGTGTATCAACAAGAAGATTCTGGACTTACCTAAGTGCTAAAAGAAAGTCCATAGGGAGTGCAAACAGTAACAAGTTACCTGGGAGGACTACAAAGAAGTTGTCTGAGCAGCTAAGGATCAGATTAGGAAATCTAAAACCCAGACAGAATTAAATCTAGCCGGGGACATAAAGGGGAACAAGAAGATATTCTACAGGTATATCAGTGACAAGTGGTGTTCCTCACGGGTCGTTGCTGGGACCAGTGATATTTAACATCTTTGTAGGTGACATGGACAGTGGGATTGAGAGGACTCACAGAATGTTTGCAGACAACACCACTCTGAGTGGTGCAGATGACAGGCTAGAGGGAAGGGATGTCATCCAGAAGGACCTGAACAGCCTTGAGAAGTGGGCCCATGCCAATATCATGAAGTTCAACAAGGTAAAGTGAAAATTCCTGCACCTAGACTGGGGCAATCCCAAGCATAGATACAGGTTGGGCAAAGAGTAGCTTGAAGGCAACCCTGAGGAGAAGGATTTGGGAGTGCTGGTTGATGAAAGATTCAACATGAGCCAGCAATGTGTGCTTGCAGCCCAGAACGCCAACTGTATCCTGGGTTGCATCAAGAGAAGGGTTATTTTGCCCCTCTACTCTGCTCCTGTGAGAACCCACCTGGACAATGTGTACAGTTCTGGAGCCCACAACACAGGTTAAGTACCAACAGGACAAGGGGAAATGGTTTTAAACTGGAAGAGGGTAGATTCAGACTAAATATTAGGAAGAAATTCTTAATTATGAGGGTGCCGAGACAACTGAACAGGACACTCAGTGAGGTTGCAGATGCCCCCCTTCTTGGAAGTACTCAAGGCCAGGCTGGATGGGGCTTTGAGGAACCTGATCTAGAGGGAGGTGTCTCTGCCTATTGCAAGGGACTGGAACTAGATGATCTTAAAGGTCCCTTCCAACCCAATCCATTCTATGATTCTAAGTTACCACAAAATGTTAAATACAAAGGAATGGCATTTGAATTACAGTTTTGGTAAAATTACAAAAATTAGACCAACAATATAAAAAGCACAAACTTTTAGATAAATTCTTTCATATTATTCCAAATTAATACAACTTTTGCAGCAAGCATTTTCATACAGCTCCTGTGACCATCAGGCTGACCTGAAGCTGATTTATGCCCTTGAAATGCTGTGATGCAGCGCCTCGGCTTTTAAATGATAATATAAATCATAAAAAACATCAGACCTCAGAAATCACATTCATTATTTCAGGAGAACAAAAGTCACATTTATGCGAACAGGTAATCATATTTCAAGTAGGGATTTTTCTACATCAAGTATGTGAACCTCTGTTTGAATATAAAAGAAAATAAGCAGATTTTACAAGTTGCTAGGCATATTCTCATCAGAAGCAGATTGTTTCATAAACATCCATCTACTTCAGGTAAAGGAAAACTGAAAAAGAAACATTACAACAGCATAATAAACCCATTTAATTCATGTATTAAATATTCTTAGATTTCTTTCTGGATTTAATTAAATTTTTCACTTTCCATCCGTCGATATCAGAGAATGTAAAATTACAAACTTTTTTCTTTTCTCCTCTAAAGATACATTATTATTTCAGGACTGAAAAAGATTGGCAGTAATGTAACAGGACGTAAATTTGCCATCCAGCTTTTTTTAAAAACAAAAGGGAAAAACAAATCCCTTCGGAAATCATCTCTCATTGACTACTCCCAATTATATCTCCTTAATTTAAATGATCAGCTCCCAGGGAGAAGCATGTTTGTTGGGATTTCCTGTAAAAAATCAACTCAACAACTTTAATAAAATGTAACATTTAGCAGTGTAAGATTTTCTGCTTCTGTGCATTATTCTGTTAGACAGATTATTAAACTGCTCCTGTCTTATTCTGTAAATAAATTGCTGCCCATGAGTAAGAAATAAAAGTTTGGGTTTGGTTGGCCCACAGAATCGCATAAATATTTGTATATTTAGTGTTCCTTAAATGTGAAGGTTGTACCAACACTGGCACTGTTCTTATAGCAAAGGGGCTAAGAGCTAATCCTACTTTTATGTAAGGAAATAAGTAAATGCTTTCATCACTTATCAACTAAGTCTTACTTTCAGAAAATTGTAAGCTTCATTTAGTGCTCCTTCCCCACAGACCACCAAGCTTACCTTGAACTATCACAGACTATGAAGTGTTAAAGGTGTGTTCAAGAAGGGAATTAGGTTGTTAAAGGGGGCTCAGTAGTAGAATGGCTGTACATGTATGTTAATAGGACTGATTTTTGCTTTAATTTAGAAAATAATAGCGTTCCCACTCCATTTCTTTTACCATTTCTAAGGAACTAAGTCTACTAAATTGTTCTTAAGCAATGAAAAGCCGGTATTATTCACTTTCGCACCCTTAAATAGCGTTCAAACTGGGCCAATCTTAACAAAAATAGATCTTTGTTTCATCCTTTTGCCTCCAAAAATTAATTTTCAAAAAATGGAGTTTCTTTCATTTTAAGTGCATAGGCTGCTTGCTGATTTGATCAATAGCGTCAGGAAGAGTTGCTAATAAGTTAAACCAGTGTCCTTTCTGTCTCTGTGCTAGGAGGTGATCACAGAATCACAGCATATCTCGAGTCGGAAGGAACCCACAAGGATCACGGAGTCCAACCCCTGGCTCCATGCAAAACCACTCAAAATCCAAACCCTAAGTCTGAGGAGCACCACGCAGATGCTCCTTGAACTCCAGCACCTGGGGCCGTGCCCACCGCCCTGTGGTGCAGCGCTGTCCCTAACCTCCCCTGACACAGCTCCATGCCGTTCCCTCGGGCCCTGTCGCTGTCACACAGCTCAGCGCTGCCCCTCCACTCCCTGTGGGAGCTGCAGCCGCCATCGGGCCTCCCCTCAATTTCAGATCTGTTTCTCTCCCTGGAACGGAGCACACTAGCTGAGCCTTGGGGAAATGAAACTCCAAAGCCAGCCAGTCATCCTTGGAGAAAACAAGGAAGAAGTGAGAAGGTGGCAGCCTGCGTCTTAAAATTGCTGGGAGAAGGAAGTTTATATAGTCAGTATTTGTGCCAAAGAGGGTAAGGCACATAAGGAGAAAGGGGGATGGAGAGCAGGGCTGCCTTTCTCTATAGCCAAACTTCTAAATCCTGGAGCTGGCAGTGTGCAGCCATGCTCCTGACGAAAGCTAATGGGACGACACCATACACAGCTCTCTCCAAGACAGCTAGATGTTGCAATAAGTGAGAGTTCAAATGAATTATTTAGGAAAGTATAAATGATATGTACAGTAATGGAGCAGAATTGAAGGAAATCTGCAAGGAGGCATAGCATGATGAATTTATTGGAAAATCCAGGCTCGCTCAGGCGCTACTCTTTAGAGGAAACATGGAGAGACTTGCAGCTTGAACATGGAATGTTTCTTATGATTCAATAAGCATTTTCACATTATTCTTAAACACTACAAATTAGTCTCTAGTTGTAATTTCAATTACAGCTGAACAATTACTGTTGTTGAATTACGTTTAAAGCATACTGAGGAGGTAACTATCATATATTGATTGTTAGTATTCCCCTAATATGGAATCCCAGAAGTTCATGCTCTTAGACAATTATCAAAACCAAGGAATTAGTTCTTACACATACTGAGCGATTTGTAATCAACAGTATTCCTTGAATATGGGAAATGTGTCTAAATTGGGTGATTTCTAGTGAAAAAACTTTTCCAATAGAAATGTAAACTATAAGAAAACACAAAAGCCTGTTGAAGAAATCAGAGTGAAATGATTTTTCATATACAAGATGAAATCAGTGTGGTTTTGGAAACAACAGGATGTCTGGTTTACTGGTTTCCATGATTCTCTCCAGAAACGCAAAGTGGTCCCACTGGATATATAAGTTATTTGTTGCATTAACTTTTTTCTAAAGGATGCCAGGGAAATTCTTTCCATGTTATCTGGCTTTGTGAGTCTTCAGAAATAGCTGAAAATTATAATGTTTGATTTTTTTTCTTGTGCAATATGAAAAATAAGCTTTTTCTTTGAACTTGAATTTTTGAGTTTAATAATTTTCTCAGGGAAAGTGTAAGAATAATGAATAAAATAAGGCTTAGCAGGCAGCAAAGGAAATAAAATTCTTAAAGTAAAGGTGACAAAAATATTTCTTTATATATTTGTGGGAATACGTAGGCATTATAAACTTGACATTTAAAAGTCAACATGTTTTATCTATCTAGACCTTTCTATACCTGCCTACACTGTCCATCAAATATATACATGCCCAAATTCATTTGAAGTTATATTTGATATTGATAATTCATTTATATTTGATACATAGATATGTATTGTCTGTGTGTGTGGATTCACAATATAATTTCACAATTCTTTCATAAAATACAAAAGCATAATCCAGTGCAGAGAAGTGACGTGAGGTCACAAAGGTTGAACATGGTCAAGTTAGGATGTTAATCAAAATCTGTTTTTATCAACAAAGAACTCAGAGATTAGGGACTTCACATTCAATTAAAAAGCTCCAAGTATTTCATTTTTTTTTTTTCTTTTGTTTCATAGAACATACAGTCATCTTTGACTTTCAAAATTCTAAAATGTATCTTCATTGCATTTTTCATCTTCAAGATTAGAAGCAGATTTTTAGAAAGTAAAATTGAGTGTACACTTTATATCAATAAATGAATATACATAACATTTCAACAGCTGAAACATTAGACATGAACTATTACAAAGAAGTCTAACTGTCAGAGATAATGTTGATACTACATCTTACACTTCATCTTTTCTTTTAATTTATGTTTTAGAAATGTTTCCTCATTTACTACTCAACAGCTTAAAGTTGCATTTTCAATGAGCTTTTTTAACAGAATACTTATATTGTAAACCTGCCTAATTTTGTAGTGTTGCATACACAACTAGTAAATCCTCAGAATTGCATCCTTACCAGAAATGAAAACAACAATCACCCTTTTCCACTAGGAATCTGTAAAACTGAAAATTCTGGGGGAAATGATACTTCTGTGTTTGTGCCAATTCCTGATAGATGATATTTCATCCTAGGTTAGTGTGTTCAAACTACTTAGGTGAAATTTAACACATTGTAAGTAGAAGGATATGTAGTCCTGTGTCTTCCACTGTAGAATCACCAGTCAAACATCACCATAGTCCACAATGGGAGAAGTGAAGAGCTGAGCACAAAGTGGCCATAAAAGAGGCCTCTAGTAACAGCCTCACCTAAAGCCAGGGTGTGCTCTGAATCTTTTCAATAATCTGTCAGAACTAACAATTCATTTCATTTCATGAAAGTAAGCAGTGAGTGTAGCTTCAAAAGCTGGTAAGCCTGTGTGTGAGCAGTTCTGCATTACTCTTTCTCAGCTTCTTGTATCTGTTTACCTTGTCCATTCCTGGCATCTGGTCCACCCATAAAGCTTAAATCACCAGGAATTGCACTGTATTTCTGTGTTACTGGAAGGAGATTTGTCTGTGGGATTTCAAGCCTTTCCTGTGCAAATAACCTCTCACCTGAAACAGAAACAGGCTACTTTGCTTTAGGCATAATTTGATGTGTGAAAAGGAAAGGGAGACTGCTTGGGTCTCATTTGTGCCCTGGGCAATTTTCAGCAAGTTACAAGTTTCCTATGCCACTGACAACCAAAATACTGGTTGGCTTTCCCTCCATAGAGCAGAATATGCCTGTCACCTACATCTCCTCAGCCGTAGATTATGGTAGAGCTGACATTTTCTTAACAAGAAGAGGCATTTGCAATGATGAGCAGCATCCTTTGGAAATCTCATCCTTTGGATATGAATGATATACAGGCTACTGCTCTATGTATGTGAAGACGATGGAATGAGCAGATCTGTGGACAGGGAGGAGTCTGTAAAACAGGAATAGTAGAGAAATTAAGGAAATGGAAGCAGAAAGGCAAAACTGGTGTGTGTGGACATGATTTAAGGTTTCTTGAGGTTTTAAGCTTTTTTCTCTACACTTCTAATCCAGACATAAAGAATGCAAGCAAAGTGCAACAAAGTGTAACATCTCATTGATTACTGAGATGAGTTATCTCTAAGGTCTTTCAAAACTCTTCAGAAGCCTTGTACATGCGGAGAAGAACTAAATGTCAAAGGTGTGCCACTCCTTTTTCATCTATGTTACAGTTTATGCTCTCATTTAAAACAAAATTCCTTCTCATGCTGTTTAGCATAAGGGCCATATTAAAGACAGATTTTTAACATAAGGTATAAAAATGCTGCACAATTGAATAATCTTTATCTTCAAACAAGTGAAAATGAATTACATATGGTCTTTTCCTTACAATTAAGACTTGATAGTTTGAAAAAAAAAAAAAAATTCATCTTTGGACTGGAGAAATCCATGCCGTTCTTTCCAGTTTCTTCAGGTGAAATATTTATTTTGTTGTGTGCTCCCTGTTTCATGAATAAGTCTGCTTAGAAATCGTGGATATTACGGAGGCAGTTCCCAGATTGTCACTGATCAGACAAAAGCTCTGAGAGAGCTGACTTGTCTATGGCAGTGGCATGGAGTAAACCATCACTGAAGACTTGAAAATCTATACATCAGAGTCAACTGAAGTGTGAGAGCTGACAGAGATGCACAGTAGGGTCTGGCTATAACTTCCTAATGTGTCTTCAGCTGCTCTTCTTTCTAAGCAGAAGTAACAAAGAGTAACTCACTATGCATATTTTAGTCTGTATTCTAGTTAATGACATTTTCATTACATGGTTTACATTTTATTTTTAGGGATGCTGGCCACCACTGAACTGGCAGAACATATGCCCTTGGAAAATTAAAATAGCATATTTTCAATTAACAAAGATTAAATTGTTCCATTTTCTCTTCCCCATCATTTAGCATCCACTTTTGTAGCAAGCAGTGTTGTGCCTATTCTCTCCAACAAACAGAGAGCCACTCAGGATGCCATACTAGGGTCTGAAAAAGGATCTATGCCTTACAGATTGATAGCAAGCATGTTGGTTTCTGACTTGTACTACTTTTCCTGTAAAGAGGATGTATAGACCCTCACAGCCTGGCAAAGAGAGAGAAAATAGTTCCCCTGGATACTGAACTTGTAACTGCAGAGTAGAGAGCGGGGAGGGGGAACACTGAATAATGCACTTCATTAAAAAACCATTAATGCACTTCCCACTAAAAGGACAGAAAGGAGAGAGCTACACCCCTGCCTAGCCCACATAGGGTTGTTTGCCATGGCTTCTGGACATAACTCTCAAGAACCTTCTACAATCTCAGTAGGTTCAAAGCTGATTAAATCTTTCTTAAAATAATCCAAAGCTCTGTGGTCTTCCAAAAATTTTTCTTTTCTTACTGCTGTCCTTATTATTAGTATTGCTATTACCACTACTACTGCACTGTTGTCTTTACACTAATAGTCATAGCACCTAATTGTGCAAGAAGATGACACATTGCTGGTACAGTCGGCATCCCTAAACAGATTCTGCCAGGACTACAATTGAAAGGTGCCCTTCACATACAGCATGCTTTGAACTACTGTCTGTGTCCATGGCTGGCTGACAAGCCTGTGATGTTTGGTAGATACATCATGCTTAGTGGTGTTACCTTAGCTTTGGACTAAGGAAAGTGAGCATGGTTTTTTTAAATAAGAAACAAACTAGAAGGAATGTGTGTCAAACTTTTTGGCCTTTGTTTCGTGATTTGTTTTACATATTGCATAACCTCTGCAAGTGGGTGCAGAAATAGCCTGATTAGAGTTAGAAGTCTTTTCTGATTTAATGCCAAAGGCTCAGATATTGAGATAAAGGAAATAGTAATGATTTCCCCTGCCTACTACAGAATAAAAATATTCAATCATTCTATTTTTCTTTTACTTTCCTATTTGCTAATCCCCTTTAATGTTTGGAACACAATAGAGATTCTAATGAGTTTGTTATGTTGTTTTTGGTTTTTTGTTGTTTTTTTTTTGCTTTTTTGTTTTTTGTTTTTTTAAAGCAGATCCTTTATTTTTCTTCTTCTGCCACTAGCACCAACAGGTTGGAGGCATTGCAAACCTGGATGAGCAACCATCAGAATGCGGATCTACTCTTCAGCTGAAGGGATGGATTTCAGGGACAAATTAAAGGAATGCTCTTCTTGAAAGGTGCACAGTGGGTCAAGTATGAATTTTTCAAACTGACTTTTTTCTTCCAGTAATGACAATGTTCACTGCTTAGAAGAGGAGTTAAACAGATCTCCACACAGAGTACTACATTGAATCCATCCTTTTGATATCACATATAAAAATAAAACTTCGCTTTCTGAGGCCTTGTAGATACAATTTGGTCAGCTTTCTAATATTATGTAGGACAAACAGATTGCATGCAAACCACTAGAGGCATTTTTTGCCTCCTTCGCACACCCTTCTACTCTGTTCTTGACATCATAGGGAGTAAAAGAATCTGTTTATAGAACAAGCTTTAGTAACAAAAACCAGACACTGAGTATCTGGGATACAGTCTGCATGTGAGGACGTAAGAGTTCCGAGCTAAATTTAAGCAGAGATTAGGCTGCAGTGGTTGACTGAAACTTCCTGTGTATGGCTTAGGAAGGCATGCAGTGGGATACAGACATCCAGCAGTAGCAAAACATATATCTGCAACTTCAGAATGCAAACAAACCACCAGAAATCCACAATTAAACCAAAACAGGGAATACGAACAGAGACACAACCACAATTGGGCATTACTGTACCTGCCAAACAGACATTTGCAATCTGGATGCTCAGAGAACTCCATGAACTGCCATGAATGCACAAACAGATGCATTCCAAAACTCTTGTGAAACCCACTTTCAAAGCAGTAACTCGATCCATAGGGACCTCTGTGTTTCCACTGATCGAAAACTGTATGGATATAAAGTAAATAGACGTGGAATATAGGAAAACCATATTGTACTAAATTCCTAAATATGTCCTAAAACAATGTGGATCCTTCAGTTGTAGCCCCTTCTTAGAAGATGAGTGTCTTTCTACATGAAACTGTAGCCATGAACACAGTATAAATGATTCTGGGATCTAACAGGATGCAGGCTTTCAGAGTGTCAGAACACTAACCAATCAACATTCACAAAATTCTGACTACAGGTGGTGTCAGAAAGAAACTCAAGTGAAATTTAACGTTTATCAGGTGACATACGAGCAGTGTTGTCACACAGAAATTTGTGATTTTCATTCAAAGGGAGCTGTTCCTATTTTTTCATTGACTCTGTGAAAATCATATTAGTAAACCTAAGGGATTTTTGGTCTTTCGTGTGTAGAACAAAGACTTTGATTTCCCCTGAAGACAGTATTTTGCCTTGCATTGACATTAACCAACAAAGGATATTGTTTTTCTTTCATAAGGATTCATTACAAGTATTTGCATTCACAAATACTTGCAGATAAAGTATTTCTGCCTTTTGCTACAAGCTATGTTTCTATAAATCCTCATGGGACCTTGGCACTGCCAGGAAAGTGAAAACCAGAAGAGTTCCAACAAATCTACTGGAGACCATGAGATTCGACAAATCCAAGTGGAACGTCTTGAAGTTGGGTCAAGGTAACTCCTGCTATCAGTTCAAGTTGGGGGATGTAAGGATGGAGCACAGCCCTGCTGAAAAAAGATCTGGGCGTAGTGGTGGGTGGCAAGATGGACATGGTCCAGCAATGTGCCCTCACAATTCAGAAAGCCAACAGCATCTTGGGCTGCATATAAAGAAGTATTGCCAGCAGGGCAAGGGAGGTGATCCTGGCCCTCTACTCTGAGCCAGTGATATCGCCAGGTTGAATTGGGCTCTGGGCACCTAATCTGGTGGTTTTATAGAATCAGAATCGTTTAGGTTGGAAAATACATCTAAGATCCTCAAGTTCAACCATAAACATAGCAGAGGCTACCACTAAACTATGCCACTGAGCGCCACAATCACACATGAGTATTTTTCTATATAAATTGATCTCAAACAGAAATTTCTGGAACCTCTAAGAGCAGGAACTCATCAACGAGATAAACAGTACTTAGAAAAGCTCAGAACTATGTGTTTTAGTCACTCTTGAGTACAAAGCCTTCTCACACTTGTCAAATACGTAGTTCCACAGAAGTTTAACTCATGCTGAAAAAACTGGTGCACACTACTACAAGTCAGAATTTTGTAAACAAATCTCTAGGGGATAGGAAGAGAAGGAATGTATAGTGAAAAAATTGCTGTTCACATTTTTCAGAATTTAGAAACTGACATAATATTGGGCTTCATTAGGGGATTTCTAGTCTGAAGAAAATTCAGACTGTTTGAATTTCGTAAGGAAAACTTGTTTTAAAAAAAAAATTGTTACAAAATTCAAAATGTGGGGTTTTATTGAAAAGGAAAACCTATTTCTGGGGATGCACAGGGATAGTTGATTATGGTAGATTTCATTTGTTTGAGTTTTTGAAAACTGCTTTTTGTCCCAACTTTGGATCTCTAATCTCATGATTAGAATGAATGAAATTGAAACCAGTCCTCTAAGTCCAAAAAATCTCCCCTGGCATCTATCAAGTTAGACCAGATATCTGCAATTTTCCTCTTAAAAATAGAAAGCAGGGCTTTGAAATGTTCTCTGTGGTGTAGGCATATGTCCAAAAAGCAAAGAACTGCATTGATTAAAAATGTGCCCTCTGAGCCACCAGCATGCAAAGCTGTTCCTGTTGGGCATTTGGACTCCAGGACTGCACAAGGCAATTCATTATCATTCCTCCTGAGACCTCACCAAGCACCTTTCCATCACTGAATGAGATGGAAGCCAAGTTTATTGGTGGTCTTGTTTATCAGACATCTTCTCAGGTGACAGTGACTCCACAAGTTCTATCAGCATGCAGTTAGGGATTTCAGGGTTTGACTGTCAGTTGGAAAGAGGGAGGCAGATAACGCGTTGAGAGTTTCAAGAAAAAGCAGGTGAAAAAGAAACACTCAATTTCAGCCGTTTTTAGCAAGTCTATTTATACTTCACCATATCCTTTGAAAACATAAAATTCTAGTCCTAATTTATTAATGGAATGTGCCAGCACCAAGTTATTTTTAAATTTAGAATATAAATGGCCTTCATGAACTAGAGCGAGCAGGCAGCATCTGACATGAGTCTCAGAGCTAGTGTGAAATATACTTTTAAATTGCTGCTGCCTTTCCAAAAATTATGCACCGTGAGCATGTGGCTTCACTCGTGTTATCTTTTTCTTTAATTAGAAAACAGAACCACAGGAAGTGGCACATAAGAAGGATCTTGTCCTTGCTTGGATGTAAATAATCCTCTCAGCTTATTTCAGCTGCTTCTTCCTACACTAATTCAACTCACCAAAGGAATGCAAACCTGAACATTTCAGACTTTTGTCAAAGCACAAAAGGTAAAAACATTATTTCTTGTGTTTGTGTTGTTTCTCCCCCTCCCCCCACTACCATCCCTTTCCTTCTTTTATTGGAAGCAGGAAGTGGAGAGAAAGAAAACTGAAAGAATGAAATTGGGATTTCTTGAGTTCCTGGGGAATCTTCATTCTCAATATTAAGTGAAATGAAAAAGGGTATTATTTGTAAAAGTGTTCCTCAAAAGGATTCATATCCCAGTGTTCATCCAATCTAAATTATTTGAACTTATATACTGTTGTCTTTTTCCAACAGCTGTCTTCATCACAGCTTTATAAGCCCATTAGAGGCATGCATTTGAGTGTTTTAGGGAAAGACTAGATGCAGTAAATGATTTCCCATAAATAATTTATTTGATGACTTCAAAATCCTCAGTGTTCCTGTAAGACACAGTTGTCACGGAGGAATGCTGGTAAGAGATAGTGGCTCTCTTCCCCAGTCCCACCACCTGACCCAGAGAAGCTGCTGTGGTTGCTCCTGGGACATATTCCTCTGTCGTCTGAGTTAGCGGGAATTTTCCTAATAACTGAACTGGAACTGAATGAGATCCAGATATTTCCTGTTATTTTTGTCTTCTGGGAATAAAAGGGAGAACTTCATTGCTTTGCAAAAATCATTCTTAAGCACGAGTCAAATTTGGGACAAAAAATATGGCTATTAGGTGTCTGGTCTCACAAGATCCTCAAAGAAACAATGCTATTATAAATAGGAAGGGTGCTCCAAAAGTAATGCCTCATATTTTGTCAGTTTGGCCCACAACATCAGAGGTGAATGTTGGTGGTATGGCAGTAGAGGCTGAAACTTCCCACTAATATCCCATTACATGTTGTTGCTGTGTGACAGATGGCAGCAGAGGGGTAGTCTGATGGAATGGGATCTGACATGGAAGTGCATATGAAGCAAAGGTGTGTCACTGAATTCCTTCACAAGGAAAAAGTGGCACTTATTTGCATTCACCAACCCTTGCTGAATGTTGCTGCAGATCAACCAGTGGGTGTGAGCACAATGAGGTGCAGTGGCAAGAACAATGTGAAAAACAAGCCACATTTCAGACAGTCATGCACAGTTGTCACACAGCAAATTGTATCAGCTCATTGGCTAGTGGTGGTGACTATGATGAAAGATTGTGTTTTGTCGCTGAGAATTGGCTCTGTCAAACAGTGTTATTGTGCTCTCTTTATCTACTGTAGTTTCCATGGAAAGAAATAGGAGGCATTACTTTTGGAGCGTTCTACGCAATTAAGATTTATAACACTAAACCATTGAAGATTTGCAAAGGTTCAGTATATGCATTTTAAATTGAGCTTAGCTCAATCTTCATATTTCCAGTTTAGTAGACATAGATTTGCTTTAAAATGTGTGAAAGAATTCCATAAGTTTTCATTAATTTTAGGTAAAAAAAAAAAAGTTAATTATGAATTTTTTGTTTTCTTGAAATACCAAAGCTCCTCTACAACTTTGGCAAGAGAAAAGCTAGCAATATTTTAACATATTAAACATGTATTTGGCACTTTACCGCATTTGGTGAGTGCATGTCTCTGCATGTTTCTACGCAGCCTGTAACATCTAGAAGAGCACATTCCTGCTATGCTTTTTTTCTATGCTCTTTGTAAGTTAATCTTCTGTAGTGTCCTGGCATTGATTTTGAGGAAAGAAACTCAGATAAGTCTTTTTATTTACCCTTGCCACTGTAATTTAAAACAAGTTCAAATAAAAATTAAAATTAAATGTTGTAACTACATACTAGTATGCAGGCAATTTATTTATCACTCTTAACAGTGAATGTGCTTAAATTATCTCACCTCACTTCCTGATAAACAATCAATGAACTTTATTTAACAGCTCCATCTCTAGTGCTAATTGTATCCATTTAAATGAAATTATTCTGATTGTTATTCCATGGAGTGATCTGGCGATATGAGACTTCCGAAGAGATATTATTGATCTGGGGCAACCAAGCACCATCCATTACAGCCATGAAGACAGGAATTAAATATAAATAGTGGGCTATTATTTTGCAGATGTCTTTGTGGACAAATAGGGTAGCAGGAGCAGGATAATTATAAATTTGCACTAATTTGTCATCTTAATTTATACATACATGATTCCTGAAAATAAAATGAGGGCCACAAAGTAATCAGGTGAAGCTGGCAATAAATATAACCTTGTCTCTCCTTCAGAAAAAAAAAAAAAAAAGACAGATAAATCAGATATTGTCAGATATATCAGATTTTATAAAGGTGTTTAGATGGCCAAGAAGAACCACTTTGGCACCTGATGAGATTTAGAGCAATGCCTACAATGATTTTTGGACAATTAGATAGAATTTGGGAAGCAAACTAAAAAGTTAATATAAAAATGAAAAAATTTTCATCTACTGCACTGGAAGAAACCATAAGAAAATCAGTTTTTTTAAATGTTGGAAAAAGAAACATAGGATTTTTGTTATGTCTCTAACATCATGGGCCAGCATTAACAAAACAAGAGGCATTGCTTTCAGATCAGCCCATATAGTATGCAGAAGTAAGAATTCTTATAGCACATTTAAAATTTCAAGTGAGCGGAACAGAGCTGAGAGTCTCATTTAGTGGCAGCAAACTAGATGGAGATAGTTCAAAACACAAGGAGAGGAAAAGAACGTGTGGTGAGGTTGTTTGTAATAGTCATGATAAAACCTCAGATAGAGTGAAAAAAAGTCATTATGCATAGCTCCCAAAAGCTCATAGACGCTCTGAGGAGGAAGAAAAATAGAGAAAAGGAAAATTACAGAAGAGGTGTTTCTGACCTAACATCATCAACCAACAGCACCAACATTTGAGAAGCAATGACCCAACAGCAAATATGATCTTATTTTGCATTAGATGCAGAGTTCATTTGACCCACTTTAATGGTGTACTGTGTTGCTGCATTTGATTTTTTTAAGTGATTAGTTAACATGCCATAGCTACTCACTCTTTCACCCTCATTGCAGGGACTTCATTGCCCACCCCTTCACAGGGCCAGCTGTCCACTAGCAGTAATTTAAGGGGATGATGTACAACAGTTGAGGCACTTCTATCAAACGCAGGGTAGAAAACACAGCCTGGCCATCAAGAAGGGCCAGCTTACCTGCTTCTCAGGTATGAATCACCACATACTGCTTTATTTCACCATTTTTCTTTACACTGTACACTAATATAAAATGTGTAGCGTTCATAGGGCCAGAAGTACTCACGAGACAGACAGGTTATGTGGTGCCTCACACTGTGTTCCTGGGCAGTCTGATTTAATAGCCACTGAAAACATTGCTAAATAGAGCTATGAGCAGTATGTGAGCTCAAAAGCCTGCACGTCTTTAGGCTAGATATTCACTAACAATTGTAATTTTCTGGAAACTACCGAGGTACTGGACATACAAGAGTAATTGTATTTTGATCCCAGATGGCTAGAGAAAGATGGAATAACTGCGATTTAGATTTCACTCCTCCAAAGGGAACACTTTTACAATCATTATTTGTCTCTAATGACCAGTATATCTCAATCTGGCCAGCCAGGTCTTTTCCAAGTGTCCTGTGGGCTGCTGGGCAGAGTAGTCACTCTATGGATGCAAGAGTGCTCTCTAGGCAGTGAAACAAAGCATTTCAGCTCACTGTGAGATGATGCCCCAGAGGTGAGTCCAAACCCTGACAAGAGCAAGTTATGCAAAATTGCCAAGATCTGTCCATCAGTATTGAGACAGGCCTCTCACTACAACCAGAGCCAAAGCCTATGTTATTCATAGACTTATACCTTTGAAAATATTACAATGACATGTGGGAACATTTTTGGTACTTATCAGTGCATAAGAATTTTAAGAATCTAAATTTCAGGCTGAAATCCTTTTGTATATTTGCCATCATGCTAAACACTGAATATTTTCTTTACACTCCCCCTATCCCATGTTCAAGGCCAGGTTCTGTGTCCTGGAGACAGTCAACCTACAGTCACAGCTTAGGCATAACTCGCCTTTTGCATGGCTATGTAGTCCTGAACATGGGAGCTGGATTGTATCAGGCTATGGAAGACTGGAGAATTGGACTCGATGTTCCTCTTACAGCTCAAGACAGCTCTATGTTCCTGTGATACAAAGTCAGGTATTAAATTTAAAACTCTATCTAGATTGGTTATTTGTGGGATGTATGCAAGTTGCCTATGAAGAGAATACTTGTCTGAAAAACAGGAGGAAAGTAGGACTTGCTGTGCTTTCAAATATCTGGGAGACTTCTTTCAGAGTTATGTAAGTGATAATAAAAACTTTTCATGAAAGTAGCTATCACACTGCACCATTTAGAATTAGATGAAGATCAGCCTTTTGCAAAATTATTGCAGTAGAAGAATCAACAAATACCTCTTCAGCACAAAAGACAAAATTTTTTTGTTGGTGTAAAGCACTGTGCAACTTTCCACCTTAATATATACCTTAATCTATATTTTTTCCTCATGAAAGTAAAACCAGTTGTAAAAGACAGTGCCTATTTTCTAGGATCACTGTACAAGAAATCTGATGCCAGAGTTGCAAATCCCTGGATATCACAGGCAACCAATAAGCAGAAGCACTGGTACTCTTCTCCAACACCATATTCATCCAAGAATGAAAAAAAGTTCATTTCAACACTTTCTTTAACTTCAGTATTGCACATTGGATGTATTTTTTACCTATTCAAAAGAGGGAAGGAGGGAGGATGGAAGGGAGGATGGAAGGAAGGGAGGATGGAAGGAAGGGAGGAAGGGAGGAAGGGAGGAGGGAAGGAGGGAAGGAAGGAGGGAAGGAGGGAAAGAAGGAAGGAAAATCCTTCCTTTTTTAAGTGATAAAAAGTGGTCAGCTAATATCAGTGAATGTTTGTACAGAATCTGAAAGAGTACAAAAAGAAGGCACAATATAGTTATTCTTCTGAAGACAAAATTCTGTTATTTACTCTGTACCTGCCAATTATAAGGACAAAGTAACTGTTATACAGTGGCTATTCACTGCACAAAACGTGCACAGTTTGATGTTCAGTTCTGCTTCCCTTTGATGCTGATGTCATATTTTGGCACCACATTACAAGGCTCAAAATAAACTTGATCTTAATAGTTTGCAAGGAATTCAGGGAAACTGATACACACTATTTAAATAGGAGAGAATAGGAGCAGGGGATGGAAAGCAATTGAAGTTTGTGTGCTTTTTGCCTAGTGTTATATTCTTCAAATGAAGCAGTAAAATTTTTTGATCTGTCTTATGAGTAGTTGCAGATCTTACACAGTAGAACCAATACCATTCTGCTATCACAGAAATGGTGAGTATATCAAATGGTGATTTTTCTTACATCCAGAGCATAAACACTATGACAGTATCCTCCAAGGTGAAAAGAGCTTTGCATAAAATGAACCTGTGGATCTCAACCCTCTTGTAATGTTGTCTGAATGATGGACTTACAGGGATATTATAGACAGGATATCTAGAATCAATCATAGAATCTTTAAAGGTTTAAAAGGACCACCAAGATCATCAAGTCCAACCACCAGCCCGTCTCCAACGAGCCCTCTGACCATGGCCCTCAGTGCCATAACCACACAGTTCTTGAACACCTCCAGGGATGGTGTCTCCACCGTCTTCCTAGGCAGCCTGTGCCACTGCCTCACCACGTTTTCGAAGAAATTTCTCCTAACATCCAACCTGAATCTCCTCTGGCACAACATGAAGCTGTTCTCTCTTGTCCTACCTGTGTCACAAGGGCCAAGCAAGGAGACATACATTAGATGTTTCTCCCTTGGGGCAGGAACAGAAAACAGCTCTGAGGCTCCAGAAGTTTATGGAAACGACAGACTGCTGAAACTACCATGTCTAGAGAGCAATACAGAAAGTTTGTACACACAAGAGGTGTATCTGCAAATATATTTGATTTATATATGACTTCATTATTACCGCTGAAATATTGCTGCAGGGCCTGGAAGGGAAGGAGCTCCTTACCGCACAGCTGGTGCCATTCAGGCAGAAAAGCTTCCCCCCATGGTTATCACCAGAAACCTTAGCACTGCTTGGAACCTGCACACGTCTGTAATTGTTCTAGCCAAAACTTTGGTTTTAATAAAGAAATGAAATACTAAATATTCTTCTCCTGCGCTGAACAATCTGCCAAACATCAGCCTAGTGAGAACTTTTATAACAAAAATTTATTTGCTTCTGAGAGTTGGAGTTTTATAATGGATAGAATGAGTCACTCTTTAGTTGTGCAGAAAGACAGAACTCCACTCTAATCACAGATTCCCATCTGGACCATTTATTTGTGAATTTAACTTAAAATATGAAGCCATTTCAGAAGCTTTTTTTTTTTCCCTGGCCCATTTTACCCGTGCACCCTCCCTTTTCTTTTGCCAGTATTTTCCTCCTTTTTTTTTTCAGTTGGACAACCTTTGCATTTTACTTAGATTCTAGCATTTCCCAGTTGCAAACAAAATATTGAGAGATTTTATAATGAATTTGCTTTTTATTAACAAAGGAAACAGTGTGTTAAATCATTGTTTGAAGATACTCAGAATGGGTCTTAATTAGGTATGGTCATGTAATTGCAAGAAAAAATGAGAATTGAATTGTAAATTAGAGGAAAAGAAAAATCTACTGATTCTCCAATGTAAATTTGGTTGACAGATGTCATTGAGGTCTGGAATTTGTTTAGTTAGAGTCTAATATGGAGATCAGTTATATTCAGATGAAAATTTATAAATGAGTATACAATAATAAAGGTAACACTTAAAGCTAAGCTAACTACATGCTCACCCTCTAATGATCTATTATAAAAATGACAATAGCATTGTGGTAATTCAAAGACAAGTGTTAGTGTGCAAACAAACAAAAGATGTTTAGCCAAAAGCTACTTACATGTGTAGCACTTGAGTTAGATCAGACTAATCTAGGGGGTTGGAAAAAGGAAAGAGTTGTGGTAATACCGGTATTTATGTGGTCAAAGACACATTTTTAATTTGAGAGTTTTGAATGAGCACAAGCACAGCAGATGGATACATAAACTGACAGGGACAGTGATCTCTGAATGATGAGCCTCAGCCAGGCATCACGGCAGAATTCAGCTGACATTAAGCATCTCTGTCACTAGCTTCATAAACAGAGAACCTACCTCTGTTTAACATCTAAACAACTAAAAAGGAGCTATTAAGAAGTCATTTTTCCAATTAAATAACTCAATTAGCAATCAGTCAGCACACTAAACTGTTTTGTCACACAAGGAAAAAGACTGAATTTTACAGAAGAACAGAAATCTGAGCTCTATTAACTGCTTTCTTGTTTCCCATGATTCTGCTTACTTTAGAATTTAGGCCTTATGTACATACACTCATGCAAACAACAAAATAAGGAAGCTTCCACAAAGAAAAGTACAGATTGTGTTTAACTTGAAAAACTGCATGAAGTTTACTGAAAACACAATTTTGCTCTAAGCTGATGTTGCCAGATAGTTTCCAGGCGCCAACCTGTATACCATATTTCCCTAGAAATTCCCCCAAGGCCTTGATCACGATCTTCTCTCAGACCTGCAAAGCCAGGGGTTATGAAAAACCAGATCTCCTCACAAATGTCCCTGCTAGTACTTCTCAGTGCATTTTACAAGATCCCATTTCTGATATCCACAGCAGTCAGTTAAAATATTTCTTATTCATTTTTTCATGGGTTAGAAAGATTTGAGAAGTCAAAGATTTGACTACTCTATTGCATAATTGGACTCTTTGGCTGTTTGACCATCACACACAATTGTATAATGGACTGATATCATGCCTAGAGGTGATAGGCATTGCTCCATGGTTGCCAGCTACCTCCTTTTGCTGCAACTGAAGATGACCCAAATACCATTTTAAAATGATGTACTACAACAGCTAGCACACCACTGACACTGTGCAGTCAGATAGATAACAAGGGTTTTATAAACACAGATATGTGCAGGTGAAAATATCCGAATATTTCCTTTTCCTTGGATGTCTGTGGAATAAAAATGAGGTAGAAACAGTAGTAAAAGTTAGCTCCAGTGATCACACAAATATGATAGCCAAGGCATTTTCTCCATTTGGAAGAAAACCCTTGTGTCCCCTAATCTGTAAGAAATCTTGAAAGAAGTCAGTGCACTCAAAGTGCTCCCAAGAACAAAATATTTCAGTCTTATCAAATAGCTCCTAACATCAACTCTTTTCTTAGGTATACAAAGTTACTATGCTGTGAGAGAGAAAATCTTTCCTCTCCCTCTCGCAACTACTGAGAAGTTAGGAAGACAAAATCTGAAGAAGAAAGCCAGTTTTCTCCAAAAAGAAGTTACACCTTCATCCTTTGAGAATCTATGCTGGGAACTCCAATCTTCAAGGTTCATAAATGGAAAAGATGTGAGCAGTGAAACTACATTTCCAAATGATGCAAGTTTGTTTTCCAAATAGTCATAAATTAACATAACTTACAGAATGTTCTCCTGATACTAGGTTACTTGGCCATAAAATGGCAAATTAAATTCTGTGCCAATAAATGCAGAGTAATGCACATTAGAGAAAATAGTCCATGCATAAAAGAAATGATGAACTCTCAACTTGCTATTATCACTCGAGGAAGGATGTTGGAGTCAGTTTGGACAGTTCTCAGAAAACATTGAGTTAGTGCTGAACAACAAACAAATTGAATGATAGCAATTACTAGGAAGGGTGGAGGGCATAGCTTAAAACATAGTTCTGCTACGTAAAGCCCTTACGTAGGGTTGTAGGTGGACATGGGTTAACTGACCCAGAAAAAGCACACTGAGGACAACAAAGTTAATTACACTGTCACAGAAGGAGAAACTAAATAGACAAGACTTGCTCATGATCAAGAGCTGATAAATGTGTGACAAGATTGACATGCACAGGAGGTCAGAGAGCAGCAGGAACAGCTGATCCCAAGGGGCATATAGGGGCATGTTCCAATTCAGTCAGCAGCCCAGTGGTCAACAGATATGTTGTCTGCCACAAAGGCAAGCAAAAAAGTCAAGTCAACAAGGTCCCACAGACAACAGTCTAGTCCCAGCAACCCCCACAGAACATAGTTTATGCAAGGACCAAGCAGCAGGGCCTTAATGGGGCTCCTGGGTCAGTGGGTGAAGGTGGCTGGATCTTTCAGATGGTGGATCTTCATTTCATCTCGCTACTGATGGAGGAAAAGGGTACCATGGTACGTGGGCATGTGCTCAGCCTCTGAGCTTATAAAGGAATGGTCTGATTATCTTTGTAAATGAATCAGCAAAATAGAATGCACAGTTTTACATCCCAAACTTGTATTAATGTAGTATCTCAGTGATTTGTGATTCATTCCTGTACTGCTTTATTTGAGTAAAGGATAAAAATAAGCTGCCACTATTTAGCCATCTTTGTGAAAATAAAATCAATATTTTTAACTAAGAAAAGACTAATAAGACTTAATGAAAAATAAAAAGACCAAAAGTTAAGTAATGAATTCAAATAGCTCACTACATTTTTTTTTAACACAAATTTATTTCATAACTATGAGTTAGCCAGCATTTCTACTTAACCAGAGCAGCTGGAAAATGCTTTGCCTTTTCCGTGCATGTTGTAGACCCTGACACAGGTCCTATTTACTGTGAGTTGAAAAGATGCT
Source organism: Oreortyx pictus (assembly GCA_036925125.1). Taxonomy (NCBI): domain Eukaryota; kingdom Metazoa; phylum Chordata; class Aves; order Galliformes; family Odontophoridae; genus Oreortyx; species Oreortyx pictus. The sequence goes on along the minus strand of JAUPFR010000003.1, from coordinate 45,515,777 downwards.
ACATTTGAGAATAGAGCTGTTATTGTTTTCAGATTTACGGACCTACCTAGAGGTAACTGTAAACCGTTTGAGTGGCTGTCATATTCTATCCTGAAATGACTGGCAGCCTTTCACAGCAGATACTCATATGCAAGTTGTAATCCTAACACAAACAAATAAACAATTGCGGGGATACCAGAAGCTATTTGGAACAGATTTTTGCCCATATTTTTTTCTATCAGATTTTAACTGGAATATAGTACTGGAAGTGCTGAGCAGAATTACAGTAGGATCTGCCCAGGAGTGGGCTGAGAATGGCTGTATACCTCAGGGCTTGTGAGCCAGCAGGAAGAGCCTGGAGACCTCCTGGGCAGAGGGTTAAGGAATAAGATGTTCATAAATTAATCATGCTTCACCTTAAAACAAACAAACCCATGAAAATATCTTCTGAAGAGTCCCAGCAGTAACTCTTAAGGCTTCAAGGCAGTTTTTATCAAGTTTAATTTCCTGAGATTGCCTCACATACCTAGGCACTGGGTTCAGTCTCCTGACTAAACCCAGAAAGACTGGGCTGAATTTTAAAGGAAAATTGAGGTAAATTCTTATCTAAACAACATTTTTGGGAAAAAAAAAAAAAAAGATGAAATGGGTTAAACAGAGTTAACTCATCTGTGCAAATTTACACTAATAGGTTAAAATTTACAGTGAACTGGAGTTACTGGATTTTCTTGTGAAACAGTGGACCGTACAGACTGGTCTCAGAGGACTGGGTGAGGAAATGTCTGTTCTGTTGATGTAGAGCTCCCTAGATGGTGGGGCTGCTTGCAGCTCCCCAGCTGCTGTGTGATGAAAGAAAGGGAAGCAGAGTAGGAAAGCATCTTCCATGCAGAACCACCCACCAGTATCTCTCTTAGTGATCCTTGGCAGACTGTGATGGGTTCAGTGAACTCTTCCAGGCCAAGCACAGGTAGGAGGTAGGACCAGACTATGTGACACATTGTAGGAGGCTGAAAGAACATGAATTATTTTCACATTTCCCACAGTCTTGCATAACAGCTTGGCAAGCCTGGCTCAGACAAGACTGTGCACACTGTTACATGTGAAGTAATGGACAGTCATGCAATGGGCTCCTTCCCATGGAGAAGATGACTTGGAATGCCGAGTCCTGCCACTAGGGAGGAGTAACAGGCAGCAATACATGCTGGGGACCAATCAGCTGGAATGTTGCTTTGCAGAAAAAGACATGGAGTTTCTAGTTCACAAGAAGGTAAACATGAACCAGTAACATGCTTTCATGGCAAAAAAAAAGGCCAGTGCCATCCTAGGTGAAATGAGGAAGAGTATCTCCAGGAGATGAAAAAAAGTGATGTTTCCTTTCTACCTAGTAGTGGGGGGCTATCAGAAAGAGAACACAGACTCTTTACCGGGGTCTCTTGTGATAGGACAAAGGGAAATGGTTTCAAACCGAAAGAGGGGAGATTTAGATCGGATATAAGGAAAAAGTTTTTTACAGTAGGGGTAGTGAAGCACTGCAACATGTTGCCCAGAGAAGTGGTAGATGCCTCATCCCTGGAGACATTCAAGATCAGGCTGGACCAGCCCCTGAGCAACCTGATCTAGCTATACGTGTCCCTGTTCATTACAAGGAAGCTGGACCAGATGAACTTTAAGGGTCTGTTCGATCACAAAAAACTCTGTGATTCCACTAGTGGGTCACACCTGAAGTACTGAGTCCAATTTTGGGCTCCCCAGTAAAAAACAAAAGGAGACATAGACTTACTGGATAGAGCCTAATAAAATGCTCCAAAGGTGATTTAAGGGACTGGAAGATCCTACATATGGAGAGAGGCTAAGAACTGGGACTACTCAGCCTGGAGAAGAGGAGACTCTTATCTGTGTATATAAATGTCTAATGGGGTGATAAAGAAGACAGAGCCAGACATCTCTCAGTGGCATCCAGTGATGGGACAAGAGGTAATAGGCACAAATTGTAATTCAGTAAGTTGCATTTAAACATAAGAAAATACCCCAGAGATGTTGCAGAGTCTTCAAAAGATACTCAGAATTTGACTGGACATGGCCCCAAGAAACCTGTTTTGATCCTTCTTTGACCCTGCCTTGACTTTGACTGACCCTGCTTTGAGCAATGAGTTAATTTAATTGGAGCAGTTGGACCAAGTGATCTCCAGAGGTGCTTTCATTCATTCCATGAATGTGATTTTATTTTAATATGACATTTTTTTAAATAATTGCCCCATGATTCAGTGATTCCTTGTGTGGAATACAGCAGTGGTTTGCAGAGCACTACTTGGAACATAAGAACACACATTTTTAAATAACCCAGAGCAATTCTCATATGTGCTAGTATTGCTTAGGGAATAGGTTTTCTCTTCCCATTGTGAGGCAGGAAAGCTCTTGTGATCCCCACTGTACAGACCTGAGGTAACAAAGATTTGTCCACAGCTTGGCCTTACAATTAGAAGTTTCATTTTCAAACAAAATTCACAACTCTTCCAGGTCTCTCCCTATGGAGTGAAGAGATGCAGGCTGCAGAAGACCATTTCTGGGCAGGAATTTGCCCAGTTAACTCGACACTTAGGAATGTACCAAGTAATTCTATGGCTATTTCATTGAAAACAGGGTTGCAATAACACAAGCTATTAGCATGATATGTGCCTACCCTAAAATCTTGTCCTACTTCTCATATATATGCCCTGCTTTCAGTGCCCCTGCCCTTTAGAGAGAGATTACTCCCTGTTTAGGACAAAAAGAAACAGCCCTGGGACAGATGTCCCCCTGTCTCCATCTTTCTGTACAAGCATTCCCAAAGTCTTGTTTTCACTGTGGGGAAGAGGGAAGTTATCAACAGTTGGTCAAAGAGCATTTCAAATGTGTGGTACACTTCTCAAGTGAAAAAATTAAAAAAAAATTAAAAAATAAGAAGTGTGATATTCTGACTCTGTTTATCACTTCCACTTTAAACTGTCAGAGAAGTCAAAATTTCATCTCTACAGCAAGACTAAAGGCCATCCCATGATAGCCAGCAGATTTAATTTGTTTGATGGTAGAGTCTTCTCGGCTGGGTTTTAATTAACAGTTGATTTCCTTCCAATGAAAAAAAGCAAAGGGTCTAGGTCCTACAACAAGAAAGGAAGGGTGCAGTACATCTTGACAGCTATGTTGATTTGTCTGTTTCCCTCAAATAGTGCTATATTTTGATGTTTTCATGCGGAAATATACAAAAGCACAAATATGTATGGAAGTGTATTATGAAGTAAAGAGGAGAAAGTAAACAAAATAAATGCAGAACAAGAATTTAAGGACTCCACTTGTTTCTTCAGTATCACTGAAGATGTATCACTGAGTAGTCTTGACATCAGCCAAATATTAACAAGCACGGATTGTCCTGTGACTTCTCTAAACAACATGTTCACCAATAGTTACGGTCAAATAATGCCAAAAAAAGACCATATTATAAATAATGTATTGATCAACTGATGGACAAGCAATTATCTGATACATTGCTAGATAATGTTTCAGCCAGCTACGTAACTGTTAGACTAATGAATATGTTAGTTCATATATAATTTCATCAAAGAAATGACTAATTTCCCAGATATAAATAAATAATTCAGTTAGATGTGTTTGTTTACTGTCATTTGTTAGCTAATATAAATATTTTCTTAAGATCCAAGATCCTTTTACTGAATTTGAGCAGAGACTTTTTTAAAGAGTTTCAGTCCTACTTGCCAACTCATTTTTACGGGAAAAAAATGACCACAGATTACAAATGCACCGACATGCTCATGTATTTCCATAAATTCCACCATAAAAAATCAGCTCACTACTTTTCCCATCAAAAAATCTGCACAACTATCATAACAATTGCAGTGTCAGTGGATAATGATCTTAATTTGACTCATCCAGGCCAGCCTCCTGCTAAAGCAGGTTCCCTACAGTAGCTTGCACAGGAAAGCATCCGGGTGTTTTTCCTCATGTGTGGAGCTTCCTATGTTCCAGATAGTGCCCATTGCCCCTTGCTCTGTCACTGGGCACCACTGAAAAGAGCCTGGCCCCATCCACTTGACTCCCACCCATTACATATTCATAAGTACTGGTAGGATCTCACCTCAGTCTTCTCTTTTCTGGGCTTAACAGCCCCACCTCTCCCAGCCTTTCCTCAGAAGAGAGATGTTCCAGGCTCCTTATCATCTTTGTTGCCCCCTACTGGACTCTCTCCAGTAGTTCTGTGTCTTTTTTGAACGAAGGGGCCCGGAACTGGACACAGCACTCCAGATGTGACTTCACCAGGGCAGAGCAGAGGGGATGGATCACCTCCCCTCAACTTGCTGGCCACGCAATGGCCAATGCACTCCAGGATGCCATTGGCTTTCTTGGCCACAAGGGCACACTGCTGGCTCATGGCCAGCCTGTTATTCACCAGACTCCTAGGTCCTTCTCTGCAGAGTTCCTCTTCAGCAGGTCATCCCCTATCCTATACTGACACAAGTGTTTATTCCCCCTCGGTATAGGACTCTGCACTTGCCCTTGTTGAACCTCATCAGGATCCCCATCCTGCCCAGGCCTCCACTATTTACAGGCCCCCAACCAGACTTTGCACTACTGATCACAGCCCTCTGAACTCCAGCAGTCAGACAGTTCTCAATCCACCACACTGTCTACTTGTATATTCCTTAATTACTAAGCTTACCAATGAAGACGGTATGGGAGACAGTTGTAAAAGGTTCCAATCCTACTTGTTGCCTTGTTTCTTTCATGTGAGATTCTGTACTCTGCTATCTCATGGTCCCTGCGTCTAAGGCTTTCCCTATCCTTTACACTTCCAACTGGTCCATCCTTGTTCATATGAACAAGGTGCAACAAGACACCTATGACTCCCTATCACCTGTGTCAGAAGGTAATCTTCCATGCACTGCAGGAACCTCCTGGACTGCATGTGCCTGGCAGTGCTGTTTTTCCATCAAATATCAGGTTGTTGAAGATTTCCATGAGAACCAGTGCCTGTGACTTTGAGCTACTTTCAGCTGTTGACAGAAAGCCTAAACACCTTCTTCCTCCTGATCAGATGTCCTGCAGTAAGTACTCATAATGCATAACACTCATAGTGGTGTCACCCATGTTAGCCTGCCCCCTAATTCTCACCCATCATTCATCCCTAGCCAGAGTTCAACACCTTCCAACTGCTCTCTCACATTAAGAGCAATTCCATCACCATGTATTGCTGGTTTCTCTTTCCTCAAAAGAACATAGCTATCTATGACAGCATTCCAGTCATGTAAGTTGTCCCAGCATGTCTTCATGATCACAGTAAGATCATGGCCTTGCAACCACATGCAGCTCTCTAATTCTTCCTGTTTATTCCTCATGCTGTGTGCATTAGTATAAAGGCACTTCAGAAAAAAAAAAAAAAAAAGGTGTTCAGGGTTTCCCTAGAGGGATTCAAGAGGATCCTCCATAGCTATACACACTCTCACAGTAGGTGACCTTCTGGCTTATGTCACAGGAAGCATCTAACGAATATTCGTCACTGTTTTGGTTGGCCTGGCTTATTCCCCAGTCAGTTGCAATGGCATGGGCATTGCCATTTTCGACTCCACCCTCAAGTCTTGCAGTTGAAAGCCCAACTCACTAGGTTCGCCAGCCTGCTTCCAAAGATTGCCCTGCCTCTTCTAGACCAGTGGCTCCCATCCCTCTTAAAAGGTTATATCTTCATAGAAAGTCCCATTGTCATAAAAACCAAACCCTCATGCTGGCACCAGCTGCACAGCCAGCAACTGGTATGTACAATATGTCTATTTCTGGCTTCCCTCTTTCCTTCCACCGTCAAAACTGCAGAGAAGATCACTTGGTTCTTCACTTGCACTCCCGGGGCTTTTTTCTTGATTCTGACTGTGTTCCATCTGAACTGTTGTTCACGCCCACGTGAAAGAGCATTAGTGGGTAGTAGTCTGTGCTTTTGACAAGCTTTGGCACTCTCCTGGCAGTGTCTCAGGTCATGTCCCCCAGGAGGCAGCAAACCTCTCAAGACTGCCTGAGGGGCACATCAGTGCCTTTTAACAGGGAGTCTCCCACTACAAGCACACTGTTTCTTTTTATTATATTCCCTGAAGGCTGCCAATATACTTTCTTCTTGTAGATCTTGGTCTTTGGTGTCATGGGTGTCTATAGCTGTAAGAGCTTCATATTTGTTTTTGGTAGTGAAGGGCAAGTACCAAAGCGGAGCCCTGTATTTGTGGGTCACAAGTGCAAATCTCTGAGTTCATTTGTACATTTGGAAATATTTTTATGTCTTGAGTTTAGTGCTGAGATGCACAGTGCCTGATCTATCTTGTGCCCAAAGGCAGTGTTACCAAGACACACAAAACTCTTGTCACTCTTCACCAAAACTCCAGACTTTGAAATGTAGACATTTTAGATGATTGCATCGTGTTTTGCATACTAAGTTTTCAGCACACAACGGAGGAGCTGTCCATACACAATTCATGGAAAAATAAAATTTCGAAAGTGCAATATTTTAATTGCAAATAGTGCTGATGGGGTATTAATGGCAATATATTACATTGTCCATTTGAAACTGATTGAGAATGAATGTGCTCAAACCTGTTCACAGTCTAAGTTCACCAAGATAGAGGTGAATTCATCCCTGTGATTGCCTATGTGTATTATATGAATTCACAGTACTCACACTTCAGTTGTCAAAAAAAAAAAATAGAAGAAGAACAGGAATTTAGAACGACCCAAAGATCTTAAAATCAACATTATTTTTAATTTTAAAGTTAACAGGTTTCTATCTTCCCTTTTCTATCTGAGAACTTTATTTCATTCACATCTGGATGGATATTGATGGGAGAAGTAAAAATTTCTTCATCTATAATATACTCTTGGAAAAATCTACTGTTCTTTCACATCATAAAGAAAAAAATTAATATGCATGTATATATATGTACATACATTTTTTGCTTAACACCATTTTCTCAATGTCTGAACTGTTAAAAAGGCAATCTGAAGCATCACCTACCATGGAAAATTTCAACATTGCTTGTTAAAGGGCAGAAAAGGTATTAGAAAATGAAATAAACTATAAATAGATTTACAGAAGAGCAGATTAAGCACTTCAAAAGCAAGATTTCACGCTGTTCGTTACACTTTGTCCAAGATAAAACACTTATTATAATCCCAAAGCAGTGGTCATTGCAAATTGATGCACATCTTAACTAGAAAAAGGCACTAGGTACCCATTAACTCATTTTATTTTAATTTAGCAGTAAAAGCTTTCATTATAGCCATTAGATGAGAGAAAACCTTTGGCATTAAAGTAAAAGAGAAAGCATACATAGGAATAAAATAAGAATTTAATTTACAGCACAGGAACTGGTATGTTTATATTAACAGAACTTAAAGACAGTTCTTAATAATTGAGTGTATTGAATACAAATGGGAAATTTATCAAGAACATTTAAAAAAATGGGAAAAAATCATTTTTGAGCTCTGTATATAGCAACTAACTCATGTTTTAATACATATTTTTCCAGTCATGACTTGAAGAAACAAAAACACATTGCTTTCCCAACCATTTGTAGTGTATTTGTGTTATTTGTAGTATATTTATGGTGATAATTATTTTCCTCATTTTCCTGTAACATTTGTGTGGTAAATAAGGGTGAGAAATATACAGATGCTTGCAAGCACAGTATTCCACCTGCTCTTTTTTTCAACTCTGTAAATACTTATTTTCTTGTATTTTCTTAAATCTTATCCTTAAAAAATACGTATTTTTGGAGTTACTACTTTCTATTCACTATTTACAGTGTCTGTTGAATAGAATCGTGAATTTGATATATTAGGTAATATGAAAACAAAAGTTAAAGCATCTAATTCATATTAGAATAGGTAAGTCTGTAATACAGTAAATTTGGAGTAGTTTAATACAGTTATTCTACCGATGCTCTATACAGCTTTTGCACAAATAACCTTTGGATAATAGTTCTTGGTAACAGACTTATGTACTACATCTAAAATGCACTATCCACATGGTTTCTAGAGGACCCTGGGGGTATGTACAGGTTTGAGGGCTCCCCTCCATGCTCAGCACTGCAAAGCTCAGCCTCATGCAAGCCCTGAACCAAAACAATTTGATCAGTTCCATCTCTGCTTTCACGTGCTGACCAGTCCAATCTCATCTTCCACTAAATAGAAATGAAAGGTGGAAATGGCCATGCCTCTAACTCCCTGAGTCTTGTCCAACTCAAATGTCATCCTACAGGAAGGGGACACCCAGCCTGAGCATCTTTAGAGATTTCATGTTGCCCTTGATCTTGCCAGGCCACCCAGAACCTGTGAATGTCAGCCTTACCCAGTCACCAGCAGACATACAAATGCCAGATTCAAACTTGTGTCTGTCTTTCATGACATGTTTTCATGTTTTAACAACCAAAATCCAGATTCAGCACAGCTTTTATTTCACCTTTCTGTACCCCCATGATGCTTAGCAGCGCACAGGGCTCCTGACCCATAGCTTCAGCTCCTCAGCCATACAATTTATGCTGCTCATAGAAATAGAAGCTATGTTATGTAATTGAGAAGATATTCTGAGCTCTTCTCATCCTGACAATTTAAGCTTTGTCTATCAAGCAGGACGCACGTATTGTGCGCTTTCAGACATGGCAAAATCTGCTTTGAAATTCATCCTTCCATCAAATTTTTCTTTGAATTTCAGCTTACAAAGTAAATATGTGTAAAATACATACTCTAGCTGTGCCTTTTTTAGGGAGCACCAAATCCAGCCTTTTTAGCAGTGAGTTCATTTGCATACAAGTAGGCTGAGCTGTCCTTCAGAAGCATCTGAATCCCATTTTCCAAGGAAAAGGGATTTACTGCATTTGTGCCATGGAATTCTCCGTTTTGTAGTCAACGAATTCACTGGGACTCTGCAAAGTGCTGAGGTCCACCCGCACAGAACAGCTTGCAAGACTAGGGCCTGGGCACAAACAATAGCAGTTTTCTTGGCGCGCTTGAAAGACTTTCTTGTTGGCAGATTGAGGAAGCCCACGCTTCTCCCACTGCACTGCCGTTGATCAGTGTTGGAGAAGAGCATTAATCAAACATGTGATACCATTATTTTTCCAAATTGAGGTCTCAGGTCTGTGATAAGCACTTCTCTTAACACAACATTGCACAAATATTATGCAACCACACTTCAAAACTGCCGTGTTGCGAAATTTAAATAATAATGAGTAGTTTTTGGAAGTATTGCTGCAGTCTTTCCTCTGTCTAGGCAGGGAAGGCTGATCATGGGCAGATAGCTATTTGCTGCGCAACCTAATTTGTCTTTTTATCTGCTTTTGGCTCACAGCTCACTTATAACTTTGTGAGAAATGACAGAATGTCGACATCTTGCCAGTAGTGGGCCATGTGACAGACACCCAGCGCAGCAGGCTGAGGGGATGCACTGGACTCCTGCAAACTCTTACAGCCAAGTTTTCTGATGGATGACAGAGCCCTACAGTGCTGACAAAATGCCATTGACCCTAGTTTCTATATACTGTATGGTTGGCAGTTTACAGGGGTAAGTTCAGGATATAAGATACAAAAACACAAGCATGCTTTTATCAGGGTTCTTCTGTATATGCCTGATTGACTTTTATATAGGTGAAATTACACAAAAGCAGTGAAATCTCTAAAGGAAGATCTTTTGAAAAAAATATTTCTACAATGTAGAGAGTAAACATATCTCTTTCTGAAGAGTAAATAAACGAAATGATAGGAAATTACCATCATTTTTTCCATGTACCACTTTTCCTCTGCTAGAAACTGTATTGCTAACCTGTGGTGTCATTCCAGCTCTCCAGATCATGTTAAACGTTTTGAAAGAGGGTGCTTTAATCATAGAATGGCTTGGGTTGGAAGGGATTTTAAAGGCCACCCAGTGCCACCCCATGCTGTGGGCTGCCATCCACCAGCTCAGCTTCCCAGGAGCCCATTCACCTGGCCTTGAGTGCCTCCAGGGATGGGGTACCACAGCTTCTCCAGACAGCTGTGCCAGCACTTCACTGCCTGTTTTAAAGTTCCCTTTATAAAGGGATCTTCAACAATACAACAAATCACTTCTCACAACAGTTTCTGCTAACTTTTTTCTAGTTGTTAAATACTTCTGTTTCCTTCCCCACAAAACAAGCAAACATTTTCAGGCTTTAAAAGGGAGTAAGAATTAAAACAACATGGGATTTCCTTCTCATTCTTCATCATCTCTGAGAATCAAATAAATACAGCCTTTTTGTCTGTGAGGATGGGTATTAGATGTATAAAAGTAGGACACACAAAACAAAAGCTTCACTGAGTCATAGCTGCATACACGGCAAAACCAAAAGCTATTCTGGCAGCTTCGAAGAGTTGCTCATGTACAATCTGTGGTGCATTTGCAATAGTGTGTTAGTCCAAGCCAGGAATGGCTCAGCTGTCCCTGCTTTCCATGCAAAGACACCGCAGCAGCAGTGCACGTTCTTGTGAAGCAGCCCCAGGATGTCCTCTGGGAGGACACCTGATGTCTTTCAGCCATGAAAAGGTATTCAGGCCACAGAACCAGGCTAGAGCCAGCCAAAGGGAAAAATCTGGATAAGTCATGCAGATGAACAGTCTTCAGCACCATTCAGCACTATTCCAGCACTTCAGCTGCCCAGAGGGGTTGTGGAATCTTCTTCTCAGGAGATATTCAAGACCCACCTGGACACCTACCTGTGCGACCTGGTGTAGGGAACCTACTTTGGCATGGGGGGTTGGACTCGATGATCTCTTGAGGTCCCTCCAAACCACTGTGATTCTATGATTCTATTTCTCTTCATGGGTCCACACCGGTTGTTCCATACTCCCCAGTGAATTCAACAAAGCTAGTGAGCTGGTCAGACAAAACCTCTAGGGTATGCAAAGCTGTATCTAAGCCAGACACTGCTTACCTTCTGTTCTACTTTTCATCAGGGTGCAATGATGATCCATCACAGTTTGCGGATACTTCAGCAAAGGAACAGAAGTATCATCAAAACCCAAATCTTAAGGTGAGGGCAGGGTTTGGAAACAGAGTAAAGAAACTGTAATCTTAGCATTAGTTCATAGAACCATAATGTTTAAGGGGAGCTCCAAAAAGTATGTGGACAAACTGTGCATATTTGTAGCAAGAGGGGCCCAGTCTGAATACTGCAACTGGCTCTGAGGCCAAAGAGAGGCTACTGAAGAGCTATTCAGCTGGGGAGAAGACACTAGCTGCAGGAGAGAAGTCTATCAAATACTTCTGAAGACACTGAGAAAGCAGAAATGAGGATTTATTACCTCATGTAGATAGTAGCATAAGACTACGCAAAGAAATTGTGTTCCAACAAATATTACCTGCAGTGAATGGTGAGGTCTCAGCTCTTCTCAATTCCAGGGAAGACAAACTCCCACAGATATTGTCAATGTGCCATGATGTTCACTCACATAGTGAGTGCTCATTCAGGTGCAGTGCTTTGCCAACCAGCAGTGTCAGCAGCCATTGTGAGCTGGAACATGTGAGCTGAGCACTGGGGAAAGCAGACTTCACTCTTTAAAACTCATGTACTTCAGAGATTAATTCAACCTGTATGATCACCTGTTTACAGCTACATTGATATTCTATTACGTCTACAGATTTGGAGACAAGACTTTTCTTTTTTAGTGTTCCTTCTGTCATTTATTCCTGCATCTTAATTGATATTTAAGTGATAAGAACTTCTCAGAATGATAGCTAGACACAGAGAATAGAAAAATGTTCATCAATTTAGTTTGCCAAAAAAAGTAATGCTTTGAGCTTTAACTTCTAAACAGAAAGGAGGAATAAAGTAAATAAAGGTCAGTTCAAATAAATTCTGCATCATATATGTTCAGATGAGGTGAGCTAGACTTATCCAGCAGCCAAATGCTCACCAAGCTGCTTGCTTGATCTCCCCCTCCTCAACAGGACACTTGGAGAAAAAAAAAGAAGGAGAAGCTCCTTCACTCCTGACTCTTCTATCTCTCTTCTCAGTGGAGCACAGGTGTGAGGAATGGGGTTTGTGATACGTTCCAAACAGCCCCTCTCTGACTCTACTTCCCATGCTGGCGCCCTGCTACAGCATAAAGCCTTTCATGGCCTGCACCTTCCTTCAGGAAACATTTCTGATTGGTTGTAAACAGCACAGGGATAAATACACAGTACTTCCACAAAGAGGAATGTGCAAAATATGCAATTCGTGGAAAACCATATATATATGATTTCTTAATATTGAGAAATCTAGTGCAAATTACTACTGACACATTTTTTATCCATATTCAAGATTTGGACCTTTGTATTCAATATTTTCAAATAAAATTCTATTTTATGCAAGGATGTAATGCTGTCTTCAGGTCTTCTGCAGATTTTATTCCTGCAGTAACTCTAAGTGTCTTTACATTTTCCACAAGGGCAGCAGAGTATTTCCATATTTCATAACAAAAGGTTTAGAAGTCTCATCAAAGCAAATTCACCTGCTTGATATTTGTGAAACTTTTGTTGTACACAGAATATTAAGATCAAATACTTCTGAAAAAGTCAGGAGAATCTGCAAGATATTTTCATTCAGACAAGACAGGAAAGAATTTACTTCATGAATAAACATCTTTCAAGAAACTCACAGCATGAGCAGCAAATCTAGAAAAAAAAAAAGGAAATCAGAAACTTAAAAAGAAACTTATTAGCATGCATCAGAAAAAGAGAAGTCTGGAAAGACTTGAGCAAAATCAAACTTCCCATTAAACAAATTACGTCATTGATTTAGCCCAAAAATCTTGACTTTTCCTGGTAAAAAAACATGACAATAAACCGAACTTGTACATCTGTTAGATTGAGCCTTTCATGTAATGCATTAGAAGGTGTTTTTCAGCACATCTCTCTCTGACAACATTAATTAGCTAAGGCCGTATCAAGCCAGAAAATTTACAAAATAAGATTGCAGTATTATTATTAAACCAGAGACTCTGACACAGCAAGACCCTACCTAAGGGAATGAAGTTATGAAGTTCATGACAAGATCCCTATGATGCTTTTTTTTTTTTTTTCTGGGAGGCTTTTTATTCTTTCTGCCAGTTACAAAGAAACAAAGAAAACAGCTCTGGAGCCATGGAGCACCTAATCTAAGCTAAAATTAGGAATCTTAAAGCCTGCACAGGCAGCCCAGAAAATGCTAGTTCATCAGCATGGATTTTCAAGGAACTGCTCTGACAGTTTAAGATAGATTTTCTAATCCAATACCATTACAAATCATACGCCAAGTAGGAAAAGTAAGAAAATAAAAATTAGGAAAAAAAAAAAAAGCAGAGAAGTGTTATAAAACTTAAGACAGGGTGAGTTTCTGCCTCTTCATGGTGATACTAAGCCTCTTCTCCAGCTTGTGACTGTAAACCGATGAACCCTAACTCTGCAGGAAAATCTTGCCAGCAAATTTCAGTGGATGCACAAATCTGCATCCAAACAAGCACAAGACACCTGTGAGGAGTGAGTCTCCCTTTCTCAAGGGTTGTAGATCTGCAAGACCAACATCTTCTGTCCACCACCCACTTTCTACTGCCTTGTGCTTGAAAAGCCAAGGGGTGGACTTGTATTTTGTTCAGCAACTTACCCTTGGGAATTTAGGAAGTTCTGTTCACAAATCTTGAAATGATTTGAGCAGGAACTCTCTGTTTGCATATGTTTAGAGGATTTCCAAGAAGTTATCATGAAATGCCTCTTTGTAATATTCCCAGTGAGGATTAATATGAAATACATGTTGGGAGAGGTACTGAAATAACCAAATTTATAAGTATATTTTTATATTCCCAAGCTTTCCTAATGAGTGGAAACAACTTACATTTTCAAATCCAATACTACTTGGCATTTTCATTAAACGTTCATCCAGAAATAGACATCCAGCTGACAAAATATCAGCTGAAAATGGCTGTTATAAGTGATCTGACGGCAGGGTCTTTTAGGAGAAGATATTCAATTTGTGAGGACTCCTAACACCTGGTGTTTGTGTGATGCAAGATGCCTGAAACACTGTTAATCACAGATGATTATATGCTACATGTGTGATCTATATGCTACAACTGCTGCAGAAGTTGTTCAGATAGGTTAGAAAAGATGCGTTAGAAAAGAGTGAAGTCTTCTCATGTGAGCTAGCTTAACCCTATATTTACTGCTTTTAAGTAACAAACGCAGTAATTTGGACTACCTCTTCTTGTCTATTTTAGATCAAGTCATCAGTCCTTATCAGGTAAAAGACTTCAATTTACCCAAAATAAAGCCACTTCCTGAGTATCGATTGCTCACCCAAGCTGTAAATTATCACTGATTACTTTGAGAACAGACGTGTTGATAGTTCCCTGCCATTACTCACCCAACTGAAAGTAAGTTTAGAATATAGTTTATTATTTATAGCAACTAAAATAAGACAGGAGTGTTTAAATGTTTCAGTTTGTTGGTTTTTTTTCACGTTATGGAGAACATTAGAAAATCATAAATACTAATGTCAGATTCTTTTCTGGTCAGTGGTGCTTTACTGGAGTCAATAGATACGCTTAAGAGTAACGTCTAGAGGACTGATAATCTTGTAAAACATGTTTTTTGAGTTGAAATCAGACATCTTAATTTGCAGTGCTTAAGGTTCTAACATCCCATCATAAGTGAAGCCAAGCACCTTCATGTGCCATGTCCTGGTGAGGGGTAAGGGAGGAGGATTTGAAAGTATTCAGTGAGGATGGCTTGGGATCCATGCTGAAGTATAAGCCTCTGTTATGTCCAGAGAAACCCAGGATATACAGTGGCATTGAATTCAAGTTATTCCTGGTCAAATTCCACCAGGTTATTTCCTCCCAGACAGATTTCCACATCCTCTCAGCCACAAGATACTGGTGCCTCTGTTGGACTGCACCAATCCGGCACAAATCCTAACCTGTACAGATTTGTCAAGTAAAGATATGGAACATCTTAATTGGGTAGAGGGAGGGAGAACCACACAGTAATAACTCATGTTCAGTTGACTGAATGAGTACAAGCCTTCAGTTCCCAGAGCTGCCAATTTGGTATTTATCACAGATCCTTTTTTTTTTTTTTTTTCTATCTTAAGAATACATCCATTCATACTAAATGAAATTGTAATATGTCTTCTTAAGTAAAATGGGGTCAAATGCATCAGTATAGTCAAAAAAGACACAGACTTTGTTACCCTTTTCTTTTGCTTTCAAATGGGAAAAAATGTGCACAGCAAAAAAAAAAAATAATAAAGGCAAGAACAAATAGCTAGAAACTGAAAGTCCCTCTTTTGGGACCTTTTCTCAGCAACACCAGTGTTCCCAAAGTAGATCTTATGATCTGACTCTTTCTGCTATATAGAGAACAAACAGCACTGTCAAATATTTTACTGAATGATATTTTGCATAGCTTCTGATACTAAGTGATTAAGTACATATAGTATTAATTTACAATTTTGCAATTGTTTCTCCATTTTATAGCAAGCTCTAATACTACATGCAGACAGAATTAATCATGATAGGGAGAATTAGATCTGCGTGTATGAATGAGGAATCATTGCTATCTATTACTGAAAAGCAAATGCTACAGGTTTGGGGCAGAGTAACTGAAAGACTGTGTGGTAATAATGGACCTGGGGGAGCTGGTCAACACTTGAATGAACGTGAGCCAGCAGTGTGCTCAGGGGGCCAAGAAGGCCAGTGACATCCTGGCTTGTATCAGAAATTGAGCAGTCATCAGGAGCAGGGATGTGATCATTCCTCTGTGCTCAGCACTGGTGAGGCTGCACCTTCAATGCTCTATTCAGTTTCAGGCCTCTCATTACAGGAAAGGCATTGAGGCCCTGGAATGTGTCCCAGGAAGGGCCATGAAGATGTGAGGGGTCTTTAGCACAGGTCTTTATGGGATTGCTCAGTCTGCAGAAGAGGAGGCTCAGGAGAGACCATACCACTCTCTATCACTGCCTGAAAGGAGGTTATAATATCAGCCTCCTCTCCAGTAACTAGATATAGGATAAGAGGGAATGGCCTCAAGTTATACCGAGGGAAATTTAAGTTAAGTGAATTGTTGGACTAGATGATCTTAGTGGGCTTTTCCAACCTTAATGATTCTATGATTCTATCTCCAAAGAGAACTTTCACAGCACAATCCGTTGAATTCTGTGTGTAGCAGAAGATGCAACAAGAGCCATTTTGTTATCACATCTAGAGAAAATATTTTTCAAAATGTTTCAAATCTTCTTTCTTATTTCTATAAACTAATAAGTGGTGCAAACATACAAATCTGCAGTGTACCATCTGCTGTTCACTTTCTTTCGATGGATGATTATGCCACCCTCCTGAGATGTAGCAGATACAGAGTTGCAGATCATTGATCTAAGTTCTTTGCGAGTTTGTATCTGAGGCCCACTTATCTGTATAAGAAGTTAAAATACAGCCAAAGCAGCAAGTTCCCAGGGAAGGTTTAGATCCAGCAATTCTAAGTCATTTGGAGCCCACTGTATCTGTTTGTTTATTTTACATTCTTCTGGTTGTTAAAAAAAAAAAAAAAAAAGCAACAGATGTAATTAAGGTTGATTAAAGTAAAGAAAACTCATTTGCACCCTTTGAAATAAATTGAAGAGAGTTTTTTCATTTGACTGCTTATTTATGGTGTGATTGTTTCTAAGAATTTGACTTTCTAGAAATCCTGAGCTCATCTAGCTTGGAGAAGGGAGATGCTGGAGATAATGTTAGGAGGGGAAGCTCTGTCACAAGCACAAACAGCCCAACCTCAGAGCTGCTGACAACAGTGAAAGTCCTTCCTGTGAATTCCTGGGAGCTTTAGCTGAAAGAGCAACAACAGGTCACCCATCATTTAGCACAAATGATGAACACTCACATATGGCTCCATGTTTGTTCTCACCCCACTTGCTTTTATAAATTTTTTTCCATAGGGTTAATTTTCTTGTCAGTAATGAGAGATAATTTTGTGAACAAGGGCAAACAGCATTTGCAGAGACAGGAGCTCCCCTTGGAGACCTTCACATGAGTTCTTGCCACAGACAAGACAGGAAACTTGGCATGTGATCTAGAATTGCCTAGAGTACACCCAGCATTTCAACACCAGTGCTCAGACTCATCAGACTGGATCCTACACACCATCACTTTGCTTTAGTTATTTCTTCTTCCTTTATTCTGGGCAGCGTTGCAGGGAAGCCTCTTTGGAGACCAACTTTCCTAAGCCAGATATGTTTTCAATCATGGAACCTCCTGGGCTCAGTGAAACAAAGCAAACAGATGTCTGAATTTTCAGAAGGAAAGTAACAGTGGAAATAGAGAGTGATAACACTGACAAAATCCAGCTTAACCCAAAAAATACTAGCCAACTTTTTCTACTGCAGTACTGGTTTTCTCATTTCCTTAAAATCTAATTGCAAAATCTAATTCTCAAAGTCGTCAGGTTTTTTTTCTTTTTTCCAGAAGTGATGAATGTGAGGAAGAAGAAACCATTATCTTTACAATACTTCTTTATTTTCTTTTTTTCCCCAAACTGCTGTATTGCCTAACATGGTGTACATATCAGTTTTGATCAGAAGGTTTAGAGTTTTGACCCTTCTTTTCCTTTTTGTCCTGTTCAATGCTGAAAATTATGTCAGTGATTTCTTAGTGTTTCCTCAATGCAAATAGGCAGAGGAAAACAAAGGACTTGATGAAAGCAGATAACCCAAACTTCATTTTGGCGTTCCATTCTGATTCTGTTGCTGTGATAGGAGGCCATATATTTTGGTGTCTAAATATATCTAAGTATATCTCCATATACTTTCTTCTGTGAAGGGAAGCCCTTGGAGCACACCAGTAGCTGGCAGCAGTGCTGGCAGAGGCCAAAAACTCCATTCTTCTCAGTCAAACAATGTACAGGATATAATACCACTGAAAATAATTTTGGCTGGGTTTATTATTACAAGAATTATCCTGAATAGAAAATTGGAGTGGAAAATAACATATACTTGGAAAACCCGCTCATTTGCATATGCAATCAAATGTTGAGCATGACTTGCAAAAGTCTCCAGTTTGAGTGATTGGCCCTTGAAATTGTACTAATGAAAACACTTCTGTTCTGTATTTCCTGTGTGTATTTTTATTTCATTTATGAAAATGAAGGCTTGATTGTGTATTTTCCTCTGCCATTTGGTAGTCTGCCATCAAAACTCTAAGTGGCGTGACATGCAATAGATTTATGCACCATGAAGCAGAAACAGCAGGGGTTTGGGGTATTTGTGTTTTATTTCCAGTCAAACAATACACAGGGGGCTGTCATACTAACAAGGTATATAATGATTGACTTGCTCAGCCTCTCTGAGACCTTTACTTTGGTATAGCTGAAATCTCAATAAACAGGAAATTTATATTTGAACAGCTGCTAGTTTTGAAATGTTGGTCTTTAACCTGCTTTCTTTTCTGAAAACTGAATAAGGTTCATTCCTAGTCAATTAAAAAAAATGTGGTTGTTCAAATTGAGCCAAATTTATACATATTATAGCTCTTAAAATGAGGTTATGCACTATTCTTTTCTCATTTCTCCTTATTTAACATGTCACTGTGCTTTTTGATATGTGCACAGTTTGCAAACTATCCTCTGCACCTTTGAACTTTCTAATGCTGTTGCTTTCTCCCATTGGAGGCATCGTAAGGCAAAAACATTGATGTGGCCATCCTGCTGTCCCAGATATACATATATAGATGATAGAATAATTTCACCATCATGTTACCCTGTGGCTCTTTAAACATCAGACTAGAGCCTTGTCGTAGTATTTATGGTCTTTTGTCCCATATGGCAAGAATGGGACAAAGCCTCCAGGTAGCATTGTCATCTCTGAAGATGTTTGCATGAGTTTCATATGTAGAAATTCTGCCTGGAGCTCTCTCCAAACCACTTTCTGCCTCTCCTGTGCAAATTTAGGGCCATTTAATCTCAGGTTCTTGCTTGCTGAATGAGCAACAGTCAGTAAAAAGAAACATTAAAAAAGCAATTGTGCATCTAATGTGTGGCAAAAAATATATACATCTTTTAGCTATTAGGAAGGTGTGATCCAGCTGATTCGTGTCCTTAGATTCTGAGAAATAAAGTCCAATTTGCCAGGACAATTTTTACTCCTTAGGCTGCAGAAATAAACTTTTTGCTAACAGAGCACACAACACTTCAGACAAGTTGGGAAAGCAGCAGAGGTGCCACTTGTTCTTTTCTGAGTGCTTTGATTCATCTTAAAGCTGATCTCCTGGACTGGGAATGATGAAGGATACCAGCCATTACAGCTGCCCTAATCTCTGCAGCAGTCAGCTTATGCAACCTGAGAGTTGTTTTGCTCAGTGCACAGAGCAGGAGCTATCATGACAGATTTAAATCAGTCTATATTTACTTTTTTTTTTTTTTTTTTTTTTTGCAGTTTCACTAATAATATGGAGTGAGTTTTAAAACTCAAAAGATCTCCCATCCTTTTTCTGTGCCCACACATTTGAACCAAAGAACAGAGCTCTGAAAAAAATGATCCCTCTGCTACTAAGCACTTTGTAAGCAAAGGCAAAATCTTCTGACATGCTAAATCAATGCTCCCTGATTTATATTAGCCAAAGTTCTGGCAGTGCAAGTCTCTGAGTAAAAGGGCCATACTAGACAAAATGAGGAGGTGTATGCCGGCCTTTCATCATGAATGAGACCCAGCAGCCAGTTTCTTACCTCCTCAGATCTTTTTGTATGAAGCAAAACAGCCTCCTGCATGGAGAGGGCAGGTTGTCCCTGAGTAGTAATCTATCTCTCGTATCTTTGAATTTGCATAAGAATAACTGAGCAATGAATCATTTCTGTCACGAGAAATGAGTAATGTTCATTGAAATTCACTGACAGAAAGTTTAAAAAAAAAAATAATACCTGCAGTGGGCAAATAGGTTAAGCCTTGTGATAGCTCTTCTAGCTAGGTCCACATCACCCAACACTCAACTGAAAAAAAGATTGGCATCTGTCTTGCTTTTTACCAAGAAAGGCTCAAGGGAGGGAGTCAGAAAAAAATGTGAAAAGAGTAGCACTCATCATTTCCACTTCTGAACCTGCAGAGCTTCAGCACTTGATCTTTTTCCTGGCACTGGATATTTATCGTAGATGAGAGTCTCATCTCAGGTAAAATTCCACTAACATTGAATCGTGGAATTATAGAATCATAGAATACATCAAGTTGGAAAGGACCCATAAGGATCACCAAGTTCAACTCCTAACAGAAGGAACTTTTTGCATTACATAGCACTGACTGTGCCTGCGGGTCTGTTTGTTGTTTTTCTCTTTTTCCAAAACTTAAATATTTAACTTACTGTAATATTGTTTTATATATTATTTTCATAGTAATATGTAAATGACAATTTAAAGGCAAGGCTTATCATCTCATGGTTTGTGTTGACCAGATCACCATAGAATTGCAAAGAGGGGTTAAAAGGGACCTCTGGAGATCATTCAGTCCAACTCCCTGATAAAGCAGATTCCCCAAAGTAGTTTGCACAAAAAAGCATCCAGGTGGGGCTTGAAATACATCCAGAAAGAAGACTCCACAGTCTCTCTGGGTGGCCTATTCCACACTGTTTGCCTTTCACAATTTTCCACCTTCTCATCTTCTCCTCTCTCCATCTCTCCTTCCCCTCCTGTGCTCCAGCTGCCCTTTCCATGCTCCCTGTCCATGGAATAGGCCACAATAACTCAGTGACTAGCTGCTCTGGCAACTTTGCTGCCCAAGGCACAGAATGAGATTTCTTTTGTCTTCCAGTATTTTTTGCAATCCCAGATTCACCTTGAAGACTGTAGCCAAACAGCAGGTTTAGGAGCTGCTGTCAGCTGCAAAGACGAAGGAAATCTGAAACATGCCCATTGCTTGCCAAAGGGGCAACAAGGAATAATTAGGAGTCATCTGGGATGCCCCAAGATCTCTGAGACTGCTGAATAAAGCCTGGCCAAGAACTTGGCTGCACTTCCTTTCATAGAACTATAGAACAATAGAATCATTAAGGTTAGAAAAGACCACTGACATCATAAGTAACCCACTAACCCACGATACTTTCCTTTAAACAAGGCAGCCTCAGAAGGCTGCACCTCCATCTGCTCTTCAGCCCATCCCTTCCACACACCCACGTTCCATCTCTGCAGCCCTCCCATGGGGCTGGGAGGTGGTGGGAGAGGAGCAGATGGCCAAGCTGGATCCCACGTTGTTGGTCATCTTCTCAGGCATATCCAGGCTCCACGTTCATATGCACCAAAATGGCCATGCTGCATTTTGTGTATATGATGAGAGTCTTGTAAGTTTCTGCGTAGCTTTTCTTGCTGCTTGCACATAAAGACAAAGCAGAGCTATTTTCTTTCATTGCAGCATTAACAGCAGGGGATGAAGAACAGCCTAGCAAACTACTCAGGTATGTTTGCTCTAGTCAAAGCTCAGATATATCCAGGTCAAGCTTTGGGTCCCAGCCTTCACTAAAAGATAAACTGGCTGATGTGAGCCCCTGGTTTAAAACTAGAAGAAAAATAAAAGAAAAAACTTGTACACTTGTTCTAAGAGATTTGGGAAAGGAAGGGGCCATTTCTTATTCCTCTGTACTTGCACTGCCAAAGCTAATGTCAAGGAAAGCAATTTTGTTTTTCTTCAGAAAGTCACATGAAGTCTGACTTACTTTTCATTTCTGAACACATCGTACCCCATGTCACTTTCCATTATGAACATCTTGAGTTGTTTGTTTGGTTTCTCCCTAGCTTGCAAATTAAAAAAAATAATTTTAAAGGACTATTATGCATACTAGTTAAGCCATCGTTTAACCAACGCAAAAATTTTTCTCCACAAATATTTTAAACAGCAGCACTGAATTTCTCATATACCTTTAGATACTGATTTTAATCAAATGAAATTTATTTAATGCAGGAAAATACTCCCAAAACAGGCTGAGGACTTGGCAGAAATTTGTCAGATATAAACAAATGCAATGACATATGTTAGACTTCAAGAAACAGTCTTAGGAAAGACACCCAAACTCAGAGTTTTATGAGATACCAGTGCATGCTTCATATCCTTGCCTTCTTTAGGGGAATCAGCCTTCAAGTCCTGCTCTGATTAACGTCCATGCTTAAGGCTTAACCACAGACACTCAGATCCTGCTGATTCTAAGTCTCTTAAATGATACTGGCCTGTGGATGTGGGACTCTTAGACGCAAATGCATGAGTCCTCATGTGTGAGGATAATGGCTGTGGGTTTCATGTGGGTGTGAAAAGATCTCCTGACGGACAGTCTGAAGAAATGCCCTCAGCTCAGGCAAAAGGCACTGTGCACCACACTGGCCAAACTGCAGCATCTGTCCTTAAGTCAAATTCCCTTCTCCTCCATGTTCCTCATAAGGCTAATGAAATATAAACATGATGCTTTACTCCTTCTTTATATAAAGACTTTATATTTGTGTTCTATTTTGGAAAGCGTAAAACATTCCTTTCCTGCAGAGTCTCCACTGATTCACTTTTGAATTCTTAGTTCTGAAGTTGTTATTTTTTCTTATTACTTTTTTATTTGCATCCTGTTGAACCCCAGATGTCCAAACCATACATTTTTACACCTTCTAGGCAGCTTGCAGAGTGGGCATGTGTTAGAGCAGAAGTGGCCATGTCAGTAAAGCTGATCTCTGCACACTGCAGTTACTGCT
This sequence comes from Oreortyx pictus, assembly GCA_036925125.1. NCBI lineage: Eukaryota > Metazoa > Chordata > Aves > Galliformes > Odontophoridae > Oreortyx > Oreortyx pictus. The sequence goes on along the minus strand of JAUPFR010000003.1, from coordinate 45,493,048 downwards.
GGAGTCCTGCATTGCTGGTTCAGAGGCTCAAAGCATTCACAGCTCCTGAACTGACTTAGACATCTTTGAACTGTTCCTACTCAGTAATTAAGTGTTATTATTCTGCATTACAACTGGGATGGGAAGGCCAAGAGCCCCATCCAGCGAGCATTCCTGCTGGATGTCTCAGTGACTTACTCCAGCCTCCACACTAAGCCTGTGCAGAGAAGGGACTTCCACTCATGATTCTGGCAGGAGCCTGACCCCTCTGCATTAACTGCTCAGCACACTGAGCAGCACGTTTATATTTAGTCTAATCTAAACTTCTCAGCCTCCTAGTGCTGTGAACCTACACAGAGTTGAAGGGCCTGTCACAGAGTTTATCTTAAACCCCATGCACTTATTCATAGATAAAACTCTCCTAGCAGATGCAGCTTCAACATAAAGCAGGCAAGAATTTCAGATATGCTTTCCTGAGTGTTATTAAAAAAGACTTGAAAGTTCACTGCCAGGAGGAAGGAAAGTTTGTAACTGCTTCAAAGCAGCAAATAAGGAGCAATCTCTGCCTCTGGTTGCACTGATCTCACTGGTATTGATCAGGTTGCACCAGTATCAAAATAGGTGAGTACAGTCGCAGCCCCATCCCTTCACTAGCAACCCTCAGAAACGGATTGCAATCCAGTTTGCAGCTGAGCTCTTTTATGATGCTGTACATAAAAAAAAGTATAAAGCCAACAGGTTTTATAGTCTGGAAAAATTACAAGGCGGCTCAAGTTCTGAAAAGAGTTTGGGAGCTTTAATATTTTGTCCAGACTGAGCTATCTCTGGAGGTCAAGAGCTCCACTGAATGCTGAGATCCTCTCTCATGAATAAAAACCTGTACTTGGAAATTCACATATGGACACTCCCAAAATAAAGACATTATTTTCAAATGTCTTTGTCAGAATAAAATTTCATTTTGATCTGTTCTTTTCCTAAACCTGACAACTACAAGCATACCTGTGAGTGTGCACGTACACATTTGTGGTTGGAGGTAATACTGCAGGCTCCAGACAATACATAGCATGTAATAATTACATTGAACTGTCAGAATAACCCATTCCTGGAAATGTTAGAACATTCTATCCCTTCATATTTTAGAAATTATTTTTCTCTTATGTGTAGACAGATGGATCTTTTGCTTCAGGTCATTGTTTGAGGAGCTTTTATTTACCACAAGTCTGATCATCGATATGCGGCAAAGGTATTGGCCATGTTAAATCACTTAGCAGGGAGGACCATGTAAAAATTCTATTCTTTCAACATATTCCAACAGAAGAGAAATTAAACTTCAGCTGAACTTTTTAAGGCCCCATTAGTAGTTTAGAGAAAATTCTTGTTAATTCACCCATCCCTCGAGCACTCCTTAGAGACAAGAGAAAAAGCAGTGAAAACTTTTAGCACTTATAAACATCATTTAAAAAAAGATGAAAGTGCCCTTAAAAACTAATCATCATGTAAAATATCACATAGGGAATCACAGAACCTATGTTACTTTTCTCTCACTTTCCAGAGATGGCTAGCCATACAAAATAAATAGAAAAATGGCATTAATCTGTTGTGATATTTTTCCCACAAGCCCATTTACTTAATATTTTCTTACTGCAGGAACTGTAAAACGAAGATGTTTATAGCTTGTCTAAAGCTCAGTAAGGATGATGATTCATCTCTAGAACAAATGTTTGGACATAAAAAAAAAAAAAAAGAAAGATTCAAGAAATGACGTCTGCCCTGATACAGGTCCCCTTGTGAAGGGAGCTGACCCTACCTCCATCACCAACTGACTCACTGTATCACTGGTGAACCAACATCCACTTAACTCGTTTTCTAGATTTTCCTGGCACATGTAATGTGTAGTGTGGTAAGGCTTCCTCATACGAGATAATTAAATTTGCCCTGGTCTGCACTCTGGCACTGAGACATACAGGCACACACTAGCCCTTTCTGTGTTGCTGAACAATCCTAGCCTCCAAAAGAGGCTAAGCTGCCTTTTGGGAGCTGCTAGCACCTGAGTCATGTCCAAGAGTTGGCTGAGAGCTGTTATTTGCTGTGGGTCACAAGTGTGCTGTTTGTGGGCCCCCACAGCAATAACAGTACAGATAATCAGGTACCTGTGCCCAAGGACCTTCTCTGGCAGAGTTTAATTTCCTCACATAAATGAAGCCCAACTTTGCCCAAGTTCATCAACTTTTTTTGCACCTCAGAGAAGCATAGAGAGTTTCCAACAGCTTCCCAGTTCTGATCGCCTAAGAGTAAGGCTGAATCTTTCCTATGTGGTAAATAAGGGCGGTGATACAGCAGTGTCGAGCAGCCCATCCTTAAATGAGCATCACACTCACAGTGTTAGCAACTGCCCACGAGAAATTGAGAGCAGTAACATCAAAGTAAAGCACTTTAATTAAACCTTTATTATATTTGAAAGCCTGTTTTGTAAAGAAATGGCCGTATTGTGAGAACACATTAGATGATGGAGGTAATCCAATGGAAGTGACGTTCTGTGCTCTTAATGGAAAAAAAAGAAACAAAAGCTCTTAATTGAAAATGGCAGTGGCACTTTTCACATAATGTCTGTCTGGCTTAGCAAATAATTTGCTGATTTCAGCTGCATCAGAAGATCAGTAAAGATTCAGAATAAGAAAGTGCCTCAAAGTTTTGCAGGACCATGGCAGAAAGTCCTTACCTCCCAAGAAATCTTGTACATCTTACTTCTAGATAGGTCGGTCTGCTGTATTTCAAATATTGTGTATATAAATATATATCTGTCTGAAGTCCTATTCATCCATTCTTCTCTATCTTCTACATGCAGCTACATAAATGAAAACAAGAAAAATACTAATTTTGGTGTTGGCCAACATCATTATTCAGATGTTCGTAAGAATGCTTTTCAGAGTTTCTCTCTATATGTGTTTTACTATTAATTCACAGTATCTATTGATCCAGTAAGTCCCTCAAGGTCTCTTAGACACTGACTAATTATTTAAGTTAATACATTGTTTAGTAAGCTTGATATTTTTTAAGAATCTTCTAGAAATGGGTATATCACAATTTCTGTGCTAAGACAGCATTCTGGTGAAATGTTAGTGGGAGACCAATGAGAAACACTTCAATGTATTATGTATAGATGATTTGAATTTCAGACACATGAAAAACTGGTGAGTAACAATGCACCAAACATTAAAAAGTAAGCCATTGCGATTGAACATTATGAAGGAAACAGTATTATGAGACGAAATATCAGAAGTTACAACTCTATTATGAAAAAGTCGATCCTAATTAAAAGTGTTAAAAATTGCAAGCATTTTCACAGTTTCTAACAAATTTAGACTCCTTGCTCTCTCTTCCTTTCTATACAGCTTTCCTTACTCATTTTCTGTATCTTTAAGTGCTGTGTTGCTGTCAGCTTGGATTTTCCATTTGACCCATCTAGGCAAAGGCGTGATAAGGGAATTCCCTTCCCTGCCTTGATAAATGAGGATCAATCATTTGTCTACACAGTTTACCTAGTTCCCTGGTTTAGCTTTTCCATTTCTCCTGCTCAACTTTTTCTCTTCCTTCTGTTACCACGGGCTAAAGTCCTCCAGACCTCGCCTTTCTCCACCTGCACTTCTATTTTCTCACTTTCCAGTTGCAAGGTCTGTCCCCAGACCCGCAGCACATCCTCAACTCCTTTTTCCTCTGATCTTGTACTCTTCAGTCTGGTCAACACCCTCAATCCTTAATTTGTTCTCTTCTCCTCTCTTACTCCTTCAGTTCTCTTTCATCCCTCAAAAACAATAATAATAATAATAATAACAGCAACAACAAGAATAATTAAATAAATATTTAAATGAATTCCGCAACTCTAGAGCTGACTGATTTTCTCTATCTTCAATTCAGCTTTTCAATTATCCTTTTTCTTTCCTCTTTCCTTTCTCTCATTGCACAGAATTTCACCAGCTTATTTGGAATGAAAATTGGAATGCATTTTCAAAAATTCTTCTCATTTCAGATTTCTCTTCAACTTCTGCAGGACATGTAGGACACAAAATCTGCAAGACTCGTACTAAGCAAATAAGCATCTCATCATTAGTTTCTCCCAAACTTATCTCCTGAACCACCTAGTACTCTGCTGCTCCTTCTTTATTCTAATTCTCATTTTCCTTGCAATTCCCTATCTCACCACATAAAGAAGTCTTTTTAAAAATGAACTGCTCTAGAATCCACTCCACCCTTTACAAGCCATTCCAAACCCCTCTTGTGTCTGCAAAATACTCTTCCAGTTGAATTCAGTCTTAAGTTTTTCTTCTCCCTCTCACCCTCCAATAAAGAAACCACATTTTTAACTAAGTACCTCATGTGTCATTCAAACTAAAAATCAGAACTTTGTCACACTCCCCAGTTTGCCTGTAAGACTCTTTCTCTTGGAAAACTGCACTACATGGCCTTCACTTGACTCATCTATATCTGGATTCTCCCATTTTCCCTCTAACTGCACATTCAGCATGTCTTTCAAAGGATTTTCCTCACTCTTCCCTCTGGTTTTCTACAGAAGTCTTCCACACCTGGGCCTTGTCTCTGTTTCTTTTCATGTCGTTTCCAGATAATTCATTTACAGATAATTATACAGATAATCAGATTCTAGGTAATTTCATCTGCAAAATAAATAAATAAATTACCTGCTCCATGTTTCAGCCATCTGCTTAAGAGTGGCATGGTCAGAGTAGGGCTCTTTGTCTTTCCCTCTAATATTTTTTCTCTTTTCTCTGTCACCATGAAAATACCATTGTCCCACTTCTTCACCAGCTCCTCAGGTCCATAGCCTCAGCACATCCTTCAGCTTAATCTCTGAGAGATTCTGACTGCCTCTTTTTGCATTACACTTATGACAGAGGGTTTTATTCTCATTCATAACCAAAAATACTCCTCCAGGCTCTCACCACCTCCCCCTTTAACAAACATCATTTTCTACAAATTTGTTATATACAACATTCCTACCTATTTCCATTCATAACATTACAGTGAAGAAAACTGTCCTAGCCTTTTGCTCTGAGTATGTGATTTCACTGTTCACAGCCTACCCCCTCTTCATTCACACCAAACATCAGCTTCTTGTCTTCATTCTTCACAGCTTGTCTCCACAGCATTTATCATCTTTCATATACTATAAGTGACAGTAATATTTAACACCCATTCACACAGCATACTTGTCAGGAACAGACATTCAAGGCCAAAAACAGGAGAGAGGTGAGTTAGCATTCCTTGCAAGAAGCTGATAGAGTGTGCCTAAGCACCAACAGAGCCTCTTATCTTGCCTTTTCTGTTGAGGATGGGAATTTACCCATCTGTAGCCAACGGTCTGAATAAAAGGTTATTTCTTGCGAGATTAAATAGGAGGAATGTAGCCCTGGTGAAGCAGTGACAGAATAAGTGGAAGAGTGTGGTGGAGTCCAGGAGCTCTGTGCAAAGAACTGTTATGCTGACACTGACACTCATAGAATCATGGAACCATTAAGATTGGAAAACATCTCTAAGATCACCTAGCCTATCTGTTGACCCATCCCCCTGTGCCCACTAACCATGTCCCTCAGTGCTATATCCACACAGTTCTTGAACACCTCCAGGGATGGTGACTCCAACACCTCTCTGGGCAGCCTGTGCCACTGCCTCACCGCACTTTCTTAGAAGAAATTTTCCCTAACATCCAACCTGAGATTTAGTCTGTGCCTACTTATAAAATACCCCTCAGCCACCAGAAGCAGCCCTGCAAGGCTAAAGAAGCATAATGGCTGAAACTCCAATATGTGTTGGTAGCAGAGAGCTGAGGTACAGAACTCCGTAACAAATTATTCCTAGAGATTTCCACATACTTGGTACAGCCAGCAGGCACAATTTTTCTAGGCTTGGAACTGAGTCAATGTCTACTGCAAAAATGATCGTACAAAAACTGTTCTCCAAAGCAGTTAGCACACTGGCCTCCCAGTCTTTATTTGTAGCTGTTTCCCTAAACCTATTCATGAGAGTCACTCACCAGACATGGGTGCACAAAGCAGATGAGAGAAGGGGAACTCCATTCATCCCATCCCATTAGAGCTGAACAGCACTGTGTATTGCAGCCTGTCCTCTCCCTCCTCCCTCATTACTCACACCAGTGCTATTCACCTGCCTGGAGTTCAATCTCTTCCACACTTCTGGGGAGACATTCATTTTGAGGACATCTGCCCTTAACGCTCCAAGATGAATAGGAAGACTTTATACCAGTAAAAGACAGCATTAGAGACTTTGAACTTCTTGTTCTGTAGATGTCCTTTAACCCTGAAAATTTTCCAGCATGAAATCTGAATTGATTTCTTATTGGCTTGACGACTAATAACAAATTATCTAGGCATTTGGGTTAAAAAGCCTCATATGCAGAAACAAGCATTTTGCCCAAATAGAGATTGAATAAATCTCAAAGTTTTTTCCCTCCTTCCACTGTGTTGGTTGTTTTCCACTGATTTTCTTTCTTTTCAGTGTGTATGTTTTTAAGATAGAACAGAACAGACAGAAACTAGGAGTGTCCTGAAGGGCCTCAATTTCAAAATCAGAGTAGTCCAATCTGTTTCAGTAAGCCCTACATCCCATCAGAAAGTTGGAAGAAGTTGTTTATAAAGCCACACTTGTTAAAAAGGTGAAAAAAATTGTCAAGTCTCCGTGAGCGTCCAGTCTTCAGGCTGCTTGTGTCTTGCAGAGGTGGCTGCTGGAAAGCCAGCTGCAAAACCTGTGCCTGTTATCAAAGCCAGGCTGTGGTGCTCCAGCTTATGCAGGGTGTATCTGCAAAGTTTCTGTCTTCCCCGTTCTCCTGGGTGGTAAGTGAAATTGCGTGAAAACAGCAGGACTTCACGCCAGCTGAGTCACCCTCTTGCAACAGTATCTCAGGCAGTCCTGCCTTCAGAGGTCTTCTTGGATTGAAACATTATTTTTCAGTTATATATTCTACTTTATAGGGTGACCAGGAGGATTTATCACCAATTTAGTGTGTAGAGAAAAGAGGCAGGGGCAGTAGACTACTGATATAATACCATTAGGTGGGAATGCACTCCTCGTGTGCACACTGCCTTCAGAAAACCAGAGGGCACACCTGCAAAGATCCATACAGCAACTGAGCATGAAGAAATATGTCTCCCTCAGGGCCCTTCTCTCTGCTGCAAGAGCTATGAGGGCCACACACCATTTGTATGATAAGTTTAATTGGTTGGGTTGCATTTGTTTTGAAATCATACAAAACCATGCAAACTCCCTGGATTAAACTGGCTTAATAAATTTTGTCTCACTCAGGCAGAGTTGTGACAACTTGCTGCAGAAGAAAAGATTGGAAATAAAGGAGATAAAATAATAAGAAATGGAAAACTGAAATAAAGAGAAACTGAATGAAGGGAATGAGTTAATCGTCTTCCTCTTAGGGCAGTAAAAAATTGAAGGAAGATTTCAAGGCACTAACAGAGCTAACATTTCTGGAATGTAAAATAGCGTTCGTACTGCACAGCTCAATAGCATGCTGGAAATCAATATTCTCTGAAATGCAGGAGAATTTAAGAAGGTCGTTGTGTTGTGTAACCATGATCCTCTCGGTAGCACTTCCCCATGGGAATCATAGGCTGAGAGCTCCTTATGGAGGGCTGATAGATTTTCTTCTTCACAAATATAAAAGTTCTCTAAAATCAGGGGCACAATTATGGAGAAAGACATATTTCCAGATCCTAGATTCATTGAAGTCTGAAATCTGTACCAAGGAGTGTGCTGCTGCTGCCCATGTGAGGAGATCATGGACAGCTGGACCGGCAGAGATGCTCCCACCAGTCATGGAGACACTGTGGTTTGAGCTCCTTGGCTCAGCTTGAAGGAGCCTGTATTTTAGATTTGGTGTTAGTAAGAAACTCTTTACTCAGAGGGCAGTGAGGCACTGACACAGCTGCCCAGAGAAGCTGTGGTTGCCCCATCCCTCGGAGATGCTCAAGGCCAGGTTGGATGGGACCCTGGGCAGCTGAGCTGCTGAGTGGCAGCCCTGCCCACGGCACGAGTTGGGACTTGGTGGGCTTTAAGGTCCCTTCTAATATAAGCCATTCTGGGATTCTATGATTCTATGATTTCTTTCCTTCAGGGCACGGTTTAAGCTCTGCAGACAATGTCAGCATTTCTCCAAGAACTTTCAGAGGCCAGACAAGCCACCTCTGAGGACCTGATTGTGGCTTTATTTATCTGTCCACATTGGAACTTACTTTACACTTATTGTCTGCAATGGCATATGTGACCTCAGAGATCTTTTCTAATTAAGAAGTCATTATTAATGCAAAGATGAGCTCCTCATCTGCTCTTCTTGTTTGCACAGTTCCTAGTGGATTGGGGATTTCAACTGTGGCTGAGCCGCTAGTTGCTATGGCAATCCAAGCAATAAATAAATAGTAAAAATAATACATTGGAATAAAATATTCTGATTCTGTAAGCACATTCTCTAGAATAGTAATAATGGCTCTTCGTACAGCATAGTGCTTCGTAGCAGCATGTTCATACTGGGGTGCCCCAAAATACTTGTTAGCAGTGTTGTGCCTTACACACTCCTTAGAGTGGCAATGCAGCTCTGCTACATACTGCTGCAGCTTTTTGGCTGTGCTGATCAGAGCTTTGATTGTCTGCCACCAGAAGTATGTCTGGGAGAATCTGGGAGAATGTGTGTGTCTGCCTGTGTCTGTCTGTGTCTGTGAGTGCGTACATGCTGGAGCCCGGCAGATCCACACTGGTAACATTGCACAGGTGAAGGACAAGTAGAAACTTCACAGGCATCTCTCTCTTGACAGTACTGCAATATACTCTCATTTAAATGAAAATCCTTTTACACTTTTCTAAATGTGCAAGTAGGCCCCAAAGTGGCTCTAATTTGCATTTATACTCACTTTAAATAAAAAATTTATTTACAATTAAGCTCACTGAGACAAATGGAATTTTGCAAAACAAAACTGTAAATCGCAAATCATTTTTGAAAGTATTGCATAATTGATTCTTCTTGAACAACCTCAGAATTTCAGATTTTCACTCTTTTTTTTTTTTTTTTATGTGTACAAATACACATTTCCATCGTAGACAGACATAAGAGTTCTGGAAACTGAAATCCTGCAGAAAAACAGATGGTTTTCTTCCTGCTTTGCAGGATAAAGAAACAAATCCTAGTGAAATCTGATGTGTCTGGTTGTTTGTTTGCTGAAACAAAATTTATATCTGCTCCTGTAAGGATGTTACATAACTACATGGTAAATAAATAGGAATGTGCACACGTGCGTCTGTTTACTGCACAGAAACACTGCTAGGTGTACTTATAAAACAAGGCAGTACAAACTTTTATCCTTTAACACTGACAGATAACACCTGATTATATCCAGCAATGGTGGTGATCATTGAAATGCTTGAGTATATTTTTGCCTGTTGACACATTCCTAAAAGAGGAGAAAAATCAAATGTTATAAATAGAAAGTGTAAACATCACTGGCTTGCAAACAAAAAAAAAGGTTAAATCCACAGCACTCACAGATAGTACAAAGACCCAGTGATATTGTGCAGAAATGAAAGAAGCTCATATTTCTAGCAACAGATCTTGAAAAATGAAGTTGATAATTCTATGCATCTTTATGGCAATAGATTTTTTTCTATTTTCCAAATCCTCTTGTTACAGAAGGTTTTCTTCTCCAACTCACTGTTTCAAGTGAATGTGATATGACTGTACAGCGCAATGTCCTGTGAAAGAAGACATCCCATAGGAGAAAGGCAGTGTGCTGTTCAAACACAGCCAAAGCAAGGTTCTACTCTTTCAGGGTCAGTAGGTTATTAAACATCTCTCTGACTTTCTCACATGAACACAACTGGCCAAACATGCAAACAGGGGACATCAGTAGGATGTGACCCACATCTCCCCCTCTCACAGCTGAACTCCTGGCTTCTGCCCAGTGCTGTGTCCTGCAGGGGTGAGGCCCTCCTAAGCAGGTCTGTTAGATGTCATTCTGCACAGTAAGAAAGTGAGATAATAATAAACAGACCAGGCGTTTAGTTATGATAGGTTTTAGACAATCAAGTGAGTGCCAGCCCACAGACAATTGCTGTATCTTGTAGTTCAAAGAGGCACTGATGAACTTCAAGCCTCTGTTCCACTGGGCAGGAGGTGTAGGAATGCAGTGCTGGGTGCCAGGACATCTCTTCCTTCTGGTAGCTCCAGCCTTCCATGTCAAACCCTAGGATATACCAGCCACCAACCTACAAAGCAGAATTGTCATGACAAGCACAAAGGTCCAGCAGCAGCAGCTGTCTAGCAAATTGTCTGTGCTTTCACTCACGGGTGTGAGTAATGAGACGAGTTCCTTTTTAATTGCACATTTTCTATGCCAAATTTTATCTAAAATGGTCTTTCGATTTATTTCCAAACCAAAATCCAGGGGAGATCTCAGCAGACAGTATCTGGTAAAAGACAAACGTAATGCTTCTTCTCCCCATCTTCATAATCCAAAGGTGGAAAGACGTTCAGTGCTGTTAGATATACAGCAAAACGTTGGCTTATTGCGCAATATCAAACCTGTGTCATTTATAATTATTAAATCTAAAAATCCTTATGTAAAAGAGGATCCACACAATTTCTGAGGAGTTGAAATAATCAATTCAACTGGCTCCTGCATTTATCTTTATTTAGAAAGTAACTTGAATTGTAGGACTAAGTTTGGTTACTTCTTGCCTGTTTTGCTGAGCAGGTCGTAGCTTATCGATCGTCCACTCATCCTCCCTCTATACCACTCCTGCCACACTGATCCACCAAGAACACTCCCAGGTTCCCCTGTTGAGACTTCATTAAGTAGAAGTGCATTTATGCTCAATATCACTATACATAAGTGTAACTCTTCAGTTAATGCTCCCATGAAACTTAAAAATGGTCTTTTTTTTCTGACTTGTAAAAGAACGAGTACCCAATCCAACCTAGATGCATGTCACTTTTGATTCATCTGATGGGAATTCAACCTTCCTCCACACCAGTGATTATCTATTCATTACTGAAGGAAGTCCACTCTGTGGCCAGCTTGGTTTTTTCCCAAAACAATGTTAGTATAAAGTGCCCAACAAAGTGATGTCCCTGCCAACACAGGACAACTGGATTTGTGTGCTTCCCTACAAGAAATGTTCTCAGTGCTGAAGCACAGTTCCGTGTCAGTCCCAACCAGTTTTCCCTGACCACGTGAGCTGACACAGATGGACTTTGCTAGTACCTCTTTCCTGGAGATGTCCTCTTGCTCTGCAGTACCTTTTCCCTCTTTGAGCCACAGAACAGAGCTCCTGCTGAATGTGCAGGGTCCCACTTTTCTCCACTCAGTAGGGACTATTTGTCGTGAACATGCCCTAATGGCAGGACAGGGGGCATGTTGTGAAAGCATTGCCTGCATGGAATTATTTCTCATCATAGGGAAGGACACAGCCTGTTATTTTTGTCTTTGTAAACCCATCTGGACATCTTCAGCTCACCAGATTTTTTTCTGATTAAGGCAGCCAGACTCTAACAAACTCCTGCTGGCTTATGTCTTTCTCTGCGATGCAAAGCATCTCAATTGCAAGTAGTCAGGGAAAGGCAGCAGCATTTCTCTGCCCCTTTAACATTCCTGCAGCTGATTGCTGCACATACAGAAAGCCATCAAAACCCAAGGGGAATTTTGTACTTGAAAGGATTTCAGTCGTGAATTGAAACAAGTACCAGCAGCCCTCAGTGAGCTTCAAAGAACTAATGGGTGCACATATCATCAGCATATCTGATGAAGAAATGATGAAGTACATATGACATTCTTAGGGTACACCTAATCTTGGCAGGTATTCTAATAATATCTTCTTTTGCCTAGGTGGTTATGCTAGTTTCCATACAATTGTGTGTATACATGTGAAAAGAGAACTGTCCAAGATAAAAAACAACTAAATTTTTTTGACCAACTTGATGAAAGTAGCAATCTGGGTGAAAAATTACATGATTTCTTTGATGATTCAAGGTAATCACTGGACGTTCTTGGGCAAGTTGCTGAAGCAGCTGAAACATGTTGTATTGGGAAATGTTTGATTTAGTTGGGATTCAGTTGCAAAAATTCACTCTGAAAATTCAGACTCAGGCATTGGAGTTGCATGGAAAGCAAAACCAAATTAGAATACAGTGCTTTATGATGTTCCTTGTTCTAGAGGCACTGTTAAAGAAACAAAAGTCAAAATGTACCTGATACATAAAAATTGTCTGAGCTGAATATAAAGTGAAATATTTTGTAAGCAATAACAACAATTAATAATAATAACAAGAAATTTCAAAATGCTCTGAAGTGTAAACGAGACTGGACAGAATGGAAAAAAAGCATGGATATAAGATTTTTAATGAAAAAAAACTTGCTTTGGAAGAGTTTTCTCATTCTCCATTGATTTTTAGTAGGAGGTCACAGGAAAAGCAAGCTGTGATGGCAGTTGCATGTATCCTGTCTGGCAGTATACACAAAATTAGACTGTGACTATGATAAGTATGTAACAATGTAATTTATCAAACAGCAAGGGAATATCCTGCATAAATAAAATTGGGCATTGATAGCCAATATAAAGGTCAAAACTAAGAGTGGCCATAAAAGTGAAAAATACAAGAACTACCAAACCAATGGCAATGGTTGGTAGGTCTGTTAAACAGGAATTTAAAGGCAGGTTACAGAGTAGCATGTCCCTCATTTACTAAAGACCAGATGTTCATTTCAGCAAAGGCAGATCTTTCTCATGCCCTAATTGGTAGACTTTTTGCATCCTGATTATTGCCACCAGAAACAGGCAGCTGGGTGAGACATTTGTCTTGGTCTGTGCACGAACTCTTAAGCTATTGCTGTTAGAGCCGAACAGAAAGTTTACCAGTGTCTGTTTCTCACAGATCAAATGTGGAGGAACCAAGTTTTTCTTCTTTTGTGCCTTCTCAAGGAGGAACAGTCTTCAGATACCCCCTGTTCCTGCCTCACGCACAGGTTGTGCCCAACTGCTCCCCATACAAAACATGTATTGCTATTTCAAGGCTATTTTTCTGCCTAGCATCTACTTAAGCAGGGGAATATAGCAAAATCCCACTGGTATGTATCTTTCCTGTGATATCAAACATCCTAATTTCAGTCCGAAATGTTTCACTGCAGAGTCAGAGAACACATTATACCCCTTTTATCAGAACACAACCCCAGTCATATGTATGCCCACAGGAAGAAACGTTTCCCATGCACAGAATGACTCAGACGAGGTCAAAGCAGAGAAAGAAGGAGAATGGAGAAAAGTGAACAGTAACTGCAGTGTACAGAAGGCGACATTTATCTTACCGGAGTGACAGCTGCTCACTCTGAAGTTACCAGAACGTATTGTGATTTTCTGACACTGAAGCCCACCCTTCATGAACCACTGATAAAGAATATTAAAAGACTGTACATGCTGAAAAAGTCATCTTTAACAAGACAGGGTCAGATTCTGATGAAACTCATGTTGAGTTGCATTTTACTTCTGCTTTTAGCTCTACTCACATTAACACCATCATTATTAGTAAAATAAGACGTAGTTAAGTACTGGCCAACAGTGCACTGCAGTTGCACTCCTGATGGGTGTTGATAATTGATAATTAATAGTTATTCATCTCGAGATAAATTTCAGTATTTCTGGTTTCTCCAAGTGCCCAACTCCAATGGTTGGTGATGATAGCGTGGGGTTCCCCTGCAGGACTGTTATAATGACTGATCTTAATGACTGATTTCACCTCACCACCACATGGTACCTCCAGCTGTGGTAGGGCTCAGGAGAATGGGCTGCAATAACTAGCAGGCATGGAGCTGACTCTCTGTTTATAAGATTAAACAATGACTAAGCTTAGCAAGAAGCATAAACAGTGTTGTAATAACGCTGTCATTGCAGCATAACTAGAATAAAATGAAACTCTCATAAAATATAACTGCTTTTTATTATAGCAAAGTCAAATGTAATCAGAAAACAGCTTCCTTTTGGTATGAATGTTCCACCTGTCCACATACAGCGTGCTACACAAAGTCCCAGGTTTAATTACCTCTTAGATATGTCATGACTCTACCCTAATGCAAAGCACAGTGATGAACCTAACCAGCTAGGGAAACCAGGAGCTATTGAGAAAGCATGATCTCAAAGAGCCTGGGACAGTCTACTTGTTAGTTTGTTTCTAGGTATTTATTGGCCCAGGGAAAAGAAAAAGAAAAAAAAATTAAAAATAAAAAAGATAAAATCCATAGAAGCTGCATAAAAACAGATTAACAATTTTATTCATATCAGAATGAACTGTGGGTTGTAATACCATCCATAGGGTTGTCCTGGGGCAAGCCTATGTGTTCCTCATACATGAGGTCTCAGCCCAGGCTCTGACACAGAGGAGACAAGCTTGGAAGTCTCTAATAGAGGAAGAGATACAGCCTTCTCTTGTTATGGCTTGGAGGCACCTCTTGGAGGAGGAGTGAGATGAATTTCACACGAGTTTTATTGCCACCTAAAGTTCATGAGTCCCTTGATCTGACAGGAAAGTCGCTGACTCATAGAAGGTCTAGGGAGGAGGAAAAGACGAAGAAAATATTCAGTTCTATTGCAGGCAGATAGCAACAAGGGATGGGTTGAGTTGTGTTCAGTTGGGTTGGCTTGGCTTGGATTGGACCAAGTTGGGTAGTGTTCAGTTGCACTGGTTTGAGTTGAGTTAGACTGGATGGGCTTGTGTTGGACTGAGTGGGTTAGGATGGCCTGGCCCCATTTAGCTTTACTTGGTTTATTTTCGTGTGATGAAGAATGCCCCTTTGCTCAGATATCAGTTGGACTGATCTCATCTGTTTCATTTGTTTTTTAAACTCAGCTCTCCACAAACAGAACTAGCACAAGGTGATACTTGCAAGGTCATCAAGTAGTCTGATTTAGAAACTGAGATTTACTGTACATAACCAGAGAATCTTAAATAATCAAGTAAGAAATAGAAAGAAAATGTGAATAAAGTTTATTTTTATCTTCTCTTTCTTTTTTGGTTTGTTTGTTTTTAAGCACAGAGAATGTTTGAGAAAAGCAGAGACGTACTGGGAAAAACTTGGAGCCAGAAGATCCAAACTTCCCTGTGATTCTAAACTTAGCTCAGCCACTGGCCCACCGTGCTGATGACTCACTGCACTTCCTTGAACTTAAATCATTTCTCCTACAAAACTTGTTAAAGAAAGACGTCAGTGTAAATTAGATGTTGTGTCTAAGTTTAGCTATGGCCAATACATAAATATTGTAACTTTAATGTGCTCCTATCATTTTTGTCTGATCTAGAAATATGTGTGTATACATACACATATGCCTGTGTACACATAGCAAGAAGAGAAAGATTTCTTTGTGCTCTTTTTATGATTTAATTTCCATATATTGTTATTTTGCTGGTGACATAATAGCTCACAACTGATTAGGAGTTTAACCATTTTGAGCGCAGCCTGATTCCCACACCGCCCAAGCACTCTTCATCCTCTGAAACTGTCAGTGAAGTTTCAATCCCAGCCAGGCAGTGGAAGTGAAGGGAGCACATATTCGGCATATAACATGCATGGTGGCTGATTTCTCATGACACTAATCTTCACTCCTGAGGGAAAGGCAGACATTTATTCATAACTCTACCTCTCAAAAGTATCCATCCTTCTCACCATTAAGACAAATGTCAAAACAGAGATCATCCATAGGCTGAGTTTAGTCTAATCTGTCCAAAATGAATACAAATTTAGATCTGTTGTCAAATCTTGAATGATAAAGCCTTTAGCCTGGGCAACTATTTTCAGTCTGCCCTCTCTGCCTGTATATGGTATATGGTATATATCCACAATGGATATGCACTTTCAGAGGACCATATTACCCCTACAAAATTGGGTGGGATATGAAGTCAACCAGCCTTTCCAATGTGAGCAAGGAATCAGAAGACAAAGCCCAAGACTTTCAGACATAAGACGCCAAGAGGTAAAAAACAATTTTAGGTAAAATTTATCTATCTTCTCTGTAACACTGATATTAAATTAGTGGGCACTGAACTCACAAGTTGTTGACCCAGCAGAGGAGAAAAACAGGTTCCAATCTGCATGTCAGTATGAGGGAACTGCTGAAGTGACAATGGGAATTCCCATTCCTGTGGAACTGTTCAATCCCAGCCTCCCCCTCCTTTCTCCAGTTCACATTCCCACACACTGAAGATGTCATCGGGGAAATCTTTCTTCATGTTAGATCCTGTTATGCCCAATTATACCTATGCAGCTTCTCATACTCTGTCATTAAGATGCTGGACAACACCACAGAGAACCAGAAATGACTACCCTTTTTCTGCCCAACTTCTGTAACTCATAATGCCCTAAATCTCCACGAAGTTCTCTTTGATGCGAAAGAGATAAAACTCATCTCAGAGCCTGAAGAGAAAGAGGTCTGCTTTCTGTGATCCACATAAAGGAATTGTGCTGTTTCAGAGATCAATGCAACCATCTATCTTAGACTCTTTTATCATTATTGAAGTTGTAAAACAAACACTCTTGCATAAATGGCAAACACAGGCTGTTTTTTTTAAAGCGATTCTTAAATAACTTTGTTCAAAAATAAGTCCAAATTTTAGGCTTGGACAAACTTTCTCAACAGCCACTTAACTATTGACTGCAAAAGTTGCAGTGGATTTTTCACTTATTTTGCCTTTAGTCCAACCACTTTTATCTCTAATGCCTGACATTCCTGATATCCCCCTCAGGTATTCCAGATACTGTTCTCCAGCAATTCCAGTTAAGTAAGTGAACCACATTCAGTATTAGCGCAAAGCATTTGCAGATGTCCCACACAGGTTTAGAGTCATGAGATTTTGACTGTGCCAGGATGGGATTGCTTCCATTAGAAGGAGATCCAGACAGCAGCCTGCCACCAGTCACCGGTCATTGCTGTCTTGAACTTTGTGCTTGGTCTGGTCCTTCTCTGGCATAACTACACAGATCTGCACTGGTTCAGGACATGACCATGCATAACAGTACAGGAATTAAATTGCTGACATGGATCTGCGCACCCTGAAGGTGACTGGAATAGGTGGCAGGTTATGAAGGTGATAGAACATGACGGTTGTGCAAGGAGAAATGGGTGTCTCCCAGAATTAGCTCGGGCTGTGACTTCTGAGTGTGTGAAGGGATCATCCAGAAAAGAAGCTAGATGTGGGGAAGGATTTTGTTCTCTCAGCACGATGAAATGGCCAAGAGAGCGAATGCAACACTTTTAAGAAGCAGCAACACCTGAGGAAGAAGAGGAAAAGTTGCCACTTTGCCACTTTCTGCGCCATCCTTGAGATGGTTGGTTTTGGGTTCTGCAACCACTTCTAGTCTTAGCATTTCAGTGAGGATGTCAAAAATGTGCAAACAGTTGAGAAGTAATGCCACCTGCAGAGACGTCCCTCACAATGAGCACTTAAATACCAACATTTCTACCTCAAAGGTAAAACACGGAGGAGAGTAAATTTCTGCCTGAGATTACATACGTGGAGAGGAAAATCTCCAGGCATTAGAGATTCTCCAGCAGGCTGTGAATATCCTGGACTTGAAAATGAAACAAACTGAAACAGGGCACAGAGAGCTAAGCTGCACCATTTAGAAGAACTTATCCAGCAAATCTGCCATTCCTGCAAGTCTTGTAATCAATACTGCTGTCATAGAGAAGAGCTCACTCAGAAATTAAATGCTAAATGAAGGACTCCATGAAATCCTATGCCCTGTATTATCTAAGATAGAGTAGATGATTGTAAGAGTCCCCTCGGGTCTTAAAAATCTATGAGTATCGTTAAAAGGATAGGCACTTCTAGAGACTAAGCAACAAGTCCTTAAAATGCTCAGAGATGCTTTCCTTGCAAGTTTTGCCTGAAGAATAACTAAATGATTTAGCCTATAACTGTAAATTAAGTTGCAAAAGTATCGAGTAAGCAAGCCCCAGAAATATCCAACTTCCTGCTGAAATTCTATTTTCTTTTACTCCAGGTGAAAGCATACACAGCCAGCAGAAAACTTAGGGTTTTGAATAGGGAAGAGAAAATCTCAACGGGGAGATCTACAACAGAGAGGAGGCCAGCTCCTCCACAGTCACATCTTGTGAATGGCAGATGTTGTCACACCCAGGTGTACACCAACGCTCTACAGAAATCTGTTCTCTGAGGCTCCTCTGGTTCTGATGTCCCATGTAACCGTGAGAGAGATGTGGTGTGGCAATACATTTCTGCACACTGGGACCTGGATTATGCATCCTGCTTGGTTCAGCCTGCCTTATTAATTAGCTGAATGTCACAAGAGTTTTACAGCGTGAGTATCCAAAATGACATGTTGTCTAATCCTTGTTTCCTCAGAAGGCTTTTTCTCCATTGCTGCAGCTAGCCACGTAGCGGAGCACAGAATACCAGGCATTCCCACAAAATTCCCACTCACCATTGCACAATATTTTCTATCATATCACTTCAGGTAGATGCTTAAATCACTGGGAACAGAGCTGATACTCTTTATGGAACCATATTTTATTCAGTGAAGAGGGGTTTCAGGACCATCTCTAACATTCACAGCAGAACTTCCCTCTTCTGCACAGCTCAGAGAGGGTCAGGGCTGGTTAAGACCTTATCTTTTGCAGTTGGATCTGTTGCAGGGCTTATTCTCAAACTACCAACATCTAGAAGGTCTTCATCTTGAATCTCTTCAGCACATTTTAATTTCAGTTGGACAGGAAATGTAATATCATCATATGTCCGAGCACTGAATATCCACCAAATAAGCCCAGCAGCAGTTTCCCTCCCATACGCTGCCTTTGGGAAGCAATGACTCGATTTTCTTACACTTTGAGAAGCCACTGTCCTCCCCTCTCCCCCCAGTAGCCGCATCTCTGCATCCTTCTCTGAGCCATTCCTCCCTTATCAGAGTTCTTACCCAGCCTGGCACACATCCTACACACGGGCATCACCAATCTTCTGAGTTCTCTCAGTTTCCAGACAGACAGCAAAGTGCTGCCATTGAATCTAGACTATAGGATGAGCACATGGTTGGGAGGATATGACCAGTCTACAGCACATCCTGGAATTACTTTTTTTTTTTTTTTGCAATAATTTGCTAGGAAATTGTCATTTAATTCCCATGCTTTAGCATGAGCTTAGAAGGTAATAGAGTTTGGTTTGAACTAAATTGCTGTTACTTTCCAAGGTCCTCGCATACAGCCCCTGAGCTACAATGCAAATAATAAACAGCAGCAGCTACTGACAAACAAAACTAAAGGTTGGAGGTCAGATACCCCACCCTCCAGAGTGCCAGCAAATTGCCTCTGCTCCCTCTGCAGCTGCCTATCACTCCCTGAGACCCGAGCAGCGCTCAGTGTGCGACACAATCACTTCTAGGGTAGCACAGCACCGGTGCAGAGGAGAACGATGCTTCCACTGCTGGGGCCAGGTACGGATGTTGGGGTGCGGATGCTAGGGGGTGGATGCTCTGACAATGGATGCTGGGGGGATGGATGTGCGGGGATGGATGCTCGGAGGCGCACTGGCACGCACACAGCATTCATTAAAAGCGGATTAGGTGGAAACCTCAAACAGAGCAATGCCGCAGAAAAGGAATGGCTGCAGAGTGCAGAAATTTTGGAGGAGTGGGCGACAGGCACTGATTTGGGAAGCTGGGGCTCGGGTGGTGTGTGCGGAGCCAGGCTCTTTGCCTCGGCAGTCCCTCTTAATGAACTCAGAGCTATCAGTAAAAATATCAGAGGGCATTTGGTGACAAAAAGATAAGCCAGGCATGAAAAGTTAGAAGAACGCTGCTCAGAAGTGAGTAAATTATTTTTTGAGGATGAAAAGCAGCTTTCCCTGTTAGTCTCTGGGTTCCTCTCCCCCAAACATTAGACAAAATTGCATTGTTTACAAAAATTTATTAATACAAACTTTACACACTTTATATAACAGTTATCAAAGTCCTAGTTATAGATATCAGGTGTGTCATAATACTTTGCTGAAGTTCTCTTTATATCCATTTGCACACAAAATAAGTTCTCTGAGACTAGCATCTACCTAAACTATCACTGCGTCTCAGGTCTGCTCGAGGCTCGGTAAGGCTGTTGGCGTTCCTAAAAAGTACACAGAGGATAACCGAGGTGATCACTTGGTGATGCTCGCAGCTAGCCACGGAACTCGAACGGAGAAGGTCAGAAACAAAACGTCAGGAGAGCCCTATGGCATCACACCACAGCCGACACGAACACAGCAAACTCTGCCCATCGCCAAAGAACAGAAAGAAGTACGACTAAAACGCAAGCCGATGTGTTGCAGCATCGTAGGGCCACTAGATAGCCATCCGTCAACTCGTGGCGATTGACAAGGTGAAGAGAAGGCACGAAAGCTGCAAAACCGCTCCCCGCGTCCCTCGGCCAAGCGGTGGGGCGGGTGGGGGCCGCGGGGCTCAGCGCCGGCCCGCCCCGTCGGGCCCTGCCCCATAGCGCAGCCCCATAGCGTGCGGAGCCGGGGCCGCCCCCGGGCTCGGCCGGTGCCTTTGGGAGCGGCCCCTCCGCGTCCTCCTCCGGAGCCCGCCCCGAGCGCTCCGCGGGTGCGCGCCGAGACAGGAGTCCGTACAGAGAGAGGTGGGGTGGAAATGGTTTATCTCGTTCGAAACCGGACCACAGGTTGAACACTACACATTCTTGTATGACAAAAGGTCGGTTTTATGAAATCAATTTTACTAAGCAATAAGCCAGAATGTAGAAAAATACAATTTTACCTCCAAACTCAATAAACAAGGAACAAAAAACGTTCGTCGTAGTGCATAATTCTTTAGTGGTAGCTACAACAGGGGTTCCTAGACTTGTACAACAGAGCTTGCATAAAACAGAACAAAGGAGTGAGAGAGCGTTCACAACCGTTTTGTCGGGTAATTTTTTTTCTTTTTTTTTTTTTTTTTTCCCCAAAAGAACAGAACCCGAAGAGGTGGCTCGGGCGGCTTAACAGCGCTCGGAAAGTGCGAAGAGAGGGGGAGAGGCGGGAGGGGCTGCGGGAAAAAGAGCTAAAAAAAAAAAAACAATCCAAGGGAAAAGAGCGACTCCGACCGACAAACGCACAGGAGAGAGCCCCGCTGGCTGCGGGGAGCACGGAGAGCACCGCAGAGCCACGAGCGGAGCTTCGCAGCCCGCACCGGAGGGGAGCGGGGCTGCTCCCTCCGCCCCGGCCCCGCACGGCCCCGCGTGCAGCCGGGAGAGAGCGGTGCGGCTGGCATCGGGGGGCCTTGGGGGGCTCGGGGGTCTGATTTTGGGGTTTGGTTTGGTTTGTTTCGTTTGTTTGCTCGTTTAGCTATTCTTCCGATAGGCACAATTTGGATCGAGCTGTTGCTAAATCCTCCTCTACGCTCATTGTTCGAGGAGGCGCTGATACGGATAGGACCGGAATCCAAGAAAAAAATATATTAATAAAAGGAGGAGGGGGGGGGGGGGGGGGGGGAGGGGAGGGGGGGGAATAGAGAGAGAGATCGAAATCTCGAGGCCGGGGGGACCCCCTCCTGCTGAGCCCTCCCTATGCACAGCGGCACACGGTGAGAACTGAGGTCTTCGCCCCCGTGGTGAATAAAAACAGTGCCCTTTTCGTTTCCGTTACAAAAATAGGAGCGCTGTTCGAAGCGGTGATTGTCTCTTTTTTTTTTTTTTTTCCGTCTATTTATTTTCTATAAAAACATAAACAGCTCAGGCGAACTCTCGTCCTTGTGCAGCTTGGTATGAAGAATCGCTCTTTAGCATTCGTAGCTGTTATTTATATATATATATTTATATCTCGTATATAACTCAAGGATTGGTCCACAAAGTAGATCTGTGCGTTTCTCTAGTGCTTTCGTACAAAAGAAAAACCATATTATTATCAAAATATTCATTTAATGGCTTTACTTCATACATAAATACATGTTTGGGGAACACGGGAGCGGCGGTCGTTCCGTCACTTTGGAAATGACTTTTGTTTGGGTTTGGGTGGTTGGGTCTCTCTCTCTCTCTCTCTCTCTCTCTCTCTCTCAATCTCTCTCAATCTCTCTCTCTCTCTCAGGACTACGCACGGCAGCGGCGGTTGCTCATCGCTACAAATACGCTACTCGGCGTCCTTTGTTTTTAACTCTTTGTTTATACCTTTTCCCCAGGACGGCCGCTAAGTATTTCTTGACAGCCATTTGTTTCCGGTAGCGGCTGTAGCTGTCCGTGAAGATGCCGTCTATGTGCCGCTTGCTGAGCGGTTCCGCCTCGTCCCCCAGGCCGCTGCTGGCACCGCTGCAAAGCACCGAGAAGGACACAGCCATCAGGAGGGGCCCACCCTCCGCGCCCCCGGCCCCGACCCTAACCCCAACCCCAGTCCCGGCCCTAACCCCGGCTCCGCATCGCGCGGCAGACAAAGGGCGGGGCGGTGCGAGGCGTCGCCCACCGCCATGCATTATGCATCGCGCTCCCGGGGGGGGGGGGGGGGGAGGGAGGGCGGGGGGGGGGGGGGGAGGTTGTTCGTTCCGATGGCATCACCCGGCTCTGCCCCGCGGGAGGGACGGCCGAGTCCCGGGTGCGGCTGCCGCTCGCTCCGGGAGAGCACCGCGGGGAGATGGGGCCGCCCCGCCCCGGCCGCCGCCCGCCGCGCTTTGTTCGCTCCCGGCCCCGCCGCAGCCCTTACCCGACCCGCTTGGCCATCAGGGAGTGCAGGTATTTCCTGGCGGACAGCTGGCCCAGGAGTTTCCTGTAGGCTTTGTTGAAGATCCCATCGGCGTGCCTGGCGGGGGGGCACGACCCGTCAGCCCCCATCCCCGGGGCCCGCTCCGCGGCACCGGGCCGCCGCCGCCCATCCTCCCCGCAACCCCGGGACCCCTCTCCCCCCCCACCCCTCCACCCCGGCCGAAGGTGCCCCCGGGCCCGGCTTCTCCACCCCTCCCCCGGATCCGCGCTGGCCAAGTGGGTCGGCATTACGATTCTTTTCTCACGGCCCGTGGCACCTTAAGCGTTTTCCCTTTCCCCCCCCTCCCCGGCCCTATCCGCCGCTCCGCTGTCACCTCTTTCCCGGCGGGTAGTACAGCGCGTACACCTCGCCCAGCGCGGACGGCGGCCCCGCCACCCCCAGCGGCTCCTGCTCGTAGGCGAAGTCCTGCAGGGTGTTCCCGTCCTCGTCGTACACCTCCTCCTCCAGCCTGCGGTAACCACGGGCGAGGCTCAGCCGGACGTCCCCAGCCCCGTCCTCGCCGCGGGACCGTGCGCCGACGGAGCGGGGCTGAGCTCGGTCCCCCCCTCCCCCCCCCACTCCGCGCCCCGCTCCTCCCCACCGCGCCCGGAGCCGGGGTGGGGCCTGCGCCCGCCGCTGGGTTTCGTTGAGCGATGCCTCTGCCCTTCGGGATCTCTCCGCTTTGCCCCCGCCCCGGCCCCTCCCCGCCGCTCTCCCTGCGGTACGATGTAGGTCACGGTACGATCCGGGCGGCTATTTTTGTCTGGGAGCTTTAGCGGAGGTATTAATAATAGATGCCGCTAAAGTGTTCGGCTCCTGCTAATAACGGCGCTGAATGGAAGGAGCCGGCGGGAGGGAAATGGGGGCCTCCCGAGCCCCGCGGCTGCTGCTTCCCGCAGGGAGCCCCGCCAGAAGCACCCCACAGATGGGACTCCATAGGTGCACCCCGTAAAGGACACCGCGCAGAGGAAACCCAATAAAAGGCGCCCCACAAACGGCACCCTATATAGGGCACACTACGAAGGACGGCCCACAAATGACACCCCATCAACGGCACCCCAATGAAGGACGCCCCACAAACGACACCCTACAAATAACACCCCGCAAAGGACACCCCACAAGTAACACCCCACGCAGGACGTCCCGGAAGGGGCGCCCTGCAAATGACACCCCACAAATAACATCCCGCAAAGGACACTCCAGGAAGAACACCCGGTAAGAGACACCCCACAAAGGAAACCCAACCACAGACACCCCACGAACTGCACCCCACAGACGACACTCCACAAAGGACACCCCACGAATGACACTCCACAAACAACACCCCGCAAAGCATACCCCACGAATGACGCCCCGCAAGGGACGTCCCACAAATGACACCCAGCTAAAAACACCCAATACGAGACACCCACAAGCGAAACCTCCTCGGACCCCCGCCGTTCCCCGCGGGACTCACAGCCGGGCACTGCGGGGCGGGACAGCGGCCCCGGCCCTACACCCCCCCCCCCCAAAGCCCGAGAAGGCTGCGGGCAGCCGGGAGCACAATCCCAAACGGGAAAGTCCGCGTTGGGGCCGCCCCGAGCGCAGCCCCGGACACCCCCGACGAGAGCAGCAACTCCGAGTACGTAACACAGAAAAGAAACGCGAGCACCTCGCGGCCGGGAGGGAGGTGGCATAAAGATGGGTAAACGCGGTGGGGGGGATGGGGGAGGTATGGGGGGGGAGGGGGGGGAACGAACCCTTGCAAACTCCCTATGGCCCTCTCATCCTCACGCCGCCCCGGCCCCAGGCAGGCACACGGTGTATCCCCAATGCGGGGGGGGATTCGGGACCCTCGGGCAGCCCCGCGGCGTGGGGAGACCCACCTGAGCGCCGGGTACTGGAGTCCAACGGCGGGTGAGCAGTAGACGCTGCAATGCATAATTATGCCATAGACCAGGAGGGCTAAGAGCGCTTTGCTACACATTGCCACTCTGCGCGAGAGGGAAAGGAAAAGCGCTGTCAAAAAAAAAAAAAAAAAAAAAGTAAAAAAAATAAAAACTAAAGATAACAAAAAAAAAAAAAAGAAAAGAAAAATGAAACTGATAAAAATTTGAAATAATAATAAATAAAATATAAAGGAATAAGAGTCCCCCACGACCCACCGAGCGCAGCGGTGCCGCCGCCCGCCCCGTCGGTGCCCGCCCGCTCCGGGAGGCCCCGGGAGCCGCCTCGGGTCCTTACCATGAAACTGTGACACCCCGCACTGAGAGCGTGTGGCTGCGGAAGGGAAAGGGAGAAAGGGAAAAGGAGAAAAGCCCCCAAAGAGGGGGGAGAAAAATAGAGCTGTCTCCCAAGTTGAGGCCGAAAGGAGTCAAAGGGCTCCCGGCATCGCCTTTCCGCTGGGCGAAGGATGAAGAAGGCGCAGAAAGCAGCACAGAGTTGACGGCTGGTTTTAGGGGAATCCACTCCGGAAAAAAAAAAAAAAAAAAAAAAAAAAAAAGAAAAAAAAAAAAAAAGGAAAGGAAAAAATAAAATAAAATCGAAAAGGCCAAAAAAGTTTGCAGGCAGCCGCGCAGATCCGGAGCGGAGTCTGCAGGGGAAGGGAGCGGGGCGCGGAGCGGCGCCGACGGAGCGCGGGGAAGGGACGCGGAGCCGGCCGGGCGCGGAGGCGGGGAGCGGGCTGGCTGCGGGCGGTGCTGCCTTCCCAGCTCGCTCCCCTCTCTGAGCGCCTTCAGCCTCTTCTCCTCTCCCCGCTCGGCGGCTCCCAACTTGACCAAGCCTTCCGCAGCCCC
Organism: Oreortyx pictus; assembly: GCA_036925125.1. Taxonomy (NCBI): domain Eukaryota; kingdom Metazoa; phylum Chordata; class Aves; order Galliformes; family Odontophoridae; genus Oreortyx; species Oreortyx pictus. The sequence goes on along the minus strand of JAUPFR010000003.1, from coordinate 45,467,515 downwards.
CCGGCTGCCACGCAATTAGCGACGGAATCTTTGCAAACACCGCGCTTCGGCAGGAGCCCTCTCCGTCAACATTCGCTCCCTCGGAGGAGGACGGGCAATATTGGCTGTTGCCCCCGTGGCGGCGGACGGATTTTTATTCATGAATCAAATGCTTTTTTTTTTTTTTTTGCTTTTTTTTTTTTTTTTTTTTCTCCCCCCAGTCACGTAATAATCGGGTATCAGAAAAGACGTCACCACCCCAATTCCTCAAGGAACGCAGCTCGGTGTCGTCCTCCAGGATGAGCTGAACGGGAGTCATAAGGTTTCTCATAAACACCAGCTCACGCTTCCCCCCCACCCCCCACCCCACCTCCCCATCCTTTCCCCCCGACAGAAAAAAAAAAAAAAAAAAAAACAAATAACAGTGATAAAAAGAGATGCTAATCATGTAAAAACCCACCGGTGGGAAGGGCGGAGGAGGGCGGCTCGGCTCCCCCGGAGGTTTCCCCGCGGCTCCGCTCCGCGCCCCAGCGCAGGCGGTGAGGCCCCCACGGGGCCCCCCACTTCCACCGGGGTTTGGAGGTGGGGAGGGTCTTTCTACTATTTCCCCCCCCCCCCCCCCTTCCCCTTATTTTTTATTTTAATCTACCGGAGGGTTCTCAGCGTTGTTCTCATCCCCCTCCCACACAACACACACACGTACCCCCGGGGAAAGGCAGCGGTGCGGAAACCGCACCGCAAAAGTTGCTTTGCGGGAGGGAAATCCCCGCTCCGCGTCCCCTCCGTGTCCCCGCGGTGCTCTGAGCGCAGCCCGCGGCTCCCGGCCCCCTCCGCGTCCCCCTCCCTTCATTTCCGAGAATTACCCCCGGAGATCCGAGGCTGCAGGAGCCATTACCGCACATTTTAATTATTGGGATCATAAGCAGAGAGTTCAGGAAGCGGCGATAATTTCGTTCTCCTGTTTCCTCATTGGAATGGGTCTTTTTTATTTATTTATTTCGGCGTAACGCGCCGCGATGAGTTATTGGAGCCCGGATCGATTTCTCAAAAACAACGACAACAACAACAACAACAAAAACCACACGCAGCAGACAATTACGCTGCTATTACGGTCGTTTACTCTTGCGAGATTTTCCGGAGATAAAGGAAATTTAGAGCCGATGAATGATTCCCCTCGAAATGGCTGCGGACGGCAGCGCGCCGCTTTCCGGGCCACTCCACTCTCCGCTCCGCGAGGGACGGGACGGGACGGGACCGGACGGGGCGGAATGGGACGGCTGGGGGCCGCGGAGGGGCTTCCCCGGCGGCGGGCGCTGCGCGGGCGCGGAGCCAACGCGGAGCGGAGTCCGTGAGCGGACGGCGCCACCGCGCGGCCGCCGCCGCCGTCGGGAGGGCCCGGGGAGCGCCGTCGGAGGACCGGGGGATGGGGGGAACCGGGCAGCCCCGGCCAGCGGTGTGAGGGCTGCTGTCCGGGACCGTGGGGTGGATTTTTGGCTTGGGGACGATTGGGTTGGGTTTGTTTTTTTTTTTTTTTTTTAATTATTTCTGTGGTGTTCCTGCGTTTCTGAGCAATGCCGGCGTGGTGTCCACGGCGTACAGATGCGGGTTTAGGGCAAGTGAGTAACACGCCGCTGATTCATGGCAGTAAAATGCTCAGCGCGGCGCAGAGCGTGTGTGTGCGCGGTGCAGATATGCATATGGCGTGATCGCCGCTAAGGTTGAATAAGTAGGGGTTTAAATACAGCCCCCGCGTTGAAGTACATTTCTAGGTAGCTTTGTTATTCAAGGCTGGGAGGAATTTCACGTTCCTAACACTTGCCTCCAAAGCAAACTCCGGCAGCATCCAAAGAAAAGTAGTTTTTTTTTTTTTTTTTACTGGTAGAATTTCCTTTATCTTCTTCCCATTAGGCCTTCTAATTTACCTGACCACACTGTTTTAAAGATCTGTTTTATTAACCAGAGCATTAACATTCTGAAGGTATTTCTGGTGGTGCTCGCAGCCTCTAAGCCTCGTTAAGCCTGACTGGGACTAACCGCTCTAAAGAGTATGATGCAACATTGCATCACCCGCCACGATGGGCACCTTTTCTGCTCTTCAGAAATCCTCTTTTTCATATTTATGTATATTAAAATAATAATAATAATAATAAAAATCCATATGCAATCTATCAAACTGTCAGGAACATTATTGATCTTTAAAATGCGGATGACATCTCATGCACACTCGTTGGAGGTGCAGCCGCTCTGCTCATGTTCTCTCTGCATGTCCCATATTTTCTGGGTGTTCTATAAGGAGCACAGAAAACTAATAGACCAGGACTATGTAATCTTATCATGAAAGGTTCTACGTTTTTCCTCCAATATATAAAGGAATGAGTGCTTTTTCTCAAAAGCAAACTGCCCTACCAACTCAACTCTCTCTCTCAGGCACACCTCTATGGATTTATCAACTCCTTGTTTTTACCTTTCCCCACGCCTCCTACCTTACAGATGGCTAGGAAGCCTGTGGCTCTGCTGATGGGCTCTGTACGTGTCTGCATCAGATCAAAGAGCAAAGCTGCTCATCCACTTGAGGACAGTCTGAAATAGAGGTACAAGCTACAGAAAAACAGAGAGCAACAAGCAGGATCAGCATCTGAGCTGCAGCTCTGGAGATCTGTTGCACAAGGAAGGATCTGGGGCACAAAGGTAGCTTAAAATCTCAGGAGGGAAAGGAGTGTGTAGATGTGACACTGAAGAACGTGGTTTTGTGGGCAGTATTGGTGGGAGGTGGACTATTGGAGTGGAGGTACTTTGAGGTCTTTTCCAACCTTACTAATTCTATGATTCTATGAGATGCATTGGCCTGACCCAGAGGCCTCTCTTGCAGACTGGTTCCGTACCATTCTTCACAGGTGACTCTTCACAAGTGCTAAATAGCCACGTCCCACAGCAAATTCTTTTGGAGGACTTTTCCAGTAATTTCTTGCTGTCTTTTATGACCTTAACTCTATTTCCAAGCACAGGCTTGAAGGCCATTCTCATGTACATTCAGAGAAAAACGACTGATTTTTTTTTTCTCCTTTTTTTCTGAAGCGATGAGGCACTGCAGCATTCCTCATGCTGGCAGTGTGGGTGTACGAACTGCACCTGCTCTTGCCCCTGCTCGGAGCTCGTGCTGACAGACAAAGGCAGTGGATTGGCAGTGCCCTGCCAGCCTGCCCACACAGGAGCTCAGCTCAGCGTGGCGGGTGCCCTTAACCCCGTACAGTGAAATAAGAGATGCAAAGGAAGAGTCGTTCCTGCCAAAACACAAAGGAGAGCACCTCCTAGATGAATGGAAAGCTTAACAGTGGGTTTCGCTGCACAAGGAGGTGCCACCGTGACATTACACGTGGCAGCTGATTTCCTTGGAAGACCAATAGATAATTTTATAATCTCTTTTTTACCTGGATAAGTTCATACTTTACAGGAGAATGAAAATATTATTTTCCTTGATCCTTTTTAACTACTGTTCTTAGATCAATCATTTGAACAGTAGAGAAACAAAATGAAAGAACAATATAAAATGAAAAACAAGACCAAAATGTCACCTTTTGGAGATATAATGTTGCAAGGTCCTCCTTTACGCTAATGCCAACAACCTGCAGAACGTCACTGCTGGCCTTGACAGCCCATGGTAGGAACAACCGCCCCTGGCACTGGCAGCAGACCCAGGCCTGCTCCCATTCTCATTTCCATTTGTGTTCAGGGGAGAGTAAATCCGTAAACTGATGGAATAAGCTAAGTTTCACAGAGTGCTGCTGAGCTACAGTCGTTTACATCAGACAAATACCAGCCATGATTTCTCTGTTCTCCAGGTTGTTTGTCGTAAAACTGTAACCCAGTGTGAAGGGCAAGTTATGTACTCAAATGTAACAGGGTTTTGGGAACACCTTTACAGTCAGAGGGGCTGCCTCACACCCATGTCCAGAAACTAAAACACATCTGTAATTTTGAGGTATCGCTAATGGCATCACTAAGGTTATTCATAGTTTAGAATTACCAGAAATAGTTGGAACAAATTAATAATGAATTAGAACATTTCTTATCGTCGCAGGAGCCAGAGACAATAAATAGAATCATCTATATTTTTCTATTACAAAACAGCGTGCAGCCTATTACAAAACACCGATTTGCCGTGCTTGTGCTAGAAGAGTGCTGTGCAGCCTGGGGCTCCTGGCAGTGCAGCCCCAGGTGGAGAGTCCCATCCCCTTGCATGGGGCAGCCTGGGGTGGCAGGGGAGTGCTAAACCCATAGGGGAGAGGGCAAGGGCTGATTCCACTGCAGTGGGGCTCTGCCCGCCAGGGCTGAGCACCACACAGTAATTCCAATTAACCACGGTGAAGACGTCAGAGGCTGGTGACATAGAGCCTGGTGTCAGAGCAGCATATTGCACTGACAGACTCACAAAGGCTGTCTCATTAAGGAGAGTGAGAAGGGAATATAAGATCTCCCTAGGCGCTCTGTGCGCACCACGGTGCCCAGGCAGGACAGACAGACACACCGGGGCCTGCAGCCAACACGTGCTTGAGCTGCTGCTGCAGCTGGGCCTGAGGAAGCACCAAGACATCCACACAGTACTGCTCTGAGTTAGGCCAGAGGCTGGGTTCCTCTGTATGGGGTTCTTCTTGTGCCCCCCACTGACAGACACATCGCTGGCCATGGAACATCAGTGGTTATCTCAGCACCCAGCTGAATTTAGCTTTGATTTCTGGGCTTCCTGGGTCCCAAAACACACCATAACCAAACAGCGGGAACACCCTCACAACCCCAAAACCTACTGGGGGACACTTAGTGGCCAAGAACTGTCATTATAAGGCAGCATCGTGGTCTTCAAAGTTATTTATATTCATCTAACATCAGCAAAGTACTCGGGTCTACTTAGCCTAAAGAATAAAGAAGTGATTATTATCTTTTATACTTAAAGAAAGCACCAAGAAGTTCTTCTGTGTGTCTTTACAGCCCTGATCCATCTCTACCCTCTAATAAAATGCATTTCTGTAATACTGAGGCAATTAATCACTTATACAAAATTGGATTACAATCTCCATTACTCAAAAAATCTTTAAAGTCAGGCTTGCCATCCTTCTGAAATATCTTGAGCTATTGAGCAAAATTCCTTGGCCTGCCTTATGCAAAGGTCAGATGAGATGTCCGTAATGGCCTCTTGTAATGTCAAAAATCATTCTCTGACCCTTGTAATGCCACAGGAAAGGCTCTCACTGACTTCAGACAGAACGGGGCGAGATTTATTGACCTTTCTCATTAGGAATGAGGGCTGTCTGCAGAAACTCCTATGTGATTTCTTAGCTCCCGGTATGCGTCTGTTGGGCTCATTATGCAAATACTGTTACTTTTGGTCCTGTCTGAATTTCACAGCAGATTAAAGAGCTCAGTGCAACCGGAGGTTGCCAGGACATTGCAGGACTGAACTTTCTCTTTCAACCCTCCAATCTGTTTTGACTCTCCAGAGGAAATGGAATTTGTCCACAGTAACCACTGTGGCTGAAATAATAAACTACATTACTCTCTGGATATGTTTAAAATCCTGAAACTTTAATATGATTTTTGCACTCTAGTGTAATTCCTTTTCCTGGGGCTTTCTTGCTACCGAGTGTAAGTATATTATTGACTTTGCATTTGAATCCTATGGGCTTTAAGAAAAAGGAGTTAATTTAATATAATTTGGGGTGTTTTTCGGAGATATTTCACTCTCCAGTGAAAACAGCCTCCTTCTAAGCCACAGCAAGATTTGAGATTGCCCTAAAATGTACGCATTGGTCTTGTTTCAACTCTACAGAGTGAATGCTTTACCAGTAAATAAGCATCTTATGTTAGCTTCTCTGATTTATAATCTAGGAGTGACAAGAATTTGCTCTGAGACACAAAAGACAAGAAGTATGAGCAAGGAATTACAGAAATACCTCATCTCATTACCTAATGGTTACCATTCAAGATGGTTTAGGTTTTGGTTTCACTGTGTTTTTAATAAAGACTCCAAGAGGATGCGTTTAACTTATTTCATTGGGAAAAAAACATATTTATTTTCATCCCAGGCAAAAGAAAGCTGTTGTCAATGACGTGATTTATTCAAACTTCTCACGTATGGGAACTAAGTGACTCTGTTCTGAATATATCCACAGACTGTATCTCCTCAGATCAGTTCTGCCAGTTCTGTTCTGGACCAGGGGTTGCTTTTTCTGTACAGTTCACTTCCACGTCTTCCATTTCTTTCTTCTCATTCTCAGTGTAGAATGGTTTTATATTACCCCCAAAGCTTGAAATGCAAGGTAAATACAGGAATATGGGTTTCAAATTCTCTTTATGAAGGGGGAAAATATCATCATCACAGAGTCTGGAGAAAAGGCATTTTGCAATTTGAAGATGATGTGCCCATACAAATTCTATAGGTTCTTTGTCATTATAAAGTATTCTACAATTATGCTATAACTTTCGTCCAAAAGCATTACTGCTAATTTCACAATGCTCTTAAAAGGCATGCATTTATAAATATAATCCTTTTTTTTTACCCAGGACAGCATGAGATAGATCAAGTTCAGTGCCTTCCTTGAGAGCAAGTAGCTAGAAGACAGAATGACTCTAAAATAAATACCTGACTGTCATGGTTTTATGATTTTTGTTGTATTGTTTATATTCCACATCATAACATCATGTGGTGTATTGGGAGTTAGAGAGTTAATGCTACAGCTCTGTGGATCATCGATAGTTATGGATATGCCTGTCTCAGAAGAGAGGGAGAACTACATTCCCCAGAGGACTTTGCGATGCTTTGTTTTTTTACGTGTTTTCCGCTCAGAGGGAAAAGATAAAAGCTGTCTGCGGTCATGGGACACTCTCTTTCCTTTGGGATCGACTCAGCAGTGGGTGCTCGCTGCCGTATCGCCTTCAGTGTTAGCGTAAGGCCTTCGGTTTATCGGACACTCTCTCTTGCTCATTTTATTTGATTCATTAGCTTCAATTCCAATTATATTGTATTATATTGTGTTATTTTACTTTCTGATATCTTATTTAGTAAATTAGCCTTTCTCCTCAGATCGTTGCCGCTGTTTTGTTTCGGGGCCCATCTCCCTTTTCCCTTTTCCTTTTCCCCCTTCCCCTTGTCTGGGGTGTTGGCCTGTGGGTCTCCTTCCTCAGTTGTCACGGAACCGGGCCAAACCAGCCCACAAACCGTTGACACTGACCCAATGAGTCAAAGGCAAAACTCCTAGTGACTTCATTGAGGCCAGAGGACTCCACATTTTTGATAGCAGTGTGGGTTTGCTGCTTAGGAGTTACACCTCCTCTTGCCTCCAAACACTCAAAACCATTAATCCGTAAGGTAAGTACCTGCTGATGGATTCTGCCATGGATTCAGAGAAGTCTGGTATTCAGCCTCTGTAAGAGCGGTTTTAGTCTAAATGAATTCCATCCCACCCTCCAAAATGGTGTGTGGCTGATTGGTGGCCTCCACCTGCCTGGGTAGAAAGCAGCATCATTTACAATGGAGAAGAAAACTATACATCCACGCCAGAAAATCTATGGTGAATGACAGGAAGCATTGGTGAATTTCTGTAGTTGTTAGCTTGAAGATGATTAATAACCTTGAACTAAACTAAAAATAATTAACTCCACATTACTCATCCTCGGAGAACAAGGTAATCAAAGGAGACTTTGCAACTGAGCAAAAGCTGTCCTTCAGAGGGAATCATTCCCCATCTTCCAGTGTTGATTAGTGAACAGCACTATTAGTCATTACACTCAATATAGTTGGTATCCTTCCTCGATTTTCCTGGGGGAAGAAGAAGCAGTAGGGAGAGCTGAATCACGAGTTTTCCTCATATTTTTCTTAATGAAAAATCATTTGCACTGCTGTTCTAGAACACAGCACCAGGTAATGTCAACACATTAGAAAGATGACAAAAGTTCCCAAGCACGGATCCACAGACTAAAAGCATAAACTTGCTATTAGGATGTGAAGAGAAGAGAAATGTCCATTGATTCCTCCTGTTTTCAGGGCTTGCATTCGGTTTAAGTTAATGTTTTCTCGTGATCGTTCCTTCCTATTTCTATAGATAACACCAAAGAATGTACAGTTCGTGGTCATGAAAACTTAGGAATGGTTAACAAGTAACAGCACTGCAAAACCTCAAATCCTTGTGGTATTCTGTGCTGTGCTACATTAGTCCTAAGCCTAAATGAGCCTGCAGTGAAAGGGAAGCTCATCGTGAGGAAGAAAATAGCTTCTCTGCTCCAGTTAGACAATATAAAACTGAAAGGTCACAAAGATATTAAAACTCTTTTTTATTTTTTTTTTACAGCAAGAAAAGGGGAAAGCGTGAAGGGGCTGTGGGTTTCTTTCTTGTGAAGTTTATATGAAAGGAGCAAAGTGCAGCTGGGTGCTGCTGTCTGATTCCTCGGGGACCTGTGAGCAAAGAAGCATTTGCAGTTGCTTTGACTCACAGCCACTGAGTGCTTGTATCCCCAGACTATTGCTTGCTGCTGACATCCTTGTGTGGCCTCAAGCCCTGGATAGAAACACAGCAAGTAGTAGATATGTAAATAGAATAAATGGGACTGTTGATTTCTTGACTTCCTCAGGACTTAGCTGTTAACTGAACTTGCATAGCACCAGGTGTAGGAACTGTTTGTTTCACACTGTCTTACAGTGTCTCACACGGCCTTCAGGAAAACAACCTAGGGATAAGATCTGTTCTCTCAGGTGGACAGCAGAACCTCTGATGGAGACCTCTAAACAACGTTCAAACAACACACTGAGAAGTGTCTTACAGGAAAAACTTTGGCTCTAACAGAAGCAGTAGTACACGGAGCACAGTAATGTTCACATAAATGCATTTCAAAGAAGCCCCCGATACACTTTTTAATAACCCAGCCTCAGATTCCCTCTCTCTCTACCACATCCTCATGACTCAGTTTCACCTCAGCAGACTCTGCAGCAGTACAAGATGCAACCATCCGTCCACCCCATCCCATCCTGTTCTGTCCACCCCCAGCCAGCCATAACCTGCTGGGTGTCACAGTCATCATGTATGACCCGAGTATGACGCATGCACTGAGGACAGCTTTATTTGCCAGGTGTCTCCCACCACAGCCTCGCCTGTTTTGGTGCAGAATCTTAGAATAATGTGAGTTGGAAGGAGACCTTAAAGGCCATCCAGTCTAACTCCCCTGCAATGAAAAGGGACACCTACAGCTACATCAGGTTGCTCAGAGCCTCGTCCAGCCTGACCTTGAGTGTCTCCAGGGATGGGGCATCCACCACCTCTCTGGGCAACCTGTGCCAAAAGGCAGCTGCAGCCTCCCGCGTCAGTGCTATTTCACATTCTGTGAGCTGTTCTATCTGTTTTATATTAGGTGGAGAACAGCAATACTAGAAAAGCTGCAGAGGGAATGTCTGCTGCTTGTTTGGGCTCTTGCGCAAGACCTGTTGCAGCCAGGTGAGCATTTGCCTTAGGTGTTGTACTGTTTACTCTTCAGACACCACTGACCCTATAAAACAGAAAGGATTTGTTCTCCCATAAGGAATGGAAGCCCTTAGAACCCCTGCTAGCAGCTCTGCAGACTCGGAGGTTCAGCATACAGTGGGAGCAGGCAGCCAGCTGATACCTGATGGTACGTGCTTCATCAAGAAAGCACAAAGCCTTCGTGCCACCTTGTGGCTGCTAGATTACAGTTGGCACAGGGAGATGCCATCCTTCTGCTACAGGCCCACAGAACAAAAGCACTTTGCCTCCTGCAAACCCTGAGGCTTTCTACCCCTCACTTAATGGCAGGTGCAAGCCTTGTCCCCGCATACGTCCTTCATCACATTAAGGGATCCGAGTCACCCAGGGGAGCACTTCGAACTGTCGCGTCCCCAAATGAGTGTACATCCACAAGTTCCCATCCCTCAGCTGTGCCCAAGACCCATGTGGGAAATTGCCTCCCAGAACAGGTACGCAATGTTCCCAGCCAGCTCCATGACCGGCCATGGTGAGAAAAACATTTTCTTGTCCTGTTCTGATGCATTATGAAAACCCACAGAAAGCAGCTTTTCGCACCGCAAAACCTTTTAAAAGGATTCTGTCAACACGAAAGCAAACATCAACAGCTGTTGCTTCTAAAAGTACTTGAGGCTTCAAACTCTGGAAGACACTTCCTAGTTTTTTTGGTGGTTTTTTTTTGCTTGTTTGTTTTTTTTGTTTTTTTTTGGTTCTCCAGAAGTGATCTACTCTCAGGCTTCAGAGGGATATACTCTGTAATTGCATGAGTAAGAAAACGTGTCATGAGTTTTATTCCCTTAACACTTTCATGGCAATTTGTAAACATATTCTTCACAAAATGGATATTCAAATAGGCCTTTGCTTCAGTACTGATATGAAATTGCCATAGGGGAAATTTACCAGAGATATCAAGAGGAGTGCAATTCCCATTAGCACACAGTGCTCATGGCCCAGGTCACACCAGCATGTGTTCGCATCTCTCTCTGATATTTTCTTTCTCCTCCTTATCCGCAGGTATCACTGTATGTCACTGGCTGATAGGATGCATGAAGCTGAGTTTTCTCTGCTTTTCCTCTGCTTTTGAGAATATGAAGAAGCAAGTTGCCACGCACAGAGAAACTTTTCCCTCTTGTATACTTCAAGTACACTGCTGTCACTGCTGACTCTGGGAGAACATACGGACATGGCACTGATTTCACCTCTTTCATCTCTCAGCAATTAAGTAAGTCATTTTTCTTAGAAGGAGTGGGCACTCTGAGCTCTGTCTACTGCAACATCTCCCTCAGCTCTCATTCTGATCATCTTATTAATGTAAAGCTTGTATAAATGCTTCCTATAGAGCAATTTCAGCACAGGAATTTGCAAGTCAAAATAGCCAATTAGTCTATAAATTACCAGATTTCAATAGTTTGGAGATGACTTACTGCTCTGGCCACTGCAGTATGCAATGCAGTTAAGGATGAAAAATCTAGGAGATGTTGGTGCTGGTACTACTGAGGAGTTGTGTACTGAGAAAAACTGTTTTTAAAGCAAGAAGTGCCCACTGGTTTGGAATAGTACCAACCACCAGCTTATTTTGTATTTAAAAAGCTTTTTATGATCATTCAATAGGAAGCATTGAAGATGTTAGTAGCTAAAAATTAGTCATCCTGCACCAAAATATCTTGCTTCCAGAAATAATTGTGCAAGTGATAAAACTTGGGTCAGCTGATGCTTTGCAAAGAGTTTTTAATCTCTAACAAGAGGGCAATCTACAGTTTGCGTCAATATCTTGGCAGTCGAAGGTAACCAATCTGCTGGGATTGCTTCTAAAACCAAAATTTCAGATGTTAAGAACCAATTCAATTCGTAAAGATTTTGGAACTCAAGTTGACAGTCAACTCTGGCACCAGTCAATAATGATTACTTTGCAACATAATACAGTTGGTACACAAAACACAATTGGTACTCAATAACAGATCCCAGAAGGGTGTTAATGTTTTGACCTGATATCATAAACTCAAAGGCAATCACTGAAGATCATCCCCCTAGCTATGTCTTTTTTATTATTATTATTTTATTTTATTTTGTCTTGGTTTGGAAGGGACCTCAAGGATCAAGTTCCAGTCCCACTGACACAAGCATGGTTATCAGCCACTAGACGAAGTATTAGATCAAATTGCCCAGGGCCCCATCCAACCAGTCTTTAAACATCTCTGGGGATGGAGCATCCACAGCCTTTGTGGGCAACCTGTCTCAGCACTTCACCACTCTCTCAGTGGAGAACTACCCCCTTTAAATCTCTCTTCCTTTAGTTTATAACTATTCCCCCTTGTCCTATCACTATCTACTCATGTAAAAAGATGATTTCCTTCCTGTTTATAAACTCCCTTTAAATACTGGAAGATCACAGTGAGATGTCCCTTCTGTTTTCCAGACTGAACAAGCCCAGTTCCTTCAACCTTTCTTCATAGAAGGGGTTCTCCAACCCTTGGATCATCTTTGTGGCCCTCCTCTGCATCCTCTCCAATAAGATATAGTCATAAAAAATTCAAAATCCATAATAAAATTAAACTTCATTGTTTTCTTCTTAAGTATTAAAATGATGTGCCAAAAAAAAAAAAAAAAGCAAAATTCCTTCATCTTTGTGCAATGCAAACTCTGAAGAACTGTACCAGGACTGCAACATACTAACCTTTGAGTAATATAAAGGATCCATATGGAACTTTCTGCACCTGAGGAGCATTAACTCTGGATCATGTGGAAAAGTCTAAAATAAGGACATGACTAAGCTGGCCTCTTTAATGAGTAGAAAAAGAAGCAAAATGGAAAATAGGCACCTTCTAGGCCTCACCCTGTGCAGTGACCTGGAAAAGAAAACCTATTGCCACCAGCAATCAAGCTTTCCTGTATTATCTTCCCAGGGGGTTGATTGCACTGTCCTAAATGTGGGTGACTGCTTGATGGCCAAAATTCTTTACACTGTAGTTATTTCTCAGAGGTCCAAACATAATTAGAAAAGCAGAAATATACATTGATAGCCAGTGTACAGGATGTTTTTCTGTCATGACAGTTAAGAATTGTCAATTAAATTGGATAAAAAAACAAAGCTGCCAGCCTGCCAACTGTGAAGTTTGTGATTTTCAAGGAACCTTTTACAAAAAATGTAGGAAAACAGTAGGAAATTGGAAAATTGCAGTTACCTCTGTTTCTCCCAAGCAAGCATTTTTTGTTGTTATTTCTAGTGCAAAAACCACATGTATTCTCAAAGTACCATTCACCAAACTCATTCTTTTCTGTTCTATTTTTTAGAAGTTCTAGTTTTTACCTTGCGTATGTGATTTGATCAAAGGATACTTGAAAAGCAAACTTCTGAAACCAGAAAAGCTTTTATGCATTTTAAATAGTTAGGTGATGAGTTTGTTTCATTCACATTTCTCACTTATTTTACTCTAAAATTAAGGATGAACAGAAAATGTTCTTCCAATATTAGCTTATCGCACTGACAGAGAGTTTCTCAGTGTTCCCCTCACATTTTTATTCACGTTGTGATCAAACCACAACGTTCTGGCTAGTACGGGCAGTGCATTGTACCAGGTACTGTGTGCGCCTGCTTTAAGCCGCTGTTGTCCAAAGACTTCACAATCTGAACAGAGAGGATAGGGATGAATGGGAAACTGTAGGCACAAGAGAAAGTGCTGTCCCTGTACAGGGAAAAAAAAATGCTGTGAAATTGGTCTCAAACTGGAATAGAAACATGACATCTCCACTTCCGCCTTCTGTCTCTTTTTATCGCAGAGCTTTGCAGTACCTACCTGGTTTTTGTTTGCTTGTTTCTATTTATTTTGAGGCATACATAAGGATATTTGGGGGTTTAATAAGGCTTGCTATCAATGGTAAATTCCAACTAGAGATTACAGGTAATGTTTTCTGTGAAATGCAGGCCCGATGTCTCCAGCCAAATTGGTGCCGGCCAGCCTGCCACAATATTAGTTGGTGCTGGCTACTCACAGTGTTCATACTGGAACTAGCGATCAAGCTGTATAGACATTTTTTTTCCTTCAACTTCAGTAAGTATTTCTGTCGCTTGCACTTCTGTGGGGAATTCACATTCAGCACTATCACTTGCAATTCCTCAGAGTACTGAGTGCTGTTGATGCTCTATTTCTTACCAGACAGCAGAGCATAAGGTGATTTTGTATTTTATCTACCGGCTTGTAAATTCCCCTGGAGGCCTTAAGGAAGTAACAGTATCAATTTATGTAAGAAAAGGAGCAGTAAAATTCACATTAAATTTGCTTGCATCCTTATTATTGTAAGCAGCAGTGGAGATCAATTAGCATTAAAGATGACACATACTTATCTATATTTCACCTTATACGCTAATTGCACAGCTTTTCATTATGAGGTTTGGAAAAAACACCTTTCTGTCACAATACGTTGAACTTAATCATGTGACTTTGCTTGGAAACTATTCTCAGGAAAGATAGGTTAATATTTATGAAGTGCTTTAAAGATGAAAGAAATGTATACTTACACATTTCATTGCATTCATGACTTCATTATGAGCTTAAAACCTGAAGTGAACGTTTCATCTGAACGTTAACGTGAGCAGGAACATGGACTGAGAAACTTTTAGCAGTAGATGTTTTACTTCACTTGTACTGAGAGCTTCAGCCCTGAAGTGATAAAATCATCCTGAATGCCACATGAAGAGAATACAATCCAGTAAGCAGCAATTTTCTCATTGGGAAGAAGAAAGTAATTTGTGTCCTTTTGCATCTTTAATATGGGACACAGTTTAGTCATTTTGGACAGAGACAGATTAGATCTGTCTGGGTGAATAACCTGAGGGCAATTCATTAATTAGGGAGAACATGCAGCTGCATATGGGTAAAATAAGGAAGAAAATACATTTGCAGATGCATGAATGACAGCATCAACAATTTCTTCTCAATACTTGCCTTTATAAATGCTTGATATCACTCCACAATTTGATCGTTTATTTTTGGAGATTCCAGGAGTCCCTCACTAAGTACAGGTGGATGAATCCTATTACAAATTACTTTTACCCAGGTTCTCATCAGTCATTTCAGAGCTACACCATGTAGTGTTTTGGCCAAGACAAGAAATGCAGTTAATTGACATATGAAGCCAGGTTTGGAGGTCGAATGGTCTTACTCCTGGGTGGCTGCACCTGGAGCACAGGTGGTGGGTGGTGAGCAAAATGAGAGATCAAACTCAGCAGTGAGCAAGATCAGGAAATTAAATAACTTTTATGAGTTTGCAACATAACTGGTTCTTCCTCTCAATTTGCAAATTTCTAGAGAATGAGAACATTTACAGAAATCCTATTTAACAAATGCAGACAAAATAATGAAAGCCGTTATACAAGTCACCATTTTCCTGTTCTCCTGGTTAAGTGATTGTTTAGAGACTGAAGATTGAGTTTGAAATCAGCTGTTTTTAAACATGACAGGAGAGAAGAAAGAGTTGACAGTGCAGTACGTTCTCCTTTAAAAGATTTTTCTCTGTATACTGTGCTTTAGAAATCAGAAACATAACTTCCTTTTGCAGCTAATTTCATTAGTGATAGGTGTAGAAGATACTAAGAGAGGGAGAAAGGTAACAACTCAGCAAGCAGCTTTCTCTGTTCAACGTGAGAACTGAGCACGTCTGTGTTTTACTCCATGCTCATTTATAAATGAGAGCTCCCGGTTTTCACTTTTAGGCAATCTGAAAGCTGCTCTGGGGTTCTAAAACATTAACACAAAAACAAACAAAAAAAAATCAATAAGCTGCTTTTTCTTCTTACATTTCATGCTTTGAATGTTCAGCCAAGGTATATTAACTAAAAAGTTCATACAAAGCCGTTAGATATCAGATGCAGCAGTGGTGGCAATTTTCTGTGTAGGCACAGAGAGAAGAGAATCTTGGTGCTGTTGCACCGTGCTTCCCTAGAGGGACCAGGTTCTCTGGTTTGGATTCTTCCATCTCTCACTGCTTCAACTTTCATTCCCTGTTCCACCCAGACAACAAATGTTTTGAAATGAAGATGTTTCTCATTTCTTTGCAGGGGAGTTGGACTCAGTGATCTTTAATGGTCTCTTCCAACTAAAATGATTGTATGATTCCATGATTCTAAGATGGATGAAGACAGAGTAGGTCATGCTCTCAGTGCATTTAGTCCATTAATTAACCAGGTTTTTCAGACTGAACTACTGATGGTGAGTTCCAGACTAAGGATAAGGTAATTGCATTTTTATTGTAAGTGAATCTAAGCTTTCTGTTTTTAATCCCATAGCTAGTGCTTTCAGCATCTCACAAAAGAGCAGCACAGGGAAAGCTCCATTACTGGTATACATACAGCCTTCTACATTAGGATGGAAAAACCATGTCTGAATCTTTGGAAATTCCCTTTGGTAGACAAGTTTGGGATTCTGAAGCTGTAAGGATACTGGGTTTTTTACATACTAATACAAACTGAGTTACAGAGAATTTGATAAAGTACTGGAAAACATGTAAATAGAATTCATTGCTGAATTGGGGGGGGGGGGGGGGTCAATAAAGAGGAACAGGTAGGAAGTTATAGTTGTTAACTACTGCAAGGATCATGGATCCACATGGTGGGATGGCTCACCAAATGAATTCCAGTTTTATGCTTCTTTCTACCTCTTCCTTATTTTTCATCCTAAATTTTAGTTTCCTGTACTTTTCCAACAAGACAAACAGAGTCAAACAAGGCAATAACACTGAGAAGAAGCTACAACAGAAAGGGCAGTTGTTTTAGAGATCAGGTTGAAGCAGGTGTGTTGCTAACCTTGGAGTTTACACAATAGATTCCCTTGCCATATATATTAATTTTTGGGTTAGAAATCCATCAGATGAAATACAGGCTTAGACTCTCAGAGTTGTAGGTGATTCCCATGTATGGAAATATGTTTGTATGGAATCCACATCTAATTTTGAATGTGTTTAAGTTAACATTGTATGTTATCTTTCATCCAGGACTACACATTGTAATCTGGGAGCCTCATGTCAAAGAAAAGATGCATATGAACAGACTCTTAGCAATACCTACTTCCAACTCAGGCATCAGAAAAGGTATTCACAGTTTTGAGGACCCTGCATCACGTGTTGGGTTTACTTGAAAATCTGATACAAAGGCAAGTTTCTAAGGTCTTGAAAATCATTATTCTCTTGTAGGTGGAAACTGAATCCTTTTGATAATAACTCTCTTAATAACTCGCTGGAAACCAATTTGTTCAACGATCTAAAGAAAAAGCAGCATGTAGAAAAGATAAATCATTACCCATTATTATAGAAATAATTTGATATGGGCATACACAGAAAGCCTCTGGGACTTTCCTAAGCATCTGAACTGCCAGAAGTTAGTATTGTTCTAAATCTAACTGTTTTGTATTAGTTAAACAGTAAAACCCTATAAAATATTGCTGCACCATCAGGTAACATAAGAATAATCAGGTAACATATAAAATTGTAAAGAATCATGAAACAGATGTACCTAAAAGGAAAACAGAAACTATGAGCAAATGAATTCTTCATGTGTCTAACAAGAAAAGGCACAAGAGAATTACTTATGCAAGTAGTGCTCATTCTTATGGGAAAACAGATGCTTGCAAACTGTAAGACTAAAAACCATGTACAGAATCTTTCAGATATTGTAGTTTCTTTCATCCAGTTTGGATGGACCACAGGTTAGCAATTTTGAAGGTGTCGGAGTGATAAATAAAATCCTTGGCAGAAAGAAGAACTGTGATAGCTTAAAAGAGGAATTCCTTGAGGAAATCTGAGAGTCAGAGCAGATGTTCCAGTCTTTATATAAAATGTGTTCAGCAAACGCATGTATCCACTGTTGTCTGATTGCAGATCAGTCCATCCTCCATTTTCACAAGGTGAAGAAGATGCTTGTTTACTGATGGAAGAGATTTAACGGCTGCTTCCTTTTCAATAAATATTTCATCATATAACTACAAAGAGCAATAAATGAAACCTCCAAACACAATCTAATAGGTCCAAAGCTTAATGGTTCTTTACAAAGCAAAGGACATACGACAGTTCTTTCCCACATTTGCTTAGAAATGATTGAGTATCACAGTTCCAGGAAAAAAAAAATAATCTTATTCTGGTAAATTGCTTTTGTGATACCAAAAAAAAAAGTCTTCTTCACAGACATATAATAGTCTCTGAAGGCAAGATATTTATTTTCAACTAAATGTGAACAACATGCTTGGAGTTTAGATAATTCCCAGTTCATCTTGATTAAGAAAGGCAGAGATGAGAGCAAAAAATTAGTAATTATCAGATGACAGCACACAGTGCCTCACCCTGATTTGCAACTTTTTTGGAAATTTCAGTTCCAAGTTTTCAGAAATGCTCTGCCTTCATTCATGGAGCTATATCACTGCAGTCATAACAATTTTCATTTGCCCATTTTAATAGCAAAAGAAAGATTGTGAGTCACACCCACACCAGAGGGCAGAAGGAACCATGGTTCTGCTTTTGGCAGTTCTGATCCACATGTTAAAATTTTGGTTCTTTCACTTCAGAAGGGAAAATGCAATCATTTAAATTTCACTTCTTCAGCATCATTTACCAAATATCAAACCAAATAACTTGTGAGTTGACCGAATCTCACTTGGTTTGGCCAAAGAAACAGGTAATCAACAGGGTTTGGTCTAAATATATTCTGGAACAAAAAACTTTTTTCTTTCTTGTGGCTTGTCCGAAAGAGACTGAAAAACCTTGAAAGAAGTCTGGTACAACCAAAATATAATAATAATAAGCAGGCAATGGAGAGACATTTGATGAGCTTATTCCTTGCCATCCGAAAACCTTTCAACCTTAATTTCAGCAGTTTTTCATGAAAAGACAAGGAGGAGGCAGTGTCTGAGACAGCACTGACAGTTTTCAAACAAAGATGTGTCATGCTTCTAGGTGTGCTTGTGACATATACTGTCAACCCATTTTCTAATGCTGCTTTGGCTTTTCACACTACTGAAAGCTGACTTTCTTCAGGCAAAATATGGCTGTAAGTATACTCTACCAGCATGACATTTTTCACCTTTCCATATCTTGTGACCCATACAGTTTAGCCATCCTAATGATCATCACGGTTGGACTGACTCATTGATAACTCTGCACCAAAAGGGACAGTGTTTCCTCTCTTGGTAAAACTGTGCCTTCCATCTCACAAAACAATGTAAAAGGATTGTATCAGTCCTGAGAACCTTAGGACAAGCCTATTTCATCCACCATCTTTTAGCATCAGAAGCACAACCAGATGAGAATGCTGTAGAGGTGGGAAAGCTTGAAGTCTCCCAGCCCTGAGGCACTGCCAGTTCTTTTTCATCCCCTGGGACTCCCCTTGACCTGCACAGGTCCCAGGCCCTCAAGTGGAGCCATTATCCCCTGCCCCAGCAAGGCCCCAGCACAACTGGCACCCAAGGATTAGCAAAGTGAGATAAGCAGAGGACTTTCTAACTGGGAGAATGATGAGTCTCCGGTCAAGATGCAGAGAAATGCCAAGGGACCTCCTTTTGATGCATTTAGGAATCATTTGACAAACATCTTTGCCGTTGGCTGAGATACACTTGATGACTTTCACCAAAAAATTAGATTAGATGATTTATTGAGGTCCTTATAACCTTCTATTTCAATGATATCTATTTCTATTACTGCTAAAATCAAGGGACTTTTTATTTTTATTTTTTTGCATTGTAGAGTTATGAATGATATCCATATTCCTTACGTAGTATCAAAACACATATGTATTCTTCAGCATGACTCCCACTAGCAGTGCAAAACAAAAAGGAAGGAACAAAAACAGGTTTTGTTTTTCCCACTCCTAAAAGAATGATTGATACTTTTGCATTATAACAAAATTGTGAAAAACAGAAAATTTTGCTGGCTCTTACCTGCAAAAAAAAAAGGAAAAACAAAATAAAATCCAGAGTGATAGGCTGAATTTTTCATCCATTTGAGAGAAAAATAAAAGGAAGAAGAAATCATTTCTTCTGAATGTGCTAATCCCAGTGGCACTGTAATAGCTGAAAAAATGTCTTCTTCAAGTTCTCTATGCAAATAATTTTTATCCACTTTCAGATAATGACATTTGGGTAGAGAAGAATAGATTTCCTGTGGGAATGCTTTTATGTCACGTGTGATATTTGGTTCCTGAAAACAACAATTGATCTGTGGGGGTCAAATCTACTTAAACTGATTTTAATATTACCAGAAATTAGTCCTTCAATAGCCTATTTTTCAGACAAAATATCAATAATTAACTTGTTTCTTTTCTGTACCCACACAATTGCATAGGATATCCAGACTGAAGTTCCTGGGACTACAGGGCCTCAGAGTTGTAAAAAGCAGAGATGGGGATGTAAGAGTATAAAACTGCTATACTGTCTCAGAGCAGTGTTCTATTAAACCTGCTTGAATAACCTCTACCAGCAGGTGCAAGCAGAAGCTTGGGAAAGAGCACCAGAACATGGCACATCTATATTGATGATTTCTCTTCACATACTTAAAGCTTCCGGGTGTCTGAGTCTTAAGGAATTCTTGAGATATTAAATGTATCCTTATTCTGATGCTCTGTCCTTGTTTGACTTTTCCCTGTGAGTGTGTCTAATTGCATTTTGAACAGGTTTGTACCTTTGACTTCCATTAGATATGTGAAACAAGTTCCACAGCTTAATTAGGAGTTGTGCCTAATCAAGTGTCTACTCTAAACTGGTCTATGAGCTTTTTTTTTTTTTTTTTTTCCTCTTCATCTCATTTCAAAGGGATCTTCAGTGTGACTGGAATTTCAAAGCTCAACACTTTTATCAAACAAGAATGGCTGCTTGTTCCATCCTTTTGCTGTGATGTTCTGGTATATGGGGCAATACATAATTGCCCTCTGTGGATGACAACTGAATTCTTCATCTGCATATTATTAGCACTATTGACTTATCACTCAGATATAACCAGAGTCCACAGTGCATCTTGACGGCTGGGTAACACAAAAGCTGGTGCCAAACTTGCTGCAGAGGCTCAAAGGCAAATACGCTCAGAATCAATTGCCAGGCAGATTTAACTTACTTAAACTACAGTGTTGTTACCAAGGAGGATGGGAAATAACAGAGTAGACAGTGTCCAAGCCTTCCACACTGATCTTGGCTACACTGCCCTTACAGGCAAGAGGAAAAGCTGAGCTACTTGTCTGATCAGGCTTAATGTTCTCACCATGCCTGTTCTGAAGCAAGGTTCAGTCAGTACTGTAGCTCATAATATTTACATAGAAATATTTACAAAATACTAATTTACATATTAATTACTACTATGAGAAAGAGGGGCATTGTTATCCCATGTAATTATTCAGTGATATTTGTCTTAAATAATCAACTTACATCCATATAGCTGCATAGCACAGAAACAAGTGGCCTGATATAGCTTAGTGGAGACAGTAGCAACGTAGAATATTGAAGCAAAATGTCCTATGCTACTGCCATCACTAATGAGAACAAGTGTCCATTCCATTTCCAGACGGAATTTCCATCTTTTGCAAGGCTCTGTTAATCAACTGTGACTTTAAGGGGTCTGGAGGGCCATAATTCCTCTCACTGTACACATGCAAGAATCAGATTATCAGATGGATAATAGCAGCTTGGGGGCAAATGATTGCTATAAGGTCTCATTACCAGAATGCTTGTCCAGAGATAGCTTCTTCTGGATGGCTTCTGTAGTCAGCTAATACATTGTTACCCATCTTCTAGGATTTACCTTTTGCTACTTATTTCGTTCCCAGTGCACCTATCATGGACACTCATTATCTCTCTGATTTCTCACGAAGTTTTTTAATAGCACAATATGGTATATGGAGATAAGCTTAGAATTGCACCCACCTTCATATTACTGTTGCAGTGTCTCCTATCACCCCACAACAATCCACTTATTTGGCTCATTTATTTTTGTCTCCTAGCTGATAGTCTCTTCGAGGCAAGTACTGTTATTTTCTGTGTGTATCTCAAAGGCACCTGCCACAGCAAAAGGCCAGGCCAACTGAGAAATGCTATTATATAGTTTTGTAATGATTGTAATTATAATCAAAGAAACAGATACCTATAACTAACCATAGAAATGCTTAAAACACCCATGCTTCCCTGTGTTCATGCCCTCTTTCTTGCTTTTTCATTATTTTTTTTAATCTACTTAAGTGAATATATATATATATATATATATAAAACCTATATAGTTTTTAAATGGGCATTCTCAGTGCCCTTCTGTATCTGGTACTAGCACTGCAAAAATAGTTGTTCATGAGGTGCAGGAGAATTGGCTGAGTGGTGCTCATCTTCAGGAGGGAAGTGTTACATGAAAAACCGTGCAGTACTGAAGTGAAATATGAATGCACGCTTGCTCATTGTGCTTCACTTCCCATGCTCTGCAGCACACTGTGTCTGTACCTCATGCTTTAGAAAGAATGCAATGCAGCATGAGAGAGGCATCACTTCATCTGGGAAGCATCTGAGTTGAGGTCCTCCCTACACAGGAGACTCACAATGTTCCATTGCTGCCTCCAAGGCCACAAAGCTTCTTCATGGTTTAGTGCAGGCAGTCTGCCCAAGTTCATAAATATATTTCAGAAGATAGACAGCTTTTATTTCACTTATTCCTTAGCAATGAAAATAAAATGAAATTAAATGCTTGGGAAGCAGTGGCAAGCTGACTCCTTCCTAGAATCACAGAATCAAACAATCATTAAGGTTGGAAAAAAACATTAAGTTCATCTAGTCCAACTCATCACCACCACACCCACTAACCCGTGTTGCTCAGTGCCACATCTACACATTTCTTGAACAGCTCCAGGGACAGCGACTTCACTGCCTCCCTGGCAGTCTGTGCCACTGCCTCACCACTCTTTCTGAGAATAAATGTTTCGTAGTATCCAACCTGAACTTGCCCTGGTACAACTTGAGGCCATTCCCTCTTGCTCTACTGCTAGCTATGCAGGAGAAGAGGCCAACCTCTGCTTTGCTAAAATCTCTTTTCAGGGAGTTGCAGAAAGCAATAAGGTCTCCCCTGAGCCTCCTTCTTTCCAGACTGAACAATCCCAGTTCCCTCAACTGCACCCCATAAGACTTGTGCTCCAGACCCCTTACCAGCTTTGTTGCCTTTCTCTTTGTTGTTCTTCTCTGGACACGCTCCAGGTCCTCAATGCTTTTCTTGTAGCGAGGAGCCCAAAACTGAACACAGTGCTCAAGGAACAGACTCCCCAGTGCTGAGTACAGAGGGACAATCTCCTCCCTGTCCCTGCTGACTGCACAATTTTTGATACAAGCCAGTATGTCTTCTTATGTCTTCTTGGCCATCTGGGCACGCTGTTGGCTCATATCCAGCAAAGTGTAAGCCAACACCTCCAGATTCTTTTCCTCCATGCAGTTTTTCAGCTACTCTGACCAAGGCCTGTAGCATTGACTGATTGTTGTGGCCAAAGTGCAGGACCCAACACTTGGTCTTGTTGAGCTTCATTCCCTAGGACTCAGCCCAGCTATCCAGCCTGTCCAGATTCCTCCTTAGGTCCTTCCTGTCCCTAGGAAGATCAGCACTTTCTCCGAAGTTGGTGTCATCTGCAAACTCACTGAGTGTGCACAAAATCCAGGTCTCGTCCAGGTCATCAATAAAGATATTAAACAGGATCGACTCCGAGACCAATCCCTGGGGAGCACTACTCATGATTGGTTGCCAGCTGGATTTAATTTCATTCACCAGCCTTCACAGATCTCACAGGGAAAAGACTCCATTCCTCGCACAAGCAGGTCTCTGCGTGCTGTGTGATTTTGCTTTTTGACCACCAGATGTCTCATGAAAACCATGGAAATAGCAAATGACAGCAGCCTGGGGAGGTGGATGCCTTGTGCTGCGAGCAGTCCTGGCACCAAGGCTCAGCTCCTCTTACACCTGGCCAATAATAATTACTGATTCACTCCCGTGCAAAAGAACAATTTGCACAGGAACAAGAATTCCCTTGAATCATGAACATTTTGAAGACTGATAGAAATTTGAAGAGCAGGCCCTGAGTATGTTTGTGAGAACACAGCAAGCATTTAGCTCTCCTTTTCTCAGTTATTTTTTCCCCAGTCCAATACTTGTCATTGTCTGCGCCCATGGTGGCTGGGTGCTGAATGCAGCCTGCACTCATTGCTTGCTTTCACGTACAACCAGGCCCTCAGCATGTAGCTAGTGTTTCAGCTAATGCGTTTCTTCATCCGTGTGCTAATGCTGCATTAAAGAGCAGGCTTGCCCTTGGTCTGCTTAGTTTCTAGCATAGTTTCTCCTTTCAGAAAAGTAATTGACTGTAACTTGTAACTGAATTGCCCACTTTGACGTTAGAGCATGCATGAGAATACTTGTGTCTTCAGCTTTCCATCTAAAAAAATATTGTATTCAATAATTAAGTGCATTTTAGTTTAAAAAATGAATAACTTCAATTTACTGGTAGTTCTGCAGCTTGATGTTTGGGGGATATTTTTAAAGAAACTGGACCAATCTTTAGAAATCTTCTGACAGAACGTTAATTTTTCTCCTTTATTTTTGTGCTTACCCTGGAAAAAACTGGAATTGAAACGAGTTTTTAAAACGGAAAAGTGTCTGTTTTATTAAAAGATGCACTCTTTTAAGTGCATTGTCCAATTGATATTTACAATTAGAACTGCAGCTTGTAAAGCAAAGAGGCATGAAAAGAAAAAAAAGTCATGCTAATCAGTAATGCTAATCAAATCCTACAGATTGATAGGAGAAGTTACAGGGCTGAAGGAAACAGAGGAGGGAGGCAGTGGGAAAACTCTGATCCCTGCACTACCAGCACCACCCCAGACCAACAGAATCATGGAATCACTCAGGTTGGAAAAGACCTTAAAGATCATCGAGTCCAACCATGACCTAACCATACTACTCAACTCTAGCAACCCTCCGCTAAACCATCCTCAGCAGTTTTGCTGGTGTCTGTGTGACAGCTGTGTAGGCTGTGTCATTGGCTGCTGCTGAACAGAAAGGGTCATCCAGCAAACACAAGGCAAAAAAAATGTAGTGGCTGCTGAAAAAAGGTACACAAGGAGTGAAACCAGGGGGCATTCTGTGGTGTAATGCACAAACATATCTGTAATTTTCAAGTGAAATTGAATATATGCCTCCAAAGTGTACTATTAAGTAATACAATATGAGAAAATTGCTCAAAGCATTTTTGTAGATTTCTGTTCTTGGAATGTTGATTAAACAATCTGGACATGCCTTTTAATTTTTCTATAAATACCAAACTAAGTCAGCAAAATATTGTATTAGTGCATGGAAGACTGCATTCCTCTATGCAACATGCATTACGCAATTTATTATTTATGTATGATATTTATCAATCATGAATCATTGTTAAAAGGAAATGTAACTCGGAATGCTTAGAAAGATGGGTCAATGCATTTCAATTTCCCATTAACTGTGGAAAATACATAAATAAATTGGTAAGTCCTACTGTCTGAGTTCTGTGATGGTGACTACAGGAGTCAGAAGTCAATTGACTGGTAACCACTATCTGCTAAAACTGCTTGCTGAAGTGTTCCAATCTTCTGAAGTCTTCCACAGTGATGCCTTATTTCCTCAGTTTTCTGAAAGAGTGGTGAGACACTGGAACAGGTTGCCCACGGTGGAGTCATTGTCTTTGGAGGTGTTCAAGAACCATATAGACATGGCATTGAAGGACATGGGTTAGTGGTCGTGGTGGTGATGGGCTGATGGTTGAATTAGATGATCCTAGTGGTGATCTTTTCCAAACTTACTGATTCTAAGTGCATTTTTTTACCCTAATAGTCTTAGCTAGCTTAGCAGAAATCTGGATAAAATCTTGGAACACAAGTATTATTTATCAGTGGAGTAATAAACTATGCTCACTCAGAGCATAGCTTTAAACTCACCAAAATTGGCCTTATCCAATCTAATATCTTTCCTCCAGCCCCAAAAATAAAGTAGCTGAGGTCCCATGAGGAGACTCCTGCCTTGTTAGAGCTGATAGAGAAGGAAACAAACACTAAACTAAACAAAATTATCTTCAACAAGCCCTTTTAGCTTAGCATCTAAATTTATCAGATTCAGCAAGAAACCAAACTCTTTTGCTATCAACACAGCAAAAAGTTAAGCCCTGCTGTATTTAATCTAAAACATAAATGTGGTACTATGCATGAACCATACTTTTGCTTGAAATCAGCTGTTGTACTTAACCTGAAGTAAACCGAGTCCTTTAGCTCTCGGCTGACTAGTCTCAACTCTTAATCATCATCCCCTGAATGAGCCGTAAATTATTTGCTAGCACTGATCGTGTTTTCCTGCATGTCTTGTAGAATTCAGCAGTAAGCAGAACCCGTCAGTTCCTGTTTCTCTGGAATCCAATCTAATTTCAAACCCTTGATGTAAGCCTAATTTTGTTCTATCTAGCTTTTGCTAACGTGAAAACAAATTCAAACTACTCATTTCATACCTCACCAAAGCCCTAGAGGTCTTGGAAGATCCTAGATTTTCCTGAATTCTTCAGATTCCCATGATCTGAAGTCTAATATTAACCCTAATGTGTGTCCCTTGGATTCAGCAGTCATCTGACTCTCCAGTCCTCCTGAGCCCTGGGTTAACTCCATAATCCTACCCTAGTTTTAATCACAGCTCAGAGTTTAACCTGCAGTTGTGACTAGCACCTTCATTCTCTGTTATCTTTCTAGATTAACCCTTTCTACCTGAACCTGCTATCCTGATTTTCATGCCTCCTTTTTTTGAACCCAATTCCTTATCCAAACTAACAGTAGCCTCAGACCTTTCCATTCTCAGTTCTGCTGCCACAAACCTTTCATAGTGCCATCATCCACCAGTTGTCTCATTTCTGTGAAAGCAAGTAATGAATAGATTTATCAAGGTCCTGCAGCATCTATGAGAAATGCTGGAGTTACTGTGGGAGAGTGTTTAGAAGAACAGAGGTGGTGATATGGGGCCCATGATGTAGCTGGGATTGCAATTAGGGCTAAAATTTCTAGCAATGCAGGAACAAATGAGTCACGTTCACTCCTAGACCCTGGAAGGGACCATGTTAAGTAGGACCTTCTGGGAGGGCTGAGAGACTCACATAAGATCTGGGAAAGCTACCTCTAGATGAGAATAATTAATATTCAAGTTAGGGCTTTAGAAGAAATGAGCTGAAAGTTAGATCTGTTGACTTTTGTGTACTGCAAAGCCCAGTGCTGAGCACTGAATGACTCATGGTTAACTGTAGCACAAGTGGGGATCCAAAATTAATGTTAGAGCAGGATTGGTAAGATTCAAGTAAAAGAGAAAGTCTGGGTTCCTTTATGGATTTTCTAAGACCAGAAGGTTTAGGAGGAAGTGTGCCAAAGGCACAGTGGGTTTGTTTATGATGAGCTGGGAGAAATGCAGCCCATTGCTCTGTAGCTATTCTAGAACTCAGATTGTGTGTTCTGAGTAGAAAAAAATTAAACCTTTTTGCTTTCTGCATTTCCCAAGCTCAATGCATCTTAAAGCCAATTTCTGATTAAAGCTAATTTAGAAAGTGCATTAGGCTTAAAGTATGTGATGAGTGTGGACCTGGAATGGTGGACTGTATTGAATAAATGCTCAGGATTATCAAGTGGAGGGATCAATACTAGGAGTTGAACATGGTTTTTCATTATTTATTAGCCACAAAGGAGATGTCTTAGGTAGCTGAATCTTGGATTTCAGCAATTATTTATTTTAAATGAGACCAGACATGCTCCTTTCCCTAAGGGAAAAAACAGCTGAACTCACACAGAGACGTGAGGCATAGCCACGGTGGTGAGCTCTGGGTACGTGAGCTTGGAAGAAACCTGGGCTGCAGAGGACTGGGAACATGCCAGGGTCTCAGCAGGGAGGTAACCTTTGCAACAGGCACCCAGGAAAAGCAGCAGGCTAGTTCAGGCTCTGGGCAAGGCCATGTGGGATCGGAGCCAAAGCACTTGCTGTGATGTGATTAGCTTGAAAGAGGGATGCAGCTGCATAAACTTCACATTTACACTCATCCTGGAGAAAAAGCAAGCTCATGTGACTGGGAGCCCTGCTGTTTTTGAAGATGCAAAGCAGTCCACCTTGAGATCCAGGGAGCAGCATACCCATACAGGAGGGCCCTTGCTACTCTTTTTGCCCATCCACCCGCACGCTGTTGCATGCCCTGTGAAAGACATAACCAAATGGTAATGTCAAAAGTCACGAGAACACTGGACCTGTTTCTTTGCTTTGTGACAGCTCAAGTTGAACAGAGCTGGCCAGTGTGCAGCCATAACTGCCTATCCTGGGCACACAGCATAAGCACACTGGGTAAGGGTGGACAGCTGGGTGGCATAAAAATTGTGTAAACTCCCATACTGCTGACAACAGAAACAGACAGCAACTGAGGATGGAGGAGAGCCCTTTAAGATGCAGAGAAAAGCATTACAGAAACAAGAAAAAATATGATTTTTTAATAATATAATGGTTGTGGAGGATTTCAGTAAGGCAAGCAACTCCACCTTGGGTAAGGCAAAGTGAAAATCTGCCCACAGCTCCCTAAATGTGACTTCCAGACTAGTATCTTGAAGTCTACCACCCAGCACAGCTGTGTGCAGAGCTCTGTAGGACACGCTGAACAAGTCCAGGCATAAAGAGGCAAACCAGCTCACCTCATTACATTCTGCATAGAGCAGAGGGTCACACTGCTGTGTAACAGCTCTCATATATATATGTGTGTATATATATATGTATACACATAAACTACTGGCAGAGAATAAGACAAATTCTTCAAGATTTGTAATTGGCACCACAGCAGGCTCTGTGTTAACTCTATGCTCTGTGAAAGACTAGCCTTGCTGTGCTTCATCAGAAATGGCATTAAGAGAAGCATAATTCATTTGGATACTTATTCAATTAAAATTATACCATTTTTTCACTATTCTTTATTTAAAATTTACTCGCAGAAAGAGATACTTTCACAAATACTTAGTTATTCTATCTGTATTTTTCCCTTATTTTTAGTGACTGCCTCTGCTTATGGAGGACATGAAGAATTATTGTTTCAAAAATATATACCTACATTTCCTTCATTTTATCTCATGGAAAAGATCTTTGTTTTTACACTAACAGTGAAGAAAAAAAATAGGAAGAGTGTTTTTGGGGTTTTTTGACAGGAAAATGCACCACAGAATCATTAAGTTTGGAAAAGTCACCAATGTCATCTAGTCCAACCATAACCCTACTCCCACCATGTCCACTAACCCATGTCACTCAGTGTCACATCTACACAGTTCTTGCATACCTCCAGTTGTGGTGACTCCACCATCTCCTTAGGCCTCCTGTTCCAGCGTCTCACCACTCTTTGAATAAATTTTCCCTTCTATCTAACCTGAACCTGCCCTGACACAACTTGAAGCCATTCCCTCTTGTTATACCACTAGCTACACAGGAGAAGAGGCCAACCTCCACCTCACCACAACCTCCTTTCAAGCCATTGTAGAGAGCCATAAGGTCTCCCCCGAGTCTCCTCCAGACTGAACAATCCCAGTTCCCTCAACCCCTCCCCATAATTATGACTCACATTCTAATGTGTATACAATTTTAAAAAATCTTAAGCAAGGGAAATACTGAAGTTCTCTCTGATTCCCTGTATTGCAGGGTGGAAGATGGACATGCCAATCCACTCGCTTCACAAGTTAAAGGGGTTCTTGCCACCACACCTCAGAGACCATTGTGTAAATGCATTCATGAATTCAAATGCACTCACTTTAAGGAGTCATAACAAGAAAGACATGTTGAAATTTACAAGCGTTCAAAGTCGAACCTTCAATGTACAGCCTAACCTACGCTCTTCACAAGCATATCTGCATGCAAGAACTTTATTTCCATTAGAGTATATAGGAGGACAGATAGTTTGTGGATTTTTACATACAGATAATGAACATAAACTAGTTTTCAAGTCCATGCTGGATATTAATATTGAATTATTGTCCCTAGATTTAGTTGTAAAAGTACCATTCCTGTGCATATAGCCATACCAACTCTGCTTTTCTGGAAGAATATATTATGTAGGAATCCCACCAAAAGAGAAGAGCACAAAGGTCTCCCACGGTGCCTTTGAAGCCCTTCCCCATAGGAGTTTGTCTTCAAAGGCGGACAGATCTCCAACATTCCTACACTGCAGCTTCATTTTTGAAGTTCTCCAGGAAGTTTTGCTGCTGTGTGGCCTCAGGACACTTCTGCTATTTGTTTTTATTTCTCATGTTCAGAAAAAAATAAACTATAAAACCCAAATAATCCACTTATTGGGTACCACAAGAGGGTGCAGTTGCATTTTGTTAAGTCTGAAGCCGAATACAAGCAACCAATGGTGACTGCAGCAGCTGCCCGGCTGCCTACATAAATGACTAATAAGATCAATCACAGAAAAAATAAATCTCCTTGAGAACAGCAAAAGGCGAGGAAAGCTGTACTGAAACACACTGAATGTATTAATAAACAACACTTGTTTGTCAGGTGACGCTGGCTTAAAAACAACTAATGTTAAAGTACCTCTGAAATCATTTGTAATTTGTTTTCTCTGACCAAGTGAAAACTCACAAGTGCTCCAAACTGAAGTACTCGGTTATGAAATGCACTCATCCTTTTTAATTTGACTTCACAGTCATTGTCAGAAACATCACAAACCAAGTTTCTGTATTTACCAGCATGAGTCTGCAGTGACCATGGGCTTCAATAGCTGGGTGTGATGAAGCCCAGAATTGTCGTGATTGTCTTGCATGTCTGATTAGCGAGGCTTGTTTATGTCACAATGGCTCCCAGCATGAAAGCACCCAGCAGACTCATCATGGGGACTAGAAGCCCTGTTTGAAAACTGCACAGAAGGAACAAAAGAAAAATGATGCATGCCTGCAAGAACCAGACAAGTGATTGCACAACATAGCTGATACATGACCCATCTGCCAACAGGCACTTGTAGACATATACCAGGCAGATTCCTGATTCAGTCTGTTGCTCTGCTCTTTGGGCTTGCCATTCCCTTCAGCCTACACAACCCAAAGCCAAGGACTCCCCACCTCTCAATGCCTTCTGATCGGCGTGGGTCTCTTGGGTCAGGATTCACACATTGGTGGAATCTGAGGGGGGACAATACTCAGGACTCAACTGGCTGCTCTGACGGTCACTTCTGTTTTTAAACTCAGTGAGTTATCTGTTTATTACCCTAGGCAAAGCTTGTGATTAACATGGGTTGTGGGAAACAACAGATCTTGTGTAGGCCGAAGGCTTTCTCTTCAACTTTGCAGTGTCCAGGTGCCATCAGGGACTCAAGGCTGTGTGATGGCCTGGCAGGTCACTAAACTACCACTGACCTAAGACTTCAGGAAGAGCACCCCATCCCATACCTCATGCTTTGCTTTAGAAAAGTTTGGTGTCCCTTTTTCTAGAACTGAATGTAGAAGTATGTTTCTGAATAACAAATAACATAGAATCCTTCTAAAAACTTCATAGAATCATCATAGAATGGTTTAGATTGGAAGGGACCCAACCCCACTGCTACAGCAGAGACCCCTCCTTCTAGACCAGGTCGCTCAAAGCTCCATCCAGCCTGGCCATGAATGCTTCCAGGGAGGGGGCATCCGCAGCCTCTCTGGGCAACTCATTGCACTGTCTCACCATCCTCATAGTAAATAATTTCTTCCTAATGTCTACTCTAAACCTACCCTCTTCCAGTTTTATAAAAGTGCTCTTTCAGCTTTCCTGTAGGCCCCCTTCAGATACCGAAAGGCCACTATAAGGTCCTTCTGGACCCTTCTCCAGGTTCTAAAGACCCAGTTCTCTCTGACTGTCCCCATAGGGAAAGTGCTCCTGCCCTCAGATCATCTTTGTGGTCCTCCTCTGGACTCAACCCAACAGCTTGATGTCCTTCTTGTGTTGGGGGCCTCAGAACTGGACACGGTACTCCATGTGGGGTTTCACAAGAGCAAAGGGGCAGAATCTCCTCCCTCAGCCTGCTGGTCATGCTTCTCTTGATGCATCCCAGGATACAGTTGGCCTTATGGGATGAAAGCACACATTGCCTGCTCATGTTGAGTCATTCATCAACCAATACCCGCAAATCCTTCTCCTCAAGGCTTCTCTTGAGCCATTCTCTGCACAGCCTGTATTTGTGCTTGGGATTGACCCGACACAGATGCAGAACCTTGTGCCTCACTGAACTTCATGAGGTTGGCATGGGTCTCTCAAGCCTGTCCAGCTCCATCTGGATGGCATCTTTTCCCTCTAGCACGTTAACTGCACCACTCAACTTGGTGTCATCTGCAAACTTGCAGAGGGTGCACTCGATCACATGAGTGGGATCCCAAATTTAGCTGTATGTTTAGCTTTAGCTAAAAGTATGTTTCTAAAGCTAAAAGCTGAAGCATTTGCTTTGTAGTCTGTTATATTTTTCAAAAGCAGTGGTCAGTTTTTTAAAAAGTTCACAGTTGTGAAATCTCAAGTGTAGTTTTTCATTTCAAAGGCCTAAGCTTTCCACAAGACTTCTACTTCTTTGAAAGAAACAGTTTTTGAGGGTCTCTGTGAAACATCATATTTTAAATGTGTTGAAACATACTGAGCCATGCCACATGGATTTCATCACATTGTATTCACTATGAAATGTATTTACCTTTATACTAGTGTAAAATATGGAGATGATATAACATTCTCACTGCCAGGTTGGAGCAGTCTTAATGTTCTCTGGGGAGAATATTTTCAAACGTGCTTGGTTCTGGCTTGACTTCTTCTCTTTACTGCTGCTCCAGAATTTTCTGTTCATGTTTTTTAGTAGAAAAGTGGTTTCTGCAATATTTTCTTTTTCCACAGGAAAAAGTTGGTGATGCCAAAACAATGTAATGTCCCCAAGGGAAAATAAAAGAGAATTCAAAATGTTTTGAACTGTCAAAGCAAATCTAAATGTTTTGCTTCAGGATGGCTTGTCATTACTCATCAGGAGTTTGTCATGGTTTAGGCCCCTCATTTCCCCCTGTCATCTGGGGTCCCTGGATGGATTACAATTTCCATGAAGAACAATAAAGTCTGTTCTAGCTGTGTTAGGAAGATCCATCAAAGATGCCCCAAGCCCACATTTCAAAACCCAAATATTTTTGAGCTTTCCATGTTTTATTATTCTTCCCAATTAGAAACAAAAGCAAAAATATGGGACAGTGTGGAACAGACAGTCTGATTTTCAATACACTCTGTTTTCAAAGAACTAGGAATAGGACAGGCAAATTCTTGTGCCTACGAAAATCCCTTTTTAACCAAAAGTGAAAGGAAAAACAAGCAGAAGGAAGCAGCATTAATGCAACCTTTAATGCTATGTATTTTTGAGTTAGTATTTCTCTTATTTTCTTTAACTGTATTTGTCTTCCTGTTATTAATTTTGACCCATTATGAGAATGATAAACGCATCCTTTTATCATATAATTACAGTTTATTCTCTGAGCAATTAAATATCTGTTACATGACATTATTTGGTTGCTACAGAATATTTAAAGAAACGTAGGTGCTAAGAGGAAATAGTGAACATATTATTATTTTTTTTAAATAAAGACTTTAATATTCCCACCACAGTTTTGCAGTTCCCCAAAACAACTGGATCAAATCAATTACATACTTAAGGGAAATGAAGGAATATCGGTCAGCTCCATTTTTTTTTTTTAAGAGTAACTCAAAATTCAGAGAAACACATGAAAATTTGGCATTTTTATAGATTTCAGTTCTAAGCTCACGGTATTTAGAGAGTTTTCTGCTGAATGTAGCAGTTTTTTTCCTGCCTTTTGAATGCAAACATTAAAAATTCCAAAGAGCTATGATGTATCCCCAGCATAAATACTTGTGCAGGGGGCTCTGGCTGGGTTTTGCTCTGCTTGTTGACGTACTTAGGAGCCAACATTTCAAAAAGAGTGCTTATGGCAGAGCAGGGCAAAGCAGTAGCCTGCAGAACAAGAGAGAAGCATCATGGAAGCAGAGTCTTCCTCATTTTTTCATCCTTGTATTTCTTTGTTCTTTTTAAGCTAGGGGTGGAAAAGGGAAAGGCCACTGATACTTTCCCACAATGATTGTTGCACAGTGGGAGGTCCATCCCAGCTGTATGTTTCTACCTAATTGCAAAGAAATGCTGGTTTTGCCTTTGAAGCCTTGGAGCGGAGCATCTCCAGGCTGCTTGGCAAGCAGGGCTTGTGGGAGGATATGCAGATAGTTAGGGGAGAACTCAGTTTAGATGAGCTAAGCCCCTACATGCAAAGTGAGGCTGTGCAGAGACTTACTCACCACCAGGTCAAATGTGGGTGTATTATTAAGAGATACCACAAAAGGCATATCCCTGACATCAGCATGGGAGATTTGCTAAATCTCAAACGACTGCTCCCAGTCTGGAGGTCGAGGTGCTTCTCTGTAGATTTGCTGGCAAAGTTACTTTCTTTTAACATGAGAGAACAGCAGATTTCACAGTGCAAGTGTCTCAGCAGTGAAGCAGATGATTGCCAAGAACAACCTCAGCACAAGAAGTTGAGTAAGTCGAAGAACTCTAACCAACAATATTAAGAAGCACTAGACAGTGGCAAGGCAGCTCTCAGTAAATCCAGACTTCCTCCACTTCTTACTGTGTTGGTTTTTTTGAGTTTGTTTTTTTTACATTTTAACAATGAGTTTTCCACAAGTGCCTCTTCTCCAGCACTTGTTACCTGGGCTGGCTCACTCCTGACGCTCTGTTCACCCTTAGGGAAGGAAAAAAAAAGCTGCTTCAGTGGACCTGAGCAGGTAGGAAAAAGGGAACAAAGGGGTATTTATCTGAAGCAAGTCTAGCAAAGATCCATGCAGGGCCAAGAGACACACGTCTGGAAATCATAGCCATTGTTTTCTCCCTCCTTCCCACCACTGTCTCCTCTTCCATATTAATGCAATCACACCAGCGTTTTCTAAATTCTGAAATGTAGGAAAACAGAGAAAGTTCTGGCTACAGGTGAGGGTAAGTAAGATGATACCAGTCTCCTCCACATGTGGTAACCTCTTTTCTCATAGCAGTGAGCACAACCGTATATATGTCATTCCCCAGCAAAGTTGGACCAACCAAATCTCAGCTTTTAGAAAACTGTTAGGAGACTTAAACTGGCTGTGATCGTGTTGGCAGAACTGTAAAAGTACAGGAAAAAAAATGATAGTTGCAGTTATGCTGACAGACCTGAGGGGACTGCAACCTCCAGCTGAAGGAACAGTGATGAGAAAACAGAAGAAGGAGGATAAACAACAAAGACGCAGAGCTTGCCACGAAACAAAACAACGCATCTGACAGCTGCCCAATTTTCTGAGCTCTCTAGATGGTGCACAACATTTGTGTTCACCTGTAATGCAGAACATGACAGTGAGCAGCCCCATCCTGATCAAAGCTCTACTCTAAGGATTTGTCTGGCATCCTAGGCTGTGGAATGATTTTGTTCCTGGAACTATTCCCAAATTCATAAAGTTCAACACATTCATCTAAATGAAGAAGGAAGGCTTTCTGGTGCCCAGACAGTTATCCTCAAAACACTTGGGCCAGAATAACAACCTAGGATGGAAAATTCAGATCTGTTAGGGATTAACACACAATAAAGGGCACTGGCACAGGCCTGAAGAAGATGTCCATCTTCAATCGGGGGGGGAGTTGAGAGGATGGACCACACTAAGAGCAGAGGAAGTAGCAGCCAGCCACGAGGAGAAGGAGAAAACAGGAATAAAGCAGGAGTGATGGGGTGGGGGGGAAGAGGCTTCTTAGGAAAGCTGGTCCAAAGAGCTAGACTGAGACGACGCACATAATTACCTGTCCTTTGTAAAAAGGAAGTTGCTGAATTATGCTCCACTTCACTTTTTAAGTCACATATAAAAGCTCTGTGATAGCATGTATATTCAACAGCTAAAAGTCTGTGTGCTGGGAAATAACTGAATTTGGAGCAGAATCCCCTAACAGCCCTTTCTAAATGCTGTATTCACCTAGATTTTGTAGCTAATAATAGTTTCTTCCACAGTACTATCTTAGGCAGTCAACACAATGTACAACAGTAACTTTGTAAGTATAACCAATAAATACATGCACAAATCTCCCAAAGTCAGCAGAATCTGCTCCTTTATGCAGGCTGGGAAGTGAAGTGAGAAGTCTCTTAAAGGCTCTGAATGACTCAAGCATTGATGTCAAAACCAAAAGTAGTTCAGGTCAGCTTTAACACATGTATTTCTTTCTCTCTTGCTGTTTGTTCCTTTCCTTTCCGAGTAAGGGTGCGTGACCTGCTTTGTGAGGAAGAGAGTGTAAGTTCCAAATCCCTCAGAAGAGAATAGTGGTTCAAGAAATGCATTACATTTTTCTGCACATCTACAATTTCACAGGCTTCAGGTTTTTCAAATGTGAAACTTAAATGAAAGACCTGGATCTCCACAGCTTTCATGCAGGAACCAAAGATACAGAAGCTGTAGCTGCTGCCAAAGTAGGGCTGAGTGTTAAGTGTTCACCATATATAACACTGCCCTTGAAATAAAAGCAGTAGTTATTTTAAGTAACCATAAACAATACTCATGTGCAATTCAAAGCAGATCGGATATAAAGAGATAAAGATTAGAGTACAGCAATACGGTTTTCATTATACAATGTAATCCAGCGTGTCTGATGTAAGTGGATGTGACACAAATGTAAATAGCAACAGGTTTAGAAGTGTGGCATTGTCCAAGATAGAATTTAACATGCACTCAGAAGAAACTTTATATCATTTCCCAAATGTCCGAATCAAACAATCATTTTCCAAAAAAATAAGAAAAAAACACCAACATCCACACACTTTCTAGAAGCATAATGTGCAAGTAGTTATGTTTCTCAAGATCACAGGGAAATGCTACTTGCATTTGAGAAAGAATGAAATACTTAAATCCTTCAGATAGGGATGAGTACCAAACACATGGACCCTGGATGTTTGGAGGTGCAGAATCATTTTATGGCAAAATGGGACATTTCTGGAGAAAAAAAAAAAAAAAAAAAAAAAAAAAACATTTTGAAGCTAAACATAAAGTTTAAATAGAACGCTTGCTTCAGAATAAAAAAAATGACAGATCCACTACCCGGTGACTTAACACTGCTTTTTCACTGAACTTCTGGGTTCGTATATAATTTGCATTGTACCCAAGTAAAATGTTTAGCTTTTAAAAATCAATCATTTCATTAACAGCTTCACTCAAAGAGATGAACATGACAAAACCAAAATATTTATTGAAGTACTTAAAAATAAGCCCATAACAAATACTAATCTGTTCCAAGAAGAGCTGCTTTTTTAAATTTGATAGCACAGTACAATAAGCAATAGGAACTTTGCCCATGAGATTTGGAAGATGCTTCTACAAAAGGCCAATATTTTCCACACTTTTGAGAATAAGATGAGGCCTTTGACTATCACTTATTTCTCAAAATGAAAGGATGAGTGTAGGTAAAGATGTCTTTCAAAAGCTGTTTTCAGGAGGCTATGAACCATTCCGGTATTTTATTTTTTATTTTGATTTCCTGGAAAACAATCCCACTGACTGTTTTCAAGGATGTCTCAGAGTTTCCAAGTTTCTACATGCCTACAATGTGTCCCATATATTAACTGTCAGCACACAGTTAAAGCCCTTCAGAAAAGCCTTGCCCACCTCCTCCAAAATCTCAGGATACAAGTCCTGAACTCTTCCATCACAGATTTGCACACCTACACCAGTGCCTGAAATAGCTCGGACTGCTTTCCTTCACCTTTATTCCTGTTCCTACCTTCTTTCTGCTCTTATACCCCACTGAAA
Source organism: Oreortyx pictus (assembly GCA_036925125.1). NCBI lineage: Eukaryota > Metazoa > Chordata > Aves > Galliformes > Odontophoridae > Oreortyx > Oreortyx pictus. Next base: position 45,430,151 of record JAUPFR010000003.1, on the reverse strand, counting down.
ATACTTCTTTTTAGGTTCTTGACCCTACCAATTACAGGATAATTTGAACCAAACACCTACCTGTGCAACCTGGGCTAGGGAGCTGCTTTGGCAGGGGGTTGGACTCGATGATCTCTAGAGGTCCTTTCCAACCCCTACAGCTCTGTGATTTAGAACTGCATAAGTATAAATGATCGCCTTCTTTAGGAATCAATTGAAATACATAACAATTTTCACAGATAACCTACATTTAGGATATTACACATAATCTTTGTGATTATGTTAATGCCAACCTTAACAGCAGCATTTTTTCTGGAATACCAGAAACACAGTGCAGCTGATGAGTTCACAGACGCTGATCCTGCCTGAAGCACTGTTCAGGAAATGATACTCTGCACCTGGTAGCAGCAAACCACAGCAGCAGCATCTCATGCAGTATTCCACACATGCTACAGCAGATGAACTCAGCTCTTCCTTCCCTGTCCTGTGCAAAGTCAAAAACAGTAATTTAAACTGGAACAATATAAAGGTGGTGACATCTTCAAAAGCAGACACCTGCCTTAGTTGACTGTCAGCTGAGATTGGTACCAACTACAGCTTGAATGAACAGTGAAGGGCTAAGCCCAACCTTTATAGCTCATGGCACATAGAGCACTGCAGCAGATTTTAGAGCCCACTCAATAGCAGCAGAGCAGTTGTGTAAGAAGGGTTTACCTAGGTGAAACGTGGCGACAGGCTGCAAGCTGACTCACACAGAAGGTGGCAATGACAAACCCACGTCCCCTTCAGCACAGAAATAAAGGGAGCGAGTGACCAGCAGCTTGACAGGTTTAAATCACCTGTTTGACATGACCTTATAAAAACAAGGAAGGCTGAGACTGTCAGGAACAAGTGCAAGACAATTTGAGAAGTGGCCAGTTTTTCCGCCGCAGTGAAAGCATGGCTGGCCTCCAAGACTCCAGCGCCTAATCCATTCTTTCCCATCCATGTGGTGCAGGACTGAGCCTGTTGCCAGCTAGCAGACTGGTTATCACATCTTCTCCCAAACTGATGCATGATTTTAATCACATGAGACTTGAAATTAAGCATGCCACTGCCTTCAGAACAAGGGGCAATGAGCACAAACCAGAACACAAGAGGTTCCACGTGAACAGGAGGAATTTCTTTACTGTGTGACAGAGCACTGGAACGCTGTCCAAAGAAGTTGTAGAGTATCCTCCTCCAGATGTATCCAAGACCCAGTTGGATCCTTTCCTGTATAATCATCTCCCCTACAGAACCTGCTTTAGCAGAGGGGTTGGAATAGATCATCACAGGTCCATTCTAACCCCTATGATTCTGTGATTCACTATCAACAGAAGTCGATCACCAGTGCAGCCTTAGTACTATTTGTAGTGGTACATCTGGACAGCCAGTAGCAGAAATGCGCAGACAAGAGCAACAGAAGGCCACAGGTAACTGCTGGGTCTTTCAGAAATCCAACACGCACCCTTTATTGGTCTTTGGGAGATAAACCAAACAGAGAAGGTAGAATGGACTGAGAATCTCACAAGGAACCTTTTGGTACCACGTGGGCACAGCCAGATGCCAAGAAAAATCCCATCCACTTCGGACTGAAAGGTAGGCATTGAGTTACACTGACAGCTGGCAAGAGCCAACATGCCTCTAACCATTCAGCTTTAGCCTAAAGCTGCTACATTTCTTAAAGAAAAATGAGTAACTTTGAAACACAATGATAATAATGTGCTTAAGGCTCAGTCTGCTTTTCAGATACCCAAGTTTCACTGTTCTGCTGTAATCTTAACTGTGTTAGCCCACATACGGGAAAGGAAAGCACAAGCAATATTGGAGGTCAGCCCTGTAGGCTTGCAGGGCTGCTGCAAGCCCAGGCTGTGAAGCAGTGACAGACCCAGAGCTCTGACTGCCCCTCGGTTAAATAATTCATCACTCAGCTCAATTTGTAAAACTCACTGTTGACTTCTAAATTAAAAATCAATTCTGTTATAATTTGATTTAGGCTCCTTACAGGACAGGAAAATGATAAACTCCACCACTTTAACAGGGTTACATGAGTACAGTTTATGATAAGGAGCATCACGACCTGAAACACTTTTGCATTATCATTATATACATACGTGTGTGTGTGTGTGTGTGTATGTATATATATATATATATATATATATATATATATATATCTTCTGTTAACTGCCTAGTGTATTTATGGTCTTGTAAAAGCAAATACTTGTATTTTACTTCAACTAAAAGACTAATGGCTTTACTCTCCATCATTGCCTACAGACGGGACCTCCTGTCTGATCGTTTTAAAGATTAAGTATACATTGTATTAGATTCTCATTATGGATCAATACAATTATCATTCATCATTCACATCAAATAAAGGCGTGAGAGACACACATCTAACTATCAATGAGCTGAAAACAGCTAATTCTGAACGACAGCCACTAATCTGACTGTGTAAACTTCAATAATCTGCGCTCCTTGGGGGTGTTTTTCTCTCAGCCCTTCCTGCAGTCCTTCAGAAACCACTCAGAACATCTAATTGTCGACCCATCCCCACCAATTCAGTGCCACATTCACACATTTCTCAAACACCTCCAAGGACAGTGACTGCACCACCTCCGTGGGCAGCCTGTGCCACTGCCTCTCCACTCTTTCTGAGCAGAAAAATGGTCACCTTAAGATGCTCAAGTCCAGGTGGTCCAGCCTGGATATCTTGATTGCTTAGCCTGACTTCTAAAAGATGGCCTCAGAAGGCAGTGACCGCATTTGAAGGGCCTTCACCTTGAAGACCACTTTGACACAAACCCAACTTTCTGAAACACGCGACGCTGACCTCTGGCACTGAAACCAGCGGGATGTACCTGTCTGACTCAAACCCATTAAACACACCAAGCCTGGATATCCCCGGCTGCGAGGCTGGAGCGTAACTCCTCCACGCCTTTCCCACGGCAGGCAGAAGAGCTCAGAGCCGTCCCGAAGCCGCACACCTGAAGGGCGTTAAGCAGGAGGAAGGCAGGCAGCGCCGGCCGGCCGCTCCCCCGCTTGCCCGCGGCCGCCACCATGTTGTGTCGGCGCGCGGCGCCGCCGAGGAGGGGTCCGCCCGGCTCCTCCCCGCGGCCTCTGATCGGGCGGGGAGCTTCGCCGCGCCTCGCCCGGGCGGCAGCGGGGCGAGGTGGAGGAGGGGCCGGAGGTGCCCGGCCGTAGAGCCCGGCCGTAGGGGCGGGGAGTCTCCTCCTCCCCGCCGCCAGGCTCCGGCTCCTCGCACGCACCGGAGCGCTCTGCTCCCTCCTCCCGCTCCTCTTCCCTCCTCCCTTCCCCTCCTCCCCCCCTTCCCTCCCCGGGTCGCCGCGGCTCCGGGAGGAGCGGGGGGGGCCCCCCCGCTTCCTTCCCTCTCCCCCTCCTTCTCCCACCCGCGCCGCCGAGGACGGGCAGGTGAGCACCCGGCCGCGGCCCCGTCCTCCCGCCCCGCGGGAGAGGCGGCCGCGATGGCGGCGGCGCCCGGCTGAGCGCTAGGCCCCGGCCGCCCGCCCGCCCCCGGCCTCTCCCCGCGGGGCCGCCCGCCTCGCTCCCGGGTTGAGGGTGGGGGACTCCGGCCGCTTCGAGCAAAGTTTCTCGGCAACTTTCTGCACCCCCCTCCCCCCCCGCTGGGGGCTCGGAGTGCCGGGGGTGGGTGCGCGCCGTCCCGATGGCCGCGCCGCGGCTCCGGGCGCTGCTGGAGCGGCGCTGGGGCCGAGGGACGGAGCGCAGGAAACGCGTTCCCGCGTCGGCTGTCGCTCGGCCGCGCGCGTGTGGTTATTTGCTGTGTGTCGCTCGGTGGTCGGCTCCGCATCGCTCCGTCTGGCATTAAATTTAACTGCTTTAAATTTCTGACTCATTAGTGTGCCGTCGTAACAGTCAATCCCCCTCGTGTTCCCGGCGGTTTAGAGGTAACAAATTAAAAAATAAAAAAGAAAAAAGGATGGAAAGCCCCGTTCCTGCAGTGCAACTTTCTGCATGTGAAGTTATGTGCAGGGGAGCAGCTGGCGCAATTATTTTTTTTTTCCTGCTGTTATGCAGAATTGAGTGCGTGGGTTTATTGCGTTTATTTCGAGGTGGGACTTTCCAGATGTCCGAGGTGGCACATGGTGCTTTGTAGTGGGAAGAAGTGGGGTGTCAATGTGTCTGACCCTCACGGTGCCTGAGGAGGTTTCTCCGGGCCTACCTGCTGCAGTTAAGCCAAGGCAGAGGGAGGCGTTAATTAAAAACAGATACCTGAATTTACCCCAACGGTCCCCGAGTGGTTTACAATGTAGAGTGTGTCGCCAAGGGAAGTGCGTTGTATTTCTCTTAGTTCATAGACAGCCGAATGGAAATTCAAGCAAATTTGGCAAGTGAAATTGACCTTTAGTCAAGGCAGCAAGATACAAAAGTTTACTTTGGAGCCTTATCTTTCGTTTTTGAGAGGTATGACTGGGAAGAAGGTTTACAATTAAATTTTGTTGTCCATTACATGTGCGGTGTTTGAAGTGCAGCATTTTCATAACTCAGTGTTACTGCAGACTTCATAAGTGTAAGAATTGCTCCTTTCCAGCTGACAAAACAATACAGAATCCTAGGGGTGGAAGGGACTTCTGGAGATCATCGAGCCCAACCCCCTGCTAAAGCAGGTTCTGTATAGTAGGTTGAGCAGGAGAACCTCACACTTGTGCCTGTGTTTCCTGTGCGCATTTGTAAATTTAGCTCTAAGATGTTCCTGCTGAACACACATGGATCTGGGTGCTCTGCATAGGCAGGGTGTGAGGGTTAATCTCAGGATAAGGTACCCTTTATGGCATGAACAGAAGGAGCAGTGCTGAGAGGGACTCTTGTATTTAAAAGGGAAAAAATAATGTGATACTAAACATGAGGCTGTGGCTATGGTTTATAGCAGTACTTCTCTATAATGATTTTATTCCATGGGTTTTGTTAGCTTTATTTCCTCAAGAAGAGCTGCTCAAGTGCACCCACAACATCTGCGTGCCTGTCTCTCCCTCACACAAGTCTTCCAGCTGTCAGCCCATCTCAGACACATTTGGCAGCAGAAGTCTCCCAGGTGTAATATTTCTATGAAATTTCTAAAATTAAGGAAGCTGGGTAGGAAAGAGCCCTTAACCTGCACACCAGAGAGTTCACTTGATCATTTTCTCAAACTGGAAATCAATCCTAGGTATCAGGCTTCCTTGGTTTTGCTGCTCATAGGGTTACTTGTGCAGTTATTAAAAACTTTCTAATTTTTGGACCTCGGTATTGCTTGTTTGGAATCTGGAGAGCTTCATTTGGAATGAGAGTGAGCCCCAGGTAGCTTTGGTCTGCATTTCACAATTTGAAGATGGATTTTTATTGCTTGATTCGTTTTTAATGTATCCAGGGAACTGTTAGGTAGTAAATGAAAAAATTGAATGATATTAAAAGTGAATTGGAATTGCCAGTTTATTTGAAATAGAGAAATCTCGTAAAATCATACTTAATAAATCTTTGGTGTGCTGCACACTGTGTAACAGAATTGTTTCTCAAAAAATTGCAGCTTATAATTTAGGTTTTTATCAGTACTTATCCTCTCTAGAGGAATATTCTTTACTCTGAGACTGGCGTGCTTCCTGCAGCTCCAGAAGAAAAAATCAGAACTGTGTTCACTGATAAATGCCTGTTGTCACATGACAGGGATGTGCATGTCTGCCTTGTGGCTCATGTCAGTTCATATGGCCGAAGTTTGCTTTAGGAACATGGGAGCTGCACGGTTTTACTTTCCCTTGTGCTCCACCCATGGACAAAAGCAGTATGTTTTCAGCAGATAATTCCTTGTGTTTGGACGGTTAGTTAAAACAAACACATTCTTTCATCTCCATCCACTACGTGGATCAAACTGTTTTCTCTCCTTTGAACACAGTTTTTTAACAGCTTTATGTTAATTTAAAAACTGATGTCAGTATTAGGAGAGAGAGAATACTTCAAGAACTTATTCAGCTGTGTCATATTAAGCAACCTTCTGTGGACAGGACACCTTCCATGCATAGATAGGCTGTGGCTTCTGAGAAGCCCTTCTGAAAGATGTTGTGCTCCTAGCACTGAAGTCCTCTGTTAGTTGACAGAGTAGACTCAGAGCTGAGAGAGAAATGTGGTTTCTAAAACTAAAAAATAGGGCTTAATATTTGACCCAGAGAAACGACCTTGGGTTATGAGAAGATAGCTCATTCTCTGCATTTATTTTGGTTTTGTTCTTGAACAACTAGTAGGATTACAGTGATAGATTTTATGATGTAGCAGCCACTTCTTAAAAAATATTTTTTTATTTTGAATACAAACTGCTTGTTAACTTCTCTCAATCACTGCAGTCCTGGGCTGCATTCAGAGCAATGACTTAGAGCTGTAGGGTTCCAGATCATGTTATCAGTTGCCAGAATTTTGTAGCAAACTGGACAAATTGCCATTGTATGCTGAAGGGAAAAAGTATCGCTGAGAAGATGCTGTCAGCTAACTGTAGGACAAGTTTAATTTTAGTTTCTAGGAGGTCATTCTTACTGACATCTCTACCTATGGGAACAGGATTTGTTCTCAGTAATGGCAGTGCATCAAAGCAGAAATCAGCACCAAGGCAAGTTACAGAAGCGAGTGGGACTGCACCCTTGGGTGAAGTTAACACACATGGCTGCATTAATGATAGTGCTAGAGTGAGCAAAAGTTATTACTTACTTGTGAATTTTGTTCTCTTCAGATTTAAGTGCATATTCTTTAAACGTGAGGAATAGCTGGAAATAGGAATGGAAATACCAAGCATCCCTTTCTGTTGTCACTTCAGGAAGACGCCTACATAATGCACCGGGTCTCACTGTGTCCTAAAGGCCAGGAAACCAAAGCTGCGCTCAGCTATGGCGTGTCCCTGAGATGAGGACTTCCCCCCCCATGGCTTTTACCTGAGCCCTGCAGCCAAGCAGGATTCTGCAGTAGGGATCCTCAGTGTGTGGGCTGTGTTGACCATTATCACTGAGGCTGGGGTTTTGTTTTGATTTTTTTCTTGACTGATGTCTTAGATAATGGTACAGGATATAGCAGGAGAGTGCAGAGGAAGTTATGACCGCTAAAACCTCAGACTGACGTTATCTCTTTTTCAGCTCCTTGAGTACTCTAGGATGCTGCATACAGAATTGGATGACGTTTTTGGCTAGCCTTGGCTCTATTTTATCTTTGTAGTTTTGTAGGACAAATGCTATTTTAGTAGTATTCTGTGATATGTAATCAATACTGATACCTATTAGGGTCTCAAATGTTGACGTGAGTTTTGAATTCTGGTGGTGCTATTGAACTTCAAATAGGTTGTTGTTCAAATGGATACTTCAGGAGGAAGTGAAACTTCTGTGGCTTAGGGTGCATGTTTCTGTGGTTTTCTTCACGCCAGAAGTATAGAGAAGTCTGAAGAAGTTAAAAGATTCTTCAGAAGCTTTGGGTCCCTCTTTCTGTTAAAATTTATGTTGAGGTAAGCCAGGCTTAGCAAAGTAGATGATTTCATTTGCTTCCATTGACAGTGAAGTTGTTGAGTAAATACAATCTCATGAGTCAATCTGTGTAGGTCAGGGCCTTTATCGCGTTTCTGGGGAAACTTCCAGAGGCATTTTGTGGTGTTAAGCTGATATTTAAAGTCTGTCTTCAGATTGGAAGACTTCAGTTCAGTGGGGTTCATTTCCTTTGTTTGTACATGCCCAAGGCACCTTCTAATCTTGTAAAAATTTGACAGCACAAGTGTTTTACTCGTGCTGTGAATGGCAGAGCATAAATGCACTCAGGTCTCAGGTATGCTTGCCAGGGTCAGTGGCCCTACAGCAAAAGAACGGTAGAAGCAGAGGACGTGTTCGTGTTCAGCCTAGCTCCAAATGCTTACCTGCAGTTTGGTAGACTTTCTGATGCTTATACTCTGCTTGTGAAGTGCAGTATCAGGGATTAAATACAAATCTGTGCTAGAGGTTTTCAAATTTCCCTCCGTACTTAATACCCTCCCAATTGTAGGAAGAGACAGTGCTTGTATGAGGGTATTTAAAGAGTAATTAGAGGGTGCTATGAATCTCTTGTGTATTGCAATTGTGCACCATTATAACTGTTTTGGCAGTCAGCCAGGAGAAGACATAAAACAAATTAATACTGAACAATTCTTTCTTAATAAGTTATTTTTAAGCATGGTTAGAGAACAAAATTAATGTTTATGCTTAAAATTTGACAAAGAAAAAATAAGCCTGAATTATGTGTAGCGTTCTCTTGCTCTCAAGAACATTTTATTGCAAACTAAAATCACAACCTACACTTGTAATCACAGAGTAAAGAAATTAGAAGCCTCCCAAGCTCTTGTGTACAAATTGCTCTACTTTTCTGTACTTTTCCTATTTCTCATTGCCTTTACCAACTGACTTGTTCAAAACAAATATTTTCTTTTGCCAGAAACTACCCCAGTCTCCAGAAACTGGAAGTCCCTGGCAATGCACTCTGTGGTGCAGGCTTTCTTGATTCATAGGGCATGTATTTGCTGTCTGTGGAGACTGGTGATGGACTTCTGATTATTTGGTTTAGGTGGACTTCTGGACTGATTCCTAACAGGTGCTCTTTTAGTAGACCTAATTTACTGATGTGTGTCAATAAAAAGAAACACTTAACACGTTTATCGAGACAAGCTTAACTAAAAAAATTGTTATGGTGGTGGTTTTTTGTTGTTTTGTTGTTTTTTTTTTCCACAGATCAGCCAAAAAAATGTTAGTTTCAAAGAGCTATTATGTTGTTGAGAAAAGAAATCTGAATATAAACAACGTCCGTATTTTTCTATAAAATGTTTTATATCAGTAAATCTATTATTATACATTTCAAGTTTCTTTTCTCTCCTTTCTTTGCTTTAATTCTGATAACTGTCTCAGTGTCTGCAGTTTGAGACTAAAACCTTATCTTGGTGCTTTCCAAATGGAGGTATATCAACAGGCAAAATTTACAGTGCTTCAGAGCAAAGTTTCTCAAGATCAGTCTGTGAGGTTCTGAGAATTAAGGGTTATGTGTAGGTCTGAAATATGTTCAGAGTGATCTCTGAACCACTGTTTTATACAATTTAAAAGTGAAAAATCTGCACCAAACCTTGTAGCAAACTTCAAATTCTCAAATTCCTTTAAGACATGGCTTTTGTATTCATGTAAAAACTAAGTAAAGGTGAGAGGGAACAAGAAGAAATATGGTAGTGAATATTTCATGTCTCTTTTTCCTTATTTTTTTTAGGAGAAAACAGACTGTGTGGGCAAAATGTTTTACTTCTGGTTGAATTCTTGTTTGCTTGCTTGCTTGTTTTTAACAATATACAGCATTCAGTATTTCTGTTTAGCTCTGATTTCAGCTGTAGTAGTTCATGTTTCTTCATAGGTGCAGACTTACTTTACGAAGCTGCGAGCATGAGTAACAGTGCACCTTACACACATCTGAGTAATTTTACTAAATAGAAAGTCTTGTGATATTTAAGTGGCAAATGAAAATATAGATTGTTTTGTTTCCTAAGGCAAATTTATATAAGGCTTAGGCAACATCTGTGTGGCGAAGGCCGTTCTGTACTTTGAGCGATGACCAACCAAGGTGAGTTGTGCATCGCTGTTACAAGAAGGCTGTCCTGTACTGCATGAGGATGGGAGGCTTGCATTTGTTTGGTTTTGTGTTGGTTGGTTTTACCTTAAATGTTAATAGTGCTTTCCCTCTTTAATGCTCATACTCAGTAAAGCCTACTGAAAGAACAGCTCTTGTGAATCAGACCAGATGACCAATTAGACCAAAAATATCATTACCATTACAGAGAATTTATCCTGAGAAATAATAATGTCTAGAGTAAGTGTTTTGGAACTTCAGTTAAGGGGGAAATTTTCAGAAGGCTCTTTCAACACCAGATGGTGGTTCAGATTCTGCCTGTTTCAAATATAAAAATACAAAGTATTCAGTAGTATCTTGAAGTGTACATGTGCTTTCTGGTTTCTGAAGCAGGTCATATATGTTTTCTACTTTTTCTTTTTTCATTCCTCTCCATCCCCTCTACACGTTGTAGGTAGATTGTGTATTAATGTAATTATAAAGTCCTGAAAGCAAAGAGAGAGAGGGATTTGTCTAACTGACTTCAATGTTGATTGCTAACGATTTGTTTAAAAGATTATCAAAGATTATCAGATCATCTGTATAGGTGATCATCTGTACAGCTCTGCACTTAAAACCCAATTCATAAATCGTAGTGATTCAGGTTACTCCTATCACTTTAAAAATAGCTTGCTGAATAATTATATATATTATATAATTTGCTAAAGATATCCATCTCCTTTCTCATTTTGGGAAGTATTTCTTAGCTTGTGCTGTAGACACACATAGGACTGATTGATTCAGACAATGATGATACCCAACAAAAGAGAGAAGTGGTGGGTTATAGGTGAAAACTTACTTCCTGAGGAACGTGATACTTGTTCATACAAAGCTAGGACTTCTGGATTATGTTTTTTCTAACTTTAATGTAAATCTGATATACCATCTGAATACTTTTTACATTTGGTGTGTACCTGGTAAAACAATGCCCAAACTAATACAGGGTAATTTGTAAGCTGACTTATGTTATTTAAAATAACCATATACGATCAAGATGTCACGTTTTTATGTTATTTTAAATAACACAAAAGCAAGCTAAAGTAATTCTGCTGCTAAGTTCTTCTCCCAGAGAATGAGGTGGAGTCTTCCTAGTCAGTGAAATATGTAGATTGTAACTAAATGCTAAGGTCTGTACTAATCTTGCTAGCTTTTTGCGAGTGGCATAGATTTTCTGGGTGCGTTGTTTAATGCAATAATAAAATGTTTTAATAGCTCCTTTAAGATATGTATGGATTTGTTAAACAATGAAGGCCCAGTTTACTTGTGAAATAGTTTTGTTTTTTTTTTCTTTCTGTTTTACGTAGAATAGAAATTGTGGTTGAAATTTATATAGATGGTTGTAAATGGGAAACATTTTGAATTTTACAGATTTGTTACCTTTTTTGGAGAGAATGAATGGACCTCATACTTCATAAGTTTTATTCTTTGAAAATGCGAACAAAAATCTCTCCTCTTTTGATGATGCATTGCTTAAAAATTTCTCAGATTTTCTTGAACCAATATTTTATAATATTAATTTGAGTGAAAATCCTCTATAGTCATTACAGATGCTGTTAGTTAAGGTATATAGGCAGAGTTCATCTGTAACCATGTTAAATTAGAATTTGAATACCTGTGTTGAATTTGTTTAAAATTTTGGAAGCTCGCATAATTTGAAAAAAAAAAAAAAAAGTTTAATATTGATTTTCCTAAGCATTAATTTTTCTATTTGTCTTATCAGTGGAGTTATGCATTTGTGTACTTTAAATATTTAAAAACAATGCAGAGAGGTAACTTTTTAGAGTCGCATGGTGTGTGGTCAGCTAGTGTGTGACTGGATTTGTCTGTACAGGTCTAACTGTACTTTCTCCTTTTGCTCTTACATGAATACTCGTAAGTTAACGTTACTGCATTAGATGTTGCATAGTGTACACAGGTGACAAAAGAATTCAGATATCTGAGTCAGATCATCTTCAGACTGGTGGAGTAATCTGCCAAAACATTTCAGACAGTGAACTAATGGCAGTGTAGAGATTTTTGAGGGAACCCTCTACTGCTGCCCTGATGGGCAGTGGGGGAGGTTCTAAGTATTATTGCTGTGTGTGTTACTGCAGCTTAGAAACCATGCAGTTAATCTATTGCTTCTCTTAATCTAGTTCCTCGACTTGGTGGAATTTTTATTTATTTATTTATTTATAATTCCTGAGAAACTAGAAAGACAAGATAGGATGTATTAAATGGTACGGTTCTGATGTTAGAAATTTAAATGGGATTTTTTTCTTTTTAAACCTTTCAGGGTTGAGTAAATTTTCACATGCATTAAACTGAAATGGAAGTTTGACTTTTTTTCCATTGTTGAATTGTTCATTGAATCGATTGTATGGGTTGGGTTGTTTTTTTCAGTTATTTAGGAAGTAGAAAAATCTGAATCTGTTTTTCATCTGCAGATATTTTTGTTTTGCTGTTAAAGGACCTGATCTTTTTCCACATCGAAGTCAAGTGCAGAATTCCTCTTGACTTCTGGGGGAGCTGGATTATCTTTACATAAGAGGACCAAATTGTCCGCAAGGATAAGTGGAGGCGACTGTATTGAGGTAGACTTTGCTGGTGTATAAAATGGAGACAAAGAAGCGTAGCCTTCCTTTACAAGTAGTGAAATTGGATCTGCTGTCTCAAACATCTAGGCTGATTTAGCAGTTGAATCAAAGAGGTTTTTACCTTTTTACGGTTAGATAGTACAGTTGTACTTTTCCACTGCATTGAGTAGTTTAAGATGTCACTTACTTTGGACTACCAATACTTTACAGCACCAGTCTTTTAGCACCTGAAAGCCAGAACCTGTTTATGAACTATTTTGCATATGACATAGGAATCTGGAGGAGCACTTCCCAAATTGTTAGCAAATGTTTAAGCTGCTTGCCTTTTCAGTTGCTCTTCATGCAATTTAAATTCGATAAGCTTTTTATTACGAGTTGTAAATGCTTGGGGGTGGGGCTTAGTTTATTTTCACCTGCTTCCTGTAGCCGCAGCTGAGGAATTTTTGGTGGTCTTGCTGAGGGAGGTGGGGAGAAGGAAATTAATTCACACCAAAAGCTGGGCTGGATACTAGTCTGTGCGTTTGCCAGGGGTATTCCGAGTAATTAACTGACTTCCACAGTAGACAGTAGCGTCTTTGGCATCTTTTTTTTTTTTTTTGCACTTCGCTCAGTGTTATCTACATTGTGTACACAAATAAGGAAGTATCATCAGTTGAAAAATCAACTCAGATATAGTGATTACTTATGTAGTCCGTATTACGCTTCTTGTAAAATGTATCATATGTCAATTTGGTGTATCAATTTTTTCTTTCAATGCTTCCAGTATCTGTTGGGATCATGAATAAATTCAACAGTCTCCGGGAGTGTTTTGAGGCAAGCTCTCTATGGTTTTCTTGTTATTGTATCTTTGAAGCTTCACAAAGGGTAGGGGGGTTGAAACATTGTAATCTCCTTATAATTGTAGAATGGGTGCTTAAATGCTCTTCAACGTTCTTTTATTAGCATTTCACATGCAAAATAAAATCCCATCAATGGGAAGAATGCAGATCTTACCTATTTAAGCTTCTGCAGCTCTGCAAAAATATAAATTCCACAAATCCTAACCGCTGTTGCAATATTTAGCTGGTGTGGAGTTCAGTGATAAACCAAAATTCACTGGAGTGTTTGAGGTACTAAATTTACAAAGCAAGACAGAAAAGGGGCTTTAGGATTAGTCATAGATAGGAAGTTTATTGAACCACCAGCTTCTTCCCGGAAACATCCTGTACTTTTGTTGTCTTCAGCTAGCTTCATTTATTCAGTCTTAACTGCTTTTTGGTTTTTAGAAACTCTTGCTGCAACTTCTTTGTGACTAAAGCACATTGTCAATCAGTCCAAACCTCCCCATGCCAGCCAACTGTTCCCTTAATGCAGCAATTCAATGGAATGAATAGGGCTTATACTTTAAGGAGACAATTGGCTACCAGAAAGAGTGCCAAGTTGATTTAACTTTGCACAAGTGTGAAAGAGTTTTTAAATGGGTGCTGTCAACTAGTGTTGGCCCAAGGTTTCAGCTGCCTGGAAATTGTTATAATCTTATTGGGAGTATGTCCAAATTTGTTTAAAATATTTTAGTCAACCAGTTCACTGCAGCGGCTATTAATATCCTAGAAACTATTGTTGGGCAATCATCCTTGGTCTATCAGAAGCATAGTAGACGTGCCCTGGTCAAATGTACAACATGGCTTTGTAAATTGACTTTTTTTTTTCTTTTTTTTTTCCAGTGTTTTTTTTTTTTTTTTTTTGGCAGTAATCACTAAATTGTTGAAAGAAGTCAGGATTCATGTTGTAATCTGCTCTTTCCAGTTCAGTGTAATGCCACGGCTTGTGTTTGAAGCACTTAGTCAGATGTGTAATACGGTATAAAACCACAAGTGCAGCCTGCTATTACTGCAGGCATGTCCAACCAGCTGCAGCCCGGCCCGGCTGGCAGTGTGGCTGCCCCGCGCCATCATGGCGGCAGCTCTTCCCACCTAGCAGCCTGGCCCTCAGCACCAAGTGAACTCAGTGTGCTGTGAGCTACATCTGGGCTGAAACCAGAGCACGGGGCACAGCACGGTGCCAGCTCGAGTCATGGCCAGTAAGGATATGCACTTTGATTCATTGGCTAATGTATCAAAACAGAGTCCTGTGAACAGCAGAAAGGATGCAGCTGTGCTTTCCGATTTGGTAAAGGAATTTGAGAATGTTTCAAAATTGCCAGAAAAAAAATCAGGTATTTTGGCTTATTTGTGACTCCATTTTCAGTTGACATAAATACATTACCTGCTAATTTTCAGATGGAATGTGTAGAGTTGCAGTCAAAAATTTGGTCATGTCTCTTTACCGGACTGCTATGAGCCCGCTCTTACCAGAGAGAAATACTTCACAGCCACACCTCATTCATGTCACTGCTTTTTGGCAGTATGTACATTTGTGAACAGGAAAAATAAAACTTTATCAGAAAATCTCCGATGAGCACTTTGAGAGCTCACTGCGAATTGCATCCACTGTCATCAAACTGGAGTGATGCGTTAGTTTCACAAAAACAAGGTCACGTATCTCACAGGTTTTATGGTTTTGTTGCTTTTTTATGTTTTAGTAAGAAATCCTATTTTTTATTATTATTATTATCTATATTTTTCTACAGTGTATATTTAATAAAGAATGCTCTGAAACTAATGCTTCCCACTACAACACTGGCCTACAATTTCAGAGGCAGCTGTTGATGTTATGGCAGTAGAGGTGGAACCTTCCTGCCAGCCTTCTGTTACATGTTGTTGCCACGTGACAGCAGAGGGGCAGTCTGACAGAATGGTGTCTGACACTGAACTGTGTGTAAAGCAATGGTGTGTCATTGAATTCCTTCATTCAGGAAAAATGGCACCTACTGACATTCAGTAATGCTTGCTGAACGTTTCTAGGGACCAACCAGTGGATGTGAGCATGGTGAGACAGTGGGTGCTGCGTTTCAGCTGTGGCAACAGCAACAGTGGATCACCTCCACTGGATTTTTATGAATGCAGCATGCAGACTGTTGTTCATCACTGGTGAAAATGCAGAGCTAACGGTGGTACCCATGAGGAAGAATAGTGTTCTGTGACAGAGAATTTGCTTTATCAAATAGTATAATTGTGCCCTTTGTATTGATTGTATTTTCCATGGAAATAAATAGGAGGCATTACTTTTGAAACAACCTACATACAGTTGCAAGCCCAAGACAGTTCCTCTTTACTCAGTGTGGTCCAGGCAAGCCAAAAGGTTGGACACCGACACATTACTGTCAGACTTGCAGAGCTGACATACTATTTAGCCATGCAACTCCTGGGTTATACAGTACTTGGAAGCATTTAGAACTCGTTGAGAATTTGGAATACTCCATCACTTCTTTGCAGGACAGAGGTTTTTGATGAATTCTTAATGGGGTTGAAGGGATGCTTACTTTCTGGATATACATATTGGACGAGGAAGGGTATACAATACAACACCCTATTTTTATTGAAGGCACTTTTTAACAGTGTTCTGATGCTTCTTCAGTGGAGTCTGAAGAGAAGACAGAAGTTGAAAGAAGTAAAGGAAAAAACACTGAGAAGGTACTCCCTACAGTTCCTAATGTCTGTATTTCTGGGAGCCTAGGGAATCTTAGAACAGGAACCGCTACTGCCAGAAACCTCACAGAATGTGGGAATAAAACTATAGACAATGTATTTAACAAAATGCTTTAATTAAAGGTGAGAAAAAATCTTGAAGTGCATGATTATCAGAAGTACGCCTGATAAACTTGTCTTTTCCCAACTATCAGTGATGTTTGGGGGATTGTGGAGAGTATTTTTCTTGCTTCTCTGAGATCATTCAGCCACTACAGCTGCAGGCCACATTACTATGAGTTTAGATCCGTTTGTCAAAGAAAAAAGAAGTGTTATTTCAGTGTGTAGCCAGAATAAGCAGTTTGTTTAAGGGGTGACTGAGATTATTAGTTGCTTTAAGTACATCCTGATTTTTAGAGAAGTAACTACTAATGGGTATGTGTGTTTCTATAGATATAAAAATGTTTATTTTGGAAAAGATGAAGAACAGAATCTTGAAGAATTTCCAAGTATGAAGGACTAGTAGGTGGTTAGACATTGTCAGGATAGCATGGATACATAAAGGGGAAATCATACTTAAACCCAACTCCTGTGATGTGATGACTGGCTTGGTGGATCATGGCGGAGCTCTGAATGTCATCTCAACTTTAGTGAGGCTTTCAGCACTGTTTCCCATAAAGTAATCGTAGACAGACTGAAAAGTACATGGAAGTGGACATCATGGGGGACTAGAAACTGGCTGAACTGCTGGCCTTGATGAGTTGTCATCAGTGACATAAAATCCAGCTGCAATCCAATCACTAGTGGTATACTTGAGGGCTCAATAACAGAGTCAGTGCTATTTACCACCTTCATTACTGACCTGAGTGATCAGACAGGAGGAGCACCCTCAACTCATCTGCAGAGAACACGAAACTGGAATGAGCAGTTCATAGACCAAAGAGCTGTCCTGTCTTTTGAAAGGACCTTGTTGGTCTGGAGAAATGATCTGACAGGAACCTCTTGCAGAGTCCTGTACATGGGAAGAAACAACCCCAAGCATCTGTCTGTGATGGGGGCCACCCAACAGTGAAGACCTGGTGGTCTTGGTGCACACCAGGGTGTGCACAAGCAACTGTCATGCCCGTGCATCGAGGAAGATTGATACTCTTGGCCACATTAGGCAAACTACTGTCGAGTGTAGGTTAAGGGAGGTGTTCCTTCCTCTTTTCTCAGTGCTGGTGAGACCACAGCCAGAGCTGTATGAAAAGCTGAGCAGCACTAGAAGCTTTTAAGATATAAAGTCATAGAATGCCCTTGGAAGGGACCCACAGGATCATGGAGTCCAGCCTCTAGCTCCACACAGGACCACCTTCATGTCCTTCTTACATTGTGGCTCCCAGACCTGCATGCAGTGCTTGAGGTGAGGCCACACAGCCCAGAACACAGTGGTTCAACCCCTCCTGTCACCCAGTGGCGGTGCTGGAGCTGAAGAACCCTTGGGTACAGTTAGCCCTTTTGTCTTCCTGAGCATGCTGCTTACTCAGATCCACTTTGCTGTCGACCAGAAACCCCAAATCCCTTTCTGCAGGGCTGCTGTCCAACTTTTCATCCTCTGGTTAGACTGTACATATATCCAGGGTTGCTCTGTCCTAGGTATAGAATATAGCGCTTGCTGTCGTTAAGCAGTCATGCAATTGGTGATGTGTTCTAATGTGTCAGGATCACTCTGTAAGGCCTCTCTAGCTCTGGGGGAATCAATAGCCCCTCACAATTTAGTATCATCTGCAAACTTCCTTAGTATACCTTCAAAGCCTTCATCCAGGTTAACTGATGAAAATGGTAACAAGAGCTGGCCCTAAAATAAAGGCTTGTGGAACTCCACTAGTGACTGGCTGCCAGGCTAACACAACCCCATTTACCCCATGTAACTCTTTGAGCCCAGTCCATCAGCCAATTGTTCACCCACTGCATTATGTTTTTGTCAAGCTCTGTACCGGACATTTTGTCCAAAAGGATGCTGTGACAAACAGTATGGAAAACTTTGATGAAATACAAACAGATTGCATTAGCTAACTATTACGGGTAACCTTGCTTAATGAACTTAATTTCCTTTAATGACAGGAGTTTTCTTTCATGAACCCATGTTGGCACAGCTTGGGGAATGTTTTTATCTTGTGTTTGGAAAGATGGATTTTCAACATCTGTGGTAGTATCTTTTTTTTTTTTAATTGTTGTAGAAACTTGGGATGTGAACAGTACACTTGTTCCAATGATCTCTTTACCATGGTGAAAAAGGGGTTTGTTGGTTGGTTTGTTTTCTTGGTTTGACTAAATGTCCTGAGTTGCTGAATCCATATGGTTCTGTTGGTGCTAGTATTGCAAACTTGTGTTAACTAATGCAAAATATTGAGAGAAGGCTGAAGGCTGGGACTCGTTTTCAGCTCTCTTTGGATTTATGAGTAGAAAATGATGGTCAACACTAAGCTGAAGAAAAATTGAGTGAACTTCAATATGAAATTTAGAGGGTAATTTGTAAATTCAGTCAGGAAAAAAATACTTGTGTATATTAAAAGCTGGCTTAGTATAGTCGTTCTCTCATGTTGCCTAGTCTTTGGTTATAATTCATGCAGAAGTTTTCAGTTCCAGTCTTCCAGCAAGATGTTAAAAGTTAAACTTCCCTTTGAACAATATCTCATTTACAAATGAATAACCGCATTTTCACTAGCTCATTTGCATTTTCTGATAATTACAACAACTGTTAAACAGTTGAATAGCTACTACTGCACAGCAGGACGTATTTATGGAACTATAATTTGCAGACTGAGAAGATAAGAGAATCCTTTTGATGCAACTAAATCTATGTAGTATTACTGATAAAGTAAATCTTAATCATGTACCAGTCTTTTGAAGGATACTGCTTGAACTGGCTAACGAAAATAAAAACATTTGTATCTGTTTTTAGAGGCTTGCATTTATGCTTGTCACCATAGAAGTCTAGCTTTCCAAACTGCAGACAAACCAGGAACCATTGTGCTGTACACAGGAAGCAACAGAGAATCACACAATCACAGTCTTAGGAGTTGGAAGGGACCTCTGGGAATGATCTATTTCAACTCGCCTGCTAAAGCAAGTCCTTAGAGTAGATTACATGGGAAAGCATCCAGGTGTGTCTTTAATATCTCCAAAGAAGGAGACCCCACAACCCCTCTGGGTAGCCTGTTCCAGAGCTTTATTGCTCTCAAAGTAAAGAGGTTTTCTCTCACTTTTACATGTATTGTCCTTTGTTCCAGTTTGTGACATTGCTCCTTGTTCTGAAGAGAGTTGCTGGAAACCACTGAAAAGAGCTTGGCCCCATCCACTTGACCCCCACCCCTTAGGTATTTATAAGCATTGCTAACATCCCCCCCATCTATTATGTCTTAATCTGTATGTAACACTGATTTTTTGTTTGTTTGGTTTAAAAAGGCTTCAAGAGAGATGTGAGGAACTAAGAATTGCTAAGCTTGAAACCTGTGCTGAGTAAATTAGTAGAAACAATACATGATGTATTGAGGAAGAGTAAAGAGCTTGCTATGAAGGGTTGTTGTTTTCTGAAGTTTTCTGAAGGTGTCAGCAAGCACATGTAGTAGTAAGAACTGACAGTAATAGTTTATTTGAATTTCCAACAGTTATTTGACAAGTACCTCCTCCAGAGAACTTTGAAGAAGCCACTGGATATGGGAAAAGGACTTTACATGTTTAAATCACTGACAAAAGTATTAAAAAATGGTAAGAGAGGAGTCATGGGAAGCAATTCTCTGTGATGATGCTAATAGGGACTGTTCAAATTCATAAGGGGTGTGGAAGAAAGGTGAGCTCACATTTTGTAGATAGGCAGATATGGAGATTGCTATATGGTCACTTATATAAAGTGTCAGGACCACTGTTCTCTTCCCTGTATCCCTATCTTGACAGGTGCTCTAGTCAGAATTGGAGAGGCACCATTGATGGACTTTGTCCCTTCTGCTGCTTCTCCTCCAGTGATCCCTTCCATCGTACTGCCCTGTGTTAATGAGATTGAGCAGAGAGTGCTGTGTGAGATGGGCAGACTGTAAGGACTTAATGCTCAGCAACTGGACATTAAAATGGCCGAAACTGTTTGCCATCAGTAGCTTGGTTTGGTACATAATGGAGGAAAGGAGGGGCAAGCTTACCTTCACATTTAAAACGGTGAGATCGAAACTGCCTCTCAGCACTGATGTCAAAAACAGCCAAAGATTAGAAATATTTAGGAAGTAAAAGGAGACTAATGGTTATACTATTACAGCAGCCAGGTCTGAATTATTTTATGAAGTTCTGCCCTGCTCACCCCTAATTCTTTAAAAAAATAAAAACATAAAAAATCTGAAATCAAACGTATTTTCAGAAAGCAGGGATGAAGTTTTAAGGAAGAGCAGATATGAAACCAATCAGAAGCAATTTCTGTAAGAGGAACAGCATGCATTCTTTTGGGTGAAGCAGTGGCGGAAAAATGGTGTGTCCGAATTCTGTAAAATGATCAGTAGCAAAGGAGGCATAAACAGGGAGTGTTTATTCACTGTCTGTTTTTAATGCACTCACACTAAGAGTTATCTAATGAAACCAGCAGCTGATGAATTGAAAACAGACAAAAGGAGGTGGTTCTCCACAGAACGAGTAATTAGGCTATAGAATTTCTTGCCTCAGGAATTTCAGGAGGCTAAACACTGAGATCAGTATCGAGGGAAACTGCCATTTCACGAAAGGAAAATCATCAAATGCAAATACGTACTTCTTGTTTAGGAAATCCTAATTCTGCAAAGTATTGGAAGCTCAGGGAGTATTCCAGGGAGGTACTGTTATGTATTTATTGTGTTCTTATATGCTTCTCTAGGAATTTAGTATTGGCTGCTTTGAGAGGGTATTTTGGGTGCACCTTTTGCTCTTGCACAGTACAAGCATTCCTTTGTTCTAAAGTGTGATCTTTTAATATTACAATTTCAAATAATTTTTTATTATTATTAAATTTCTGTTTACCTTTTCTACCAATAGCACTCAATTTTTAGACCAGAAATGGGGGCACTTACCTATTTATGAGGTGTTTTAGAGCTGCAGGCTACATGTACTTCTCCTTGTGTCATCTTGTATTTGCTATCAAAACATTCAATCTCAGGGCAGGGCAGTACTTGTTAGACCATGTATTAATTTTGTATGACTTTGTCCTGTTACTGTTGCATGGCATTTTTTAGGTCATTTAAGGGATATTCTTCTAGTTATATCTGTCTTGCCCTCCATGCAATAGGGGCCCTTTAGGGAAAGAGGTGTTTTAGGAAAGAGGCATTTCAGAGTGGGTACTGATAAAACAAGTGCATGGCCTGGACTGTCCTGGTTGTTCCTTCTTTCCTTACAGACTCCTTTGCGGTGTTTTTCTATCTCTGTTCCTTCCCACAAACAAACTTGGCACCCTTGTATCTCTGTGTTGTATGTGAACAATGTGTTGATGAAAAAATATACTTTGTTTCTGTAGTGACTAGAGAGAGCTCTCTGCTTGTAAATAGAGCAATAATATTAAGAAGACATACTTTGTGCTGGGTAGAAGTACTGCATTTGAGAAGATCCGTGCTGTTTGAAACAAGAGGCTGCTATTTAAAATAGCTGCCCTCTTCCTTTTGTTAATGTGGCAGCTGTGCAACTCGCAGATGATTCTTACTGTTCGGTTCCATCTTAATTAATTATTTTGATTTAATATTGTACTTTACTACGTTACTGATGTTGAATCTCAGGTCACTGTTTGCCTTGGAAAAATTCTTGAAGTTCAGGCTGTGCTTAGATAGTATTTTCTTCCAATTATATGTATTTTTATGGAGATGCAGTCTTCTGAATAGGTTTCTGTATGTGACTGCAGTATCTTAAAATAATTACTATATATTCAGCAGATGTTTGTACCCGATGTATGGGGTTTTTATTTGAAAGAGATGCTTATTTTTCTATGAATAGTTCTCTGACCATTGTGTGAGGGGAAATAGTAGTGACTGCTAAGGTTTACAGACAGCTTAAGCTTAATCCATGTGCTGACATAGGGTAGTGCTGCTGCTCACCTTTTTGAAAGAAAAGTTTTCTAGCCTAATTCTTTGATTCACTAGTAGGTTTCAAGATGAATTCAGCCTGAAATCCACTGAAATGGCTTTTGTTCAAGCTAAGGTGTTTTTAAGAAGACTCTATCTTGACTGGTGTAAGAATTGTGTGGAAGTCTTTTATTTTCTCCCATGAATTCATTTTCAGATATTTAAAACTCTGTATCCTGATTCGTATCTTGTGTTATTTGAAGCTGCTGTGCTTTTATTGCAGATTTGAAAGTTAAGAAGTAGGATATATTCACATAGCCTTGCAGAGTTAGGTACATAAAGTTAAGCAATCTGAGTAGTCTTGTTACCAACTGGTTTGTTGGTTTTCTGAGTTTTTTTGACAGGCAAAATGAGAAGAGCAAGGTATAGAAGACAATTTTTTAATGCTCTAAACTTTATTAAAGATGGAAAGAAAAGAATCTTTAGGTATCCTTAAGAAGAGCTGCTCCTCTGAAGCAGCCTGTGTCTCTGTGCTGGTTGTACAGGAAGCCCTTGTACAGGTGAGGTAGCCTCCAGAGGTTCTGGACTGAAAGGCAGGCATGCAGACACACAAACAGAAACAAAACTTAAGGAAGATGAAGTTGAAACTCAGAATGGCTTGTATCCTTTTAAAGAACTTCTAATGCTGTCCATTGCTTACTTGCTCTGTCATGCTTGAAAACTCTCAATCCCCTCCCATCTCTTCTTCCCCACCCCATTCTTTTTTTCTTATTTATAGATCTTGATGTGTTTTGGCAGCTATCTCATTTTATTTCTATTTCTTTTTGGGTATTCTTTTTATGTTGTAATTTGTGGCAACTTTATCTTCTTGATCACGGTGATCAAGTCCTACTGCTAGTCACTATCGTTATGTCTAGGAGAAGAATTATTGCAATCTTGTTGTTAATGTACACTTCTGCTCATTTGTCCTATTCATTGCATTTACAGTTAGCTACATAGCGAAGGCTGATAGAGTTATGTCAAGGTTGTTCTATTGTTTTTGTCCTTCAATTAAAGTTAGTATTTTTTTCTTTACCGTATCAGTCTTGATGTTCTAGAAAAGTAGCTTGGTAAGATGACAATTCAAAACAACTTCTCATGTTATGTATACCTAGATAAAAGTGTATTCCTCAATTTTTTTTTCCCTGAATTTTAAAGCAGCAGATAGAAGCACGGAGGAAAGAGGTCAGATGAAAACAGATCTGAAAGGTTATTGTGGTTCAGAATTGAGAAGCTGGGTGACATGCAGATTTTATGTAGACTCCTTGTGTAATATGGAGCAAACCACTGAGGTTTCCACCTGATGTTGACTGGGACTACAGTTGGGGACAGCATTTCTTCCTCATGCTGAGTTACAACCAGCATTTGATAGAAATAGGAACCGCTACTCACTCCTTCCCTTTAGACAGTTTCAATTACTCTCTTCTGGGTTGTTTTTGATTGTTTGTTTGTTTTGTTACTGTGTGTTTGGGGTTTAGTGCCGTGCTGTGTAGATCTTGTAGTCTTCGCCACTGATCTATGCCAACCTTCCTCTGGTGGCTGAAGGTACTACTTCTGCTCAGCTGCAGGGTGCTCAATGTTGCTATTACATTATGAGAGTATCACTGGATTCTGGCACTGAGCTCCAAATAGCAGAACTTGTTTTTCAGCACTCATTTATTGTTCAGTCTAGAAGACACTGTTTAAAAATAATTGGGATTGATTCTTAAAGCTAACCTGTGGGATGACAGCACTGCTTTCACTCTGCTTGAGAGATAACAGAGAAGCCTAGAGCTTATAAAACTGGGTGAGAACTTGAGGCATTTTTGATGTTTAGAAGATCTGAGAATTTGTAAGCCACTAGTTTACATCCTTGTAAGAACTGGAACACTGAAATGGAAAACCACATAGAAGGACTTAAAATACCTTCCCCACCACTGCTGAGGAAAGACATGGAATTGAGGTCTCCTTCTCTACCTCATACTTTCTGTGAACATGATAAAAAGTTATTTTAAATGCTTGTGTTTTTAACTTGACTTTAATAAACATTTGGTTTTACTGAAATTTTCTGTTGGAACTTCTCAGCTGCTGTGGGATGGATATTTCAGCTCTTTAAGCATGCTGCTTATGTATGAAGATTGAGTTCTGTCATCACAATCTTTCTATTTTAGGCAGCATTCATTCTTTTTAAGTGTCGTTTGTTTCCTTTATAATTACCCAGAATTTAAACCTTTCTGACCTGGGACCAAAATTCAAATACCTACTGGATGTTGCAAGGAATAAATTGTTTGACATGCATACTTAGATTTTTACTGAATCCTGGTCATCTTCCCCCCACCCATCAGTGTTTCTATATTTAGCATTTAATTAAAATAGAAGTTGGCCATTCTTCTGGCTACACTCTTTGAGTCAAGAGTATTGCTAAAAGCTTTATTTACTGCCTAGGAATGAGAAAATTTGCTACTGAATAGCAGTTATTTAGCCAGAAGTTAATATTAACATATCGGTTGTGTGCTTCTGAAAACAAGGTGCCAGTATGATTGAAAATAGAAAAAGGTGAAGGCATTTTGGTTGCTTGTTTAGAACAGTGTTATCTGAATCTACTGATAAAAACTGAAGGATGTCCTTGTGCTGTGGTGTACTTTATTGTAGGTGAATACTATTCATCTACATGAAATACCTCAAAACAAGTCTTTTATTTCGCTCTTTTCTTTGTTTGTTGGTTACTAATATTCTTTCTGGTTCCTTTTCTAATGAGAACCCATCTCAGTCCAATTGAACCTCTTTAGTATCCTCCTCATTCTCATCTGTTCCTCTTTTCTTTTGTACTATGCACAGCAGCTAACTTAGCAAGTTATCGGTTCTGTTCACTTTGGAAACCAGTGACTGATAATGTGTTGTACATGTTGCTGAGCAGCTTGTACTTGGATTTTGTTGTCTGCGTGGTTGTAATCTGAGCTAGCAAATGCTGAATTGGAGGGCACACCTCTGGCCTAGAATGGAAAACCCTTTAAAGGGTTCAACAGAAAATATGTATTCTTTAATGTATCCTTAGAGTATGCCTGAAGACTTCAACAGGTGCTTTTGTTATATTTTGGTAAGATTTCCCATCATAGGAAATACTCCTCAGAAGAAGTTTGCCTTCTTTTTTTTTTTTTTTTTTGTAAGTCACTTAATGAGTTCTAAGGGAAAAATCAGCAGAAGATCCATCTGAAGGAAAGCCAACAAGAAAAGGGAAATGAATGCTCTGTGGTTTTCCATTACATGCCATCATTGCAGGCTTGGTAAATCCCATACATGCCACTCTAATTGCTACTCTGAAGCTGGAAAGAGTTGAGCATTTTGATTTCTTAAGCAAAAGGATCAACGTGAAATGAGGAGAAAATATCACATTGCTTTTGAAGGCAAATAATTGAGATCATTTTGGTAGCAGGCTCTCAGATATGTGGGTTGCTCCGAAAGTAATGTCTCCCATTTATTTCCATGGAAAATACAAACAATACAAAGAGCACAATAATACTGTTTGATAGAGCAAATTCTCTGCTACAAAACACGTTTTTTCAATGGATACTAGCTCTGCATTTTTGCCAGTGATGAACAGGAGCCTGCGTGCTGCCTCACTGTGCTCACATCCACTGGTTGGTCTCTACAAACATACAGAAGGTGTCAGTGAATGTTAGTGGGTGCCATTTTTTCTGCATGGGGAAATTCAGTGACACACCTTTGTTTCATATGCGCTTCCATGTCAGACTACCTCTCTTCTGCCTTCTGTAATGCAGAGCAAAATGCAGTGGAATATTGGCAGAAGGTAACCTCTGCTGCCATATTACCAACGTCTGCCTCTGATGTCATGGACCGACATCATAAAATAGGAGGCATTACTTTCAGAACAGCCCTCGTTGTTGGTGGAGTGCCCACATTCAGAACAAAATGTACCGAGGTGCAGCAGAGCTGTCTTCCTCCTGCAGAAGCTCAGGAAGTAGGGCTGATGTATTCCTGAACCCTGAGCATGTTGCAAAACAGTGCCAGCTGCGTGTAGGGTGGATTCTGAGTGGGGCGGTGAAATATTGGAGATGCGCGTAAGAAGCCCTGGGTAGGGTGATGGTAAGACTCCACTCTACCTTGTCCTGTTGTCTTTGTTTTTGGATGAGTGAATGACTTTTCTAAATCTGTCACCCAGCTCTGTGATTAGAATAATCTGGATTAGTTAAGAGTCTGTGGCTGTTTAGTCCAGCAAAGTATGATATACCTCTGGCAAGAGGGCTGAGGGCTCTTCTCAAGGTGAGGGAGTTTCTGTCATAGAGCAATGCTGAAAAGTCGTTGAGAATCTTGAGGGACAGTTACTGCAGCTGAAGTAAATACTCCAATCTCACTGAAGGATTAAGAATATTCCCTACCCAGCATGCCATCTCCATGCTTGGTGATCCCTGTTCAAGGAAGGTACTGAAATAAAAGCAGGGACTTGGAGAAGATGGGATTGATGAGTGAGTGTATTCAGGTGAGACTACATTGCACTTAGCAGAGGGAAGTTTGGAGCTGTGAACTACACACAGCCGTGGCTGGGCTAAGAAAGGAGCCCTGGGTCCACCTGCTCCAACTGCTGCTCGTGCAGGGCTGCCCAGAGCAGGGTGCCCATGCCCATACGTACAAAGGGATCTCAGCGGTGATGAGGGTTGTCAGGAAAAGTTTTCTCTGAGTGAACTACAGAACATATAGGAGGCACATCTTTTAGTGGTTACTGTGTTTAAAATTTAGGACTTGTCCAGTGTGAGTGGACTTTGAATAGTGAGTCATTTTGAAATGGAATGAATTTGAGCATGTGTATACTTCCAAAGAGACAGAAAAAGAGAAATTATTCAGGACAGCCCTGTGGCCTCTATTGTGCAAGATGCCTGACTAGCTAATTAAGATAATTTCTTCTGGTCTTCTTTCCTATGACAACTATTATATCTGTCAGTATAGAAAGTAATAGAACAGCAGTAACGATAGCTGTTAGGGTTATAGTTCTTGTTTAGTTAAAGCATCATCCAGCTCTTCCCTTTTTATGAGGGTAATATTTAGCAGGTGCCACCTTCCTTTTTTTGTTTAATTTTAAGTTCCTTTACAGTATAACTGTACTCTTCACTTGTATTTTATGTGCAAAGGAAAACATGAGCTATTGAATCATGAAGAGCAGTGTAAGTGTGTTGTTGTAATTGTTTATACGTACTTTGACTTTTTGTTTTAGTCAAAAGGTTGATGTTTTCCAGCTGGCTTACTGAGACTCCTGTTGTTCAGCAGAGATCAAATTGCTGAAGGAGATCTGGACATATGGTTTTTGAATAAGTGAGCTGCAACATTTTATCAATAATCAGATTTAAGTACTCTAATTACTGATTTTTGTTAAGATGCTTATCATGTCAATTGTGTCAGTGAGGATAAAATAGCCTGAGAATAAAGGGGAATTTACTTTCATCTTAGAGTGATATTTGGCAAATGGTAGCTGTGAAAACTCACCTCTGCAAAGCAGGAGTGTTTCAAGCACTCAGCAGATTATCTAAAGTTCCTTGTGATTCCATTCCCTGGCACGGTCTCTGTGGATACATGTTGGATAGATGTTATGGTGATATATTGCAGTGTTTTGTTGTTCAATTTTACATTGCCATGACTGTTACTTAATATTTTAAGTTGACTAACAGTGACTAAATGAAATTGCAGCTGGATTATTGCTAATACTTAATTCCTCTGTTTGTTCATCTTAAAACGTAATTGTCACCTCAATGTATGCCCAGCTGAGAAGATGAAAAATACTATAGATTCATATGAACTTGAGGATCTCTGAATTTTGTAAGCTTGCAGATTTTGTGGCCAGTTTTTCATATGTAGTTCATAATTAATCTGTGGGAAAAAAATGACATTTACATTTCCATAGAATTTGTCAGAACAAAAGTACTGCAAATTGTCGTATTTCCTAAGTTTTTCTTTGCTTTTTCTCCAGCACAGACATTCCTTGGGAAAGTAGTTTGCCTACTACTTGCTGAAAACAGGAAAAACTGTATTAGTAAACATTTAGAAGTTGCTTTTGAAACACCTTCTGGAGGCTTTTGTTTTGTTTTGTTTTTTGAATAACATGCTTAAATGGAATAGTTGGAAATGGTGTATCTAGAAGCATTATGTGATACCAGGCATACTTTCTGTTCTTTTCTAAATAAGATTCAATGAAAATCTATTTATAAATCAGCTCAGAAATCCTGTCTGAAATAGAATGGATAGCTTGACAAGTTGTGACATGCGTCGCACTGTAATCTGACACAATCTTTTGGGCAGACTTCTTGAGTGTATCCGACTTTCTGTTTTCAAGATAATTCTAATTAATTACAAATTCTAATTATTTACAAATTGCTAACTGTAAATAGCTATTGCACTGAATGGTCCTTTTCTACTTTATTTATTGACTGTAAGCTTAAATGTTCGAGACAATGGAGCAGCAGTAATGCTGTCTAGACAATGTATTGGTTGTTTAGTCTGGTACCGTCTGTTGTCAGAGAAAATTTCTTTGTGTGGTAAAAGCTTCAAATAGTAAGGCTTGACATTATAACTCTACGTTTAAATATAGCTTTGCATACATGTATTATATATTTCAGCACATAAAATTGCTTTTGCAGTTCTGATATTTTAGTTAATCTCTCCCTTGTGATCTGGACTGCTGGAGTAAAGAAAATTAATCTGTCAGTGTTGTGTATCCATTTTGCATTGTCTGCCTTAGGTTTGCTGGCAGATTTTTTGTTGGATGTATTAAAATATATGTATTTTTTACTCTTTCTGGTTAAGGACTATGCTGACTTTACTAAAAATTGAGAATAGAATAGAAATAGCAATTTTCTTAATATAATAGTTATGTTTAGCAATTTGTAGCCTTTTAAAATATAGTTTAAATGCTTAAATGTGACTTTTTTTTTTTCTCTGCTATGCTCTCAAGTTTCCAAGCAGCTCCTTCTGGCTCTCCTTCATGTGCCCTGGCTAAACTGTGTGCCTTGTGAAAGTGGGTTTGAGCTGTTGGGTATTTCTGTTTGGTTTTCCTCCCAGAATCTCCTTTCTCTCCTGCTGTCTTTTACCTTGCGTACAAGGTGGACAGCTTTCATGCTAGCAGCTGGAGAGTAAGGAGGTCAGTGATGGACGTGTGCTTCATCAGGTGCTTGAGCAACTTGGATGAGAAGTCATGCTGAGGTGCTTCAAAGTAAGGGCTGCTACCTTCACCAGTTCTTAGCCATGGTACATTCTTCAGGAGTTTCAGAAACCTAGTCCAGAACAGAAAGTTGTGATGTTTAAGGCTTTATCGTTATTGTAATAATGTTTTCTTGGATATGGTTATTCCTATTTAACCAGGTAATATAAAGTATGTCAAGCAAAGACATGCTGGAATGGAAATCATCCATGTTTTTCATCAACATAATGTATCTTAGGTTAGATTCATTATCTGGTTCACACCTGCAGGGCTTGTAGTCTCTGAACAGAATTCCTGAGTGGGTCAGTGGAGGCTGGGGCATTTCAGGCTGTGCGTATCCTGCTGCTGTCGTCTTCCAAAGTGTCTGGCACTGGTTGCTTTTCCTACAGAGAGGCATTCAACTTTGTTATCAGAGCCTTTGCCCTGGTCTGTGGTGGATGAGCAGCTCTTGGTTTGAGGCTGAGGCCAGTACTGAAGACAGGATACGTAACTAAACCATCTTTGGTTAGAGAAGTCATTAAAAGTTATGTAAGCTTGTTGTCTTCCATCTCCAGTCTGCTTTTCTTGAGTGTGCACTTGTTTGATTGGAGAAGCCACCTTTCCTTTCTGTGTTGTCATTACTACAGGTGGTCAGAGTAAGCCTAGGATATCTCAGTTAATAGAGTAGACAAAACAATAATTATAAGTAAACATCATTTTATGAGTGTGTGTTTTGCTGTGTGTCATCCATGTCATGATCATTCTCTTCTTATATGCTCCTGAAAGTTTTGGCTTCCCTTAAAAGGAGAGACCACCTCTACAGATTTCACTGTCCCAAGTATGTAGGGAGCAGGTGGAGACCCTACATGTTTAATTCAGACCAAATAGGTGTAACAGGAGAGAAAACTGAGACTGCTTGTGTCTTTCTGGGCATTACGTCACTGATAGTCCTTATTTCCATTTTGTTTATTAGGACTTTTCATTGTGGTAGTTTTGTTGTTTATTTCTTATACGTCTGTAAGACAAACATCCAGTGAGGCCTTGTAGTTGGATGACAGACCCTGGGATGAGGGTAGTACTGCCCTTTGGAGCAGTTCCATCTCCTGCCTCTCAGTTCAGGAACAGCAGTATGTGCTGCTTCTGAAGAGAAGCCTTTGTCTGAGACCATTCAAATAGGAGGACTGGAAACCCTCAGTGTGTTTCATCAATACTATGTTGAAAATCTGATTCATTTGGACAAGTCTCCCACATCTAACCCAGTTAAGCCTCAGAAGAAACAAATTTCCACCAATTTTTTTTGTCTTCCACAACAAACATGTTAAGAAATTCTGGAAGGATGTGAAAGATTGAAGGACCTTATTCTTTCTTATTTAATTCCTGTTTATTCCAAATTTCTTGGTAGTGTTTTGAGATCTGGTGTTCCTTCAGAGTACAGCTGTAATGATCTTGTCAGCTCGGTCCTCCAGTAGAAGGATCAGTCACACTCAATCGTTAACTTAGTGTAAATTTTTATATCTGTTTTCTGTGAATAGCAGGAGTTAGAACAGAAGGATAAAGGACAATATTTCTTTAAACGTATTTTAGTGTGTGAGCAGCCTAAGGTCTCATAGTTATTTTTCTGGGTAGAATCACACTTAGAAGCGTGGCAAACATTGAAATTCAAATAACCTAAGTCCTTACTTCAGTGCCTTTTTTTTATACTTCTTCCTTTATCTTCACTTTTCGCTTCTTATTAGATCGTTAATTACAAGGTCATGTCAGTTGCACTTTAAATGCATAATCATACAGACTCTCTAAGGTCTCGTTATGCTAATGTTATTGCTAATTATAAAACCGAATCCAGCGGAACATCATTTTTTTGAAATGTCATAGGTTGTGAAATAAGGAAATGTTGCAAGTTATGACAGCTCGTAAAAGATAAACTATCAAATGATAAGAAGTATGTAATTTAAGAATGAAAATTGTATATGCTGTGCAAAGAACACAAGGGAGTTTTAGACATTCTTCAGTGCATTTTCCTTTATCAGCATGGTGGATTGCTTTGTATTTAAAAAAAGAAAATCGTTGACATATTTTCATTCCAGAGCATCTTTCTAAAGATGAAAGGAATTAGTTGGATCTCATAGCATTGACCAGAAGCTTCTTTTCTGGTTATCTTCACTTCTTTCAGTCTATGTCATTTCTAATTAATGAGTTTTAGATACTACCATCTGAAACCACCTGTCTGCTGAATGCCCTGCATTGTTTGCCTGGTGTACAAAAACGCCAGTATAGGTTGAGTGTCTCCAGTGACATACAGAGTCAGCTCTGCACTTGTTTAAACAAATAGTCAGCTGTTAGCTAATGGATCCATTAGTGAACTTTCTGCAGAATATCTTGTAGTCATTATTGCATGAAATTTTAATTATTCCAGAACTGTTTGAAATGTAAGAGGACCTTCTTCTGCAGAAGGTTTTTCACATTTCAGTACTGAAGATTCTGCTTTTATTGGTAGAAACTTTGTTACTAATGCTGAGAAATAAAGTAGCAGTGAAAATATTCAATTTTTTCTGTTATTTTTATTAACAGTTTGTGAACCTCAAATTCTTTTTCAGATTATGTAGCATAGGGTTGCTCGTTTGTTTCTTAGTTTTAGGAGTAAAGATATTTGCGATTTTGCTTTATTCTTCTAGAAAGAGATTTTTCTTGCATTTAGTACCTGATTCAGTCTAGAAAGAACAGCTCTCTAGAGTGTCTTTTCCTTTGCAGCACATTAGAACCTCTCTGTGCAGCTGCCTTACATTGTGGTGAAATCTCCAGGGGATATCTAAGGAAGTAAATGATGGATTGTAACAAAAGAGAGAGATCAGAATACCTTCAGTTTGGCTCCAAGGGGAAAATTGTTTTTTGGTTTGTTGTTTTTGTTTGTTTGTTTTGTTTTTCCCTAGTGGAGTTTTTGTTATTAAATCAGTGACAATAAGTGAAAGAAACATGAGGCTCTCCCAGAATTTGGTCTTCAGAGTTTCTGAGCCCAACCTCTGTCCCTCAAACTGTTGATTCCAACGGGTACAATATGGGAGAATGGGAAGAATACAGTTTTGAGGCATGCCAGAATGCTAGCTGTTGTGTTGTTAGTTCTTTATCCATGTGATGTTCCTTCCTTCCATTAAGAGACCTTCATTGAAGGACTCTGAGGAATGATGTCACAAGAAACCAATGGATAAGTAACTTCCATATTTGTCAACCTGAAAGAGCAAAGACATTTGTCAAAGGAGCAGATTCCTACACAGTACCAAAGTTTCTGGAAGGGATGGAGCAGGCTGCATACACCCCAAGGGAATGGTCTGTCAGTACCTTAAGATACTAGATCTCTTGAAGAAAAGCTCACTTGTCTTGGGCTGGTAAGTCATCCTTCTGAAATGAAGGCAGGGGGGAAAAAGTAAACAAAACAAGAGACCTTAGAAGCTATACTTTTAGACGCATTGAACAATGTTTTCTGTGTGATCTAGCACACTGCTCTAAAACTGAGTTGGAAGAATAAGAGGGCCACACTGACTCTTATAGCTCCGTTTGACAGAGGTCTTGTGAAGGTCCCTGTGCCTCTGAGGTGTTTGTGGGGTACTGAACCACAATGAACTTTTGCCCTTTGTATGACTTCTCCAAGTATCACAAATCAAAATAGATATCCCTAAGCACTCGTTTGAAGGCAGTTAATTTCTTGAGTATGTTTACTGTTCTGCTGATGGTTGTGGGCATCCTGCTAACCTTCATCCATCCTTCCAGTAATCATTTTAGCTCCTGCCTCTTGAAGACATTCTACCACAGGATTGCTTCTATCTAGAAAGCTGGGAAAGACATCTTGTGGTTTTACTCCATGCCATTCAGAACGTTGCTTCCTGATAGTCCTCCAGCAAGCCAACTCCCAATCAACCCACCAGACATGCTGGCACACTAATCACAGACAACTGGAGAGTTATTCTATGATCTGCTACGATTTAACTAATGGGAATGATCTGTGGATTCTGAATGACTTAACTTTGGTTAGAGCTTCTTTCAGTAGGCAGACTGACTTCTCCAAAGCCAACAAGAACTTCTCATCTTTATGTCTGTTTTTAAGAAGAGTTTGGTGCTTCAGAAAGATCCATGAATGTCATGGCAGAAAGTTATTCTTGAATGTTTTGTTACTAATCGGACAAAGAATAATGGAAGTAGTTGTAAGTTATTTCAGTTACAAAAATTTCTTAATAACAAATGCAGTACCACAATAACCAAGTGCAGCATCGCTGCCAGCTGCTTAGGATTTTTTCCTTCATCCAGTAATATACTGCAGGACTAAACAGTAATAAGTCATGATTGTTTTTTTTTTTCTTCCCATGGTGTGTGCTATCATTTTTCTCTCTCCCCTGCTACTCACCCTTATGTCATCTTCCCTGTCTTTCCTACTCTTAAATTCAAACACAGTATTTATAGGATTTTTTCTGGCTATGTTTTGTACTTCCAAAAGCTAAGCGTTTTGCTTTTGCAATTTTGTTTTGTAAGTATGCAATTATTAAAGTAGAAGAATGTTTAAATTTTTGTCTGCCTATTTCTGAATCTGTCCCCTTGAAGAACTGATTGAATCTCTACTGTTAATCTCTTTAACTCCAGAAAGAAGATTACCTTAACAGTGAAATAGCTGGGGAGGGGAGAAGCAGGGGAAAGAGAGGCAAACTGTATTTCTCTAGAATGAATTCAGATCTTCAATAAGGACTTTTTACAGCTGTGAAGTTTACCAATGGAAACTTCTTGCTGCTAGCCACATACAGGTGATATTAATTATAATTGCATCATCTGGTGGCATTGTCAATTAGCATGCAGCTGGTAAAATTGCTTCTGTCTTGTTTGGTTTCTTTCATCTTGCGGTCTTATCAGTCTGTTACAAGTTAACCAAATACCAGAAATGACAGAGGAAAAATATTTGAGATGAAAATGTATGAGTGTTCTTACTTTTTCCTTTTAATCTACTTATTAACATACGTGCTTTTGAATCACTCGTGATGCTTAATTTTTAACCGAAGGTAGGGAATCAGTACTGTTAGCAAATATGTTTTCACAAAGCTTTTTAGATTTGTATTCACTGTTCATAAGAAAACTTTGACTGCAGTTGTTTAAAGAGAATTAAAGAAATAGGCCACAGAATAAGGCAAGAGTTCACAAAAAGCAGACAAGTGGCCGGGAAGTGGTGCTTCAAATTACAGCATCTGTTTTACAAGTGGAAAAGGATGTGTTTTGTGTTTTTGATTCACTTGCACTGTCAATCAGTAACTAGCATTTCTACTATAGATTGCAAGGCTTCTTATCCCAGGTAACAGTGATAGGATGAGAGATAATGGCCTCCAGTTGCACCAGGGGATGGTTAGGTTGGATATTACGAGAAATTTCTTCTCAGAAAAATTGGGGAGGCATTGGCTCGAGCTGCCCAGAAAGGTGGTGGAGTCACTGTCCATGGAGGTGTTCAAGAACAGTATGGAGAGCCATGGTTTAGTGGGTGCCATTGGTGATGATGGGCTGATGGCTGGACTACATAATCTTAGAGGTATTTTCCAACCTTAATGATTCTGTGTGGACAGGATGCATTCCTCATGTGTGTATTTGAGTCCTGTTATTTGTGATGTGCTGCTGATAGGATAAGTTGGTAATAATAACATCAGAAGTAGATAACAACTGAATAAGTTGTGCCTTTGTAATGATTCATTATTATGTGTAAAACTGAAATGAGATTTGTAAAGATGCAGTTAATTGGTTCTGTTGCTTCTTGTTACCACACCAGTGGTTGTCTGTTGTAGTACTAGGGACTGAAATGACAAGTGAATATGCTTAGTTTTAAATATTGTATGGTACATCAATCACTATGCATGTTCTTCTTTCCAGGAACTCTGATTCAAGGCTCTTGAGGAAATTATAGCATCTTTAATATTGTAATGGTTAAACAGAGCAAATTGGAGAACTTTTAGATTAAAAAAGCTAAGTTTACTCTTGGTGGCTATATTAAGGCAGTGTTCATTTAGTGAGCTTTAATTTGTTCTAGATTTCTATATCTAATAGTGAACACAATAAGAGAGAACTGAAAGGGGGGAAAAAGAATGACGTACAGTAGGAAACAGCTTTTCTAACCCTTAGTTAAAGAATCCTGGAACTGCTGTTGCAAATGTTGAAATAAATACTTAGTATGGAGATGTTGAAGTTAAAGTAGATGTCACCATGACAGTAGGTTTTGGGGGTGTTTTGGTGCTTTTTTCCCCAGAGAACTTAGGAGTTTTCACACCAAACTAGTGTTAGATCTGATGCAGGCTCCTCTTCTTGTTCTCATTTGTTTCCCAGCTGGAGCAAGCTAGAAAATGCCTGCTATCAGTTGTCACCGCCTGATAAGGGACAGGTGGTGACTTCTTAAGATGCGGTCATTTTAATTGTTTGTGACTGTCTCCTCTCTGATGGCTGTCAGCAGGTAAGAGGTGTCCCTGCAGTAAACAGCTCTCATGGTCTGCTTCCAATGGGAGTTTGTGGCCATCTTGGGCTGTCAGGGCTGTAAGTTGTCACTGTTCAGGGTGCAGTTCAGTTTTTAAGTTACTGGATGTTGTAATTACTATTGTAAACATTCTTCTAATTCTGCTTCAGCTCTGGAACTTAATCCTGTCCTGTAGCAATGATTAGTACTGGTTCATTTGTAAGTTCCATTAGGGAGGCTTTCCTGCATCTGTTTTTAAGGATATCTGTAGTTGTAATGCCCCACCCGCAGCACAGGACTTCATTGCTTAAAAAAAGCAAGCAGGGACGCTCCACTTGTTTCCTTAATGTCATGGCTTACGCAGCTCTGTACTTGTCACCTCTGTTCAGAATTTGTGGTCTTTCCCAAATTCCCTGATGGAGAAGTCTTCTGTGTTTTTTCCTCCTCTGTTCTCCAGCTGTCTGTTTGGTTTTTGCCTCTTTGTTTCCCATGTCCAGCAAGGAGATGGAAGCATAATCCGAATTGTTTGTGTGTGTTGTGGTAGGAAAAAATAATGGTGTCCTCTATACTCTGGGAATAGCTTAGATCTGATTCCAGAAACATTTTTCACTGGGATTTGTAATTTGCACACAGTAGCATTTGATGGAGGTTTGTATTACTTATACAGTAATTTCAGCATTTTCATCAGCTTTGTGGGGGGAGTCTTCTTTGTTGGCTATCAACGGGTGAAGTGTCCAGATGAACTCATTTTTTCCTCTCATTTTCACAGAAGCAACCATGGGGTGCATTAAAAGCAAAGAAGATAAAGGTCCAGCCATGAAATACAGGACTGATAACACTCCAGAGCCTATTAGTTCCCATGTCAGCCATTACGGATCAGACTCCAGCCAAGCAACACAGTCACCGGCAATAAAGGGATCAGCAGTTAATTTTAACAGTCATTCCATGACTCCTTTTGGAGGGCCCTCAGGAATGACACCCTTTGGAGGAGCATCGTCTTCATTTTCAGCTGTGCCAAGTCCATATCCTAGTACTTTAACAGGTAAGTATTACATAAAACTCTTCTTGTATTATTATTCATTTATAAGCTTCACAGACATATTTTAAAAGTAAGAAAATGAAAAGGATACTACTCCCCTTGCCACATGGAAGTGGAAATTTAAAATAAATTGCCTTTTAGGACTTTCTGATTTTCAGTATCTTTAGTACTGAGATGATAATTCAGCCTATACCCACCAGTGAATGGAGCTTGAGAGCTGGGTCTTTTGGCTTTTGTGTTTTTAGGACCATAGCACGGAGGTGTTCGTCACGTTAGAGGTGGTAATGGGAACAGGTGATAAAACTGTTAGAAATCCTAAGATCTTGAAGGGATGCAGATGGAATGATGGCTGTACGCATTTGGAGAAAGAGGCAAAATGAAAAGCATCTCAAATTTAGGAAACTCAAACTGTGATTTAAACTGATTTTCAAATTTTTGTATTAGCTGTGAGTTATTCACAGGCAGTGCAGAGTCTGTTCAATTACAGAGAGAATCAAGATATTCAGTATGTGCCGTGTACTTTAATATATGAACAGGATGTGTTAAATAAAAGAGAAAAGAGCAGAATTCTCTCTGTTGATGGTCATATTAAAGGCTAAGTTGAGAAAATTAGAATTTACAAGATGCAGAGATGTCTTTGCTGAGGCATAGTCTCTGAAGATGCAGCATTTAAAATCAGTAAACATATCTGATGTTATAAACGTACCTTTCTATAAAAACCTTAAAACATAAAAAAAACCCACTGTTCTTGTGCACATGGCTGATCTCAGTATTTCACTTAGTTTTGCTGGATATTTTTGAGAGGAAGCTTTATTTTTCTTTTATTCGGGGGGACAGAGAACAGAAGCCTTGTACAGACACTTCACAAAACATGGCAAATAATTCCGTATCAGTCTCCTAGTTTTCACACAAAACTCTAGTGTTAGCACAATTACACTGCTTAAATGTTTACTTCTCTACAGTGGTATTTAAAAGCTTTTCAACACAACAGATTTGAGGTCCGTAAAAATCTGCTGTGGCCCTGACATTAAGAAATTCAGCAAAACAAATATGAACTGTCAGGTACTGATTACCTCATGCTGCCTTTTTGGAAATTCAGTAAAAAACAAACAGAGAAAATGAGTATCTATCCCATCTCAAATTTTTTAACCCCATCTGAAACCCAGTCTTGGATGAACACATGCAAAAGTGAAATGATGGCAGCCTTTCTGTTTATTCACTAGCTCTACCAGGTAAAGTTTTATGTGCTTACAGAAATCTTCATCTCCTCTAAAAAAAAAAACCTCTGTGTATTGCCTCCTGTTAGTTTAGGTTCTTTGTTCACACAGGAGTCTCCTGCAGTGCGTGCAGGCTCTCGTGGGTAATACCAGACAACAGGAATGCAGCCCCCCCAGCTACCATAAATCCAAGACCAGGACGGCTGATCTCTTGTCTGTCCTTGTTCATCCTAGTTGTTAAGCATGTTGTGTCTTGGCTCAAAGTCAATAGGAGAGGTTTCTCATGAATAGGTAGGTCTTGAACCTCTTCAGTGTGGATTTGGGCAGGTTGGCTTGGATGAAAAGAAACTGTGTGTATAGTTATTCCTCCTTGCTTTGTAAAACTAGAAAGCCATTCACCCTCAAACACACACTTTTCTCTGTCTCTTTCTTTTTAAATAAAAACACCAACAGTTGTTCAGTAAATCCACTTCTGATTTTCTGATCTCAATGAGAATTGTGTGGTGTTTTTGAAAGGATTAAATGACAAACTTCATCTGGCTGTAAGCTTTCAGTATTTGTCACAAATAGAGCACTGAGTCAGGATCTGAAGCCCTTTGTTTTGCAAGAGAGAAAAAGAGATGGGCTTGTCAAACACGTCCTAAGTGTCCGTAGCACTTATCAAATCAGTCAGTGATGTCTTGAGGATGATAATGTTGTCGTCATAGCCGGTAGTGAGGCTGAAAAACAGTTGGGCCATCTTTATGCCTCTAGAGCAGAACTGGAAAATAAATCTGAGTTAAATCCACTATGCTCCTTTAGTGTACATTCTGTTGTCATCAAATGTTACAGATGCGCAGAATGTTACTGAAATTGAAAACAGAAAATTTGACTTGAAGCTGTGTGTACGCGAGTGCT
This sequence comes from Oreortyx pictus, assembly GCA_036925125.1. Taxonomy (NCBI): domain Eukaryota; kingdom Metazoa; phylum Chordata; class Aves; order Galliformes; family Odontophoridae; genus Oreortyx; species Oreortyx pictus. The sequence goes on along the minus strand of JAUPFR010000003.1, from coordinate 45,391,518 downwards.
CTCTAGTCCTCATACTGAACAAGAGAGGAAAATCCCCTCTCCAAAGCTAGTCCTAGATTAAAGAATGCAAATTCTGCCCTAATGAGTGGGTCCCCTTCAAGAAGAAGTGTTTTGACCCCAGGTAGCTTTAACAACTAAGTTAGTGTTTCACAAAGACAGTATCTGCAAGAGATTTCAAAAATTGTTGGAGTTGTATCTCCTTGTTATAAAATATTCTGTGCTGATGCTGTTTACCTGAAGCATTTTATTATTCTGTGCTACAGGATAAATAACACTTCTGCGTGAAAATGGTTTGTGCTGTACCTAAGTGTTGAAATCAAAACTTTGCAAGGATTGTATGTTAGCTTTATCAATTTTTTTCTTTAAAAATAGTAGGGAACGTGCAAACACTGATAATTAATGCTAGTTTTCTTATGTTGTGACTTACATTTGACTGCTTTGTTTCATTACTCTGATTGGTGCTGTACTTCCAAGAGAAACGGATATTTCTCTTGTTTCTGTATTAGTATCTTTCCAGACATTGTGCAGTTTCTGTTGAAGTTTCCGTAGTCTCCCAGTAGTTTGATAAAGATTTATAAGCATTTGTAATATTGTGACTTGAGAGCACTGATTTTCTCAATCTGCAGAAGAAATCTCTGGGGATGGTTTATTTCTTTAGCATTTGGTTTCTGATTGTGTGAAAGTGATAAGTACTGCCACAGTTCTCTTTCTCTGTGTAGCAGTTTGTCATCAAAGTAATGCAGTAGTATAATAATGCAGGCAAAAACTGGAGGAACTCTTGATTTTGAACATAGATTAGGTACTGTTAACTTCTAATTTTCAGTTTGCAGATCATATTTCAGTGTGAACTTCCGCTTCCATTAGCTTTTGTTCTGCCTTTCCTCGAGAAGCTGAGATTCATTTCCATTTGTGGCCTTCTGGTGCAGTCTAATCAAGGGAGTCTGTATATCAAACAAAAATATTTAAGTGAAGGTATCCACAGGAATACTAGGTACAGACAAAACTCACTGTGTGCTGTATTCCTCCTTTCTGATCGCCATTGCATTAGTTGCAGCATCTAAAGTTAGATACACGTTCCTGGAGATGGTCTTACCTGTATGTCCTGCTACATATATATATGCGTGTTAGAAATGTTGTGTTTTTTGTTTTATTACTTGGATTATCATTAGGCTTCCTGAATGCCCACTACACTGTGAAATAGCATTTTTCTTTTGCTCCTTTTAGCCCAGTTTTATTAAGTAACCAGCTCTTTCAAGCATAGAAAATGTGTTTCTACAGTAAGTGGAGGAGCCTGCCTGATCATACACACACGTGTGTTGTCTGTGGGTCACAGTCAGTGCCCTGAGCCAGGAGTGGGGCAGGGGAAGCAAATTCCTTAGAACTGGTGGAGCACAGCTGCTTGTCCTGTGAAATATGAGGGCTGCTCTGAAAGTACTCCCTCCTATTTTATGATGCTGGCCAGCAACATCAGAGGCAGATGTTGGTGGTGTGGCAGTAGGGATTGAACCTTCCTGCCAATATCCCACTACGTGTGACAGATGGCAGCAGTGGGGCAGTCTGATACAATGGTGCCTGACATGGAAGTTTGTAAGAAGCAAAGGTGTGTCACTGAATTACTCCATGCAGAAAAAATGGCACCTGTTGACATTCATCAGTGCTTGCTGAGCATTTATGGAGACCAACCAGCGGATGTGAGCACAGTGGGTAATGCATTTCAGCAGTGATGACAGCAACATGAAAGCTGTGTTCTGGATGGCTGTGCAGATTTCTGTGAAAATGGCACGCAGGCTTTTGTTCTTTGCTGGCATAAAGGCATAGCTAATGGTGACGACTGTTAAAAAGTAGTGTTCTGTAGCTGAGAATTTGCTCCATCAAATAGTGTTATTGTGCTCTTTGTATCTGTTGTCATTTCCATGGAAATAAATAGGAGGCATTACTTCCAGAGCAACCTACAGATCTTAGCCATTATTCTATGGAAGAATGCACCGACCACTCTGCAAAAGTAGGCTTTAGTGATTTTTTTAATTTCTTAAAAAGAAGCTTTCTTCTAATGTTGATGTGTTTTGCAAATGTCTCTCTGTAAGTGCTCTAATTGTTAATGTAATTCGAATGATATATTTAAATACTTTCTTTGCTGTGGAAGTAACATATTTTTTAGATTTATTTGCTATAGGCTTTCCTTAATCTTAAGAAATGAGCTGATTATTGATCACAGCTGTCAAAATGAGATGGAACTTGAGGCCTTCAGTTGCTTCCAAGTTAAAATTGATGAGTTGTTTTCACAGAGCAGTCCTTAAATCAAGTTCTGCACCATTAATGCTAAATGTTTTTGCTTTTATTTTCTTTTTCAAGGTGGTGTTACTGTATTTGTGGCCTTATACGATTATGAAGCTAGAACTACAGATGACCTTTCATTTAAGAAAGGTGAACGGTTCCAGATAATAAACAACACGTAAGTGTTCTTGTTCACAAACTTCTCTAGAGTGTTGTTGGGAAAAAAGAGATCCTCAGCGCTTCTTGAAATCTACATGTCATATTTCAGTAGAGAGTAGTTGGAATTGTTTTTTTGTGAATGAGAGACTCTACACAGATGGGGGTAGAAATAGTGATACTGGTTAGATGATACTTTTGGGCTAAGGTCATGTCTGGGGGCAGATGTCAAGCTGTAGTGGCTGGGGAATCCCAAAGCTGTATCCTTGCCTGCTGCTAGGGCTGCATCTTCTCATTGCCTTCTACAGTGAAGCACAGTAGAAGGAGAAAAGCATGGTGTATCAGGCTCTGCATATTACAGGTTTCCACATCCAGAAGGGATGCGTTTGATTTTCTAGTTTAATTGCAGTGCTATTCTGATCTTATGGCCTGATTTATAGAAGCCTGGAAAAGGGAAAATGATTTTTTCACCTTGGAGACTTCTTAGCACAGCCAAAAGCTGATGTAAATACTCTAATACATAGATGGAGCGGTTTTCACTCATCCAGTTATCTAATTTTATTAGTTGACTTCCTGCCTTGTGTGTTACTTGCTGTCAGCATACAGGCAGAATGATAGGACTGAGGCACATTAAGACTAGAGAACTACATCTCTGCCATAAAATGTTTTGTTGCAAGTTTGCATTTTGTAGATACAAATTCCTCTTACGTTAAACAGAAAAAAAAACCTTTAAAATAAAATTCCAGCAAGAGACAAGGCGCTCACATTGTTTACAGTGAAAAGAAAGATATGTTCAACTGCAGCACAAATTATAGTTGTTGCCTTCTCAATTAAAATGTTACGTGAAGATGCTTCAGCAGTTCGGGACCGATGTATTGTTCATGTGTGGAAGAGGTAATTGATCTTACATTGCAGGGAAGGCGACTGGTGGGAAGCAAGATCCATTGCTACGGGAAAAACAGGCTACATCCCAAGCAATTATGTAGCTCCTGCAGACTCCATTCAAGCGGAAGAGTAAGACATTGCATCCTGTCAATCTGTTCTTATTATCCATTCTGCATTTAGTGCCCTGTAATAATATTCACTTCAGTTACTGCACGTAGCATTTAAGGGTGAAGTGGGATTATACCACTCATTAAAGGATAGGAATGCTACGTGGGTGTTGTCAAAGGTATAATTGTTAGTAGATGTGAGGTGGATGTTTCTGCAAATGTTTTATGCTTGCTTGCTGCGTGTAGCTAAAGGAGTAAGGATGGAACAGTGCAGTAATGAGGATGAGAACTGGGAGACATGCTCTGTATTTCATAAAGAGCAACAACACATGGTCTCTAATTAGAGTTTACACATCCTTGACTCTAGGCTTTTATCTGTATTTTTGTTTGTTAAACCCTAACTCGGAATGGTAGCACCCCATGTCACGCTATAAGAAAAGAAGCTGTATTGACAGCTGTTGCTAATCTATTAATCTATAACAGCTTCCTATTGACAAAATTGTTAGGGACATCAAAAACATCTATAAATTGGGAAAATTGTGTTACTTTGGGTATCAGTAAATCCTACATTTATTTGTAAACAAAAACCCCCAAGAGTTTACATATTTGAAGTTATTTTAGGAATAATGAGTAGGGCTCTAACTTTCAGGTGATACTTGTTTCGAGAGATTAATTGTGTTTATTGAACTAGCAACATATAGTTCCAGGGCTCTTGATGTGATACAGAAGCATGGTTCTGTCAATAGGCAGTTCCCTGATACATTATCTGGGCTCTTCTGTGTTTCTTACTGCACTTCTGGGAAAACTGCCCGGTTTCCAGGATGTTTCCTGAATTTCAAGCTGAGAGTAAGGCACATTGCTGCTGCTCTCACCTGGCCCTTTGCTATTTAAAAATGATTGTGTCAAAGGCTTGCTGTAAAATGTACAATGCAGACCCTTGCATTTCAGCTGCTTTTATAACTGAGGTTTGTGTGTGTCTGTATATATATAATGCAATTTTTATTTACTTATCATCATTATGGCTGCAGTGGTGGTAAAATGGAAGTGATGGCCCTTTGCAAACTAAGAGTGCAGTGCTTCTCCACAGAGAGCATTGCTGCTGAGGACAGGCAAAGTAGAGTGGTTGGGATTTGTCATTAATTTATGTCATGGCTGGAGGTAAGAGTGAGGGAGCAAAGAGCAAGGAAGCTTTTTTAAGCTGACTCTATTTTAAAGAACCAATGCTAATTTTATTTAATATTGCAACACTGAAATATATAGTTCTTTTGCTTTAGAACTCATTTGGTAGCCCTTATCTTTGATTGTGTTTGTAGATTTTGTCATAATTCAGCTGGAGTTACAAATGCATAAGCAATATACAGCCCTCAGTTACTAGGATTTTCTTTAAGTTGTCTTTCCTAAGCCTGAAGACGTTTAGATCACAAGCTGCTTGAGATAGGATCCATGTTATCATTGTGGCTTTTGAATGCTGCTGTAGTGTAAATGTTGAAAGCTCATAAAAGAACAAGTTAATCCTGTTATTATTTTATAAAATAACACTTTACAGTATAATTTGTAAATTGACATCATTTTGGGAAGGGGCATTTTCATGTGAAGTAATTACCTGGGTTTGGGTTTGCTTCAGTAAGACTATAGGTTACACCCAAGTTGTCTCAGGCATTTGTATACTCTCATGACCAATTCTAAATTTGCAGGTCTACTTCAGTAGTCAAAGTGAAAACACAGTAAAATGTAAAAATAAGTTTAGAATCCCTAAGTGATCACACACAAAATATTTGCAAACAAAAGCCTTTCACAAATACTTTTGCAATTGATAGAAATGTGTCATGTAGAAAATAGGTCATCTTAATCATTGCTTTTGTTGATCTCTAAGTGCTTTGTGATATTAGTAGTCTAGTCAGTGCTTGAGATTGCCAAATCTTATGTTTATATGACTATCAAAGCATAGAAGACTTCATTTAGATGTATTTCCTTTGACTTTTGCTAGGTGGTATTTTGGTAAAATGGGCAGGAAGGATGCAGAAAGACTGCTTTTAAATCCTGGGAACCAGCGTGGTATTTTCTTAGTAAGAGAGAGCGAAACCACTAAAGGTGCGTGTATCACTGTCTCTTCTCTTTCTTCTTCCTCTCCCACACCCACAAAGATGAGCACAATGGGCACTGTTGTCTCTGTTACATTATACACACTCAGGTACATATAGCAACAATGGGGAAGACATGTTATATATGCTTTGTGGAAGTGAGGTGCTGGCACAGCTGCCCAGAGAAGCTGTGGGTACCCCATCCCTGGAGGCACTCAAGGCCAGGTTGGATGGCAGCCCTGCCCACTGCAGAGGGTGGGACTGGGTGGGCTTTGAGGTCTCTTCCAACCCAAGCTTTTCTATGGTTCTATAATTCTGTGCTGTTAAATTTTTGGTGAAGCAGCGCATATGACTTTTTTTCTAGGTGCTTACTCCCTTTCCATACGTGACTGGGATGAGGTCAGAGGTGATAATGTGAAACACTACAAAATCAGAAAACTTGACAATGGTGGATACTATATCACAACCAGAGCACAATTTGAATCTCTACAGAAGTTGGTGAAGCACTACAGAGGTAAGCCTAAATTCTAGCTTGTGCATATGATGAGGAAAAAAGACTTAATGTGTTTTTCAAATTAACTATTCTAACCTTTCTTCTTGATTTTGACAAAGAGTAAGTGCAGTAGTTCTTTCATCAACATTAGGATGTTACTTTTGCTGTAGCGTTGCCGTTGTTAATCTCTGAGGCTTATTTTTTCCATTTTCCAGAACACGCTGATGGACTGTGTCATAAGCTAACAACTGTGTGTCCCACAGTGAAACCACAAACACAGGGACTAGCAAAAGATGCCTGGGAAATTCCTAGAGAGTCTTTGAGGCTGGAAGTTAAGTTGGGCCAAGGATGTTTTGGTGAAGTATGGATGGGTAAGAGCTTAATGTGATACCTTTCAGTTATCTCTGTGAATGTTTCAGAAGTATTTTAAGTTTCAGAGTATTGAAGGATAATCTCGTCAGTAATTGAAGGAAAAGATATGTATTATACTTAGTCACGTGAAGTTAAAAATATTGTTCAATACAGTTAATTTAAGATTATTCTGTTACCTGACAAAACAGAAGCAAAAATAAAAAACAAAAACAAAAAAAAAGAGAACCATTTTAGTGGGAAATCCATGGTTTTGCACTGGAGAATAATATTTTATTTGCTTCTCTAGGAACCTGGAATGGAACCACGAAAGTAGCAATCAAGACACTTAAACCTGGTACAATGATGCCGGAAGCTTTCCTTCAGGAGGCTCAGATCATGAAGAAATTACGACATGACAAGCTTGTTCCACTGTATGCCGTTGTTTCTGAGGAACCAATCTACATAGTCACTGAATTCATGACAAAAGGTGTGTGACAGAATGGTCCAAAGATAGTATATTTAAAAGATTATTTAAGATCCCAGCAACAAATGAAACGTTTAATTAATGTTGGGTTTAAACTAGCTGAAGTATAAGTGATAATTCTGATTAAATTAAAATGAGCAACGGTTGACCTACTTGAAGCAGTTCTGATTTAGATCATGGGTGGAAACATTATTTTTTTGCACATCTGTGTCACCCTTGCTAATCTTCCAAGTACGTGGTTGATTTTTTTTTCCTTTTATTTTTAGTGAGTATTTCCTGGTTCATTTAATTTGGGTGGCATAGCTGGAGTATTGTTACAACTGATATTCTTGCCTTGTTGATAACTCATGCTCGTGACTGCAGCATCAGTCAATTTGTGGGTTTTTCTTTTCTTTGTTTATTCATTTTGTTTTTCTTTTCTGTAATGTTTTCTAAGGTTGGCTTTTTAAAATAGCAGAATCCAGCCTTTGCATCTCCTTGATTTCAGTCCTTCGCCCTTCTTCCCTTGCTCTTTTTCCCCTGCCCCTGCTCATGATATGGAGATCTAGAGATTTAGTCTGAGTGTGGAAATAAATATTACAAGCATATCAGTATTAAGAAGAAGCAGATTTTCAAATCAGTTCTTTCAGTTCCTGAAAAATGCCTGCTTCTCTTCACCTCACAGAAATCTTGCTCTCCTGGTAGTAAATAGGAATAATGCCAAAACCCAAAGACAGCAACCACTTGTGTTCATTATTCCACCACACTTATGTTGCTTGGGTTACTCTTTTCCATGTTTGAATGTTTTTTTTTAGCATTTGTTAAGCTTTAAAACAGAGAGAGAAATAGAAAATCTAAAAGGTTACTTCTGTGTTGTTATTCCTAAATAACAGTAGCCGATCTCTCTGTTGGATCTTAAGCAGCCATGCAAAGTCAGTTTTCATTGTTCAGAAATCAGGTTTTGGCAAGACAGTCAGGACGAACAATTGCTTTCTAGGGACATTACAAAAGCTAAATAATTGGTAAAGCAGTTGCATGTTTCTTGAAGACATACATTTGAAATACCACTGAAAGTTTCTGTTGTTAGAGATGAGATTCTACCATAGTTGTGAAATTATTGTCTTAAAACAAGCACAGATCCTTGGCATTCATTTCAAATGCAGCTAATGTTGTAATTTTCTGGCCATCATTCTGTTATAGAAATGGTAGAAGATAATGTATTGTAGAGAGTGGAAAGTACTTCTGTTTTCTCCCAAAAGAAAAGGCAGCAAAATAATAACACAGTTCCAGAATCATTTATCTAGTATAGAATCGGAGCTGGAATTAGAATTTAACTCAATTGAAATTTAACTAAGAGGGTGGATTTTTTTTTGTTCTTTTGTTTGTTTCATTGTAAACTGTGGGGAAAATTATAAATTGTGGGGAAAAAAATCCAACTGGGATACCAGGAAAATCAGGCGAAATCCTCAGACATTTAATTATCAAATGGTTATTTACTTCAGTAATGTTGAGTAATCTGAATTACTAAAATGAATACCAAACTGCTTGACTAAAACTTGCACTAAGTACCAATGCAGAGTGAACTGGAGACGTACTCATTGAGTTGTGTTTTGGGAAGTGAGGGCTTTTAAAACTCAGGTATTGGAAGCTGAATGCATTAACTGTAACATCTAGGGGAGGAAAAAAAATAACTTATGTTCATGTTTTCAGGTCAGGTTAATGGGTGCTTTTCTGTAGTTTTTCACTGACTTGTGTCATCTTTTACAGGCAGCTTACTAGACTTCCTAAAAGAAGGAGAAGGGAAGTACTTAAAACTCCCCCAGCTGGTGGACATGGCTGCTCAGGTATTTTGTGTAGGCCAAGAAAACTGGGTTTTGTACTTAGAGGGGAGATTTAAATCTATATCAGATATCAACTAAGTATAAATATTGAGCACTTTGGCCATTGTATGCTTTTCTTTCTTGGATCTTCTGTTGTAACTTTGTAATTTGTCAAAAAGAAATTACCAAAGTTACAAACCAGATAATAGAGAGCCAGGCTGGTGCTAACCAGTGCAGCAAGCTTTTGCTATGCTGTACTTCCTATACTTACACAGCGAGAATGGAACTAAAGTGAAAGGATATAGCTTAATGCTTGGGATAAATGTACACAGTCATGAAAAGTAATTTTAATTAAACTTTATTTTTAAGATTGCTGATGGCATGGCTTACATTGAAAGAATGAACTACATCCACAGGGATCTCCGGGCAGCCAACATTCTTGTAGGAGACAATCTTGTGTGTAAAATAGCAGACTTTGGTCTAGCAAGGTTAATAGAGGACAATGAGTACACTGCAAGGCAAGGTAAGACTTATTTACTGAATAAGTCCAGTTACCTTAAAATTATTTAGAGCTACTACATTTAGCAGGATGTCATTATATTTTGTCTGCATGAATAAAGATTACATGTGCTTTTGCAGCTATTTTTGGATGCTGTTCTGCCCAAGTGCAGGTTTTGGTGAACTCTTTATTGTTTATAGTTATTTGTCGGGTTTTTTTTGGAAAACATTTTGATTTTTTTTTTTTTTTTCAGATTAAAACTTAATATAGTTTGAAGAGAACTGCATTTCCCAAGCAGATCTTCATTGCTTCCTGAAAATCACCCCACATCTTGAAACGTATTTATAAATCTCAGGGGTCTTAACTGCTTCCAAAAGTTATAGAGTGGTTGCTGCTCCAGTTTGATTTCCCATTTGAAATACTGAAGTACCTTGAATTTGGTCAACAAAGCAAACTGTAACAAATACTTTGAATGCAGGATTCTTTTATTTAAAATATTTCAAAGTGTAAGCAAATGATGCATGAAGAAGGGGAGGTCAGATATCTGTCTTTTTTATGTTTGCAGGAGCTAAATTCCCAATTAAATGGACTGCTCCAGAGGCAGCGTTGTATGGTCGGTTTACAATCAAGTCAGATGTGTGGTCATTTGGAATTTTACTGACAGAGCTGGTAACAAAGGGGAGAGTGCCATATCCAGGTAAGAGGAAAATTTAGTAGATTTTACTTTTTTTTTTTTTTTTTCTGGTATTCTGTGCTTCTGAAATTACCTTTTGTACTTTTTCTTACTTCCATCCTGAGCCCACAGTAGATAAGCAGAGATAAAAACCTAGTCACGCTTCACTGGTTCCTTTGTTCACAAAGCTACTTGTTTTATTTACAGATTAACTATTATATGATTTTTAAAGTATTTTAAAATGATAGCATTTGTGAATATGACTGATGGTTCTTTTCAGATTAGTGGATGTTGTTATGTTTCCCATCTATCTGTGCCTGAAAATTCCACTTTATACATTTTCCCAGTAAGCGTCCCAGTGTGAACCTACCAGACAAGTTTTTGAAACCAAACGTATGTAATGTTCTACTGGATATTTTGCTGTGAGTAGAATTGTAAGGCAGTCCTACTAGGTATATAATGCCTTCTTCTTGGCCTCATTTCAAATTAAGTGGTCCTTGAATGAAACCCGAGGGAGGCAGAAAGTGCTTGTGCTCGAGTCTTCTTTTTGAAAGAATGGGCCCAACACACTAGTGAGTGTTCTATAACAAAATGTGCATGCAATTATAAAAATGGAGAAATACTAAGGAGCGAGGAATTACCACTGCAGTGAAATAATTTTTAGAAAACGTATTCAATCCAAGATTTTAAAAAATTAATTCTTTATAAAGAATTATCTTGATATGATAGATTCACATGCACATCATGACCAATATCATCACCCTCGAAAAGCTTTGTCTGTCCTTTGTATAATGTTATTCAAAGCTGACATGCTTTCCTTTATTAGGAATGGTGAATCGGGAAGTTCTGGAACAAGTGGAACGTGGGTATAGGATGCCTTGCCCTCAGGGCTGCCCAGAATCTCTCCATGAGCTAATGAAACTGTGTTGGAAGAAGGACCCTGATGAGAGACCAACATTTGAATATATTCAGTCTTTCCTGGAGGACTACTTTACTGCTACAGAACCACAGTACCAGCCTGGGGACAATTTATAAGCCAACAGTCTATATAACATGCACAAATCTGCCAAATGTAAAAGACTTGCAAAGAGTTCCTGACGTCTGTAAGGAATCAAAGGAAAGAAAAACTTTGCTACTTTGCATGCTCTTAATGGCAAACTGGAATTTCATAATACAGTTGCACAAAACCACTTTTCAAGTGTTATAATCTAATTTACCAATGACATGTCTTTATTTTATTTCCTATTTCCCAGCTTATTTCAGGGTCCAAAGGAAGCGTACTGAAAATGTGAGGTAGTAAAAAGAGTGTTGGTGCGAACGGTAGCAGAAAAAAACAATGTTCCACATCCTTTATTTGTCCAACATTTAATCATCTTACTAAAGAGGGAATTGTCTGGAATTAAAGGGATCTTGAGGGAGGACGTTTTTAAAGCAGAAGAGCTTTGTGGGACCAAGCAATTCCATTCCAATTCTATGAAGCTTCCTGCGTCCAAAATCACGTGCCCCCCCAAAAATGGTTCAACCGTATTTGATACATAGTCTTGATCTTTAAGCTTCCTTTTTGCATGGACTGATTAGGGTAGGCAGATTAAAAGAGAAATTGGAACAGTAAGTGACAAACTTGATCCGAAAGGTACACCTCAATAGTGACATTAGAGAGAATAACGCACTGTGTTAATACTTGTGTTAATTATAACTGGAAAGTAGCATGAGAGACTTTTTTTTTTCTTTCTGCATAGCTAATTAAGAATAATGAAGGTAACTAGAAAATGAGGTAATATTTTATAAAATGACATGATAAAGTATGGTGATATTTGAACTTGAAACTGTGTGATACAATCGGGGGAGGAAATCCTTGAATACTTTCAAGTTCCAATCCAGCAGTGAGTTCTTAAGTGGTGGGAAGACCACCAGAACAGAGCTCACCATGAGAGCAAGGCTGGAGCTGGTGGATGGGCGCTTCTTAGTCCTTTTGCAGAGACAGATGTGGTACTGTTGTATGTGGCTCATACGTGTTAGTAAGGGTGGGTGCCACAAGCATTAGTTGTCACTAGTTCAGGGATTTGATTGCACTTTTGCTTTTCTTGACGATTGAGACACCCTAGACACAGTTGCTCTTCCCTCTTATGCCCTTCCCACGGAATTATTTAACTAAAAATAAACAAAAGAAAATGTGAAAACTTAAATATATTTTCTCCCTTTAGTTTTTAATACTGTCCAAATATAGCGACATTGAAACGTGCTGGCAGTCGGCCCAGCTCACACCACATCCAAATTTATTCTCTTCGGCTACTGACATATCAAGCAATAACATCATGTCTTTTACTCAGCAATCTGCATGGCGGTTTTGAATTTCTGATCGAGCTTATATACTTTAATTTTGAAACACTAAACTCTTACGTAGCTGTCAGGTCGGGATTTACATTAGCATCGTAAAGCTATCCAACAAATGATTTTCAGGACAGTTGGTGATACAGTTCTGGTACTAAACCTGCTGTATTTCAGGAGTTTATACTCCGCTGAATCCAGCTACCAAACGCATCTTTGTAGGGACAGTGCCATCGTTTTCCATCTTCCTGTCATCATCACTCATCACCTGTACGTCTGTGGTTATCCAATTTTAAAAGGGCTTTATGTAAGAAAAACAAAAGAAAGAAACAAAAAATAATAAAAAAATAAATAAAATAAAAATACGATGGAATTTTAATTTTTCTAAGTATTTTAAAATAAATAACACAATCATGTGAGTTTATGTATTAATACAGCTATAACAAAAAATGCCAAGAATGACACTGGCATTATTTGGATTTTAATTACAGAATGGAACAGTTCATTGTAATAACACTTGTATAGCAAAGGAATAAAACACTAACTTAACGAACGTGTTCATTGTAAATGGTTGTGTATTATAAGACTTCTCCGAAAGAGTTTGTATGTTTATGGAAATTTATTTGTTTCACCTGGAGATCTTGATGATGTGGTTCTTACCCTAACAGAACTTAAAATCCACGTTCACACTTTTTATATAAATAGTAATAAGTTTAATGATGTAACTAAGTATTTTTATAAAGTATGGCATTGTTGAACTGTTTTGCAGAATTGGTTCAAAATAAATTTCTCCTTGATTGCATCTGCTTATTTGGGAGGGGAGGAGAAAGGGAGGGGGGAATGAAAGCAGAGTGGACTTCACATCGAGGGGAAAGGGAGCGGAATAAAGAAAGGGGGGGGGTGGTGAATTTAGGAGCTGTAGCCCTCTTCTTGAGTTTGGGGAGCGTTTTTATTCACTGCGGAGTGTTTTAGCATACTTTAAAGATGCTGACTTCATGTTGAATTATAAACCATCGACGTCAAATGGGAGTTCAGGTGTCCTTGGCAAGAACAATTTAGTCTAGACTTAGAGTAAGTCTCTCATGATGGACGGACAGACAGACAGGGCAGACAGGGCTCCTGGCTGGCAGCCGGGCTGTGGGGCAGGGCCCTTTCCTCCCTCCTTTATCTGCTGTTGGCAGCCACTGGTGGCTTCTGTGCAGTTCTTTCAGGGGATTTTATAAATCTGTCCTGGTGGTAGCTGGTGTTTTATCTCAGCTTCGTTGAATGAAGGCCACTACAACTCAGATCGCAGATCCTGAAGTTCACATGCGATGCCACCGTAGATGAAGCAGCTGGTGCTGGGAGCAACTGCTTTTGTTTCAGTAACGACTCAAGAGCGCTGTGAACATTTTTACAGATACTATGACCTGCAACATTTACTGTGTTTAAAGTGTGCCCTGTAATGTAATTAATGTTTTCTATTTCTAGTGGTTAACGATTGCGTAACTCATGGTAGTCTGTTGTCCATCCCCCCTTCACCATGTCTGCTCTTGGTGGGAGGCCTGCAGGTTGTTTCTGTCATTTCTGTCACTCATTCAAGCTGTAGTGTTTTCAGAATATTTTCATATTTTTAAGTAAAACTTCCAAACGTAACAATGTGTATGTTCACACTGTTTAGATCAAATACTTCCCTGTTTTAGTATAAAGCATCATGAAAAGGACCTGACGTGTTCTTATCCGTGCAGCCACTGAACTGTCATCTCGCTAGGCCTGTGACCAGCTCTTAGCACTGAACACTAGCCTTAGAAAGGGCCTGAAGCAAAGAAAGCCTCCTGGAGCCTGCTGGTGCCTAGGGACAAGGCAGAATGCAGCCTTACCCACAGGCACCTAGAACACTCTTTGTTCTGAAACGCATCACCTACACCGCGTTGAGAAACCATGGAAAGTGAATATAAACTAACCTTAATGAGCCCCCGTTCTTGTTATTTATGTTGATCTGTTTAATCCAATAAAATCCTCTTTTTTTTTTTTTTTAATGTTTTCTGTGATGTTGCTGTAGATGTTTGGACGTCTGCCTGCTTAGCTCTTGTCTTGTACAAGTAGGTATGTGAGTGAATGCCTAAAAGGGCAGCAAGGAAAGCCAGGCTGCTGCTGCCTTGCAGGCCTCATGGCAGCTGTGCAGAGCTAGGCCAAGGGAGGAGGCAGCATCGTCTGTTCTTGTGTTTTGGAAAGGGGACTGCAACTGCCACGAAGGAGCTGAAGAGCTGCTTCTCCCCCTGCGCAGTAGAAATGGAGAAGGGCTAACGCCGAGTGCTTCTGTTTTCTGTGGCGGTTGTGTCTGCTCAGCTCACCCTGCCTGCTTCCTTGCTGCTCCTCTTGGTGTTAGTTAGGGAGTCCCTGTGTAAAAAGAAAGAGCAGTGTTTTCCAGAAGGAGCCTCAAGCGTTCTGTAAGAAAAAAACGGTGCAGAGACATGCTGGTCTCTGAATCCTGAGCTGACAGGGATGCTTGCTGCTGGAGCTCAGCGTGATTGATGGCACTCTGTCTTAGCTTGGCATCTCTTTCCCTGTGGATGTATGTGGGTGTAGGGTTATAGATTAGGTTTCCTTCCCCTCCATTTGGTGCACTGTGCCCTGCAACCTACCAGAGTTCATTCAGGCATTCCCCATAGGGTCCTTTAGAGAACCCACTCTGAACTGATTTCCCATGTCAGCTTTGAATGCAAATATTTGCTGCTTGTGCATAGCAGGTTGGTTATTTAATTTTAAAATTCTCTTTTAAGTCATATTTTCTACAAATCGTAATAACCACCATTGAGATCAAAGTATTCCCAGCACCGTGTACTTTTGCAGAACACAGTCCATCTCCTCCAAGTATTTTGTTTTGGAGCAGAAAAATTAGCCCTTGTGACGCTTCCTATTTGTGCTTCCTAGAGGAAAGGAGCCAGTTACCCCATTAAACCCAGCAGGGCCTGAAGAGCAGACTGCAGGTTTCAAAGAGAAACCTGAGTGCAGCGTTCCTGGTGGATCGGTCACGCACCAGCACTGCAGCTAGCTGCTGTGAAAGCATTCCTTCATCAAAATCTTCTGTCTGTGGGAGCCTTTCACCCCTGTGCTTGGTGCCCCGCTGCTCAGCCTCTGAGTCTCTTGCTGCACAGTACATGCTGACGGATGGACCCCTGACAATCCATCCTGTGATTGCTCTCAACTTGCTTATCCCTGGACCTCAGCAGGTGCCAGGGGCTGCATTCACCCGTTGCTCAGTGCCCCCCACACTCATTCACTTTTCAGCAGTCCGGTGGCTGCTGATGCTTCTTGGTTTCAGTGTTTGGAAGCACCGAGGAATGACTCAAATTGGCTTGTGTCCAGCGTGGGCATTCTTTCCTTCATGCTAAAGAACTGCAGGAGCAAAAGAAATGGTTTACAGCATTTTTTTTTTGTTGTTGTTGTTGCTGTTTGTTAAGGCCACCGCATCAAAATCTGTGTATTTTACTTCGCTGCCTTTATCAAGTGACTGCTGTTCGCAAAGGAAAGGGTTTTTTCCATTTGAAACCAAAGTTAATTACCTTCACTGAGTTTGATTATAGTAATTAGACCACTAATAGGCAAAGTATAATCCCGTGTGCCTCTGTCGTTTGAATGGCACCAGCCACTGAAGTGCTTCAGAGCTGAATGGGTTTTCTAAATACTGAGTGGTTTTGCTTACATAAGCATCAACCTTGTTTACACAGAACTCTTCCTGCAGGCGGTTGTTCATTCCCTGCCCTATTTGCAGCTGCACTTCTAAAGCAGAAGTGGGTGCCCCAGACCATGGAATGAGCAATTCCTCCGTTGATGCTCAGTCTGGTGTTTCACTGATACTGCTGCATTCGTCAAAAGCTTCCAGGCCATCAGATGAACATCCTCAAAACTGTGACCTGGTGATAAGGCTTTTCCTCTCTTAGAATATGTCTGCAATTCTTTTTTATATATAAATATACATCTATATATATATATACATATACTAATTAATATAACAGTCTGGCAAGTACACACTGTTATTTTGAGCTTCTCTAAGGATTCATCATTGTTCTTAGTCACCCTCAGATGTGAGTCTGCAAGCCCTTGTCTGTTACCTGCTGTTCCAGATCTGATGATACACAATGCTGAACACACTTCAGCCTGCACCCAGGGTGAGTGGATGGGAAGTTTTCTCCATGGTGCAGGAAGGAGCTGAGGCACTGCCTAACAATGTGTCTTGCACAGAATCACACAGAGCACTGATGTGGCCACACCTCAAGGACTGTGTTTTGGGCCCCCCGCTACTAGAAATACACTGAGGCCCTGGAGCATGTACAGAGAAGGGCAACAAAGCTGTGAAGGGTCTGTAGCACAAATCTCATGGGGAGCAGCTGAGGGAAATGGGATTGTTCAGTCTGGGGAAGAGGAGACTCAGGGGAGACATCATTGCTCTCTGTAGTGACCTGAAAGGAGGCTGTGGGGAGGTGGGGGTCAGCCTCTACTCCATGGTAACAGCAATAGGACATGAGGGAATGGCATGAGGTTGCACCAGGGGAGGTTCAGGTTGGTTATTATGAGAAATTAATACTCAGAGAGAGCAGTGAGGCAGTGGCACAAGCTGCCCAGAGAGGTGGTGCAGTCACGGTCCCTGGAGGTGTTTAAGAACTATGTGGATGTGGCACTGAGGGACATAGTGGGCTGTATGGGAACTGTTGAATCACGGCCTGAACCACTGATTGATCACCTGAGGCAAGCACTGAGTCAGCTGCGGGAGCACAGGTGAAGGCAATGCACCTGTGTGACTGGAAGGGGTGGAGTCTGGCTCCACCTCTCCCAGACCCCATTTAAGGGCTGACCACCACTGAAGAAGGAGCTCTTGTTGGAGATCCCTCCCCTGTGGAGTTACTGGTGAGCCTTGACCATTCAAAAAGGTGAGCCTCTCTTTATTTACCAATTGTCTGTTTATCATCCATATGAGCCTAATGAAGTATGCTATCTTCTGCACTACTCTTTCTGAGTACCGCTCTTTGGGGTTATTAGCCCTACCTGGGCACGGTGGGGATGAGTTGATAGTAGCACTAGATAACCTTTCTGGTCTTTTCCAGCATTAATGATTCTTTGTTTGGCAGAACAATAATGATTCTTTGTTTGGCAGAACAAAACAGGCTGATGGCTGGGACAGAACAGTTACTGTGCCCTGGCTCCCTGTTGGCTTAAGGGGAAAAAGGAAAAGGATGATAGCTGTGCCTCAAGCAGTGACCATCGCTTCATCTATATTAATATGGCTTTATTATGCCGTGCTTTTTTAATTTTGTCATCCTTAAACTGGCCAAACAATTGCACAGATTCTGGATATATTGCTGTTGTGCTAACAAAAGTTATGGCAAGCCATCTTTCCTTCAAAGGTGGGCCTTGGTACTATCCTTCTTCCTCATTCTCAAACATTTTATCCGTTCAGACAGGAGCAGCTCAGGAATGCACCACCAGTCTGTGGGGATTAGGCTGGAGGGGCAGGCAAAAGGATGAAACCCACACAGCAAGAAATTCTACAGTGTCATTTGGTATAATACACGCTTGCTCCCCAACAGAAACCCTCCAAAACAGCCCGCTTGGGAAAAAGGGGTGAGCTAAAGCAGAACTGCACCTGATGAGAACCATTACTCTGTAGCCCTTGAGAACAGGAAGGGGCCGTGTGAGATACAGCGTGGTGCATGCCAGCATCTCCTTGTGTCCCAGGAGTACAATCAGCCATCTAGTTGATGCTGCACTGATCACACTGTGCTGTGAGGCTGTCTGTGGTGGGTTAGCGAGGAGATGGTGCTGTTCTCTGCTGCTTCCAAGGATTTTTCCAATTTGCAGTTCTCTTATGCTGAAATAAATGGGGAGAAGAGGGAGGGCTAATTCAGCAGAATTGATCTATTTGGTCAAAATTACAGCTTTCAAGGAAAAAAAGGTCAAAACACCTGCCCTCATTCAGTTTCTCCAAGGAGCAGTCTTTGATGGGCCATTTATCACAAATGTTCCAGAAGAAGCATATGCTGAAGCACTGAAATCCTGCCCACACAGCAGTCTATGCTGCCTGTGCTGCTCTGACTAACAGGTGAACTGGGTCTGAATGTTTGGTCTGACCACAGTATGGTTTTAAATGGTGTGAGAAACAGGGAAATGCTCACAGCCAGTGATCAGTTCTCACTGCTAGCTCCTCAACACTGAGAAGCTTTGCAGGACTGGATAAAAATAAAACTTTGCAGACAGGACATGGTTTTCACCTCCCAGAACCAGTGCCATATTAAGTAATTCTCCCAGAAAGGCACAGTGTTGCAGTCCTCTCTATTCCTTGGGATATATCCAGAGAACATGAGTATTGAGAACTGGGTATCAGGGTAGAAATGGAGGTCTCTTTATACTATTGTATCTGATACTCCTGTGCGGAGGACGTGGTTAGTGGAGACAGTGGGGATGGGCAGATGGTAGGACTGGATGGTCTTAATGGTCTTTTCCAACTTCAATGATTCTATGACTCTGTTCTATGCTAACAGACGTATTCTCAGAAACACAAAAGAATGCAACTGTGATTGTGATTGTCCACAGAACAAGCAGAGAAGCAAGACACAGAGAAATCCCTGCTGTTCAGTGGAGCACCATGCAGCCCTATCCAGTATAACACATCCCTGGCAGGAGCTCATGTGCGAAACATGGTCTGGACAGGATTGTGATCAGTGGCACAGAGTCCAGTTGGAGGCCTGTACTTAGTGGTGCTCCTCAGGGGTCGGTGCTGAGTCGAGTCCTGTTCAACATCTTCATCACCTTGATCAGGGGATAGTGGCCACCCTCAGCAAGTTTGCTGATGATACAAAGCTGGGAGGAATGATTGACGTGCTGGAAGGCTGTGCTGCCATTCAGCAAAACCTGGACAGGCTGGAGAGTCGGGCAGAGAGGAATCGGATGAGGTTTAACAAGAGCAAGTGTAGAGTCTTGCACCTAGGGAGGAATAACTGCATGCACTGGTACAGGTTGGGGGATGATCTGCTGGAGAGGAGCTCTGAGGAGGGGGACCTGGGTGTCCTGGTGTATGACAGGCTGGCCATGAGCCAGCAGTGTGCCCTGGTGGCCAAGAAGGACAATGGCATCCTGGGGCGCATTAAAAAGAGCGTGGCCAGCAGGTCCGAGGGAGGTGATCCTCTCCCTCTAATCTGCCCTGGTGAGGCCTCACCTGGAGTACTGTGTTCAGTTCTGGGCTCCCCTGTACAAAAAAGACAGGGATCTCCTGGAAAGAGTCCAGCAGAGGGCTACAAAGATGATAAAGGGCGTGGAACACCTCTCTTATGAGGAAAGGCTGAGAGACCTGGCTCTGTTCAGCCTTTAGAAAGGAAGACTCAGGGCATCTGATCCATGTCTATTTAAGGAGCAGGAGACAAAGGGATGAGGCTGGACTCTTCTCAGCAGTGTGTGGTGACAGGACAAGGGGAAATGGCCACAAACTGAAGCATAGGAAGTTCTACACAAATGTGTGCGGGAACTTCTACACAGTGCGGTGACGGAGGACTGGCACAGGCTGCACAGAGAGGTGGTGGAGTCTCCTCTGGAGACTTCCAAGGCCCTCTCAGACGCTTACCTATGCGACCTGGGCTAGGGAGCTGCTTTGGCAAGGGGTTGGACTCCATGATCTCTAGAGGTCTCTTCCAACCCCTACAGTTCTGTGATTCCATGACAGTGCAGCCTGAGCTGCTGGCGCTGATATTCCCCCGTAGCCCAACTGTGGTTAACACAGCTCCCATGTTTCTCTGTAGCTTTGGTGCTCAGGTTGTGCTCAGCACTGCACACCTTCCTGTGGCTGTACGAGTGAACCACTAGGCTGCTTGGTGCTGGCCTCAGAGGTCACTCTGTCAGCTCCTCCAGCTGCATGTTAACGCAAGACAGGGTGGGGAACAGGCACGTGTCCCCTGCAGCCAGCTCTGCCGTGCTGGCAGTCACATCCAAAGATGGAGAGCTGTGTTCTGGTCAGCGTGCAGTCTTATTCACTTGGGCTAAACCCACTGTCCTCATCCTTGAATGGAAGAACTATTTCCACATCACTTTTCACTCGTGCAGTTCAAGTTAAAGGGGCACTGATTTCTAAACACGCTCCAGTGAGGCTATGCCCACACACAAAGGTATATTTTTTTTCTGCGTAACAAGCTCATTTCATCCACTTGTGCCAGTTAAAAAGCCCTCTTAATAGCTTACAAGCATAATCTGGTTCTTCTCAAGGACTGATAACATCCTTGAATGTTGTTTCATCCAAATACTCAAGCAATCTTTCATTTAAATAGAGTAATTACAATAATTTGGCTTCGCTGAACCGCACAGAAGGGATACTACACAAGTGTTTTGTTATCAGTTGCCAGCAGCTCTTTTAGCAGCTCTTGTAATATGTTAATTTGGGGGACTTCAGGCCTTGTTATTTTTTCACTTGCAGCGCTACAACAGAGTGATATTTGAAGAGCTTCTACAAGCTGGAACCTTCAGTTATCTTCAAATTGTCAGCCACGGGCAGGGAAGAGTGGATGAAGCTCAGTCTATGCCACCGATGGCCAAGGAGACCCAGAATAAGGCTCATCAAAATGCAGCTGTAGGGAGAGAATCTGTTTCTCCCAACCTTTCAGTGAACTTTCAGTGCCACCCACAGAAGTCAGCTGGAAAGCATGAGGGATAGGAAGCCTAAGGACACGTCCTTCTCTCAGAAGGACAATGGGTTCCTCTCAGGGATTCTCAGAAGGCCTAAGTGCCCGGTGTTTAGTCTAGAGCAGTGCTCTGAAGATAGTCTTCAGTCATACTAGCCCCCCTTGCCAGCAGTGAACAATCCCCAGGTTCTGTAAATCCTTTGAGAACCTCATGTTGAAGTCTACACATTCAGATTCTTTGAATACTCATTTGCCCAGTGTAAAAATATAAAAGTCTGATGCTTATTAATATGTTTTCAGAGCCTGCTGCGTAATAAACCATTTGCCTTCTTATGTCTTGTTCTATCTCTAGAGCAGCATGAGCTATCTTGGACTTAAAGGTACGTGTATCATTTGAACTACTATCAGTAGTGAATTGATAAAGGTGATATTTTTGGTTGATTCCTGTACAGAAAAGCTGTGGCTCTTCCAGGAATCTGTACAGTGGCCTGCTGCCGTGTTAAAGCATGCTGTGTGTGTATACACATGTGAAAGAATAGACCGTTTTTCACTCATTAGCTCCACTGAAGCCATTCTGTTACACGTTCCCTCTGGCTACACTTGCTAAAGCACCCTGCAGATTCCATCTCGAGTGTTGCATAAACTGGTTTCCAGCCAAAGGAAGTGAACTTGCTGAGTGCAGGCAGTATGGTCAAGTGAACTTGCAACCTCAACTGTCTCCTTATATTTTTAGGAGGGCTATGCAATGATATTGTCTTTCTGGAACTCTGTTTGGTTGGGCTACGTCAGAGAAAGAAAACAGTAATTTGGTTTTAGTTAGTCCTACTGCTTGGAAGCCAAAACACAATTCTTAGTAGTAATACCCTGAACACAGCTTCAGCAGTAAATAAGGGCAGAAACGTGCAACTATTTTTACAGTGGAAGTTGACTGCTGTATGTAAGGAGATAGAGGAAGTTGCTGCTCACAGTAGCATATATCGGACCACTAAAACATAATCAGAGAATGGTTTGGGTTGGAAGGGACCTTTAAGACCATCTGGTTCCAGCCCCCTGCTACAGGCAGGGACACCTCCCTCTAGAGCAGGCTGCTCACAGCCCCGCACACGGAGGGGGCTCCCACAACCCCTCTGGGCAGGTTAACCTGCTCCAGCGTTTCACCACCCTCAGTAAAGAATTTCCTCCTCGTATCTATCCACTCTAAATGTGCCCTCTTTCAGTCTGAAGCCCACTCCCCTCATCCTGTCACTACACGCCCTTATACAAAGTCCCTCCCTAGCTTTCCACTACCCCCCTTTGCTTTCCAACTCTTATTAAACATGTATTCCAGATTTTTTTTTAAAAAACAAAGCTTTATTAAGCATAGGTATTTTAAGACCTCTATAACCTTGAAAGAATCCTCTATGGTACATGAAAAGGTACCCGAAAGCATGGAAATCTACTCTGCTTCACAACAAGTAGAAAAAACAGCAGTAAGTTCCGTGTCCATATGTTTGTTGTGTTACGACAGCTTCGCACTGAAGGCAACGTGGTCTATCTTTCAATAATAAAGCACACACCTTTAGAACTACACTGAAAAACACTGTAATTTCAAGTTCAGAGGAAGCTTAGGTAATTTCCACGTTAATGGGATTATGCTCCACAGCATTAAACAGCCATCTCCATCTTAATAGGTGGATGAGGATCATAACCTTCGATCTGAAAGTCTTCTGCCTTGAAGTCACTGATGTCTTCAACCTTCCGAAGAATTCTGAGTCTGGGTAGAGGTCGTGGCTCCCTTTGAAGCTAAAACAGAAGCACGTCCTAGGTTAACTGTATAACACTCAGAAGTACTCGGAGACTCTGAAGTTATAATACAATCTAAATTCAGATTTCCTCGCGTACATTCCGCTTTGTCAAGAAAGAAAAACGATTACGATGCAGTTTGGCACAATCTACTTCAGTATTTTGATTAGGAGCAGCAGCAGCATCCCAGTGCACTGCGAGCGGTTTCGGTCTGCAGAGCGACTCTAGTGGCTGCAAATCAGATTCCTTCCAGACAAAACTAACTTGGAAATTCTGATGAAGATGTGCGCCAAACGTGCTGCAATTTCTCACAGGAACGTTAGGGCCCAAACCAGCAGCCACTTCTCTGGGTGGCTTTGAGCTGCACGAATGGTGAGGATATTCTCTCCAAATAAATAACAGTGTACACACATTCCTTTCAGCCACGCTTGTATTTCTTCCTGTTTTTAAGTATGTAAGCACATGGAAGTTTTACACGGGTTAAAGAGCAGTTTGCTAGCACAATACCTGGTTTGGGTACTGCAGTTTTTAGGGTGGAAATGCGAGGAAAAGCCATGCAAATTAGTATCTGGAAATCAGTATGTACACTACAGAGACAGTGTGGTAATTGGCGAGCACTGTGGAAGATTAAGAAGTACACAAGAACACAGAATGATTACTTACTTGAACTTTGAGAGGCTCCACATGATTCAGATATATGTGAGCATCTCCTAAGGTGTGTATGAATTCTCCAGGCTGAAGAGAAAGCAGAATACGTGACAGCTACAGAGACTGAGCTGACACTGCTGATCTGCTCATCTGGTTGAAAACAGATGTGGCAGTGGCACTGGGCTTTGATTCACACCTCACACGTATTAGCTGCTCAAGACCTTTCAAACTACCAGCTGTAGCTACTGCTAAACGATGCAGCTTGTGGCAGGAGAGGTGTCACTCACAAGCTAAACCCCTAAGCATTTATGGAGCATCCAGATGAGTTCTGCACACTTCTAAGTTCCGTGACTTGGCAATTCCTAAACCATCTACCATCAGATAAATTTTACTAGCTCTTCTACCCATCTCCGGCCAACGTAGATCAGCCCTTGGACACAGCACGCTAAATGAGATAAGCCATGAGAGAAAGTAGCTAAAGACACCTGGAGTATCTCCGGTCTGCTCAATATTTTAAGTTAATGGGAACCTTTTTTCACACGCACACACACACATATATATAACAGTACATGGATTTCAGTTTCTCCTCAACACGACACCAGAGTCTTTCAGTCCCTCACTCTTCAGACAGCATCAAATACAAGGATTGGATAGCTTACCTTCAGCCCTGTGACATGGGCAATCATGTATGTGAGCAGCGAATAGCTGGCAATATTGAAAGGCACTCCTAGTCCCATATCTCCAGACCTCTGGTACAGTTGGCAAGACAATTCACCATTCAGAACGTAGAACTGGCAGAGAGCATGGCAAGGTGGCAAAGCCATCAGAGAAATATCTAAGAATTACAATACAGGAAGAAGGGGAGGGGGGGAAGAAATCAGAACTGCATTAGTGTCATAAACTTAAGACAGTGCAAAACCTGAACACGCGTGAGATGTGGCGGGAAGCACAGTTTGATACTGCTATCATTCTGTTGCTTCTTCTCCTAGAACAAGAGCACCTGCTGCCTAAGCAATTAAGACTGGGTCATGGCAAGCTGTCTCCTGGGCTGTATGATCACAAAAGTCATGAACAGATATTCTATAGAACAGATTTGTGCCATAATGCTGCACAGCAGTCCAGCTTTACTCACCCGGGGGAGTCGACTATCTCCCTAAAGAGCAAAATTAAACATGTACCCCAAAGCAACTTACAACTGCTTCACTTTACTTCTCACTGCAACGTAACTTTATTGTTTGCTGAGATCTAAAACTGACTCATCGCTGACAAACAAATCCAGGAAACAAAATAGGAGTGTTTACACTTACCACAGTAAATTTACAGCTAGTTTAAGTAAAGCTTTCACTCACTCCTGATACGTGAATGTTTAGCCTTAAATACAGCAGCAGCATGTGGGATCCCCTTTCAGAGACACTAATGGAAAACGCTGGGGGATTATTAGGGTTGCTTTGGTACGCTACTTCTTGTTTTTTAACCTTTTTAACTTAAGAACTTCTGACTCTGAAAAGAGACTGTACATCGAAAGGCACTGGGTAGCCACGTACGTCCCTCACTTTAATCTGGAGAGAAAAACGTGGAAGTGATAGTTGAAAAGTTTTGAGGTTTGAACACGAGAATTAAGCAGAAAGAAAACTGACAACCCCCGATCACTTTTACAGCACTCAGCAACCTACATTTCTGCCGGTTAAACAACAAGCAAAGACACGAATGTGGAACTGATGGTGACACAGCACTCAGAATCAAGTCCATATACTTTCACATGCAACAACGTTCCCTTAAAGCACGTGGTTCAGTACCTTTGGGATTCCAAGCACACATAAGCATTCTTCTGTCATCTGGATTGGTTTTGATCATCTCAATCACTTTCTGCAGCTGATCGACCCCTTGGTTGGAATAATCTGCACAAAGTATGATCTAAATCAGATTCAAATCACTATCTATTTTTAAAGCCCAGCCCACACCACCCTAGTGGAAAGTGACGCCCAGATGACAGCCTCTGAAGACTTTATTGGAACTCTGAAAGCACCTAAATTTATCTGTTGGCACTCTGCAAGCGTACGTTATGCTTGGTCTTTCTTCGAGTGCTCTAAGGTTTGTGAAGTTCTCATTACTGTATTAGAATATGTCTAACGACTGCTTCTGAGTGCTTCCAGTGCCTTTAACATCCACTGAAAACGGACAATTCCTGCCTAGGAAGGTTTTCTTCCAAGCCTCAAAAACAAGAAGTCTGCACAAATGCTACACCCCAGGAAACAGAGGTTGCAGTGGAAACACATTAATTGTACAAAACATGTTACTTTATCATTCCTGAGGATGAATGATACCTAAAAAGGACAAAGTCGTATTGGAATAAGCAACAGATAACATCTAATATTCATGGTTTTTGAAGTAATTCTCCCCTTCTGTTTCTATACTAGATGCCTTTGTCTGTGGCTGTTAAATTTACATGCTACAATACTCCTACTCAAAAAAATACAAATCACATCCAGACCAGTAATACAGAGTGCCACACATTCTTTGCATGCTTAGAAGAAGAAAGCCTTTGACAAGTGAATATATACATCTATCTAGCACTCACCAAGGTCATTTATGAAAACTAAATTTCCGTAACATTCAGAGCCAGAAGGCACAGGATATTGCACTTCACCCCGTGACCCCTGCTGGCTGATTTCAGGCTTGGTATCAATTATACAGAAATTCACTGGAATTAACAGCAGAATGGATACCAGAATAACAAGAGTCATTAGTTGTTATTCATTATTCTGACTCATGCAGGTGAATCAGCAGGATTGGTAACTAATTTTTTCTAATAACTCTTCTTGCTGCCCAATACCAAATTACAGTTACAGGGAGAGAGACCCAAGCTGGCTGGCAAACAGCACGGTGATATAGGATTATCATCTCAGGTATTACTTCTGCCAGCAGCACTGAGCCAGGAGCTTTTGTAAATGGTTTTGTTAGATCCTGAAGCTAATTACCCATCCATTAGGAATGGAATATTTTCTACACGACATGGTAACTCAGATCTTTTAAGTTAGGAAAGCTAAAACATTTTACTAAGTTCTCAGATTTGACAGTTCACTCTTTGCACCACTTACGTTAGGGTAAATCTGTGCTCTACTGCATCACGTTGTACTTTGTTCCAGCTATTCTACCCACAGTCATCATCCTACTTTGTTCCAGCTGTAAAATGGAAAAACTTTCCTTTTCCACAAATGGCCCAGGAACACACAGAACTAACATCACTTCCTGCCAGCACAAGTGCATCACGGAATTAATATTACTTCACTATGGAATTAGCATCCTTTGTTGGCATTCAGAGTGCAGCCTTTGTTCCACTGCTGTCACTGAGCCAGCTCACAGTTCTGCACCGCAATACAGATGTGCATCTCTCCATCTAGCAGTGACCACATCATCGCTGCACTGAAGTCAAAATGAGGGATACATTACGTACGATTCCTCTGCTCTATAAATACCAAACTACCATAAATAAAGCTAAATCTTTCAGGATAATTAGATTCAGTTAATTAAAAAATAAAAAGCAAAATCCACTCTCTCAGACACACTATTCATTCTTGTTTTCATTTCACACTGTGAACAGTCCTTTTAACCATAGTCCAGCTCATCCACAGACTTCTGGAAGTGAGTTACCAGTCATCCTGCTAAGCAATCAAGGCTGTGTTTTTATATGATTACCTGTGTGCATGTCTTTGTATTCTGCTCCAAAGTGCCTCCACTGGAAACCATAAACTGGCCCCAAGTCCCCCTCTTCTCTGGTGTAAAACCCCTGTTTATCCAAGAACTCACGGGATCCATTGGCATCCCAAATCTTTACACCCTTTGCAGAGAGCTCTTTGGCATTTGTAGAACCCTGCAAAATACAGACAGTATAGAGTTTACCTTCGAATCCCAGAGCAGAGAACACAATTTGTCTCAGAAGCATTAAGCCTTGCTAGTCAGCAGATTTCTCCATTTTTAACATTAAGGATGGACAGTCTGATTAATGCACTAGGATGCTATTTTTGCACTTGAACTGAACAAATCTTAAAATTTAGTACCTTACTAGGCTTAAGTGTAAGGTGCCAAACTGCTGTCGTTTAACTCAAGATTCTTCTTCGAACACACAAACAGAACAGCCTCAAGGCCACCTGACATCTATCATTTCACATCCACAAAGAACAAAATTTCACTCTTCAGGTGGATAAAAGCAGACAAAAAAGCAGGGCCCAGGTGCTGTCTTTCCCAAGCCACCTCCGATGAAGTTGAAGTCCTAAAGTCCCTTTTACTAACGTGACAAAATGAAAAATATGGCAAAACTGACTAGAAAAGTTTCACTGAATTCTGTAACAAGTGCCAATCAGTACTCAAAATTCCAGCATCACAAGCGTTCTGTTTGGGGGAGCGCACAGTCTTTTACCTCTGCAAAGAAGATATTTAAAAATATATATCTGTGTATGTGAGTCTTGCTGTCTAGCAAACCGTTGGCTAGATTTTCCCACATCAGCACCTTGTCACAGCATTTCAAGACGCACTTGTACTGCAACATATAATCTAAGGAATTTTAGTACTCTTAACTGCAGCTATTAGCACTATTGGGTGCCATTTTTTACTACTTAATAGCCTAGCATTTACATCAGTCTTACTGCACCTGTGGTTCCTCACTGCTTGTTTCTGTTCAAATCAATACAAGCTGCCTCCCTATTGAAAAGCAAATCATTAGACTGTTTACAAATTACAATATTATTTCTTAGGTAAACCCTAATAAAAGACTGAATTAGGCTTTTTGACTGCAGGGTATCATTAAAACAGCAAAAGCCCTCCCTGCACCAGACTATTTCCCCTAAAAAGAAGAAAAAAAAATGTTCTGATTTGTAACAATGCATGTTTTGAAAACAATGGTTTTGTATACACGGGTTGCTCTGCTGTATGAACAGAAGCACCTGCATTCACACCAAATTCCTTAACCCATTTCACACCAGTACACTGGATTGATGCCATTCTCAGGCCTACTACTGCTAGAGCCAGTACGGCACCTTGATGAACCACAGCAGCTCCTCCAGCACTCCTTTCCAGAACACTCTCTTTGTTGTCAGCAGCGGG
Organism: Oreortyx pictus; assembly: GCA_036925125.1. Classification (NCBI taxonomy): domain Eukaryota; kingdom Metazoa; phylum Chordata; class Aves; order Galliformes; family Odontophoridae; genus Oreortyx; species Oreortyx pictus. Next base: position 45,363,216 of record JAUPFR010000003.1, on the reverse strand, counting down.
AACTGATCTGTAAAACAGTTACAAGGTGTCAGGGACCATCAGAGATTCGTTGGGATGAAAACAGGGAATCCAAGGGGTTGGAAGGGACCTCTGGAGATCACCTGTTCCAACCCCCAGCTAAAGAAGGTGCCCTACAGTTGATTACAAAGGTAAGCAACCAGGTTTGCCATGAATATCTCCAGAGGAGATTCCACAGCCTCTCTGGGCAGCCTGTCCCAGCGCTCTGCCACCTTCAGGATAAGGGATTTTTTTTTATCACTCAGATGGAACTGCTGATATTCATTTTGTGCCCAGTGTCCCCTGTTTTCACACTGGGCATTGCTGGAAACAGCCTGACCCCATCTGCCATAGTAACTTATGCTTTCAGCACGCAGAAGGCAATGCCCCCATGTGACACTGAGCTTTGCTGTTGGGATGTGTAACACTCCTACTGCAACCAAGGCTAACAGGTGCCCGAGATTTCTTCCCCTGCCGAGCAGCGCAGTGACAGACAGAGGCAAGGACCTACACACGGAGCTGCGTAGGCATTTGCAACGGGGAACAGAGCCTTAAGATAAAACCATCCGCCCCACAACCGCCGCCCGCTCCTTCCCTCAAAGCACAAAACCGCCTCAGGGCCGTGCCGAGCCGCCTCAGCGTGGGGAGCGAGAAGATGGCGGCGATGCGCGGTGCCGACCTCTCAGACTGTACCGCGCCTGCATGCCGAAGACGGAGACAGTGCCGGTGCCCGTGCGGTCCTCCTTTCGGTGGCCGTGCTGCAGGATGTGCCGGACCTGCTGCAAGTACTGCTGCTCGCCGCCCTCCGGGCCGCATGACGGCTCCTCCGCGGCCGGCATGGCGGGCAGGAGGCGGCTCGGGCGGTCCCCGCAGCGGGCTACGCTCAGGCTTTTCTTCGCCGAGCCCGCCAACAGCCTTCCTTCCCGCGCACGGCACGCAGGGGCGGGCTGCCGCCTCCCAACTCCTCCCCGCCCCTCCTGCCCAGCGCCGCTTGGGTGCTGCTGCTCGCGGTGGATGAAGCGTGAGGGCTCCAAGGGAGGGTGAGCAGCGTCACGCACTCCCTTTAGTACGGAGAGGACTCACAGAGCTCGTGGCAGCCCGTCTTCCTAAAAATACCCGCCTGAAGTGAACGTCACTGTGACTGAGGGACGCTGTTGGAGAGTTCTGCTTTCCTTGGCTGGAAGGAAGCACGTCTGGGTTCTCCTGGGAGGCTGCCATTTTACAGACAGCAAATGCGGCTGGGGGGTGTCGGATGAGAATATGAGAATCCAGCTCCCACTTGGCTGCCTGACCAAAAAATGAGATTCTGAATGTTGCTTCAACAGTCACCGAGCTGCAGGGGTTGGAAGGGACCTCTGGAGATCACCCAGTCCAACCTTCTGCTAAAGCAGGCTCCCTGCAGCAGGGTGCACAGCCTGGCTGGGCAGCCTGTTCAGTGCTTTGTCCCCCACAAAGCTAAGAGGTTCTTCATGTTTCTACACAACTTCCTGTGTTCCGGTCTGTGCCCATTACCCCTCGTCCTGTCCCTGCACAGCACTGTCAACAGCCTGACCCCATTCACTTGACTCCCACCCATTAGATATTTATAAACTGTGATGAGGTTCCTCTCTGCCTTCTTTTCTGCAGGCTGAACAGCCTCATTTCTCTCCGCCTTTCATCATAAGGGAGATGCTCCAGGCCTCTCATCATCTCTGCTTCTCTGCTGGGCTCTCTTTAGAAGTTCCCTGTCTTTATTGAACTGAGGAGCCCAAGTCCATACTCAAGCTGGCCTTCAGTGTTGCTCCTTTTACAGCTGCACACCTTTTCTGCTGTACCTTCTCTCTGTCTGGCTCTAGTTGAGTTTCATCTTGCCAGTATCAGCTTCTCTCCCATTTTTCAGCGTAGTTTTGTGTTCTGAGCTTTGCCTTCCACACAGCCCCTGGTAGTGTCGTCTGAAGATTTCCAAAATACATTCTCTCTGTTGGCCAACACAGTCCGGCTCTGCTCTCCATATTTCTTTGTTATAGTGTATCTTAGAATTAAAGTGTTTGGTAAGAGGTACCAGAGAAAGCCCAACTTCCTAACAACCAGTGTGATTACAGGAATTCCGGTTCCTTCATCTCTCAAGATTAGTGTTCTGTAATATAATGGAGGTTGATTGGAACAGGGACTGTGAGCTAGAAAATACTAATTTTTCCATACTGCAGACAGGAAAATGTACTTTTCCACTACTAAAAACAAACAAACAAACAAACAAAAAAAAAAAACCCAATGAAATTGCCATTTTCCTTTTGCCTCCTGTGTGGTTTTACACGTTTTGAAATGCATACATTTTATTTTGCAAAGATACAGTTGGAAATGGTGAATGTAACTGTGTGCAAAAATGTTCAGTCACAGCCAATGAAACCAAAACACCTGGAGCTTTGCTTCTGAGAGTTGTATCTGTTCTTAGTTAATGTAATTTGCAAATAACCGTGCAAGCTAAAGACAACAATGCAGGAAAAGGCAAACATCTTTTCTGATAAAGGGTTCCCTGTTAATTATAGCTCCAAAGGCAAACTACAAGTAAAGTGTGCCAAAGGCAGAAGACTTACTCATTGATGCACATTCAGAAAAGTCATCTAATGTGCGTTACAAACATCAAAAGCAACTGGAAGAAGAAATGGAACATTTTCATTGGAAAATAATATGCTATATGCTTATGGTAATCTGGTTGTTTCAGGCTTAGCTGAATGTGCAGTATCTGTAGGGAACAATTTTGAAAAGACTTAAAAATGTAACTGAATTTAAGTATGCAAATAGGAGTTATTTGCATGTTTACAACTAATTATTTCCTTAAATATTTGCATAACCAGAGCCATAGCTGGTTATTTAAAGGTTACGTAATTTACAACATAAACAACATTTTATTTAAACACATGGCTCTCAAAATGGGCTTGAATTTGTATTTCAGTTAAAAGATTGCCGCAGTCATCAGTTGCTAGCTCACATGTCACAGTATTTATTAAGCAAAATTTTATTTATAGGCAACTATATAGCAGTCATTTAACAAATAGCTGAACATTGAGCTTAGGAGTATTTCACCTAAGGAGAATACACTGATTTCAGGGATTAAGATTTCCCACATCTTCATTCCTAGGAGAAAACAAAATAAATGATTAAAATTCTTATTTTTTGATTCAGAGATTTGGAAAAATCTGTATATGGGGAATGTACAAATGTCCTGCTGTTGATACATATATGACACATAAGAAAGACTGAAGCAATTTTTTTCTCTTTTCCTTTCTTGTAGATCGTCTTTTCTTGTGGAGTTCCTGTTCTTTCCTTTTGTCATACTTTCACATGCACTGAATCTGTTGTGCAGACAGGACATAAAATGCTTCTGTGATTTGGAAATAAGTGCTACTGCTTTTTCTGAGGTGTGAGATGGCAACACAAGTTGTGTTGCACAGGAGATTGACGCTAAAAATCATAATCAGACTAAGGAAATTTATATTGTCATCATTAGACCGTGAAGTTTTGCCTTACATTATCTGAAAGAGTACGTATTATCAATAACTGCATATAAATTAGAGAGAATTTTGAAGGAAAACTATGTAAATGATACTGTGCACACTCCTAAAAGCAAATTGTTGATTCTGTTAATGGTGTTAACACTGTTACTCTGACTAGAGCACTGATAATGTGAAAATCTTATGGCAAAACAGCTCTTTCAAATCGTGATGTTGATTCTAACTTTGCAGCCCATTTTTGTCATAAATAATATGGATCGTGCTATTAAAACACCACCTAAAATTAAAGAGAAAAAAAAAAACAAAAAAAACACAAGATGAGCAGTGGTAATTCCGTGTTACACTTGAGGAATGCAAAATCATGGTATCTGATGCCAAAGCCCTGGATTGTGGTTGCGAGGCAATTCTTTTCTGATGGAATATTTGTCATTAAATTACCTCATCCCAGATGTTACTCAAAAATTGAGGGTTTTCACAGTTAAATAAGTGAAGTCTTTTAATATCATAATGTCTGTGTTTTGCAGGCTATAACACTGAGCATTTGTTTTTGTTTTCTGTAACACTTGTGTTTATCTTTCAATCAAAGTGTTGTTTCCAAAGAGACAGTCTTGAATATAGCATGACAGAATCCTGTTCCAGCAAATGTTTATTGCAACGTAAGCGCCCCTTATGAAGAGCTGCTTTCACTGCGAAGCAAGAGAGAAATGAACTTACCACTTAAAAATTCTGCTTATATAGTTGCAGTGCCTTTCCAGCAATGTATTCAATGAATTCTGCACTCTTTGGGTCCAAGTTGGGAGGGACTTTAATGGTGAAAGTAGGTGAAGTCAAAATATTCACGTCTACCACAGTTTCGTTTGTACCGGAGGCATCCCCAGGTACCACCTTGAAGAGAGCAAATCAGTACCGTAGCACTACAAACAGTAGTTTTGTTTATGGTTGCTTCCATATTTAATAAGGGAAAGTCAAATAGAAGAAAATTTGAATCTTGTCTACCTTGTTGAAATTACTTTGTTATGAAAAGACAGTGGGTGCCTTGAGTTTATGCCAAAGCCTATTGTAAGTGGTGGGAAGATGTGACATGGCACTGCAAGACCATGTTTAAGAACTACAAGTGAACACTTAAGGCATGAACTGCATTTAGAAAGAGCTTCTGATCACTTACTGAAAACTTGTGTGTGAGTTGTTCTCACTGATTTCAAGAGACGATTTGCTTGGTGGACGTTACTTATTCCTATGTGTTTTACTAAACCAGCCTTACTTCTGTAGCTTTATTTTCCTGAGCAGATAGCTCAGGCTTGGTTTAAAGTGTGATTAAATATTGCCTATACCCTTGTTTATGATTTTATGGTGTTGTTTTGTTTGTTTGTTTGTTTTTTGAGGATTGCACAATAATTTTCATAAAGGTTGTGTAGTAATAGTAGTGCACTGGATTTCTGAGTTGAAAGGGAGATGTAGATAATCATAATGTATTTCATGTCATATTGACAGCTGCTGTTTATGATATGCAGCTTCCGTTGCAGTAACCTGCATAGCATTTGCTTTCTTTGAGCTTTGTGATATGTAGGTACAGACACAGACACGTAGCTATATATTCAGTGATCCAATAAGGACGTATTGCTGGCCAGTACTGTGGCATTTATCCAGGCAGGTAATTGCAGGCCTGTCAGAGCTGCTAGTGTCAATTTACTCTTCTCAGCGATGATTTGGGTTAGCCTGCCAGCCATCCACCTGACTAAAAGGATTTAGAGGAAAATAGTTTCTAATCTCTGGAGTTTCATCTCATTGAGGGATTATTAAGATCACTGAGGGATTATTAATAGATTATTAACATAAATTCAGGATGAGATGAGTAGGGACTTTATGTTGTAAAGACCAAAATTTGCTTATATATGGACATCCACAATCCCCAAGAACACACCTGTGCGCAAGGTACAGATGGAAGAAAGCGTTGTGCAATAATTACCCTTAATAGATAATCCTTACCTTGACTATATTGAAAATATTTTCTGGTCCGATGGTCATATTGGATAACTCAGACACCCACCCAAATCTTTCTTTCATTTTGTTCAACAAGTAGGAGGTGTCTTCTGTATGATGCTGAACCATCTGGAGAATCTGCTCGTATTGCTCACCAGAGAGATTAACCAGCTTAAAGGCTTCATCAAACTTTATGTGCAGTTCAGGAACATTTGGGCAATCTGTTTAAAAAGACAGCCAGTGTGAAGCTTATAGGAAAAATAAGGTGTCTTGTACCTACTCTTCTCTATCTGAAGTACAGAAATATAGGAAAACTACAAAAAAAAGTCCAGCGATGGGGCATATTTTTGATTTGGCATTTCAACTATGCTGAACAAAACAAACACATTCTTGCTGACCTATTTTGGTAGGTTTAGTTTAGGCTTACAATGATTGAATGGATTAATTATCCTATTTGCTGCATTACAACTTGTTCAGTTCTTTAAGGTTTGTACCGTGCTGCTTGGCAATAGATCTTCAAGCATGCTTAAGAGTTATCGAGTAGCTTGGGTTGGAAGGGATCTCAAAGATCACCTAGTTCCAATTCCCTGCCACATGCAGGGTTCCCACCCACTAAATCAGGCACTAGATCAGGTTGCCCACAGCCCCACCCAACCTGGCCTTGAACGCCTCCACAGATGGGACACCCACAACCTCTCTGTGCCAGCATCTCACCTCCTTCTCAGTGAAAAATTTCCTCCTGACATCTAATATAAATCTCCCCTCTTTTAGTTTAAAACCATTCCCCCTTGTCCCACACTGTTATGCGTAATACACAACTGTAGACAAAAAGATATTTTCAGAGAGTTGGAAATGGACCAGTACTCCTTGCAAACTGTCACTGGGTGATTAACATCTGCCGCACTGGAGGTATTCTCATACTTGGGTTTAAGCATTTTCTGTATCTTTTAAGACATAAATAACTCTGGATATGCAGGCATGTTATGCTGCAGCAGGAGTCCTGAGAGCATTTCTAGGTGTTGCGGTGTTTTCTTTTGTTTTTTTTTTTTGTTCCAGCTGCCCATGGAAAACGCATGCCAGAGATTTGCTATCTTCTTAGATACTGACAAGCACTCCCCTTTTTTGTACTCCGTGTCATCCCAGCTTGCTGATGTGGTCCAACAAAGAGCAATTACAAGCTCTCCCATGCTAGCTTTCCTTGTGAGAAGCTAACACTATCTGGCGTTTTGTCTTGTTGTCTGCAGGAGAAACTAGCATCAGGAATGTTGGCTTCTCTTCATTTTCTGCTGGGTACCTCTGCCCCAGGCAGGATCAATAGCTGTCTAACCTCTTGCTCTGCTGGAGGATGGAACTCTAACAACGTCCGTAGGTATTTCGTTACAGAGTTTACAACTTCGAATCTCCAGCAGTAGTTAACAACTGAGTTATACTGACACTGTGTGGAGACAGTGGGGAAAGGAAACTGAAATCTGAACAGACTTAGTGTTTGAATTCATAATTACATTAAAGTCTGTGACTGAATGTTAATCCCAAAAATATGGAAATGGCACAGTAGAAGGTGACAGCCTCAAGGTGTAAAAACCAACAGCCAACACATTGCAGAAATAAATCAGAAAATATCTATTTACCATGCAAAAGATTGTCTTGACATTTCTGACATCTCTCATGAAACTGCGTGCATCCAGAGGAATTCTCTCGAAGTTCTTTGCACAGAGTTCTTTGACGTCCTGACACAATTTTTGAGAACATGCCACCCCTGTCAGAACCTGTGATGAAATTACAGCATTTTTAGACTGCCATTAAGTCGAACATCTTGACAGATACATGTTTGTTACTTACTATGTGTGCTAGAGTATGTATATTTTTTTGTCCTGAATCCTGGCAAATCCAAAAATCCAAGCAAAATTTAGGAATTAAACTTCTGAAAGTAGAGGGCGAGAGAAGATGCAAACCATGTTTTCTTCCAAAGAATTATGCCAGAATTCTCCTGGTTGCTGGAAGATCACCTGGCTGGTTTGTATGTGAGTGGTACATGACATAGCTGCAGGAACTTCAGGCAAGGCTTGTGTCTGTCTAGCAGAGCTTACTGCTCTTTGGCAAGGGCAGGGATATGTCATGACATCTCACAGAATTTTTAGAGTTGGAGACATGTCAGTATGGTATGATATACAAGTCTTCCTGACAAATGCTGATGTCAGACCTGTCAGTCAACCTTTGGAAAGCCTGCATCTGCTGTGAATTCAAGAGCTCTTGAGATACTCCTGAAAACAGAGTAAATGCCACAAAAATCAGACTGTGTAGGGCACGTAAATCACACTGCAATATTTCTGTGTGTTTTCTAGCTGATTTCTACATTTTAATTTAACTAATGAATTTATGCTTGACCCATGCCTGTTTAACCAAGAAAGCTTCCAGAGCACCCATACCACATGTAACATTAACGTGACACAGACTGAACGTCGTGGATTAGCTGTCTTGAGAGGTTTCACATCACTGACAGTGCAGTTGCAGTTGCTTTCCAACACTTGCCTTTGTCTTGTTCCGGCAAATCTCTTCTATTATCTTTGTATTCATCGAATACCTCAGTAATCACCTCGCTGACACCTTCAAACACTGTCTTGCTGAAATCAAAGACTGTCTGCAGGAAGGCTGGTATACCCCAGTCTTTCTGTAAGCCATCATTTCTGGTAGCGGCCTCAGGTAAAGCGGGCATGCTGGGGGATTCACTCAAATCCAGATCAGACATGAAATATGTTTGAAAGGATTGGTCAAATTCTTTTTGCATCTGCTTGAAAAACATGAAACTTCTGTCAAACATCGAGCCCATGTCAGATAGCAGTTGGCTAAATAGATCTTCCATTTTTACTAGCTGGGTATCCTCTTTCTGAGGCTTTTCATTGAACTGGATGTCTTTTCCTTGATCTTCATGAAAAGGGAAAATAAGTGGAGGTATTTTCCTCAAGAAATCTTCAACCTGCATATAAGAAAGAGATAGATCAGCTGCTTGACAGTTACCAGTTTTTCTTCTCTCGCAGAAGTGGCTCTAAATTTTTCTCCAAGTACCTATAGAAACAATGGACTCTTTCAATAATCAAAATCACAGTATAATCTCCAAAGTAATTTAAGATGCTAGTGAAAGTTCATTTAGTCTAAATCACTAGATACAAATCAGATCTGGAGAAAAATCTACTCAGCCTGTTGAGGCTCAAAGTTAGTATTGGCTTCTGGGTTTTATCCAACAAACAGTTTGGACTTTATCTTGGAAACATTTCTGTGGTAGTTTTGTGTCATGTAGAGAACAGAAGGCAATTGTTCTCACTGTGACCTATAAACGCCCTTGTGTCTCACCAATGGCCAAGTGCTCATATTCCCCTGCAAACCAAAACCCATTAAAAGCAATAAAACAGTGGCTCTGCGTCTGTGATTTGATGATGGAAGAGCCTGAACAATTCTGCTCCGGGAAATTCTTATTCCCTACACCTCAGCTGCTCATCCCTGCTTCATGCTGAGACACAGTGCCTTTGCCTGAGCAGGTGCAGTGCTTTGTGGCCTTAGAAAACTGGTAAGGGTTAAGAAACACCATGCTAAATACACATGTATATGTATATGTATACACAGTGCTCACAGAGGAAGTTATCACTAGTGTCAAAGACAGTAACAGTGCAGTGTAAGTTTTACTGAGAGGATTTCAACCTGATATCCAGACACTCCTGAAAGTCCAGGTGATATATTAGGAACCCGTAAGGAGTACCTAAAAACCCAAAGTATAACCAAGTAGGCTTAAACTGAATGCATCCCATGGAATAACTTTACGAGTATGCATAAACACTAAACAGCTTTGCTCTAAAGCTTGTCACAAAATATGCCATGTTTAAGTTTTAAATTAGCATATTCTTTGGTACTTAGGGATCTGAGAGCTAGGTAATCTGGATAAAATGTCAGCAGCAGAAATTGTACAGGATCTGCAGCTGAGCTGCAGTTAAAGCATATGCTCAAAAAAAAAAAAAAAAAAAAAAAAAAAAAAGAGATTATGATTTCATTAAATCTTGTAACAGTAACAGTAACGTCCCAGTCAGGAAAACATACTTCCTTGGTAGGGCTGGGGGAATCTCCTGTGCTAATAGTTTTCTTCCGTTGAAAACAGTGAAACATTTTAAAGCCATTTTGTTACTTGAAGAGTAGAAATAAAATAACTATAGAAATGAATGATGTGTAAGTAGGTGATTTCCTCCCACTAAGTATTCCAAACTGAACCCGCAGTTTTAACTCTGCTGATTTTCTTGTAGAACATGAATGATCTACACATTATTTTTCATAAACAGCTATTGAGCATCGTAATGCAACTCCTACTGTGAGATACATCACTGTATATCTGGAGAGAATCCATGGGAGGAGAATGATCAGTGTCCATGGTGTCACACCAGGGTGCCCCAGAACTTGTTTTAGCTCTGTGTTCAATGAATGCAATTGACTGTGCCTTCACAATTCCAGACCTTCCAAATCAAATTAGTTTTACCAAGTTGGTGTCACTGTCAGAGTTGGCCACTGAGAAAATAAGCCGTGCTGTCTCTAAAACTGGTAGGTAGAATCAAGAATATGTGCCAGATACAAAGTTTCTTCTTACCTTGCTTCTAAATGTTGATAAACCACGTCTGCAAGTTGTATAGAATCGCATGCAGGTACTTTCTAAACAAGATTCACATTCATCCCATTGATTTTTCAAGGATACTTGGCATTGTCTTTCTTCTTCTTCTAATCTTTCCTTTACTTCATCCATAAGTCGCAAGGCTTCCTGAATAAGAAAAAAGATTCTTTTGAATGCAGTTTTCAGGTTACTATTGTAAATGCTGATCCCATGTTTACTCATTTTTGTTATTTAGAGTTTCTTTTTTCTAATCCTTCACCATTGGGGTAGGTTGTTTTCTCAGCTACAATCACATTTGGAGGAACAGGAAACTGGAAAGCTTTTCCTTACGGAGTTTTTCTGATGTTGTTCTCTCAAATACGTAGTGCAGTCTACATAACCGAACAGATCTCTACAGCCTACCTGGATTTCTGAGGCTGTGAAAAAAACCACAAGGCTTTCTATGCAAAAACCATTTGAGCTCTCCCAAGGTCAGGAGTCAACACAAGCCTTTTATCTCCATATCGAGTATTCATCTGTTCCCCAAGTTCTTTTTATTACTCTGTTCTCTGAAAGGGCCTGTGATACTTCACAAATCTAGGTCATTGCCATACATAAATCCCTTCTCTAATGCAGAGGTATTCAAAAGTACACAGCTCCATCTTTTGGGGATTATTCTAATGGAAAGGCTGCAGCGAGGGGGTTTCTTTCTTTCTTCCCTCTGCTGCAGAAGCATGAGCAACAATTGCAGTTAGCATTTTAGAATAGACTGGACAATGGAAAGACAAAAAACTTTTTAGTAAAAGTAGATTGCACATCACTAATTTCTTTCTTCCAGTGCAATATATTTTGACACTTTAGGTTTCCAAACAATATTCCAAGTTGTTCCTAAGCATGGAAGAAACCTTTTAATTCATCAGTCATACTGCTTTCTGGCAGTATTTCATTAGAAGAAAGTTTTCTTCTGTCAGAATGTTCTTCGTAGAGCCAGTAGTTGTGATTTCATGGCCTATGTTTAATTGTTTCTGACCTTTCTAAATATATTTGTTCAGTGTTTCACAAACTCTTACTGTGGGGATAAGTTCTGGGTAAATGAACTCATTCTGCAAGAACCAACAACAGATTGGATAATGGGAGTGCACCAGTGTTCCTAAAGTTAACAAGTTACCATGTGCTTTTTGATTTACTAATATGAGTAGTTTAAACTAGTCTCCAAGTTGGGCCAAGATGGAATTTTCCTCTAAGTTCAGTGAAAGTAGTAGTGCAGACTGAAAGCTTTACTCAGAACTGGAGCCTCAGTATGCCGTGTTCCTGCAAACATGCAAGCTCTTTCTAAAGAAATTGGAAAATGTAAAACAATGTTCACTTTTTCAGAAATGTGAATCGAGGCTAGAAAAGGATGTCTGTTGGCCCAGCTCCTGCTTCAGGGCCACAGGTGGTGAGAACTGCTGCTGTAAGAGTTTTCTTCAGTTAGGAAGGGAATGCAGAAGTGGAGATTTCCCATTACTTCTAGCTTTGCTATGTGACTGTTCAAAAAGATATATACTCCTCGGAGTGTACGTACAGTATGCTTTTCATTCTTCCCAGAAAAAGGGAGACTCCAAGGGAATCTACCCATTCTTTACCAGTTCAAGGAGGCAGGCTAAAATCTATGCATAGCCTGCTTCATCTTGGATTAAAAGTGGATGCAACTTTATGAGCAAGCAAACAAACAAACATATGAAAACAGATGCACTTGTTACCTGTTTTTCTTCACTGCTTTTCTTCAGGGTTTTCATCAGATCTACATGCTTATCTTCATTTCTTTCCATCATAATTTTCATGTGCTTAATACCAATCAAAGCTTTCTTTACCTCTTCGTCTACATATTTCTCACCAACTTCAGACAAAGCTAAAAAAGCCAAATTATATAGTGAGTTAATCCAATTTTAACACTAGCACAAATGGTTATTCTCTAAAGACAAAGTGAAATAGCTTTACATTTCCCTACAGTTTCAGAGCCAACTTGTGGAATAGTGAATGCTGAATAACACAGAGCCAAAACAATTTTCATCAGATAAGAATCTGGCCCAGAGCCATTGCCAGTGATTAGCTGTGTGTATTTCAGTCTTATATATCTAGCTATCCGATTTCTGATCTCTGAACTCCATAATAGTTGAGATTGGAAAGCAACTCTAGAGATGGCCAAGTCCAACTCCCTGCTCAGAGCAGGGTTGATGAGAGAAGAATGCTCAGGACCTCATCCTGGCTTTTTGGAATCTTCTAGGGTTGCTCATCAGTTTCTCGATGACATAATTTGTATTTTTAATCTGAAATCTATCAGTGAGAGTTTCATGTAACATTTTGAATATGCAGATTACAGGAATCTTCAGTTTGTTTTCCTAAAATATAATTTGTAGACTTCCTGTGAGTTAATGGCTGTAGAGTTTTGGTGAAAGGCAGGTTGGTCCTCACATTGCACCTTGAGTCTCTTCCTAAGTGCAAATCCTTCATTTGTTCCCTTTGCAAAAGTGCTATGAATATTACTGGGGCTATAAAAACAACTAAAGAGCGCATTACTATGAGAATGGCAGAAGCACATGTCATTCTTCTGCTATAGCCTTATTCCCCTCTCCTAGATTTATATTTGTCACAGAAATATTATTAAAGTAGACTGAAGCTAAGGAATATTTCATGGCTGATCTCCTGGGATTCTGACCTACACAATAAAGCCATGCCTCAAGGCAAGTGTCTGCATAACAGCTGCTTTTTTCTTTATTAAGTCATTTTATTGCAATTATTTATAATAATTACATTTTACAGTTAAGCATAATAAAATGTAAAATTGATCTGTTTGATTGTTAGGTTTGGTTTATACTCTAATGATCTATGATAGAGCAAATAACCCATGAAAATGTTGTAAACAGTTTCTATAAGGGAGGGCCTGAAGGCTTCCCAGCACAGCCCTGCATACATACTCTTCAGGTTTTCACGGAGATTCATTTCTTCCTGCCTCGTCGGTGCACACTGGTGACCATTCAGCCATAGCAAGTGTATTATCAATAACCAAGAGGACTTCATGTTCTTTCTGTTAAAGAAGCAAGCTGAAGCAGTTAAATGTCAGCATCTTCATGGTGCTCAAATGCCTAGGTGCAGTTTTTACTAAGTATAATACAGTCCTGTTAATATTTTCTCTAACTATAGCTTCTTAGATCCGTAATATGCTCTTAAATGATACTGTTAGTGAGAACACATGAGTAAGGATATGACCTCATTCATTATGTGTCTATTAATAGATTGATTCTAAATAGATCTAAATAGATTAATTCTACTGAGTTTATGCAGTGGTGTAATAGAACCAGGACACAGATATATAAAAATGCAGGCTTACAAAGCTCAGTTTGTCTCTTTTCTACCTTGAGAAATACACTAAGTACTGATCTCACCCTAAAATGCTTTTACTCTTTTTATCGCCTATTCATGTTATTCATGTGTACCTGTATTATGCTGCCAGATTTTCAAAGGGAAAATTCTAGAGTGTTGTTCCTCTCCTTATCTCCAAATATGCATTGTCCTTCAGGATAATACTTAACATAGCAAAGGCACTAATAGGTATGCTAAGAAATTGGCAATTAGATCAGTTTTATAAATAAACACATCAGAAATTGAAAGAAACTCTTACAAAATAAGGGGAAGAAATGCCATTTGCTTCATTTCCCTCCCAGAAACAGTTAAATGGTAAATACTTGTTTTTTAAAAACCATTCAACTACACTTTATAGTTTTCATTTCGTTAAGCAAACACAGTGTTTAAGTTCCTTTTTGTTAACCAGTGCAGCCTTCTTAAAGATGTATGTAGCAGCTGCAAATGCATTTGTAAATTAAGTGCCTGCATTTATTTATAGCCTGGATTTACTTAGTCACTTGCATATTGTAACTTTACATTTATAATGAAAGACTGATCACCTTTGGAAAGCAATACAAACCCCTACAGAGGAAAATTAAAAACAAACATATTTACCATTAATACTTAAGGACCTCTTCTGCAAAATTGCTGCCCGCGTCGGGAAGGACTGTGGCTGTGCTCTGATCTAATTGCTGGGAGTGACAGGGATTTTGCCATGTTCGACTTATCTGATGACAAGGTATTTAATCCTATTAGTGGTACTTTCTGTCGTTAGGCTGGGGCACTTGTGTGTATGGGACTTCATGCTCAGACGTGTAGGCAAAGCCACTAGGGGGAGCGTTGTATAGAATTACGCTGTATTTTGGTAGTCTCGTCGTCTTTCCAGGTCTTAAATCATCTTGATTTTTACCTAAGGAGGTATCTGCAGCTTATGTTCCTAGTAAAAATATCACAATATTACAGTTTGGCTAAAAATAGCTTCACACATTTAATCTTTAGTGTAGTTTTAGTTTGCTATGAGAAACACTGGATTACGTAACGGCCTTCTTCATGCAACTTCTGAAGATGCAGCAGTCAAAAGAATTATGAAACCTAGGTGCAGGCTGTCTACAAGTAGACTCAGAAATAAGATAAGCAAATTTTGGCATTTTGTACATTATTATACTTGCTGTTTGGGGGTTTTGCCCTGTAGTGATTTTCTTCAGTTAATCCATGTGTGTGAAATATGTCTGGGACCTGACCTGCATGAAGTTTTAGATACTTTAAACTGAGATGCTTAAGTATTAGCAGATGCTTGATATAAAATAAGCACAAGTATTATTACCAGATCATATCCCACGTGTGGTGTTCACCAGTATTACTCCGTTAGAGCAAAAGAGTAGATGGGGAGTGTAGATGTCTACAGTTCATGATCTGTAACATCAATTTTAAAGCAACCCTTTTTTATTATTATTTACCTCACGGTTCCTAAGAGTCAACTGACTGATGATCAAGATCCAACATCATTAGTGCTGCTTAGTCAGGAGGTGTATCAGGAAGAGTAGATAACCTGTTTGCACTTAATGGAAACTGGAAGTCCTCAACTTGCATTGCAAATTGCAATAGCAATAGAAACTTAGGAAACTTCAACCTGAGGACAAAATTATCTAAAGTGATCTAGATTTATTAAATTAAATTATCTAAAATTATCTAAAGCTACTAAGCTAGCTAATCTTGAGCTTAAACTTAACCTTTGAAATGCACTTTGGTACTCAACACTGTTCTTTAAATGTATCTGCTAGTAGTGCTCATTCTGGAAATGTTTTCTCTCAATTCAGTTTTGAACTTAGTTAAACAGAAATCTCAGGAAAAAAGATCAGGTTACATATCAAATATCCACTCTATTTTCTTCTAACGTTTTAAATCTGATTTGCAGTGACCCATTGTGGATATTCCCAGTTTTAATGCCAGTGGATGTGTTCAGCAGTTTCCTCTTAATGTTCTATTTTCCTCTAAATTTGAATCACCCATAGTTTGTGCCATTTCACCACATTCGAGTACTAACATATTATTTGTGAGGTAGTCTTGTAACAGCTACTATACTGGAGACAATCTGAAGAAGCTCTTGTGAGCAAATGATAGAAATTGTCTTTATCTTTTGCCTAACTATTATTTCAGTACTCTGTATTTTTATTGAAGTTAATAGGTATGCATTGGAAAAATTAAGAAAATAACTTGAGAAGGGTTTTCAGGAAAAACTTGAACCTGATTGAACCCTAGCAGTCGAAGTTGTAGCTGATCTTTGGAGTTTCCTTCTGTCCTACTGGATGACCTCCACAAATGTGTAACATTTTTTACAATGTAAAGTGACTTCTCCCTTTTTTGCTGATCCATTCCACCTGGCAGGATTAAGAATCAAGAAATATGTTGAAATGGAATTTCCTGTGTTATACATCAGCTGAAGGGTTTTGCTCCAGTTATATATTTCTACAATTATTTGCTGTTTGGAAGAGTTGTTTTCTACTATATCTGAAACAGGCCAGACATATAATGATCAGGCTGAGAATATGTGGACATACTTACAGACTCTATGAGTCATGCAAAGTGCTTTACATTTACACCAAATCTCTTGATACTTTTATGAAATAGTCCCCAGTTGTACAAAATCTTAGCCAGTTTTATTTGTAAGCACACCACTAGTTCCACTGTTTTCCATTGAAATTAAATCTTAATGGAGGCCTATTGTCTAATTATGTGGCTAATCTAAAGCAGGCTCAAAACTTTGTTAAACGTTGGTATGGTTTTTCAGGCTGTAGAAATTTAATTTTTTGTTTTGTTTTGTTTTTAATCCTTTCTAGTACTTCAGGAACCCTTGAGTGGTTTCCATTTCCTATGTATTTCAGAGGCAATTGGAGTCCTCCTTCAGTTTGTACTCAGTCTGTTTTTGAGCTTTACCTGAGTAGCTAAAATTAGGATAAAAGGCCTGGAGAGAGAGGCAGCTCCTGAGATGCTGTCATTTCATGCTGGGGCTTTGCACTGCTCTCGACACAAATGTGAAATCATTTAAGGGCGTGAAATCAGTGTGCATAGCTTGGTGCATCATGTTAAGGCATGGGTGTCCAAACTGTTGGCTTGCCTGGGCCATACTGCGTGAAGAGTATTTGTTTTGGGCCACATATATGTAAGCTACTCCAAAAGAAGTGCCTCCCATTTATTTCCACGGAAACAACAAAAGACACAAAGAGCACTGTGACACTGATTGAGTGGATTCTCAGCTACAAAACACCGTTTTCCAACATAGTATCACCTCCAACCCTGCATTTTTGCGAGCGATGAACAAGAAACTGCATGCCACACTTGTATAAATCTGTACCAGTGGAGGTGATCCACTGTTGTTGTTGTCACTGCTGAAATGCACAACCCACTGCCTCACTGTGCTCACATCCACTGGTTGGTCTCTAGAAATGATCAGCAAGTGTTGATGAATGTCAATAGGTGCCATTTTTTTTGGCATGGAGGAATTCATTGACACACCTTTGCTTCATCTGCACTTCTGTATCAGATGCCATTCTGTCACACTGCCCCGCTGCTGCTATCTGTCACATAGCAACAACATGTAACAGAATATAGATGGGAAGGTTCAACCCCTACTGTCATAACACCAACATCCACCTCCAACATGATGAGCCAACATCATGAAATGGGAGACGTTATTTTTCGATCAGCTCTCATTGAATATATAATACTGTTAATATACAGAAGGAAAAAAAAATCCTTAATTTTAATGCTTTCTATTAAAACACATAAGAAAACAGAGAAACAAAACCATAAAACTTGTGGGATACGTGACCTTGTTTTTGTAAAACTAACACATCATTCTGACACGATGTCAGTGACTTCAATTTGCAGTGAGCTCTCAAGGTGATCATCAGAGATTTTTGATGAAATTTTACTCTTCCTTTGCTTCATCCTTGAAAACAGCTGTTCAGAAATACACATACTGCCAAAAAAAAGGTGACATGAATGAGACGTGGTTGTGAAGTGAGGGATATTTCTCTCTGGTAAGAGGGCTTGTGGAATCTATGAATCTATGAAGTCTGGTAGGGGCGGCTGCACTGCTAGCTGGGCTGCACTGCATGCAGACTGCAGGTTGGACATGGCTGCACTTCAGTATGTCTTTACTTGTAACTCTTAAACTACAGCTTTTGAGATCAGAGGAATCATCCTCACAGTGTTTAGTGTGCTATAAAACCATAGAACCACGTAATATTCCAACTTGGAAGGGACCCGTGAGGATCAAGTCCAACTCAGTCGCGCACCCAAATCAATGGTGGACCACCCAGAAGCCAAATCCAAACCCAATGTCTGACAGTGTTCAAACGTTCCTTGAATGCGTGAGTCTCTTCAGATTTCCTTTTGATTGCCTATCCTTGTTCATTCAGGAAGACTATTCGGTGTGGAAAAATCTTCCACTTTGCTGCTAATTTCTTTCCCAGGCCCTCCAGGACTTTGACACAAAACTCCAAATGCCAGCAGTAAAGTGCCATATGTTGTTCACAGAGGTGTGCAAAGTTTCTTCAAGCCTTATCCAAAGACACTACACAGAAAGAAGGGATCTATTGTGCCAACAAAGTGATTGCATGTTACCGAACACCACATTTGGAGAGACAAACCCATGGGGTAATAGGATTTGAATACCTTTAAGGAACAGAGAATGAAAGCTTTAGGATTGAATGTGAGACGGTAAGAAGCTGAAACCTAGACATTATATGGTTGTCTTCAGAATTTGTGCTTGGGATATCAGTTAACTATTGAACTTGGAGTAGCACTATTACTGGTGTTATGTTATCAGCAGGAGATATCAAAGTCAGTGCAAGGATAACAAAATGAGTTAGAAACAATTTATTATAAAGCTGTGAAGCAAATCTGCATGGTACAGTTACACAAACAGATTTCAGGAAGCATTTAATATGAAAATGCTGAAGTTTTCAACCAGATGTTTTGCGAGGATTTAGTTTCAAGCTTCCCTAGGAACGTTAAAACAAAAAAGTTTTATTGCATGCAGACGTGTAATATATCAGCTTTCAGCCTGCAACTGAAAGGAGCAGGGTTCCTTGTGTATTTTCATCTGGTTTGCTTAAGCATATCTTTGTCGTTCAATTCCGTATCAGCCAGTTAAAGAGTGGTTGCTTGTTGGAAATGACTCCTGGATTTTAATGAAATTAAGATGACTGAATAATCAGTGGATAGTTGGTGAGGTGCTGAACAACTCTTGAAGACGCTGCTAACTGCCCCAGTCTTTCGGTTTCCTGAAAAGATAATTGAAGGCATTCACAATATGGCCTTGATAATATTCAATGAAGAAAGTGGAAATTGCTTTGGTGAAAAGTAATCCTTTTGCTGGAAACTTGGCCTCATGCTTCTGCTGCATCTAGAGTGAAGTCTGCTAGGGTGCCTGAGAGATCAGAAGAACAAAGAGGGATGTCTGAAGATAACAGTTCCTCAGTACAGCCAGTAATAGGGCAAGCACAGCCCCCTTACTTGCAGTAGCACAGAAATGGAGGAAGTAAATCTGAAATGCTCACTGGAGCTTTTTCCCCATTTCAGATGTTAGAAACAATTTCGAAGAAGAGCATTACTGCAATTAATGACTTCATGCTCCTAACAGTTCTTGCTTAATTGTCACTGCACATGTTTTTACAGCTGTCCTTTTATATAACTAGTACACTGCCCCATGCAGCTGCCTCAGTACTCACAGCTTTTAAAGATCGGCAGAGTAACAACAACATCAGTTACAGAAACCTGACAAATGGGAGGAAAATAAAAAAGAAACACTGAGTTCTGATCAAATGAGAATTAGCAGTGAGACAACAAAGGCAGAAGAGGAACTGGAAGTAAGATATAAAAGACCAAAAAGCACCAGAACATCAGGGAAGACACTGAAGAGTACAATCTCTCCAACTGCAGATATATGAAGATAAATATATTTCCGTATCCCCTACCAACAGCTAAGTTTTTGCAATTAGCGAAAATGAAGCCCATGAAGATGCACGTGATGTAACAGGACAACAACAGAACCTTTAAAATCCTTTCTTTGACCACCTGTTACGAAATCATTCAGGAAAATATATGGATTTGCCTGAGCTTCAACTTTCTTAATACTTTTGCAGGTACTGTGAAATATTTAGGAATTAGAAAAGAATATGGTATTTATCAGTCTGGATTTGAGAGTGTAGAGTGTGCACTTCAGCCAGGAATTTTTTTTCTGAAACTGATCTGCTTTAGACCTTGACCTCAGAATTAGATGAGTCACACTTTGGAAGACCTTGTTTTTGTCCCGAGTGAAAAGTGGACATAGCAGACTAACCTAAACATAGGTCTCTAAAATTGGAACAGATTAATCTCATTGATAAGACATGCAGCTTCAACTTGACCTGGTTTGTCTGCAAGTGTTTGCCAGTGACATCCTGATCTGCATTAAGAACAGAATTGCCAGTAGGCCAAGGGGGTTGATCTTTGTCCCCTAATTTGCACTAGCAATGACGCATCTGTAACATGGGGTCCAGTTCTAGGCTCCTCAGTGACCCTGGAGTGAGTCCAGTGCAGGGCCATAAAGATTATTAAGGGTCAAGAGCATCTTCTATATAAGGAGAGGTCAAGAGAACTCAGCCAGGAGAAGGCTCATGGGGATCCTATTATAGATAAATACCTGATGGGAGGGAACGCAGATGAGATGCCAGTGACAGGACAAGAGGCATCGGACATGAAGTAAACACATGAAATGTGATCTGAACACAAGAAAACATAATTGTTGTTTTTTTTTTTTTTTTACCACAAGGGCAGTCAAATACTGAAGGAGGCTGTGAAGTCTACATCTGTGGAGGCATTCGAAATCTGATGGGATGTAGCCATGGGCAACCAACTCCAGGTGGCCTTGCTTGGGCAGGGGTTGGACCAGATAATCTCAAGAGGTCCCTTCCAGCCTCAGCTATTCTCTGATTTCCTGTTTATATTTGTATAATACAAGCCAAAATTGGATTTATAGTCTGCTAAATACAGCTATGTGTAACTTCTGGCATGCATGGAAGTTGGCAGGATCTGAGCATTCACTCATAGAGCATAATGATGTTAGGAATTATTTCAAGCCATACAAATTCCTGTCTACCATTTCCTAGCACCATCTGCAGTCAGACGAGATGGCAGCTACCATATCTAAGTCATCATCTTTCTTATAAACTTAAATCAAAGTGTTGAAGTCATAAAAGCAAAAGGAAAACTCATATTGAGCATAACATAGCGCAGTAATTTGCTCCAAGGGCTGGAGCACCCCTCCTATGAAGGATAGTGTGAAGGAACTGGTCTCATTCTTCCCAGAAAACAGAAGGCTGAAGGGAGATTTCATTGTGGCCTTCCAGTATTTAATGGGAATTTTTAAACTGGGGGAAATCAACTTTTTATTTGGGTAAATAGTGATAGGACAAGGGGGAATGGTTTTAAACTGAAGAAAGGGAGATTTAGATTGGATGTCAAGGGGAGGCTCTTTACTGAGAGAGTGGTGAGGTGCGGGGACAGGTTTCCCAGGGAGGCTGTGGATGCCCTGTCCCTGGAGGTGTTCAAAGCTAGCTTGCATGGAACCCTGAGTAATCTGATCTAGCAGCTTGCAACCCTGCCTGTGTCAGGGGAGTTGGAACTTGATTATCCTTGAATTCCCTCCCAGCCCAAGCCATTCTATGATTTTATGTTTCTACGTTTTTATTTTATTTCCTATATGTAAAGGACATATTCTCAATGGAGAAAATGCTATCTCTGGTGCTGCTAGAAGGATATTAATTATAGATTCTTATTTATGCATTTACACAGGAGATACTTAATTCCTCACAAAAGTGCTAATGCTAGATACTTCACAGTTTTCTCTGAGCTTTGGAAAACTAATTTATCTCCTCTGCATGTGAAGGCAGTTTTGTACCTCTACACTGAGATCTGGAGATCTCAGAGGAGAGAGAGATCTCAGTGGAGATCTACACAGAGATCTACTCTGCTTCTGGTCAATAGAAGAAAATTGTTGAAAGCATGTTCTAGGCAGTATTTAACTTTCTAATTTGGCTGCTCTGAAGTGTCCACTTTGTGTTGCCTGCAAAGGGAGCCAGAGTCTCTAGTCACATGTATGTAGGACACAAGAATAGTCATTAACCAATATTAAAAATTCTGAAACAAAGCAGATTCATCTGAAACAACTCACGTGCTACAAAGCTTTAGGAGGTCCATAGCACCCATGTGATTTTTGTTGCTAACATTACTCAGAAATGTTTTGCTTTTAGCACTGGGAGACAGTATGCTACATATTCTCCTACTTGACTTCAGGAAGAAATAAGCCTTCATTTCTCTCTTCTACCTTTGCATTTCTATTAAGATATATCCTAAGAACGGGTCACTGAAGGTCTATTGATTTGCCTGGGTCTTAATTTGTGCACGTGTGCACACATTTTTATATTAATACTGTAGACAGCGGGTCAGATCCTTAGCTGATGTAAATAAGCATATCTCCCTCATCACTGCAAACAGCTTTGATTCATACCAGCTGAAGACCAGCACATTTTCTCTAGGTCTGGATTCAGTAAACCACACACACACAGAACAGAGTGCAAAGCAGCCTATTGTTTGAAGGAAACCTTTCTTGTTTAGGGCACTGCTGAACAAATAAACCAGGCAGCAGAGGGAATTAACAAGAATGAAGAGCATTAGCTCCTCAGAGAAAATAACATCAGAAAAACCCTTGGTATCCATCAGTCAGAATTCCTTTAGCACTAGACAAAAGCCTACAATGGAAACTGCTGTGTTGTGAGCTACTTACGTGGTCCCACGCTGAACTATTTACTTAAACACTGTGCTTCCAACTCATTGTACGGATCAAGTATCACGAGCAAGGAATGAAAGTGTATAAGAAATTAATGAGAACTTAAATACTATTCAAGCAGAGCACTTAAAAACACATTTAACTTCTAGCCTGAGAGTAGTCTCACTGAAGTCAATGGGATTGCTTACGTGCTTAAAGTAAATCATGCGCCTAAATGGTCCTCTGGATCAGGATTTTAAAATTCAGAGTGACTACTGCTTAAAATGGATACAGTACAATCGGGAAAGGGAAAGAGAAAAATCTGTTTTCCATCCTCTGCTTCAAGTGTGCTGACAAAAGCCTGATAAGATCTAGCTCCGGGAAGTTAGAATTGGAAAAATCCAGCCTTCAAATGAGAAATTTCCTAACAGCTGTGAGGAAAATATTGAGACAGATTATATGAAGGAAATGGATTTACACTCAGAGTTCTTCTAATGAGATATAATATATTATAAGGAAATGGGAATTAATATAGATTCTGAGAGCAAAATTATTATTATTATTTTTTTAATAATCAGGCAGTTCTGGAGGAGAGACCCCTCCACCAGATTATTCCAGTATGATGACCCAGCTCCAACTTCTGGCTCAAGAGATACCTAAGCCACTGATTATGAGAAGGATGATTTTATATTGGCCAGCTTTTTGCATTTCTTGAAAGCATCTGCTACATTTGGAAGTAGTACTGGTCTACATGTATTTTTTATTTAACCTACTACAACAGTGCTTAGTTTGAGACTGCATGAAGCACACACACTGTGAGAGGAGGAGGCTGGCCAGTATTTGCAGACTTGTCTGGCAGTCATGGCTGGCAACGGAGTGAGGGTAATACAAAGAGGAAGGCACCTCCACTCCTCCTCACCATGGTGAGGGCTTCCCAATATCCTGGGGAAAAGAATGTTCTTGCGGTACTGACATATCTGGGTAAAATGTGCATGTCCTGTGATTAACCAGAGATCAGACCAGACAATCTCATTCAGTTTTTTCTGGCTGCAAAGACTATAAACTCTTGTCCTGGGCCAGGGCCATCAAAGACCATCAAAGATCCTGGCAATAGGCCTACTGACTTCTCTGTGCATGAACAAGACTCCAGCTAAATCTACAGCCTCTGCCCAAGTCAGCAGGAGTTTAAAGACAATGTGGCTCAGCTTCCGATAAATACCTGTTCCCACATGACCACAGTCAGAGCTAGGACTAAGCAACAGCATCTTTGCAGAAATTAAATGTGTGAACACTCAATTAAAGATATCTTCAGGGTATATTCTTATGATCACTCACTATTAAAGGTTTGTTGAAGTGAAAAGCTTTGAAAGTTGCTTGTGGGAGAGAAGTTTAGTATGGTCTAAACCCCCGCAGAATTTGGCCACTGGAGAAAATGTGTTTCACCACAGTTTGTCCATTTCCCAAAACAAAACTGAGATCACCCCACGTACTTACATGAGTATTGGCTGGGTTTTAAATGAGAAAAGACTTGTTCTGGGCCAGAAGCCCAGCTGGTATAGCCCTGAGGTTCCAGTTCATAGCAGAAATGTTTTGCTGCAGTTTTAAGCCAGAGCTCCTGCAAGTTTCAGTGTGACAGCTCTCAGCTTTAGACCCAAGACATAACAGAGTGCTGGGAGTAATTAACTGTGCACATTTCCCCAAAATATCATCATTTAAGACTCCTGTGTTTTTCATGGCAGTGAGATGATCCTAGTTTAAGTGTTAGGCTTTTTTATAAGTACTAAGGTGCAATTCTTTTGCTCTTGTTTATGCAATGACAGAGTCGAAAAGGAATTGATGCACAATTGCCTATAAGGCTGCATTTGTCATTAGACAAGTGTTAATACAGTACTCCTGTGGCTGTCATTTAAATATAAGTAAAATACTTACATGTGCTAGTAGAGGAATAAGGAATCTTTCATCTTTTACAAATTGAAATAAGAAACATTCGGGCAACTTTGTGACATTATTGTCTTTGTTCATAGCTACAAGAGGAAGGAATTGTATGTAATGGTTTTGTGTCTTTGTTGGTAGATTTGTATTCTACACTTTCCAAATGCTCAGGATTTCATGGTCAAAGATAACTTGAGATATAACTTTGCTCTACTTGGCAGTTTAAAATTCCCACAGACAAGTCCAAAAATGATTAAGCATATAAAGGTTAGGATCATAGAATAATAGAATCACAGAGTCCTTAAAGTTGGAAGGAACCTTTGAAGGTCATCTGGTCCAACTCCCCTACAATGAACAGGGACATCCACAGATAGATTAGGTTGCCCAGGGCCTGGTCCAACCTCACCTTGAAAGTCTCCAAGGACAGGGCATCCACCATATCTCTGGGCAGCATGTTCAAGTGCCTCACCACCCTCATTGTAAAAGACTTCTTCCTTATATCAAACCTAAATCTCCCCTCTTTTAAGCTTGAAACCATTTGCCCTTGTTCTGTCTCAACAGACCCTGCTGAAGAGTCTGTCTGGTGAAGGTGCATCACCTCCAGTTGCTTGAAGGGACATAGGACTGAAAGCCAGTTCTCATGTATGTCAGAGGCACGCACCCAAGAAGTGTCATGGCTGCTTTTTAATAAGCAATTAGCTACCACAGGAAAATGTCTTTGTAAAAAAAAAAAAAAAATCCAGCAAATGATGCCTTTGCTATATGATATATTTTAGAAATACCATTTTATTCTTAGCAGTCTCCAAACTGCAAAAAGCTACACCTGTCATTTCAAAATGCTGTAGGGTAAGGCAGCTAAGTCCCACTTTGATTGTGAAATGATAGGCACAGTTTCATGCTTTTGGGGGAATGTGAAATTTGTTTCTTTCCTTTCTCTTGATCCCAACCTCCTCTGTCTCCTATTCCCCACACTACTCAAAGCTGCATTTACATCAATAAAGCTATTTATTGCAAATGCATATTTAAAGCTTTCATATAGAGTCTCTTCAAGAATATATATTGATTAGAGACCAGGGAAATGGGCTTTTTCAAGAAAAGTCTTAACAGGAGAAATTCAGCATTTGATACAGGAGTGTGGAGTGAAATGCTGGAACAGTGCTACGGGGGGAGGCAGCTGTGTGTGTGTGTGGGGAGGGGGGAACGGACAGACTGAGTGGTGTGGAGTAGTAGAAAAATTTCAAAGTAGTGAAAAGTTATTTAAAACGTAAGGGAAAATGTCCTGGCAATGTTGGACTGGAATAGAATCCAAAGGGAAAATTTTGTGTCTGAAGACAGAGACTGGTCAAAAGGCTGGAAATGCTTCCTGGGCAAGAATTCTGCACTGACAGGGAGATAGATGTGTGTCTGTCAGCTCAAATACCATGACCATAGACGCAGGATTAGTCATAAGCTACTAACTTCCACATGGTGATCCCAGGAGGCTGCAGCACTGACGCTGCCTGTAATAAATCCTCCTGCAAAGAAGCAAGGCACCCAAGGACAATGTTTAGTACACAGATAGAGGAAAGACCTGACTCCCCTCTATCTCAATCCCACATCCTTCCTGGTTGTCTTGTTTGCTCAGATGCTGAGTTTCCTCTGGAGACACTTAATTCCAGGGAGGCATCTCAATTATGCGGATTAGCAAATCACAGTTGTTTCTCAACCCAGATGTTACAACTTGCCTCCAGCAAGCTTCTCCCGGGAGCTGAGTTGCCTGTGGTTGGCTGCACAAACAGCTCCTTCTCTGCCCCCCCTCTGTCACATGAGACCTGAAAGCCAGTCCTCCATGATCTTCATTGCCACTCCACCAGGTTGGTGTTATTAGTCAGGGCAGGTAAGTTTCAGACTGATAGTTCAGGGCTGTGGTTGAAAGAGAATTGTATCATTATGGAGCTGTATGTCTGCTCAGATTGATAAGTAATGTTTTCATTGCAGCTGAGGATGCTTGGGTAATATGTAAGCTATCAGAACAGTCCTCACTTCCAGTTTCTGGGACCAGGCTGTTATTTGTTTCCAGGTTGACATTAGACACAGGTGAGCATCAGTTTGCATCCCACCATCTGATATACCTCTACAATCTACACAGCCTAGGGACTGGTTTGAGGATGTGTGGGTCAAAACAAGCTACAGCACGCTTGGGGAAGCGTGGCATGACATAGCACATCACGATACTCGCCATAAAAACTTCCGCTAATTGAGTGATAAGCCTAGGGGAGATAAGTAACAGCTGTAGAAACTGCACAGGAACTAGTGTAGCTTTATTTTAAAAGCCATAGCTCCAGGGGAAAGCGTCCCTCCACTAACCACTGTTCTGCATTATCAAATAGAAGGGCTCCCATCCTGATCTGCGTCAGTGACATTCCTCCTCTAAGGGTTTAATTGTCTCCATACCTATTGCTATCTGAAGGAGGAGGATACAGCAGTGAAGGGGTCTTAGGAAATCTGGTGGAAATCAAAGTATCTGGTCAGTACATTTAATCGGTAGATAAAAGAGCTTACAATTCTTAAATAACTTGTGTGCATCTGACCTGGACTTGCATTTAAGGTTTAGGCTTCCTTTCTTCAAGATCAAGCAACATTAATTAATATTTACTATACAGAATTGCAACTTACAGTTTCCTGATAGTAAAGCAAATCCTTCCAGTAAATAATACTTTTAACTAATTCTTTTGACTAAGAAATGCATAGAACAGTA
Source organism: Oreortyx pictus (assembly GCA_036925125.1). Taxonomy (NCBI): domain Eukaryota; kingdom Metazoa; phylum Chordata; class Aves; order Galliformes; family Odontophoridae; genus Oreortyx; species Oreortyx pictus. The sequence continues at coordinate 45,336,259 of JAUPFR010000003.1, read as the reverse complement.
TTTCTTGCTCACGTTTTAACAAAGGAATTTGATGCTGAATCTCTTCCTGTTATTGTGTGGATGGGGTATTTTGACTAAATCTAGGGAAACAAACCAGACAGGTCACTTATTCTAGAAAACATACTTTAAAATGTTTGACATCTTTGAGCTACTCATTTCTCTTCTGTCAATACAGAAAAATATAGCTTCATACTTAATAAACATCATTAAGGAGCTTTCTATTCTTGTTTAAACTGAAGTAAACTTGAAGACCTTGTCAAAACAAGTAGGTTAAGCTTGACTAATCAGCCTGAACTCATTCTATTAATAGTGAAGCAATCATTATTGCATTAATCTTTGTCTGGAATATTGGGGGTAGGCACATACACATACAGAAGAGGTTAAACCAGATGAACTTTACAAGAGTGAAAATATAGTAATGTCAACGATTTACTGCCTGGTTCAGCCCGATTCCGTGATGACTGGGGTGGGGGACCCACGAACCCATGCCTAGGGGAAGGGGAAGGGGGAAAGGGAAAAAGGAAAAGGGAGATGAGTCTAAAAAAAACAAAACAGTGGAAATTATTTGAGGAGGAAAGCTAATTTACTAAATAAGATATCGGAAAGCAAAATAACACAATATAATTGGAATTGAAGCTAATAAATCAAATAAAATGAGTAAAAGAGAGTGTCCAATAAACTGAAGGCTTTACACTAAATGCTGAAGGTGTGACGGCAGAGAGCACCCACTGCTGAGTCAATCCAAAAGGAGAAAAAGCAAAGCAACTCCAAGTCCCCTGGGTTACATAGTTCTTCTCTTCTGAGACAGGTATACCCGTAACTATCAATGATCCATGGAGCTGGAGCATTAACTCTTTAACTCCCAAACATGATGTTTTGATGTGGAATACCAATAACAAAGATCATAAAACCATGGCAAGTAATTGTCATGTATTTTATATTTCTTCAGTCTGGATGGAGTATTCTTCGTGGTTGAACAAAAGCACTCATGAAATTGAGCCTTTTTTTTTTTGTTGTTTAAGAACACGTTGTTATTTTGATTTCTGTATGAGAATAGGTTTAGGTTGGAAATAAAGAAAAAGCCTTCTACAGTGAGGATAGTGAGGCACTGGAACAGATTACCCAGAGATATGGTGGATGCCCCATCCCTGGAGACATCCAAGGGGGCTCTGAGCAACCTGATGTAGCTGTAGGTGTCCATGTCCATTGCAGGGGAGTTGGATCAGATGACCATTAAAGATCCCTTCCAACTCAAATGATTCTAAAATTCTGACGGCTGATTTGTTATAGCTTGATCAGGTAGAGCCTGAAGTGATGTTTTCATTCTTATGGAATATGATCATAGGTGTATCCAAACTACATACTCTGCCTGCGCTACATAACGTACTTATCTGGGAAATTAAGATCTCAGTCTGCTCAGACTTTAAATGCAATTCAGTGAAATTAAGACAATCAGCAAACAAAGAGATTTCTGTCAGTCTCATGGGAGAAAGATAAAATCTTGAGAGCTAAAATAAAGTTTTATATTTTCAGATTAAACAAGTGCAGATAGCTACATCTGAAATAGAATCAATTACTTGGAAGTCATGTTCCATCACTATTCATAAATTTTATAACACAACTTAATCCAGAAATGATTCATGTAGAGACAAGTAAGTTAGGATGTTGGCATCCACTGGCAGCATTTGGCTTTACTTTTCCTTTCTGTAACTTTTTTCTCAACAGGTCTAACTTATAAGTGTTATCTGTGGCTCCCAGACAGAGCTGAAACATGGATGTTTCTGTGCATACCTTCTCTTAGTGATCAGCTGCTGTGCTGAAAAATCTGGGCTGGTTCCTCAGGAACCTAGCAGCAGTTTCCTCCCTTCCGTCTCTCCTAGGAAAATTGTTCCATCTCTGAATCATTAGCCCAGAAAAAGACAACATTCATTTCTTTACATAATGATTGATATTTAGGTATCACTTTTAGCCATGAGCCAAGCAACAAACTGCAACTGATAGCTGCATCTTTATATGACTGAAACAAGAATCCCAAGGTCTCAAGTATGTGGGCTTTACATAAGCACTGCTCAGCAACAACTAAATTGTTGGTGTTCTATCAACATTATTCTCATCCTAAGCCCAGAACACAGAACCATGCCAGCTACTAGGAAAAGAGTTAACTCTGTTCCAGCCAACACCAGGACAGCCATAGCCCTTTGCTGTGATATCACAACATCCATACAGATAGCGTCATCTCTTATTGCAATTGTTTCTTACAGCTGTAAATTTCCACAGCTGGAGACCTGGAGGACACATATTTTTCTGTAACATGTACATAATTTACAGGATTATTAATCAGAAAAAGAGTTTATGTCAGTGCCCCATCTGTCTGAAGTGTTTATATTAAAACAGCTGCATGTTTAAGGGCAGATTGCATTAATAAGAGATGCTATTGCATTGGTAAGTAGTAAGAGCACCCCGCTTTCCTTGCAGGCATGTCACTGTGATATGGCAGGACTTACTGCCATTGAAACCACCCCTAACTGCTGTTCTCACTGCGCATGATAAGCACTTTTTTGGGTCACTCAAGAAGCATACACACTCATGAAATTCAGAATGGAACATCTGTCAGATGAAACCATCATAAAAAATCATGCTCTTTGACCTTAGAAAATTTTAGCTGTTTTAATGTTAGACTGTGTCCAGAATCCATTTCCAGTTTTCTTGAACAGAGGTGATTTTAGAAGTGAAAGCTCTGTGTCTTATTTTGCCACATGCTTGGAGTGCCAGGACAAGGTTCTGTTATAGTTTTCAGCATTCAAGCATAAAACTGAAATATTTCCATCTTCATGCTTTTATAACCATGATGGAAAGTTGTCTCTCCAATCCCTTCAGCTGTAGGGAGAACTTCCCTCCTGACATAGCTTCGGAACTAAGAGGTATTTCTTTTTTGTTCAGTGACATGAATATAGATACATTATGACAGAAATTTCATCAGCAAAATGCTTTTTCTTCTGCCCAAAGGCTGTAAGTGAGCAATGTGCACTTATTTTCTGTGCCCAGAGGATCTTCAGTCATAGAACCCTGTCTGAAGGACACTCCTATGGCAATCCAGCAAGAGTTGTTTAGGACTGAGACAGCCACACAAAGTGCCCACTTATCCTTCATTCATCTCAATTTGTTAGTGTTGTAAGAGAAAAGACCAAATTCGAGGATAAAGACTCACAACCTACTTATTTCAACACTAATCTAAGTTAAAGAGAAATGTATATCTACCGTCCTCCAAGTGTTGCATTTACTCTATTATGTGCACTTAAAGCTGTTGCTTTTTGCACACACACAAAATGGACATGTGTAAACTTCTGCTGGTAAAGTTTGCCAGCAGTTAAATAGCATTTGCTGATAAGCACGCTATTTTCTGTTTGGATTTATTGTTTAAAAAAAAAAAAAAAAGTGAAATTTTGTCTACAACTCACAACTCGCAACACAGTTTATCCAGATAACATGAACAGTCCATTTAAATGTGGTCATTCACCAGAAATGCCAAATCTTTATCTTGGCATACATTTTTTCTACTTCTTACGTATCAGTTGGGTCCTCTAAGGTCCTTCTCTCCCATTTCTTATCCACTTTGTTTCTAGTAGTCAGAACACTGATGTCAAAATGGCAGTTTCACTGTCAGCTGCCATTTTGTGAGTATGTGAAAATGTTACTTGCATGTGGAACTAGAGGCAGTTTTAGTAGGAATCCAGTTATGTGGCTGTGCTTGCCAGAGCAGATTTTGCAAGATACCCTCATAGCCTTGGCAATCAAAAGTGTTCCTCAAATGCTCACTGTAAATCATGTGGCAGCTTCACTAGGAGGGAGCTGTCAGGGGATCTGCTCCTCCACGGAAAACTGAGCGAATCCCTGCAAGCTGGCAGAGACTGCACTCATTTGTAAGGCAAAGACAGAACTGCTGGTGTGATGGGGGACACCTGACTTCCAGGAGAAATCTTGGGGTTGGGAGCTGGGTTCATGACTTCTCCTTTTGTACCCTTTATGAAATGCTTTGAGCTGAGATAGTAGTACGATATTGAATGTTACTGGGCTGCAATAGTAATATTACACACTGAGTGAGAGACCATGCTGTGTTCCTGCACAATGCAATGCTGTAGATTAGACCAAAAATCCATTACACAGGTAAGCATATGGTCCTTGCCCATCTCTTCTTGTTTCCTTCATTAACCAGGACGTTTTCTTCTCCATTCTGCTTCTCAGTGCTTGTGTGGTGCTGCTAGCACATTACAGTGGCTGCATGTTGTCACTGTGCTGTGTGGTTTCTTGTTAGGTCTTCAAGTAACCCAGAATATCTGCAGTGCCCTGTCCTGCTCTGCTTTGCCTGCAGTGTTAGCTGCTGTACGACAAAACCTGCTTAGTACATCCAACTCATGTTAGCTGGGATTGGAAAATTTACACTGCCTACTATGCCAGAAATAAAGATATTTCTGCCCATTGTCACATTTTCCATAACCCTGAGTTTTAGGCCACCTGCTTCACTGTTTTCTTCATCATATTTTTAAAATGTGCTTTCTTTCTGTCAGTTCGGATGATGGAAGTAATGCACTTTGGCTGAAAACTTTTGAATTCATTTTCCAAAAAGCAAAATATGCTTTTCCTTATATCTCTAACCAAAGTATCACATAAGGAAGTCATAAGAGTATTTTATCCTAATGCCCCTGTAAGAACTTGTACAAAAGGAAGCATTGAGGAATGGAAAGTACCTGTTCTCCAGGCTCAGGCTTGGATTACTGAGCGAAGAACATTATCAGTGCACTGTCTGCTGAATTTACCGTTAGAGGTTTCTGTAGAAATCATCTGAAACCACAGGATTCCACAAAGTAGCTCTGCTATGAAAGAGCTACTGTTTGCAGAGAGATGGCTCGCTTGCTGACAGATAACCCACTTTCTTAGGGGAAATAGCACTCCTGCCCACTCATGTGTCCTTGAAAAAGCAAGTTCAGCCCTTTGGGCAGTATTTCCACTGAGGAAAGCAAACACAGTCCCACACACAAGCTTTGGGAAAAATCTTGGCCTGCAGCACACGGCCCATAGAGCACCTGATCCCAAGTGATGGCCTCCCGAAGAAACCCGAGATGCCAGTCTTTGCTTTGGTCCCAAACCGAACAGTGTTATTTCTGGATAACTTTGCTTCCTTTTTTCAGTGAGAATTTTGTGGGATAGTTCCTTGTTACCCACCTAAGATACGTCAGAACTGCTTGCTACCTTTTAGTTTTTCTGTTCTGCGTGTGAGGATGGGGGCTGCTGAGGTCACTTTTCTGCCATCCCAGGCAGACCTTGCAAAAACAGCCATTATGATGTTGAAAGAAACATTAAATCTCTGGCATAATACAAGAGAATCAAAGTGACTTATAAAAAAAAATGCTAAAACGGTGTTGTTTTCCCATCACACATTCAAAAGTTTTGCAGAAAATTCCTTAAGCAACAGAAATGGAAAAAGCAACAAAGTTTAACATTACAGTGCCTTACTCAGCAAAGTTTTCTGAGGAAAATAGATCAGCTGAAATAGTACACTTTGTTAGTTTTTCCATATTCTTTATTCAAATAAAGATATGTGAGCTACATATGTTCCCATTTAATTTCAAGATTTTATTCTAAATGCCTTTGATGTACCTAAACTTGATATTTTTATTTATTACTCATTGAGTGAAGCCCAGGAATAATGTTGAATGCACCGTAAGTCAGTGCAGCATTTAGTCTGTAGAGATTTAATCAGAAAAGCAAGATTTGTAGAGGGAGCAAACATCTTTTACTAGCCAGACAGACACAGCTGAAAGAAAGGACACAAATCTAAAAGCCTTGCCCATTTTTCCAATTAAATCATTCTGTCTAATAAAAAAGTGCCTCTCTTGTAGCCTTAAACCACAAAAGCTGCAGCAACAGCAGTATGACAATGCAAAATATGAATCGTTAGTGCAGACGTGGCCACAGAGCCGTGTAACTTCATTGTCTTCTTCTTCCCCTATGCCCAGAATAAAAAAATATGGTTATAACAGTTACAGCTAATGATTTATTAAGGGAAAAAAAAAAAAAGGAAAGAAAAGAGAAGCTGTACTTGATGCATTTCATGGAGGAAATGAGCTTACACTGATGAGAGCAGTCCGTCCCAGCTTTGTGTAACAAGCAAGACTGTATGTGCACAACAGCTGTGTTACAGCTCAGCACAGAGAAACAGGAGCAAACTCATGGTTTCAGAATTAGAGCACTCACAAAACCAACCAACCAACCAAACAAACAAATAAATAAATAATTGTTAAAAAAATGTGATCCTTGTTTGAGTACTGCTTAGGCTTGTGAAATGATGCAGGGTTGAGTTTGAGTGATGAGTCTAGCCCCATCTTAGAGCAAAGGTTTGACATTCCTTTACCTAATGAGTAATTGTATCATACCACTCCTGCTGAGCTGCTAATAGCAAATGAGAGACATTTTGGAAAAGGAAAGGAAGCCACGCATCCTTTCTAATCAAGCATTCCCCTGTCTGAGTTTCTAGATAAACTCCACAGTTCTGGTCAGCCCACACTTTTTAAAAATCCTCATACCCCTCTCAGCTCACTGTTTGACCTGCATACTCCATCCACTTCTCTGCAGGCACAAAAATTCCACTCAAATTCCTTCTCTGTCTGGTCATTCCATAGATCAAATCAGAGCCCCTTGGTTTATGATTAGGAATGCAGCCATCTCAGCTGTTGACATGTCTCTGGACCCTTTCTGTTCCCATTTTCATCCTTAAGGCTCCTTTGGACTTTTTTAAACTCAAAAGCGTTATTTCTTTAACCCTTTTAAGCTAAAACTTGGGACTTAATGTACCATCTGGCTCATCTCCGATGCTTTGTCCATGCCACAAAATACAGTGTCATGAAGAGTACTCAGTTTTGCTCTCGCTGTATGTCCACTTCTCCCAGACTTCTGAGAAGTTGTGCTGAGCCCAGGAGTCCTGTGATGGCTGGGTTGCACCATAGGGTCTGGAACCACTGAATCATTTGTTTGGAAAGGACCGCTAAGATCATCTAATCCAACTATCAACCCTTCACCACTATGCCTACTAAACCACATACTGCAGGCTTGTGTTCCATGCCTCTGTCTCTCAGTGAATTGTCCCATTCTTTCTTTCTGTCCCCATGGACACACTGCTGCACTATTCCTTCAGTTCCTCTCAAGTCACCCATGCTTCCCATCTCTGCAATACAGATAAACCTCCTCCAGTGTCTTTCAGTGCCACTAAGTCTTTCATAAAGCATGAGCTACGTGTGTGCCATCTGACCAGCTAATGTGAGCATTGAGCCCTGTGTCCTTCTGTCAAATCTATCTGAAACTGGTGAACTGCGTTATAAAGTTATTAAGAAAGGGTAAGAGGATGATAGGATGAGAAGGTTTGGCCTCAGGTTGTGCGAGGGGATGTAGGATGTTAGGGAAAACTCATCTGAAAGATTGGTCAGGCATTGGAACAGGCTGTCCATGGAGGTGTTCAAGAAGTGTGTAGAAGTGGTACTGAGGGACATGGGTTAGCAGGCAATATCGGTGGCAGGCAGATGGTTGATCTTAGAGGTCTTTTCCAACCTAAAAGATTCTATGATTCTTAGAAGGCTGATAGATGGTAGTACAAACAGGCTACAGAAGTCACGTAACAGTCACTTTTTTAGAAAATTAGGCTAAAAATCTAAAAGCCTGGCAGGGAAATGACATCAGGGAAGCTGATTTTGCTTCCTGATTCCTAGACTCAGCCTGTACATTGCCATAAATAATGCTGCTGACAGGCAGTTTTGGATTGCACAACAAATGGACCAGGGCAGGGCTACCCTTTGTTCTTCTCTGCTCTCCTGCTCCTTGCTGCCAGATGCCTCCTCCTCGCTCTTTCCTTAAACACCCCAGGGTAAAGAAGAGCACCTGTACCGGCAGTCTTTTGCTGTCCTGATGGAGATATTGTTCTGTACCCCAGGACCCTGATACAAAACACAGCAGCTTGAACAAGTGGATCTCACACAGGCTGCATCAGGGCTGGAATCCTTTTGCCCACAGCCAGTCCCGCTGCAGTCCTGGGTCTGGGTCTTGTGCATAGTTTAGTTCTGGAGACTTAAAATGTCTTCTGCTTGAGGACAGTGAATCTCCATTGTAGCCAAAGGCTACTTGCAAAACTGTAGAAGACATACACTAAAGCACAAATTGGATGAGAAAGGGAGAGAGTATTGCTGTGTGCCAAATTTCAGAATGCATGGGCTCTCTACCAGAAGCTTAACAGAAACTAGCAATTTTCTGGGCTCTTTGTTGTATTCCATCTTCCAGGCACCTTCTTAGTGATGTGAAATGGAGCTGTTCTGGCACTGGAATTTTGTCACTCTTCAGATATTCTAATTATCTGCCCTAACAGGAGCCTCGTTTCCTAGTTCACTGTTTCTTTTTCCTCCCTTGAGACTATTCCTGGCATCTGTTTCCACATCATTATGTGAACACTGAGTACAAAAATGTCTTTAATGTTCTAGCAAGACTCTACCTAGCTTATCAAGTACAAACAAATCTGTAAATCTGTAAGGAGATCTACCATCTTTTTCAATAACCCTTTTTCTCTTCAGACTGAGTTTGAAAAATACCTTGTACCATATATTAAAAACTTAGGATTTCCTGCCTCTTACGCCTGGCAATTCTGATGTGAAGTATTGTTACCTGAGACCTCATTTATCTGCTCTTGTCCATTTACAGCCCAGTCCTAGCTGGCGGGGATAGATGTAGGTGGGGAGGGAATTCAGCAGAGTTCTCTGCAAATATGATGCAGAAATATGACATTTTGGAAAGAGCGAGTTAAACTCATTGGGTTACTGTAAAAAGACTTCAGGGTAAGGGATTTCAAAGCAGCTGAAGCCAGAGCAGCAGCACATCTGCCTGTCCAGAGCCATGGCCCAGGTGAAGGAGGCCCCCAGACTGCCATTTTGTGGCCACAATGCTTCTCTGCCCCAGCGTCTCTCTGCTTTGTTGCCTGCTCCTGATCTGGGCAGTGTCTGCATGTCTGCTGTGTCAATGCTTTATTGGGTTGCACTAAACCAAAACCCTGCCCTGCCATGTGTGCCTAAAAGAAGCCCAAACACCCATTTTGGAACTCCCAAGAGGGCTCTGCTGCTCCTCAGCTGTTCCTGCCCAGCTTCAAAAGTATGGGCTGAGCCACGTTGTGCCCACAAAGACAAACACGTCAATTTAGCCTCAGTGAAGAGGATAATTAAGACTTTATTGAAAACACACATCAGGAAGAATGCGCCCTTAAAAACTGCCTCCCTGCACATAACTACAAGCTCTACCTTTTGCTTTCTGCTTAGAAAAGAGCTAACCAAGCAGGAAGGATTTACAAGGAATGCTTATTAAGGAACAGCAGTTTCCAAGAAGAACCAGGGTTGTGGCATGCAGATATGCATGACAGTGCCATTAAACAGATCAGAGTTACAGGCAGACCAGGTGTCTTGTTGCCATGTTTGCCTGTCTCACTGCCTGGCTCTGCTGTCTGCTAGTTGATTCCCTTTTCTGCTCTGGCCAAGGAGTTTGTATGTTTTTGTGTATGCATATGTCAAAGGGTAAAAAAAAAAAAGGAAAATATTTTGACCTTAATGTGAAAATGTCCATTTCACAAGTATTCATATGGAGAAATTTTCCTTTTTCCTTCTAAAATATAACTCCCTTCGACTTTAGCAACATGTAAGATAGGCCCAAACAAACCTTTAAAGAACAAATTAGCTATCTCTGTGGCATCTCATAAGGCTGTGGAATTCATGAAGACCACATTCCTTGGATTCTAAGGCACTAGCCATCCCTGCTGCTCTTTCAAATACTGTTAGTTTTGCTGACTATTCTCTCGGAGAGCCAGCACAGTTGTCTAATTGTAAGTAAATAATCTTGAAACAAATCCATGTTTGACATGCTGTCATGCTAACGTTTACTGTTTTGAAAAAAGGGATTTACTTCAAGGATATTGAAAAATTCCATTGGTGTTTAAGAGGAGTAGCAACTGTGACCCCCCATAAATTAAAATGCTTGACCCCGCTATATGATATAGACAATCCAAAGTATTTTGCATGTAAAGATCAGTAGAGGTGGAAAACAAACCTTCCTTTTGAAGTCCCAGTGTTAGCTCATACAAATATCCATGAGGGCTGTAAAGATTTTCAGGGGTAAGCTATTTAAAGCTGAGACTTTTCAGCTTACATGCAGCCCCATGAGCTTCTTTGGGAATGCAAAAAGTTCATTATAAAGGCCTACCCCTGTGGATTGTGTTGCCAGAAAAGGATGTTTGGGCCACATTCAGGTGCCACTGCTATGTCAAAGGTCAAGAGCTTCATGAGCCCTTCAGACCACCTACAACCTGAGGCTGCCCAGTCCCAGCATCCTGGATCTTCGAGAGTAGAGGCTAAAAGTCTGGGGCAGGCAGCCTAAGCACAATCCGCCACTGTGTTTCTGCACCCTTGCAGGGCAGGCTGGGATCATACAGGGACTCAGGGTCCAACAGACCCACTGCTCTTTAACTGAATGCCATAGTATTTGTAGCACCTAAGATGGATGTCTGCTGTGAAGAGTTGTCTCAGCTGAGATGTCACAACTTTCCTTCTCTGAACCCTCCAGTATAAATCAGGACCTAGTGATCTGGCACACCAGGAATCTCTGAAGAACTCATCAGGCGCTAGCAAGAGGACATCACAGAAGCAATGCAGTTATAGCAGTCTGCATGGCCATAGTGCCTAGGAACCCTAACACTACAAACCTCTGAGCCTTTCAAACACCCAGGATGAGGCAGGCGACATGGTGAAGCTGAATTGCAGACTCATATCCCAAATCCATACACATACACTGAAAACTGTGGCCAGAAATGGAAAGGGTGATAAACTGGAGAAAGAAGGTACCTTAATTCCCAGCTTTCACTCTTTGCATGGATGTTGGAATCTGCTTTGTGTGCTTTTTCCCATCTCCAGCATGAAAACACAGATTCACACCACCCTTTATGAAACTCTTTAAAAGCTGTGGTACACACTTTCATCATCTTTACTTGGTCTCCATCCATAGTCCTGATGTCACAAAGCCATTAAAAGAATGTGCCCTCTCCTAGCTCAGCCAGTGTAATATCATGGTCACTGTAAAATCTTTTTGAAGTATAGAGTTCATATCAGTTCCAGTAATGCAAGAACATAAACCTGTTAGCAGCGGTGCCCCAGCAAGGTGCTCCATTAAACCAGCACTCCAGGCGCTGACAGGGTGTTCCACGGGTGATGCAGAATTCCCAAATATGTGTGCTTTGGCTTGCTAGGTGTAGTCTGACATGTTACTTTTTTAAAGACGAAGCTTGCCAGGTTTTCTCAGCTCCGAGTCCAAGTGCTGAGTCCAATGTGCCTTGTACCATTGGTATAAGGCAAAAAGCTAGCAGAACTTTGCTGCCAAATTCAGACTGAGAACAATTTTGGATATAATTTCCATATCATATTTTTACATAACTGATTAGTGTTGTTGCTTTTTCCTTTTTACTATGCAGTTACTGTGCAAGGAGGGAAGAGTTTTTGCCTACAATATTGTTTCATTCTAATGTCTTTCTTGTCATTACAAAGAATTGGCAAAAATGGCTTATTGTGAGCAGATCTGGTAAAAATATTCACAAGAAACAACAAAAACCTTCTGTGACTAATGAAAGCATTTAAATCACCTATCCAGATGTCTAACCAATCCTGTTTATAAGTTTACACTCATCTGAGAACTCGAACTATTCAAGTGCAGTCAGAGTGATGGAGGTGTATGAAGTTTTGTTTAAATGTTTGGCTTGTACAGGGTAAAACTGTCTCTTTGGATTTGTGTGCATCTGTTTCTATCTGAAAGTAATACCCAAAGCAGCAGGAGCTGGAACATCTTTTGGTGTTGATTCAAATGGTGCATGAAAAATAAGGTCAGTTCTCTCTGCATCAGCACCAATTTCACTATTTCCAGTCTAAAAGTTATGGTGCTTCTTGTTAAGATGTTCTTGAATGGGACTGGAAAAAAAACTCCAGCATTTCAGAACAGTTCTTCTGGACTTGTGCACTACCCATGGAGAGATCACTAATAAATGTTGCTAACAAATCTGCCCTTTCTGACCTCATGCTGTGAAGTTACCAAAATAATTAAAAGAGTTCCTATATCAAATAACAAAGGCCTTTTTTTTTTTTTTTTTGACAGAGGAATGTGTGATGTTTGTAGATTTTCCTCTCCAGTAAGCTGTCAACATTTTCAAAGGCAAACAGGAAGATGTCTAGTGGTGAAATCACAAGACACAGAGTCAGGAGGTCTCGGTCTATTCTTGGTCCTGTCACCATTGCGCTACGTGACACACAGCTCCTCTCTGCTTCGTTTCCATCTTTCACCACATAGTAGCCTTGGCACTCATGGACATGGCACGGCTGTTGCAATGGTAAATCACATCCATATTAGTTAGGGAGACTGAGGAAATTATGTTTCCCAATCCTTTCCCAGCACGTGTGGAGAGGGGTCTGGGGATCTGGGTCATGATGCACGCCACGGGTGCAGGTGGCCATCAGGGAAGTGCCGGCAGCAGGAGGTTTCTGCAGGCACCTTCAGCCCCTGGGCATCTCCAGCAGTGCAATTGTGCAGAGAGCTCTGACTGCCTCTGAAACATACGTAGTGGGTTTTTTGCCTCTCAGAAAAGCTGAGCTGTTTTGCAGAGGAAATTAGCTGCTCTCCCATGAATGCATGTACTGGTCATGAAGGTACCATCATAATAGTTGTCATTTAATCCAATTTTTGTCTTAAGGAATGAATTTTCAGCAGCAGACCAATCATATTTTCATGCAATCCAAAAAGGCTTCTTCTTTTTTCTTTCTTATTTTTTTTCTTCTGAGGTTACATAATAGAAGGAGTCTTTTTTTTTTTTTTTCTCTTTTGCTTCATAAATGATTTCTTGTTAGGCACAGTGGAAAAAGAACACCCTATAACAATCCAAAATGAAGCCATCTGGCTTTGTGTTGGTCTAACAACATTAGCAAACATCCCATATCTAAAAGAAATACGAAGAACTATTTCTGTAGTGTGTTCATTTGCTTTACTTTGAAAAGGAACATAGCACTTACATACGTATTTTCAATGAAGCACATTTTTCTTCATTTTGTTCCCATGACATTTCATGGTTTCATTGCTTGTGTTTCAGTGATCTTGTCCTCTGTAGTGGAGAGCATTAAAATAATGAGGAAGGTGAACCAATTCTCACAGTCATGACTTTACCATGCAGTATTCCTCTGTGTACTCCTACCTTGCAGCCAGCAGCAGGAAGCTCACCCAGCTGTGACTGCAGGCAAAATCCTTTACACAAAGGGGAGATGGAAGGGGACTCCAATTATCTAAATGCAGCTATACTGTTAAGCTCACACCTTTAATTTATTCAGGGTAACTTGTTTGTCTGTCCCTGATGGGTGGACCCTCCCAGCAAGCAAGTACACTGGATGATGCAAAATAAAGATGTTCCCATGTGAAAAATGTCTGTCTGTTGGCATTTTGATATTGCTTCTGGGAATAAAAAGAGAAGAAGGGATTTCAAGTTTGAATTAGTGCTACTAGGGAATTCTTAACAATTAGTCTACCCCCGGTGTTCCTTAATGTGTGGTCTTCAAGACGTCAGAAAAGAGACTGTGAAATAACAGTGAAAAATTAAGACACATAAGCACACACATATTCCCACAGATACAAATAAGAGAACAGGCGAAAGGGGAAAAATAAAGCTAATCGAGGTGTTTTTGTGGTTGAGCTTTTGTATTTGGTTGTAGTGAGAACCATTCTGACAGTGCCATGCAAGATGATGCCTTGGTCTTTGTTCCCTCAGACCATTCAGTGGTCTTCAGTTAGGAGGCCTACACGGACAAATGCCTTCAGTGAGGACAACATGTCCGCTAATAAATGGAGTTTGATGTTTACATTGCAAACGCAGTCTGCTGGTAAAATCTGTACTCTGAGAATGCTCCTTTCTGATAAGACACGCACTAACGTAACTTCACAGCATGACTCTTGATGAAAACCACCAGGAGGTAGGCCGACTGATGAAACAGCTTCGCTAGTAAGTGAAGATGGGCATCTCTGCAGTGCAGCCTTGTTTCCGTTTGAGAGAGCTGCAATTCCTCTTGTATCCTCGTAATCCTTGTATCCTTGTTCTAGGAGTCCCCACATTTACTTGTGAAAGCACTTAGCTGATGCAGCTCCAGAGCTACTAACAACAGCTTTGCTTCTTCTTTTTCGTGGCCATCTGCAATTTTGACTCATTTCTTGCAAAACTGCCCTGCTCACCCTGCACAGCTATCTAAAATAAAAGATCTTAGCTCATCTTAGCTGGCTCTTCCTTTCCATTTTGTTTTTCTTCTACTGTGGCTTCATTAAATTCTGTGCTCCCTCCTGCTCTTGTGAGTGGAAGGAGCTCAATCAGGTGTCAAGCACTGGGACAGGCAGCCCAGATGGAAGTGGAGTCACCATTCCTGGAGGAGTTCTCGAAACATGGAGATGTAGCACAGAGGGGAATGGGTTAATGGGTACGGTGGTGATGGGTTGGACTAGATGATCTTAGAGGTTTTTTCTAACCTTAGTGATTCTGTGATTCTAAGACAGGGAAGAAGAGCCCAGAAATCCTATACAGCAGCACTGCCTTGTGTCTGTCAGAGAACTGAAATCTTCTGTCTCTGCTTTGGGCTTTCTCTTTTCCACAGCTGTGGTGACACAAGTGTTTTCATTGCTGTTAGCTTGCCACGTGGGAGTCAGTGGCTTAGTATGCATAACAGCACAGCAGAAGTTTAGAATATGCTACAAAGCTTAATGACAAAAATATGTGTAGAATCGAATAAATCAAAATCTTGCTTTTGGACTGGTTTCTGTGGGCGGAAGGTTGTTCTTTCATTTCATTTTAAAGCCTTCATTCATTTTTTGCAATAGTAAGCAATGTTTTGTTTCTAATTTGGTCAACTTCATTGTTCTTCACATGCGATAATCTATAAAAAGCAAGAACTGCACTAACTGTTAAACAATAGATTTAAGATACCTCTTTGCTCTCTTGTCTCTTAATCCAAGATCCTTTTAAAAGAATCTGATGTTTACAATTTGATGGAAAATGAGATCTTTGACTCATCTGACAGAGCTTAGCACCCAGGGCCCCACCAAATGGATGTCTCTTAATCACACAGCTGAACAGTTAAGCTGAGAAAGATGATTTTTTTTAACATAAGTGTGCAGAAGTATGTCTTGTGGAGGCCTCTCAGTATGATGTAATTCACAAAATATATATAAACACAGGAATTATTCTGTGAAGTTTTGCAGTTGTGACAAACTATTCATTATGTTGTTGGATTGTTGTTGGTTTTTTTTTTTTCCTGAGAGTGAAAGCTAATCTTCACATCAGAACAAAGACACGTTAAAAGTAAAAAAGTGAAAAGGAGGGGGCTGTATTTCTTCGCAAACAGCTCGAAATTGCATACGCCTTCAAAACATTTTAGGCAAAGGAAGTTTGTTGAATTTTGTGTCAGTGTGTAGGAACTGCAATAGGAGAGGTATGTAAGGAGAGGGAATGGGAAGGTGAAGAGGGGCAACCACCTGAATTAGCCATCCTTGAGAATCCCAGCTGATCTGTGGGATGCTTCTCAAGGCATCAGATGGTGAGATACAGAGGTGAGCTGGGCTGGAGTAATTAATTATTCTCAACTTCTAGATGATATGAAAGAGGCACACTGAAAACAGAATCATTGTTACTAAGCTGAGAAGAAACTGCAAGACATGAAGATTTCATAGGTGACATCCCTTGTTCCAGCTGCCAGGGAGTCCTGATCAGACCACCTGGATACTCACATCTGGATGCTCAACAGACAATTTGAGTATATACCCCTCCCACTGTTTGTCAGCATAAGCATATGGACTCAAGTGTGAGTATAAGTGAAATGATTTTTTCATATAAAATCACCTTTCCCTCTGTATCGCCTTGCTTTGATCTTTGCTACATCACTGCTAGAGTTGGAGCACTATTTCCTACAGATATGTGGGAAACTCCAGCTTTCAAACAACTTTGCATGCTGCTATGAATCAGAGATCTCTCTGCCACCTGTTTGTAATGAACACAGGCAGGTTCCAACAGAATTTGCCTCAAATACAGATACAAAGAGGATTTATGCATCCAAACCTCTCATATGTTTGTTTAACTGTATTGGATTTGCACAGATTCCCTTTCGGACAATGAAATATATATATAAAAAAAAGGTAATCCTCTCAACACGCAGATAAATCTTGGCTGCACTAAAACCATAGACTTCAGTAGGTCCAAGATTTTGGTTTGGCTTCTGGTCTTTCAAGCAGTTGAATGTGAAAGTTTAAAGCAGAGGGTGTCTGTAAAGATGCTGCCTTACTGGTCTCTCTAGAACTCGTGGAGCTTTCTGATGGTAAGCCACCATCAGAAAGAGCAAAAGTAGTAAAAGTACTCTAAAAGGGCCTCTTCAAGGAGCAGTTGAAGTTCAAGTAAGTATTTAATAGCTTTTAAAGAACTAAACAGTGCAGACTCCTGTAAGAGGCAAAAATTAAATTTTATCTTTTCTATTCACTGTAGTGGTGGCACACTCTGCCTCTCAGGAAACAAGCAGCAATATCTGTATCTACATCAGCATACGTCCTTGAAATATGTTCATTTCCTTCATCTGCAGGTTGTAATAAACTGCCATCCTGTTTTCAAACAGTACCTAAAATATTGGCTGACTTTTCCATCAAAATGTTTTCCTTTGCAGCAGTGCATTTTTCATCAAAATGGAAACATTTAAAAACATGTTGATGTAAATGAACTCCCCCCCTCAAAGGCTTTCAGCACCAACACTGACTATTTCAGGAACATAAAATCCATCATACATTACCAAAGTTCATTTTGACATTCCAAAATGATGATGCTGGTTGTCTTTTATTAATTTCAAAATGTTTCTATAAAGTATGGCATGTTATACACTACTGCAGTTGGCAGGAGAGCAAAATATAATGCTGTGCAAACGAATATCATGGTTGAAATATAGTGTTCATTTATTGGGTGGTGCCATCTTTGAATTATTACTGTGAACGGCCAGTTAACACTGAATTAAGCACTTTTCCTTGATCATAGTGTGTACTCATTATTGCAGAGAACTGGCATGTCACATCCATCCAGGTATTTCCTGTTCGTATTGGAACTGAACAATCTGATAAACCATTTCACATCGACAGAAATGGGGGACATTTATATCTACAAGATAAAAATCTCCAGCGAAAGGTAAACTGAAGCTGATACTAACCATTTTTTAAAACCTTTTAATCAAATATACTACCGCTGAAGTCATAAACTGATTTCAAAATACTAAAAATGGTATTAGCAATATAAAAATGTAAAAACATAAAACAAGAAATACAGAAAATATCTTAAAAATCTAAACCAAAATTTTAAATTCCAGAACAGTCATGAGATGTTGAGAAAATTGGTTTCAAGTTAGTCTCTCATTTGATTCAGAATAAAAACATATTTTCAGTGGGAAAAAATAAAAAAATTGTGAATGCATAAATGCCATGTTTTGACCAGGACTGGTATTTGCACAAACAAGTTAGAATAAAATTCCTCTTTGCAAAAAGCACCACATGGCTATAAAACAGCATGCGTCTGAGCAAGCATTCAATCAAAACTGCTTGAATTTGGAATGGTATTCATAAACCATGAAGGAATTTGGCCATTGTTCCAATATCAATTCATACATCATCACTATATATGGTGTTAAATTATACATAGATCTCTTAAAAGCCAAAGATGCTACCCATCAGCATAACTGGGAAGTAGAAATCAAAGTAAAACTGTGTAATTACATACAAACCGTGTCGGTTTACTCTTGCCAAGAAAAACATTAGCAAAAGAATGGGTTGCGTGACCAATTAGTTCCTGCAGAATAGTTAGCACAGCACATCATGAAGGAGCGCTTCACCTGCCATCCTTCATCTCCCTGGCCCTGTGCTGGCTGCACGTCTGTCTAGGGTTGGGTGAGAGATCAGACATCAGTTGCTGGCAGTTTACATGACAGTTAAAGATGTTTGGTTACAAGAAGCTCTCAATCATAGACTACAAGCAACAGCAGGAGAGAACAGCTCTGACTTCATTCTGCTTATTCTGTAGCACCAGGGCCTACAACCAAGCTAGTACTGTATGTTGTCCGAATACCTCATACCTAAGGGTGTTCTGCCTGACTGGCATGAACTGACGCAAGATCACCAAGAACAGAGGCAAATGTCTAGTTAAACTCCCACAGAATGATCCACTCCATAAGGACACATGCAGAAGACCAGCTCTCACCTTTCAGGTTCGTTCTTTGCCTTTATTAGTTGCATCATTGTTTTCACAAATCTCTTTCCATTCAGTCCCCTTTTGATAGGAGGAACTCATTACCACAACCACAGAGAACCACTGCTACCCTGGAAAAGCTTTCAGAGGAATAAAACGCTGTGCCTAAACAGTTAGCAAAGCAAATCATATCCCAGTACTGTGTTCTTCACCTTTGGATCTCACCATATAAGAAATTCTGTTCAAGGATCCTGTCTGTTGATCAGATGTCCACATAGCTGTCAGTGGACAAAATTTATCTCCAGGATTATCACCTCCTGCAGCAGTAGAGTTCCTGGGGAAACTACTACAGTCAGCAAAGAAACTGCAAGGTGCTGAAAATGAAGGGTTCAGGGGAGTATATATACTTCTAGTTGGATGGAGGAATCTGGATCATGACTGTTCTACATAACATGTGATTACGTATTGCAAATGACGTAACAGCAGAGAGGATTTCCGTGTTTGTTGGGTTGGAAGGTGAGCAGGATCTGGAATCCATTCTGTGAATACATAAAAAAATGTAAAAAACGTTACAGATTCCATCATTTGCAAGCATCTTATGCAAAACTCGTGTTATTGATTTAGCTTCACTCCAGCAATTTCCTCGCAGGCACCTGTGTGCATGACAAGTGCAGTGAAGTCAGTTTAGGCTGTCAGAAAACCAAGATGGTATTTGTGGTCAGTCATCTTTCTAAATGTGTAACTCTTTTCACCCAGATGGATAATTCCAACACTACAAGATCATTTATCTTGAATAAATGGAAAAATGGAACTTTACTCTTATTTTTTACTATTTTAAAAATCTGCAGATGTTAAAGAAGCAGGTACATGAGCAAGCCCAGATATGCACCCAATTGCACAGCTAAAAAGACTGGCATTATCCTGTTGCTAGCTGGGACATTTGTCAAGGCAGCTAAGTACCGTTCTCCAAATTCTTATATCCTCTCAGAGCCTGCAGTCTGTCAAATCATCACAGTTACTACTTCTCCTGGAAGATGTAGAACAGTTTTTCATAAATAGGAGGTCGCACTTCCATGTCCCTTTCCTTCACCCCAGGACTGCAAAAATGTTAAAGGTGTTAGGAACAGTTATCAGAAATCACTGTTAGTCAGAAGGAACTCTCCCTTCAGGAGGGGGAAAGGAGAGATGGTTGCAGTTACAGACAAGGATATATCTGACTAAACTTGCTGGCAGAAGCTCATTTCCTTTCAGGCAAGCTAGTATTTGTTTCCATAGCCAGCAAATACAGCCAGTTCTCACCCTCATCCCAGGAGACGCTGAGCTGCTGCTGAATCAAGGTTGCACAAAGATGAATGAGCCCAAAGGGAAGGGGCAGGGATGTGGAGACAGCTTACACTCGTAAAATGAGAAACACAGAGTTAGGAGAATTACAGAAACAACAAAATGCATCTGCACTTTGGAAGGTTCTTCTACCAGCAGAGCCTGGGAAGTCCTTTCCCCCCAGTAATTCCTCTTATATATCATCCAAACCTCAAATTCTTCTCTGGAAATGAGTGTGGATGGGCCTATATTTCCCTGTGGTTATTTTTGAATGTCTCAAAACTTTTGTCTCCCTTTTCCTTTGGGACTGAGGGGCTGCACCAACCACCAGCAAATATTTGCATTCCATGTTTCAGTTCTGTGAAGGAAGTGGCATCTGGGACAATATGGCATGACAGTGGCTTAGAAGTCTCAGTTTTAATTGCAAACATTTATTATCAGCATGTAAAACAATACAATAACAAAAAGTTAATCTCTTTGATTGCATTGAGGGTGCCTTGCAGAGGGGAACAGAAAGTGCATGGCTCTATAGCAGATTCAGATATTCACTGAATATCTTCATTCACTTTATTCACTTCATTCACTACAACATGTACCGTTGCTTCTTTTAACTGGGCCAAAGCAAATTGCCTCAAAGCATCTTTGTTGTACTTCCACAAATACCCCCCACCTAATACACTAATACACCATACACTAACTGGTGCATATCTCTATGCTCTTTTTTAGGACATGTCTGGCAAAGTCTAGGGAGAAAAATCATTGTTAGGAGCACCTGGTAGTCTCCAAGTTCAACCTGCTACTGCATGTAGCAGATGAATCAGTGGTAGCAGATGCAGAAAAGGTTGAGCAATGCCTCCTTCACGAACAAGATCTCCCAGGCCTTTGTGCCTAGCTGTAATGGTCAAGGAAGAAAGGAGCTCCCGAAAGTGGCAGGCAACTGGGTCCCCTGGAAAACCTAAATGCATCCAAGTTCGTGGAAGCAAATAGGGTTTGCCTAAAGGTCCGAAAAGAGATGGCTGTGATGTGTCATTGCATGTCATCATCATTTTTGAAAGGTGATGGAGAATGGTGGAAGCCACCAATGGCTGGAGAAAGACAAATGTTACAAATCTTCAAAAAGAGCAATAATGACAATATGGGAAACTACACAATATCCTTGAGAAAGCATTGATGGCTTCTGGGCAGATGAAGGAGAAGATGACAAGATAAAACACACCTGACCAACCCAAGGGGCTTGTGATGAGGATACTACACCTGAGGGTGAGAAAGCAGCAGTGGATGTCACTTATCTTGATTTTAGGAATTCTTTTTACGTGGTTTTCCACAGCATAGTAGAAGCACATGAAAGATGGGATGCTACAATGAAGGTGGGTGGACTGCTCAATGAGCAAAAAACTGGCTGGACATCAAGCTCAAAGGGTAGTGATTAATGCTTCACCCTCTGTCCAGAGACTACTGACGAGTAAGGTCTGTACTATTTTATACCTTTTACACCTTGCAGTGCAGGCCAGTAAGGTGAAGATTTGCCAGCAGTGTGCCCCAGCAGCAAGGAATGTTGTGTCTTCCTGGGCTGCATTAACAGGAGCACAGGTGGTAGACAGTGATCTTCCCCTTTACTTGGCACTTGTTAGACCCCATCTGTATTACTTCAGCCAGTGTTGGGCCCTTTGGTACAAGAAAGACAACTGGAGTGATTTCAGAAGAGGGCCATCAGGATGGTCAGGGGCCCTGTGAGAAGAGGCAGTGGGACCACTTTCAGCCTGGAGACAAGACGGTGCTGGGGGTTCCTAACAGCACTCCTGGTGCCTGCAGGGAGCTTGTGCAGAAAAAGGAGATGTTCTCTTCCCATTGGTGCCTGGTGGGAGCATGAGAGACAACTGGAATGAGACAGGATATAATAAAAAATGGTTTCACTCCTAGGACAGCCAGGTAGCAGTAGCACAGCTTGCCCAGGGAGGTTGTGAGGGTTTTCGAGATCCAACTAAACAAAAACCTAAGCAACTCAGTTTGATTTCACAGCTGGTGCTGCTTGGAGCAGGAGGCTGGACCAGAGACCTGAAGGCTCCTCCGAAAATAAATTACACTGTGTTATAACCTTGTTACCCAAGTAATTTTTGTCCTCTGATACTTCTTTAAAACATTTCTATGTATACTTCAGTATTTGTTTCTTTGCAAGAACTTAGACAACATTTTCTTAATAATCAGAAAATTTGAGCTTCATTACACAGGCAAGTATCTCAAGGAGGAAAAGAAAAGAACATTACAAGCAGACCACCTGCCTGTTACCAATTTTCAAGTAAATTTTTAAAAGCAATACAGAGCAAAACTAGTAACTCTAGTTCAGAAAATAAAATGGCAACTGAAAAAACCTGAACATACCTGAACCTGTAAATAGCCTCCAGCAATAGCAGTCAAGTGGTGCCTTGTCTTGTTTTACTTCCCCTGCGAAATATTTCTTGCTTGTGCTCCATATGGCACATGGGTTGAACACAGTGTCTACTGCTGCACCATTCTTCACATTCCTCCCTGCTCTTGCAGCTCTTCATTGTCCAAGAAACTCTAGAGACCTACACATCATAAGGGAAAAGTTTGAATGAACAGATGCTTGCATATTTGTTCTGTTTATGCTGATTTCAGCAGGTTTGGACCAAAAATTGCTCTGAAAACAAGTATACACGGTCTTTTTCAGCAAAGAAAAAAGTATTACAAATGGCAGGATGCAAACTCCACCCTTCAAAGTGTAGTTTTATCAGTGTGTAGCAGAATCCTTCCCTCTCCATCACAACTGTCCCTGCAGTAACAAGAAAGCTTGCAAACAAAACAGAGCTGGGTGAGGCTTCACTCTTGGTCTCTGTGCTTTTGTCTCTCTGGGACCACTCCCAAGTTCACATCCTATAGCTGTTTTCCCAGTCCACCCAACTGAACTGCTTGCTCAGAAAGTGATCCCTGCTAACCACAGCCAGCTAAGATTGATCCCGGTCTGCTTTGGACCTTCCCCCCAGACCACCTCCTTTCACAAGCTCTGTGCAGCAGTTGGGCTGGAAAAGAGCCACAGTGGGTGGAGAGCTTGAGGCCTCACTGTACACCATGAAAAGCTGCAGATGTGTTGCCAGATTGTAAAGGAGATATTTTCAATCCCAATACTCCACTGGAGCACCTGCATTGAAATGGGCTAGTAACAGCACTAGTTTGCTGTACTTTAAACTGAAATGTGTGAATATCCTGTCCACGTACATTTGAGATATTGCAAGTCAGCTGAATGCTGAGAAGTCTTAGAATCAAAGAATTATTAAGATTGGAAAAGACCTCTAAGACCATCTAGTCCAACCATCAGTCCATCCCCACCATGCCCACTAACCATGTTCCTCAGTGCCACATCCACACGGCTTTTGAACACCTCCAGGGACAGTGACTCCACCACCTCCTTGGGCAGCCTGAGTCACTGCCTCACCACTCTTTCAGAGAATAATTTTTTTTAATATCCAACCTGAACATCGCTTGGAGCAACAGGAGGCCATTTCTTCTTGTTCTCTTACCATTACTTGGGAGAAGAGGCCAACCCCCATCTCAATACAACCTCCTTTCGGATCACTGTAGAGAGCAGTAAGCTCTTCCCAGAATCTTCTTCAGACTAAACAATCCCAGTTCCCTTGGCCACTCCCCATAAGACTTGTGCTCCAGACTCTTCACAGCTTTGCTGACCTTCTCTGAACATGCTCCAGGGCCTCGGTGTCTTTCTTTCTTTCAGTGAAGGGTACAAAACTGAACACAGTACTCAAGATGCATCCTCAGCATAGCTGAATACAGTGGGACAGTCACTTGCCTGGTCCTTTGGCCATCTTTCAAGTGGAGAAAAGGACAGTCTATCTTCCATCCTGGGAGGTGTGGATGGCTAACTCAAAGATAAAAGCCATGAGAGGTGGTATCAGCAGCCATAGTGTAGATAGGAGAGTGAGGAGGACATCACTGGTGACCAGGAACTTCAGGGCTGCCTATGATCTGCTGCATCTTTTAACACAGTCACAACAGCTCAATAAGGTGTCTTTTGCTCAGTTAGGCTTGTGGGTAAGTTTATATGGATCTCAGAATGACGCGGGTGCAAATATCTCATTTCTTATGCATTTGTCAAGCAGATAAATTTGACTCTTCTGCAGGGGAGAAAGCTTTGCTGGGCTTTTAAGACCTGGCATCCTAGAATGACAAAGAAAGATCAAAATCAGTTTGTTCCTGTGCCCTCTTCACAGATACCTACAAATACATTTTGGACTAGATGTTCCCTTTACATTGCATAATAAATGGAATATTAAAATCACTGTCCACCATGGTCATTCCTTCTTCATTCCTCAACTGTTTCTGGCCTTTTACTAGAAGTTACCCAATACTTTCCATTAGAAGGGCCTTACTGCTTTGCCAAAGTTCAGTCATTCTAGCTGTAATTTCTCCTGCTGGCTGGATGCCTCTGGCTGATTTTGTTTGGATCTCTTTTGATAATTTTTTGGAAAATTTTCAGTCATTTCCAGAAAGAACCTATGGGGAAAAATGTATATACTGTTGCCTGTGTCAAAAACTTACATTTTATTTTAAAAACTCTGATTTCCCAGGCTTTGGGAAATTTGGTGAGTCAATGATCTCTAATTCTGGAATGGCCTTTTCTCTTTCCCAGTGGAAGTATGCAGAGCATAGAAGCAAGATGTAAACCACATATTTGTACAGCAAATATGATTTCAATTCATTATGAGTTTTCCTTCACTTGTTTTAAAGGTCAGAAAGCATATGAAGGACAAGGGAGAAGAGGCAGGGGAAAAAAGAAATTCTTGTTTTCAAAACCATTGTCTTCAGTGCTATAGAACAAGACTGACTCTGCCAGAAAGCTCCTATGCAATGTGAACAGCTGTGTGGGGTTTGCTTGGGATGGAATGAGTTTTCTTCACAGCAGCCCATACAGTTCCGTCCTTTAGATTTGTGGCCAAAGCAGTGTTGATAACACTAAGGTTTTAGCAACTGCTGAGCACTGCTTGCGCAGTGTCAAGGCCGTCTCTGCTCCTCATTTTGTCCCTGCAGCAAGTAGACTGGGGGAGGGTGAGAGGCTGGGAGGGAACACAGCCAGGATGACTGACCCCAAGTGACCAAGGAGATATTCTGCATCATGTTCAGCGAGAAAACAGGAAAGTTGATTTTTTTTTTCCTTCCCAAAGTAGTCACTGCTTAGAGACTGGGCATTGGTCTGCTGGTGGGAGGTGGTGATTGATTGCCTTTGCATCGTCTGTTTTTTTTCTTGGTTGTGAGTTTTTCTTTTTCCCTTCACTTATTAAACTGACTTTATCTCAGCCCACGGGTTTTTCTCACTTTTTCTCTTCCAGTTCTCTTCCCCCCTTCTGTTGCAGGGGAGTGAGCAAGCGACAGGGTGGGGGCTGAACTGCTGGCAGGGGTCAACCCGCCACAGCAGCAGCTCACCAACATCCAGCTCATCCTGGCTTGTCACTACCCATGTTTTTCTCAACAGTTTTCATAGGAACCCTATGGTGTAATTTGCAGAGGGCTGAGTGCCCACCTGCCATGGAAGTCAATGGGATCTAACTTGCAAAAATGCAATATACTGAGTATGACTGCAGCTAGACTGCAGAGTTTGTGCCATCTGCAGCACACCTAATGTCACAGTCTCTCAGCACATGGGTTTTGGCTCAGACTAGGCCAGGATTGCTTTCTGTAGGCTTCACACACACGGAAAGCAATGAGAGGAAGGGTGGAGGCAACAAAATGTGTAGCCGAGTCTTGTGGGGCTGTGAGTAGGGTCTTTAGCCAACCTTGCCAAGTGGGAGGTGGAAGGTGCTCTTGGGTCTATAGCTTGCACATTGACTGTAACCCTGAGAACTCAGAGAAATCAAAGCATTTCAAAGGAGGCACTGCACGTGAGAGGATAACTTTTAATTTCACTGTAGCTCAGTCCTATAAAATGGCAGTTATAATACTCCATATTGCTGTTAAAGATACTTGCAAAATTCAAGTCACATTTGTTAAATATATAAACGTTACACTGATGACAGGCACAGAGGAAATCAATATTTTTTTCTCCAGAGCAGAGCCCAAATGTTGTAGTGAATAGGACCCAGAGATATAATGAAGAGAAAATAAAATACCGAATGAGTATTCACTAAATGGATCCAGTCCCTTCCCTGTACTGAATAATGGAGAGCTACTGGAGAAAAAATAACACATTACTGTAACTCAACATCAATATAAATACTTTTTATCTATAGAAATAGATACGTTTTATCAATAGCCCCAAACGTATACAGGTAAGATAAGGTCACACAGGCAGTCTTTCTACTGGCATTTGCTAGCTCATGAGTACTCGATTACACAACCTCAGAAATGTTCTTTGATAGCTGACCTTTGTGAGTGTCATTTATGAAATCTGACAAAATGAAAATACATAGGATGTCTCCAAAGCTCTCATTAATAATTCAAATTAATATCTAATACCACTTAATCTATCTGAAAAAAGACAGACATACTGCACGGGAAATAACTGGTGATACCATACATGATCTTTGAATCAATGTTCAAGGGGCTACTTATCACTATCTAGCTTTTTGATTCATCTGTTACCTTTGAAATCTGTTTAGTCTAAAAAGCATATGAGAGTGGCTATCATTTATTGTTATTAAATCTCAACAAGCAAAACTTCAAAGGTTCGACATACTCTATAAACAGTAATTTACATAAATTACAGATGTGTTCTACATAGTAAGGAAAATTCTTTACATTTGGAATTACGACGTTCCCAGATTTTCAACATTTCTTCTGTACTTCTTTGGCCAAACCCAGAGATGAGAAGTTGTAATTTAATATTCCCCTGACCCTACTTACACCCACTTGTTGAAGCGTCAGGGAGCCCTGGTGGGTGTAACTCACATGTCCAAGAGCCAAAATACACTGTAATAAAATTAACTTAATGTAGGGAGGATGCACTGTCTTTGCTTGTCTTGCTGTGTCCGTCTCCTGTGGCAAAGCAGTATGCAAGAAATAATCACTGAGTATCTGTTTGACCCTGATGTCTCCTCTACAAGGGAAGGGATTGGGAAAACTAAAAATGTGGATGTACTCTGTGGATCTATACTGACATAACCAGAAAATTTGAGGAGAAGACACACTTTAATGTAGTGTCATGTCAGTGTCTGATGAAAAACTAGACT
Source organism: Oreortyx pictus (assembly GCA_036925125.1). Taxonomy (NCBI): domain Eukaryota; kingdom Metazoa; phylum Chordata; class Aves; order Galliformes; family Odontophoridae; genus Oreortyx; species Oreortyx pictus. The sequence goes on along the minus strand of JAUPFR010000003.1, from coordinate 45,309,394 downwards.
GTACACCAGCTTACATTCTCCAGTGTCAGACTGCCTTATGATGACATCTCTGTGCATCAACCTACTTCCAGAGGGGCTTTCACAGATAGACAGGCACATGCAGAACATGCCTGTCCATCCCTGAACGAAACACGTGGCATTTAACCACATCTGTAGGATGCTCCTCTGGGTTAATAGAGCCAACTTCTGCAAGGTATCTGCTGCTCGCAGGCTCCCACTGAAGAAAACCAGAGGCAGAATGTCTCTGGCATTTGGAGAGCCACAAAACACGGCAAGATCTTTAGCTCCTTCTACCAACATGAGCCAAAACACGTCCAGTATCATTCTGATATACTCCAGACAAAGAACTCACCCAGTCAGACCCTGAGCAATCAGAAAGCCTTTCAGAGGAAATTGGAATATCTTACTGTGTTTTCTGAAATAAATCAACACTACAAACAAACAAAATGTTATTACTAATCTATACGAAGCTACTTCCGCTAGCATCCTAATAAAATCTGGCGCTATTTGGTTTTAGCTTTTCCATCCTTGACACTTAGGCATTCTAGCATTAATGGAATTATTCTTCATTATGTGAAATTTTGGTGCACAAAAGTCTGTTTTCCATTGCAGATGCAACAGCTACTGTTGATTTCGGTAATTTTGACAAAATACTGTACAAGAAAATTGGTTTATAAATTGCCAGAATAAAATTTCCCAAACTTTCTGACTCAGAAATAGTTACTTTTTATTCTTTTTTTTTTTTTAATAAAATAATCACAATGCTGTATTTCATCAAATACTGTATATATATATATATAGTATATATATAAAACAGTTCTCACAAAATATTGTCCATAGGTAATCGTCATAATGGCACTTTTATTTGCATTCTAGCCATTTGTTTTTTACTAAATTCAAGGCGATGTGCCTGTCTGCTCCATTCTAGAGCCTTGCTGTTTTACCCTTTCAGGAAATCGAGATTTTAAAAGAGAAAAGTCACAACAATTAACAGAAAAAAAAAAGAACTGCTTCATGAGCCTTAGTGTCATCAACGTTCAAGCCATATCAGCAACAAAAGTCTGTTTTTCTGAGAAACTTCAGAAAGCTCAAAAGATAACCAGGTGCTTTGCTGCTTTCAGGATGCCCTTCAGCTTCCCAGTTAATCAGAACAGGAAAGGGAAAACAAACAAACAAACAAAAGCCTTATTTCTCATAGACAAATCTAGATAACTAAATACTTTCAAATGATGATGCTAATTACACAGATTAAGGAAAGGCTCATCTGTAGATTTAACTAAAACATCAGTAAATAACTTCACCATTTGTTCAGGATCATTTACAGTCTCATTACCCAGATCCAAGGATGATATCCTTGCTCTGGGCACAGACCCAAAATGGTCATTAAAAACAATATGAAATCGCTGTGGAGAAAAAGATTTATCATTACATTTGTTATAATACTCAACTCTTACTTTAAAAATGCACTATTTGTATTGAGCCCAAACGATGCTTACTTAAGACAGATGATCTCCCACACACAGTTCCTTCATCACATGCAGTTCTCTTCACTGGTGGGTTCAATTCTTTTTCAGATTTTTTTGTATGTAATCATTGCTTCTCACCTTGCATGTGGGCTCAGGCTGTTAGAAGTCTGTCAGTCAAAGAGAATGCCACACATACCTCTTAACACGCTTCCAGCACCTCTCTAAGAGTCATCAAATTGTCAAATAGCTTGTGGTTAGAGAAGAGAGGAACAATTCTGACAAAAAGTTTTAAGTTGAGCTGTAGGAAAGAGGCAGGTCAGAGGAACACACTGCCCAAGTGAGCAGAAGCTATATACATCCCATTTTTGCATAGTTTCAACAAATTACTCAGAGATTAAATCTGTATATTTGTAATCACTGAACACATTCAGCACAGTCGAAGGGAGTTTTCAAAGGTTTTCAAAATTGTATTAGTAGAAGATCATCAGCTATTTCAGTATGTAAAGGATACACAAGAAGTCTGTTGTGCAATACAAGTTGTACAACCAAAAGAGAATATAGAGGCAGCTTTTAGAAATATGAAGTCTATCTCCACAATTTATTAAATGTTTTTAAAATCACAAGAACCAGTGCAGATCTGGGGACTAATTATTAATCATACTTCTTTATGGATACTAAGTATTCATTACTTTTTCTTTCAACAAGTAAGGAGCACGTTTCCCTCAGATACAGCAGTTCTTAAGTCACAGACAAATAGCTCTCCACACTTCTTGGTTGCTATCCTTCAGTTCGCTAAGGTTACTCTCTCAAGAGCTGAAAGAGTTATCAGCAACTGCTTTTGGTGAATTTTCTAAATTCCTGCCCACTTCTGCTCCTCATGCATTTTGTGGTATCACGATTTTTGGTAATTCTTTCTTTCTTAGTGTTCCTTCAGCACTGTACTCTCAAATAAAAGTAGTTTTCCTTTGCAGTAATGAGGTTTCATTACCTAACTTCATTCAGTCCATGATAATTAATGGAAAGATTTCTTCTTGGAAACATATTCATGGGCTTTGGATCAGAGTCGGTTTGGGTTTTAGTCTGGGAAATTGGACAATATCGATTCTTCAAAATGAAAATGCTAAGTCGACTTAGGATCCAAAATGAATGGTAGAACTGATCAAGTATTAATTGGTCATACAAACATTGTGAGTGGTGCTGATTTAATCCAACACTCTACTGCAAGACTTAATTTCCTAATGCCTGTCCTCAGATTTAGTATTTTTGCTCGTGACTTGCACCAAAAATGGATGTTCCAGTCAACTACCAGAGTGTCAATGAAAAGCTGAGTCATGTCTCTTTGATACTTGAGCCCTGCTTTAAAGTAGCAAATGTCTCCTGCAGCTGGTGTGCAGGCATCTCTGGCAGCATCCAGCTGGAAGAGAATGACTAGTGCAAAACCTGCTCAAGAGGTTGCCAATCCAATCAGAAAGAAATGTAGGAATTCAGATTTCTAAATCCTGGCTTTCATTTTTGTTCTACACTGGTTACTTCTGATAAATGTACTCCTCCATTCCTCGCCCAAAAGAGACCCTACCTGATAGGTTTATAGTGCTTTTTGTCTTGGTGTTAAACCAATGCTGTGGTATCGCACTACGAATCTGCTGGGATGCAGTGTTCCCATCAGAGCCACAGAACGGCTGGCAAGACGGTACAGCATGATCCCATCTTCCAGCGTCACCCAGTGCAGCAGGCTGGGATACCTCCAGGTGCACAGAAGAGGCGAAATCACACACATCTCCTTTCTGAGGTGGAAAAGCCTCTCTGGCACCTGCACTGCTTTGCTCAGGCCCTGAATGAAGCGGCATACGGTGCACGAGCTCTGCTTCATTGGCATTGATGTTAGTGGCTAGAGTAGGATCACAAACCCCTCCAGTTGCCTAAGTAAGGGGGTGATTGCAGAAAATCCCTGTATGCCTTTCAAGAAAATTGGAGCATGGAAACGCTCCATTATTCCTGGCAACATCCAGAACGAGAGCAATAAAAGACAGCCAGGCTGTACATCCCACATCCCGCAAATATTTACACACGTTCTTCAGGCCACGTACTGAGCGCGATCCCATTGAACCCAGTAGGACTGTTTAGGACTGAGCGCCGCACGTCTCAGCTGATGGGTACGCACCCACGGTTCGCGATTTCTCGCTTGGGTACCAACGAGGTGTTCGGACACTCCGGAGGCCAAAACCCCGCGGGCTCGCCACGCGCGCATGGAGGTCACGGAGGGACACCGCGTCCCATCCGGGATGCCCGCTCATCGCCGACGGGCGACCGGCGAACCCCATCCCGTCCCACCGCCATCCCAGCCTCCGGCGGGGCCCCGAGCCCGCCCCCACGGCCCGGCCCCGGCCGCGGCCCCTTCCCCGGGGCGGAGGGAGGGAGGCGGGGCCGGGCCGCTGCTCGGCGGGGCCGGGCCGGGCCGCTCGGGGCTGGCGGCGAGAGGAGCCGCGGCGGGCGGCAGCGGCAGCGACAGGGGCAGCGGCAGCGGGGCAGGGCGCGGCCGGCCCCCGGCATGGCCCGGCAGTAGGCAGCCAGCCCCCGCCGCGCCCCGTGCGTCCTACGCGAGCCGCCCCGGCGCCAAGATGAAAGGTAGGGACGGCAGCGGGGCGAGCGCTCCGCAGCCGGCACACGTGCGGCGGGCACCGGCGGCGGGCAGGGCAGCGCGGGGCGGGCGGGAGCATCCCCGGCTCCGCGCGGGGCAGTGCGGCAGCGCCGGAGCGGGTCCCGCCGTCACCACGCGCCGTCACGTCGCGCCGGTTCTCGGCACCCGCTCCGCGTTCCCCCCATCCCGGTCTCCGCTGTCCCGCGGACGAGACTTGGAGTTCTCCGCCAGCGGTCTGTTAATGCCTTGCCAGCGCCGCGCGATGTTCGCGGGGTTGCTTCTAAACATCTGGCAGTGATTAGGTGCCAGCGGAGGCTTAGCTGGCTTGTGAAATGTATCTGGCATATTGCTCCTCAGCGTCCACCGGCTGGAAAATATTTGGGCTTTGCTTTGCATCTGTTAAAGCCGAAACTTTGTTTCTTTTCCCTTTTCTCTCGTTTTTCCCTCTCTTCTTGTTGGACGAAACTCTCCCCTTCTGCCGACTGACCCTATCCCGACGAGCTGCGGCTGAAATAATGAACTCTCGAGGTCAAATAAGCAGATTGCCAAATCGATGTAAGATACATTGTGGGGTTTCGAGAAAGCCTCTCTTTAGGAAATCGATAGCCTTGCAACGAGAGGCAGAGCCCGTTCGCACCGGGGAGCAGTTACAATGGAAACATCAAAGGACACTATGGAAAGTGTGACAAGTGTTGGGAGTTTGCAGGAGTTGAGTCTCGGTTTTCTTCAAAGACAAAAATACACTTGAAGGGTGGAAGGGAAAAAGCACACATGAAAATTGCTTTCGGGCAGCGGCGTGGCTGTGCTTGGATTGCAGGGGCTGGTGCCAGATGCCGGTAAACACCGCAGCACTGACACGGAGTTTCCAGGGCCCGGGACAGTGGTGCGGTACTGGCTCGCTTTGCCTGAAAGGAGGAAAGGCTTCGGGGGTTCTGGTTCTGCTTCCAGTACCTGAACGGGGACTGCAGGAGGGCTGGGGAGAGACGTTTTATAAGGGCATGTAGCAACAGGACAAGGGGCAATGGCTTTAAACTGGAAGAGGGTAGATTTAGAGTAGATTTCAGGAAGAAATTATTTACTCTGAGGGTGGTGAGACACTGGAACAGGTTGCCCAGAGAGGTTGTGGATGCCCTCAAGGTCAGGCTGTGTGGGGCTGTGAGCAACCTGGTCTAGAGGGAGGTGTCCCTTTCTTACAGCAGTGGGGTTGGAACCAGATGTTCTTAAAGGTCCCTTCCAACCCAAACCATTCTATGAAAGAAAAAAAAAAAAAAAAAAAAAGACATCTATTCTATGGTTCCGCAAGCCCACCCACACCATTTGAGTTACTCCTGGTGTCATGACATAACCTCCCCACAGGGCCCTGCAACTTATTAAAAATAATATATTTATAGGACACTTGTGCCAAAAGCTTTGTCATCAGTTTGTCACAACTGGCGTAAGTGTCATGGCAGGAGCAAAGCAAAGCAATGGGAGCCCAGTAACATCAAGCTATGGGTGTTACCAGTATAGCCTTGCTTTGGGGCTGGGGCTGTGCTGTTTTTCGGGGCAGATGGGATGTCAAGGGCAGAGCACAGCAGTGACACACTGGAGCAGCCACACACTGTGCTGCGTGGCACTTGGAACCGGGCATTGATCTCATTGAAGCCAACATGTGCTTTGCTGTAGCAGTAGCTGAGTACAAGACGTGAGGGGGGCTGCAACTAGATGATCGTGAAGTCCCTTCTGACCCAAGCCATTCTATGGGTCTACGATTCTATGATTTCTGCCTTCTTCCACTCTGCATGTGGTGCTGTGCCTTGCTGAGTGGAGCCGCGGCTCTTGGAGGGCCGTGAGCACTCACTGTGCTCACAGCCTGGAGGGGGGGATGCTCTGTTCCACTTGCCAGCCCCTGCCATCACCTTCCCTGAGAACAACCACAGCCATCTCATTTCTACCTCCCCACAGAAATCAGTTCTAAAACATGCAAAGAACCCCTAAATGATGGTGCTAATAACCGGAGAAGTCTTCCAACCTATCATCAAGTGCCATTGCCTGTGTCAGGGAAGATGCAGAGCCAAAGCAAACTTTGTGTCTTATTTTCCTGGTGCATATTTGTGTGTTTTTTTGTTGTTTTGTTTTTTTTTTTCCACAATTTCTCTTTAAACTTGATGGGGGTGATAAGTGGAGGACTTTAGAAGTTGGTGCAGTGACACATTTTTCTCAATAGCAAAACGATCTGTTGATTGCAGCTGTCTCTGCATCTACCCTCTCTGGAGGACAGATGAATATCTAAATAATTACATCACTGAGTATCTGTACAGAATAAATTATATTTTCCACTGCTGGTGTTTGTAACATGCTATGCTTTAAATCAATAAAATAAATGGAAGTTTATGTTTAATGTGCTTGCACTTGGATTTGCAGCAAACTACACCAAGCTCACAAACTTTGCAGTACTTACAAGTAATAATTCATGTGATTTTTAAAGGGACTCAGCTGGTTCACGGTTACATGCATCTGTATCAAATGATAAGTTTTCTTCTAAGTTTTAGTTATGTACTGGGGTGTGAGACATAGTTTGTTGCCTGGGAAACAAATGAAAACAGCTTCCCCACAGTCAACACCACATGGTCAGAAACATCGACCTAAACTAAGAGAGAGGAACATGTTGTTAAAACTTTTCTATATACCTGCGATACCTTTTGTAATGAACATTTTAAACTGTATCTGTAACTGTGCAGTCGTGGCTGCTGTGGTTTTGCAGTGTGGCTTTTGTTTGGACAGCGATTGAACTCTGATGCCCCAGATCATGCACTGCCACAGCCCGGGTGTTACTGTGGGATGGTGGCTCTGGGGCAGCAGAGGAGCTCCGGATCCTTCCACAGATCCTCTTCTTCCTATGATCCCTTCCTCCTGCCCTGCTGGCTGTGCTGCTTGGAGAGCAGTGCTTGCGGTGGAGGAAAAGTCAGCTGTGCTGTAACAGGAGGGAGCATCTGGCAGAATGCCTTGCCCTGTGCAGTTCCTCTCATATAATAATAATAATAATTAATAATAATAATAATAATCCCCTCCGAATTTTAAATTCAAGCCTGGATGCAATCTGCAGGTGAAGCCTCCACCTTCAAAACCTGAAGGTGCATGCACCACTCAGTTGCTCTTTCATGAAAAGCCTTGAAATAAACGGTCTGTTATATAGTGCTCACTGCCTTGGCAGATTTTGTATTTCCCCTGAACCATTTTGATGCCACCGCTATATTTACAGAATGCAGTGAATTTGCCAGTGGTGGAGAAATGTGTCTCTCTCTCCCTCTGTAATCTTCCTGTGTGCAAAATCAGATGAGCGCAAAAAGGCCTTCCCAGGATAGAAACAGCAAACTGCACGTTTCAAACAACCCAGCCCAATGCATTTTGCAGGAGCCAGACAGCATCTGAAAACCGAGGATGGGAAGCGGAGCAATCCAGTAACCTTTGGTGCAGTTATAGCACAGCTCATATGAATATAGTGACAGAAACATGAAACATATGCAAAGCTCTGAGTGGTGTGTGTTGGACATGTCGCAGGACCCTACCGCAGAAGTTCAAAGGAATGAGCAGCTATAATAAATGTGTGATACAACGCAGAGCAAATCACAGGCAGTGCTACTCTACAGCCAGTGTAACCCAGACTGGCTGGGAGCACGGGGGATTTTAAACATACGTATGAGAGAGATGATCATGCATGCGTGTGTCAAAGGATATTCTCTTTAACGCCAAAGGGGAAAGAAAGCAGAATTTAGGAGCTGTGAAAATAAGAGGGAAGTCTGTTATGGCACAGATAGAGCTATTACTCTGCAGGTGTGGCGGTTGAGCAGAAGTAGAAAGTAAGCTATTGAGTGCAGGCTTTGATAAGATGTCATAACTGTGCATCTTGACTTTCAATATTCTGCTTTTCCTGGCCACACAGGACCAAGAAGAGCGAATTGGGCTGTGTGAGGAAGGCTCTTCCTTCTGCTGCTTTGGAGAAAAGGAATTTATTCTGGACGAGTTTCGCTACAGCTGAGAGCTGAACAGAGCCCTTTTTTGTCATGATCACTTAATGCTTCGTTGAGATCTGTGCTCAAAGGCCATTGTACTCCAGGTCCAAACACCTCTGCTGACTTGGCTGGCAGGGAGGGAGGAAAGCGGTCTTGCACATCTTGCACAGGGGTACAGCTGGTACGAGCTGGCAGAGCTAAGCCAGAGTCAAAAGGCAGAGACAGTACAAGAAATGTCAAGGATGAAGGCAATTCAGCTCTGTGAAGGATGCGTGCCCAGTTATCTCCAGCTGCACAAAACACTTCTTATGCTGAGGCTCTCTTGTGTCAAAACAGAGATATCCTCCATGGAAAGCAAAATAAAGACACCTTTTAGCAGGCACTGAAGGTGAACATGATCCTCCTAACATGAGTGTGGTCTGTGCAAGCGAGGGATCAGGGCAGGATGAATTGTATTTGGAGTCTGACTGCTTCCACCTAAAGTTACAATCCCTTTTGGTGCATAAATTTGAGGTGAAGACTGGGACGTCGCTAGGAAACAAAGTGGATGACTTATGGGAGGCAATATAGGAGTGTGGTGTTCAGGAATGCTGGACTGTTTAATGCTGTTGTTAATTGCCTCCTCTAACATGTGGACAGAGAGGCAAGATTTTTCAGCGCACTAATGAGAACAGATCTGTTTGCCCTTAAATCATTACACTGAAATATGATATGATTTAAACCTTTAACTTCTAAGGTCGACCCTCTGCACCGCGCAGCTGGTGCTGGCCCCAGTTTTTCAGCCTTGCTCTGAGGCACTCAGGGGCTGTGCAGGTTTTGCTCAAGAAACACTGCTGTCTTCTCTCATCATTTCATCCCTAAAAACAAAACGGGAGCTTCTTAATCTTCTGCCTCTTTTTGTGCTGTAGACCAGGACTGTAACACTGAAAACCCATTTGTCATCACTGTTTTATTTTTTTGTATGTTTTATGCATGTGTTAACTGATGAGACACGCAGTCCTGCTCTTGGATTAGAAGTCTCAAGAGAGAATCGATGACCTGGGATTTTGCCTCTTGCTTTCTTGTCATACTGAAAGCAGACCAATTCCTGGTTGTGAAGGACAAGGGCAGAGAGAAGCCTCAGTTTCTGCTGGATCTAGGCTAAGAAACACTCCAAAGGATGCTGGGGGAAGTGAAGAGGTGGACTTTCTCCTAGAACTGGTAGTGGTGAGGCAAAGGTCTGGGTCGAAAAGCTGCACTCAGAGCCAGCCACAGTGACGTGCTGGCTTGGGACTGTGTCAGTAGAGAAGGGTTTTCAGCATGGGGAGGGTTCTGACGAGGGAGGGCTTGTCAAAACAGAAGCAGAGAAAAAGACCTGGATATGAAAAAGATCTGTATGGAAAAAATGAGTGGAGAAAGTCAGGGGAAGGAAAGTGAAATGAAGCATCTGTAAAGATAGAGGGGTCAAGCAGTTAGCACAAGCAGGAGACTGTCCAGAGTAACAGCCATGGAAATCAGTGGAAACCAATTAAACTGATGAAGTCATCAACATCTGAAGGCTGCAGCTGCTCACTATGGTTCTGCTGGCTCAGTTTCACCACTAGGTCAGCACTTTGAAAGTAGACCCTCTTAACAGTGACCAGAAACACATATAAATCTGATCACTCCTCAGAAAGCTTTTGTAATCTGAGATGAGAAAGATATTGGTGCTCACTGTTCTCTTCTGTCTGAACAGTTGTTAGTATTACAGAAACCTCACAAGTGGACAAGTTTTCTCTTTTAGATAGAGGGCTGGTGTGGAGAGGGCAGTTTTGGGACACCGCGGACGGTTCATCACAGAGGCACCCATCTTCATCAGTGCTGCTTTATGGGTTCACAACAGGGTTACTATCATTTTTTACTAATGGGCATAGTGTCTTTCCAAATGATTAAAAAATAATAACAAAATATGTCCTTGGTAATATTATGAGGGCTGCTTCAAAAGAAATGCCTCCTATCTTATGATGTTGGCCCATGACATCAGAGGTGGATGTTGGTGATATGGCAACAGAGGTTGAACCTTCCCACCAATATACCATTATATTTTGTTGCTGGGTGACAGATGGCAGCAGAGGGGCAGCCTGGCAGCATGGCGACTGACATGGAAATGTGTATGAAGCGAAGGTGTGTGTCACTGAGTTCCCCGTGCAGAAAAATGGCACCTACTGACATTCATAAATGCTTGTTGAACGTTTATGGAGTCCAACCAGTGGATTTAAGCACAGTGTGGGGTGGGTGGAGCAGCACTCAAACAGTGAATCACCACTGCTGGTACATATTATTACGAGCACAGCATGCAGGCTCTTGTCCGTAGCTGGCAAAAACACAGAGCCAGCAATGGGGATTGCTAAAAAACAATGTTTTATAGGAGAGAATTCGCTCTATCAAACAGTGTTTTTGTGCTCTTTGTATCTCTCGTTGTTTTCATGGGAAAAAAAAAAAAAAAGGAGGCATTATTTTCAGATCAACCTACATATAATGAATTTTACAGAGTAGCACTGAGATACAACCATATAGGTCCCATTAAACTGGTGGGAAATGCAGGGCCTTAAAAGCTCTTGGAAAATGCACATTATGTAACGATTTATTTTAAAGGAAACTCATACTGGATGTCATTGTTGCTGCAAATTACTGTTACAGTCCCAAGTTCCCAGTGTGGTACTTAGGGGTAAATTCTAATGTGCTGTAAATCCAGTTTTCAGGTCGCTATAAATTAGTACTTAAAATCTAAGGTGAAACTTGGCATGACTATTTTCAGCCCAGATGCCTCCTTCTCTCCTGAACTATATTTCCAGAGTTTGAAATTTTGAGCAGAACATTTGTGCCTTTCCTTAACTGAAGACTTTAAACAAAGATTACTTTTTAAACCCATGTTTCCCATGTGGAAAATTACCAGGAACGGTTGGATGCTATGTGTCTGTAGCCAGCATATGACCCAGCATCTTTATGGTTCTGAAGTCTACTTTGCTTCGTCAGGTCATTATACTGAAATGACCAAGCAGGGTGTACTGTTAAAAGATGATAGTTGGACATGTGCATTAGTAGCTTTCTGATATGCTTCCCATGTGCCAACAATGACACCCATTAAAGGAGAGGAATAAAATGGAAACAATCGCCCTAAAACCACACTGCACCGAAGACTTCTCACATCTGGTGCTGTTCTAAAGAAGGGACTGAGTGGTGCAGTGGTTATAGGCCCTGTGTAGTCTGAGGGTAGATTTAGCATCCTTGTCGGCTCTAGGCCAGCTCTGTCTTACTTGACCTCGGTATGGACTCCAAAGTGGCTCGTGATTAATTTAAGATTTAAGAACAAGAACCAGAAATTACATGGTTCTACTCAACATATTTTTGCCTTGCCTCTAGCAAATTAATCAAATGAGAACCCAATTTGTTTTAGATTAAATGAATTCCCTCTGTTCACTGTGATAATCCCCAGTTGAACTGCCTTCCACTCCCTTGAAGCATTGTACTGTAACTTATTTAACTCTACAACTGTATTTATTAGAGGTATTGCAGTAATAATTTACAACTGGAAGGCAAGCAGAATTTCACATTTATACTCAGTGGGGTTGGGATATTGCAAAAATATCTCAAAGCCTTGTTTTTGGATCAGAGCTCTTGCTTTGTGCTTACTCCTTTAAGTATCTGATGTACTCCTGCTAGGCTACAGATAGCCACTTATTTTCAGCAGTTTGCTGTGAGCTCTGAGTGCTGATCTGTTGTTGGCCTCCAAGGAGTCTCTTGTAAACCTGATGCAACGGGTCTCTAGTGGTCCTTCTCCTTTGGAGCTAAATACAGCTAGTTGTTCATGTGTTCTGCCCAAAGTTCACTTTTATTAACAGACCTTCAAACTACCAGAGCTCAGTAAAAGTCAACGGAATAAGAAATTACTTTTTAACAAGCTCTCCTCTTTTCTTGTCTTTCTTATTCTAGATAATCTCTCTTTCAGATGACAGCTCTGTAGAGCAGCCTGTAACTAAGTTATGGATAGCCTTTTTAGCACTAAGGAGTAAATTCTTCTGCCTAGGGTGTAAAAAAGGATTCTGCTTTGTTATCTGGTTCAAGGAGGAGTACACTCTTAATGAGGAAAATATTCCTTGCCTGCCTATAAGTATATGCCTATGTAGCAAAAATATTGCATTCAATCCAATTGTCTTTGAAACCAAAGGCTGAATTTAAACTGAAGTAAAATATTTCAAACTTATGACTTTCACAGCATCAAACAAAGCTCTCATATAGCAGTTGCAGCTGCATTCAATTGTACGGGCAGCACTGATGTAAAAAATCATATGCTTTTTTCTTAGCATCAGCCACAGATGCTTAAAACTCATGCATTTCTTCCACTCTGGTTTTTGGTACTGTCTTTAAAACCATGAGGCATAAAAACATCCTGGAGGTTTTCTTACTATTTACTTTCCTAATTGGTGTGTATTTTTTTAACCTTTGTAATTAATCACAGATCACATTTTCTCTAAGAAACTTATATATTCGCTTTTCAGTGAAAGATTAGGATCTCCCATATTTCCCCAATTCAAAGATATTGCAGAACCCTCAGATTTTTGTACACCTTGTACGAAATGGGAAGGTTTTCAGTACTGGAACTTGTGGCAGAGAGCTGAGGATGAGTGTTTGCCAGCTCCGGTCAGTGCAGTGCTCCGAGGAGCAGGCTGGGGCAAATGGTTTTGCTTTAGGACTTACATTTATGGGCTTGTTTGTCAGCTTTATTATTAACATTTCAAACATAGGCTTCTCATGAAGAACTAGTAAAATTTTCAACACCTCCTGGCCTCTTTATTCCAAAGGATGAAGAGCTGTTAATTTCTGAAAATTTAGTCTAATCTCATTTTATTCATTTTTGTCTCCCTTAAACTTGTTACATTGCAGTTAATATTATTAGAGATTATTTATTCTGTTTGAAATATGTAAACATTGCATTTCCAACATAGTAATTTGAATGAAGGGCCCAATGGTAATTGAGACTGGAAGACCTCTGAACTTAGTCTGTTAAGTAATTCTAATAGACTTGCCATACTCTACTTCGTTGGCTGTTACATCAAAATTAAAGTAGGCCTTATCGGATGTTTTAGATTTTAGAAATAGGAGGTCAGCTTGCTTGCTGACAAAACTGGCCTTGCCCATCCCTACTTCATTTCAAATGCCATCACTGCTCTTCAAAATGAGATTTTTTTGGAAAAAAATGATCCCCAGCTAGCATGTAATGTTGAAAATATTAAAAAGTATGTGTGAGGGCCTGAGATGGTGGGCAGAGAGAAGGTACAGCCGTTGGTGTGAGGGGTGGGGAGGGCCCTGGGGTGGAGGTGGATGGGCCTTGGAGATGTGGTGCAGCATTAGGCCACAGGACTTCAGCACGGCCTGGCTGCACAAGGCAGATATGGATGAGATAAGGCAGGTTACGCTCCCAAGAAACAGGAGGCAATGGTGTTAGCAAGAGAAGGCAGGAAGCTGAGGGCTCTGGCACCGATAACTTTTCTCTGCAGCTTTTATCTTTTGTGCAAGAGGGGAAGACTTTTCCGGAGTAATTTGCTGCTGGGATGAGAGGCTTGGCTCTTTGTGGTCACTTGGTTTGTTAGCATTGGTCGTATTTTGTCAGGTGACATTGTTTTCAGATTATCTGGTACAATGGTGAGGTGTTCTTTGTTAGAGGATTCTTGCTGCCTTCAAAATCAGGATGTGTTTGTTTTGCCTGTGGAGTGTTTGCTGATTCCTTCATTTCTTAAATACAAAACTGAAATGAAGGTGAAGATAGATAGGAGTACCTTTGACAGTGAGCAAAATGTGTAATACCTGGTGAAGAATACGAGTTTTGAGCTGTTTTGTCAAAAGTGCTGTCTGAGCAAAGGGTAAAGCAAAAATGACTCATTTCAGAGACTTCCATGCTGCATCAGGCAACATCTTCCACAGACCTCAGCATGGGGCAAGTCAGAAAGTGCAGGACATATACCTGCTTATATGCCCAAATAATTTAGACTTTGCTGAGCCTGGAGGTGGAACGTTTCTTTCTTTCACTTTTGAGTCCGTCCTCCCATGGTCATGCTGTGTCCCACATCAGCTACAGCACCAGCCCAGTCTCATGATGCCAGCAGCTTGTTCATGCACAATAAAGCTGTGGGTACCAAAGGGCTACCCAAGCCCACAGTCACTCCCACCACTTGTGCTTATCTGTTTGAAGCCTGCTTTTTCACTGCAGCTCATTAAATGTTGCATTCTGGCAAATTCCTTGGCTGGCCTCAGTGCTTCTGTTTCTTTCTGTCCTTGTGTAGTGGGAGGATCTGGATGGGACATTTGCAAGTGTGGCATCTTTCTTGGCACCCAGTGCTGCAAGAGTGGTACGATCACTCGGCAAGCTGAAGCTCCACAGGCTGCAGCAGCTGTGCTCAATGTGATGCAGACTTCTGCCTTGCCTCTACTGCAGTGCAAGCAAAAGCTCAAGAGCAGGCATATTTTTGAGGGTAGGAGCTGCTGTGAGATTTTGGTGTTTTCTTCACGGTAGGCTTGCAGCTCTTGGGAGATGATGTTCTAGGTGCTGATTTTTAAAGAGCCCTAGAGGCTTCCCCAGTATGTGAACTGGTGTGTGCTTTTCCCCAGCACCACCCTCCTCATCTCAGCAGAAGGAAGGGCTGGGCTGGCAGTAAGAAGCTTAATAAATTAAAAAAATATAATAATTAATTAATTAAAAAGCGAGTGAGTGAGTGAGTGCATTTCTTCTGCTGATGCCTGCCTTTATTTTTGAGTAATGTCTGCTGGAAGGAAGTAGAAAGAAATAAAGCTTCTGACAAAATAAATTTGTGATTACTAGCATTATGGTACTTGCTGGTTGAAAATGAGAACAAAAGAGCTGAAATGTTTTTTATCATCTGTTTGCATTTGTCAGTTCTCTGTCCCATTGTTTATTGGGTCTTTGGGTAAAGCTAATGCACCTGTAACAAATTCTTCCCATATTTTTCCAGTGGTAGTAGTAACCTGGTGCTGTGTCTTTCTTTCCGTCTCTAGACGATTTTGCAGAAGAGGAGGAGGTGCAGTCCTTTGGCTACAAGAGGTTTGGTAAGTAGCAGCAGGTCTTTCACCTCTCTGTTTCTGAATGCTCATCTTAAGAGAAGCAGCTGCTATTAAAGCCTCCTTTGCTGGCCAGGCAGCATGAAAACATGTAGGTACAGTCCCATCAACCAATTCAGTTTCATGTCTAGCCAGCAGCAGGTGTGATGAGAAGTAATCAGCTTAATTACTGGATCCTTGCAGGAAGCAGCGTTACAAAAATCAAGCCTACGTTTCAGTACATGAGTGTGCCTGATGTAAAGAGTTCATACCCCTGAAACTTCTTCTGCCCCTGCTGTGCTCTTCATAGACCCTAAATGATGCATAACAGAATCAGTTGTGGTTATGTGGGACCTCCTTCATGCTCTCAAAAGTCAGAACAGCTGAGCCAAGGACAATTGTGTGAGCTCATCGCAAAAAAAAAAAAAAAAAAAAAAAAAAAGGAGCAAAAGCTTATGGGATGATGGTATTCTGAGTAGTCCTGGTGACAAAAATCCCTTACCACAGCTTTATCTGATTCTGATCTGGGATGTGGTGATATCTTCAAAACCTGGTTAAACTCTCCTGTGAGATGTTTGAGACTTCAGCGTGTTCTTGTGCTTCTGTGTACATAGGGGAGCTCTTGCTTCTGTTTCCTCTTGAATGAACCCAAAGGTTTTTCTTCATTCCTTGCAATGTAACCTTCTATAAACTACACCTTAAGCTAGGAATTCCAAACAGACAAATTCTTAAAACCATATTGGTTGCTTTTTCTTTTTTTGATGGTGATTCATTAAAAATAGCCTTATCATGCGAAGGAAGTATTGCCATACATCTCTGAACAGGGGTCAGCAGCCCTTGAGGCTGGAACAAGAGTCACTTCCAATGACTCTATTTGGCAAATGGATAGGAAATACAAGCTGAATTTATAAAAAGAAAAAAAAAAATATATCAACATTTCACCCCAAAAGGAGCAGGGGGAGGCATGTTCATGGTAGTAGGAGACACAGCAGCTGGGAGGTGGGATCACATTCGCATGACCTCTTCTACCCCCTGAACTGCTGCACCGCTCCCCGCTGTTGAGCTTTATTTTGGGTAGGTCAGCCAACCACAGAGCCAGCATCTGTGGTTTGGAAAGTCCTGACGTAAGGCTGTACATAGGTTTTTTATGCTTTTTGTTTTTTTCCTTTGGACTAGGCCCTGGAATAGCAAAAAGTAAAATAAAAATCTCAAGAACTGGGAAGAAATTTTAACTGTTCTGCATGCTTCCAGGAGTGCTTGTGCTCTTGTGTTTGTCCAGGTGGAGGGGAAGAGGAGAGGGTAAGCAGAGTGGCAGGGGCAGGATACCAACACTTGTGGCGATCCCTGCAGGGCACAACCAACCTTCGGGGCTATTTCCCGTTCTTCAGAAAGACTGCCTTAACGTGTTCTCATTTCTACAGTGACCACAGCATCTCCAGGCAGCCTCTGAGCATTGTCTCCCCCATTCAGGAAGGTGGCACACACATCTTTTAAAAACCCCAAGTCCACTGATCAGCCAGATCAGTACTTCCAGTGAAGCACCACAGCCAAGTAGTTCAGGACCCTTAGGAAATGTTATGCTTGTTGTCCCAGCTTGTGTTACTTCTTGGTCTGTAGTCCTCACTAAAAGTAACAGGTTAAATTGTGAGCGTTTGGATCACCAAATATATTATTAAGGATAAAAAGATAAAGAAGAAAATAAGCTTACTATTACTGTTGGTATTGTATGGGAACTGTTGAATCATGGCCTGAACCACTGATTGATCACCTGAGGCAAACACTGAGTCAGCTGTGGGAACACAGGTGAAGGCAATTTATCTGTGTGACCAGAAGGGGTGGAGTCTGACTCCACCTCTCCCAGGCCCCATTTAAGGGCTGACCACCAGCAGGGAAGGGTATTTTGTTGGAGATCCCTCCTGTGTGGAGTTTTCCTCTGTGAGCCTTGATCTTCAGAGACAGGTGAGCATTTCCATTATTACTGATTGTCTCTTTGTCATCTTGATGCTCTTTCTGAATTACACCATCTACTAAATATCTTGACTGACAGTACCATTTGGTATTATTCATTTTGTTTTCCATCCTTCAGATATTAAAGAGAGAATGAAATATTCCTTTCACGTCACTGTGAGATTTTACATATGGCAATAAGGGATGTGGTTTAGTGATGGGACTTAGTAGGTCAGATGGATTTTATGAGCTTGAAGGTCACTAAGTGATTCTATAGTTCTATAATAGTATGACTAGAGAAGCCTGAGTCAAGAACCAACCTTCATTATACAAACCTTTGATGAAAGGGGATTTTGGAAGGAGACCTATCTTGTCTACAAGATGGTACTGTAGAGATCTTGGTGCTTTTTGTGTATAGCTGCTGAAGCAGGCAGCAATAATAGCAGGGGTTGGTTGGTTCAGGAGCCATTGCATAAGAGTAGCTGAGTGAAATATTTTGTGACTGGAGTAGTCCCTGTGTGCCATTTTAATATGAGACAAAGTAGAAGGACCATGACTCAGGTGCATTCAACTCTGTTTTGGAAAGATGAAGCCTTGTTTGGAGCAAACTGCTCCAAGACGGAGATGGCTAAACCACAACTGCTTCATAAAGAATAAGTTTTGCGATGAATCACTGCTGGCAACTGGGAGCACATGTTGGTCAGCACTTGGCTCACAAATCCTTGAGTAACTGCTTTCCTAGAGATTAGCTGGGGAGTTTATTATTAGCTGTCTTGTTGCTGGAATTTGCCATTTGCTTCAAGAAAGTAAGAGATCTGCTAAAGGGTGGAAGGCACTCTCAGGCTATGCTCATTTTGGGGAGAAAGTTATTTGAAAAGACTGAGCACTTGCCATCGTGCCAGCATGAACTGCTCCCCTGTTTCCTGAACGTTGCTCTCCCTCTTCAGATAAACTAACTTCAGGGAATGTATTGTGCTACTTTTCAGTCCACTAAACTCTAACTGATTGTATTAGTCCAAACACAGTAAAGTTTAAAAATACTCAGCACAGATGCAGACAGGGAAGTCTACACCAGCATGTGTTTGTTTTTGAGCGTAGGACAAATTCACCACAGGGGGCACAGGGAGGCTGAGGAATATGCTCTTTCCAGCTGCCTGGAGTTGTTTGTTTCCTCTCAATGGGTGCTCCAGATGTGCAGGGATGCTGCTAAAAGGGCACTGTCCAATGTCTCAGCTACCTGTGGCTCTGGGTTGCAGTGATGAGAACATGACAAAGCATATTTCTTATTGTAGTTACTTCATCATCAGTCACTATGGGGCTGCTTTGAAGTGATCTGCTCCAGATAACAAGCTGTGCCTGTCCATCAGTTTTCCTCTACCACACTGTCATTGGTGTTAACCCTTCATCTGGTAGTGCTTTTGGTTTGTATATCCCCCACTCCTTCTTCAGGAAAGAAGGAATGAGAAGAGGGCAGAACATGCTTTTCAGGGTTTTTGAGATGCTAAATCTCAGGCTTGAGAGCTCTAATTAATTTCGGAATCATAGAATCATGGAATCATTTGAGTTGGAAGAGACCCTTAAAGACCATCTAATCCAACTCCCCTGCAATGAACAGGGACACCTACAGCTACATCAGGTGCTCAGAGCTCAGTCCCACCTGACCTTGAGCGTCTACAGGGGTGGAGCATCCACCACCTCTCTGGGCAACTGGTTCCAGTATCTCATTACATTTAATATGAAATATTTTTTCCTTCTATCCAGTCTAAATCTT
The DNA here is from genome assembly GCA_036925125.1 of Oreortyx pictus. Taxonomy (NCBI): domain Eukaryota; kingdom Metazoa; phylum Chordata; class Aves; order Galliformes; family Odontophoridae; genus Oreortyx; species Oreortyx pictus. The sequence goes on along the minus strand of JAUPFR010000003.1, from coordinate 45,290,509 downwards.
CTCTCTCTGTTTCAACCCATTTCCCCTTATCCTGTCACAACAGATGCTGCAGAAGAGTCTGTCCCTTTTGTTCTTGTAGCCCCCTTTAAGTATCTAAAAGGCCACTATCAGGTCTCCCCAGAGCCTTCTCTTCCCCTGGCTGAGGGCTGAGCAGCCTGGTAGATATTAGGATGAGATCTGTTCACAGTGAGGTTTTGACTCTCTCCTCTCTCTCTCTTTTTAGCTTTAACTGATTTGAAGCCCAATTTTAATGTTTCAGAAAGCAGGCTTCCAAGAAAAGAGCTGAAAGTCCTGCCGGCAATGAGAAATCTCACAAGGAGTAAAAAGATAGGGCCAGTACACTGCAGATAAGCAGAAGACTAAACAGTTTGTGCTAGATAAGGACCCTTCCTTTGCCCTCGAGAACCATACCCAGAGTTGGAGGCTATCAGCCTGTCCTCCGTGGTAGGGCCTATCTTGTTGCCTGTGCTCCAGCTGATGTCCATTCTGTGCAGCTACAGTAACTTAGTTCCTGAGCTTTATTCCAGTTCTAAGGATTAATTTATGTATTTCTAGGACAGAGATGGACAAATCATCTTGCCAGACAGTAATGAAATCTGCTACACTAGGAAGAGTTGGGAAAAAATGCTACTGGTTTTAAAGCATTCTTGCAAGATAAGACTTATTGATGATGAGTTGCTTAGGGGCAGCCAAACTTGTTCCATATAATAACTGTTCTCTCACTTCATATTGTTTTGAATATTTTATGCAGAGAGAAGCTATATATCACTTGGTGTGTGTATATACAGGTATGTATATATATCTTTGGTAGAATACAAGTGGGGAATTTTAGGAGTTTGATAAAAACCTTATAAGTGGTTTACAGAGAAACTGAAAACTGATATAGAAGACTTTCAGGCAGGAAAATATATTAAGTTCTTTCTATAAGTAGCAATTTAAATGTGATAATTGTAATATTTTTTTTTAACACTCATGACTTGGATTTTTGTGGTAGTTCAGGAATAACATTAATTCATGAATACTGCAGAGAAAGCATAACTTCAGCCTTTATCCCTGAATAAACCCAGGTCATTGTTCACATCTATAATAACATGCATAGAAGAATGCCTGGCATCAGCTTGATGGCAAGTTATATCCACACTAACCTTAAGCCTATAAGAAAAGTAAATAAATAAAAATCTAATCTTAAGGAAGTTGTCAACTTTTCTTTGTTTTGTAAATGACCAGCAAGGGATTTCAGGTGCCACAAACCACATAGCTCTCTGGGTATTTTTTTCATGTGTGTGCCTGTGATGCGTAATAGTACAGCTCAGTAGTAAGTCAGGAGTCGCTGTTGCTCACAGTGCCAGAGGAAAGTCTGGCACATGGCTTCCGGGCTACTGATCTTGCTGCATTTATTAGAATGGAGATTTTTGTCTGTGTGTGTCCTGGGGTAATTAAACCTACACTGCATGGCAGCATCAGTATGCCTGTTCATTATAGGCCAAGAAATGCCACTTGGAGCTACCCTTTCCACTACAATGGCCTTGGGGTAAAAGGGGCACCCAGGTGAGCCTAGTGTAGCTGGCTGTCCTGGGGCTGGAGCCTTAGGGGCGCAAATTGGGGGCTGCATGTATATGCAGGAATTCCTTTGTTTTTCTTTTCCAGAGTACAAGGGCCATTGTCAGGGAGTTGAACTCTTGGTTTAAAAAAAAAATAAAATAAAATCAAGAGGAATGTATGTGAGGAGCTACAAAGTGCCTGCAAACTTCCCACTTTGTCCTCACTGTCAGCAGCTTCTGGAATATCACTGATACCTCCCAACTGAAAGTTTAAAACTGCTCAATCTTTCCATGCTTGGTAAAGATGGAAAACAGTTGAGGAACCCTGACTGCTCCATCAGCATCGGACAGTAATAGGGCAATCCAAGAGGCTGACAGAGCTTTGTGCTCCATGCCAGTGTAGGCCAGAGGTGTTGGAGCTGTTGGGCTTGATGGGTTTGGGACTGCCCCTCTCCTGCTCAGCCTGCATGCAGGCCCCAGAAGGAGGCCTCTTGGCAGTGCAGTGGGTGACCAGAATCATTCCAGCTGTGTGCTGGTCTGCAGGCAATCTATTTTTTATTGTTATGTTTTTTTCAATCAAAGTACAATTAAAATTCTTGACATGTTTCTTGCTACATTGCATCTGCATGCCTGCAAGTATACCTTCTCTATCAATCTCTGTCTTTCAGAGATGTGCTGAAAGGTGGCATGGTCACTGCTATGTGTGCAGTCTGCCCTCTGTTTTTCATTAGGGCTGTAAAATAGGTGTGTGGGCTGACTAGAGTGTTGTATTTACAAATGGAATGAAAAATATTGGTTGTGCTGTAAGCAACACCTGGGGATTTTGCATTCATTTCCCTGAAAACTAGCTGGACAAATAATGAAGCACTTTGCATCAGGTTGCTGCCAAAACACCTGGACTGCATGTTGGGTTGTTCTGCATCACAAGCCATTACCTGTGAGAGAGATTAATGCATTAAAATGAAATGAGGAATTGCATTTTCAGTACTTGGTGCTGTTTCTATGGAAAAGAGCACAGGAAAACTGTGGAAGAAGTGAAAATATAAGATAAGAAGCCATCCCAAGAAGGAAGGGGAAGATAAAATAGTTGGAGATACCAGCTAGTGGGATCTCCCAGGGCTGCTGTTGTAGCATTACTGATGTCCCTGGTGAACTCTATCCAAAGCAGAGCTCTGCTTTTGCAGCCAGCAGCTGCCATACACTGCTCTTTACAGCCTGCTATAAGCTATAAAGCTGCAAGTGCTCAGATGTGTCTGACTGATCCTTGGCTATTCCCTACCTGCTTCTGTCATCCCACACCAGAAAGTTGCTATGCTGTGCTTACTGCTGGCAGCACAGTTTTGGAAGAAGCACACTGGTGCATAATGTTGTATTCAACCGATTTTGTGATGATTTTCAGGGAGAAAATTTTGTGTGAGGATTGACTTAATGTGAAATCCACTTTTAGGGCTCAGCATGGAATTCATTTTGCTTGCTTTCAGGGAGTCTATAAAGACACCCATCCCTCAAATGGCGGTAGCGAGGAGAGACAAATGCTGTGTGAAGGGATGGCCATGCTGAGTGAGATCGTCATGTTCTCTGTCACTGAGTCACTCCACAGGTCTTCAACTCCAACTCTCCAGATTATATGGGGAAAGCACCTAAATGCTTAGGGAAAGGAGCCTGTGAGAGATAAATGGAATAGTGCAAATAAGGAATCAAAACATCTTGCTGTTCAGAGAGATGTAGACAGGCTCAGCAGTGGGCCCAGGTGAGCCTTATGAGGTTCAACAAAGCCAAGTACACTTGCGTCATGCAACCCCTGCTATCAGTACAAGCTGGGGGATGTGAGGACAGAGCATGCCCCAGCTGAATGGGACCTGGGGTTAAAGGTGGATGACAAGCTCGACATGGGCCAGCACTGTGCTCTCACAGCCCAGAAAGCCAACTGTATCCTAAGTTGCATCAAAAGAAGTGTGGCCAGCAGGTCGAGGGAGATGATCCTGCCCCTCTACTCTGTGCTGGTGAGGCCTCACCTGGAGTACTGTGTCCAGATGTGGAGTCCTCAGTACAGGAGAGACATGGGTCTGTTGGAGCATGTCCAAAGGAGCACCACAAAATTGGTGCAGGTGGTGGAACATCCCTCCTACAAGGACAGGCTCAGATAGCTGGGGCTGTTCAGCCTGGAGAAGGGAAGGCTCCAAGGAGACAAGAAATCGGCCTTTCAGTACCTAAAGGGCACCTATAAAAACAAAAGGGACAGACTCTTCAGCAGGGTCTGTTATGATAGGACCAAGAGAAACTTTCAAACTAAAAGAGTGGAGATTTAGACTGGATAGAGGGAAAATGTATTTTATGTTAAAGTTAGTGAAGCACAAGAACAGGTTGCCCAGTGAGTTGGTGGATGCTCTGTCCCTGTTGACACTAAAGATCAGCCTGGACAAGGCTCTGAGCAAGCTGATGTAGCTGTAGGTGTCCCTGTTCGTTACAGAGGTGTTGGACTAGATGGCCTTTAAGGTCTCCTTCCAACTCAAATGATACTATTATTCTGTGATAATATTATTCTATTTTAGGCTGTTTTTGCCTATTGCAGACACTGACAAAAGGCAGCATGTTGCTTCCTGAAACTAAAATTAAACTGAACTCGACTGTGCTGCAACATAACAGTTTAGCCAAAGGAAAACCGGAATAAAATTTTATCCAGTCTCAATTAATCTTCTGCATGTGGCTAAGCCTAAGCAGAGCAGGTGGAGAGCCCAAGTATTTCCACTGATTCTGTTTCAGCCAAGGTTGAATGGGTGGGTGGTGGGGGACCATGAGTGGGAAAGGGCTCTGTGGGTGCCTGGTGCTGACAGGGCTGTGATTATGCAACAGGGAGCTTGTAGGTTTGTGCCTGCAGATACTCTTCGGCTTAGTCAGGAATGTATCTGGAAAACGCACCCTGCCAGGGCGAGGGATGGATGCCTCGCTTTAATGAAGTGTGCATGTGTTTTCTGGGTTGTAGCTAGTGGCTGCTAATGGAGGCAGCTGGATTTTTTGTGGGAGATAGAGTACAAGACTCAAGGGATCCACTTTTCAGCCCAGCTTGTCAGGAAGTTTGCATTAGTAGTCTTGTGCACGTGTTCAGTGTGTTGGTAACCACTCCATAATGCCATAAAGAGGCAGGGCAGGTAGGCTTTGTTTTATGGCTATCGGGACAAGGATGTCATAGAATCATGGAATGGCTTACTTTATAGGGGAACTCAAAGCCTCCCCCTCAGTCCCACCCCATGGTGTGGTTAGGGCCAGCTGCCCAGGGCCCCATCCAACCTGGCCTTGAGCACCTTCCGGGGATGGGGCACCACAGCTTCTCTGGGCAGCTGTGCCAGCACCTCATCATCACCCTCTGAGTAAAGCATTTCTTCCTAACATCTAAGCTATGTTTATGAGGGCTTCACTGCATTTGTTTAAAAACAAGAAAACTTAAAATTATCAATTTTCTTGATGTAATGTATTTCTGTTAGCATGGTTTTGTCCAGGAACATGGAAAATTCCACTGAGTTTTATATTCTGGATTTGCCCAGGAATAGGCATGCAAGTTTCTACTTGCCAGACTTGTAAGGACACTGGAGCCTACTCAGTTGTGTCCAAAGGCAGAAAAAAACCTGCCCTTGTATATTTTGTTACGAGGCTAGGGCATGATTTCAGAGCATCTCTGCATAGGGACAACCAGTAACTGAAAGATTTTCTACATATATTTCTGCTATATTGTATAGAGGAGAAAAATTTGATTACTAAAACAAACAAAAAAAAACCATAGAGCCAAGGGATGTTTTTCTTCTTTCTTCCTCTCACCTGAGAATTTAATTGCTTCAGATGGAAATAGAGCATATAATGCACAGCGTAACTGGTGGTTTAATTATAAATCTGGCCTGTAGGACTTGAGTTTGGAGTGGAAGAGCTCTTGTCCTTAATTAACATTTTGCACAATCTGATGCTGGAGTAATTTGAACCCATGTTGTGGAGTTTCAATGTAGCACCTGTGTGCAGCTAAATTCACTTCTCCCCAGCAGCGATTGCATATTACTGTTTGTTTATATTTCAGTGTACGTGCTCATTTTCATTCAAATACATTCAATGTGAATTTGGGTCAGTGTGTTGGACTACCTATCAGCTCGACTTCATATACACAAAACCCAGACGTGTGGATGTATAGATATCCTGTATGTTCTATCTAGAAATCCAAGAGTGTTCCTGCATGTGCTATTTCCAAGATCAGGAAAGCCGAAAACCTTTGAATTTGGTTCTATTTCTCACCCTGTTCCAAGACCCCAGTGGAGAGTTCAGAAGTCAGATACTGTTACCCCAAACACTGATGCTGCATATGTACTTTCCTAAAACAAGGCATCTAATAATTGCTCCGTAAGTTATTTTTCTCCTTAGGAACACAGGTTTTTGCTTGATGGATGATACTACATGCTTAAACCTCTTTCACAGACCTGAAAAAACATGATCACATGCAAATTTTAGCACTAAGCAAAGTTTCTTTATTAAGTGCACTGGACAATAGTCAGCATGGCTCACTTATGAGAGGAAGCAAGCAAAGCAACATCTGGTTCTTCTACTCACTGCGGAGAATCTGAAAGAGCTTTCCAAAAACTCTAAAACTGGTGCATTTTTTAAATAGTAGGTCAATGGTAGATAAAAGTAGGAGAAAGTCTTGAGGTGTATGTGAGGGGCTGAACTGAACAAAATACTGGAGGAAGCAGAGGAAGAACAGATGTGTCCATCTGGGTCATCAAGCAGAATTAAAATATACATGCTATTTTTTCAGAAGTCCTTAATTCAGCTCCTCTTTGCTCCATCCCTGCTGGATTTTCCTGTCACTGATCATCCTTTATGCAGGTTCCAGAACTGTACATGAAACCACCCCAGTGGCTTTGTTTTCGGCGGTGTTCACAGCTCAAGTTTTAGGGACATGAGTGATTGGGTGTGGTGGGAATGGGGTGATAGTTGGACTAGAAGATCTTAGTGGTCTTTTCCAGCCTTAATAATTCTATGATGATCTGATTTGGAGAAGTGCTGCTCTGCTGTGCCGTTTGGAAACCACACATCCTCAGTGACAGCAGGAGCAAGTTGAATTCTGTCCTTCTGCTCTACTCATGGTATGGAAAAGGTCAGCTCAAGGTAAAAAGCAGATTTCAGTCCCAGGCTCACTACCAAGCCCTCTAAGGCAGGGAGATTTGGTAGCTGTAGGAAAACCAGAGAGCAGCCTGTAAAAACCGTAAGCTTCAGAGCTGGCCTTTTGCTGTAGCTTTGCATCCCAGCCCCTGGGCAGCTCATATTTGTGGCAAGTGGCTTTGAGTAATGCTGTGGGGATGTGTTTTTATTCTCAGCTGTCTATGCGGGAGGTTACTGTGAGTGGTTCTGTGATTTAGTAGAGAGAAATGGAGCTGTGTTCTCCACAACAAACCCTTCCAATTGCACTTGAATAGCAGTTGAGTCTCTAATTATGTCTCCGCTGGAAAGGGAGCTCCTCACTTATTGCAAAGAATGAAATTGCACGTGCATGAAACCAGATGTCCTAATAAAAACTCCACGAAGTAACCATAAGAGCTACAGCAACTTGTACTTGTCTAGCAGATGATAGAGGTGGTCTAGAAGAGAATGAGGGGAAGTCTCTTTGTAAAAGGAAGCAGAAGAGCTGATAGTGAAATCAGAAGTCATCTTATGTCAAAGCAGGATTTATGTCACTGTAGTTTTCTTGATTTTTGAGCTTGCTGGTTGCACTGATGTGGCACTAGAATTTAATCACTTTATTTTCTTTTTTCTCCCTTCTGGGAGGTTTCTAAAACACTCTTTTAGAAAGAAAAATAAATAATCTCTAATGTCTTTTCAGTTGTTCTTCTGGGAAGACTTGTGGTGAGTTAAAAGAAAATAGTCAGTGAAGCTGTGAATGGGAGACGTTTCCAGGGTGGGTGTGTTTGAGGTTTGTTTGGGTTTTTATAATACTCTACTCCTGTGTCTTTTTTTTTTTTAATAGTCTTCAGATGCTTTTAATACAGTGGAAATTGGATTAAGAAACTGCTCCAAATTCCACAGTGATGGGAGCTTTGTGGAGTGATGTGTTTTAGGACCAGCTCCACTATTGCACGTACGCCCTGAAGACAGTTCTGCTGTAGTGGAGCTGCGATCCTGTTCTAGTTCTGCAGCCTTTGCTTGGGCAAATACACAGCAGAGAGTTTTCGCAGTCACATTTCACTCCTTTGGCTTACAGATCCACACCTAAAGTGGATTTGTAACCTCTTAGCCTTTCTGGGCACTCTGTTGTTGACAATGGCATTAGTGAAACCAGATGATGTCTGAAATGGGTCGTCTGCTTCTGTTGCAGTGCTGAGAGCAGTACAGGATGGAGGGAGGTGCTGCAATGCACACAAGATGCTCTGAGGTTGCAGCTTCCACCATGAGGGTTAATCTACTGTTTTGTGGAGGCTTCTCAGCATGGTTCATATGACTAAGGAAAAAATTCACGAGATTGGTGAGGCAGTGGCACAGGCTGCCCAGGGAGAGGTGGTGGAGTCACTGTCCCAAGAGGTGTTCAAGAAAAAGGTAGAAGGGGCACTGATGGACATGGTTTTCTGTGGTGTCCACAGCTCATGTTTTAGGGACATGGGTTAGTGGGCATGGGGGGGATGGGCTGGCGGTTGGATTGGATGACTTTAGAGGCCTTTCCAGCCTTCATGATTCTGTGATTCTAAGCCTGTTTATAAAAAGCAATGAAAAGCCCTGCTCCGATAACTCCCGTGCTGCTGGGAGCTGCTTTTATTTTCTGTGCTGCATGGGGTAGGTGCGCTGCAGGATGAGGTTAAAACAGCTGTAGTTTGAAAACCAGTGGCATCCCATCCTGGGAGAAGGCATGAAGCAGGGCACTGCTGACCTGCTTCCTGCCTTTATTATGATTTCTGTGCTATAACTAAATCTTGACTGGAGCCAGTGTGGATGGGCACCATCCTGACACAGCTGTGTCAGCAGGGCAAGGGCTGCCATGACTCACATCTGTATGGCCAGCTGCCCAAATCCCAGTGGAGAGCTTGCTGACTGGTCGTGCTAGGCAGCACTGCCTGCCCAGGTGCATCTGTGGTGCTGCTCTGCTGCCCTCCACCTTTTCTCCCTATTGCCACAGCTTGCAAGGGTCACAAAATCTCCTCTCCTGTTTGTTTTTCCTTCTTCCTTGTGAGGCTGATGTGCACTGGCCTTGCTGTCGGGCTGGTGTTTGATCTAATCCATGAGCAGGCTGTGTGTTTTTCAAAGCACTTTGCTGCCAGAGCTGACCACTACTAAGGGAAAGGAAAAGCAGTCAGCAAACTTCCTCACTTACAAGCGTGCTACTTGAAAACTCTGCAGATCATGTTGCTTGTTTTTTCAAACCAGCTCACAAAGATGTTGCCAGCAAACTTCCAGTAAATTTGGCATTTAAGTGAAAATGGCTTCTTAGAAGTATTTAAATGGTGACCTATGGAAAGTTTTGGTGAAAAACCAGGGGGGATGATCTATAATCTACTCCAGGAAGAGCTGTATATAGATGAGATACCCAAAGGAAGCCATCCTTCTCTTTAGGTTGTGGTTTGTTAAAAGGATTTTGGATTTTCCACGCAGATCTGAAGTACTGATTATGCAGTTCAGAGGTAGGCAGAGAAATGGTTCTTCATGGGAGTTCTTGCATCAAACTCTTTTTGAGATTCATGGGAGCTGTTTATAACATCATTTTCTCTCAATAATCTTAAGCAGCTTTCAGGAATCTGAGTTGATAATCTCCTGACTAGTTCTCATGAGTTACATGCTTAGCTCACAGGTAGATCTGCTGTAAACAGGTGTAGCTTCCCCTAGTGCAATTGTATGGTCCCCACTGGTGTCTAATTGTGAAATGATTTGGCTGGATTTGATACAGGGAGTTAAAGGATGCTCAAGCAGCCAGCTTAAAGGTTTAAATAAAAGCACTGTTTTAAATCACAGTTCCTTTTAGTGCATAAAATGGCCCTGGAGACTTTCAAGGTGAGGCTGGATCAGGCCCTGGGCAACCTGATGTAGCTGTGTTGTCTCTGTTCATTGAAGGGGAGCGGGACTAGATGACCTTTAAAGAACCCTTCCAACTCTAAGGATTCTATGATTCTGAATCTATAAGGCTCGTACTGTCACTGTGTTCAGTGAGTCGCAGTCAGACTCTCATTGAACAGGACTTATTACCTCTGTGCAACCCAGCAGCACCTGTCAGAGGTGCCTCCTGCAGAAAATAAGGCAACAAAACATAGTTTAAGATCTTACATACCCTTGTGGACCTGTACCCACATGTGACAGAGCACTGGCACAGGTTTCCCAAAGGCCTTGGGGACATTCAGAAGCCACCTGGTCATGGGCCTGAGCACCCTGCTCTGGGTGGCCCTACTGGAGCAGGAATGGGACAGAGGGACACAGAATGCCCTGCCTCCCCCAGCCATGCTGGGATTTTAATTCTGCATTACACATGGTAATATATCTAGCAAATAACGTAGAGTTTTCTCTACTCACTCCCAGCTGAGGAACACAATATAAAAACATAAACAAGATTTTGCAAAGACTAGCACAGGGTAAAAGTGTTATTGCATCTCTCTGTTTATAGTTTTGCAAAAGTAAAGTTAATCCCACTGGGGAGTTTGGCATAAGGTCAGAGTAGGAATTACTAAAAATAAGTAGTATTTTGTTTAAAATCCAGTTCCAGATATTCTCATTAAGTGAGAGTAATAAGAGAGTCTGTGTTCCTCTATTTACCTAGGAATTTGGTATTTACTGTAAGGCAATTCAGATGGACACTTCTACATCCTCACTGTTGTGTTAATGATTTAAATGAATAAAGATGTTGAATGTGGTCCTCAGTGACAGGGGATGATAAAATAGTCAACAGTTCAACTTGGTTTGAGGATATTTTATGTGTCAAAGCAATATTCAGATATTTCTATTTGACAATATTTATTATTCCACTGATACCTTCTTACACTTTTATTGGGGAAAACCATAGGATCATAGAATGGCTTGGGTTGAAAGGGACACTAAAGCTCACCTAACTCCAACTCTAACTGTTCCAAAGCTGCTTGTTGCTGCATTTATGTAACCTTCCCTCTGGGTCATGTGCATGTGCCCACTCAGCCTGTGACCTGGGACAGCACAATTCATGTGAACAGGCTGCAAAATCCCCAGTATGGGGATTCTCTTGTGAGACTGCCCAGAATGCTGCCCAAAACACAGTGGTAAAAATGGAGAGCTGAGCAACCCAGGAACACTACCCCTTGCTTTTAACACAAAATATGATCATGAGCATCAGCAGCATCATGATTGCATTGGGATCTCATGTTTCCAGCCATTCACTATATGCCATTTCCATTGCAACCACTGGGATTGTACTGGGAAGAGATTATAGGAGAGAGTACCTGCTTTGTTCCCATTGCTGCTCACTGCAGAATCAACAGGCTCTGGGCTAATCAGAACTGACAGCAATTAAGAGTAATTGAGGTAGTCTTTCTAACTCAATGATTTTCCTGTAGATTTTAATAAGGAAAAACAAATGCTGTTGTTTGCAAAGCTCTCACAAGCCATTTCTGGTTGTCTCAGGATTTGACAACTCATTAGATGGAGAGTTGGCAGTGTTTGGACTAAATAACACCAGTTTTCTGCATGTCTTTATTATGACATTTTTGTTTACATTCTTTCAACATGTGGAATGTTAATATTTTTTTTCCTTGGTATTTTTTTTCTCAGTACAGGGACTCTTGGGTTATTTTGAGTCCAAACTTGTTTCCTTCCATTATATAAGAAGTCAAGATAATAGAAAGTGTGATGTGCTTTCCTCTTACGATACTGCAACTGAGGGAACTGCAAAGGTAGGGCTGGCCAAACAAGGCCCTAGTCACAGACCTCTAATCATAAAAAAATAAAATAAAAAGTCACTGGTTTTGGAAAACATAGCGCTAATAAGAATTTTTTTTTTTTATCTTTTGTTATGTTTTTGAATATTATCTGGTGGGTCAGATAAATACTATGTAGGCTGCAAAAGGGAAACATGTTTGTGGTGGTGACAGCCCTGGCGGCTTCACCTGCAGCCTGTGCACTGGGCTGTCTCCGCTGGGACTGTGTCTGACATACCAAGCCTGTGAGCAGTGGCCCATAGCTGCCAATGAAAAGAAAAAATGTCTAGAGAAATATTTCTGTCTTATCCCCCTGTCCCAAAATGTGTTGCCTTTTTATTTTTTCTTCTTATTTATTTTGGCCTAAATTCAGGACCCCAGATCAAGGATTGCACACGGGGAGATGGGTCAAGGAAGGACTTGTGTCAACTGCTTGTCCTGCTACTCATCCAGGTGAAACCCCTCGTGTCCCCCTGGGCAGGAGATGCCCTTGCCACCCCATACCCCTCATATTCATGTGTACCTGAGAGTGTGTATCTTCAATAGCTTCTCTATGAAGAGAACAATTGAAAAAGTAAATTCTCTGCTATGTTGTCCTCTAAACTCAGTATTCTTTTTACAATCAAGCCGTTCTATCATTGCTTAGTGTCAGTGATAAGCTGTGGTGGAGAGCGGACTCACTGAATCATAGAATCATTAAGGTTGGAAAAGACCGCTAAGATCTAGTCCAACCATCAATCCATCACCCACCATGCCCACTGACCATGTCCCTCAGTGCCACAAAGGGGAAAATTACTGGGAAAGTTGTACTTGTAAATGCATAAGCTTTTTCAGATAAAAGGAGGAGATAGATGCTGATAATTTCTTCTAGTCTGACACAGTTTCCCCTAGAAGATTTGTGTTCTTCACTTCCTTAAAATCATGAATAAAGGCTTGTAGATTCAAGCCTTCATTGGGCATCTCAGGTTAACTAAGGTACTATTTTGCAGTTTACGTACTCTGTCTGTAAACAAAATCTGTATATATCACATCTCCTAGAAGAAGCAAATAGAATGAAAGGTCTTCATCTGTGTTTAGCTACAACTTTGAAAATAATTCCTCAAAATACAGTTTCCATGTTTAAATAATAAACTGTTGTGTTCTCTTTTATGTACCACCTTCGTCTCCCAAATATTGATGTACGTTATTCCTGTCATCTTTGCAGAAGAACTAAGCATGTGGCTCCCTGTAATACTAGGAAAATCACAGTCTCTATGACTGGTGACATCCTTATACATATATGCTTATAGAGAGAGAGAGAGAGAGAGAGGTTTCCTCTGGTTGTTTTGTTTTTAATTTTTGAACTGGAAAGAAGTTGTTGGTTAAAAGAAATTCTGTGCCAAAAACTAAATCTCGTTGCCACAGTGACACACGTTATCCAAGCACTCCAGCCAAATCTGGAGTCTTGGTGTTTGTGATGTTGAAGTTTCTAAGCACAAGCTAATTCTACCCATTTTAGATGTTAAATATAGCAAATGTGATTTCACTGCATTAGGCTGAATTTCATCTTGAATTCCAACAGTGTGCATTTGTTTTTATGGGGAAATTCTTCTATTCAAAAAGAGTGCAGTGTTGACATATTGCTCTAATACTAGATACTGTCAAAATATATGACCCCTTTCTCCTAGAGAAAGCTGTGGTCATTTAACATTTTCTTGTTGATGTCCCAAATAAAGGCAACGTGGTTTGCCCCCTCTTACCTTGCTAACAAGTTGTAGAAAGGTTCATTGTGGAAACCCCAAGAATACTTCATTTTGAAGTCTTCAGTTGAGTTGAAATCTTCAAAATTCCTGAACTACTGAATTATTCTACTTTCTGCTTTAGTATTAAATTGCTGCTTTGTTTCACGGGAAAAAATTAAATAACCCGTGTCTGAGTTTTCACCAGGAGGATGGGCTCTTCAGCCAGAGATGCATGAAGACTCACTCACAGTGATTTATTTAGAAATCCTGTCCAGTATTTTCCCCTTTTCACTGCCTTAAGTTAATACATTTAAATTCAGTAATCCAGTTTTTTTAGTTTAATGGAATGTTTTGATGTTTATTAATTACCTTCTCCAGAAACTGAACATGTACAGCTTATTTTAGCTTTCCTGAAAGAAGGTCTGGAAATGTTTGTGAAGGTAAATCCTTCAAAATGGCAGTGCCTTATTCCATAGACACAATATTCTAGAGCAAATTTCCACTGGTTTTAATTTCCAAAAGAGGTGTCACATTCTTCACTGTGGTTTAATCAGTGGTGCAGTACTCTAAAAATATTACAGATGGCTGGAACCATACATTTCATGTGCACAGTGAAACTGAAAAGTGACTAAAACACTTCATACTTGCAGAGAGCAACTGTTCCTTTTCCAGCATCTTTGTGTTGCTGTTACTAACTGTATAGAGATAGAGGACAGAAGGGTGCAGTGAGCATTCGAGATTCCAGTAGAGTCTTTCTACAGAATGACTGAGTCCTCCATCCTGAATAAGTAGTAAATAAATGAGTTTTTCTGTTAGCTCTCGTAAACAGACGGTGGCTCCCAGTGTCAGGACAAAAGGCAGTGGGTACAACTAAAACACAGCAGGTTCCTTCTGACCATCAGGAAGCACTTTGTTACTGCATAGGTGATGGAATGTAGGCACAGGCTGCCCTCAGGCTGTGGGGTCTCCTCCTTGGGGACTTTCAGAAGCTGCTTGGATGTGGGGCTTGGCACCCTGCTCTGGGTGACCCTGCTGGAGCAGGGGTGGAACAGACAGACACAGGGAGCTCTGCTCGCCTCAGTCATTCTGTAATACTTTATCTTGTTTTCTACACACATTATTATGAACAGCCAACTGTTTCTAGATCTGTTTGTAAACATCTAGTAAACAGAAGGTAGAATAATTATCCCAGCAAATTCGTTAAGGGCTTTTTCACCTATTGGAGTTCTGTTTCACGTAATGTATCTACATCTGCTAGAACAGGCCAAGGGTGGTCTGTATGTGTTGGTCATCTTCATCTCACATAAACGTCATAATCTGGAACCCACACAGGGACATTCCCCTGAGAGGCTGCTCGTCATTACACTTATTTATTTAGGCAGTTCTGAGAGTATCAGAGCGCAAGGTGAGTCTGTTGTGCACAGTCAAAAATTCTCTGCAAAAATACGTGTTAGAGTTCAGTGTACACTTTTTGGTTGCATCCAAGTTATGCCTTGTAAAATAAATAACTCTCTAGAGTTATTTAGAGAATTAGACCATTTTCAGCAAAAAATAAGCAAAGTGATTTTCTTCCTGACAAAATAATCCATGGTATTCAATTATATCTTTGTCAAGGGACTGTGTAGGAAGGCAGAGATGTCTGCTGAACCTGATGAAAGTCTTCCTTCGATTATTCAGGCAGCCAAGTTCATCAGCTTCACTAAGCTTCTATCTGAATTGAGTTCAGTGTGATAGAGTCAGGTGTAGTAAAACATGCTTCTATATAATGCATAGTTTATTACACTGATATCAGCAGTTTCTTAAAGGCTTGCAGCCTATCCTGCTAGATATTTGTAGGTGAATGCTGACCGGGTTTGCTTTTTCTAAGTGGCTGCTGCGAGAGATTCAGCTCCTCAAAGGGAGGTCAGCATTGCAGATGCCCATGGCCCTGTATGAAGCAGCCCAGGAACTGGCTGAGTATCACAGCTGAGGTCTTGTGCACCTCAGCTCCCAATACACGTCACATGAACAGGATGTTTGCTGCTTTTTCTGGAGAGGTCTAGGCCTGCTGTGTTTCTCTCCAAAACCTTCTGGACAACTCACAGGAGCTAGCAAGTGGCCAGGTGGTAGAGGTATTAAGTTGCAAGGGAAGGTTTTTAAGAGTCAGTTCAGAACGTGCTCACTGAATGAAGTTTAGCGGTCTTTGACTAAGTATGCAGTAGTAAAGGAGGGGCCAGCTCCCCTGTGAGTCTATGTGGATGGAATGGTGTAGATTTTCAGAGGACAAGAGCTATGCTGGGCTGACTGGGCTGTGTTGGCCTGTGCACCATTTTCTGCCAGCACAAGTGCTGCAGGCTGGTAGTGGTAGGGAACAAACCTCCATACTAAACATGAGCACTCACAACTTGCTCTCAGCTCTCACTCCCATCTTCTTACCAAGCTTCAGTAGGCTTTTTTGTGGCAACTCCTGGCTCCAATGCTTCTTGTGTGACCCTGTAATGACTCCCTCTATTCTTGAGGGATAATACTGAGACATTTAGCCTGCGGGCCAGTTTCACATAAATTAATGCCCTGGCACCTTCCCATGTGACAGAGTTGAGATTGCACCATTCCTTCTTCTATTCAAAGCACTTTTGGGGTGGTCTTCGCAACTCTGGAATTTGTGCAGCTGTACAAATCTTTTATCTCAGGCAGCACTCAGCACAAGAACCTGTTCTTCCATCCATGGTCTTCAACTCCAGATGAAATGACAGCAGGATGGGGGGCCCTGTAGCCATGCTTCAGGGTCTGTTCGTTCCTTTGTGAATGCGAAGCATGGTGAGACCAAAACCTGAGCTGGGAGGAGATGTTTAGCAGAAATATTTCTTGAGAGACATCATATGCACCTCCTGGGAGTGTTGACCCCACTCACTGTCAAACAGAAGAAATGGTACTTGGTCCTTCTCAATAATTTTATTTCTCCAGTCTTGAGCTTTTTTGCTCATTGAATACTCTTCATTGTGGCTAAACGAATTAAGGAGGCATTGATGTAAGAGAATTTTGTGTCCTGGATCCTCCATTAACTATTGCTAACATGTGATCTGCAGATTTTTTCCACTTCACCTCTGTGCTAACAAAGCTATTTCCACAAGATTAAATAGCCTTCCCCAGGATGCGGGAAATGGGGTGAAGAAGATGGTCTTCTGGAAGAAGGCTGTAGCAGTGTGGAAAGACATGTTAACCTGGGCACTGAAATAAATTCTGGATTCTTGAAAATGTTTTGCAGAGGCCATCCCAAAGCCCGTGTAGCTTTAGTAATCCATGATCTCTTCCAGCTGTTAGTATGAGCACCACAGCATAATAATCACCTCAGCATGCATTACTCATTCCCCATTTTATGGTATGTCTTTTTACTTATTAGATCACTGACAGAGGGAACAAGCCATCCATTGAAGGAGACCTGGATGTAATTATGCATAGTTCAACTGGATCCTATTTGTGCTAAACAACAAAAGATGTTACATGTAATGTGAGTTAGTAAGCTACATGAAGGAGTATAGTGGTCAGGAAGACAAGAAGTGATGCTCAGCAGAAACTGCTGCTTGTGGAGATGCAGTCCTGATGACATATTAGCCGTGATGCATGTTAGCCATGGGTCATTAATTTTGGCTTGAAATTCTCTCCAGAAATGAGAAACCCTGAGGTTACACAGGAGGAGTTGACTAATGGCAACTACAACCTGGCCTACCTTGAGAGAACAGCAGGTTTTTGCTGTCTATACTGAACTATGACCAGGATCTATGAAGACAGTAAACATTTCAGGCTGGTGCCTCTGCTTTGTCACGGGAATGGGTGTGAAATTCCTCGGGAATCCTCTGGCCCTCTGTAACAAAACAGCAAGAGGCCAGCCAGACTGCTATCGGCAGTCCCCAGAACAGACATATCTTGTGGTGCAAGTCAGGGACATGCAAATACTCTTCCATTAGTACCACAACACTCAGGTGTAGGGCTGCTCAATCCCTGTGGATCGGTCCAAGCAGGCTAATTAATCTCCAGCCCTGCCAAACACCTACACTGTTTTCTGATTAACTTGCATCCAATGTGCTGTTTGCTCTTGGGCTCAGATCACTAATAGATTTAAGGGATCAGCTTTTGGCTCTGCTAGTTGCTAATCTTGCTAATATAGCTATGCTCAAGTACTTAATTTTGGACAGTTTTCCTCTTAGCACTTGGAGACCTATAAATATATAAAGGCTAGGGAAAAAATCCCTCAGAAGTGAAACACTTGATTTCCCACTTGATGTTCTTGATATCAGTGCAGTACTGTTGGCCAACTGTAGCAGTGTTAGCCCATCGTGAAAATGATAAAAAGAATACAATTCTCAGTCAGTTGTGCAGGCTTTCCTTGTCGGAGTGGCTGTTACAAGAAGTTTCCTGATTTTTTAATAAAATAGCTCTGAAGTTTGGTTAGTGCCTCAAGGTTTCCAACACAGTAAAACACCACAAAAGTTAGGGCCAACAGACAAACATACTGAATGCAACAACAATGAAAATAATGCTAGCAGAATTACAGAAATATCTTGATTATTATTTGTTATTATTATTTCACCAAAGGCCATTATCCTTCAATTTTTCTTTCAGAATCAGATTTCAAAACTCATGAAAGGATTTTTTTTTTACCCAGTCATATTTCAGGAAATGCTATTTGCACGGCATAAACTTACAGAGGAAGATGCTCAGTTTCATCCCGCACATCCGTTTGACCTATTAAAGACATCTGAAACAAAGATGTTTGCTAACTACTCCTCTTTTATTAGAGAAAATATTTCTGTCTCCAGCACAGATCTCCTGGTTTCCCAGTATCGTGCCATAGAAAACTTCCTCAGCAAGGTGAGGAGAGATGAAGAGTTTTTATGAAAGTCTTTTTATCAGTAGCAGTAAGAATTCACTGCTCATCTCCCAGTGATCACTGATCTTTCCAATAAGGGAAATATGTCATCATTCAATTGGTATAGAAGGGGATACTGAAACCCTGAGGTAAGGAATTTGCTTGCAGCCATAGCAGATCAGTGATTCTGAGGAACCTGTTTAACAGTTAGAAAATTACTTAAGTTCTGATATGGATCAGGAGAAGAGTTGGGACATGCTGGTGGTCTTCTAGCTCTAGTGGGAATGGCTGCATCATGTTGGGAAAGTCACTTAATCTGCATCTGGAAAGGTAAGGAGGAGAAAACACTTTGCCACCTTCATGTGGCAACAAAAGCATACCACAGAGACTCCGAGGAGACAGCAAGGGAGCTGAAAACAAATTAAGGCCAGAGAAGGGGATATCGTTTAACTTGCCTAAGATGTTAGATGGTTTTATTTAAACGTATATCAGATCTATGACCTCAGAATAAAACAAAAACCACATTTAACAAACATTTTGTAGCCCAAGAGCCATACCAGAAATTCTGTAATGCTTGCTGAAATCTTAGCATTATTTCAGGAGATTCTTAAATAGCAGCCGAGGTGGGAAGTGGCATAGTTAGGGAAATTTATAGGTACTTCTAAATCTTGTAAAATTCTTGGATGAAAAGTTGCATAGCAGTAGAAATGACCTTTTGTGTAAGTTATCTTTAAAGTAACTATTTGACTGCTTTGCACTGTGGCTAAGAAATTTTATGGGACTGAACATAATATACAGGTCTTCTCACTGCATGATCCTTAATAAAACTCCCCAGTAGGCCCTAGGCCCCAGATGAGTTTCTCAACTGCACTTTAAGTGCGTAATACAAAATAATGTACTTTAATTAAATATATAAAGGCTTCTCTAGAATTCATCTACTCTGCACAAGAAGAAGCAAAATTGCTTCTGATACGTTGTTGATGATACCAGGTAAAGTATTTGTGGACAAGCCAATAGTCACATACAGAAAAAAGAGTGGAACTCAGCCCACTAGTGAAAATGACTGCTTGCCAAGCAGAACACGTTCTCAAAAAAGCAGCCCAGGCCCAAGAGCTGCTCTCCCTTCAGTAGCTGGCACTTATATGAGCCCAGTGTGGCTCAACCCTGGGTCCACCCCTTTTGGGCACATGGGAAGCACAGTTGCAAACAATGTGCTTGAGCTCCCTGGGCCAGGCGCACCCCTTCACCAGGTACTCCATCACCAGTTCGAGCACTGACTTAATGGTTCCGTACAACATCCATTAACAGTTCCTTACAATTTCCCATCTGGTATTTAGTCCAGCCCAACATCTCAGTTGATAGCACATTCTGAAGTCACACCAACATTCAAGACGAGCTGTGTTAAACCAGAACTGGTGGGAATCCAAGCTCTTTTGTGATTCAGTAAGAAGAAATCAAATCTCAATTTTAGATCTAATTTTATTTTGTAATCTTGATTGTGAAGTGGTTTCATATCTGGGAGAGACTTGTAGTTTGCAGATAGTTCAAACCTTAAGATGTTAATTTTTCTGAAGAGGTTTCTGCTATTCAAAATAAAATAAGGGCTAATATTTTGTTACGTTCAAACAAGAACCTGATTTATTTGTCTGTGTACCAACTTCTCTGATTTTTTTCTAGTAGACGTGTTTGTCTGAGGTGAAGGATTTTTCAACTGCAGGAATTGAATATTGCCTAGTTTTCTGGTTGGGTTTTGTTTTTAAATGAAATTGTAGAAAAATTACATGTCCTGTCCTGACTGAAAAAGTCACTAGAGAAGTCATCTGAGAGAGGTTTGCTATTACTTTCGGAAAGTTTGTGCTACTATTTTCAGGTAAGTCATTAGACTGTAGGAAGTAAATACAAACCTCCCAAGACCTACATTTGAAATGTATCACCTAGGTTGTGTGCCATTCTGTGGAAAGACAGACATTTGGAGTCAGATTTTGTCCTGTACCTGTTCATTACTTCCCTTGTGGATTGAGATAACCAGTGGTCCCCTAAGACATCCTGTTTGGTTTTCGAGACCCGTCTTAGTAGGTAGGCAAGTGCCTCTCTCAGCTCTCAGCTGGCTTAACTATCTGCTGACAGGCACAAAATTACATTCATATATGCTTTATTGATAATATTTTTTATACAGAACTTTTGGTAATGGTAGTATCTTCCTGCTTACTGCAATGCTGGGTTTTTAATATACCACTCTCCCTCCTAGGCACCAAGAAACACAGAGTTTTGGAAAGGCTACTGAGTTCAGTGGGGTGAGGCAGGCTTTTCTGGACCATACACATACTGTAGCTATTGGAGAGGCAGAAATAAAGTTGGCAACTCACCTCTGCAGTCATCAGTTTCTGCCATTCCCCAGCCTCTGGGATCACCTATAAGGTGAAGATAGTCTTGGCCTGTGGTCTCAAGTCAGGGAAACGACCCCCCAGCCTAGTGTAGAATCAAAGAATCATAGAATCATTAAGGTTGGAATCATCTTGCTCAACAATTGATTGCTCAATCAGTATTGCCCACTAACATATGTCCTCCCTCAGTGTGACGTTTGCATGTTTCTTGAACACGAGTGTATACTAGTAGTAGTATAGAAAATCTGTCACTTGAGGCAGAAAAGAAAATGTGTCTCTCTGCGGTGGTTGCTGGTAGCAGGAAGAGTAAAATCTGACTTTAGACAGAATGCAGTCCAAGCTCTTTGGCTCCCTTTTGACAAGGGCAGTCCCTGTGTTTTTTAGCATGCATGACTTTCCTTGAGCTTGGAGAAATGAAGAAAAACTTCGGAGGAGTGTTTCATCAGATGCTTGCTGAGCACCATTTCTTTCTTTCTTTCTTTTTTTTTTCTTTTTTTTTGTGTGATCAAGATGCATCTTAGCATTTCATGATTTGCCAAAAAAATTCCTTACTGACATGCAGCCAGGGTGGTCACAGAAAGGCAGCTTGGCTTGAATGGCTGTTGTAATTCCTGAAGTTGTGTTGAACACCCTGTGCTACTGTGGGAGAAGTAACTTTTGGAACAGTGTGACTCTTTCGTGGTCATGTAACCTGGGCAGTCTGTGCTGCAAGATGCTTTGGAAGCTGCACTTCTGCAGGAGAGGGCCCTGCTGAGGATTGGAACTGCAGTTAGCTAAACAGTAATGTCGCTGCATGCAACGCCAGCAGCAAGCTGATGTTCTCTGATGTCTTCTTTGAACTGAGGACCCCAGAGCAGAGTTTCTTGGTTACACAATAAAATAATAAAGATGCTAGTTTAAATTTCAAATTAGTAAAGGACTATTTTTGGCTTTCTCAGAGACAACATCTGTAAATAATCAGGCAGAAGCCTTTCCATAAAGCAACACAGAAAAACCTCAAAGAGCATTTAGATTCTGCAACATTTAAACAAGATTTTTAACCCATGGGGAAGCCAAAATCAACACAATGCTTCCTGCACATAAAAGCATGGAATTTCTTAGCAGTGTGGGGGCAATAAATGACTATCACATTTCCCTCCTTTCTAAAAACTAAATATTTTTCAATGGAAATAGTAATATCGATGGAAAAAGAAAAGAGGATGGTGAGTTATGTAAGAATTGATTTAAGCTCTGAACCCCCATACATTGCAGTCTGGTGGCTAATTAAAGAAAAACTTAGGCTCCTCTGTTTTGCTTTAATTGTCCTCCAAGCTCAAGAGATCAAATGTGCTAGCTGAGATCCTTCTTGTAATCATCCAGATTCATGACCCAAGTTCAAGTTCATTCCTGCTGGTTCCAGCCAAGTCCATCTATAATGCAAACAAAAGAAGGGAATAATATACTCTTAATTATGTTCTCTACAAAGACAGGGGAACATGATGACTAACAGCTATACATATATATTCTCCTGACTATCTCTGACCACAGCATTTGCCCACAGTGTGTGTGAAATCAGAAATTTGCCTGTAACCAAATACATATAGATGGGTTATTTGCTAAGGAAAAATGTAAACATTGTCCAATGTAAAAAAAATTAATACTTTGTTTTCCTGGTTTTTGCATGAAAAGTGCTGTTGCCTTAAGGGGTATTGAATCAGGCTTTTGTGCGTTAGAGTAGAAGACTGTTTATGAAGGAAGGACTGGCTACATTTCTGGTTATTAGATTGACCTGATTGAAACATAGATTTCCAAGTTGTGGATGAATGAACCTGTAAATATAATATTCAGGGGTACTAGCAGTGCAGACAAACAGAACTGGGAAATTTTATGATTTAATACAGCTTCGTGAGCAAGCTGTGTGGTTCCATGAACCACCCCTGGTTTGTGAACCACTGCTGGAGAAGGGCTGAATTAAGCATTTATTTCAGCTGTGTGAAACTCTGGGTAAAGAAGCAAAAATCCCAGTCTTGCAATTCCTGTTTACCACTCTGGTTAGTTTTTAGCTCTAGTTCATAAGTTGTCATTTAGAGTAACTAATTGTGTAGCTTCCCACAAACAGCGGATTTGTGTCTTTTCCCAGATGAGGCACAGTTTTGAGAAGTTATATAGTAGAAGAGACAAGCTAATGGAATGGCCAAACTTTGCCTAAATCTGTTTTTCTCTGCTGAATGACTTACTCATTTTGATATTCTGAGAGATGCCAAGGCGATTTCAAAAAACCTACTGTTTTTCTTCATCGGCTGCTTTCAGGGAAAAATAAATAAATTGTTGTGGCTTCAACATAGGAAGAGATCATCACAGAGATATTGAGTTTACCAAAGTGCGTCCATTATAATGAGCTCCCATAGCTCCCAGTCATGCATCAGAACTGGTGGGACCTGGATGCCTGGCATGGCTGTAGCTCCCTGCAGAGCCTTGTTCCCAGCCAGCTCCTGCTTTGTGGCTCCTCCAGGCAGGTAGCTAGCACTGGAGGCATGGTGCCCCTTCTCAGCCATGGGTGGTCTCTGGAGCTTAGCACAGACATTTCCAAAGGGACAAGAGGCGTCTAAGCTGGTTTGTCTCCTTGGAAATCCCAGTGGACCAGTTGGGTCTACCACAAGAAAAAAAAATACTTTCATTAAAGCACAAGATGAATGGAGACTTCATCTTCTGGGACTGGGGAGGCTTTGTCACACAATAAGAATTTTCTTTTTCATATCTTTTTAACTCTGACAAAGTTAGGATTGCGGATTGGCACACTGTGATCACAGCACCGCGTGGAAACCAAAAGTTTGTGCTGTGATCACCTTTTAAAAGCAGTTTTCTTTCCAAAGCGATCTCAGCTGCCATCAGAAGAACAAAAGGCCAGCCAAGAGTCTTTTATCATGAAACTTAAAGATTCATAACAATGAAAGTGTGCACCATACCCTATATATTGTTTGTACATTAGCTTGTTTACTTATAAGTTGTGGCTTTTTGCATTTTTCTTTGACTATAGCACTTAGGATTTAAGGAAGATATACTGTTGGTGGGAAGGATATCAAACAGAGGAAATTAAACAGGAGTTACCTATCAAAGTAGGGCAAACCTGCTGCTCTTCAGTGTGGAATAAGAGATTATCACCTGCAGTATGGTTGATGGACATGGTTAATACAAATGTCTTCAATATACAATTACTGAGTTTGTATAAACCTGTGAAAATAGATTTTTAGTTCCAAAATTGAAGAAATAAGCAGCAGACATATTTCTCTCTTGTTTGAACACAACTGTCTTATGATGCTCCTACATTTTCATACGTGCACTTGAACTTTTTCACATTAGTTGCAGAGCCCATTCAAGTCACAACTAGAGGAAGTCAGGGTAGGAACAGAGTTAGTGTAATCTTGTATCTTAAAAAAAAAATAACAATATATATGCTGTTCAGGTATTAGGAAACATCTTCTACTGTCTTAATTCAAAAGTTAGTAAGTGCAGCATGGTAAACAGAGAAGTAAGGGTGTACAGTATGTTTTTTAGTTTTTTGTTCGTATCTTACCCGTTCAGATTCTTCGTACCATGTGGGTAGCAAACAGATGTATTACATTACACGACATTAAATCCTGTGGAGGCAATAGTCTTAAGTGCTGCGTCAAATATTTATAATGTGGAATTATTTTAGGACAGGAGCCAAGTGCAATATGGCATCCTTCATAGCGTCTCTCTTGTTTTTGTAAGAGCTGGAAGCTTAGCTACTGCCTTGCAAGCATGCTTCTTCTCTAACCATCAACATCTCTTTTCATTTGTCACCATCTGAATATGTTTTAATTATTATCATTTATTAGTGCCTCTACTGTTTTATAAGCTTTCTCTCTTAAGCTGGGAAGAGCCAAGTTTTCAGGAGCCCCCTTCTAGCCTGACCACTCAGCTGAGTGTACAGGACCTCATTTTCTCATGCCTTTAAGGAACATCATGGAGCATATGTAGCACTTCTGTGCACTCTAGCAAGCCCATAGCTGCAAACAGCTTGCCTCACATCTTGTGTCACTGGTGTGGGCTGTGTGTGGCATGACACCACACACCATAGCCCTGGCCACAGTGGGGTTCTTCAGCTAATTTAACAGCTTCTGGCCCAGGGGTGAGAGCGCAGGATAGGGGCCCAAGGGGGACAGGTCAGAGCAAATAAGCTTGACACATACAGCCAGCTTGGCACACTGCAAAGAGGCTATGTGATGGCTTTTCAAGACTGTATTCTCTTTCTTGTGTGAGAGAATAATTACAACAGCAAAGTAATTTCCACCATTAAATCTTCTTTATCTGTATAATGTTGTGCTTCTAGGTGTCAACTTGCTTTTCTTTTACTTTGCAAAAATGAAGCTCCTAACCATGACAGCCTATCCTGAAAACATTCAAAATATCTGCAGCTATTTTCTCTTTACAAAATTGGCGTGCTAAAGGAGTTTGTTGTTCATCTACAGCATGTGTCTTCCATTTATGAGTCTATTTAAATGCCAAACTTTTGCATGCTTCTTTCACCTCCCTTTGACTTCCAAGCCTAGCCAAATCACCTTTTTATGGCATTAATTTACATGTCAAGTTAGTCTTTAGAAATTCTTTACTCAAAAATATTGGCAATATTTTTGTTCATAACTCAGAAGAAATTGTATCTGAATACTTTTGTTGCTCAATTATTTGTAGGACTGACTTCATAACTGAATATGATTATTTTAATAATTTACTCACAAAAATAGTTTCCCACCTCCCAGCTTCACAGTTTGAGATTCGACAGGAGAACATCCCTGTTTGTAGACAAATTTCTGAAGACTTTGAGTGTACTTTTTTTCATGCAGATGAAAGTTCCGGAACATCATCTGTGCCTACAGTAATTCACAGGGTGTGAGTTTGGATGAGGACAGAGTCTGTTGCAGTGTCTCAGTTTGTGGATCCAGTGGAGACGCACAGCTGGCCTAGTCTGGGCTCACGCAGCCGTGAGGTGTGGGTACACCCCAGATAAGTCCCCCATAACCAGATGCTGAGGATTAGGTGCTGATCAGCATGCTCCACAGTCTTCACATAGAGCCTACAATAGGTCTACACATTGTCCAAAAACTTGTGCAGGGCCATGCGCAGCCTTACTTATTTAGTTTTCTTAGCCATAAAGATACAGCCTTGTGTAACCTAAGTTCACAGGACTGGTTTGTCTCCCTGTTACCCCTCTTTGTGGTTAGGTATTTGAATATTTAGCATATTGGCAGATGCACGAGAACTTGCAGGTCAGAGCTGCCAGAACAAGAACATTGCTCCTCATAGTGTGCTGCCTAAGCCTGATGGGCAGATTGATCTTTCTCTGTGTGTGTGGCTGATGGAGGATGCCCACATATTTCCACAGGGTTGTAGTCAGTCACCTTGGTCTCACAAGGAGCTTCATAAACAGGACTGTTAGCTGTCACTAGAAAAAGGCATTTGTACTGCTCAGTATTGGTACAACTGCTGTTGAAATACAGGGCACTAGCTCTCCAGGGAAGATGTGATCAGATGGAGAACATGCAGAGCTGAGTGAAGAGAGAGGCTCTGTTTTCTGTGACGTATTTCTCCTCTGTCACCCATTTTCTTACCAGCACCAGAACTTAACCCTGCAGAATTCATTTCAGTGCTGTCAATCTGTTGGATATTTTTCTCCACATATAAGAATTTGGAGAATGTATTCAACTACATAGTGGGGTTTTATTGATTTTTGCTTGCCTTAGAGCTGATTTCCAAACTCAAATCAACACCTTCTTTATTCTGACGCTTAGTGTGGTATGAAGAAGGGCAGCTATAAGCAGTATGTAGTAGGGAAAATGAGGACAGCCTCCAAGTTTCTCTCTCAGGGCCCTCTTTCAGTGTTTCCAATCCCAAATCCTAATGTGAAAATACCATAATTCTTATCATAGTGTCTTGACAATCTTAATCCTTTCTGCTGGCACAGGCAGTAACTCAAACGCTTCAACCCCTTTCTCCTGTTTGAAAATGTCTCCAAGCAAAATGGAAACTACTATCTGATGTTACTTTAAAAAAGCAGTTGAAACATAAATATCTTGGTGCAGAAGTCCAAGTCAATCTATTTCTTTAGTTTCTCAAATTCAGCACGGCATTTTCTCATTCTGTAAGAAATATTGCCTGAGGTTTTCAGTTCCACTGGGTGGGCTCATGAGCCAGTGAAATGGAGGGGTAGTTCCTACCAAATTTGGCCCAGGTTTGTGTAGCGGCTCATGAACAGTCATTTGCATAACCTCGACAGTGTCTGAGGGAAGGAGGCTGTCAGGCAACACTCGTGGCATGTCAGGGCCATCTTAGTGTATCCGATCTGAAGGACCACCGCCAGGGTGAGCCTCATCTCCTTCCACTGATGTGACCCACATACCACCTGAGATGGGGAATGATAATTTCAATCAAATCAAAGTGAAGATGACTACAAGCTGAGGCTGTTCTGTCTCTGAGCCTTTTATCCACCAAACTGCTATGTGATATTCTTGAAACAACCTAAATGTGCAGGTCTCATTGAGATATAAAACACTCAGACTGTTAGTCTGGTTTTTATTTGCACTCCTTCCAGCACAAAAGTAATTGAGAGCAGGTCTAATACAGTGTATCTTTAGCTTCCATAAACCTCTTTTAGGCCTGTTTGATTCCTGGTTTCGTACAGGGTCTGTGAGATTGACAATGTAAAACAACTTCAAGAAAATAATAGAAAGGTTAGAGAATATATTTTGCATTGACAGACTATTTGACCAGATGATCCTGAATAAAAATTTACATTTCTAATTTATGCTTACCTTCAGTGTGGCATGTTGATGTTCTTTACTTATCTTTTGATGCTTCTTTGATTTCAGGAGTATTATGTTGTTAAGGGACTTTTGTTGTGGAAGATAAGTAACTGCATCTTTAGATGCTCTAAGTGCTTTTAAGATGTTGTACCTGCGTGACTTGCTCTGAGGCCTAGTGGAAGCCAATGGAAGGACATTCCAAGTCAACATGATAGCACCTGAACTGGTTTTCCTAAGCTGTACTACAATGTGTGAGGTACAATAGACCAATGAGGAAGATTTTGATTAAACTGCTATTTTATTTCTAGTTTTTAGTTTTACTGAGGCAAATGACATTGTGAAAATTGTCTCATTTGTCAATACTTCCTTAAGCTATATTCTAAGGGCACATAAAGAGGCATTGCTGTCCCTGAGTATCTGGAACTGCTTTTCACATTATGCTTGTTGTTAAACGGTATTCCTCTACTTCTCCCATCAGGCTTGGAAGAAGGAATTCTTTCAGTTAGGCCCGTCCACTGCCTTTTCAATGGCTGTTACGGCAAACTAATCAGCTTCATTCTTTACATAGCTCCTCAACATTTGTTTATTGTTGTTCATTAGGATTTTTTCCTGGTTCACTTTAGTTGGAAAGAGTTGTTGCATGCTCTGGTATGCTGTGGCCTGTGTTATTTATGAAGTCCATTTATTGCCTAATATTTTTCTGAAGTGATTCTTTTCAGAAGCAGTCAGATTTGTATATCTGTGAAGGATTTAAATCTTTCACATCCAAGCATGATGACAAATACAATATCTAAGTTGGAGATTTGTACTTTAGTCTTTTGGCATTAGTTGTTTGCTGACCACCCATTGTTTAAAGTGGTAAATGGCAGCTGCTGTCTTGCCAGTTTATGGCCTACGTCTAGGGAGACAGTTTTGCTCCCAGCATATGAAAAGCAATTTTGTGTATTCATTCTTCTGTCCAAGTAATTTTTGTACTGTCAAAGAGGTTCTCATTAGAATGAACAGTAATTTGTTTTTGTGGTGTGAATGCTACTTAGGTAACTGCACGTTGTCTGAACTGTCACTTAGAAGACCAGGGCAATTAGCAAAATGTAGCTTACTGTTGATAAACACTACCATAACTGTATTGTAGAATACCACACTTTTCTTTCCAGTAGTCATCTAACAGAGACAGATATGGGGATATTACTCTGGAAAATCACAAGTATGGGCCCCAAATTGCCATTGTTATGAGTAAGAGAATCTGGGAATCAAAATAAGAGAAAGCCATAGTGAAAAGAAATTGGTAAGTCAGAGATGGTAAAAGGTAATTCTCTTTAATGAATTGAGTTTTAAAAATTTGAGGTCGTGCTGCCAGAGAACAAATCTATTACGATTCTCTGAAATTAACAGGGGCAAAACCATGGTAACAGCATCAGGGAATTGTCAAAATCATCACTACTTCTTTGGAAATTTTCAAAATTTTACAGACTGATTAATTCAGAATTGAATCAGTCTTTGCAATTTTTCTGGACTTTTTTTTTTTTTTAATCATGGGCAAAAATAACCCAAGAAGATATGAGCTAGTAATTTTCAAACTTATTCAGAACGATGACACCTATAATTACCTTCTTTTATGTGGAGAAGCTAACAAGTGAATGTTTTCCCACTGAGTTTCCACAAACAAGGGTTTGGATTTTACTACCAAAGTGAAAATGCGATAAACCCTGTCAGTGAACACAGGAACTTGCCCGGTTTGAAGTTAAAAATAAACTATATTCTTATGGGTTGAGTACGTGGGAGAACAACCATGCTTTCTGCTTCATTTCTCAGATGTGGGCTCTAAGGAGACAAAGAAATTGGAGAACATGAAGAAGCATCTCCTTGATAACCTGATGGTGTGCTGGCCCAATACAGTTTCTCTGAGGTGCTGGATGTGTCTGTCCTAGCACTGGCCTTGGGAAAGTTAGGGGGAACATGCACCCCTAGTGGAGTGCCCCGTGTTCCTGCACAGATTCATCATGGCTTAGTTGAGGTAACACTGTTACCCTGAAACTTCTTCGTAAGGAGACAAACACGCTTGTAAAATTATAGCTAGATCCTCTTTAGGATCTGTCTTTGATAATGCCCTCCTTCTGCCTGGCTGATTGTATTATTCACCTTAAAAAGGGACTGAAATATCATAGTGAACATCATTTAAATAGAAACAGTTGAAGTAGGAGGGAATTCAAAGGCAGATTCTTCTTCATTTTAAAGAACTTATTTTGAATAAGGTCCAAATGACAAAATCAGATTTGTTTTTTGATGCTTTTTGTCAATTGATTTTATTTCTTTTTGATAGCTGCATCTCTATGCAAATGTCAAATTCAAACTTCCCGCTGAGCCTTGAGTTTGGAATAATTCAAACCTCATCTGAAAGTCCTTTTCCAAGCATCAGATTATTTGTATATATATGAACTGCAAGGCTTTTTGTTACATGAAAATGATTGAAACAACCTTTTTCTTAACTGAAGACTGATTGAGTAATGTTTAACATATTCAATTCCAAACAATTGTTTCTGTGTGTGATTATAATAAGCTTTGCTTTTGCAAAGAAAAGTGGGCAATTCTTTATTGTAATTTTATAATGCCAATACATCTTACTCCTGAGTCTTCAATGTTATGTGTAGCCAGTAAGAGTGTTAAAAAAGATCCAGGTATACAATGTGCCTGCATGTTTTTGTGTACATGCACATAAAACATAGACTAGTGTCACACAAGTCTATGAAGTAGCATCATATGGAGTTCTAGGTTTATCTTTTGCCACTATTATTTTGTTTAAGATGATGGTAGGTTTCCAATCGTATTTTGCATGTTACCCTGAGAAACAATAAGAGTGTTCCAAAATATTTTAGATGCTGTATAATTATTTTAGCAGCTGTGGTTTCAGTTACCTTTAATTAGCTCCCCCTGCAGCTCTATATAAAGAGAGACTTAAATGCAGTTACTTTCTTTTGCAGATGGTGTGGTTAAGTATGGCTACTCATAAAGGAGGCTACTGAGCATTACATGGCAAACTTGGGGGCGTTGAACAAATGTGATTATTAATGTAGGACCATTTCTACATGGATCATTCACAGTTTCTGGTAACCACAGCTTTATATCAGAATGGTCAACCCTAGGTTTTAATCCAGTTGACACTGCTGGAATAGTTAGCTTAGATAATTCAGAGGTGGTGAGACAACCCTCCACCATAGAAGCAAATGGTGTTTTGACACTGCCCTATGTTTTTTCCTAAATTATTTATTTGGTTCAGTGATCATGACATTCCCAGAGTGTGTGGCTCTGTCACTAAGAACATGTGTTAAGCAGACAAAAAAGCCTCATGTAGAGTAATTATTTCTCTTATGTATCGGACAAATTCTCAGACCCTACTGAGGCCAATTTAGTTTTAAAATGTTTTGGATGGAAACTGTAGGGCCATATTCTGTTTCCATGGGATGCAATGGCACATGCCAGCTGGCATCCATAGGAGCACTGCTTCTTTACAATAAAGATTTAATATCATTTCTTGTAGTATCCTTCAGATGGATCAAGTCTGTTAACTCTGTGATTTTTTTTCTGTCATAGTTATAAACAAGACCAGCATGAGACACAGCATAGGTTGATGACAACACAACTTGCATTTTAGAAGTTTTTCAATTTTATTTCTTAGTTTAGAGGGATCAGGCCACTTAAATAAATATATCCAACTCTTATTACTGTTGACTGACTGCATATCAGTAAAGGAGCATCTATCACATAATTGTCAGTTCACATCACTGAGCAATGCTAGCTCCAGCCAGGAATTCTCTGAAGGCTCACGTATCAGAACACATAAATATTTCTATTAAAATATTATCATTCTCTAGGAGGATTCAGATTTGGGATGAGTATTCCTGTTAGGTGTAGAGTGCTGAGCACAACAATGGCAGCTCATGGGGGCACATCCTAAAGAAATTTCTGTATTGCATTAGCAGCATTGGTGTGATTTTGCTAACAAAAATAATCTCTGTCAGTGGGAAACTAATCATTTTAGTGGTTACAGCTCTAAGCGTGCTTGAGTGAGAAACCTGAGCAGAATGGATCCCATGAAGTCTCTGGTTTTCCCAGAGAGACTGACTGTGTTATAGTCCTTTGGCACCTATAAAAGTAAAATGCAGAGGAATAGCAGGATGGTGCCAGAGTCGTGACTTTATTCCTTGAGCTTCAGCCAGGAAGGCACTGTAAGATTTAGAGCAGTAGGTCTCAGTAGGCAGGGGAACTCTGCTGGCTTCTTTCCGTCATTTCTGGATCATTTAATTAATTAAAGAATCGTTTCTGTTGCAGTCACAAACGTTCCCGTTTGCACTATTGCCCAGGGTCAGAACTTGCCTGACCTCTCTGGCAGAGGAAGAGAAGAGTAAGGAAATTGGAAAAAAAGAGAGTAACTAATTCACTTCAAGGAAGCTTTGTTTCCTTTACTCTCAAACTCAGAAAAGCAGAAAAGGCTGAACTGGAGAAAAAAAGGGCTAAGACTGAGGCTGATTAAGAGAAGTCCAGCTTGGAGAAAAGGCAAAGAATGAAACAAGTAAGACAGAGAAAAATAAACTACATTAAGAGAGAGCTTGGATGAGAGAGTCGGCTTGCGGCCAGGAGGGAGCAGCTGCAGCAGGAAGGCCCGGATCCCATTGAAACAGAAAAGGGGCCATCTCTCTGCTGGAATGAAAAGGAAACAAAAAATAATTCACCTTTAAAGACACAGAAATGGGATTTGAGGTGAGGGGAAGGGCAGAGAGGAATGAAAACTTGTGAATGAGATATTTTTTCTAAGAGCAATGCGATGACTGTTAAAACCCTTCCAAAGAGCTGTGTGGTGGTGCAGATAAATCAGAGTGGCCAGAACGGATAAACCATCCTGAGCAGTTTCATGTTGCATTAGGACTTTTGAATGAATGCTGAACATCAAGCAAATTTCCTCATTTTTATCAGGGGAGATGAGGCAGATGACATACCATACTGATGACATCATGCCTCATTCCAGATGTGAGCAAAGAGGGAAGAAAGTCTAAGATGGATATTTTACCACAAGCCAGAGCAGTTCTCAATACTGAGGCATGACATGAGATTGCAAATCTCAGTGCATTGTGGTTCAACAAAATAATGTACAAAAAGAAGCAAGGTGAAACCCTGGGCAATCCTGTAAGAAAATTTTATGTTCAGGCAACAGAGAACATACATCTTGAGTAAAACATTTACACTTTCAGTACAAGAAGAACAGCCAACTGGAGCCATTTCAGCAGAGGGCCATTAGGATGGTCAGGGGCCCTGTGAGGAGAGGCAGTGGGACCAGGGCTGGATCAGCCTGGAGACATGATGGTGCTGGTGTTCCTAGCAGCACTCCTGGAGCCTGCAGGGAGCTTATGCAGAAAGAGATGCTCTCTTTCCATTGGTGCATGACAGGAGGAGGAGAGACAACAGGCATGAGTTTAAACAAAAGAAGTTCTGACAGGATATAAGAAGAAACAATTTCACTCCAAGGACAGGCAGTGGTACAGGTTGTCCTGACAGGATATAAGAAGAAACAATTTCACTCCAAGGACAGGCAGTGGTACAGGTTGTCCAAGGAAGACATGCCGTCTCCAACCTTGGAGGTTTTCCAGACTCAGCTAGGTAAAGCCCTGAGCAGCTCTGTCTGATCTCATGGCTAGCCCTGTTTGAGCAGGGTGCTGAGCTTGAGACCTCCTGACAGGCCAAATGATGATGTGCTAGCATTTTGATTTGAGTGATTTTTAAAGATAGGTAGCTTAAGAGAAATAAACAGTGACAGGTAATTTTATTAGGAAGTGACAAGGAATTTCTGCTCCTAGAAAGAAGCTACACTTCTTAGTAAGGAACTAATTAAATTAGACACTAATATACCTATTCAACCAAAACTTTATGTTGAGATAAGAGAAGGACTGAAACAATATGTTAAATAACCTGTTTCCTGTGGTTTCTCTCCTTTTTGTTCTGCTTTCTTCCCTTTCCAGTTTATGAAATGCACATAAAACTGGACCTTTTGATGGGTTCTAAAGTAAAACAGAACAAGATAAAAATGCCCATTTGATTCTGTAAGGAAGGGAAAATAAGTTGTTTTATTTTATACTCCCCCCCTTTTTTTTTCTTGATATCAGAATTTTTATTTTTCGTTATGGTAGATGTTAATTAATAACGAACTGGTATGGATCTCTTGGTAATGGGACCGTCATCTTTGGCAAAGTGATTTATCTTGTGTGTTTGATACTAAAAGGTCTCACAATTGTACCAGGAATAACTGCTTCTTAGCACTGCATGCTTTGTCCCAAGATTTATACTGACGAAGACATTCTGAAGTTTTAACAGTATTGCAATGCACATTAAAACTCTCGTATAAACTATAAACTTTTGATTAAAGAATGACCACCATTTTAACTATTTAAATCTTTTGCAACATTTTCCCAAACTCTCAATAACTATTGTAAACAAACAAACAAACCACAGGAATGACTACAATTAGGCAGTATAAACAGGCTTCATTCAGATCAAAACACTCGTGGTTGCATTCTTATACAAAAAAAAGTTGTTTTGTAGTCCCAAAAACCCTACCCTTGCTTATTTATGTTTGTCTTTCCATTATGATGTTTACTGCAAGGATATGCAGTCAGTTGCACTGGAGGTTAGAGCACAGTCCTGAGAGTCTGTTTCTCAGCTGTGGCTTTCCAGAGTCTGGCACATCTTCCAGATAACCATTGCCTGGTACATACCTTCTGCCTTCTAAGGCTTTGAGGGGTAGCACAGTACAATCACACCTGTGTCCCTGCCCAACCTGGTGTCTTCTCTGAGTTGCATCCTGATTTCCCAAGGTGAGCAATGTACTCGTGGCCTGAGTACCTGTTCCTGCTTGGTGCAATGATGCACAACAGTGAGAGCCCACCCCAGTTACCCAGCTCTGCAGGGATACTGATTTGCATTTCGTCCTTGCCTGGCAGAGGTCCAGTAAGAGAGATGGTGGGATAAGAAAACAAGGAAGCCCGTTGGTTAAAGAAGGAGCATAAGAGAAAGGTGTAGAGTGGGCAGGAGTAGTGAGGTCCAGCTCTATACGTCCTAAGAATAGCTGTATACCCAGAAGTGATATGTTGCCTCAGTTTCATGCAGTGTAAAGACAGCAGCTTCCATGTGTCTCAGCTAGTCTAGATTAATGCAATGTTGAACATGAGAGATGAGAATCAGTACAGTGTGTTGAGTTTTTCTGACATGTTGCCTGCGGTGAGCAATTCCTAGCAAGTGGGAAGCCACAGTGTGCAGCTGTTGCCTCTTGAGTGAATCTTCAGGGGTAGCTCCAAGCTTGACTTCGCTGTAGTAGTTACGTCTTGAAGAAAAAGTAAGTAGTAAGTGTTGGTTATCTATAGGAGAGCCCATGCCTGAAGAAAAGACTGTAAAAAGCCTTAGTGATTTTTTAGTGATGCAAACACTCTGTGGGGTCTTAACCAGGAGGGTGGTGCCAAGTTCAAATCATAAACATTTTATGTGAGATAAGAATGGAAGTCTTCAGCAGAAGTAGAAACAAACCCTTCCTGTCCGTAAATGTCTTTCTCTCTTGTTCGTCAGTCATGTGCCCTTCTAGAATTTCATCCTAGGTCAAGCTGGACTTCAGCAAAAAGCCAGAAAGTGAGAAACAAAGACAACTGTACTGCAGTGCTTTATTGATGGCAGATTTGACGTAGACAGTTTGCCTCTGAGTAATGCAGCAGTGCCACAGCACTTGATGAACTAGACCACTGGCACTAGGATGGGCAAAATTAATCCCATAAACAACTCTAATTTCTAATTTGATTTCTGCAAAGTCACCATCAAACCTCTGCGGAATGTTAACTAAGCTTTTATTCTCCATTCACATGGCAGAGCAAATATTTTGTATAATGTTACTGTCTTTAGTTGAAGCTTTTGTTTTAATCCAGTCCCAAGTTTCCATGGTTTTCTGTAGATAAAGCCAGAAACGTTAACTGTAGTCAAATGTTTTACACTAGTTTGGTAATAGGAACACGAGAATTTAGGCACAGTTAGACTTAGCTTTGGTTTTGACCTATCTGTACCCAAGTGCTTTCTCTCTAAACTCTTCCAGTTGTCTATGTTATGCTTTAGAGAGCATAATTCTTGTGAGTGGATATATAAACATCCCCCCCACAGTGTGAAACGAGGCGGCGTGCAGGACGTGTGGTTGAAGTTGTCAGCTACAGATATATCTTGACATGAAGAAATGGAAATCACGGTGATATTCATCTGTTTTCAATCTGCTTAAGTATTTGGGTGTTTTTTTAATCCAAATTCTTCTAGGTTTTTGTTTAAATTAAAAAGATGACAGACACCTTATAACTTCTCTATTGAATTTATAGTGGATGTCTCTCTCTGTAATTGCTACATCACACAGATATACTATGCTAAGCAGCTACAGACAAGTTCTCGCGTGCTTGCTGTAAGACCTGGAATCTGGCACTGTAGGTCTTTTCACTCTATACCCCCTCTCTGAAAGCTGTGAGAGCTACACTACCACACCCTGATGCTGTTCTGTTTTCAAAACATTCTCTAGTGCAACGAGACATAGAGGCAGTCTTAGTGTTCTTGGTGTTTATTGATAATAAGGTAGTCATTACACAGTTAAAAACATAAGGCTTTAACTTATGTTTCAGACTCATAAAAAATGGTACATGTGGTTAGCCCTGCACAGATTTTCAAGAAAGTTAAGAAGCATAATATGAGGAGATTTCCCCTCTTTGTGCAAGGAGAAACCACTATCCTTAGCTTTTTGCTCCAGAATGGCAATAGCCTGGATTAAACGCTGGGAATTTTCTCTTTGGTATGAGGAACAGTTTGGAAGTTGGGTACTGGCTGGAAGAAAAGACTTCAACAGCTTTTCTGAGCATCAAAAATACTGAGCAAAGCTGCTGACTCTGCACAGTTATCGCATCACCTGAGCAAGCCATGAGGCTGTATCAGTGGAAACTGTGCTGTACCAAAACTTGTGTCCCACAACAAGTTAACTTGTTTTGATCATTCTACAGTGATTTAGTTATTTATCCTTGTGGCTGAGTACAAAAGGCCTGGAGGAGTGTTCTCTCAGAAGCAGTCCTTGGTCTCAGGAGGACATCTTGTCCTTCCACAATACTAATCATTCAGAATTTTTCATTTATAGATACAAATACACAAGAACATTGGCATCTCTTCCTGGCTCCTCTTTGCTTTTCACTATGCATTACAGTCGTAAAATGCCTCTGCTTTGAAGCTGGAAAGTGAAAGCCTTTTTATTCTCCTGGATAAGAGCAACCACATGAGGACCTAACTTGCTTTAATTCACACGCAACACGCTTCATATGTCTAATTGATTTATCTTAGCTTTCCCACATGTCCCCACATACGCATGCCTCAGTGCAGCTTGAAAGGAGGGAGTGCAGCCTTTCAGCTCAAAAGCTGGTGGTAAGTAATTAAACCTAGCAGCAGCAAGAACCCCTGAGACAAAATCTTTGGCAGTTTTCTACACCATGTAGTGAGCTTGGGTCACCAAGGGCCTGTAAATAGCATCATAATGACTGGTTCCTCAGCAGGGATAAACATGTGCTTTGAGTTTTCTAAATGATTCAGAGGCATGCTGTGAGATAACTACTGATAACAAGCAGATGTGAAGCTTGCTTTTCAAGACAGGGAGGCAGAGGGGGAAAGTCAAGTAGATAAGTAGATTTTTGGCTTACAGGCCTCTCAGAAAGCCTGATGTTTGAAGATCGTTGAAGCTTGGAGCTCAGTTGTACCCAGTGAAGGTAGTGTTTCAATTCTTGTGAGAGCTAGTGAAATAATGCAGACAAAACTTTCTGATGTTTGTACCTGAAAACATAACCAGAACCTTATTTTAAAAGATTAGGAATGCTGTGTGATTTTTAAGTGCATTTTACATTATGCCAGTGTCTTTATGAAAGATTTCTCAGAAGTTGTATGTGCAGAAGTTTTAGTTTTGTTTTTAATGATACCTAAACATTGAAGGGTGTGTTTCAATGTTATACCCAACAGCAGGACCCAAACCCACAGCCCAGTGGGAACAGCACATTCATACTGGTGCTGCAATGCTGTGAGTCCAGGGATGGGATGGGTGTTAATTTGGGTTTCCCAACACCATGTTTTGTATTACCAGGATGGATATGCGAGCAGTCCTATAGGATGGTGTATTTGCTGTGTTTTGGAGGAAGTCTGTTACAGCCTCCCAAGGTAAAGGCTCTTTTCAACAGGTCACCTGTTCTTTCTCAGGGAGATCTGGAGTTTTGCTAATAATGTACAGGTGGAGTAAAAGAAAGAAATTTTTTTTTTTTTTTGGCATTATTTAAAAAGCCAAAGTACATGGTTAATATTTCTCTCAGTAGAGAGGATTCCTGGCAAACTGAAAACTGGGATAAAAGCTATTTTGGTGTTCAAACAGGGAGTGGGCCATTCACTAAGAAAAGAGACACTTATTCACAGTGACACTTCTGAAATGCACTGGAATAGTTGTTGGGATGGATAAGCAGTTTTGCATGTATTGTTTAGGATTTCCATTTAAATGCCATAACCTGATGCCTTACAATACATTGAAAATTTAACAAATCTTAAGAACTTCCCTAAAATAATAGCAAAGGAAAAATCTCCCCTTGCCTGTTCTTGTAGGGAGGGGTTAGAAATGAAAAGACATCCATAGATGTCAAAGACATAGATGTTCAAAGACATAGAACCATACTGAGGCTCATCAGTCGCATTATACCCATGTGTGTCTGCCTCTTCAGTTCTTGCTTTGTCTTAGATTTCCCAAGAGGAGTGCACTTGCCTGTAGGGTACGGGCTCCCTGCCCAGCAATGCCTGCCTGTGTACTGTGACTTGAAGGCTGAACTTTGCAGTTCCCTCATGAGATACGCTGCCTGCATGGGAGCCTTATACGCACAAATGGGACAAGCAAAGTATAATACTAATAGTTTCCTTTGTGATCTCCTTCTTCCCAAAGAGGAGCCTGATATGGCTCAGGCAGCCTCAAGGAATCTTCTGCACAAATGTCCACGTGGCATCTGTGTGTTCACTGTTTGCATTTGAGTCCGTTTCCTATAAGCATTGCAGCTGGTTACTAGCTGTGGTGAGATACTCTTTTCAGCTCCTCCATCTAGAAGGTGACTCATTTTTATAATCATATAGTTTCTTGCAGTTAACTTAAAGAGCTTTGAGTGCTTTAAAAATGCATCAGCTTATAACTTTACAACTGGAGGGGACCATTATGCCTGTGTCATCTGACCTTTTGCATAATACAAGACAGAGTAATTGCTGAATGATGCCTATAAATTTTTTTCTGGGTGCAAGGCATGTCTTTTAAAAGACATCCAGTCTTAATTTTAAAACTTCATGTAACAGAGAATGCATTAAATGTCTTTTCCGCTGCTTCCTATCATTAATCATCTTCTCTGGTAAAAGTCATCAGCCTGTGTCTGCTAGGAACATATTTAACGTCTGCCCACTACATCTGTTCTTCTTGTGGCTTTGTTTACTAGAAAACCCTTTATTGTCAGAAGGGGTTTTGTCTATGAGCAAAACATAAATGTCAGCTTTGCCTTGTCTTTGATTAAATGTGTAAAATGAGATTCTTCAGCCCTTCATTTAAGGCAGCTTTTTATCATCCTTTCTCCTTAACTGTCCCAGCCATTGCTGCATTTCAGGATTTCAATGAGTAGGTGTAAAAAGGAAGTACATTATTCCAGTATCTTCACCAGCCACAGTTATGCCACATCTCTACATCTTGTTTATACACACATCTGTTGCCTTTGTTCTCTCTTCAGGTAGAAGGTTTCCCACTGTCAGACTCTGGTGGTTACCCTCACTGCCTCATCCTGTTGCTGAAAAAGTCACCTCTCTCACTATTGTGACTGGGCATTTGGTTTTTATGTTTAATTAGAAATATCTAAACAAACAAAAAATCCCAACAATAGTAGCCAAGTTGTTTGTCCCACAACCCAATTGCTTTGCAGACCTGATTCATGTGCATTTTCCTAAGCTGGATCCCCTGGTGAAGCTTTCAGCCCTGACCCACAGGCTGTGGTGAGCCCTGCTAAGTATCCACGGCAGCTGTCAGGTATTTTACATTGCACAGACACACTCTGCTTCCTCACGAGTCCTGCTAGTGACTATATTGCCATTTTGAAGGCATGTGGTGCTGAAAATTGGTTTTGCATCAGGCTGTTTCTGGCTCAGCACCTCTTTGATGAGTCCTCTGTCAGCAGCCAGGTGGGCTGACAGCTTAGTACAAAAGCCTTTCTGAAATGGAAAGCGAGTTTATCAGTGGAGTGATAACTGTCTTTTGATATAACATCAGCATCTGTCCCAGATGGCTTACATGACATGAGCACTGAGTCTGTGACTTTGGGAAGACAGATATTCCTCTGAGTCTTTGTTGAAGTGGTGTTAAAATGGAAACGGGTAGATTATTTATATCCTATTCCTTTTTGCTGGAGGAGATTTTAGAGGGTTCAGGGTTGGTCTTCGTCTGGTTTGCTTTTATTTATTTATTTATTACAAATGTTGTTCTGTAGTATTTCTAAGGCCCTCACTGTCAGAAATCCAGGTGGAGAAGCTTTAATTCTGTATTCACCAAGTTATTCATAATATACTTGAGTTTGCACTGCTCAAACTGGAGCATTCCAACCTGACAGGGGAACTTCTGCACAGGGACGTACGTCACACAAGAGAAGACACTAATTGTACAGACTTAATGCATGTGACACAGGAGGACGCTCAAGAGAAGGCCAGGCCTCTGATGTGTGCAGAGCAGCCACTGTGTCTTGATGGCACCAGGAGGAGGAGGTGGTGGAGCAGGGCTGGGGCACAGGGCTCAAGGACCTGGAAGCAGAGAGCAGCCTCAGCTCTCCACTGTACATCAGCAGGTTTTTTTTTTGAGGGACTCATAGAATCATTAAAGGTGGAAAAGATCTCTTAAGTTTGCCTAGTCCAAACCATACCACCAATATTGCCCCTAAACTACATCTCTGAATACATCTGCTCCTTCCTTAAATGCTTCCAGGGACGCTGACTCCACCACCTCCCTGTGCAGCTTGTTCCAATGCCTCACCACTCCTTCTGAAAAATAATTCTTCCTAATATCCGACCTGAAGCTCCCCTGGCACAACTAAAGGCCATTCCCTTTTGTCCTATTGCTGTTATCTGTGAGCAGAAACCAAACCCTACCATGCTACAACCTCCTTTCATCAATAACGATATTAAGCAGAATGGGCCCCAGGACCAATCCTTGGGGAACATCACTCATGAACAGTTAGATTTAATTCCATTTGCAATGACACTCTGGGTCCGGCCCTCCAGCCAATTTTTTACCCAGCAAAGAGTGTACTTGTCCAAGCCATGGAAATGACGAGGTTTAAGAAGAAAGACTTCAGGATGCAGAAGGTGGCTATAAACAGAGTGACCAATAGGTCCACTTAAGTGCTACAGGGATGGAGAGTCAAAGGCAGAGTGGGGTTGTAGCAGAAGAATGTGGGAAATGTGAAAGAATTGGATGGAGGAAAGGGAGGTAGCAGCAGCCGCAGGGCTCTGCTGGGGGAGGTCAGAAAACAATGTAAAGAATCTGGTGTCAAGGGGATTTTAATCATGAAGTCAAGAGGTGGCCAACATAGGGTCCAGAAGTTTAGAAGAAAGAATGTGGAGAAAGCTCATTGCAGAAACTTTTAAAGAAAGAATCTGTAAGACTTAATGACAGCTTCAGCCTGACTTAAAAATCTCTGATTTTTTTCATAAACCAGCAAGGAATGAACCATTGATATGCTCCACTTTGAAATGACATGGAAAATTAACACATTGTTGTGCATGCCTACAGGAAGGATTTCTGGCAGTTTTGATCTCACATTGCACAAAGCTTTAGCTGTCACACACAGAGCCTGAATTCTTGAGCAGAGGATAAACATCCTGCAGAAGCAGGCAGGATGCCAAGAGGAGTGCTGTGTGATATCTAGCCTTATTTATGTTTGTACAGGGGGAATTAGCTGTGCATCAGGTATTGTCAGCGAGGTATCAGAAACCTGCAGAGCTCTGTAAGGGGAAAGATACAAGTATATGAAGAAGACTGAAGATAACTCACTAAACAGTGACACACCACATGTGAGCCACCACACCACATACAAGTCACTCAGTTTTTACTTCAACTGGTTTATATTCAAAGCCTGGTTACAAAGGACTAAACTACCCCTATCTTGTTGCCATTTCCTCAGTACTTACCAAATTGGCTGGTGTAGAAAAGAGGCCCCAGACTGGGACAGCGAGGAAGCTGGGTAAGAATGGAGGCATGTGAGCTGGGATCACACAATTCTCAGCCCTCATAAATGCTCACTTGACTAAATGATATACTGCTAACTAA
This sequence comes from Oreortyx pictus, assembly GCA_036925125.1. Taxonomy (NCBI): domain Eukaryota; kingdom Metazoa; phylum Chordata; class Aves; order Galliformes; family Odontophoridae; genus Oreortyx; species Oreortyx pictus. The sequence goes on along the minus strand of JAUPFR010000003.1, from coordinate 45,248,911 downwards.
GCAACATTCTGAATGCTGTTCATTTACCAACATTCTTAAGTGAGCCCTTTTCTCATGTACAACATGCATAAGGAGTGAGTAATTTAAGTACAGAAGACATTACAGTCATGTGCAGTGATCAAGCAGAGAGGTTCTGCTTTGCATTAATTTCTCCTAGTTATGTTATTCTCTATGACCCAGGCTGTGTCTTGTCTATTTTTTCAGGGTCCCCAGTGCCTTTGACATGGAATCAGTAAGGGCTAAAGAAAGATCTGGTTCTGGAAAGAGAGAAGCTCATTTTGAGCATAATTTTTGTTCTGAATCAGTGAGCCTTCTTTGTTTTCAAGTCCTTCTGGATATTCCAGAAAATAACCTCAGAACACATAACTAGAGCTACTGGACAGGGCCTGTACAGTTTATTTCAAAAAGAAGTATCTGAAACACTTCAGATGCTGCTCAGTTTTCACTTGTACTAATTTAGATCTGGAGTTAGAACATTGAAGCAATTATGGATTTGCACTGATGTGAAAGGGCTGAGAATTTGGTTCAGAAGGAAGAGTTTGATCAAAAAGGCAGCAAGTTCTATGAAAAACCTGTGACTATGGAGTATCTCTGCTCTAGAGTGACCAGATCTGTTAAAATCTACCTGCTGAAGATCTGTTCTTGTTTGTGTGCTATTTGGGGAGGACAGTGAGACAGTTTGTATTTCAAGGTCAAAGGTGTAAATAAAGAAAAATGCACTTAAAATTCCTCTAACAATTGTGTCAGGATATTGCAGATCTACTCAGTGTGGCATATTTTAGGGCTGAAGATCGGGTTATGCCAAAATCTAAATTTGGGGCAACATTTTTGTGACAAAAGAATTCTCTTCATTTGAAAAAAAAAAAAAAAGGCTAAAAATTTAGAACAAATAACTTCTTCTGTCTTAAGTTCTGCACTTGTTGAATCATAGATTTTTCTCATGTATTCAGTGTCCGTACCAAACATATACTTTTCTTTTTCTAGAGCTGTTGTTTCATTCCACCTGCTCAGCCAAAACCCCAGTCCCCTTTTTGCTTGACGAAAATAATAATAATCATCATCATAGAATCATTAAGGCTGGAGAAGATCACTGCGATCATCTAGTCCAGCCATCACCCCATTCCCACCATGCCCATGTCCCTAAAACTTGAGCTGTGAACAAGTAAGGAAGTGCAATTAGTCCATGTGCTTAAAAACAGGAGCCTTGGCTATAAAGAAACATGCTAAAATAGTAGTAATAGAAGAGATTTCAAAAGAGATGAACCACCAGCAACTTCAGTCAAGCTCCTCTCATGCATTTAAACTGTTTCTTTGATAAAGGTTCTGTTTCAATAGGAATTGCCAGGTAATTTTTTAATGCAAGCTCTTTCTTAAGTAATTCCCATGAGCCTGAAAGTGCTTTACATTCTCATGGCACATAATGCACGTGCTAGTGTCGAAGAAGTGCTTGCTCTGCTGACTAGCACATCAGAAGCAGAGTAAGATCCATTTGTAAAACTGCAGTGAGGGCAGAGCTAGAAAAACAACTAATTTCCACTTTCTCCTCATTCTTACTAACAGTGTTTTGTGCTAGGTATTCTGAAATGCTGCGCTACAAAGCATCCTAAAGTAATCTTGTCACTTGAAAGTCTCAATACTATAACTATATCATCAAACAATTGCAGATTTAGGGAAAAATTCTGCAGATTTCTTAGTGTCTACAGCTGCAAGAGAGCTGGCACATCTGCAAGGCCATCTGAATACCAGATTTCATTTACACTACAGAAAATTATCCTAATTCATTATAGCAGTCTTTCAGAACTGAGTTTCTGCTTGCAATAGCTGCTAAACAAATTCAATCTGTTTAAATAAATGTACGTGTGCCAAAAAGAGTCTTGATCGGGCAAAGTGAGAACGCAGATTTTAGGAGTGTGTTTTGTAGCAGCCTTTGTCCCGTGCAGCTGAAAGATGGTCCATCCTTTCTGTTGTTTGTTTTTGAGAAAGTGAGTGGGCAGCAACTGGCGATTTTGGTCTGCATTTGACTGTAAGAAAGTAAGGTAGATTAGTCTGTGACTTCAGCTGTTGATGGAGTAAGCCAACGGGAACCGGCTCTGAATCCAGACACTAAGATTTAATAAAAGTTCAAGGCAACATTTCCTACTTTGTAAGGTTGCCAGGTACAGTTCAGGTAGGTAAAGAAGATGCAGACCCTCTGTCTATCTTTTTGCAACACAGTTAATCACCCTCAGTTCTTTCACCCTTTCAGTTCTACAACAACATTATATTTATCAGTAGGTGTCGGGCAAACTATACAATGAGTTTGTCTGCAGGGGGCACCCAGCCTTGCATGTTCTGCTGTCTACTGGGCAAAGAAGCTGCAAAAAACAGTGATGTATCTATAGACCACTGAAAAACTCAGCCAGAACGTGAACTCCTTCACTGTGGTGAATATAATTGCTAAAGGTTGCAGCTCACAGGGAGGCAGGTTTCTTGGCTGTGTAAGGCTGGTACACTAAGTATGTGCTACAGAGTGAAAAACGACAAACCTCTTAGGTCTCTGTTCTCCTTACCAGTTGAAGGAACCATCCCAAGATGGATCACTGTCTTTCTGGTAGTGATCAAATTATCCTTTACCTTTGTTGCTGTAACTAAGGGGTGCGAATTGAACAGAAACTGTGCGCAAGGTAGGGGCTGTGTGGGCTGGCTGCATCTCAGTAGTTTCTCATGACTATCAAGTGAACTCTGTCTTAAATAGTAGTACTTCAGGAAGTAATTTCACAAGCCTGTCAGAGTTAGCACTTTCTAGTTTTTTAGAGGATGCTGCTGTTTCCCAACCTGATCCTAAATCCTTACTTCTTACACTGTGACTGTTAGTAGTCGCAAGCATTATCAGCTGTTGATTTATGTACTCATGGTGTGTGTGCTATAGTATTATAATATTTTCTAGTACTGTATTAATTGACTGAAATATTGCTCTTCCACCCTATTTTTCCATGTATTTCAAGTGCACTTCAAAGAAGTTGCACTTTAACAAAGAGCTTCCCACCAGATTTTGGTGAGCTGTGTTGAAGAAGCTTCTACACAGTCAGCTTTAGGACTTTGATCCACTACATTTCTTAAAATAAAAATAGAAAATAGAAAGGGACAAGATCAGAATGGTGTCTTTTCATCCCTGAGTAAGGTCCACATACCTGCCTTGGCTTGCAGCTCTCCAGATACCTGCACACTGGCAGACCCTTGCTGAAAAGGGCCAGGTCGCACACTGCAGAGTGTGTCCGTTCTCAGGGAAAAAGAACAGAGAGGATGTGTTTAGCTAACAGGATGAAAGATATCTCAGCATTTTCTGGCAGTATCCCAGGGCCATGATTCAACATAATGGACTGTCCCTGAGCAGTTTCTCCCATTGTATTAATACAGATGGGTTTTAATTACCCTCCAGCCTTTATTCCTTTTGATTCACATTATTTTTTTCCTTGTACAAACAGACTTACCATATGTCTGAGAAGAAAAGAAATGCTATTATGTTCCAACATGCAGAGCTATACTGACCCTTATCATCTGTATCCAGTGCCATGAGACATCTGAGAGGATCATCTTCTCGCTCTGTTTTCATTCTGGGCTCAGCTGGATCCGAACGGCACATCTTTTTTCAGGGCAGTGAGACACTGTGTCAGCACTGTAGCTTTTCTCCTAAATACATATGCAACAGGACAGAGCAGAGACACACCTTTTTCCATGCATAGAGACTGTAGCCAAAATGCTTAACAGCTCTGACCCCATGTGTGATTGGATATAGTCTTATCCAGTTGCTTCTGTACAAACTCCAATGACCTGGGATTTGGCTAATATGTATCTTTTAAATGAGGAGTCAAGCTTGATCTAAAGACATTAAAATACAGGGAATCACCAGTGATGGTAATTTGTTCCAGTTGTAATCACCTCCACTGCTTCATTTTTGCTTCGTTTTCAATAGGCATCTTTCTTCTCTCTACCTCCAGCTTGTAGCCAGGGACTCAAGTTAGAAACATAGAAATCATTTCAGTTGGAAAAGACCTCTAAGGACATCTAGTCCAATCACCCACCTACCGCCAATGTTGCCCACCAAGCCACGTCCCTTAGTAACTACATCTAGACATTTCTTGAACACCTTCAGGGACAGTGAGACCACCAGCACTCCAGGCAGCCCATTCCAGTGCCTGACCACTTTTTCGGAGAGGTTTTTCCTAATACCTAACCTGAAGCTCTCCTGGAACAACTTGAGGCCATTCCTTGAGACCTGCAGCCTCCATTCTGTAGATATGGGAATTGAAGGCATCCCCCTCCTGTATGTGCTGCCTGGAAGCTAACAGCCATGGAGGCCCTTGGCCACTAACTCCAGCAGACCTTTTCTCATGTTTTTTGCCTGACCAGCCTGGCCCAGAGACCCAAGGTTGTCCAGGGTGCAGGCGTTGTCTCCAGCCACAACAGTGGGTGGAACATTTGGGGTCCCTGTGACAAGCTGAGTGCCAGCACCATGTTTCCCAAGGCCTGTTGGGCTTCCAGCTCCTTGCACCTAGCTGGATCCTCTCTCTTTGCCTTGAAATCATTGTGGAAATTCTTTGGTAGCTTCCTTGTTATCTCACTCATGTTTTCCCTCTTGGAGCCACTGCTCTTCAAGCACAGCACACATTTTTTAAGCTTTTTGTTCCCACCATACTCTTAGTGGTGTTAACAGTCATTTTCTGTAAGTGGTCCCAGCTTATCCTGTGATTCATCTTGCTCGAATGGCTGCCCTGCACGCCTCATCAGTTAAGCGTTAAGTTTTGTGGTCCTTTGGAAATCTTACAAAGATTGTGTCCACAGCTGAAAGAGGCCCAAGAAGGATCTCCCACAAAGCTGGATGCCATTTTCAGACAGCACAAAATATGATGGAGCAGCTAAACCGTTTAGTAACTAATGAAATAGTGATTAAAAATAAAGTGCTCTTCTGTCCTCTGGCTTCTGTCCATGTACAGCAAAATTTTGACCTGAATTTGTTCATGCACCTTGGCAAAAGACCTAGAGGAAATTTCCATAAGTGCCTTTAACTTTTGCTTAATAGAGCTCTCAATACAAGAAGGAGTGGAAGAGAGAAGAACCTGCATAACAAATCAGCCTGAGAAGAGAAGGCTCCTGGGAGACCTGATAGCAGCCTTTCAGTATCTAAAGAGGGGCTATAATAAGGAAGGGGACAGACTCTTTAGCAGGGTTTGCTGTGATAGAACAAGTGGAAATAATTTCAAACTAAAAGAGGGGAAATTTAGACTGGATGTAAGGAAACAAACAAAAGATATCTTTAATTGGATTTATCCTTATAGTTCTGATCATGCTGAAAGCTCTGCTTTTCATGGTCCTGTTTGTGTTGTGAGTCTTTACCTATAGTTTGTGGCTTTCAACATTTCCTGCTCGTGTTTTTCAAGAGTATATAGTTAAGCCATGGAAAAAAGTCATACTGAGCTGAAACTTGGCATACAAGGAACCAGACGAGAAATAAATGTTCAAAGTCAAATTAAACTGCTGAGAAACAGGTATCTTTAGAAAATACTTTTAAAATGTGAAATTTAATTTTCAGCTTGTTATTTAGAAGAGTGCAGGAACTTAGTGCCTCTGGACTCTGAAGACAGAAAGGAGAGTTATTTTGCAACTCATTAGACTTTCTTTAAATAAGTCATACTGCTATGTGTTATTTTTTTTTAATCCAAACTTTCCATTGAGCTGCCAGTTTGGCTGCTTTCCTACTCTTCTTGTTCTATGCTTTTAGTTTGGCATAGAAGAAATATCATTTTACAGCTCCTTGGTTTGAGTGATGCACCTGCAATTGTGTACAAGTCTGTGGAAGCCAGAGAGGTTACACTTGTGTGACTGAAACTGAGAAGGAGCAAGAGTGTTTAGTGCAGTGATCTACTGAAAACATTTGACACTTGCATTGGGCAAATAAATTGTAGTGTCTCCACAGCTAGGTTGAAAAGCTACGGGTCAAGGGTGCAATGTATTTCTCTGTTGGAGTTCCGAAGAGCAGCTGCAGAGTATGGCATAAATAACAGCAGATATTGACTTGTTTTGGAGTGAAAAAGCAGGATGTGTTGACCCTGAAGTTAAATATTGACCCCAAATTTGCTTCAGTCATTTTTTGCTTGAAGCAACATAAATCTTGGAGTTTGGCAAAAAAATAAGAGTTGAAAAACAAATTCAGGCTTGATATAGTTGTGTGCAAGTCTGTTAAAATTCTGAGTCACCTTTTTCTGTCACCTTTTATAATAAGTATCAAAGGGACCATTTTCCTTGTGTTTTCAAGTGGTTTTATCATGTCAAAATAAGGAAACTTGATTTTTATAGCAATTATTTGAGAACTTCAACATTCTTTAATAAGTTCAACATATGACGGAGTTGCAAGTCTAGAAAAACACTGGAAACCAGTAAGTCAATTTTAATGTAGATATTTAGATTTGCAGTCTAAAACACTTTGTCACTAGCTTCAGGATGAATAACTTCTCAAGATTAAAAAATCGTATATATATCATCAAAGTTCATTCAGTTCTTCCTTTTTACCTGACCTGTTTCCCTTCAAAGCAAGCATTGTGTTCTGTTAAGATTGCTTTCATTGAAAACCAAGATAAGATTTAGGGTTTTCACTGCTTTTTTTTTTTTTTTTTTCCCTTTAATTTATAGAATTGTACATTTCTTAAGAACTTCTAGTAGCATATTTGCAAATTTACTGAGGAAAGAAGAAACAAATCTCGCTCACAATTTCTCATCTAAAATATTTTCTTCCAAATTCCCACATGTAGCTGTAGATTTGTGTTATGCCTTGTGTCTTTTAGTTAAAATACCATTAAAGCACATAAAGTTTGTAGCAAGATCTACTTTCTTTATTCTTTGGAATAAGAAAGCTGTTAGGTTCAATTTAAGACTCATAGCAACAAGCCTGATACACCCAGTTAATATGTGAGAACTCCATCTGCTGATGTGGGACTCACTGGGTCCATGACCTCAAAGCAGACCCCTTTGTGTTTTTCCCTTTGTGCTATTCTGGAGCCAGAGACCCTTCAATTCCCTGACTCTGCTAAAAATAGTTTCAATTACTTGGTTTTCTGTCATTTCATCATACTCATCAAAGGATGGTAGATTTCTTTCTGTGCAAGCTCAGGAAGGGGTATATCACAGAATTGTAGGGATTGGAAAGAACCTCTAGAGATCATCTAGTCCATGCTGCCCCAAAATATGTTTCAGGAAGATTATTATTATTGTTGCAGGTATTATTATTCCTTTTATTATTGTTACTGTAGCAATGCAAGTAGCAGTTTGTTAGGAGTTGTCTACAAAATTGGGTCATTTCTACAAGGCAGGCTGCTAGAAGGCTTTTAATGGTTTCAGCAACTTTCATATTTCCTTATTTTCAGTAATTTTCATCTATTTAACGTGGTGATTACACTGACAGTAGGAAGGCAGTAGATAGGTACTGTGTAAGTAGGTAGCATGTTACTTGTTCTCCTGGCCAGTTCCTTATCTTACCTGTGACTACAGTGCTCTGGATACAGTTCAGCATAGCTTTTCCTCACTTGGCATGTGTGGATTTAGTTCATCTGTTTCCAGTGGCTGTCAAGACAGTATTAGGAGGGAAAACAGGAATTGCATTTATCGGTCACAATTCTAACTTTGTGCAGCAAGTTATTGCAATTTCTGGAATCAATTTGCTTCTCTAGATTCAGATGAACACTAAGCAGGGAAAAATCATGGCAACTGTCATGGTATTAGGTGGAAATACTCCCATTTATTAGGGTTGTTGCTCCTTACATTGCACAGCACATTGGCACAACTGTGTGAAAATGTTCTGACTGCTTGAGGAACGCACTCTTGGTCTGCTTTTTATCCAGGAAATTGGATGCCGATGAGATGTGTATGAGTCAGGACATGAGGAGAGCTCAGGAGCTGGAGAAACTGCAGGATGTGGAGAAGACAGGAGAAGGGGAGAAAGGGAGAACAGAATGGCAACACTGGAAGGTGGTAACTGCAGTGGTTCATGGTCCTTCATTTTAGCCCAAAAATCAGCTTAAAAGAGGAAGAAACCTCTCTTGTAAAGATAACATTCAGGAAAAGGAAGTGGAGACTGAGGTTGTTTGCAGGAGGTTGATTAGGTTAGAAATGGAAACAGGATTTATTGTCTCTGCTGTCAGGCCTGCAATATTTCTGAAGAAAAAGCTATACCTTTAGTGGCTTTATAAGAACAGTGAGGTGAAAAATAAATCCTACCCCTGTCAGCCCCTTGCCTTTGGAGGAGATTTAATGCAGTGTTCTTGATTCTCCATGTGGCACCATTCCAGGGGAGCACTGTGTGTACCTAGATGTAATTTTTCTCCTGTAGTTGAATGTGTAGTATAGCCTCAAGAGATGAAGAGTGAATTTACAGTCAGTGGAGTTGTGTCTGCAAACTGTGTTCAGTGCAGTGCCTACAAGCATCCTTTCTTCTCCATTCAGCAGTGGTACCTCAGCCAGGCAGACTTGGTGTTACCAGGGAAAAGGTCACAAGTGGCAATTTACATTCACAGCCATAATTAAATAAACAAGTGGAGCATGCCTCTGTGCGTCTATTCCTCTCTAGATGTGCTGTGTCTTTTGTACCCGCTTTCATCTATGAGTGCTCTTCCTCATGGCCTCTGTTTTTGGGGCCCAATCACTTGATCAAATTCCAAATAGGTGAATCCAGCAGTGATAGAAACACCTTCAACTCCTTTTTTTAATCTGAGAATATTTCCTCAGACTGACTTTTCATCTGGAAAGAGGCAATTCTTGTATTAGAGGATGCTTCCATAAACAGAAAAAGAGAAATACTTTTTTGTCATCAAATACAGTTGAAATTTTATTTTGTTCTGCCCCGCTAGGTAGTGGAGATCAGAAAAAAAAACAACCACGATGAAAGAGAAAGACACCCAGTGTGTTTCTTCTGACTCAGTGAAAACTGGTTTGGATTCATATTTGTTGCAAGAATTTGAAGGCACACTTTGCAGAGACATGTCGAATTTTATATTTGCAGTTAAGTGAACAAGTGGCTACAGTGGCATTAAAAATGTACGTGTGTAAGTGTGCACACTCAGACACTTTCATGGAATAGATGTGCATTCCGTTTGACTTGTGCTGGCACATAGCAAGTTTAATCTTTGTGTAGGTGGCAGCATAAGTGAAGTTCTTCTTTGGTCTGTAAAAAAAGTGATCCAACCTATCACGTTTTAGCATTGTCTTCAGAATGATGTTAAAAATTGTAGCAGTTAATAAAACCAGTGGTGGGAAAGAATGGGTTTGACACGTGTGCCCTGGCTGACCTCACCACTTCTCCAGCAAGTCCTTCTGCAGTACAGGTGTCACCACTGGCAGTATCAGGACAAACCACATTTGCAGCCTCAACTGAGACCATGATGCCCTCCTAAAGACTGCATCTTAACAGCCCCAAATCACAGAGTTGTTATTTTTTTCTACTTACCAGTTAACATAACATCATTACTAGGGTCACTAACGCCTAAATACTGCATTATAAAAATAAAGAATATTAGGGAAAATATATACTTATTCTATTGCCTTTTTCCTTCTTCCAGCTTAATGTAATATGAATTAAAGCTGAATATGCGTGTTAATCGTCAAATTATACCACCTTAATTAGGAGTTACATTTCACAAAGCAGCTTGCTTATTTAAGAACAGAGGGACCAAACGTAAGCAGAAGTGGCATTACTTTGCCATCTGGCTAAATGCTCAAATGTCTCAAGAACAGATCCCTTCTGTGACTTTGCTATGGCTTTATTCAGTCTATTTTTAATTAACTCATTGTACGGAATATCCTCAGATTTTCTTAGGAGGCTGTTGCACAAACAGAGACCTGGCTTTGATCTCCCTATAGATCTGGCTGTACATCTTCTTGCAAGTTTATCTAAAATTCTCCTGTTTGGTCTATGATTGGATAAAGACTTTTTCTGTGATGTATTGTGACTGTTTTGCCTGTCAGTGAACAGGTCTTTAATTCATACATGATTTTTATCTTCTTTTAACTGGTCTAGATTTTTCTGTCATCTTCTGAACTGCTTAATTAGATTTTTGTGTTTAGTTCCAGAGACATGCACTGAGTGATCCCCCTCTTGAGTTTCATTAACTAAGGGCACACACATCTCTCTAGTTCCAGACAGTAGTTTAAAAGCAGCAGCACTTACTGTTTTGGTTTTTTTTCATTCTGGTTTGAGTTAAGCTCTAGACATGCCTTTAAATCTAATAGTCTGTGGGATGTTGGGACCCTCTGGTAGTGTGATATACCATACTGCTATGGCTGGACCTTAAATTCTGCAAATCTGTGATTTCTGTTAAAAGCAACCATGCTAGTTCTTCAGTTCTGCTCATAATATTTGCGTAACGTACAGTTCAGATACTCAGCAGTCTTTGCTCATCCTGTGTTGTGGCTGGGCGTTTTGTATCCTTTCAATTAAGATATTTGGTGTTTAATCACAGTAGGACATTGTTTGGTGATAGTATATAATTAAATGGTGATGGTTGTTGAAGTGTATAATTAGGATTTTTGACAATTCATTGTGAATCTCTGGTCTGCTGTGAAGAAGAACAAAGCCAGAGAGAAAATGCTGGCTGGGTTATATAAATAAGTGAGAGATGATGGTCGGGCTGAAAATGAGGGTTCTTCCCTCCTATAATGAAAGGCTTTGTGTACATTACGTAGAATATAGTATTTCTTAGGCTTAAAGCTTTCCAGAGATAATAGCGTTGGCCCTCTGAGACTCTTCATTATGTCAGACGTGGAATTATGGATTTACGGGAAGCGGACGCTGCCTCAAACAGACTCATAGAGGAAACTTTTCCTCTCCTCCCTGAAGAATTTCAGGCTACAATCTGTATATTATCACTGGTAAGGGTTTTCTGAGGTGTCCAAGAGAAGAAATCCCCCCATTTCCAGTGAAATACGCTGGGGTTTTTTTGGATGAAATGCCTCCTTGTGTCTGCCTGCAGCTTCAGGGACAAGTGGCATGGCAAGCCATGCCAGCCTTAGCCCATGCATCGCTCTCCCAGCAGGGACAATGGCTTTTAAGGGGCAGGATTATGAAAATCCTGTCAATGATGGATTCTTCTATTGTCTTCTGACTTCAGCCTTACAGAATGACTTTTGTTGTTGTTGTTGTTCTAAGAATATGCTATTCTCCTAAAACGCAAGCTGAAAGTCACTCATCGCTACATAGCTGCAAGAAAGGAGTGTCCGGGTGGAAAAGAAAATCCCCCAAGTGTGCAGCTCTTTTGAGGCATAAGTTCCTATACACAGAGTGGGCTTTGGGGTGTGCTTTTTTCCTCTCCAGACGTCCTTCAGACAAGCTGTCAGCTGTGTGACACGGTGATCAGATTGTGCAGGACCCTCCAGAAACCTGTGAGGACAGAGCGGTTTGGGGTTGGTCTGTTTATTTATTAATTTGTGAAGAAAAGAGGCACTGTGTCGTGCGGTGTTTATGTGAAATATCAAGTACCTTGCTGCCATGTTTCATGATTTTCCACCTGGCGCAGGAAAACTGGCACAAGAGAGGTGAGTACATATCCACCGCTTAGATTTCGGGTTTAGTTGCTTTGATTGCTTCCTTGTAAATAACCAGAAACCTTTCCAAAGTAAACAAAGCCTGCATTTAAAAAATACAGAAGTAAAACTACTGAACTCCAGAATGAATGACAGCATGTTTGTGCTGAGTATTTTTGCCAATGGCACGGTAAAAAATCTGAGTGTGGAGTTAAGCAGGCTGCTCCCACCTATCCACCCAAAAGCCAGCATCACATCCCCTGGCCTAGCAGGACCATTGCCATCACCAAGTCTGTGGATGCAGAAGAAAGGCTGGTACCCAGGGCCTCAGCCAGGGCTGAGCATGAACCACTCTGAGTTTGTGCTGTTTACAACCATTGTGAAGAACGATTGCTTTCTGAGGTAGCTTGGTCATACAGAGCCGTCAAGTCATCAGTTTTGCTGACTTCAGCTAAACTATTCATGGAGGATCATAGGATTTGTTTCCGTGAGGGGTAGGTTAATAACCTGCAAAACCACATAGAAAAAACATAGAAAAACTTCAGTCTGAGTTCTGTGGCTCGAAGCCATGTGAGGTGTATTTTTGGCAACGATGTGCCTGATTTGATTTGAGAGTGCAAATATAATACTCCAATTTTTGTGTCAGTACAAGTGCTTCTTTCTAAAAAACATATACGCACGTATATGTTTTTATGTGCATATATCTATATATGTATTTGTATGTGTTCACTCATATGTGCCAGAGTTTGAAAATCCTCATGGTTTAGTTTCCTGATGCCTAATAATGCTAATTTTATACACACACACACACACGTATACAAACATACATTTTACACTTGGGTGTGTACATTTCAGGACTTACAGGTGTTTTTTTTTTAATGGGATTTGGTTATTTAAGTCCAGTTATAGGTTCCTCATGGGATGGTCTCCTTTTGCCAGTGAGCTCGGCATCCACTGTGAGGCTGTTGCGTGGTCAAGATTTGATTCCTACCTACATGTTGCATTACCTCAATAGTTTATTCAGGCCCCTTTAAATATAGCTATTAGATCAACTGCTCATCAGTTTCAAAAACATTATCCTGGAAAAAAATTATCTTTTGAAGGATACAAACCAGACTTGTCGTCTTCCTTCCGAACTGGAAGGGATGTTGTCTCTTCACAGTGAATCACACTGGGGAGAACCCCTCCTAACTAATGCACGTATTTTTGTTTCCTGCACTCCATTTCTTCAATCATCTTATCAGCACAATTCTTATCAGGGTTGCAAAGGGAACCTTGCATCTTTGTCAAAACTGATCCGCTAGCAGAAATATGGCGGGGCCACCTAAGATCCTGCAACAAGAGCCAGGAAAAGGTCATGGAGGAAAGTAATTCTAAAATAATTATTCGGCAAGAAAATATGTGTATATCATCCTCAAGTGCTAAAAGACACGCTCCTGACACACAATATAGTCGGGAAGTGAGACGTTTTGTAAGATAGCTGCTCTGTGTCAAAGAGCAAAGGTATTTAGCCTCCCATTAAAAAGCACAGAACAAAAAACAATGAAGGGGAAAAAAAAAAAAGCAACCCCTCCCCCAGCAAAACTTCTGCTTATCTGGAGCACAAAAGGCATCTGCAGATGTCTACCCCCTGCATGAGAACAAAGTCCTTAGCCGCTGGAATGCGATGCTATAAAAACAAATACTACAAAGCCTGGTAACAGGGGGATGTCTCACTTGCATATTTTTTTGTGACCATCTTGGTTTGCAGAGAAGGGAGTCCCCAAAGCAAGTAAGCCAGCAGGATCTCTTTGTACTGGGTCGCTGTCTGTTTGGCCAGATGTCTTCCCAACAGGGAAATAGAAAAACCAGAGCTCTTATTAAAATAAGTCAGGGAAGGGAATGGAAAAAAGCATGTGTCCAGCAAAACGAGGCACATCATGTTCCATCTGATATTTATTAAATGTTGATCAAATCCACGGTGAGAAACGCACATCATGCGGAAGTGACCTTGGCTCCCTGGTTTTTGAAGTTAGTGACAAATGTCTGGGAGCAGACCAGCATTAAAACCATGTGTACAGGACACAGGGAGGAATATGTTACACTAGGAGCAACAACAACAAACCAAGAACCTATTGGAGCCAGTAACCCAACTTTGCAGGTTTTATGTATGTTCTAGCAATGGATTGGGCAAATAGGGTCTTTCTCTGTACATTTTACTATGTGGATTTCTGGATGAGATGTAAACTGGAAGAGTACAGCATACGTGAGCCATGAAAGCAAGTAGTCATGTGAGTAAAAGTGTGATCGATCCTTGGAAGTAGAAGTTTTATTAAAGTAAAGCCCAGGCATGGATTCCTTCAAGACTTGTCTTTGAGCTTTTGTGGTAAGCCTGTATACTTTCGTGCCAACCTGATGGGTTTTGTGTAATCAACAGTGAGCATTTGAAATCATCTGCCACCTTTTCTTGCCTAGTACTTTGGCTATCATGTTTTTCAGACCAACCCTTCAATAAAAAGGAGTGCTCTCAGAGCATGGACTAAATGTTTCTCCTCTATCAAAACAGTCTTCGGGACTGGACCTAAAACAGGGAGCAGGGAAGAACAACGGGGCAAGTTGAAGCCAGATTCTTTGCTTGGAAGGTTATGGAGCCCTGATTACATTATAATTCATCCCTACACAGGGAGGGCTGTACTCCTGGTTTTACCTTTGCTCATAGCCTCTACTGTTAAACTGCACAAAAAGACATCACAGAATCACAGGGGAGTTGGACTAGATAACCTTAAAATGAGTCTTCCAAGTCCTTGCTTCAAAGTACCTCTATCTTTAGCAATTGTTATATGCTTAGTAAGATGGAAAGCCAGCTGGTACTAGGAGACCTAAGGGGTATGTATTTGCAATAAAGAGCACATTTAATGATTCTGTAAGACTTTACTGTGTTCATCTCTAGTGAAAGGAGAACAACAGAGCCTGTTAGACCTCCCTTGCGTTTCACTGCAGCCCTGGACCTGGGGCACGCTCGATGAGGGTGCTTGGGGTTCACTAACATTCAAATACAGGTTTAAGCTGACAGAAGAAGCACCAGCAGGCAATGCTATGCACAGCTCCAGCCCAGATTAGTTAATGGAATCGCTCTTGTCTGTGTGATCATGTTAGTATGCTGTGTTTATGTTATTGATACCAGCAGTGCTGGATTGTTGAGGGATGGAAAGCTCTGGCTTTTGTTCGAGTGTTCTGATGTCTGTTTGAAATACGCTGAAAGTAAAAGTTCTTAAAGCCAAAGTGCTGTTTTATTGAACCAGCAATAGAGAGGGCTGAGACAAGTGAAACAAGATCTTTGTGATGTACTGGAGCATACATGATACAGGATGCTGGACTGTAATACATCCAATGGCATCAGCGGCATTTTAGTTCATTACACTACCCAGGAAGTTGGACTAAGTGACAGAAAGCAGTTCATGTCATAAAATGAGTAATCTTGATATGAAACTGCAATCAAGTGATACTTTTCTATGTGCAGTCGCTGTCAGATTTTTGTTTATGTTTCTGCCTTTCTCTAGGCTTCATACCTCTGCAGTCTGTCAGTCTTCCTGGTTATGGATATGATCCTGCTTCCATTAACATTAAAATAGTGGGGAGCAAGCTTTCTGTTATCTGTAAAGCTTAGAAGGTGAATGTGATGTGCTTTGTGTCCCGGACTTCCAGTGGTTTTTTGACATGTGGGATGTTCAAAGTCTTAGAGTTCTGGAATCTAAGTTTTAAACTCTTTCTGAGGAGGAACCTCAGAAGGGAGCTGCTTTGGCAGGGGGTTGGACTCAATGATCTCTAGAGGTCCCTTCCAACCCCTACAATTCTGTGATTATGTTCAGCACACAGTACAGAGCCCTCAGTGAACCCTTTAATACCAGCAACAACAGCAAAATGGTGCTCCAGACACCATGAAAATGTGAAATAATTTAAGTCTCCAAATTAATACTGCAAAACTTTAGAAAATTCCTTTCCTCCTTCAACTTTTTCAGCAAGCAGAACTTCCCCGTTTATAAAGCCCTTTCATCCAGCAACTAGAGAAAGAAAACCAACCCACACACCAGGGTCCAGAAGCAAACTTGGCTATCAGATTATGGCCTCTTCACCTTTTCTTTTGTGGTGCAGGTGTTACCAGTCTTCCAAGTCCAAGCACCAATAAATGGGCTCTCCAGATGCCCAGCTCTGTAGCATCTCCTTTCCCTTTGCTTCTGGGGCTTACACTTGCATATCTTTGTCTTGTTTTCCCCTGTTGTTCCTGAAAAAAGAACAGATTGTTCCCAACTGATCTCATGCCTAAACATGGAGTAACCCAAATCTATGGCATCATATACGTCATGTAGCAATGGAATGTGGCATCCCACCTGAAAAGTCTAGGAAACATGAGATGGCATGATGTAGAAAAAAAGTTGACCTGTTGACATGAGAGATACACATTTCTGCCTCGTGCATGGCTAGTATATGTGCTAGCTATAAACTTTGTATAAATCCTCTTCCTGAGTTGCTCCAGTGTGGTAATCCCTCCTTCTTGTACAATGGGCCAGAGGAAGTCACTAGACTGCAGTTCCTTGAGAGGGAAATACAGTTGACTTAACATGCTGCATCGGTCACTGGGCCTTGGTGACCCTAGGGGAAGAGGCCTGTGTTTTTCTCTTATAAAATAAAAGCAAAAAACAACTCTACAGAAGGTCATGAGCTTGGAAAAGTAAAATCAGCTGTGGGCTAGGCCTCAGGGGAAATGTAAGTTACTCATAAAAAGCTACAGAACACATCTTGATTAGTAAAGTAATCTGGTACATAGAATTTATTAGAGCTTAAAGCCTTCCTGTGGGACTCCTCTAATAGTACGCAAATACAGTAAAATATCAAGGCAATGCATATTTTGTCAGACACTGAAAGCTGCATTTATCCTGACCTACTAATGCACGTCGGAACAAGGGATAAATCCAGCCCATTCAGTTCAGTGCAGTGGCCCAGTTTGCATATTTTCACATGGGTCACATTTCTCCTGAACTTCTTTTATCTTAGTCAACGCTTCCAACACCTTCAAGCTGTTCCTGAGGAGTGCATCATGAAAAGAGGAGTATTGCTTTCATGACACACTCAAAGATATTAAAACACTCTGCAAAAAAGACTTTAAAACAATTGTTTATTTATTTATTGTTTAAAACAATAAGGGTTTGTTTTCTGTTATTGAGGCCCTTTTTCTTAAACATGTCTACAAGGGAAAATTCACCAGTATTTTTCTGCTGCCATACATCTGCCACTAGCTTCATTAGCACTGCAGCCTTTGTTCTGTTTGGAAACGGTGCTCTCCAAATCAAAAATTAAAAAACCTCTCTCTCACTATGAAGAGTGTTCACACAGTGGGCATTTCTGAAAAGCCTTGCGAGGTAGGTCCCAGACTCCCATCATGCTTTCACGATGTTATTTCCTTTCTGCTGGAGTATTTACTGTTGCCTTTGTGGGTTGCCTGAATGCTGAGAAAGAGCTGCTGAGGCATAATGCCTGACAGAGGATATACTGATAAATATTTGACTTCCAAAGCTCTCCAGAGACTTGGTAGCAGAGTCAGAAAATGGTCCTGTCTCCAAGGAAAACTCCAGGTTTTCCAGTAAAGCAGAATCTCCTTTTCCACAGCCTAAAACCCCAAAGGGGCTGTATCAATAAGCTGATGCTTTAACCACAATGGAGGCTATCCTGACAAAATAGTCAGCAAGGCACCCATTTCTCATCTGATCACATAAATATTTTTTTTGTTAGAACATGAAGGAAAGGAAACATGGAGATGAAACCATCAATGTGTCCTTTGCCCTTGTTTCTTACTTTAAAATTCTTCATCTCCTCTTTTGCAGGTATTCAGGAGGGAACTCAATGTACCAAGTGTAAAAATAACTGGGCACTGAAGTTTTCCATCATCTTATTATACATTTTATGTGCCCTGTTAACAATTACCGTAGCCATTCTGGGATACAAAGGTAAGTATGCATCACATGAAACACTTTTCTTTCAGTCAAGCATCCAGGGAGATTTTAGAGTATTACATGGGCAATTTATCATGTTTTCGTCTTGAATATGAATTCTTTTGTCGTTGTTGTTTGTGGTACACATAGAGCAACAAAACCTTAGCCTTAGGGTTTCACTTTCAAGCAATTATGAAGTTTTGAAATTAGATTAGAAATCTTAAAGGAGGAAAAAAATTAGAAGAAACAGATTTTTCTTCCTCTATGAAAGGGTTCTAACTGGAAGACTCAAAGGTCTGCAACGCGTTTAGCCTTGATTTCATTGAGACCTTTTGTACATCAACACACTTTCAAAATAACTGTCTTTCTTGATGGGAGAGACAGGATTAATTTTACTAAGATAATTATAAGATTTATCGCTGGAAAAAAAGTGTGGAATCAATATTACTTTGAAATGCATGGAAGAAAGGTTCAACTAGGAGGAGGTGCCTGTTTATTGAGTTATCTACAATTATTTTGATAAACAAAGATCCTTTCAAAGATTCTGGCAGTTGGCAACCCAGTAATGTAGGATATCTCATTTTTGCAAATCCACAGGAGGGATTGGAAAGCATAGCTTAAAATTCCCATACCTAATGGATACTAGTTAAGTGTAGCCACTTAGATATTGTTAGGAATGAATCAGTGTGAATGTCTCCTTGTGCAGTCACAGCTATGATGTATGAAATAAGTGAGATATGAGGCTCTAGTAAGAATGTAAATGAATAACGTTATTCTGAGCATAAAACACTGCAGCATCCTGTGGAGAAAAACAGGCAAGCTTTAAACTACCTATCTGAGCACAGCTTTCAGTTGTAGCTTCCTAAGCCCTCCAAGAAGCTGAGTAAATCTTCACGTGATTAGCATGCAGTGCATCCTGTGCCACCAACAGCTGCGCTAGTAGCAGAACTGACATCATCTCTGGTCCTTTGCCACTGAAAAAAAAAAAAAAAAGAAAGAGGAAACTGTAGATAGAAAGGGATAAATACTGACTTGAAAGGATTCGCTGGAGTTTTAAGAAGGAAGAAAATTAAAACTGCTTGCTTTAGATGGAAAATTTAACAAGGAAGAGCGAATGGGAAGGGTATTCTATCAGAATATATTCTTTTCACTATAACAAAGGCAGAATGTGGTAAATTAAAAGCAAATGTGGAAAAAAAAAAGAGTATATACATACTTACTCAGATATTCCCCTGAAGAATGTGTAAGATGCTGAGAAAAAAAGACTTTTCAGGATTCTTGATCTATTAAGAAAAGATTGTTTGGACATCCTGACTAGGGAAGGACAAACTAGGGCCTTTTGCAGGTATAAATCTGCAGGTGTCTGCTTATGGTGAGTAAGGATGTGATCTTTCTGGTCTGTAACCCAGACATTAAATGGTAGGATTTAGTGGAATTTTCCTCAAGAGCAATTTATTACATGGTTGTCAATTCTGGGTCTTACCAGGAGAATCAGACTTCACTTGGCATCAGAAAGAGCACGACAAGTTGGAGAGACCACTGCTCTGTATTTTGCTTTGGCAGACATTTGCTTGTATATGTACAGGAAGCAATAGCAATAAGGAAACTGTCCAAAATATCTTTTGGGGAGTTTCTCTTCCTCATTTCAGTCCACAGTTTTCCAGCTTCATTGTCTTTGGGCCTCCAGCACAGTCTCTTCCCCAAGTTTCACTCCTGTCTTGAGGCCCCTTCATTTCTATCCTCAGTTCTAAACCTGCTTCTTGCACTGACCAGTCACTGCTGCCTGAGCAGGAACTAGCCTTTCTGTACATCCATGTTTATCCAGGGTAAGGACAAAATAATTTCCTTGCCCACAGAAATGGGGAAAAAATGCACATCTTCACTGACCTTAAGTCATTTTGGTGATTAATTCCACCTGAATTCCAAGAGAAAGAGATAGGCTTTGGAGAAAAATCCTTTTTGGTCCAAGGTATCTTCTTAGTAACTCCAAGCAGTAAGTGGCCACATGCCAAGTATTAATTTCACCCTTTGCACCCTGCAGTTTAAGAGCTTTGTCTCCACAGTGCCTAAACAGCTAACTTGCAGGGAATATTTGCAATTGAACAAACCCCTAGCTGATGGTACATATTTAAAGGAATTGGTGCAATATTTTTCTTAGTGGGTCAAGAATTAAGCCTTAAAGGAAAAACAAAATTTAAAATAAAATTTTATAAAGCTCTTGAACTCTCCCCTCTGCATCAGAGTTTGGCTCCTCTTTTTTATTGCAATATTACACGGAGAGAAGGAATTCTGCTGGCATCAGGGATTCTTTAAGTCTCTTAGCTAAGTTTCCATTAAATTTGCCTCCCACGCTCATGTTTATAAAGCCCAAAACTACTTTTAAAACTTTCATTTCCTACATAGTATTTAGATATCCTTTGTGATTTAAAACATTAAATCTACTAATCAGTGAATTAAATATGGCAGGCAGAAAAACAACTCAATGGGAGGCAAAGTCAACACAGAACAAACCTCTAAATTGGTGGTAAAAATTACAAAGTAGGTTGGAGAAATCTGAAACCAAAACATGAATTAAATATCGAGGTTGTGAAGGAGTAACAAGCTGAGTTTACTACTAGTTTGCTTTTGGAAGAAATGTGAAGTAGTTGTTTAAAAACACTAACAAAGCAAACGGTGATTTTAAAACACGCTTTCTTAAATAAAATGCAAAACTACAAAGCTATAGAAATTCTGGCACTGGGCAGTGCCAAATTAGCCTAGATAAGGTGAAGGATCATTCTGCAGCTCTCTACATTAAGAGAAGCTCATGTTCTCAGTTTGAACTTCTGACAGTTCTCAGTTGCTGATCAGTCCTTGTTTTGTATGTCCTTGACTAATGACCACCATGACTTTCACCAGCTTGCTTTTCCTGTCTCCCAGCTTTTCCCTGCCATCGCCCAAGAACAGCACATCCTGGTGGGAGGGCACATTTTCTCCCTGCTTCTTGACTGAAGCTGAAACAGAGAGTAGGTCAGGTGCGGACACTCCTCACTGTTCTTGTCAGCAACTACTTGAACATTTGGCTTCTTTTGAAGGACCTTTACTAAATTTTTCACAGTGACCTTGTCAGAAATTTAAGATCACAATGTAGAGATATCTCACCACGCTGAGAGTTAAGACGAACCTGTCCGAAAGCAAGCTCCAGGCACAGACTTCACAATTTTTGGGAACAGCAGACTGTTGGAAGCAGCAGAATGACCTTCATAAAGAACATCAGAGTCAGTCTGCCTTTTTAGCCTTGGCCTTTCTGCCTTCCTCCACACTTCACACTGCTGTGCTTGGACACCCTGTGAGGGTAAAAAGAACAAAAATCAAGGAAATTGTATGCCTGATAAAACTAATTTTGCACTTAACATCAGTTAATCTGAGTAAGTCATCAACCATTTAGTATCATTCAGACAAAACCACTACCTTGAGTATTTGAAAGCAGCATGCTCTTTCCAGCCTCCCTAAACCAACATCTTCTTTCTAAGTATCACGTCAGCCCCTCCTGGTCCAGGGCTACACCACAGAACTAAATGCTGCTACTTTCTGTAGGAGTCAAGCTGCTGGGGACTGGAAGACCTCTTAGAAGTGAGCACAGTCAGCAAGTTTGGTGATTATACGAAGCTGGGAAGAGTGGCTGCCACACCAGAAGGCTGTGCTGCCATTCAACAAGACCTGCAGAGACTAGAGAGTTGGGTGGAGAAGAACCTGATGAGGTTCATCAAGGGAACGTGCAGTGTCCTAAACCTGGGAAGGAATAATCGCATTTATCAGTACAGGTTGGGGGCTGACCTGCAGGAAAGGAGCTCTGCAGAGGAGGACTTGGGTTTGCTGGTGGGCAACAAGTTGACCATGAGGCAGCAGTGTGCCCTTGTGACCAAGAAGGATAATGGGATTCCGGGGTGCACTGACAAGAGCATGGGCAGCAGGCTGAGGGAAGCGATATTCCCCTTCTGCTCTGCCCTGCTGAGGCCGCATCTGGAGTCCTATGTCCAGTTCTGGGCTCCTCAGTTCAAGAAAGATAGGGAACTTCTAGAGAGAGCCCAGCAGAGGGCAATCAAGATGACGAGGGGCCTGGAGCATCTCCTGGACAACGAAAGGCTGAGAGACCTGGGGCTGTTCCGCCTGGGGAAAAGAAGACTGAGGGAGGATCTTATCACTGCT
This sequence comes from Oreortyx pictus, assembly GCA_036925125.1. Taxonomy (NCBI): domain Eukaryota; kingdom Metazoa; phylum Chordata; class Aves; order Galliformes; family Odontophoridae; genus Oreortyx; species Oreortyx pictus. Next base: position 45,227,213 of record JAUPFR010000003.1, on the reverse strand, counting down.
TATAAACATCTATTGGGTGGGAGTCACAGAGATGGGGCCAGGCTCTTTTCAGTGGTGCTCAGCAACGGAATAAGGGGCAATGGGCACAAACTGCAGCACAGTAAGCTCCATACTAACATGAGGAAAAGCTTACTTTCAGGGTCACAGAGCAGTGGAACAGGCTGTCCAGAGAGGTTGTGGAGTTTCCTTCTCTACAGGTATTCAAACCCTGAAACCCTTTTGAGTTTGGTAATGAAAATAGCACATGCTGTTGTATCTGCAATTCCATCCAGTCTCACCAGCTGCCAGTACAGGCTACTACATATTGATAATATTCTACTACTTTCATTGCTTTAAACTCTTCGGGGGAATGCTGCAATATTGGTTTCCAGTATTAGATTTCATTCAGTCAACATTCTTGCTGTTACAGAGCAGCATAAAGTCTGAGGTTTACAAACTGTAGATCTGAAATGCAGATTGTCATTCATTCAAACTGCAAAAGGAATAAACTACATTTTCCTTTCATTATTGTCAATATATATTTATTTTCCAGCTCCAAGTATACTGCATAACTGGAGCGAGCAGGTGAATATTATGCAGAATTAGAGTTAACACAGACGATGTGACATTGCTAGGAAAAGGTTCAGCGAAAACACTTGGAGTGGGCCTGCTTTTTAAATCCAAATGCTTTTGCTAGGTCCTTTCTAAGATCCCAGAGTGAGCCATGTCCTTCATGGTGATTATCCATAAACAAAGCAGAGCATTGTGGAATGATCAAGGAGCTCCCTAGTGCTGGCCAGAAAGAAATACCAAGTGTGGTCCCCATGCCCATGTGATGCATAGTTATAGACATGCATTTAGTGGAGTATGAGAATTTATATAAGGACCTGGGCTGATCTGGACTACAGTGAAAACTAACAGAGGATCAGCTTGGCTTAATCTGGGGAAAACGGTGTACATTTTGACATGTACCTTCAACAGGTTCCCCTGAAAAAAGCAAATCCATTTTTGTAGCCAGGGTCATTACCATAGCCTGGCTTTTAGCAGGCCAGCTGCCATCAGCCCAAATACTGAAATCTGCACTCTGACTCTATCTTTACACACACAGAAAAGCTTCTTTTTTTTATTGCATTGTTAACAGTTAGAAGGGAGTTTGAAGTTGATTCACCAAAGGATGTCGGGTCACTTCGAAAATCTCGAGATTTTCCCTCTGTTGCAACTCCACTCACCTTAATGTAGTTACATCAGAGATAATCTTGGTCTGCTGTTGGTTTTTTGGAAAGCATTAAAACCCTTCTGTGCATCTGTGGACCCATAGACAGAAAAACAAGGCCAAAAGTTAATGAAGAAGGAGCACTTGGTGGACTGCACTTCAAAGGTCTAGTTGTGGTTGCTCAAAATAGCAAAACATGCCCTAAATTTCCACTCCTAGTGAAAAACAATTCTTTACATAGCAACAACTTCTATGAGGTTACTTTGTGGTTGCAGATTATCTCACAGACGGAGTTGGTTGGTATCTTCAAGCCAGCACAGGCCTAGAGAGTTGGGTTGCCTTTATAAAGGCATGGGAAACACATTATTTCTCCTATCTGAATCGGGGACTGGCACAGTGCTTCATGCAGCCCCTACCAGGGTTCATCCAGATCTGTTCTGCTCCCAGTGCAACCTAAGGGCCAAATAATCAGATGATGGGAATAAAAATTTCTGCCCCTGGTTGCAGTTTGAATGCCAAGCATGTTTAAGTAGATCTGCTATGGAAGTTGAAGACAGCTCCTCGCCTTGCAAATGTTTCTCTTGTTGCTTCAAGTACAGGCTTCTGTCAATAGAAGCCAATCCAGGCTCTTTATTTGCTGCTCTTTTTCCATTTCCATGTCAACTCATTCAAATCATTAGATTGTCTCAGTGACAAGAAAATGACTCAGACATTACCAAATAAAAAGCACGTCAGAAGAAGCTGTAGAGCTGTACTTGCTGACTGGCCACCATTTCAATCTTAACAAGTCAGAATAATTTTGAGAACATTTTGAATGATCTGTGCCATTATTAACACATTTAAATGTTGATTTCAGAAGTGTTTAATAAATGCATTTTCAAACTGCTACGTCAGACCAGAGCTTGCTAGCCAGGAGACATTTTTTTAGTGGTTAAAAGGCTCAGGATTAAAAAAAGAAAAATGGAAAGGCCTCTTCAAGGAGAAATGGCTTGGTGGATCATGGAGAAATAGAAGGAAGACTTCTCTCACATGTATGAGCCCTTTGAGCTTTGAGAAACCAGTCTACCTCAAAGCACTGCGCTTGTAGCATGGAAATACTGTGAAAAGACAAGGACTTGGTTCATGAGGAAAACTCACAGAGAGATTTCTTTATTCATAAGGGAGGTTGCTTCTGAGTAAAGAAATGCGTGGGAACTGTTGGCAGAGTGAAGAACTGGAAGTGTGCTGGGCGCCACCAGCAGATGGGAGTTCATCCTGCAGTTGTCTCGCAGTACAGTGGTGAAGTGTAATGGCAAGCAAGGCAGTTTAAATGCTTTCTTTTTCAATTTTGATGTGTTCTTCTGGTTTATTTTGTGGCTTTCTAGACTTCCTATTTCCACTTTTTCTTCTTTCCATAACATACTGTTTTCTTTTCCCTAGTTGTAGAAAAAATGGACAATGTGACAGGTGGCCTGGAAACGTCCCATAGAAGATACACAGAAAAGCTCACAGAGGTGGAGAGTGATCTGAAGAAATTAGGTAATCTATATGCAAGTAGAACCCCTTTTTATCACAACTTTTCGGTGTTCTCCTGGAAGACAGTGTCCAGAAATTTGTCTGAAAACTGTCTGGCTATGACAAGATATAGCACTTCTGTTTCAGTTTCTCAAGTAGAAAACACTTGTTAAGGCTGTCTCTACCTGGGACAGCATTTTAAGCATACTTTAATATTTACAGTTCTTACTGAAGTCACTCTGAATTCATTTATACTTAATTAAGCACTTAAAATTTGTCCTCAGGAGTCTTGGGAAAGGGACTAGCTTGCAGCTTGATCGTAAATGTTTAGAGCTTTTTTCTGCTAAAAAGATAGCTGTATTCTGAAGTATCTGCACACTGCATTTAGTTCAGCGACATGGGACAATTCAGTGGCACATGCTTTTGCTGATACATTTATGTAGGCATAAATGCTACTCTTTGATGCACATGCAATCTTTCATGTTACTCTGCTGATTAATTTGATTACAGCTTGGAGCACCTTTGATTTGCTTCATGCCCATGTATTCTTACACAGTACTGGATGGATGGCCTGTGAGATACTTGGACCATCAGTTCCCATTTAAATGCACTTATCGTGGAGGAAATCAAAAAGTTACAGGGCAGTGTGTGTGAGAGGAGTATGGGGAAGAAAACTGTTGTCGGGTTGCAGAGATACCAGCATGTGGTAAATGAAAGACAGGCCTTCAGGGATTAGCTTTTGTGGACCTGAAACTTGTCAGAATTGTGTGAGGAACACAATATAATCTGAGCTATACCTGAGAGGTATACATACAGCCAGAGCTGAGAAGGTCCTGAAGTGAGAGAAATTCTGGGGGGAAACTGTGCTCAGGATGGTGTCCATCTATAAAGTGTTCCATAAACACTTCGGATTGAAATCACCCTTGCTGTTCGCCATCATGACTCATTCAAACATATCAGAAGAAAGCTCCATACAGATCTGTATTCACTGTAGCTTATGAAAACCATCCCGCCCCCTCTTGAATTCATCTGAAATGATGCACTTCAGGCTGCATAATTCACAAACATAGTTATACTACGATGGGTCAAAAACATATGGAATGTGTATAGCAGAGGGAACTGACTGAGGTCCACAAAGGGAATTTTCCATCAAAGTGAGTGTTGACTGCTTATTTCTTTAGTTTCTTTGTCCTGGGTGATGAACTGTGCATCCTCAAAAGCTTAACTACACTCAGTCAAGGTCCCTGAAGTATACTGTAGAGTGGTGCAAGCAAAAGCAGAGATGTTACTTGATGGTTACGGTTTTGCTTTCCTCAAATTCAGAACATGAGGAAACAATAACAGCAAAAGAAATGTCATTAGAAGCAACAGTGGTATGTTCAAGAAAAAAAAAAAAGAAATACATCCCGTCATGTCTAGAATAGCCTGATGGCAAGGCTTTTGTCATTACCCAGATTGTTTTAAAATAGGTATTATAACCATTTTTAAAAATACAGAACTATTTGTACTAAATCACAGTGAAGATATTCCACCTGCCAGAAACAGGAGGAAAAAAATATGAACTGCTAGAATCTACTTCTGAGCTTTCAGCAAAAGCCAGCTGTACTTCAAAGCATAAACTTTCCGTTACCTCTTCAATATTTTTAATATTTTTTACCATTCAGTTTTAATTCAAGATAGAATTACTACTTGACAGTGTGTATTGATCATAGTTTCTAATGGTATGTTTTCCTACATATGATAACAGAATCACCATTTTGTTCCCCTCACCAAAATCTAAAGTCTTCATCTTTCAGATTTCCATCGGTCTGCTGAAAAAAATTTGCTTAGTGGTTTCTCTTGTCTGGAAAAGATATTGAAGAAATTCTGTTGACAAAACATTTTGACAGCTATACTGCACTTAAAATATACTGTAATTTTTTATAGCATGTTTTTAGAAACCTCATGTTAAACTCTCTCATTCATATTTTTGTCCATACAACAGATGACCAAGCTGGACAAAAAGCCTTGAATACTAACACTGAACTGTCTAGCTTCAGATCTGACATTCTGGCTCTTCGTCAGCAGCTTCATGACATTGCAGAGAAAACGACCAGAAACAAAGATACACTGGAGAAGCTCCAAGAATCTGGAAATGTACTAGATGATAGACAGAGCCAAATGAGAAGTGCCTTAGATAGTAACTCTTTCATGATCATCAGTGTCAATAAGACTCTTCAGGCATATACTGGCTATATAAACAATCTTCAACAAGACACAAGTAATATCCAAACGAATTTGCAAAACCAAGTGCATGCTCATAATGTAGTCATCATGAACCTTAACAACTTAAACTTGACACAAATACTGCAAAGAAATCTTATCAGTGTCCTGCAGAAGTCTATGGAAGATACAAGTTTGGCTATTCTAAGAATCAAGAATGACTTTCAAAACCTGCAGCAGGTTGTCCTTCAAGCCCGGAAGGACACTGATTGGCTTAAGGAAAAAGTACAAAATTTACAGACTTTGGCCGCCAACAACTCAGCACTGGCAAAAGCTAATAATGATACACTCGAAGACATGAACAATCAGCTCAGTTCCTTCAGTGGGCAAATGGAGAATATCACCACAATTGCCCAAGCCAACGAACAAAATCTGAAGGATCTTCAGGAACAGCATAAAGAATATGAGAACAGAACTTCTGCCAAATTCAGCCAACTAGAAGAGAGGTTCCAGGTCTTTGAGACTGATATAGTCAATATAATTAGCAACATCAGCTACACTGCTCATCATCTACGGACATTGACTAGCAATCTCAATGAGGTCAGGACAACTTGTACAGACACCTTAAGTAAACATTCAGATGAGCTGATTTTTATGAACAGCACGCTAGCCAATATTCGTTTAGACTCTGCATCACTCAAGATGCAACAGGATTTGATGAGGTCAAGGTTAGATGTTGAAGTTGCCAATTTGTCAGTAATCATGGAAGAAATGAAGCTGGTTGATTCCAAACACGGCCAGCTCATCAAGAACTTCACTATCCTACAAGGTATGTAGGTTCTCTAGTGAAGCCCATAATAGATTGTGATAAATTCCTATTTGCAATACTTTATTTCTGTATAAGTTAGTGCATGTTGGTACACAGTTCTGGGTTTTTCCATTATATAGTGCTAAAATTCGGAAATGTAAACGTAGTTTGAATTTTCCTTACTAATTTTCCTATGCCTTCTTTACATACCTAGAATGGGGATGTTATGAAAGAAGGTTCTGACTTAGCAGATTTTATTCTGAGTGACTGCCTGGATCTGCTTTTGATTTAGTTTCTAAAATAAGTTAGTGAAGGTGTGGAACCTCAAGAAACCAATCCCTGCTGAGGAGGAAATGGCTAAAAAATATACGTTGGACTATACCCAGAATGGTCCACCCTAACTGAAAAACAAGTTACTATTTTACTTTAAGCCAGTTGTTAGACCGCCAGAATACATCCTACTTTGCTTAGTTTTTAATCCTGTAATATTTTATTTTCTCCAGGAATAAATAGCATCAAGTTTAGGAGGTTTCTCCCAGTCAAATGAAAATAACGTTCACATTGCCAGTCTGATGGGAACCAGCCAGTCCTAAAACTCTGATCACAAGTAAAAATTAAATGTTCCAACTAGACTAAGTCTGAATTAGAGCCAAGATTACAAGTCAGTAACCTTAAGCTTCTCCATTTAACACAGGCCTAAATTACTCTAGTTGAGTAATCTATGTCTGAAGGAGTTTAAATCATGTTGAAACAAATATATGTAGACAAAATACTTGATCACCCATGATCAAATACTTTGAATCCAAAATTATTTTGCTGTTTATATATGGAAAACTGCCACAGCATTACCATTTTCTATCACGTGTATTGTTCTGTTTCCTGTTATAACCTAGCTAGTGAATATAACTTTTCCATTGTTGGCCTATCGCACGTTGTCCATCTCTTTTGTCTCTTTGACAACCCATTATTGACAGAGTAAGAAACAACCCTGCAGGAAAAGCAGTCCAGTAGTCTAAGAGAGAAGAGATGTTGCTGGAAGGAAAAGGAAATATAGCAGAACAGGAGAATGGGAACATCGGCATGCTGTACTGCATGTATAACCAGCACAGAGCATGTATTGTTTGGCACCTTGACTGGTCACCTGAAGCATCACAGCACTGTCCAGTACATAGCACAAGGTGCATCAGATGATTTTCTGCTGAATTTTATATTTCATTGGAGCTCAGAAAAGAGAAATGTTGTGTAGGACCTGAGAAGCAGACCTACAAGCACAGCTGCAAGGAGCTGTTAGCCTGGTTTTCATATTGCTGCATATCCAGTGTCACTGGTCTGAGATATATTAAAGAAAGACCCCAGGTGGGCTCTTTGTTTGTTTTCTGTCTGTATTCCCACTTTGAGTGCTTATATTGTTTCAGGCCCTCCCGGTCCAAGGGGACCTAAAGGTGACAGAGGCCCTCAAGGTCCTCTTGGCCCTGCTGGCCTAAAAGGACAAAAAGGAGAGAAAGGAGAGCCTGGACCACCAGGACCTGCAGGTGAAAAGGGCCCGCCTGGACCAATTGGGCCACCGGGAGAAAAAGGAGGGAAAGGCTCAAGAGGATCACCAGGCTCCAAAGGTCAGAGAGGTTCTCCTGGCAAAACGGGTCTCCCCGGACCAAGCGGAGACCCAGGGCCACCGGGGCCTCAAGGCAAAGATGGTCCACAGGGACCACAAGGGCCACCAGGATTTCAAGGCCTGCAAGGAACTGTGGGAGAGCCAGGCGTACCAGGACCTCGAGGACTACCTGGGCTACCTGGAGTCCCTGGGCTGCCTGGTCCAAAGGGCCCACCTGGCCCACCAGGGCCACCAGGTCCAGGAATGCCAATGGCACTACAGAGTGAACCTACATCAGTGCCTGAGGCTAATGGTAAGCTACTGGAACATGTGCATCTTTTACTGGGATACAAATATATCTAGTGGAGGGTGTTCACCAGGGTTACTGATTCACATAACCTCTGCTACATCTCAGTCTCTGAGATTCATCATAAAGAGCCCTGTCAAGTGAAGCTATACCTGTTGGTCTTCCTACTCAGGATCTGAAACCGATTCAATTTATTGATTACAGCTACAGAAAAATCGTAAGTTAAATGAGAAATAAATAGTCCCCTTGGCCTCACAGTTTAATCTTGATTTCATAGTCAGGATTTCGGTAAATAAATTCTCAGAATGTATCTACATATGTTAGATGGCAGTGCGTTGTAGATGAACGTGGGATACTCCCCTAATTATTGGCGCTATCAGAAAGTTATTGTCGGCTCATTGATCTGTGAGTAATTGGTTTCATGCAAAAAAAAATTCACATCACAGGTTGTTCTCCTCATTGGAAGAACTATACAGAAAAATGCTACTACTTTTCAATTGAAAGAGAAATTTTTGAAGAGGCAAAGTTATTCTGTGAAGAGAAGGCATCGCGCTTGGTTATCATAAACAACAAAGAGGAACAGGTAACTAGCTTTTCTTTCCATTTTTCAAGGAGGGTGTCTGAGCTTATTTAACACGAGGAAGCCACAAAGTAAGTGGGAAGCTGCGAGCATCGTGAATTCATATAGTGAAAGTACACACAGTGGTTGATTTGCTCCAGTTAGCATTTTGTCCACCTTCTGCTCAGCAGTTATTCCTTGTGAGAAGCATATTAAGCTGAAGGTGCTGGCCACAGAGCACAGGAAGAATGGCAAGAACTGGAGGAGTTTCAAACCTCTGACGATTCAGTCAAGTATGCTTTGCATATAATCCAAAATGTGGACTTCCTTGCAGCGTTGAAAATAATTTATTTCTAAATTCTTTTTAATACATGCAACCTGACTACTGTGACTCACAGATTTTAATTTTTAATATAACTACAAATCTAGCTGTTCTACATAATTACTCAGTGGCTATGTGGCACTGGGAACATCAGGATACAAGTGCTTCCGGTTTGTTGGTGTTTTTTTTGCGTGTTTGTTTGTTTCCATCTATAAGATCTTAGCTGTGACTTTTATGTCCACCATACTTTGATGACTAGCTCTTTGTACGTTACCTGCAGATAGTACTATGGATATGGTGTTGCAAGGCAAACTCATGAAACCTGTCTTCAGCTTTAAAAAGTTTCCCGGGGCATTCCTACTCTGATAGCAGAGAAGATCCTGAAGACAGAGTAGTTTAATAGCTTCTGAGACTGTATTTGCTTGTTCTGGATTAAGATCTTTCTTCCACAGCAATGGATAAAGAGGCAGATTTCGGGGAAAGGCAGCTTCTGGATTGGACTTACAGATTCAGATAAGGAAAATGAATGGAGGTGGCTGGATGGATCCTTACCACTTTACACGTATGTAAATAAAAACAGTAGTATTTATGTTCTGCAGATTCTACGATTCTTGCCAACACTTCTATAAACAGCATCTAGAAATCATCCCATAGATCCAGAGGTTTGTAGGTGCCAATGAAATCATTCTTTACTGAGGGTGCTGTTCAACTTCTTTTTTCTTTCTCCCTTCTCTACACACACAGCTTTCTTTCCTTGCCAGAAGGAAAGCTGAACATTGAATGAAAGAATCACGTAACTACACAGCAAAACATTCTTTGCCAAAACATTTCCTCCTGACTTTTATTACGAAGTTGAGATGGAAAGCACAGACAGTTTTTCTGTCTTGGTTTGAATTCTCCTAATTTGCATTACAAGTGGCTATAAATAGAGGGTTCTTTCTGATAACAAATGGCCAGCCTTTAGATAAAGCCCAAATCCAAGTGGAAAGCATAAAACATAAGGAAAATGCTTGAAATAAGGGTGTCTAAGCTTTGGCCAGACATGAATTGAATTGGCAGCTCTCCAGGAATCCTAGGGTTACACCTAATTTGTCCTAAATGGAACAGATTTCAACCACCCAAATGTTTAATACTGAAGAGTTTACAGAGCTGAGCATGCTGTGCTCCAAAAAAACAGGCTCAGTCAGTCAATTGTTACAAAATAATTAGCTGTGATCCCATTGGTGCTCATTTTGATGGGAAACATGGAAAATGTCAGATTCATTTCAAATGAGCCATAATATTTTTCCCTTTTTCTCCTTCACTGTTTTCATTTTTCATCCTCTTTATGGCAGCACTGTGCCCGAGTTCTGCTTCAGCCACTGCTTTCAATAGATTTTCACCACACCATGGGTTTAGGTGCCCTGTAATAACCTCAGAGCTGTCAGTTTCTTATTTTCAAAGTATTTCATTACTCAGAAAGCCACATGTCCTCCCAGGTGCCTGCTCAGATGCTTACTGTCAGACAAACATATTTTCTATCTGAGTGTGGCCCGTATCAGCCAGCAATCACAAGCTCTGGTCAACAACCTGTTCCTTCAGGAAAATTGAGCTTCTAAGTCCCAAGGCTGGAAGTGTTCCTCACTTGTCAAACAAAAACAGGATGAGGAAACACTTGCTGCAAGCTCTTTACATACTGTGTTAACTTTTACCACTAAGACTAATGATCTCAAAATATATGTAGATACATATTTTGTACATTATTTATAAGCCCAAAATTTCACCTTCTATGGAAACACTGATCTGTAAAGTAGATAAACCCTTGCTGTGCCTCTCAAGAGGTCCATCTCAGTGCAGTTGCTGACCAGGTCACCACACTGCCATCCTTTGCAGCAGTGAGAGCTGCTGGCTCCTCTCAGTACCACCTGCTGGCAGGAATAAAGCGTGCACACCGTGCAGGTTCAGAATGATGCACGTGGAGCCCTCCCACTGTATGTGCATGTGCATTCAGAAACTAAAATAAATTTCATCCGTCTAATTTTAGGTCTTTGAGTCTTGGCAGCCTGAGGCCAAATAGATTCCCTTCTCTGTTATACATCTGTTTTCCATTTTCAGCAAGAGTCATGTATTGTTTGTCTCAACGTGTATTTCCCTTTCAGAACAGATCTCATGATGTTTTTGTTAATTTCTTGTGGTTGAAAAGCTGTTATGTGTGCCGCGTTGTGCAATAATATCTATTGCTTTTTTGTTGAAAGAAACTGGAAAACCGGGCAACCTGATAACTGGAGCCATGGGGACGGGCCAGGAGAAGATTGTGCTGGGTTAATCTATGCTGGGCTCTGGAACGACTTCTACTGTGAAGATGTTAACAATTTTATTTGTGAAAAAGACATGGATAAAGGTAAGCAAGGTGCTTGATTTTATTATTTTACTCTACATGTGGCGGGTCAAATTCAAGTACACTTCGCACAGATAGAACAGAGAGACCCTTAAAAAGGTCATCTAGTCCAACTCCCCTGCAGTGAACAGGGACACCTACAGCTGCATCAGGTTGCTCACAGCCCTGTCCAGCCTAACCTGGAGTGTCTCCACGGATGGGGCATCCACCAGCTCATTGGATAACCTGTTCCAGTGCCTCACCACCCTTATGGTAGAAAAATTTTTCCTTATATCCAGTCTAAATTTAGATAAGGGTAGGTAGTGAGGAGATGAACCAGGCAAAAGGTTGGTTGCAGTGGCGGTGCTAATACTCTACATAATGTAAATGCTGGATTGATCACTTTGGAAAAGCAGCCGTCAGACTGACTGCATCGCATGCTGTGCATCTTGGCCACTTAAAACACGCCTATGACATGACATGATTTGGCATATGTGCTCCAGACCCTGGCCACACTGCAAGCTGTTTTATAAACTCAATGGCCAAGCAGGGGGGAAAACTGGCCTTTAGGCTGGCTAAGGGACCAGCCTTCAAAAAACAAATAGACCGTTCCGAGAGTTTGTGCAACAGGAAGCACTTGGAGATTGCCAAGACCTTAAAATTTCCACAAGGAACGCGGCCAGGAGATGTCCCATTGGGCTGAGGAGCCAGGTCCCCGTGCCATAAGCAACAGCTCTGTTGCAAATAATGTCCATTGCAGTGGAGTGCTTGTAAATGGCCAATGCAGCCCAGCAGTCACCCAGACAGTTGACACGGGGCTTCTCTTCCTAGATACACAGACAGAGTGCAGAGTGGTTTGCATGGCTCCTTGGAACCTTGCCCCACCATCACAGAGCGAGGTGATACGGTGTTCAGGGCCTTGTTCCACATACATGTTAACACCTACGCACAACCTGGTGTAACACTGCTTTGCTGAGAGTGCCCAGCTGCTCCCCTTGCAAATGTGTAGGCTGAATTTCAGCAAAGGCAGATGGAAATGTCAGCTACAGCCAAAAATACTTCTCATCCACAAAAACATCCCCCTACAGCAAAACAAAACAAAGTGCTGAACAAGCTTGGTGTGTGTATAACGCTGTTTGGGTGTCCAGAGTGAAGGACTATATGTAAGTAACAACACAATGTGTCCTCCTTTCCCTGCATACATCTGTTATTTTAAAAAAGCCTAATGGTTTACAAATATTTATCTTCCTTACAGAATCTGAGTCCAGATAGAGTTTTAACATACCTTGATCTCAGTAAGTTTTCTTTTAAGTTTTTTTTTTTTTAAAGTTCTTTTAAGTTTAATCTTCACAAGCTTTTTATGTGACGTTTTTCTGTTTGATTTTTTTTCTCTCATACTGTAGGGCAAATATTTGGAGTGTAACAGGCTGTGACTTTTACAGATACCTACATGTTGTGAAAATTCACTTCAAGAAAAAGAAAATCTTAGGAGAGAACAACATTGCCTACAAAAAAAAAAAAAAAGAAAAGAAAAAAAACCCACAAAAGCAAGCACTGAAAACTGGTTAAATTGCAACAGCAACTCTTCTTCAGCATCCGATTGTTTGAAGCCTTTCACACCATAGCATCAGCATCAGGAAATATCATTGGACTAACTCTGCTAGAGATTTTTCTTCCCAACCAGTAACCACAGACATCAGCAACTGGTGCCTTCTGAAAAAAGACATTCTCTCAATCTGAGTAAGACTGTTGGTCAGTCATCCATAGAAGAAAAAACATATAAAGCAACTGTGTAAACAGGATGTTTCATTTGCTAAAATCCCAAATGTAGGAAAATTATTCAGATACACAAATATATAGATTTTATATAAATATATATATATAGTCCAACTCTTATCAATAATATGGAATATACTTTTAAGAGCTTTTAAAACTTTGTATTTTTGTACAAAATATTTGCTTTTTACAATTGTTCTCTTTTTTAGTGACTTTTTTTTTTACAAATATAGTGCACAGGGGCCAAAGAAAACAAGAAAGGTACTAATAATTCACTAAGGTTTGCTACCAGGCCTAGCTCAGCTATAGGGAAATATTTTTCCAGTTAGAAATATTTGTACTTTCCCAGATGATTTGTTCTGGTTAAATAACTTTTAAAGCAAATTTTAGGTAGTGTTTTCCTTATTTTACGCAATCTAGTCTGCGTGTGTAACAATGAAGTTGATTAAGACACTCATTGTAGCTCTGAAATCAGCCGTGTTCCATCAGGGTACTCTGCAAAGACCATGCTAATAAAAGTTTTTCCTTCCTTCCTTCTTCCGTGCCTTCCTGCCTGCCTTCCAGCCTCCTTCCACTGGTGAGCAAATGCCACAGGACTTGAAATGTTTTCATTCCTTCTCCCTGTTTGTGAGGAATCCTGCTCTAATAGGTGCTGCCCACATTGCCCAGAGGAAGGACTTTAAGAAAACAGAAACGAAAGAGCTGCACTTGCAGAAATGCATTTCTTTTCAAGATAGATTTCAGAATTTGGTAAGAAAAACATGCCGTACTCACAGAGTCTAATCAACTTGCATTTCTCCAAAATACTTTGTAAAGTGATCTCTCTGTTTTCTTGGACCAGTACTTCTCTCCCAAACAAACTGGAAAATAAAATAAGCTACAAAACAGAAAGCAGTGTGGCTGAGATGATATCATCAACCAGACAGCTTCCTCCACAGTCCCTTGAGCCATTGCCTAGGCAGCAGTGCTGCTTATCAGGAATTTAAACAATTAGCAACCTGTTGAAGCTCGTTAGCACAGTCCCTGGTTTTGATTCATGGTTTTTATGCTCTTCATATGGCCACATGGTATATCACGAGGGAAGCTGTTTTGGCTTCTTCTGAAGAAGAGTTGTTTTTCCTTTGCCTCCTGACCTGCCATTTGCCTTGGCCAAATGTAGATAAGTTTGTTGAAATACTCCAGCTCTGTTGGACGGAGACATGATTTTGTACTTCAGATTTTCAAATATTGCTCCTAAGAACATCCAATTAAAGACTGCTGCTTTCCTAAATCCCACACTCCCTCCAGTGTTCATTCTTTGAGGGACGGTGGGGGGAGGGACAGATACTTTAAGTATAACTTACTTGAAGAAAATACAGAAAATGTTTCATTTGGGAACCTGTCCTACAGCATGTACTAGATGTGAGACAGGGACAAAAGGAAAATTGCACATATTTAACTGAAAGTGAAAAGACTGTGTATTGCAGCAACACAGACTGTGTGTTGCTCACTAATATTTTTCTCTTCCTTTAGCAATAGGGGCGATGCTACATTTCAGGGTAAGATAATCCAAGACTCAGTGCCCTCCATTCCCTCAGCAGAGGTTTTCTGTGCAGTGATGACTAACTGCTAGACTTATGCACGCATAAGGTTGCAGATATGGCTGTAAGCAAGACCTGTTTAGCGTATTGAAATCTAGCATCTATGCTAAATCAACCATGGAAATAACTGTTGAACTAGGACAGTTTAAAGATGCAACATTTTTATAAAAGAAATCCTTATTTCAAGGTGATATTCAGTACTCGATTGTAATTTATGTTCTAATTAACCACCTTTAACTGAGAAACAAACCGTGCCTGGTCTAAACTCTCTGTTCGTGTATTTGAAGCCAAGACTACAGCTATTAGACAAAGCTGCCTGGGGGTGCATGCTGCATTTACATGCCTAGTGTGTTCAGTCATCCTTCAAATCTGTCCTCAGTAGCCAGGAGGGCTGAGACAGACAGTCGTTCCAACCCAGTGTTCCTGCAAGAGGGAAATGGAGATGTCAAATGGCCACAGAGAAGGAAATAGCTGGGGGAACTAGGAGGGTATTAGGATAGCTCAAAGACCTGTCACAGAAAGAAAAGATTGGCAAGGATGCAAGCAGGACACTAGAAAAGGCCAAAAAATTGTCAAGAAAGCCAGAGCTGCCACATGACGTCTGGAAAACATCCCTGCTAAATCTGCTTTCTGTATGGTTTGAGTGACAGCACAGGTTGTATGGAAAGTTCTAAGTGATAGGAAATTATTTTGTCCCAGCTAGAGTTTTGGCTTTCCTTCTTAAGCACAAGTAGTGTAACTTGGCATCCTGACTTCACATTTCCATCACTCTTCTTCTTGGTTTATATCAAACTAAATGCAAGTTCCTATCCCCTGGCAAGCACTCGGGGAGGGGAGAGGAAGGCAGAGAGGGTGCAAAGTCATTGTGATTTACATCAGTGCTGGATTTCTTAAATCCATGTCTGACTCATGTAATTAATTTATTTTGAATCATCTTCAGCTGATTAGAGTTTATAAATCTCAAACTTTCATCCCCTATGATCTCTATAAATAATATTTGCAGTTGTTCCAATAGAGGAAGCACTAAGCAGAGATGGAGTTGTTTACTCGTGCATGTTTGTGTAACCAAGAGACATGTGGAGATCAGTGTCTACAAACAGCCAGAAACATTTGTAGGCATTGAGAATAAAATGGATGAAAATTATTTTAATTAAAGCCTTTTCACCTACACCATCCTAGTTCCAAGCATGGCTGTGGCTATCTTATCCCTTAACTGAAGTTTTAGTTCATTGCTCTTGCAGTATGTTAAATGCTAGAAACTTGGTTTTAAAGGCTGGAGCTGAGCAAGACGAAATACAACTGAGGTTCCTCTTGCAGTTCCCCCATCTTGATGGAAGAATTCAAAGCACCTCAGACAGGCCTCTGCAGGAATGATGCCTTGACCTCAGCCATAGTACCACAGGACCAGAGAATGGCTTGGGTTGGAAGGAACAGTTTGTGTACTACCGTGCATGAGCAGCTCACCCCCAAACACAATGGTGAAGGACTGGCAGTGGGACACAGCTGTCTTCACTTGGCTCTGCCTCCAGCATGGGACACTGAACAGCTCAGGCGGGAAGGGAGCTCAAAAGATCACCAGATCCAGCCTTTGGTGGGGAATGGAGGCCTAGGTCAGGTCATCTAGCTGCCTGTCCAACTGTGTCTTGAAGACCTTCAGTGATGGGGACTCCACCACACCCCTGACGAGGTTGTTCCAGGGACTGGTGGTTCTCACCACAAAAAAGTTCTTTCTTGTATCAAGAACAAACCTGTGCTGTTGTGACTCATACTCTCCAAGTAACTCCTTGGGAACAGAAAGCCCCCATGCTCTTCATACTGAAAATATACAATGGGATCAGCCCTGAGCCTTCACAGAATCAGAATCCTACTTCTCCCATGGCCTGAGATGAGGAGATAGCTGTACAGCTTTCAGTGCATACTCATGTCCACTCAAAGGTAATCTGGATACCCATCAGCAGAAAAGCAATGTGCCTAAAGGAAAATACTTCTGTTCCTCAGAAACCAGGCCTTCCTCAGCCCAGAGTCTATTTGTTTGTTCACCACTTCCACCTCACTTTTTCCATGCTGTTTAATAAAAAAATAAAAAATAAAAAATAAAAAAAACTTGGCAAAAATAATTTTGAAAGTTCTCATGTGTTTCCTTTCTTAGGATGGAATACGTTTGTTTTTTTCTTTCCATCTGGCTCAGAGTTGAAAAAAACATTCTTTGATTTCTTTTTCAAAATAAACTCTGTGTAGTGCTCCAAAATCTGTGTACAGTTTTTTTTTTTTTTTTCTTTTTCTAATACCAGAACAATAAGAGCGAATCACCAGGCAAATAATGCTCTTCTTAGAGAATATTTTACATATGGTTAGGATTTGCTTAGCCAAAGGGTTTCCCGGAGGCATGGAAGTGTTGCCACCCCCACTTTGTGACTGGGGAAAAAGGTATGGGTATGATTCATTTTGATGTCTTGGTCTGGGGCATCTGTTAGGGATGTGATTTATAGAGGTGATTTCCTCCAATACTACTGACACTGGCATACAGCATATTCACACACCTCAGTTTGTGAGGAAGGGCTTTTTCTCAGTGCTAAGTCAAAGAGAGGGGTGTCTCCCCCACGTCACCATGCATATGGTGTAGATTTGGAAAGCAGACCTCAGTGTGATCACAACAGAGCAGCATCAACTCAGCAGAGCCGTGTCTTGCAGGGATAAGAGGTAACAAATGACTTGGAATTACCAGGAGACCCGTTGATCATGGGAAAACAGGTTAAAGGGCTGCTGTGACAAGCTCTATTTTAAAACTAATTAGGTTTTTCTACCCCTTTAATATTTCTGGCTGCTCTTCAAAAACTTTATTAAGAACCTTCTTTTAATAACCAGTGTGAAAACAATTATGTCCAGTTTGGACATTTTTTCCTGTAGCAGTGTGATTTAGGCTAAATCACTTCTCTCCAGGGACTGCCATGCAATTGCAGTGGTCAGTCTGGAGCCATTCATCCTGGATGCAGTGAGGAGTGGCTGGGAACAAACACGTCCCTCTGACCAGCTGGGAGCCCTGATGCTCCAGCCCCACAAGGTCCACTCTGAACCTCCTCTTCTCTAGACTGAACAATCCCAGCTCCCTCAGCTGCTTCCCATAAGACTTATGCTCCAGACCCTTCACAGCTTTGTTGCCCCTAGTGTCCCTGAACACACTCCAGGGCCTCCGTGTCTTTCTTGTAGTGAGGTGCCCAGAACTGAACACAGTACTCGAGGTACAGCCTCATCAGGGCTGAGTACAGAGGGATGATCACTTCCCTGCTCCTGCTGGCAACACTATTTCTGATACAAGCCAGGATGCCATTGGCCTTCTTGGCCACCTAAGAAGTTAACATGTGATTTCTTCTGGTTAGATTTTCTGCTCTATCTGTATTGCTGAGGCACAAACCCAAGGCTCAGACATCCATGTGCTTCCGGGCAGTGGGGACTGCTTCCAAACTCCCCACAGTTGCAGCCATGCTCTTGCCAGCTTTGCCAGAGGTCCTGCTGGTGGAAGCTGCACATCTGAAATGTGACTTTGGAAGATGTCTGTTTGGGAATCTCTCTCATTCAGAAGTCTGGGCATATTGCAAAGATGACATTTCCCTAATTCCAGCTCCATTATCCACATTCATATAAAACAGATGATGAATTATTTTTTTCTGAATGGTAGCAATGTATTTTTGTCCACTCTTTTTCTAATGTCAGAATAGAAGTCTGGAGGTGGAAATTGGACAAAACATTGTTTGGCGCTGCAGTATCCTACTGTAGCAAGCGAATAATGTTCCTGGATTAATGCCTGTGAGAACATCTTGAACTGACATTTCAACAGCAGATAGGTTACTGCTATCTGCTCATGGAAGCAAACTTAATGCACATACAGCTGTATTGCTGGTCCATCTTCTGAGGGGCACAGGCAGCCCTGCCGTGTTCTAAAGCTAAAGAGAGAAGAGTTGAAGACAAAAAGGGACCAGAAAGTAGAAAGGGACAGACAGAAAAGAGAAATAGGTAGGGAATGACTGAGGAGTAAAATGAACTCTGATGTTCTCAATGTGGTTTCTAGTAAGATCAACCACAGAGGAACTCTCTTCTCAGAAACAATGTAAAAGGCCATTGTCATGATTCTCATAATACGCACTTGACTAGTGAGAGAAGCCTGCTGGAGCCTGAAGTCATGTCCGACTTTCCCAGCACAAACAAAAATTCCTGGTGGCTCCAAAACTCCAGGGAGCTGGGTTGGGGTTTTTGGTTTGGTGTTTTTGGTTTTTTTTTTCCTACACATCCTTTCCCTCCTACACAAGTTTGGAAACACAGAATATTTTCTAGTCTTCCAGCTGCATTAGAAGCACAGAGCTAGACTTTGGAAGAAAGATTAAAACAAGAATATGCAGCAGTCTCCAAGCAACAAAACAATGTGTGTACTGGGAAATAGGTCCACAATAGTATTTGGACTCAGAACTCCTACTGTAGTACTAAATTCTCATTGGTGTTTGAGCAGGTGCACTATATGAACAGTCAAATATGCATCTTTAATAATAGTAATAAACAGCAGTAAAAATGTACAGATGTTGAAAAGGAGGAATTACTGAAACAAAAAGGAAGTTGTTTGGCTTTGAAAAACAGATGATTGTTGAATTCGAAAATCGAGGACGGTTCAAGCAGAAATATCCAATTGATTTTCATGGGTAGGAATTTTAAGGGTGGCATTTCTAAATGAGTGATCAATCAGTGAGTGAGCACCAGCTTTCCTCCATTTTAAGGGGCAGAATGTGGAGCCCTCGGGGGTCTCTCAATAGTCACCAGGTGGTGACTATTAGATAATTTCAAAGGCTGATCGAATGTGTGTATCCCATTATTATCCAGCTTAGCTATATTAGGAGTGGAAGGATGATCAAAAGTCCTGATCAGAACTTTTTACTAACTGAAACTGACTCTTACTTTCTGTATGTCGTGCAATGTTGAATAAGGGAGAAAACATTTCAAACATAGTTCCACTCCACTGTCACTGGGAGCTCTCCATTTATTTAGCAGACATCACCACAAGGTACCCTGGTCTGCGTCCATCTTCTGGCATTTTACATATGAGAGAAGTCTAAAAATAAAATAAAACAAGAAATAACACAGGCAGAACACCTCTTGTTCTATCCAGACAAAGCTCTGTATGAAAGCCATTATGATGGAGCAGACTTTGCAATTGAAAATCCATTTGCATTTTCGAGTTTGAGTCCAACTGTAAATCTTTGGTTACATTTATAACAGATTAAAAGACTCTGGCCCCACTACACTTCTCCCTGGCAAGAGGAAAACCACCTGCAGAGCATCAGTCATTGCTTCAACTCGGTAGGTACACATTTTTCAATGACAGGGTGGTATATTTTTTCATTTCCCATCTCTTCATTTTCACATGTAGTAAAATGATGTGCACTGCATTTTCCTCAGCCCTGTGGTAGCTGGCACTCTTGCTAAGGAGACTGACGTGTGTTTTGATTTGCTCCTTTCCCTCAGTTTGAAGGACTACTGCACTATTTCCTTTGCGATCACACAAGCCAAGGCAAAAACACTGAACAAACATAAGGCTGACAAACCACACAAAAAAAGCCAGGAATATCGCTCACTTTTCAAGTTCAGAGAGAGTGAAAAAGAGTGTACGCCATGCAACAGGCTACGTCAACCTTTCTGGAGCTGACCACGTTCCTCAGTGACACATTCACATGATTCTTGAACACCGTGGTGACTCCTCCACCTCCCTGGGCAGCCTGTTCCAATATCTCACCACTAATATCTAACCCTAACTTCCCCTGGTGCAACTTGAGGCCATTCCATCTCTTCCTATCACTGTTACCTGGGAGAGAGGCCTATTCCCAAGATTAAGCTTCCTGAAGCCCAAGTAACCCTTATTTTGACAGTAAAGTTTGCAAAGTGCTCAGCTCTTGCACCACAGATATTGGGGGGAGCTTCCTCAGCACAGATGACATTCACCAGATGTGTTTCCATGCCCATGGACCCCAGTGAGCACAGGGTCAACTGTTTCTCAATGCACTTACAAGGCTCACCTCTGATTTTTTATGATAAAAAGATGAATGAACCAATGAAGAGTCTGAACTTATGGAGAAATAGTCCACAAAACTAGTAGCAAGTTAATTCTCTCATCACTAACCAATATATGTGACAAATATAATTTACAGAAAATACATCATTTATTGTTTTTCACCGTCAGTCCCATCAAGGTCATAGTGGCACTGGAAAGAAGCAGATGCACTGCTTTTGTTCCAAAGAAATTGCTGCCTGAGAAAACAGAGAAGGGATTTATTTGGGAGCTACTCACAGGTGTTTACCAACTCCAGCATGTATGATCTCTTGCTGTGTCACATATGCCACTCTGGTGTGAACATCTCAGGTACATCAGGAAGGCCCAGACTTTCAGTTGTGGGACTCCACAGAGTGCCTGCCAAACACTTTGAGTGCCACCAAGCACCACAGACAATCTTGGTCTGCTTCAGTTTGGTTCATACCATAATGAGAGCATAAGGGCATAAACAGTTTAACTTCTAGATATCATGAATGGTGTGCAGCTGAAAAAAATATATATATATATCAGCTAGAGGATTTGCAAAGTGGTTAATACAGCAATCCACACTGCAGGCCAAATTCCATCATTTACATACCAGCCAGACTTCGGAAAATAAATAAATAGCACGTTTCAGGTTAATGTTTCTCACCCTTCAGAAAACCAGGTTAAAATCTGCCTGATATTTTAAAAATTGTATAGCTAGACAACAGAGAATTTACCCAGAAGATGTCCATTTCCTTACCTTACAGAATCCCTTCAAACATAACCTCTAGAGTTCCTCTTTATGGGACTGAACTAGACTGAGCCTCATTCTGCACTGCTATCTTGGTAGTTTTCCATGTGCAGCAATCCGCCACAGAAACAGTCCATTTTCATTTCCAATTTATCAGAAATTTTTACTAAACTATACAGTCGTTTACAGTTAACAGTCACTACTTGAGCCTTGGCAGAGATACATGTCTATCAATACAATACCATCAATTTTCTGGATGAGAGCCTGACGGTAAATCATTTGAACTTGTGTTTGGCTTTGAACATATATCTGGTCCTGTCAATTAATGTCTAAATGACTCTTCAGCCCAGTTTCTCTTTCTATTCACTTCAGATGCTGATGATATTTGCCAGCCAAAGAAAGGCTTTGCAAATATTCCTGAAAGAACACCTGCAAGTAGCCTTGAGAAACTCATCTGAAAGATGAACTAGAAATAAAAACACCCAGAAAATTCCACTAGTTCACCAAATCTATGTAATCAATCGACTCGAAAGATCTTTCGCCTCATTTACCAAATAGATAGTAGCTGACTAAAGAAAACAATCTCTTTTCCTTAAGTGAGGCAATGAATGGCAGTGAATGAAGAGCCTAAGCAGGTAAACCAAAGTTTGGGCCATATTTAGTCAATTCAGAGTCTAACAGATTGCTGGGAATCTTGAGGTGAAAAGCTTGATAAGTTATTACTGTTCCCTTGGGCACCACAGAAAAGTCACTTGCATGTGAAATTTAAGTAGAAAAATAATATAAAATGGGAAAATATGTGACTGATAGAAAGCTCGAGTCAGATCTTAGATTTTATCATGTGGATATTTTTTCTTTGACTTAGGTACTACATTGTTATCTGAGCATCACTGCTGCTGTGAACCACAAAAATACGTCACTTTACTAGTCTTACTTTAAAGAAATTAGAGAAGTGGAATTACTCGTGTTTGTCAGCTCTTTGCTTATCTTTCTCCACATAACAATTTCCCATTTTCTTCTACTACCTGCCATGAAGTGAGAAAAAAACAACTTAACCCAAGCAGAAAATTATGTCACAAAATCATTTAAATTGTCAGTTAGAGTCAAGAGCAAACAAAGAAAATTAAACTACTTTCAGAAATTTTGTGTATTTTCCCCCTTGCTCTCCCTTCCCCCAGTTCTGTACATCTTAACTTCCTCATCTCCCAGGAGCAAGGGGAGTTTCAGATACTAGCAAATGCTCCCCTCCAGCTGCTTACTCAGCTCCAAACTGCAGTGAAGCACAGAATTTTCCAGGAATGTTTCTTTGGAGTGACCTGCATAGTTCAGATCGTGTTCAAATGTTTGCTGGTTTGAGAGCTTCAGGATTTTACCCAGGAGCTTTCACTTTTCAGCTTCCTCAGCGTGTTTCCAAGTTAAGCAAAAAAATACAGTAGACTTCATCCTATTGACAGTGAGCTAGCAAAGCCTTGTTTCTGAATGGCTTTTAGGAATCTGTTATCTTACAAGCTCAAACAACAGGTATAAAATCCAAAATTGTAGCTCAGTGGCTCAGAGCTTATAATGCCTCTGCACAAATAACCTCATTTTAATTACACAATTGCCAAATTCCTCACCAACAAAAAATCCAGTTGTTGGTAACCACTCGGAAATGTTAGAATTGTTAGGTAATCTGTGTCATCACGAGGAAAAACACAGTTAATTCAATACCAAATGTTGTGAAGAAACTGAAATTCTGAGTAATCTGACACTGATTACATAAAAAGTCAGACTTGTGAGAGAGTCTGGGGAAACTTAAGTGAGGAGTCACAGGTACTACAGAGTAAGATATATCTCTCATTACAAGCAGTTTGCTATCAGTTTTCCTAAGAAATTCTGTCTCAAGACCATGACAAAGACTCAGAAAAAGTGAGTGATGATCAGATTTTTTTTTTAAGCATTTAAAACAACCAGTGATCTGGAAAAGAGGCAGACCTGATAGTATCTTGAGCAATGCAGTTTAGCCACTATTCCTAACCTGCAGCCTGAAGGAAGGGTAGATACAAGAGGAATAAAAATTGTCCATCCCTTGCATCAGCACTATGGATTGCACCACTGTAGTAATGCTTGATCTTTTTTGGCCAATCACATCTCCTCTCATCTTGGTGAAGGTGAGAAATCAATGTGTGGATGCACACACTGTGGGCCTGTGAGAAAGAGCAAGCAGCTTCAGGTTTGCTGCCACTTTGGGTGTTTAAGGACAGTGGGTCTCCATGAGCTTTCTCCAGTACTGTGTAACATGTAAGGCTGCCTGGAAAAAGACTTTGCACTTTGAGATTATTGACAAAAGAGTAAACGCTGTCTTGATTCTAAGTTCGTTCAGACACACATTTATCAAACAGACTAATGCTCTCCAGACTCCAGTAGGTGAACTGTTCTTTAGGAGCTGGTTAGACAGTTGCACTCAGGCAATGCAACTGACATTTCATGGAGAGGCATATTGATGTTGCAGGGATTTTTAAGTGATTGGATTCTCTAAAGCAATAAGAGTGACTAATTTCCCTCTCAATGAATCCACATATGCTCAGCTTTCGTGTTTTGAAAGGCAGCCAAAGCAGCATTCCTTCAGGCTTTATGTTGATATAAATAAAGTGTAACAGAGAGCCCTGACAGCAAAGTTTATCAACCATACATCCCTTATTAGAGTTTACACATGGCTGGATTTTTCACTTTGTCTTCAACTGGCTCTTAAAGAATGTCATCAGCTGCCATAAGTTGGCAGTTTCCAGCTATGAGGGTGAGATAAGACCTCCACACACAGACATTTTAGAATGTCATTTGGACAGCAGCAGGCTGAGGTGATCTGCTGGTCCACAAAGTGCAGGGTACTTTACAAAGTTCTGTTTCAGCATGGAGACTTTAAGGTCTCTGCAGTACAAAAATTAAAAGTATGGTAGAAAGGGATGCTGTAGTGAAGTGAGCCATTAGATGTAACACACACGCTTTGACCATTTCCCTTCTGGTCCTTACTATGGAGTTTTTCTGTATCTTAATAAAATTGTTTGCTGTAGACCTTATCTATTTTTAAAAAATTATCCAAATCTCATTACACTTTTTAATATCACGGATTTTTTTCCATTCTTTCTTCATTTTTCGCTGGGGTAAGTCATCACATGTGAGCAGTACATAGTGATGGTGCAGAATTCAAGCAAGTGTATCCCTTCTCAATGAGGGAGGGAAGGGATTGATTGTCCTGCTCTGCTCTACACTGGTGTGGTCTCACTTCAAGTATTATGGGGCACAATATAAGGAAGGCATGAAACTATTAGAGAACACCCAAAGGAGGTGAAGAGGATGAAGGGTGTGGAGGGCAAGGTATATGAGTAGCAGCTGAGGTCCCTGTGTTTGTTCAGCCTAGAGCAGAGGAGGCTGAGATGAGGCATCACGGTGTCCTACATCCTACAGCTCCTCTTGAGGGGGACAGGACAGCACTGAGCTCTGATCTCTGGTGGCAGCGGCATGGGGCTGTGTCAGCGGAGGAGTAGGTGGGGATTAGGAAAAGGCTGCTGCACCAGAGGGCGGTGGGCATGGAACAGAATGCCCAGGGCAGTGGGCATGACCTCAAGCAGCTGGAGTCCAAGAAGCATTTGGAGAATGTTCTCAGCCATAGGGCCTGGACATTTGGGTGGTCCTGCATGGAGCCAGGAGCTGGACCTGATGATCCTGGTGGGTCCCTTCCAACTCAGAGTATTCTGTTTCTACGATTCTTCTAAACTGCGTCCTTTGCTGAAGCACAGGAGAGAAGCAATAGCTCATGGAGAGCAACAGCTTTTTCTGATCTCAAGACTTTTCCCAGTTAGTTTGTCTCGTTTTGTGGAGGTTTTTGGATGAATTCCTGCCCTAAAGCCTGAGAAAATCTTTTCCACAGTGTATTTCTGTAGTTTGAACTACAGTGGCTGATTCCTTCTTTTTCTCTTGCTTATGCATGTGAGAGGTTATTCGGACTCGACTGAACTCTGGGTAAGGACCACTTCCCCATTAAACAGGCTCCCAGAGGACAGCGTTGTTGGGCTACCAAAGGACAAACATTTGCAGGGAAGTGTGGTGGATTTCTTCTATTTCTGGTCTGTAATAAGATCAGTTCTCACTGCCTTTAGCTTCTCTTCCATTCCTCCAAGGGTTTCTGTCCCCTTTCCTTACCTGGGCCAAGCTCTTCCTCCAGACCTTCAGGATTCTGTCTCCTTACATCTTAACTCCCACTCTCTCCCTCAGTGACTGTTCGGGATTCTCCCTTTCCTGACTCCTTCCATCCCCACCCAAAACCCATATTACTGTGTAACGAAAACTGAAATTATGAGGCACTTGTGATTGAAATTAAAGAGGTCCATATCAGAGTGTGCTAAAAATGGGAGGTATGTTGCAAGGAAGTCCTCTCTAAAACTGTCACGCTAGTGCAAGATTTCTGCTTAACTCACAGTAGTTTTATTAGGTTATAATCCAAAAGATAATAGTGACTAAGGGAAGCTCTTGATACCGTGATTACTGTGAATAGCAGCCAGATGTGTGACACTGTGTTTCTGAAAAAGGACAGATTTCTGCAGTAACAGTGACACAGAGATATAAAGTTCAGTAAATTCTTTTGGCAACAAAAACAACATGTTCTCTGCATGGAGATATAACAAGCAATACGCAGTAAGCACTTCCACAAAGTGAGGCTTGGGACAAACAGATGGTGATAAATGAGACAAATTCAAAGGATATTTCTAAAGACAGTAAATAGTACCATTTGAAAACATTTCATGGACTTTTCTTGCTTCAAAACAATAGTATTTCTGTAAAAATATATCAATAATTATCATGATTACAATAATAAAATAAGAAAGGTTTGGAAACATGCTGCCCTGCAAAGATTAAAAAAAAAAATTCTCCTTTTTCCTACCTTACCACACAGAACCAACGACAAACAAGAGTCTTTCCATTCCAGGAAGTATCTAGCTACAGTGAGTTGTCTGACCATTGCCTTCAGATAGAATAGCACACTTTAGTTGGGTCAGTGTCGATGTAGGTGATAAACTCCAATTTGGGCAGAATCTGCCCACAAGCATCTTTAGCATGACTCAAGAACACCTCTCCATGCTCCCTGCTTCTACTGACTCCCGTTTTTATTCTACCGCAAGGTCAAAATCCTGGTCTTGATCATTGAGGTCATTAATAGGCCAGACTCATTTTCCATTTGGGACCATATTCCATCTACATCCTGAGCAGCAGTGTTCTAGGACAACTGTTCTAGTAAGTCCCATGTCCAGGATGAAAGACAAGAACAGAAAATCAGCCATTTTCAATAAAACGGAAGATGCGTCTTTGGACTAAACTTCTACCTAACTCCAGGTAATTAAGCCTCAACAAATTATTTGAACAATGCCATCAAAATTTACTGGTGAAGCATTTCTGTTGTAACGACATGATAAAATGGGATCATAGGGAACACGTTCCCCAGCCATTTATCCAGGAAATTGAGCAGAAAAGCAGAAAGTATTAAATGCAGCAGAATATTATAATGAGATTTAACAAGTCTAGAAGTTGAATGCATGCTCCGGATAAAATTATTACATACTAATAAAAGGTAGAATTGACTGCTAAACTCTTTTTAAAATGTAACTCAAATTTTCCTGAGGGACTCCTTTTTGTGTCAGTCTAGTTTCTCGCTCATCGGTCCATACACTGTTAGTTGTACCCCACAGTCCAACAAACTAAAGTGGCTGGACAAGATGCCACCTAAAAATCAAGTACGAAACATGGTATAGTTGTGCTTTGGTGGACATAATTGCTTTAAAGATGAAAGGCTCTGTCTTATGCAACAGCCCACGACTAGTTCAGAAATACCAAGTAAGCTACTCAACCTAGGCTAATAAGGCAATTTACCCACTTTTCAGGCTGGCCCTTCTGCACTGAATGTTGCATGTTATTGTCCGGGGAATGAAAAGCATTGAACAGATGAGCTCTTTGAGCACAAGGGAGGGCAACCAAGAAAGGAAAGCAAAGCACCAAACTCTAGTGCCATTAGAGACAGAGGCTTCAGAGGCTCTGTTCTACAGGAACGTCAACAGAAGTTAAAATGAAAACTCGGCTTAGTCTTGGGAAGGATTTGTCCAAAAAGATAGCATCTGGTTTAAGTGAAGCTTTTTGTAATGCAAACTACACACCCTATTGACATAAGGTAATACGATCTCTGTTGCATCAATGGCCCTCAGAACACAGCAATGATCCAATATACTGGTTTTGCTAATTGCTTTCATCCATCTGGACTTTCAGCTGGGTATAGTTTTTAATTCTGAGCTGAAAACTGATTTAGTTTGCACTATCTTTAAATAAACAAATATTAACTATTTTCTTTCACTCTTACCTTCCCTACTAGCATATACCAGAAAACAGCCTGATCGACGCTGTACTTTTCTAACATACTGTTAGTCAAGTCAGTGTAGGACATTGACTTCACATTTTCACACTCCACTGAGCTTCTGATCCCTAAAGAAGAGCAATTTTGTCTGACAGTCCAGTTCATCCTCTGGCATCCCACGCAACCTCATGAAGTTCAACAAGGCCAAGCGCAAGGTTCTGCATTTAGGTTGGTGCAATCCCAAGCACAAATACAGGCTGGGCAGAAAATGGCTTGAGTGCAGCTCTGAGAAGGATTTGGGAGTATCAGTTGATGAAAGATTCAACATCAGCCAACGGTGTGCACTTGCAGCCCAGAAGGCCAACTGTATCCTGGGCTGCCTCAAGAAAAGTGTGGCCAGCAGGTCAAGGGAGGTGATTCTGCCCCTCTACTCAGCTCTCGTGAAACCCCACCTGGAGTACTGCATTCAGTTCTTGGTCCCCCAACACATGAAAAGCATTGAGCTGTTGAAGCGGATCCAGGGGAGGGCCACGAAGATAATAAGAGGACAGGCTGAGAGAGCTGGGGCTCTTCAGCCTAGAGAAGAGAAGGATCTGGGATGAGACACTGGAACAGGTTGCCCAGAGAGGCTGTGGATGCCCCCTCCCTGGAAGCATTCAAAGCAAGGCTGGATGGGGCTTTGAGCAACCCAGTCTAGTGCGAGGTACCCCTGCCTATAGCAGGGGAGTTGGAACTAGATGATCCTAAAGGTCCCTTCCAACTCAAACTATTTAGTGATTTGATGATCCGTGCTTAAATACCTAAAGATGGATTAAAGCCTGTTGTCCAGTTAGCACTGTGGCAAAGCCAAGAGACGAGCAGAAACATCACATTGCTGGCTTTGCTGTGGGAGGAGCAGTCTCTGTCGGGGTGTATGGCAACTGCTGGGGTGCTAACACCTTCTATCACTGCAACCAGCTTGCTGGATGCGCTTGTCAATATACCAGCATTGGTAGTAACAGCTCAGCACTGACGCCAAGATTTATAGGAAAGCAACAAACAGCATCCTTAACGGAGGAAAAACAGAGGCTATTAAGTCACAACAGTAATTGTGACATTTTTTCTTCCTGTTAATCTACTCTACCCCAGGAAAATAAAATATGTTGCACTCACTAACAAGTCGTATTGCACTGCTTTTCAGCACACTGGCAGTTTGTTCTGTTCACATATAACATCAGTCTTGGCCTAAGGAATATTTGTATTCTGAAAAACACTCGATTTACATTGACAGTAATGTCTCCTTAGGACCCTTCCAATTGGCTTTTTACTATCTTTGCTAAAGTTTAAATGCTTTGCTTTATCCTCTTCGGAGAGCTCTGTTCTTCTTTCTTACAGCTCTGGAGAGGGGTGATGATGCTAGAATAATCTCAAACAAATTTTAAAGCAGAGTGCTTTATTCATCTGACAACATGCTTTATCAAAATAAGAGATGAGAAATGATAAGAAGACTTCATAGAGAGCCGAACTAACTTTCTTCCATGGGTGATTTTCAGCATATGCAGGGGACACATTCAAAATGGTAACTCGTGACTGTTTTCAGTGCTATGAAGCCCCTTTCCCCCGCGGTCTGGAATGAACCGGCAAGGCTCTGGCGCACCCTGCATTTTTCAGGCAGTACCAAACGATGGTTTCGTTACTAGAGAAGGAGCGACCTGCCGTGGCAGTGCCACAACTGCTGCTGCCTGGGCGGACACTTCCCTCTGCCGGCAGAACACACACCAGCACACACGCAAACAGCTTTCGCTGCTCCTCGAGCATCACGAACGCGATGGGGAGCGGCTGAGGGAGCTGGGAGTGTTCAGTTCGGAGGGGAATGAGGCCAGATCTTATTGCTCTGTATAACTGCCTGGAAGGGGGTTGCGGTGAGGTGGGGGTCGTCCTCTTCTCGCAGGTAACAGTGATAGGGTGAGAGGGAGTGGCCTCAAAGGAGGTTCGGGTTGGAAATGAGGAGAAACTTCTTCTCAGCAAGAGCAGCGATGCAGAGGCACAGGCTGCCCAGGGAGGTGGTGCAGTCACCGTCCCTGGAGGTGCCCAAGAGCCGTGTGGATGTGGCACTGAGGGACACGGTCAGTGGGCACAGTGGGGACGGGCTGATGGACGGACACGGTGATCTTTGAGGTCTTTTTCAACCTCAGTGATTCTTCATACCAATGACAGTAATTAACTGTCATCAGTAGAACACTATTAGCAATTATTAGCATTTTCCAGTGGGAGCAGGGTGGATGTTTAGTTTTCCTTCCCCATGCCACAAGAATTGGGCAGCAGCCGGTGACAAAACGGCAAGCGACCAGCAAAGAGCGAGCGCTCTAACGAGGAAACGGCAAAAACAAACGGGGCACCGACGCTCTCGCTCAGAACGCGGCCACGGTAAACCGTCGTTCGTCCACAGAAACGGCGCAACGGGACAAGCCCACAGACCGCCACGGCCCCGCGGCGCTCGGCACCCCGCGCCCGCCCACCGTTCCCTCACGGAGCCGCGCATGCGCGCAGCCGAGACGGACTCGCCGGCGTCCGCCCGGCCCCGCGGAGGCGGGAAGGGAAGGGCGCGCCGCGCGGCCGAGACGGCGCTATGGCGTCATCGGCGCGCGTCGCGGAGCGCCGCTCGGCCGGAGCGATGTCGCCGCCGCTTTTCAGCCTGCCCGAGGCGCGGCACCGCTTCACGGTGAGCCCGGCGGGAGGGCCGCGGTTCTGCTCCGCGGCGGCGGCCGCTCGGAGCCGGGGACGCGGCGGTGTGGAGCTCGGCCGCCTCTCCCCGCGCCAGGGCCGGGCCCGGTTCCGGGCCGCCGTGAGGGGAGTGCTGCGTGAGAAGCGATGCGCGACCGCGCGTTCCCC
The DNA here is from genome assembly GCA_036925125.1 of Oreortyx pictus. Taxonomy (NCBI): domain Eukaryota; kingdom Metazoa; phylum Chordata; class Aves; order Galliformes; family Odontophoridae; genus Oreortyx; species Oreortyx pictus. The sequence continues at coordinate 45,196,973 of JAUPFR010000003.1, read as the reverse complement.
GCACGGAGGAAGGAGGCGATCCCTCAGAGCGGCGTCGGCAGCCTCCATGTTCTGTGCTGGGTTTGGTAACTTCTGTTTGTTTGCGTCTCGGTAGATCTCCACTAGAGAAGCTCTGCACCACAAAACCCTCAAACCGCTGTTGAACGCCTTTAATCAGATCCCCGGGAGGTGAGTGGCCGCCGCTCTCTGTTCGGGTCGGTGTGGGTGATCTTATTCCCGGCCGTGCTGCTAACTGGTGGGCGGTGTTTGTGTTTGCAGCGAAAATGAAAAGAAGTGTACCCTGGATCAAGCTTTCAGAGTTATTGTAGAAGAGGAAATAGTAAGTACCGCGGCTTATCTGCTAATATAATGCAAACTTGTATCTCCAAGTTCACAGAGTCATAGGGGTTGGAGGGGACCTCTGGAAATCATCCAGTCCAACCCCCAGCTAAAGCAGGCTCCCCATAGCAGGGTGCACAGCGAAGCATCCAGGTGGGCTTTGAGATACCTCCAAAGATGGAGGTTCCACAGCCGCTCTGGGCAGCCTGTTCTAGTGCTCTGTCACCCTCACAGTCTAGTTCTTCCTCGTATTCACGTGGGACTTCCTGTGTTGTAGTTTGTGCCCGTTGCTCTTTGTTCTGTTGCTGGGCACCACTGAAAAGAGCCTGGCCCCATCTCTGTGACTCCCACCCAATAGATGTTTATAAGCAGTGATAAGATCCTCCCTCAGTCTTCTTTTCCCCAGGCAGAACAGCCCCAGGTCTCTCAGCCTTTCGTTGTCCAGGAGATGCTCCAGGCCCCTCGTCATCTTGATTGCCCTCTGCTGGGCTCTCTCTAGAAGTTCCCTATCTTTCTTGAACTGGGGAGCCCAGAACTGGACATAGGACTCCAGATGCGGCCTCAGCAGGGCAGAGCAGAGGGGGAATATCGCTTCCCTCAGCCTGCTGCCCATGCTCTTGTCAGTGCACCCCGGGATCCCATTATCCTTCTTGGTCACAAGGGCACACTGCTGGCTGATGTTCAAAAAAAATTAACACGTTAATTGAGCAGTTTCTTATAGGATCAGGAAATGCTGCTTATTAAAAACAGGAATGATATGGAAGTTACATAATTAAGATTGAAAACAGGTGATTAAAGGAGGCGGTAGTTGGGGCAGAGCAGCAGCGTTCCGCGAGTGCCATCCTGTGCTGAGAGGTGTTGGCGTGTCCTTTTCCAGGAGTTGTTTGTAATGCTCATGGAATTCTGCCTAGAATTAAAACCACAGTTTATTATCCTACATCAAGAGTGGGGTGGAGTGGGCTACCTGTTTGTAGCGCGTAACAAAACTGCTAAACAGTTGGTGAAAGGAGTCAGTTTTGTTGTTATTGTTTGACTGTAGGTAGAATGGGGGATGCTTATATTCAGAGGTAAATGGCTCAGTCTACAGAATAAGCATTGTAGGGGCAGAAGTGATGAAGAAATGTGGCTCATTCAGTGCAACCTGTGTATATATAACTGATGCGTCTGACTTAATAGACCGAAATTTTGTGAACTTGAATGTCAGTATATGCTATAACTATAACTGTGTCTGCTTGGGAACGAGAATTTTGATTTCACTGAGTATATCATTGTCTGAATAGAGAAGTTTAATGCTGCTCCTTTTGTTTAGATAAACAAAGCCCCGTGTGAAAACCTGCTGGCAATTATTTCTCTTGCTATTAATGGAGTCACTGAAGGTGAGCTTATTTTTCTCTAATCTGTTGGCAGTTCTAGGGGCTGCTGGGTTGCTTTTAATTTTAATTTCTTCATTTTTTTGGTAAGATGTATAGAGCAGTTGCCTTAGTAGTATGTGGTCTTTAGGCTAGCAGTTAAATCTGTTTCCTGAAAGGGGTGAAACATAATGTTATTGAATTTGGTTATATGCATGATAATAGTGTTGGAGCACACAGACTTGGAGGACTGCTTCAGCAGCTCTTAGCTTGAGAAAAAGATTCTCAGACTGTGGGTTTAGACGTATAAAGAGCTCACCCACAGTCTGCAATGATTAAATCTTTCGAGATTTTTAAAACAGATAATGTGTATTAGTTGTTATACATCAGTGCAAAGCTCTCATCTGCATACATATGCATAGAAAAGTAGCTTCAGTGGATGCTGAGCTTAAGCTTTTTGTTAGGTGATGTAGGGACTTCTTTCTGAACATAATGTCCATCAAATGGCATGCCTTTAATAGCATTTCTGTTCGGATTTGCTGAACAAAATGTTCTGTTCTTTAGGTATCTGCACTGCATCGACACCTTTTGTGCTTCTGGGAGATGTTCTGGATTGCTTGCCTTTGGATCAGTGTGATAAAATTTTCACTTTCGTTGAGAAGAATGTTGCTACGTGGAAATCAGTAAGTGTTTTTCCATATTACGATGCATACCTGAAACATATTTACACGGAGACTTTGATCATCTTTGTGCCCATTTATGTTAAAATAGTAGCATTAAGCATCTTCTGTTTTGAGGCTTATAAATGTCAGATAGCAGAAGTCAAGAAGGTAATAATGCAAGAGATTGTAATGTTGATGGTTCTCCTTCTGTCTCTTTTCTCTCCTGCCTGTGGCATTTGTGTCACTCGTAGAAAGTGAAAAATTTACTTGAGATACACAGTTTCTATGGATGTCTTCCCTTGACATCCTCACATCTGCACGAGATTCCTGCCTTTTCAGCTTACAGGGGCTCTTGTTTAATGTACTTGTTCCAGTACAAGGCTATAGCACTTGTGAATATGTAGCCCTGAAACACTTACGCTCTTAACAGGCAGAGTTTTGAGGTTCCTGTGAGGGTTCTGAGTCCTTGCTGTGCTGTTGTGCTGTGGCAGGAGAAGGGCTGTGGTGATGGGCTGCTCAGCTTCTGCTGGGGGCACTGTTAATTGAAGAGGGAATTCAGGGTCTCAGGCAGAAGTCCTATCCTGCCTGCATTTCTTGATCACTTCCATAGGTCTTTGGGCTGTTGTATTTCAGATAACATTGTCTCCCTGAAGTATTCATAAATTGTTTCTTGTCGTTATTTAAAGTACGTTCTATTCTCTTCCCCCTGCTGTCAAATTATTACTACCGTGAACGCTCAAAATCTTTTATGCAATATTCTTCACATATGCATAGAAATAATGTGTGTAAGAATAAGAGAAAAAAGAAAAAGTCAGTGTTTTTTGAGGGGAAAAAACGTGGATCCTACTCTTGCAACTCATTGTTCTGTGTGACTTTTTTGTTGTTTGGTTTTTTGTTGTTTTGTTGTTGTTTTGCTGTCTCTTGCTGATCTAAATACCTTCTCTCCGTTTCAGAACATGTTTTATTCTGCAGGGAAAAACTACTTACTCCGAATGTGCAATGGTGAGTTTTAGTTTTCTGTGGGTGGCGGAGGGGAATTAAAGAACTCCCTGAAAGGGAGGGAAAATAAGTTCAGTAATGTAGTGTACACACAAACTTGTTCAGTAAGTAATAAAGGCAAAAGGCAGATCACTCAGCAGTTACTCGTGAACATTGCTGATTAATGTTAAAGTCATTCTGACCTGAAGGAAATCTTCTTCATCAGTGGAGCCAGTTACAGAACAACGTCAGATAAATATTCCTCAGCAAATACAAAACCCCCGTCAGAGGAAATGCACGAGTAGGATTTGGTTGGATTAATCTTTCTTTACCATTGTAGGAATTCAAAGAATAAATAGAATGTGTTTGGGAAAACTGTGGTAATTAGAAGAATCTACTAACATTTAAATTTACAAATCGTAGCCTCTTTTCTTAGGTGGGACTTTGTAATTAACAAGTCTGAAGTTCTAGTGAGCGAGAAATTGGAAGCAGGACACACGCTAATATTCTTTACTTTTTACAATATTTAGACCTTCTAAGGAGACTGTCTAAATCACAGAACACAGTCTTTTGTGGAAGAATTCAGCTGTTCTTGGCTAGGTTGTTTCCACTATCTGAGAAGTCAGGTAAGATTTTTCTGTTTCATCACACTCAGAAGGTTCAGTGTATTTAGTCTTTGTCATATGCTGAGCTATGATAGCAGCAGACCATATCCACTTGGTGAAAAACGCGTTGCGTTTGTGTTTTTATTCTTCTGCCCTCAATATTGGAAGTCGCTTTTGTTTGTTGTCACTTCAGACACAGGTTTTAAATGCTCTTTCTGAGAATTTAATGAGAGTATCTCATAAACGACCAATTGTAAGAACAGACCCCAAAAAGTCACAGCTTCTAAGATTGACCCTCTGTTTTCCACAGGACTGAACTTGCAGAGTCAGTTTAACCTGGAAAATGTGACTGTTTTCAATACCAATGAACACGAGAGTACTCTGGGGCAGAAGGTGAGAATTCCTACATCATTTTTTCACTCACTGTGGAGAAAACAGTTCTGTGAACATATAACATTGTTTGCACAGAAGTACACTACTCTGCATAGTACTCAGAGCTCTCTATATTTCTGATTTAGTTGTTATTCTTCCAGACCAAGCTGCTGATTCTCTAAATGGGCATGTTTTCATTGTAGAAAGCTGTGTGGACTTCAAGGGGGGAAAAATCTTGATTAGATTGTGAGAGATAAGAACTGTTACTTACAATAAGTTTTCTCTACAGCCCGCAGAGGGGAGAGATTTCCTTACAGCCTTTCTCTTCTGTGGAAAATATATACAAATTATAGTGGCTCTTATATTGAGTTTCATTTATCTTTTCCTGTTAGCACTCAGAGGAGAGAGATGAAGGAATGGATGTGGAAGAAGGTGAAATGGGAGATGATGAGGCACCAACAAGTTGGTGAGTTCATGGCAATTCTAAAAGTTGAGACAACTTTATGAACTGAAAGAGTTCTTATTTCTTGTCCTCTTCAGATGCAAGTGAGCAGTGTTTCAATTTCTTTAAGAGGGAATTGCCTGGAGTTGGAAAGAGACCTACAGGCTGTTGGAAAATGTTACTTACCCTAACTGGTGTTCTGTTACAGTTAGCCCAGATACCTTGACAAAATTGTCCTGGTAAAATGTGCCCAGAGATGATGAGTAAACCCTGTGTATGCTTTCAGTAAACAAGACTGTGCTCCTCTTCATTCCCCAGATAGTGTAAAACTCCTAAGATCACTTTTGCTTCACTGTCTGTGCTTTTCTTGTGAAAAAACAACAGTGGACTGCATGAAGGATTCTCTTAGGAGCAAATCTGGAGTTACAGACTTCTCCATAGGACTTACTAATGACTTCACGATTACACTTAGAAAATGAATGATATTTTCTAGGATCATACATTCCTGAACGGACGTGAATTTAATACAATGTTTTCGGTATAGATTTGCATCACCATTGGGATTTTCAGGTGTTTGTTTGTTCATTTGTTTTCCAGTTCCATTCCAATAGATTATAACCTGTATAGGAAATTCTGGTCGCTTCAGGATTACTTCAGAAATCCTGTGCAGTGCTATGAGAAGGTCTCGTGGAAAACTTTCCTTAAGGTAATCCATCTGCGTGCTTTCAACCACACGTCCTAAGTGGAAATCACTGGGATGTGAGTGATAGCAGGAATAGCAACAGGGAGGTATTGAAAATGAGGAAGTAAGTGCGTTTTGCTGTCTTCTGAAGTGAGCCTTTGGCAGCACAGCATATTGAGGTGCAGAGTGAATCCTCTAATAAAATTTCCCTAGGTCAGTGACAGAAGCGCTCGATACGCAGAAATGTCAGAAGTACCTTTTTATTAATCAGTTGCACAAAGCAGAACTTTTTATCTCATACTAAGAAAAATAGCTCTGCCTTGTCCCAAGTCTTAACTTTTGAATGTTGATTCTTTTTGAATATCAGTCCCACTAGAATCCTAAAACTGACAAGATTCTAATGACGCAGATCTCTATAGAAGCAATGACCTGGAGGTCCCCTTGAGCCAGCTCTCTCAGTTTTGCTTACGATGAAGACTGAGGATGGTTTGTTGCAAAGATAACATATTTCTTCACACTTGGTCAGTCAGTTTCTATGTAGTAGTAAGAAGCTCACTTCTTTTTTTCTCCTGGTCTTCATTCTCTGTATTCTGGAAATAAGAGGTAACATCTTCACAGACATCCTGATGTGAATGTGGTTAATAAAGCCTACCTTCTCAGCTTATCCAAAAAAAACCCCAACAAAGTAACCAGAGAAACCGTGACTGAGAGAATGAAGATAAGGTTTAAGTCTTTCACGTGACTTTTATTGACTGATTTTCTTCAGTTTCAATGCTCTGCAGTGATTTTTAAGAGCAAGAGTACAAACCTAACTCTGACTTATTTACCTTTGCTTGTGTATATTCTGAACACCTTCAGTGTTTTGGATATAAGCACTATCATTGTGTAAACCGTTTTTTTTTTTTCCTTTGTAACATCTATCAGGAAAGCATTTGTGCATTGTTTGGAGCCCCTAACATGTTTTCATGAGTACCTTTTGAAGGTGTTATTCTGGCAGTCTTTGTAGCAGGTTTGCAGATGATTTTATTTGCTTGGTACTAAGACTATTATAATTTCCTAATGATGTACTTTTCCACATGGTGAATCACTGTTTTGTAGTACTCAGAAGAAGTTTTGGCTGTTTTCAAAAGCTACAAATTGGATGACACGCAGGCTTCCCGAAAAAAGCTGGAAGAGCTAAAAACAGGTGGAGAACACGTGTATTTTGCCAAGTTCCTCACTAGTGAGAAGGTATGGCACCTCTTTGCTCTCAGCTGGGCTAGGTGAGGTGGAAGGGAACCTGGAGAGAGAATCTAGTTCAGCCTCCCTGCTCAAAGCTCTCAGCTGGAGCAGGCTTTCTTCTGTACTATGTCCAGCTGGGTTACAAAGGCCTCCACAGTTTCTCAGCGTATCTCGTTGCACTGTATTTTTGAGTTAACTCTATCAGATCTAATCCTAAAGTGTTTGTCTTTATTTCGGAATTTTTTGTGGCTTTAAATTCTGTGCTCGTGTATTAGTAGATGACAGAAAGCAAGTCTCAGTGCAAAATGGGTTTTCTTTTCCTGGAATAGAAAAAAGAGAACTTAAACTCATAAGCCTTTGTCTTGTGTATCAACAGTTTTAGCATAATGTGGTATAGAACTGATGGCTTAATAAGCACATAAGTCAAAGATCGTTATCCTTAATTGTTCTCTGTGTATGAGCTTTCGAGTTGCAGCCCATGGGGCAGAAGCCAGGCACAGTTTGCAGATGCTGATGAGAGAACCATTTTGTGGTAGCCAAGTCCTTGTGCTGTAACCTGTAGTTGATAGGAAAAGGAAGCAAGCTGTCCTTCAGCTACTAAAAGCACTGAATACCTGTTTTTCTGAGTTCTTCATTTCAAGGTGGTTGATACCTTAGGTAGAATAGGCAGTATGAAATGATTTCTAAGAGAAGTTAGGAATGTGCTGTCTGTTTTACGACCAGTTCCTTGAGGTTCTAAGAAACTGATGAGGAGCTCTGATAACTGGCTTTCCTAAACTGTAGTGCATGACAGTTGCACTGATCTTTGTACTTCTGGAGCACGGTCTTAAAGGTACAGCTGAAACGGAGTAGTTTTTATTGTGAAAACAGTCTCCATCTGACTTATCTGAGAAATATGTGTTGGATTTTTATTTTTTCAGTTATGCATATCTTTAAAATTGGTGTAATTCTTCTGTTTTCGTTCAGCTGATGGATTTACAGCTGAGTGACAGTAACTTCCGCCGTCACATCTTGCTGCAGTATCTAATCCTATTTCAGTATCTGAAAGGACAGGTCAAGTTTAAAAGGTAATACGGGAGTGTTTGTGTCTTGAGTCTGGGGAGCTAAGGTCTTGGAGTTAAACCAAAACATTTTAAAAGAGTTTATATCTATTCACTGCAAGGTTCTTGTGGAATCCGTTGAATCTTAGTGTGATTTTCTACCTTCCCTTCCAGCAGCTGTGGTGTTTGTTTGGATAATGTGATATATAAATGGCACAGTGTAACACCTGATGCAGATGCTGTAAGATAATACAAGTTGTTCCCTTCCTTAAAAAAGACCATTACAAAAAAAGAGTCCTATTAACAAAGAGAAACTAGTTCTAAAAGCCTTTTTCATGTTACTGGATTAACCGTCATCACGTTTATATTTACCATTTAGTATTTACTGGTTTGCTTTTAAAGCGTGTAAACGACATGGGTTATTCTTGAATCAAAACTACCTGATGTTTGGTTAGTTAAAAAAAAAAAAGTCCATCTAGGAAATAAGCCATATCCTAGATTATATGTTTATCTCTCTGTATTGCTTTCACTTTCACTTACTGATTGTTATCATCAGTCACACAGATGGACTTCTTTTTGCACAGAGTACAAGCCCCTCTAATTGACTCCACAAACCAAAAGGTGGTCAGCTTATGGGACTAGATTAGAGTGTATTCAAAGGCCTTTCTTCAGCTCCTCTCCAACTCCTCTCAGTAGAAGCAAGTTTTTTTTGTTTTTTTTTCCAGTTCAAACTATGTTCTGACAGATGAGCAGTCTCTTTGGATTGAGGATACTACAAAAGCAGTTTACCAGGTTGGTACAGTGGGTACTTCTATGGGAATTTGCATGGACAAAGTCGTTACCTCATGTAGTATTGTGTCAGTGACCCCTAAAGCAAAAAAGCAATATTTTCTTTGTTGCTTTTTTCTTTTTCCCTGAGTATACAACTGAGCTACAAATAGCAATGCAATAAGTTAACTCTTTTTTTTTTTTTTTTTTTTTTTTTTTCCTCCTCCCAACTGTAGCTTCTTTCAGAAAATCCTCCAGATGGGGAAAGGTTCTCAAAAATGGTAGAGGTCAGTACTTTGGTGCATCTTTGAACTTAACTCTGTCTGACAATAGTAAGGAGTAAAAAGGCTGCAGTGGTTTAAACTGGCTTTTGGAACACAGATGTAACGTCTGGGAGACTTTTATCTCACTGAAGATCTCATAGCATCTTTCTATTTTGTAGCCACATTTTTCCCCTGGTTTTCATTAACGTGTGTTTCTCCTGTTTCTCCCGGGGAGAAATGGAGTTGTGCATGTATGTGCTTGTGTACGTATATGAGAGTCTGATGGTATCTTTACAAAGAGGAACGCTATGTCCAAATAATAGGAACGAGACACTAGTGGAGTTCTGTTTTTTGGTTTTTGTTTTAACTTCTTCTTTTTTTCTTCTACTTTGGCTACATCTATTTGTTTACAGAAGAAATCCTTCTCTGTCGTCACTGCAGAGTGGGAGAGCACTATCTTTGAATAAATGAAGCTAGTTCCTGAGATTATGCTATCAGCCTTCGAAGTTGGGACTGAAATACATTGAATCAGTTTCCCCTTTAGTTAGAATAGTGACATTAAAACTCACGGGGCCAAATTTTAAAGTAATGATGATGCTAATGATGTGGAATGTTCTGTTTCTCCAGCATATATTAAATACTGAAGAAAACTGGAACTCGTGGAAAAACGAAGGCTGCCCGAGCTTTGTGAAAGAAAGGTACCTCTCTTACAAAGTAGAAACTTGCTGCTTACGTGAAATGGTGGCTTAACTTTAGAATGTTTCACAGTGTATGAACTTGATTCACAGAACTTCGATGCTTTTGTCACTGGATGTCCCTGCTTTGTGTGCAGAACACTCTTTAGATGTCTGTCAAAAGTCACAAGGCTCCGATATGCCAGTGAAGAGGTGGTGATGCATATGTGTTTCTCAGGAAGGCATTCCTCATGGTCTCATGGCAGCATTTTGTTATCTCAGTACCAGGGGTCCAGTGCCTGGGGAGACTGAATTTGCCTTTGGCAGGCTCTAGGTTGAAGAAGTTAATGCCTGACTTGTACAGACACCAGTATGGATTGCCTGTACAGGAGCCATGGGCACTGTGGCTTCGGTAGAGTGGCATACCTGGAATTTTGCATTAGTTTTCCTCTTATATGCCTTTATTGATGAGGTTTTCCACTTACTGATGATCGCTGAGCTGAAAGCAAGCTATGGTTAGGTGGCTATAGCCATCAAAAGATTTCCTGTGTAGTTAGGTACTAACTAGTGCCAGACTTGAACTTAGTCTCCATAAATGACATGTTTCCCTTCCATCCCCATTCATTGTACCCGCTGCCACGGCCCCTTTTTGTGAGGAGCAGCCTGCTCACCACTTCTTTGCAGATTTCCTTTTGTGGAGGGATCAGGTGGAGACATCTCTTCCTGACTTCCCCCATTTGCAAAAAGGGGGGGAGGTGTGACGAGAAAAGAGAAGTTGCTATTGGGGTGGGGGGCAGAAGAGTTAAGTTTTGAAATTTGACTTATTTATAAATATGTTCTGTCTCCTTCTTTAGATCCCAACCAGAGTTTCAGCTTGGGTAGGTCTTACCCTAACTTCAGTGATTTGGGATCTCCATTCTCTGATCCCATGAAATCAGGTGCAGCTGGGGAAAGGAGAACTTGCAATCATAGTGCAGATGATCCCAGCAGCAGAGTAGATCACACTTAGTATGTGCTGCTGGAGCAAATGTGATTTGCCTCTTTCTCTGTACTGGGACTCTGATAAGCCTTTGCTTTTGTGAGTTAACTGATTTTGGTGTATGGCACATCTCTTTCTTTACCCTCCTAACTTATGTTCTCCATCCTCTTTCCTCTTCTCTCTTTCCATCCTGATAATCCTTCCAAATACTTTCATCGTGATTTAACTTGAAGCTATCTGAAATGAAATAACAACGTGATTTTCTTTTCTTAAATATGTGACTGGTTTGATTTTAAAGAGCACCGTTTATTTTTTTGTTTTTGTTTTGCTGTAGGCCTCCTGATTCTAAGCCAATGAGGCCTGCCCGAAAGAGACCAGCTCCAGAGGACTTCTTAGGAAAAGGACCAAACAAAAAAATCCTGATGGGGAAGTACGTTGGTTTTTCTTTTCCTCATTTTGTTTTGGTGTTTTTTCTTCTGTTTGTTTGTTGTTTTTTTTTTCTTAGAGGGTTTCTGTGCTGTCTCTTCTGCTAATTCCTAATAGGTTCGTAATACAAACCCTCTGCTATTTGCTTTAGTGTAAAGGCTGTGGGCTGAGAATTTCCACAGCACTGTTTTGTGTGTCTGTCTTTGGTGGTGGTGGAACATGGAATGATAGAGTGATGAATGTGGAATTTAATGTGTGTCTATTTTACTTTTTCAGTGAGGAACTGACTCGACTTTGGAATTTATGTCCTGATAACATGGAAGCTTGTAAATCTGAGAGCAGGTAGGTGAGAAATGATGTGCCGTTGTCTAACACTAATCTCTCCAGCCCTTGGATATGTACAAAGACAGTTATTTCAAAGCTACGTAAGGAAAGTGTTTAAGGTTATCGTGTACAGAATGCCATGTCACTGCATGTCGTGAGAAAAGCTGCTTGTGTGCATCTCTTGTCTTCAGATCTTCTTACAGAACACTAGTTCTCTTGACTAACTTTTGTGTTGTCAGTAACTTTCACTGCTTAGCAAAATCTGAGCTAAAAATACAGATGGAAAGACTCATTTTTATAGCAGGTGATTGTATAATTAAGCACCTTACATGATAAAGGAAGATTGTCGAGTCTGGTTCTAACAAAGCTGATGTGGCAAAACACAATTACTGGTTATCCCTTCTGCTTGCACAATTGCAGGAAATACTGCAGGTATCCTTTTCTGCCCAACTGTCTGCTTGTTAGCGAGCACGTGATTCTGCTTTGTGCTGATGTGGAAGTTTAAGATCCATCCCATTTCTTCTCCAAAGAGGGCTTTGCTGGTAGCATCCAAAAAGGCTGTGAGTGCCTGAGGAGAGGTGCTAGCTGGCAGCAGGCATCCTTACAGCTCTGAGTAAGCTTGGAGTCTTCAAAGCAGCAAACAGTCCATACAATGTGAATGTTGTTCCTGTTGTTACATCTTTCTGGTCATGGTTCCTTATGTGCTGGTTTGAATATCTTAAAGAAGCAACTGCTGGCTGTTCCAGGAACAGAAATATAGGCTGCCCTTTTAATACGTCCCCTAGGAACCACAGATACCATCACCTGAATCACATTGTCACAGAAGAGCTGAGGTTGAAAGGGACCTCTGGAGGCCATCTAGTCCATCCCGTTGCTCAGCAAGAGCAGGTTGCTTGGGGGGGCCCTCTCCAGTCAGGTTTTGAACATCTTTTCGTGAGTGGAAACTCCACAGACTTTGGGCGACATGTTCCAAAGATTGACCACTCTCACAGAAAAGTTTCTTTGTTTATGGGGTGGCTTTTTTTTTGTTAGGATTTCTTTTTTTCAGCTCCTTGTGCTTATGTGGAGTTTCCTGTTCCCTGAGCCTCCCTGGAAAGTCGGATATTGCCATCCATGCACAGCTTTTTGCACAGGCCCACATCTCTCGTACTGGTGAGCCCAGAACTGGACCAGTGCTTCAGTTGTGTATCAGAAGTGCTGAGCAGAAGGGAAACGTCATCTCCCCTGGCCTGTCGGCAGCCCAGTGTGCTGCCACCCTTGGCCAGAAGCTCGGCACCATGGTTGCTTATCCTGTCCTATTGACTCGTACAAAATGAAGCAGCCATTTTCGACTCCCAGGTGTTCGTGAGCTGTGCATGTGAGTGCATGTCTCAGATACAGCCAGCTGGTTGTTAACAGATACTTTTATGAAAGTCTGTTTGCCAGAAGTCGTGTCTTGTCCTGTATTCCTCTGTCATCAAACGTGCTTTAAGATATCAGTGTGAAGGGAGCTTGTAAGCAGGAGGGGGACTGACTTTTTGCGCGGGTAGGCAGTGATAGGACAAGGGGGAATGGCTTTAAACTGAAAGAGAGGAGGTTTAGTTAAATGTTACGAAGAAATTCAGAGGGCACTGGTGAGGCGCTGGCACAGCTGCCCAGAGAAGCTGTGGTGCCCCATCCCTGGAGGCACTCAGGGCCAGGTTGGATGTGGCCTTGTGCAGCTGAGCTGCTGGGGGGCAGCCCTGCCCACGGCACGGGGTGGGACAGGGTGGGCTTTGATTCTCTTCCAGCCCAAACCACCGAGCAGTCCTATGATATGATTCACCTTTCCACGTGGCACGTGGCTAGGTGTGTGTAATCAGTAGTGCCAGTGACTGCCAATACCTAACCAGCTCTTCACTTGCATTTTTTAAAATCTTAGGGATTTTTTTTTCTGCTTCTGCATACAAGTGTGAGATGTTTATGAATGAACTGAAAGACGCCTATTTTAGAGTAACATGCAAGTAGTATTAAGTTCCTTGTTTTATTTTTTAGGGAATATATGCCAACACTGGAAGAATTCTTTGAGGAAGCCATTGAACAAGCAGATCCTGAAAACATGGTTGAAAATAAATACAAGTACGTGGACCTTTGTTTTATTTCACTTCATTTTCTTGTCTTTCACGTTTGAATTGCTGAAGAAAACAAGCTGTTCTCTGTAGTGCTTTGTATCTGTGTCAGACTCTATTAATGCACAGGTCTTTATAAGTTTGGGCAGAATAATTCTCATTAGGAAATTAATCAGATCTTTTTGACTTTTTGTGTGTGACAGACTGTTAACCCAGCTGGATCTGTGTTCGTTGCAGGGCTGTGAACAACTCTAACTACGGATGGAGAGCACTGAGACTGCTGGCACGCAGAAGCCCCCATTTCTTCCAGCCAACAAATCAACAGTTCAAGAGCTTACCAGAATATCTAGAAAACATGGTAATCAAATTAGCCAAGGAGCTGCCTGTAAGTGGTATTATCCTATAATAATAATAATAATAAATGAATTAATTTGACTTCCTGCTTGTCTCTTTCTGCAGTCCATTTGGTACATGGGGAAAAAAAAAAAAACACAAGAAAAAGTTAGTACATCAAAGGAAAAAAATTACGAGGAAAATTGATTTAATCTATGAGGATAACGTTAAATTTCAGATACCGTTGTCTAAGAAATTCACTGCTGAGCTGTGCCTTCTGCTCTGTGAACAAACAGCTGTGGTGGTCCAAGTTTTTCTGCCCCCACTGCAGAGTTGCTAGACAGCAGCACGTTTGTGCTGAGCTGCCTGGGCTCGGCGTTGCGGTGCAAACCACTTCCGTGGAGGACACAAGCTGTGTTACAGCTCCCAGTGTGAGTAGCTGTGGTCACTGGGGCAGCTGCCTGCAGCCCAGGGCTGAGGGTACTGTGGGAGATGGCTGTTAGGAAGCTTACCAGAGTTCTTCTGGCAGCCCCCTGACTTTTAATGTATGTAAAGAAGAGTAGGACTGCTGGAGCTGTAAATCCAAAGGCGTTGTCTCTTTGTGTGCTCATCAGTACAGATTTGAGGCAGGGGCCCTTAGGGGTCTTTCAGGTTTCCCTGTGTGCAGTGGTAAGGGAGGCTAATGCTGGGGAAGGGGAACATTTCTAAGCCTCTGAGTTAGCACAACCCAGCTGTTCCTCATGGAGACGAACCTGTGGTTCTGTACTTCGGACCTTCCATGTCTGTGAAGTAAAACCGACTGAGGTGCAGTAGTTGGTTTGTCATATACAGCTTTGTGGTTTGTTTGGCTGTCAGAGCTATGTGGATGCTAAAAGCGATTTTGGAAGAAGTCACTGGGAAGGGAGAGCTGTTAAACAGGCCCTCAGCGCAGCGTTTGTGATGTTCCTCCTGTCACGTAGCAGGTGTTAGGGCAGGAAACAATTATGTGGATAAGGCCTGTGATTGGAACGTGGAAAAAAGGAACCTTTTGCTTGTCTTGTCTGATCTGTAGCTTACTCAGAGAGTGAAAAATCCGCTGTTTGCTTACGTGTTTGCCGCCTGTAATTGTCTACTGGGGAGTCTGACAGTACAGAGAACTTGAGGAATTCTCAAGAGGAAGGGGCTAGGGAGCTGCTTTGGCAGGGGGCTGGACTCGATGATCTCTAGAGGTCCCTTCCAACCCCTACAGCTCTGTGAAATAAGCCTCCCAGTAACGTAGGCTTAAAGAAGGTTCCGGGGTTTGAAGTTTTTGTTTGTTTTAAAGAAAGTAATGAAGCAATCTATGCCGTGCCCTAGTCGTAGTTAATGCAGAAAGGAGAGAATCCTGCAAAGTCAGTGGGGCCTTTGTCAGGTTTTTTTTTTTTTTATTAATGCATCGTTGTGTTGTCACTGCTGGATACGAAGGGCTGTGGGAGAGTTGTAGTCCTCATTGTGGGATCGTGCTCGACTTTCCATTCTAACGCACGTGCCAGGCACCGTCATAGAGCTGTAAAATTTCTTGAAACACGAAATTCATCCAATGATGTGTAGTTCTCTCATTGTAGCCTCCTTCTGAAGAAATAAAAACAGGCGAAGATGAAGATGAGGAAGATAATGATGCTTTATTAAAGGAAAACAATGAAAGTAAGATTTGCATGTTCTTAGTATTTTCACAGTTCTCTTGGTGCGTAGAGTAGAAGCTGTGTTTAATGGTAGATTCTTCTGAGGGTTACCGCTCTTGGTTGCCCTGGCACTCCTCACTTGTGCCCGCATTTGTACCCGAAAAAGTGGCCTCCCCAGCTCACACAGCCGCAGCAGTCCTTGGTCTCGTGCTCGGCACTGCTGGCAGTGCCCAGCTTGCCCAAGCTGGAGAGGTGTTTTTGTTGGGAGCCTCTTGTGCCCTTTGTGCTGTGAGGTGTATGCTTACAGGATTGCTGGGCAGTTGTAGCTGAAGGGTCCGTACCACGTGTACAGACCTTCCTGAGCGTTCCTCTGCACCTTTCCTCTTCTTTCTGCCCTTTAGATGCCATGAGTGAGGGCCTCCCTAAAGCTGGGTATATAGTTACGAGACTTTGAGAAACAGATCTATTCCTCTTCTCATATCTTTACTTCATCTTCATTTGAAATACCTTAGGGGCAAAAGCTCCTCTGACAGAGGAGACAGGAGCCTTCCTGACACGTCATCTCTCGTTCCTCTCCATGAGCCAGCCCCTTCCTTTTTGCCTCTTGCTCATAACCCCGGCTGTTGTGCTCTGATGTTTCATCTCCCGTGTCTGAACTGCTTCCTCCATCCTCATTCACACCTTCCTTTTGTAGCACCTTCTCCCTTGTGCTCTGTACCCCTGTCCGTGAGCTCCTGTCCGCGGCGCAGGCAGGAGGGGCGTGCAGGAAGGGGAGCTCCCACCCGAGGGCCTCAGGGTTTGCTTGAGAGACGTTCGTTGCTGGACAGCTGCCGCTGGGCCTGTGTCCATCCTGCTTCAGCCGCCGACCTCTTTGGTCTCCGTGCTGGCAGCGGAGTTCTCTTGAACCTAACGCTGCCTGAATCCACCTTGAGTTTCACTCTTGTCGATTTTACATCTTCATTTAGATGTCGTCTTCAGGCAGAGGGCTGGTCTGCATGGTGCTCAGAGCCGATGGAAGATGTCAGGCCGCTTTCCGTTCTTCTGTCTGTGCTCCTTGGTTCTTTCCCCTGTGTGTAGCGGGTTTACCCACATCAGGGGGTGCAGCACTGTGAGGGGCTGGAACTCAGTCCGTGCCCACTCACTGTTGGGGTGGCACGGGGGTGAGCTGCTCATCGAAACCGGGACTGACTGCGCGTTGAAGCTGAGCCCGTTTGTGCGCTGTCCCGGCTCCGATCTTCAGCAGCTCTTCAGCTGCTCTTGGCAAGTCGCTGCAGCGTTTACCCGGGTTAAGTCTGTCTGAGTGACTAAGTGGGAAAGACTGCCAGCTGTGGAAGTTCACTGTGCTGTGCCACTGCAGCTTTCGCTTGGCAGAGGCAGCTCTGATGTACGTGAGGCTTCAGCAGCTGTCGGTCAGGCAGGCACTAGTTCAGTGCGGTGACTTAAGAAGGGAGGCAGCGCTTGAAACCCAAGTGGTGCAGCTGCACGCAGGCAGCACTGCTGGTGTGGAAATCAGAGTTTCAGAGCGGGGCAGCTCGGGGAGGGATGGCAGTGTGTGCTGGAGGTGCTCCCTGATTCTTTTGTTTCCTTTTGCTGCAGGTCCAGAGGCGCAACGGGACAAACCCATGACCGGGGAACAAATGGAGGCGTTTGCCATCAGGCTGGGGGAGCACTGGAGGGCTTTGGCGCCCTACTTGGAAATGAAGGATCCCGATATCCGTCAGATCGAGGCGGACAGCGAAGACGTGAAGATGAGAGCCAAGCAGCTGCTGGTTGCCTGGCAGGACCAGGAGGGTGCTCACGCCACGCCCGAGAACCTGATCACGGCACTGAGCAAAGCGGGGCTGGGGGACCTCGCCGACAGCCTGAGCAACGACAGCGACAGCGGCAGCTAGCGTGCTGCCTGCCTTCCTCCTGCTGAGGTAATGCTGACCCCTGGGGGCTAGGAGCAGCTCTTTGATAGGTCTCTTATGGCAAACGAAACAATAAACCCTTTTTATAATACTGTTCAGTTGCCCCTGTTTTCTGAGAAGATCATGAGGCTTTGCCCGCTTCCCTGGAGATGGGGGAAATGGGAAAGGGTGAGGTTGCTCACGGTGTGGCTCCAGAGGAACGAGTCCTACATCCTCGTGTGGGTGTTGCTGCGCCGCAGCACGCCGCTGTACCTGCTGGCAAACGAGTCACTGAGGAAATGGGGCTGTGGGAGAGCGAGGCATTGCATCCACCCTTAGAGGTGCTGCTTGGAGGGGGTCTCCCTCTGTGAGAACATGAATTGAGACACAGGAATTCCTTGTCTGTGAAACAGCAGTGTGCTCCAGGGCAGGGAGCAGCTTGGAGTGTGAGCTGTTCCTGCCGCTGGGTTCCTTCTTAAAAACTCGAGCGTTTTGTGTGTGTTGCTTGTAGTGTGCTACAGAGCCGGCTGGTGCCTGCTGTAGCATCGCTACCATCACTGAAGTATCCCCAGCGGCCCTTCGGAAGACAAAGGACTGGAACATCTCTGAGGAGCACTTAAGGACACCTGTGAGTTCCCCGGTGTGCTGCAGCTGAAGCAAAGTACCGTGCACACCTTGACACAGGAAAGCTGGGGCTAAGGCGGGCCCCTGTGGGTGGTGAATAAGCACAGTGTGTGGGGACTGGTCACCAATTGCTGCAGCACGGCCTGTCAGCTCGGTGCCTGTGTTCGAGGTGTGGAGCTGCCCCGCCTGCACGTGATCCTTCTCTCTGAGCTGTGTTGTGTCACTGTGTGCACAGTGAAGCACAGGTTTCTTCTGCTCCTGCCAACCTCATTGTCACCAACGCCAGCTGCAGCAGTGCTGACCCGTGGGGAAAGGGGCTGAGCAGGAGGAGCCCGAGCACTGAGCCACGCTCTTCTCTACAGCTTAAAAGCAAAGCGCCTTTCCGTGCCTGCTGTAAGACATTCAGCAGCAACGGCCCAAGAAGTGAACACAGACACATAACTAACTACGCTACCGAGCCACCAACTTGTGTTGTTTTTTTTAATGGAGACACAGTGTTGATCACAATTTATTGTAAAGTCATGAAATGCCAGCAATGGCACAGACTGAGCAGCAGGTCAGGCTGGGCAGAACCCTGGACTGGAGCCACGGCTGTTGGCTGCTGGCAGCAGCACTGAGTTACACGAGGAGGCAACAGTTTATCTTCCACCTGCCCACTGGGGGCGGAGGACGGACAGCCACTGCACTGTGGTACGGACCATGCAAGAGTAACAAATGTGAGAGTAGGTGTGTAATAAATACTTGATGACATCAGAGAGGAAGGGGGGGAAAAGAGGCTCATTTAAAAAAAAAAGATCTCCTGCAAGACATTAAAGCTATTTTAAGTATTGTCACTAGCGCGGCAGGCAGTGCCGTCCCATAGTGACTGACTGGTACGCGGATCAGTTTTCAAACAGCGTCCCTTTTCACGTGAAAAGGTCTGAACGTACGATGTGTCCACCTGCTAAAGCTCTGGGGTTAAAGACGTGATCAGTAATCAACATTTATTTCACACCTAGGCAGAACGATCAGAACCGAAGGCTACTGCTCAGCTTCCTCTTCCATTACTTCAATTCTGCGCGGGCCGTACAGCAGCACGTAGGCTATATGCCAGTCTCCTCCCCCAGATAACCGCAGAATGTCCTCAGGTGTGACGATGCTGACTTTGTCATCGTCAAACTTAATCCACTCATCTGTAAGAAAAACACAGGGAGTGCTCGTAACAGAGCCCCTTCCAGGCTCCCCCCTTTCCCAGCACCGTTTCTTTTCACCTTGTTTCCTTTTAACCCAGGACACGTAGTGCCCGGAGGAACTCGATCTGCCCTGGTGCGTTAGCACCGCCTGCAGGTCGTAATAGCCGCAGTTATTGGAACCGATATCTGGAGGGAAGGAAGAAAAACAGAAATAAAACAGAACTGCTTCAGCATTTCTTTACGGATCAACCTTCAGAATTTTAACAGCAGAGACGAGTTCACCCCCTTTGTGGTTTTGCTTCGGTTTCAGCTTTTTCCCACCCACTGGTAAGGGGACTGCGAAAACGAGCGCACGTTCTGTGCAAATGCTTCCTGATGCAGATATTCTTAGGCTGTCAGACACGTGACAATTCTGCTGACTGCTTGACCAGCACGCCAACTTGCCTAAGCTCTCCCTCCCTTCTACTTCCATCACTTTCTGAAGGTTAAGACCCAAACGCCCTGACAGGAGGGTTCTCAGGTATTCCTTCTATCCGATCCACTTAAGCACGAGTAAACAGAGAACTGCTTGAACCACAAACACTTCCCCATGCTCACCGTCAGGAAAAGAGAAGGGCTCATATTTAACTTCTTTCTGTGCACCGTCGCTTTTGCTCAACTGGAAAACACAACGAGCTGAATTAACACGGACACGTTCTGAAGAAGCTCGGGCAGTCTCACAAATACCAACCACGCATTTGATCAGATGTCTCTCTACAACCAAACTTTCGTTATTCCAACTTGGAACCCGTTCTACTGCAGTTGCTTTGAGCTGGACCTCCAAAAAGCTCACATAGCTAGCACCACCTTCCAAACTTCCAACTGCTTTAGACCCCCAGAGGTCCCTTCCAAGCCCTATGATTCCACGCAACCACTGCAGCACTCACTGCACGCACACCAAAGCCACTCTGTAAGGGGAAGTTTCATTCCTTGCCAAGGATCTGATGGCAGAAGAAGTGGCAATGAGAAAATTCCAGGCAGACCCCAACTGCTTTACTATAGCTCTTTTTTTTTTTGGTCCTGACTGTGTAAAAAAAGGGTGCAAGCCTTACTCACGTATCTACATAGAACTGCCCAAAATTACAATGGGAAAAGACGAGCATTTTGGGTGCACACTGCATTTAATCAAACTGGCCATGAAACTGCCACAGGACTCACATTCTTTGGCTGTTGGTTTACTTTTTTGTCTTCGAGATCTTTGAATTTCGATCGGTAGGAAACCATTTTTTCCTGAAGATCTGGCGTACACAGCTCGTACACGTCCAGCATGAGAGGAAATTTCACATCCTACGAAGTAAAGAGACAGAAAATCTGCACAGTTAGGGAGAACACTCCACGTGGAGTACCAAAGTCACCAAGTCCAACTAAATGAGACTCAATGTATTTATGACAACTTCATCTGCTAAGCACGTACAACAACATATATTACTGCCCCTTACTTCCTCACTACAGGGAAGACATCGAGGGCCTAGAGAAGGGCAGCAAAGCTGTGAGGGCCTGGAACACACGTGTGATGGGAACTGGAAGAGTTCAGTCTGGAGGAGAGAAGGTTCAGGGAAGACCTTATTGCTCTCTACAAGTGCCTGAAAGGAGGCTGTGGTGAGGTGGGCGTACGCCTGTTCTCCCACATAACAGCGATAGGATGAGAGGGAGTGACCTCAGGTTGTGTCAAAGGAGGCTCAGGTTGGACATGAGGAGAAATTTCTTCTCAGAAACAGCAGAGGCACAGGCTGCCCAGGGAGGTGGTGCAGTCACCGTCCCTGGAGGTGCCCAAGAGCCGTGTGGATGTGGCACTGAGGGACACGGTCAGTGGGCACAGTGGGGACGGGCTGATGGACGGACTAAGTGGTTTTAGAGGATTTTTCAACCTTAATGAATGTGTGTTTCTGTGGTAGCAGGGAACAAAGCTGCTTCACACTCAAGCAGTGAAGTTATACTCTTAATACTTTTTAAATTACTTTTAAAGAAAACAGTTTAGTAAACGACCTGCAAGTATCAGTCATCTACCCATAATGACAAGCTTTAATATGCAGGAAACTTACCTTAAGGACTTTGGCATTCACAGACTCTTTCTCTTTGTAAAAAAATCTAACCATCTGAATGGTCAGGTACGCTGGCAGGCGACTAATTTTAGACTAAAAAAAAAAAAAAAAAGCGTAGAAGATGCCATTAGTTCAGATATATTCACGGATCACTTATACCTTAAACACCATCCATCCTAAATTACGGGGTATTGCAGGAACATTTCTGTACATAAACACAGAGGAATTAAGGGCAGCCTCCCCCCGTCCTGCAGTACTGCTGTGCTCAAGAAATAATTTACAACTGAACTTAAATTTCTTGGTCGTGGGTATTCAGGTGCTTTATAAACATAAATTGCATGCAGCATTAAGTTCGGGTTTGAGGACAGAAAATGGGCAGCAGTTAAATAAAAAAAATAAATAAATAAGAAAGAGAACAACAAAAGTAGCACTCACAGATTTGATATAGAGTGCATTTCTCTGCAGAGTTGGAGAGAGTTTGGTGATCTCCTCTTGAAGACGCTGTTCAAAAAAGCACAACAGACACATCCATCAGGCACAGCACAGACAAACAAACTGAATGTTGTTCTGCTGATCCATTCCGCTGCTGTCAGCCACTGTGTCATAAGGCATTTTGAAATCCCTTGGCACAGCAGCCACTGCCCTTCCTTTGTCCAGCTCCACGTCCACCACGAGACCCCACAAGGCTCTGTTTCTCTCTGTGGAAAAGATTACTCCACGAGAAAACCACCGTTTAGAACTGAAGAATCCAGATTTGGTGACGGATGTGTTGTGCTGTGTCACGCTTGGAACACAACTAATGTTTCGGGTTCCTCGGGGCATGAATATTTGCACAAGTGAGGTTTCTTTTTTCAGCTCTGCTGAAGCCTGCTTTATATTGACACGTTAATTCATTCTCGCTTCCATCTACGACACCCCCAACAATCTTGGAACTTAAAGTCTGGACATCAGATGTGAATTCTGAGTCGGGGTAAATTAAAACCAAACAAAAAAAGTAGAGTAAAGCCACCACCACAAAACCCAGATCGTTTGGGATTTCAATTAAGACTTACCAGTTTTAGTCCTGTAAACAGATACTTCACTTCCTGATTGATAAAGCAGCTGAGCTGAAGCTGATTCTCCTTTCCTTTAGTTACTTCTTCTTCTTCAGCTTCTGTACATTTCATGCTTCACAACATTAAGGAAAACCACCGTGCACCACGCAGCTGAGCTGGTGCTCTCAGGAAAACAGGAAACACTGAACAGCATGCTCATTGAAGTTCCACACGCTGCCACAGTAACGTAACGCTCAGGAGACCTGCAACCCAACTTTCCTAGCAGGTCTCCTCCTCCTGTCACTGGCCCACCCATCTCAACTACTCATTCTGCTCCTCCCAAATACTCGAGCAATAAAAGACATACACAGATGTACGACTCAGAATATGAGGCCTTTACTCTTCGTTAGTACCAAGCCGTGAGGACAGTCCCTCGGTCTTAGGGGATGCTTCCTTATTTCAGAAGGGCAAAGCAGGCAGTACAGCTCTTTCAGGAAAGCGGAGGTCAGTTTAACGATTTTGTGATGGAAAAAAGGGAAGAGGAATCATCTGGCAGCACACACACGCCCCATGTGCTCATCTGTTTTTGTTTTCACTGTAAAAAAAGCCACTAGAAAGGTGGGAGCTGAGTACGTTTCTTACGTACTGTTTGCTAAGTATCTAATTTATTTCTTGAGAAGCCAATCTCATCTCAAGCCATTAGTCCACGTTTAGTACACCAAGATTACCAGCAAAAAAAAAAAGGCTATTTAGGAAGATAATTACTTCTACGTGGATAAAACATCTCGGAACTCTCACATCAGACAACTGGAAGACTTTCCTGGAAGGAAATCTAAATTCAGTGTCGTTTTTTTTTTTTTTTTCCCTGTAAATTTCCATTATTTTCCTTCCTCTCCTTCTCACAGCATATGCAAACTTAACGTTAATCGCTGTGCGCCCCTGCAATACATCATTTCTTTTATTCCCCAGCAAGTCTCTATTTTCCGTGCTCCTCTTGACTCTTTTCTCCATCCATCCCTGCACTCAGTTAAAGAAACAGAAACTCATTAACACCCTGCATGTCTCGCCCCAGTCCTCAGGATACGCAGTTTCAAATTCAATGCTGAAGAACTGATCGATTAAACTCTTCTTTTTAGAGGCTGTTGCTGAAGCTCCAGAGTCTGTCTGTAAAACAGATCCTCTTATGAAGTAACTTTAAACAGCACGTAAAGAGAGTCTTCTTCGTAGACCAAGCAGCCCCACTTATTTAAATCCTTTGAAGCCCGTTCCTTCACCTGCGTTCAGGTGCATTTTCTCAGGTCCATCCCCCTGCACAGTGTAAAACTTTTTAAAAGAAATGCATTTGTAGCCCCTCTGTTAAGGCACAGCAGTAAGCAAGGTTTTCAGTCAAAACGTGCCACGTGCCAAGTTAAATCCGCCTTTAAATTTTACAGTAGGCTGTCGCATTTTTTCTGCTGCCAAGGTTCTTCAGAAGAACGGTTTGCAGAGAAAGAAAAGAGTCAGATTTTCCCCAAGATTTTATCACACGAGCTTATTTCACATCAGGTTATTAGTTCTCTGTTTAGAACAGCAGTCGTATAGCTACGTGTGCTTTTTTCAGACACAAAGACGTCCTTTCATTTGTTTTCAGTCCTCAGATTTGCAGGCTGCTGCGGGCAGCTGCCACACACTCACACCCGCCTCCACCCTGGTCCAAAACACTCCCTAGAAGATCCAAACCAAAAGTACTCCAAAAAAAAAAAAAAAAAAAACACACTGTAGCACAGCTCACAAAACAGACAGCACTACCCTGATCAGTCACCAGCAAGCAGTTTCACTTCCCGGACAACAGACACATGCTAAAGAACTCAGTGAGGAGACAACTTAAAAGAACTGTGCGAGGTGTAAGTATACATTGTATACGTTCTAACTCCAGTTAGAGTGAGACCACAGTTACCTCCATCACTGTATCACCTTCTATGCCCTCCAGCTTCTGCTGCAGCACCCTCATCATCTGCACCCAGCACTCATTGGCATCCTAGGACAGGAACAGAACAACAAACAGGCTAACAGCAGAACCATTTCAACAACAGCATTTCAATCGTCCATCCTCACACTGTAAAACCAAAAGGAACATCCCCAGCTAATAATTTATCTCCGTATCCTTTCAAAAATAGAGCCCGAAATTACATTTGCCTTTCCTACGTAATACAAAAGCCAAAACTTACCAGGCTACATTATTTTCACAGAAGAAAGACATACACATATATACATTAAGACTTCCCAGACAATACAGAACTTTCAAGCGGTTGAATTAACGATGACTCTTTACCTGTTGGAGGTATTGTCCTTGATCACCTTTCTCTGCAAACTGTGGGAAGGCCATGTGTAAAAACTGCAGGAGAATGATAGGTGGGATACTGGAGGAAGTTTTATCCATGGAATCAAACAAGTCTCTAAGAGCTTGAAAAAAAAGTGAATGCTTTGAGAAGTGGAAACACATTTACAACGCATCACGAGGGTTAAAAAGAATAGTAAAACGACAGCAATGTTTAAAGGTGGATCCTTTAACAGCGTCCAACTTGATCTTTCCCAAACAGGGTCAAGCTCTCCAGGTGGCGTAACGGGAGCACCTAAAATCTCACTTGTCAGCGTGACTTCCCAAAGGCAAAGATGACAATTCTGAGAGCTGGGTGCACAGTGCTGTGACTTTCCTGGTGCTAACAGAAGAACATTTCTGAGTAAATCAGATGTCATTCAAAACACATCTGAGGAACGTTTTCACAGTAAGACAACACCTAGAGAGACCAGAAGGCATTCACAGTCTGTACTCTAGAGCAGCTCAAGCGTCACCAACTACTTGAAAAGAAAAAAAATAAATCACTTTTTACGCACTAAGATATCTAGAAAACGCTCACGCTTCTTTTAATACCCAGGAAAAGAAGCACGTGGATACATGTGTGCAGACAGCTCAATGACTGCGTGCAATTCAGTGACTGCGGCTGCATGGCAACACGCGTGGCTTCCTTTTTGGTTCTGGACACACTATCACGTACACCTCAACTAACCATGTTACAGCATTTCATGTCAACAAGTCACTTCAGAGCCATCTGTTAACCCTCAAGGGTCAACCACCACCCTGCAGTGGTCACACGGCCACCAGCTCACGAGTGGAGAGACTACTAAGGCAACTCCTGAGCTGCAGGCTCCATAGGCCGGACTGCATGGAACCACAGTCAATTTCTCCTCCTCTCTGAAGAACACGTTCACTGATCTTGGACAGAGAATCAACTGATATGACACAGCAATGGAAGAAGAAAATGCCCTGCATGTTACACAGGTGTTCCTGCCCGGCTCAGCACCAGACAGTTAACCAAAAATTACTCACATCTTTAATCATTACAACTCCTAACAAGCAAAGCTGCCACTTCTAAAAGAAAATAAGGGACACAAAGTAAAAGCAGTGGAAGGGGGAGGGGCAGGCATGGTTGTATAGAGTAACCATTGAACTTACCACCCCAAAATTCGATCAGCAGGCATACCCACACACTTGACCTTTCCTTCCTTATACTGTTTTGTTTTTCCTTAAATGGACTGGTAGAAATCCCAGTGTCCTGGCCCAGCATCATAGTGGGGCAATGAAATAGAGTGAAAAAAAGAAAGAGTGGACAAGTAGTACCCTTGTTCAAGTCTAAGGGGTCTAACTAGAATTCTAGTTAGAACTTGGAGATAAGGGGCCATCCTGAGCTCCCACACTGCCAGCACCCAGACCTCTGCAACAAGGACAACTTTCCTTTTGAAGACATTACTTTGTATCAGTAGGGTTCTTCAGGGTAAAGGCTGATAAAGCATCAGCTACGGCCCAGACAATAAGGCCTTGAAAAAATAACAAAATACATGTGCTACGGGCGTGGCATTAAACGACCACTAAGAGAATGGAAGAACTGACATTATTTCAGTGCAAAATGATCCAGTCAGCAGAAGGACGCAGTCTGCCTTAGAGAGCTCTGTTACTTTATGCCTACGTGCAACACAAAACGCTTCACAACTAAGCCTAGCTAACCCTGGATATATTTCTCCTAGCGTGCAGCTATGTAACACGCCCTGATGCGTGCTTTGCAGCCATGGTCAGTCTAACCTTTAAAGATGTTAACCAAGGAAAACGAGTTCTCCAGTGCGAACAGGCCTGATATTCCCAAGGTGTACACACTGAAGAAGCACACTGAGCTCTAACTGCAAAGACTGCCTCCATTTAACAGGAAATCACAGGCTTGCCTAAAAGGCTGTGTTTCTCTCCACACCAACCTGCAGTAATGTACTGAGCAGAAGCCATTTCTCCTGAAGCTCTTAAGGCACCACCATACCTAAAAGAGAAGAACAGTTTCTATGATTTACACTCACATAATGAAGGGCAGTCAAGCTGGATGCACGGAAAGAACGCGCTGACAGACAGACTGGAGATACGATGCACAGAGCTGGAGGGCAGCCTTCCCGCCTTCGTAGCAGATGAAACAACTGAGAGGTGACGCGTTTTGGAGCAGCTGGAAGCACTTCCAACATTGGAAATGCAGGGGAGCCCACCCACATTATGAGACCTTAGCAATCCCCTTTGGATGGTTTCTTAATTTACCACCCGCATGGGGAACATGGGCTTCCTCAAAGGACATAAGCCTTCAAGCCAAAGGAAGGCCACAAGCATTCTTGTGCAACCTTAGACAGAACTTCAAGAGTTCTGTTCCTCGTCAGGTGACGAACAGGGCACTCGCTTCCTGTCGCATCTCAAAGATAGGAATACTCTTGTAGAGATCAACTGAACAGCTGAAACAAAGCTTTACAGTAAGTTTCCCATTCGAGACCATCTCTCCCACTGCCAACATACCCTTCCATGTCATCATCAAGCACAGGAGGCCCAGCAGAGGCAGTAAGAAGCTCCATGCTGATGGTTCTTTTGTTATAATGCACCTGGAGGACATTCAGGCTCACGTTGCCACACACTCTTTTATTCCTCTGATCTCAACGACATTCTAGAAGTTTCTACCAGATTCCCCACAGAAAGAAGCTTGGTCATTTTGATACTTTAGTCCAGAATCCCACATATTCCACAATCAGGACTAACGAAGCCGATTTGGATGGACATGGCTTCCATTTCCCACAGAATCACAGAGCTGTAGGGGTTGGAAGGGACCTCCAGAGATCACCTAGTCCAACCCCCTGCCAGAGCAGCTCCCTAGCCCAGGCTGCACAGGTAGGCGTCCAGGTGGGTCTGGAACGTCTTCTTTAAGAAGTTTAGACTAGCAAAGCCATAGTTGAGGTTTTAATTAATCGTGATATTAATCCTTAATAGGTTTAAAGAATGCTGTGGCAATCCATAGTATGAAAAGGCTGCTGCGCAAAGTGCATGCTATGTCATTAGCTGAGGCAAACATTCTAGTCATGGTATTTTTACACAGAGCCCTACCTTTTAAGGGCCTCTTTCACTTCTGGCACTGAGCGGATACACTGAACCGTAGCATTCATGTAGCAAGTGTTGCCAAGGTTTGTCAATCCACATGGTAACTCCATCTACCAAAACATTAATGAGGGGGCTTGAATAGAGACACGGGGAACCTTTTTTTTTCCCCACAAAAGCTATAACCGAACACAAACTTGCAAGAAAAGGAACCATCAAAGAGAGATGAGGAAACCCTAGAACGTTCCATCAGACTGTTCTGTTGAGTTTTCCAGAGCCGTTTTCTGACTGTACTGATCTATTTCACAATTCACTGCTTTCAGGGGACATCCAAGAACACCGGGTGTCTTTTTCGCTCTGCATGTTTAACTTAAGGAGCATATTCTTCAAGCAGGTAGTCAGTTAGAAAGTTTAACTATGATTCAAGTTTTGCTTTTAATGAGAACACAAACCACCTCTGCTTTCCCTTCAGAAACGTGAAGAAGGCAGGAAACAATTTCGTGCGTCTCACTTTCAGGTGCAGCCCAGGACAGCAGCGTAAGGGTAGCACAGATCAGCTCTAAAGCCATCAGTAATGCTCTTTCCAGAACGTTTACTCAACTGTCTCCTTACAGACAGCAGTAGTGATTTGACTTCTCAAGTACATCCCGTACTTTAACCGAGTTATCGATACAGATTTTGCGTTGTAAGAAGATACGAACGCTAAACAGAAGAACCACAGATTCAAAATATACTTCCAAGCAACTGCAAGTACTTCAAAGCTTGCCACTGTTTAGAGGTTCATGGGGAACTGAAGCCTGGGATATGCTTACAGCAGAAGCCAGCTGCTCCTCTGTCATGTCTTCCACAAAGACGGGCCGAGCAATGGGCTCTTCCGGGAGCGCATCTGCAGAACCCATCATTAATAAGGTCATCCCCTTGGAACACAATAAAAACAGCAATAAATATTTCAGCTCAGTTATTTCCTTAAAAACAACACCACGACATAAAGCCCTCGATACGTTTCGGGTATTTCCCCAGAGATACGCCAGATCTTTCTCTCTCAGATTACACAACTCCTTCCAGAAGCTGACAACGTGAGATCCCAATCAGGACCAAATGTAACAACCACAGAGTAAACCAAACGTGAAGCGTTCAAGAACGTTCCCTTCCTGACTGAGGATTATGCATCTTGAAGACTGAAGTCTTCATTCTTTCCCTTAACTTTCAGGCAGAACCCTGGCATCACGGATAACCGAGCAGCTGACTTCCCACTGGAAAGCAGCTGCAACTCTTGAGATTCTCACTCAGTCAAAAAAAAAGTCCACGAGACCTCACACACAGAATTCTCACAACAAAAAAAGATCCTCAGTTTTAGCCAAGAGTCTGGGAGAACGCGTCAGACGGACGTCGGCCAGAATGGGACAGCAGCTCTGAGTACAGAAATCTTTTTCCACCTGAAAAGCATGCAGGACAGGAAGGAACACCCTTTGGCCTGGCACGTTCCAAGGATGTTAAACTCATCAAAAAAGTCAGTGGGGAAATTCAGGGGAAAAAAAAGAAATGGTGTTACCACACCTCCAGGACTGTTAGAAAGAAAGGGAGTTTGCTGGCATCCAGCAGGAAAACATCTATACAGAGTAAGGTCCATCAAAGGGGAAAAAATGGCCATCTGAAGGAAAAGGAGGGGCTGAAGAGGAAGAAACTGATTTGACAGCATAAATAAATCCCTATGAGTTGTACGGATCATTACTAAAATGTATAAGGGCAGCTGCAAGCATAAGAGTATGCAGAAAAGGATGAGACTGTGATATACCGGAGTATCTGCAGAGCAACTCTGCTACAACAGCAGCAAGTTATTACTACGGGCTGCTAATAGATGCTCAGGAACTAACACCAAGGGTAAGAATCGCCCTAACTTACTCAATCTGCTCAGTAAACAGATGCTATGAGATACCTACACAAATGAAAGCAGCTGAAAACATACAAAATCTCAGTGGTTGCCCGTTTCAGCATGACACAGGTAAGAAATGCAAACGTGCTCACTTCTTATCTCCTCACTGAGCACATTCAAAGGCGCGACTGCAGCACAACCCACGGCTTTGCTTTTAGCAGCCACCCAGTACAGGAGAACAAATCTCAGAAGGCTGATGAGAAACAGCAGGCAGACAGGCAGCTTCAGCACCCCCAGCACAAGGGCCAGCAGTGAGGAGCTGGTAAGGATGCTCAGGTGCAACAGCTCCGCAAACATTTTTCATCAAGGCCCAACTTTTAAGAAAGGAACGACCCACTCCAACAGAACCCCCACAGAAACAAAAGCTTTACGTTCTTCCTCACAGGCCAAAATAAAACCGAAGGCAGTAAAACACAGCGACTGCTTAGGACTTACATTTTTTATTTTTATGTTCCCCCAGTCATCATCCTGTATTTGAAGCGAAATAAAAGAGAGGTTATTTACTTTCCACCAAAAGACAAGCGAGCGCTTTCATTAATATTAATCACGTATTTCTAAATATACGACCGTGTTTCATCCAGAACTCCCAGTTACAATGCATTTACACACCATCAGTCTCACCTAAGGAAAATAAAAAGCAACTAAGCCAGCTTTCCAATAGGGGCTTCAGACACCAACCAACTGCTAGGAAAGCTGCCACGTTGCACCACACCTGGTGGAAGCCTCCAGCAAAGCACCAGGCAAACTTCAGCTAAAAAGCACAAAGTTCCACCCAGATTCTGAACAATGGAAAGGGACAGCAAAAACAACCAAAGAAACACAGCAGAGCGTGGTGCAAAGCGGTGAGGAAGCAGTTTAAAACTGCAGTACACCTCCCGGTCATTCAGCAACAAACTCTCAGCCGAAATTTCCAGCAGTAGGCAATCAGATGACTTCCGAGAAGTACAGGCAGTTTAATTCTAGAGAAGCACTCAAATGCGGTCGTTGTTCATTATGTCACAGCGTAATTAAAGCAGAAATAACGCAGAAAAAAAAAAAACGTATCTGTACCTTCAGGGTTCCTCCTTTAAGCATGACCTTCTGTCGAGCCGGCTGCACTCCGGTCAGGGCGAACAGCTGGGCCTTGAAGACCATTGGAGGCTCATCCGTGTTGAGCTCCACGCCATCAAATTTCTCTTTCCCCCATTTCACATTAACTGCAAACAGAAGCGTTTTGAAACGAGATTACTTCCTAAAACGAAAGAAAGCAGTTACCAAGATGGAGCCAGTATTTCAGGTTCTGGACTTCGTGCCATCGCAAAGCATTAGTTGGACACCCTTGACATCAGGGGACACCCTCACAAAGCCTAAAGGAGATCCTTACTGTAGGCAACACGTGTACTGAGAACTTCCACACAGAGAAAGTACACAGGAGAGAACGGGAAATCCCTTTGGCAAGTCTTCATCAAAGCAGAGATAAAGCGAACTCTTCCAACCTCGTGGCGCTGCCCACTGCGAACAGATTTCTGTAGGAAGGTGAGATGTGCATTCAGGAAAGCTTCCCATCCTCCCTCAGTGGCAAAGCAGTTTTAAAAGCCACAGTTCTGGCCCCAAACGTTACCAGTCACACGGAGTGACACGAGCCCCACAGGACAGCACACCTTCCTTTAATGCAACGCCAACCTGACAGCACCGTGATAGCAGGGGAGGGGGACCTGATGATCCCCGAGGTCTTCCCCAACGCAACAACTCCGTGATTTGGTGACTCGAGCTACACTGCCACGCTCCTTCGTTTCAGCAGCACTCAGCATACCTGAGTGCAAGTACAGCCCCAGGAGCCCTGCCCCCAGCACGGCTGCCAAGGAGGCGCGCACACACACACACACACACACACACACGCACAGTATTTGGTCGTGCAAGTGGGAGCAGCATCACAGAATCACAGGTGAACCAGCCCAGGACCGCCGCCTAGCGCTGCCATCAGCCGGGCGGGCACCGCTCGCTCAGGGGCCCTCAGGCAGCTCGGGGCGGGGCGCGGAACCCGCCCGCAGCTCCCAGCACCCCCCCCCCCCCAACCTCGGCGGGCACGGCGCGGGCCGCCGCCTCACCTGAGAAGAGCGGCATGGCGGAGGGCCGGCGGCGGGAGCGGCGGCACCGGAGGGGAGCGGCGGGCGGCGGCGGCGGCAGCGGAGGCGGCTCGGGCGCGGCCCCCTCCCTCGGGCTCTCATTCAAACCGGCCCCTCACGATGACGCTGCAACGCGGCCGCTGCCGGAAGCGGGGCGGGGTGCGCGCGCAGCGCCGGAAGGGCGGGAGAGGGCGGGAAGGAGATGGGGTGGGGTGTGTGCGCGGAGGCGGGACTCCGCGCTGAGGGGTTAGCGTGGCCGGGAGCGCGCGGGCTCCGGCGGGGCACCGTCCGACCCCTGCCGTTGTGTGTTTCTGTCGCCTCCTGCTTCAAGTCAGACCGCAGCTGCCTGCTCCTAGTATAACCACGGGAAATTTCCAATCCAGACATTTTGTTCCTAACACTAACACCCGTGCATAAACCGTTTATTCCTGGCTTCTAAACAAACGTGGGATGGACTGCAGTCAAGCTGAACTGAAAGCGTTCTTCCCTGTAGTTTAACCTCTGGAGGATCCAGTCTCGTCCCAAGCAAGTGCGAGCCTTTTCCAGAGTTTGAGAAGGGCACTAGAGGGTGCTGTGCTGGAGGAGAAGTGAGGTTTGCATCTGCCTTTTCTTTCCTCCACTGTGTGTTAGGCTTCCCATGACAACTTTGTGCTCCTTTCCTTAAGGTGAGGATCAGCAAACAGATGCTGCTTTGAATCTTACACGAACCGGCGTAAGGAGTACAGCAGTAGAGTGCAGTGTGATGTGTTAATAGGAGTGGAAGTACAGGTTACCTGGACTATGTTACAGCACTCCGCTTTCCTGCACCTCGAAACCCTGTCTGTCTCCAGATGAGCGCCCGGGAAGCAAAGAACAAATCCCTGAAATACACCTCCAGCATGCAGGATGTTTCCAGCACAGGGCTGAGCAAGGCCCAGAGGGGATTGCTGTGGCCAGCAGCATCTCCTGGGGCTGCCGGGGCCCTGGGGCATGGCACTCCCATCTTGAAATCCACTAATTCCGTTTGCTTCCCATGTCACAGCAACACCAAGCTGAAAAATGCTCAGATGAAATGGTGTGACTTCTGGCAACATGAGACAGAAAGCACGAAGGCAGGCTGAATTAAAAACGTAGCCATCTGGGAGGTGCTTAAAGTTGCCTATCTCCCATCTCAGTGTCATTCCTCGCCTTAAAGTGGTTCACACTTTTCACATGGTGTATCCCTAGGAGTGCGTGTCTGGGAGGTGGAAAAAGAGAACAAAATTGTTTCATGAGCATAGTAGAACCATTCCTACGTGCATTCTACATAGATGTTTGTACTCTTCTCCCTATGTATATATATGCATATTTTACCAAGCTGCCTAACTCCTTTATTTTTCTTGTTTCTTCAGCAGGAAAAAGGAGGCTTGAAGAGGGAGTGAAAAAAAGAGTACATTCTGGCCTCTCATCAGCATTAATGAGCTTTCAAGGTAATACAGTAATGGAAAATAAAATAAAACGAAGTGAGAATGAGTTAAAAAAAAATAACCAGAATAATGTGGACATCTCATTTTCCCACAGTGTGTGAACCTACACACCTTTCCCTGCATGAACAGAGCCACCCTGATTTATGCCAGCTCTTCTAAGCTTACACATTCTCTTGCCAACTGTGGCACTGAATTCAATGCAGGCAGGCAAAGCCTTTCTGTGGGAGAGGAATCTGAGATGACAGGCACTGCTTTTCCTACATCTAGAAGCCTGCGGTGGCATTCGTTATGCGAAATGTTCCCGCAGATAGGCACCCTGCTTAGAGTAAGCAAGTGCTAACGTCAGCGTAGCAGAGCACACGAGCTGCGATTTGCATGTCTAGACTCTTTTATTACAGCATTTTAGTGGCAACCTACCTGAGACAAACAAGTCAGCTTCATTTTACACTTCTGCTGCTTCTTTCCCAAGCAAGATCAGCATTTAGAAAGGACTGTGGAATTCAGTGCTGGCTCATACTGTCACTTTCATAGCTTTTTAGCAACCTGCAGTAAACCCACTTTTTCTACAGGCTGTTGTTCTAGTCACGGTCTTTTCATAGCAGGTTTTACACAATTACTTTCCCATTCATAAAACACGGAATTACAAGATATGTCTCCTTTTAGGTAAGGTTCAGGTAGAAGTAGCCAGGTACAGAGGGTGAAAAAGCAATACAAAAACGAACCTGGCCTGGTGAGTGACCTGGCTACAGGCCTTCTCTATTGCTCCAGGTATTGCTCTGTACTAGTAGTTAGATACGATCACCTTTCTGTGTTATTTCCCCTCTAGGTACACAGTAGGAGTTCAGAGCAGGTCACAGCGGCCCCCTCGTATTGCTTTGCAGTCTAACAACGCTGCAAGTGACTCAACATGCGGAAGGTCGCGTTAGTGTGCTTCATTCACAGCTTTGGGAATTGCTGACACTGCTAACACAGCAAGCTCGATATAGGAGAACTTTCTGAAATGGTCATCTACTTCTGCTTATCTGCATTTCCCATCACTGAGACCTTCAAAGGGCATACAGTTGCACATCCCTACTAGCCCACTCTCCGGCAGACCTCAGTGGGTTACCTAAGGAGAGTCCCAAACAGCACACGCTGTTTTGTTGTTCCTTTCCTTCTGAATATGGTTCCTCCCCCCCTCAAATAAGTGGGATTCCCACAGCAGAAAGGCAAGCTGGAGTAAGAAATACAGGCTATGGCAGGCCAGGAGAACAGGGGAATGAAAAACTTAGAACGGTCTTCACTAGGTGACATCAAATAGGCACTAAATGTTCCCCGTCACCTAGGCAATGTGATGCAGACGTGTTTCTCACTAGAACCTGTCGCGGTGTCTGAATGCTCAGTGAGATGTATAAGCTGCAGTCAGGAGAAAACACCATGCCAGTCATTTTCAGAAGAGTCCTTCCATAAATTACTTTATTTCTCATTAAATGAGCACAGAGTCATTACCATATTAATAACAGATATGTTTATTATTACATATCCATCAGTGCGGCTTTCAATACCACTTGAAACATGCAAATCGTCCTAAGGACGAATCAGTTTTCCAGTGCTTCTTATTTAATACACAACTGCAAAGCCATTATAAATTACTGAGGAGGTATTCGGTTAAGAAATAATATAAAATAAAACCATACTGCCCATATAACCGTGAATGCATTCCTGCTACAAAGCAAGGGTCTGACAGCATTTACTGACATTCCTGAATTACCCGAAGCTTTTATGTTACATGCTTTATTTTTTCCCACTGCCTTATAAACCAGAACCAGTCTTTCTTTGTAAGAGGAATTCCCATTCAAAGACTGTACTTAATTTAGCAAATGCATCTAGCATCTACAATACTTCAGCCAATCAGAGTTCAGTAAAAACCACTGATACGCAACAGGGTTTTTTTTTTTTTTAGAGGTTTCCTTAGTTTTTATATTTCTACGTTTATTGACATGGCGATCATACAATTAACTCAAATTAAGGCACTAAAATGACAACGTAAAACCCAGTAAAAGTGTTCTAAGAATAATTTACATTTCAAACAGTGCATACGTGTTTGTTAACTTAATGTACGTTATCTCTTAAAATTGTAAAGCAACACATTATTCAGTTATAGAAATGATGTACCCCAAAATACGCCTCCAAACTTGGTTCTTCTTACTGTTAGTTTCTAATGCCTCTAATAGTAGAATAATTCAGTATGGCTTGGCAAAAATGCATAGATTAAAGGCAATTACTTGTTTCCCCCCCTTTACAAACCTGCCGAATCAGTACTTCGAGAAGCACGACGTGAGATATTTAACACTTCGATCCATTCCGTAGTGGGTGATTGAGCATTCAGGCTGTTAAGAACTCTGCAGTGAAGGCACTGAAGTTCAAGTGATAAGGCTTCATTTGTGAGCTCGTTCTGCAGTCTTCAAGAGCACAACCATTGAGTCTTGAAAGCAATGGCAGTCCTTCTCATTGAGGAACCTTCCTCCTCTACTCAGTTTCATGTGCTCATCTTGACATAAATATCCCCTTCCGAGGGTAAACAGTCCTTTTCTTTCACTGATACGAAGAAAGTTGGCTGCATTTCATTGTGATTTACAGGCTTTTTTTCTTTTTAAATACAAAAAAGGCAGCACCTTTTTTTTTTTTTTATACACTAGCTAAGCTTTATTTGCTTTAACTTGCATTACACAGTAATAATTAATCTAATCTACCTTTAGGCAAACCCGCAATTAAACACCCTCAGTGTGCTTTCGTGCCAAAGCAAGGAGGAGACAGTAATAGCAATCTTAACCCTGAAGCCTGTGATAGTTAGGTTGAAAGGAACAAGAGCACGTCTGCACTGCTCGGTGTGGTTATAAAGCCCTGTTCTTCAGACCGCATCCCAGGAGCTTCCATTAAGCACTGTACACGCGGTTAGCTGCAACAAAGGAAAAAAAAAAAAAAAAAACACCAGAAAATTAATAGCAAATATTAAAACATTTGCTTTGTCACATTTCTGCATGCTTGTTAAGGACTTCAGTGAAGAAAACTTGGTCGTTTTTCTCCATTGACACGTACGGTAATAAAAACGTACCTACATCATCTTCCCAACTGCGCTTCATTTCAGACAACATGAGATGAACACAAATCAGACAGATGATAACGCTACTACAGCTTTACCAGTGAACGACTGAGAGCAGGCAAGCACGAGTACATCTGTGGCAAATACAAGGTGACCTTCTTCCACTTACGGGACTGGGAAAGCCTTCTGCAGGGCTAAGAGCGTGCTCGTGCCGCCTCCAAAGCTCGTGTGATGCACGGGAGTTCCATTTGAAACATGCATTAACTTGATCGGGTGCTCAAGTCCAAGTACATTAAAATATAACACCTCAACTGTGCTGATAACGCGTATAAATTAGTGTGCTGTAAGCTAGAAGTGTAGTTTCAGATCTCAAAGCAGCACTGCAGTTGCTGGCAAGTTCATCCTGAAGTTACAATCCGTGTTTCTTAGTGATTAAGTTACTAGAATAAAGAATCGGACTAAGAAATAACTTATTTTTGAAGTTCCTTTTAAAGGGTCTGATGCGACTCTCCACCATATCACTGCCTATCAACTGCAAGGAGAGCCAGATCGGACCTACATGAAATATACTAAAGTGTTCTAAAGGATGTATTGAAGTCTGC
The DNA here is from genome assembly GCA_036925125.1 of Oreortyx pictus. NCBI lineage: Eukaryota > Metazoa > Chordata > Aves > Galliformes > Odontophoridae > Oreortyx > Oreortyx pictus. Next base: position 45,160,415 of record JAUPFR010000003.1, on the reverse strand, counting down.
ATCCATCAGTGAGATCAGACTGTGCTACGCCATCTGCCAACACAACCATTTCCACATACAGTGCATCCTGGCTTGTACTGAATATCCCATAGAGATCTTCGTTGTTTCTCTCGTCCCTTCCTCTTACTCCCTCAGAGCACAGGGTAAGAACTGCAGGGCACAGTATCTTGATTTCAGGGAAGCTGATGTAACTCCCCGCTTTCATCTTTCTGACTCCAGAGAAGCACCCTTCCCTCACACCCATCCTCCCTCAGCTGAGGTGGTCACGGCCATTCCCAGGGGCTGATCCCACTCACAAGCTCCAAGAACTAAGCCTATGGGATTTTTGACAGCCAGGACACTGAACTGTGAACCTTTGTTAAAAGGACCAAAAAGGATCATTTCAAGCACCTACGCAGACGCTATGATAGAGGAACGGAGAAGGAAGGCTGAAAAAGGAAAATGCTCCTCTTACGGGCTGTTGGATTAGCTCCATCTCTCAAGTTCCCATCTCACCACTTTCTAATACTTGTGTGCTAGGTATCTTTTCAGCACGTGCTCACCCTGCCTGCCAGTGCCACGCAAGCCCCATTTTGCTGCAGCTAACCCAGCGTGAGCTGTCTCCCCGCTGCGCTGGGGAAGGAGCGTGCTGCAAAGCTGCCCGAGCAGCTCCTCAAGCACCAGTGAGTTGTGTGGGCCCCCGCTGCCTCCTGCATACATCTCACACGCGGCGCAGCAGGCCGGCAGCACGCACCTACCTAGCACTCTTGCTGGCCAACAGTTGTGCCTCTTTAAATTGCTTATGCTCAATATTCCTCTTCCTCCATACTTGGCGCCTACAATACGCAGCAGTAAAACAGAGCGTGCTGAAAGTTCATGACGTGTTCTAAGAAACTATTTCAGTGTTAAACATAAGAAAGAAACCAAATTTCTGAGGTCAAATATCAATGACATCAACGAGTCCGCTCAGGGATTCAGGCCAAACTCTACAAGAGTCACACAACTGTTAACTGATTCACATGGCAGCCCGCGCTCCAAGAAGGCATATTAAAATAATTCTTTCCAATCCCATTTCAGCCTTTTGAAGAGAAACCTACTGTACGTTCTAGGAAGATGGTAAAAGCGCACTTCCCCTTTTACTGTCATCATTCTCTGCAGTAATGGCTGAGAAGCATCCCTTACAGATGGAAACGAAGCCTAACCTGCAAGCAGGTATTTCAAATACATTTTATCCTGAACATTTCGCATCAGCTGATCGTGTAAGAGCCCCTCTGCAGGAAGTCTCTCATGGCAATCACAGGGGTGGGCGGCAACAGAAGGAGCACCTGAAGTTGTGCTCCAGAGCACCTGCTGATCCCAGAACGTACAGGAAGGCAGGACAGGAACAGGGCACAGCAACACATGTTTCAGAAAAGAAAAACACAACTATTAAACAAAAACGCCTTCATAGTTTTTCTCCTGTTTTCTGACAGTGCTTGAACTAAAGTAATACCCCAGGATAACCTAGGAACAAGAAAATCAGCACTCTTTCTACCTTTCCTTTTTTACTACTCGCCTTTGGGAGGTGGATGTTCCATAATGTACTCAATGTCTCCTTGTGCACAGAAGTTTGCATTTCACACAAGGAGTGTTTGGCAGTGCTTCCAAATCAATGTCTTGCAATCCAGAATGACTCTTTCCTTAGTTTCCACTTCTAACTGTCCACCTACTCACTTATTCTTGGAGAAAGGAACATGCATACTGTGGGAGGACACAGCTTAAAAATAAGTTTACCATGCCCTAGCGTTAAAAGAAAATGTGTAATTTAAATCTGGCTCTGGTTAACGCGTAGGGCCACAAACAGAGTTTCCTAACAACTCACAGGACAGGAGGAGACAGGAAATGAGAGCAAGGAGAAATGATGAGATCACTAGTTAGTAGCTGTGTGACACTAATAAACAGTACTGCAGACAGATGTTCCATGGGGGCACAAGTCCACGAATCAGCGACAGGAAAACTTCTCATATCCCCAGTTTGCAGAAGACAGGGTCAATCCGTGAATGCAGATCAGCATCCTTGCATTTAAATGCTCCTGCTGATGTATTTATTGAGCCTTACTTTTAAACAGGGAAAAAATGCAGAAATGCAACCAGCTCCCTCACACGTACTGGCAAGCCAGGCACTGCCATCGCTATTGCGCCTCAAATCTGACCAACCAGCAAATGTGACCAAAGCAGCAAGAGAATTCTGTCTATTCCTGCTTTCAGGATTCGAGCACACAGTGAAGACTGTTGAGCAGGTGATCTAAATAAGGAATTATTTCACAATTTCCTCTCAAATAAGATTTTACAAACAGATACGTGTATGTATTTTTTAATTAAAAGGATCCACAGCCTTTGTAGTTTTTCACCTCGTTTTCCCAGAAGTATTTTTAACAGCTTTTCGGAATGACTGGTTCGCTGAGGATCTCGTAGACATAGTTCTAGGAGAAGCACGGACAAAAGCAGACGGTGGGTTCTTAGGGATCTTCTTTACTAAATGAGTCACCCACTTCTTCTGTTCCTCTTGACAGGATGCCAGTAACAACATATCTCTTGCTGAAGTTACATCGTAACTCACTGGAAGTAAAAGGCAGAAGATACTGGTTATCAGAATGAAAATGTGACCTACCCAATGTTCCACTAGAAACAGCAACAGCACAGTCACTGCACTCCAGATAGTGGACCAGTGCCTGGGCAAAAACCCTTGTACTCCCACAGCCAAGCCACGAGTTACATCAAAGGCCTCCCTGCAGAGGCTTCTCAAAGCTGCCTGTTCGTAAGCAGCACTAATACCTTTGCACGGTGCAATTAACTCCTCCTTTTTATCCAAGTGGTCTCTATGGCACTTCACATGGCATCTTCGACATTCCAGAGCAGCAGGGGGTTTAAAGACATGCCAAAGAGGTTTGGCACAGGCCTCACAGTTGGCTGGAAAGTGGTATATTGTTGGAATAAATTCATGGCCTTTATGATTTAGGAAGTTTGTCTTCTCTGCAGGCTGCACTGGTTCTACCTCCACATCCTTCCTGCATTCCCCCTCATTAGCATACAGAATCTGAAAAAGGAACACTGCGTGTTACAGTTGAAGCACTAAGTATTTCTGTACCATTTCTAAAATCACCAAATGTTTTGAAAAGGATTGGAACAGGAATGACAATTCACTTCCTTTTTACCTGGAATATTTTAGGAATTTCTTCAGTTTCTGCTCTGTATACATCTCCTTGAGTTACAGGTCGGACATGGAACAGCTTACTAGATTTAAAGAAAGACAAATCAGAAAATGTGACTGTAATCAAATTGCTTTCGAGTTCTTATAGATTATGCTTATGGAAGCAAAATTACACACTTTAAAGCTTATAGATCTTGTCCTAAAGATCTAAACCTTATAGATCTTGTCTACTAGATCTTACCCAAGTAAAACCAAAACATTCCAGAGCATGGAAAGAGGAGGATGGTACAAGAGACTGAAGATCCACCATGGCAAACTTACCAGTGAAAAAGGCTTTCAAATTCTCTTAGAACACTGGGAAGTCTATACTACTACTACAAAAGCATATCTGTAACCCTGGATGGAAGTACCCATATGAAGCATACTAACTGCAACTTTTTTTCTTCCTAAATCACATCGTTGACTGAGTACCAATCAACGCCAGAAGATGACAGAGGGCAATCTGGGGCACAAAGTGATGAAAATGCTGTTAAAACTGAAACAAACATCCCACACTGTGTGTGGATCTAAAGCCTATCCAGCCCAACACTCTCTTTTCAACAGTACCCATGCCAGATGTTTATGAAAGGAGAGTGAGAAACAGCTCAAAGAGAAAATAATGCTTTTCCTGTTTACAAGCAAACGGCAGCTGAAGTGCTTCCTGATTTTGTGATTCCTTCCAGACCCCAATATTTCTTAGTTGCTGGTAGACTGCTTCATGCATTTTGAAGCCTTTTTTCGATTACTACTCTATGAGGTCCTGAAACAGTCAGCCGTTCAAACATTACATCCAATCATGTAACAGCAAAGGCTTTCAGAGATATCTGAAACATTTTTCCTTATGTATAACCAACGTATAGGGGACACTCATTACTTGTTTTTCTCTCTAATAAAAATCGTCTGGAAAATCTAGAAACGCTCTGGGCTTTGTCAACACCAATCCCTTCTCAGACTGCAAGAGCACATTATGAGAAAAGGGGATGAGATTTAAAACCAGAGAGCTTGTACCTTACTTTTGTGTGCCCCACAGACATCACGGCCTGCTTAAAAAACAGCTGTCTGAAGTAACAGGACAAACCTGTCATGAAAGCATCGTGGGGGCTGTGCCACAACTTACCAGCCATGCCATACTTTAACCAGCACCAATAAAAGGCAACACCAGATCACAGAGACAGACAGAACTAGGTAGGTTCCACTGTTTCTGTCCCCGTCATAGTAAGCCTCATCTCTTCTGCAAAACCAGACCAGTGACTACAGAAAGACCCACACTATCCTATAATTACGTTTCTCTCCTTTAGCCATAGCAATACAGAAAAAAACCCAACAACACAGGATCTTCCATGAAAGATGACAGCATACTGAAATATGAAATACAGGTAAAGAGACATTTCCCAATTAGGGCAGGAAATTCAAAATTATTTACGGAATTTTGATTCCAAGCTTATTGATTTCTTATGAGCTTGAAGGCAGTTATTCTGCCAACACACAGCTAACAGTAACTGTACTTACTCTATGTCTAGTACCATGGATGGATTAGACTGGTCCTTGTCCTTTTCATCATTATAGAACAGTATCTTTTTACTGCTCACCACAACGTACTGGGAAAAGAAAAGATTAAAAGATGTTAAAACTGAATATTAAAAAGCAACATTTATCCAGTTGTATTTTCCTAAGAACATCAAAAACCTCCTTTTTTTTTTTTTCCACTCAGGCTTTTTAACTAGTTTCAAGAGCTATTTAAATCATCATCCAGAGATACTGCTGACAGCTGTGCAACACTACAATCACAGTGATTGTGAACTGTCACTGCAGAACTCTGAAGTGTCCACAATGACTTTGGGAGCCTATCCACACAGAACTCACATTTCCTTTGCTACTGGGAAGGTAATACGAAAAACTACTCTATCCCTGAGCAGCTCCTGGAGTGCTCAGCATCACTTGTTGATAAATTGCCAATGCCTCTGCCAGTCCAGAGACCTGCAGGACTCACTGGTGCTTGTCAGAAAATAACTGGTAGCCTGAAGGAGTTAGCAAGAGCTCAGAATCTATGTCCCACCTCATGGTCTAACACAACAAAGAGCAATAGTAAAGCAGCAGTAAGGGTGAACAAGTGATAGTCTGGTACACATTCCAAATAAAGGAATAAACTCAAACAGTAAAGGAAAGGTTTGCAGAGGAAGGGGAAAGGGAAAAGGACATTCTCATGTGACTTTCCACTTTAAAGGTCAAATCATAGAGCACATTTCAGAGTGGTAAAGATGTCAAGAAATAGAAATATTACCTAATGTGCTGATTAGGGCTGGGGTTTTTTTGTTTTTTTTTTTTGTTTGTTTGTTTTGAATGTTCTAAAAGCTTTTGTTCAAAAACTGCATATTAATCTATTACAATTATGCTATGCCACTGAAAAAGTGGAGTATGTAAGAATGCATGGGATTCTAAGGAATATGGAAGAGCTATTTTGAGAAGGCACTGAAGGCTTTAGAGCAGCATCTGCCCTCCCATCCTCAAAAGCCTATTTATATTGTCCTCAGTGTAAAGCACAGAGACCCCTTCCCAGTGCTGCTCCTAAATCACACAGAATTATAAAAGCTTGTTCATATGACAGGAATTACAAAGCAAGCTGCTCAGAGAAAAAAAGTTTTCTAACAGGCAAGTGAGTTAAGATCAAACACCTCTAACCTAAGCACTCCCCAGTGAGCTCAGATCTGTAGCATTCACTGCTTGTCACCCTCCACTAGGACCTGCCAGTCCAACGTCTTTGCTACAGCTGCCCATAAGCAAAAGCTCAGCTGTAGCAGTTAACTCCCCTGTAGTTTCAAGCATTTTAGAAACAATATATTAAATGTATACATATAAAAACAGGATTAAAAAGACTGGTCTGTCCACATACCAGAATATAGATCTGAATAATACAACTCAAAAGTAAAGGAAATAAGAGAATACACAAACAATTTGTCTTGAATTCCAGTTACTGGTAGGTAATCAAATGAGTGTGCATGACACCAGTACTGACTATTCAGTAAATGCTGGTTACTCCCCCTACAAGAGGGGACTGAGTTTCCTCATTACACAGGAATGAGTCTGACTTCACAATCTGAATATGAAAGTGACCTTAACAAGTTCATAGGAAAGTGTGTTCTTCAAGCTGAACGCTTCAGCTGAGCACATCTCAACTACTGATCTCAGTTCCTTAGTCAGGATTCTCTAACACAAAGCCCAGTCAAGTTGAGTAACTACTGAGACTTAATAGTGCAAACCTCTTGCAATTTCCCCCACGGTAGAAAATGTCTGTGCTTGTACTCTTTTGATCTACTTCAACAGAAGGCTGATGCCTCTTTGCCTTTGAAGTACACACTCTGCCTTTCACAGTAAAAGCAGAGCCTTAAAATGAGTACTGCTAACAAAAGCAAATTCTGACCATGATAGAATTCAGTTATCACACTGCATACACTGTTTCAGATGCAGTGTAGTTCAGCCAATGAAATACATAGGGAAGTCAACACGGTTCCTCACTCAATGGTTTGAAACTCAGCTAGCTTAACAAATCTTGTCAGCTTGATTCATTTTACATAGGCAACCACTTATAACTTGAATTCCCTCAAAGTGCAGGAACTGCTTTTTAAACTAGAACAGTATGAATGGAGTAACTGACTGCAACACCTTGGATGCCTTGCATGTGAAAGGCAAAGAGACTGGAAACCAACTGAAAGGCATTCCAAGTATCTGTAACAAAGCCAAGGTTCCAAACTGTGTTAAGCAAGCAATTTCAATATGGCACTTGATTGCATCGCCTCCTATCTGAGGGTCCAGGAGTAATACTCTAAGTAGAGACTGGTTGAAATAAGGTAAAATTTAACAATCACTCTTCACAGAACAGAACTGGTAGTGCTTTTAATTGTCAGATACACCACCTTCATCCCAAGGTCTGACACTGATATGAAAACAGACACGTCTGGAATTTAAAAACACTGATAGTAGAAAGGAAGTTATGTTAACCAAACAGAAAGCTCAGTATTTCAAAGGAGCTCTCTCTCATGTGCCAGTAAAAATACTTCAGTGCTTCTCTGACACTTCTTCATATTTGAAAGAATCAATTCTAACCCTGTGGTAGAATGTGAACATAAACGAGCATTTGAGAAGGATCTTTCAGTAAAAATCAGAAAGATACATTGAAAGTGTCCTGAATAAACAGTTCCAGTAATTTCAAATACTGGTCTTTGAACATAAGAAAGGGAAAATAAACTTCATCACACAAACTGGTTGCAAAACTCACAACGTTCTATTTTGACCATATTCACTTTTCAGTTTGTTATCCTAAATGATGTTCATAAGAGAGGGAAAATGGAAAGCCAGAAAACAAACAGAAATTTGCTCTAAACTTTGAAGCATTTTAAGACATGCGAAGAATCAAAGACCATAACCTCTGCGGAGGAAAAGCAACGCTACTTTCTTTAGAGCAGGAATGGCATCATACAAGTTGTTTCTGAGAATAAACACCAATTCTTTTCAAGATACTAACCACTGTAAAATAAGGGAGAACAAAACGTCTTCAAAAATCAGCCATGGCAATTTATAACGAAAATAAAACACAACCTAAAACAAGAGGCCCTGAACAAGGCTCACGTTAAGAGCTCCCTGGAAGCTGCTTCATAAAACTGTTTTGGTTTTTTTTTAATGGCAGAAAAAGAATCAAATTCTGCTAAACACATACTTCCATAACGATCATTACAACTGCAAATACTCTGTATACAGTTAGCAAGTCAAAACAATCCCACAGAAACCACCTGAGCTTCTCATGCTGCACACCATCACACTGCCAACTGAAGGGACTGATGTGATGCATAGGAATGGCCTTTAGAACACATAGCTGTGGTATTTACTGATCTCTGTTATTGAGTTGCACAAAAAGCTTCTTTTTTCAGTCACTATCAGGGATATAAAGTGAACTACTCAAAGGAAAAGCAGGATTAACGACTCCATGATGCCTATTGTAAAGCATTTCCTCAATTGCCTCACACAATTTTATTAGTACAGGTCTCTCACCTCACTTGGATTTTCTTGATTTTTTTTTTCTTAATAAGGTAGCACACGCTACAGCACTCTCATTACTTTTTTTTGTTTCTTAAATACGAGCTTTAAAACCAATTCTGTATGCCTGAAAACAAACATTTTTCGAAGGAGTAGGGAAGAAAAAAAACCCCATGTGTACCTGTTTCTTCCAGCCATGCCGCTTTATGTTTCCCTTGTTTGGTATTGAAAGCCAACCTTCAAGTCTTGACTCTGGTTTAATAAAAAAATTGAACCAGTAATTAATTGTATATATTTATATTATTAATTATCATTAAATAATTTTATATACCTATGGTAAAGCAGAATAACACAAAGCAAACTACTAATAGAAAGGAAAATGTACTACATGCAGTAATAGGCAATGACCTATTCAGCAAAGCAGAATAAAAAGCACAGCTGAATAAAATGAAGATATAAGCATTTATTTCATGCTCCATCACAAGCTAACACTTTATTATACAGTTACTGCAGAATAAAGTGAAGCTGCTTTCCTTGACATCAACATTTAAACACAACGTAAATTGTCAGGCCACAGAGAAATCTTGGCTTTGGAAGCACGATACAGCTTAAATGGAGGATGATTAAGAAATTTTCCATGTAAATACCATTTAACACTCATAGGGGCTACATGAAAATATTCAGCAGGAGGATGCAGCCAGTAAATCAGATCCACATTTCGCAAGGGAAACAAAAAGAAGAATGCACAAGAGCAAGCAAAGCTACACAGGTGTTTCATTACTCACAGAAGATAAGTACAGAAGATAAATAAATAAGGAATGCAGGAAGAATCAACTAGATACAAGGAATAAGAAACAAGCATTTTATTCAGATTTTCAGCGGACAGCTTTTAAAAAAATTACTTTAAAATCATTTATTTTGCTATCGTGAAATTACTGATTTAACAATTAAACAAAGAAAGGTCACAAGAAAAATAAGTCAGCCTAATGTGAATCATGAACTACCCCTCTGGCTAACTGATTCACCATTTCATTTTTCTGACTGATATTTTTAACATTATGCAGCCACGTAATACAAGTGAAGATACGTTGGCTCCAGTAAACTAAAACGACTTAATGAGAAGACTCACAGTTTTGTAAATGGGAGAATAAAGTAACCTAAACTTCACTCCATGGTTATAAATAACTTCTGTGCTGCTATTGAAGCTAAAAAAAAGTTAAAAACTTCTGAAACTCTCTGCACAAATATTTACGTAAGGAACTAGTGGCTCCCTTCATAATCCCATGCTACTCCATGTAAGGCTAATCCCAGAAAGCTCTGAAAAACACACCCAAATATGTAACAGATATTGTCCATACACTTTGTTGTGTAAAATTACAGCAAGACCAACAGTCCAGCATTAAAACTGAGTATGAAACAAACAGCTTTCCAACATCACTCCATACAATACTTAACAGTGAACCATGATTTAAAAGAAAAAGGCAATAAAAAGACAGAATCACCTCTTATCATTTCTCAACAGGCTACAGAAAATTCTCAAAATACTGAATGGGGACAGCAAACTACTCAATTCCGACCTAGACGAAAGCAGAACTCTTTCCAACAAGAAATCTGCCAGGAACAATTAAGGAACACCATACTTCCCTACCTCTTCCACCTGTGTAACACTTGCAGAGGGCCAGAGAGGCCGCCTCTGCTCCCCGTAGCTCTTGACTTTCTGGATTTAGAAATGGAAGCATATTCTCTGTAGGCACCACAGCTAACGGTCACCCTATTTCAAATACTTGTTCCTCGATGATTAATTTTACAACAAGAAAAGATCATTCTGTTTTTCAGGATTTTAGAACTCTTCTAAGGCTGAAGTCCTCTTTTGGAAAACAAACAAAAAACCTGTTTCCCTGCTACTAATACTACAGGGATTCTGAAGGAACACAGCATCTTGGGAAATTGTGCCTTATGAAAATATGGAAAGATCCAATAACAACAGACTTTAAAGAAGAATCATGTACTACTCTGCTTATACAGATATAGGAAAATATTCTTCCTTGTGCTAAGTTCACTTTGATTTCAGTGCATCCTGGAAGAAATTTCTGAGGAAGAAGAAACTGGTTAAGTTATTACCAGAGAATTAGTTCACATTCTTTTCTGTCTACTATAGATCTATTTTAGTGAGCAAATACTGTTTGAATGAGAGAGAATTTCTGAACTGTGAATGATATATTGCAGTTGAAAATATTTTCTGAATGTGCTCCTTTTCAGCAACAGCTAACGTTGGTCAGGAACTAAATGTACTCGTGAAAGGGTAGATGAGCTATTCTGTTCCAGCCTTGCCACAAACATTCATCTTGAATAATATTTACAGTGCATTTTAATTTTCCTTGACAGAGCCAGCTAGCAACTGCAAATACCCATCTGGACATATCACAAATATCTGATCCAGAGGAATAATATTTACGAGTGTTCCTATTAAGTAATTAAGAAAATATGAGCCATCCAGACTATGAAAGAGATTTTTCCAACTTTGTCTCTAAAAATAAGCTACAAACTATTGCCTAACAACTTCCCTATAGTTTGGAATTGATACTTTGGTATTCCCAATTCAGGAAAAAAAAAAAAAAGCAACTGGGAGAAGGAAGGATGACTTGAAAAAACTTATGGCTAGCTGGACCCAAACAGAATAAGAAAAAAAAAATCTGTGAAAGCTACAACTCTCTCAATGTATATTAGAAGATGGATTTGCATTTTGAACATTTCCATGGCTAATATTCATGTCACCACAACAGTGATTCAAGATGATAAACAGGAGTTCTAACGCTATTAGAGAAGACAACCACTGCTGAACAGATTCATGAGTTTTTGTTGCTTATGAGCAGAGTAATACAGGTGCCTTCATGAGTTACACAGCATCTTTTCAACATTAAGGAATTTTTGCTCCTCAGACTCTTCCCATAACTGCAAAAAGAGAGATTACTACCTCACTAATTCCTTCCAGTCAACTCTTCCCATTTGATTTATTAATAGATTTTCATTTAAACCCCAACCAACACTGCTGGCTCATACTTGGGTAGTTGTCATGTAACAGCTACCTGTAGGAATATTTCAGGAAGACATTTCTGTGCCCTGTATTTCAAAAAACTACTGTTCAAGGTGGTTCACATTCACTGTTCCACCCTGTCTGTGTAGAAAAATGATGCAATAAAATACATTAAAATATTCTTTCGATTAAAACTGCCAGACAACTAAACTGTTTAAATTATCTGAACCTCTGAACAGGTTGCCCAGAGATGTGGTAGAAGAATAGAGTCCTGCACCTGGGCAGGAACAAGCCCACACACCAGGACATACAGGAGAGCAGGACCTTGGGATCCAAGCAGACACTGAGGTGAACATGAGCACCTTGTGCAAAGAGGGCTGATAGTATTGTCAATTGCATTGGGCAAAGCATAGCCAACAAGTTAAGAGAGGCGATTCCGCCCATTTACACAGCATTGATGAAGTCACACCTGAAGTACTGGGTCCAGTTCTGTGCCCATCAATACAACAGAGACATGGACATATTCAAGAGAGTTCATCCACTGGAAGGATAACAAGACCATGAAAAGACTGGAAGCATATCTCCTGTGAGGAGAGGCTGAGAGAGCTGGGCCTGTTCTGTCTAGAGAACAACAGTCTCAGGGGGATCTCATTAACGTCTATAAATACTTGAAGGAAAAGTGCAAAGAGGACAGAACCAGGGTCTTTAAAGTGGTGCCCAATGCAAGGACAGGAGGCAACGGGCACAAACTAGAACACAACAAGTCTGAGTATCAGGAAATAATTCTTTACTGCATGAGTGTCTGAGCAATGGCACAGGTTGTCCTGGGGCTGTGGAGTTTCTTCCTTGAAGATCTTCAAAAGTCCCCTGGACATAGTGATGGGCAACTTGTTCTGGGTGTCCTCATTTGAGCAGCGGGTTGACCACACAACCTCCAGAGGTCCCTTCCAACCTTAACCTTTCTATTATTCTGTTGATTTCCTCTTTTGTGGCATGGGGTATGTACACTTAGAAGACTGGCTTTCTTTTCCTGTTTACAATGATAGTATAGTCCTCCTGTACCCTCTACTTGACTAAATAAAGTGTGAAATACAATCATACTAATGTCACAATCTCCTTAAATGACCTCAATTACTTCTTACTCAGATTCTGATCAATTCAGAGCCTCACTCAAACAAACAAACAAAAAAACCAACACATTTTAAGGACAAAATCTAAACATATTTAAAAAGTATACACGAGATGTCCTGATAACATAGATTAGAGGTCCTACCTGTATGAAATACTAACATCAGAAGCACAACTGCAGTAAAAGTAAGAGGCATGTGGAAAGAAGAAGGCAAAAAATGAAGAGAAATGAAAGGCTGGTAGAAAGTAGAAATAGAGAGTTCATGAATATAGAAGACAAAGGGAAAGTCTGTAAGAAGTCCCAGTAATTGTGATATTCTAATTAACAATGAAAAAGGTATAGCTGATTTCCCCAAGACTTGGCAAATTTCAGCCCCTCAAAATCAAAGAGACAGTTTGGACAAACAGACACTTAAAAATGCAAAACTGCAAAGGGAAATTTGGAAATAAGATATCATATGAGGCAGACAAAGAAAAAGCACAATCCTATAAACTTTCTGAGATCTAGCAGACAGTGTCACATTGACTTAATATTAAGGAAATAGGGAAGATGTTACCAGATGGAGGCAAGTGGTGAGGGGTTTTATTCAGTATATTTACATGACAGCTATTTTGCTGAAAATGGTGGAGAAGGAAAGCGAGGAAGTTTAACACTACCCCTGTATGCTGAATAAGTCTAGTCTGTTTTCTTGTAGAAAACTTTCTACTGGAAAGCTTTCTATCTACAGGAAATCAATTTCTCAGTAGAGATTATAATCTATGGACTTCTTCATCAAGGAGATGCTACTACGCATCTCAATTCCAAATAGTAATTTGAGGTGGGGAAAAAAAACAATGTAGCTTTGTAACACAAGTTTGTAAGACAGACACTTATTAAGGATTTAAGATGTTCACCGAATGTATATAGAAAATAAGTCTAGCTCTAACATACAGAAAATGTTAAGCACTGCTGATTATTACTATCCCTACCTAGGGATACAGAAACATGAACATAATGATTACACTTTGTAGGTACTGAGGGTGGGAAATCACTAACCAATATTAACAGCGGGCCTCAAAATACAATGTCTGTAACTGAAACTGAATGGGAATTACTAGCTAATATTTGTTATTCTTCAAAACTGCTGAATTTGAATACCATAACCATGCTCTGGTACACATCACAGAAATTCCTACTATTTAGTTCAGTTTTTTTTTTTCCTTCCACACATAGAGCTGTTGCCACTTTTCATAAAAACACTACCCTACTACAACTAACAAACAAGATCAAGGCAATTTTGCATTCAAGATATAAAGCACAATCAAGACATTATGGAAATGCTGGCCCTTTACTGTATTCACTCTACACTGTGAATTGTAGTTACTATATTCAAACACCAGCAGTGACAGCTATAAAGATATTCTTTCCACAAAAGTGGGAAGTTATGAGCCGTGAAATTGAAAAATAAACTGAAAAAATAGAAATGCGACACAGAAAGAAAGCTGGAAGTCATTTTCAAGAAGGTAGTAACCTATATGAAAGACTGGAAGAATGGACCTACCAAAACTATGTGTATGCACAGAAACAACTGCTTCAAATATGCTTTCCTCTTACCCGAAAGATTTCCATCAATTTCATCTGGCTGTAGACTAGAAACGCTGGTGGAATCCATTCCTTGCTGAAGGTCCAAAATTTTCCTTCGTAGCTGTTCTATGTCACTCTCTTTACTATCTAGCTGCATCTGTAGCTCATTCCTGTATGTTGACTCTTCTGCAAGTTGCTGTTTTTGTATACACATACAATGTTACCACGGTATCACACATACACGAACAAAATATTTTAAAACCAAAACCTTACTACTACTTTTTCTCCCCAAATCTCTAGACACATCCAAGAGCATTGACATAAATTATTACCCCCAAAACTTTCCTGAAATTTAGGAAAAACAGTTAACTATCAAAAATACAGCAATGCATTAAAGTAGAAAATTATTAATAGAACTTCTAACAAAAAAAAATTAATCTTCCAGAGGAAAATCTATATAAATATGTACTATGCAATATTTGGTTTTCATAATGTACCAGTCACTTCCACAGTTACTGATTTAGAAAGGGGAAATGCATGAGAAGAAATACAGTTGCAGTAAAATTCTACAACCTAGTACATCTGGAACAAAACTCTTTCTCAAGTGCACTAGGAGCTTCACATCTTCCCTGTGCAGAGGACTTCATAATGTGACAAAAATGATGAGTACTTTACCGCTTGCATTTCATTGAGCTCCTTCTGGTATTTCACAACCATCTGATTGAATTTCTCTTTTTCTTGATTAAGCTCTAATTGTAGCTTTCGATTTTCTTTCTCTTTCTTCCTCAAATCTTGCATGCTTGCTTTCTTCCTATCTATTTTAAAATCTTTCCTATTCATTATCTCAGCCAGTTTGTTGACAGCCTGTTACAAGAAACAGGTTAGTCAGAAAAGTTATATATGAAAGCAAGTTTCACATAAAGGTTCCAAGTGTATCCAGTTAGAGGATTAGCAAAAATGTGCAAGTCTGCATGATCTAAGAACAGAATGGGAGAGATGTGCTTCAATAAATCATTGTAATGAATTTCAAAACTGAAAACATGTCCTTGTGGGTACATTAAAACGTGTACCTCAGTTACTGTATTTATCACACTGACATCCGATTCAAATAGTAAAAATACAGATAAGAGCTTGAACAAGACAAACCCATGCCCCATTCCAACTTCTCCAATAATCTCCATCTGTCTTTAAAAAGTGTAGATTTCCCAAAACCACAGAAATGTGCTTGGTACAGAAAAACTTCTCTTGCCCCTGAAAAATTCTTCACCAATATAAATGGTCCTTACTCATAATAGTAATAATACTGGAAAGCACTCAATCAATTTTACTTAAACTCTAATTATCAATAATGTGTACTACACATCATGATTAGCACTAAATTAACAGAGATCTCAAACACGAAGAGCTAATTGCACAAAAAAAAAAAAAAAACATGCTGAAATATAGCTGGTATGCAACATTATTATTAGTTTATTGGGTTACATAAAAAGTTATACCTGTGTCTTCAGAGTTCTCTCAGTGTTGATACTCTTCTCATAATGCATTCTAATGTTGTTGATTTCTTCCTCTTTTTTCAGTTTATATTCTATTAAAGTAAGATTCAACTTTGAGATTATTGGACAAGGTAAGTATTCCTAAGCTTAATCACTTTTAAAACCATACCATTATATTTCCCCTTATTCCTACTGAGTCACCAAATATTACTGGTCAGATAAATGTTACTGATAATAATAAATATTATATATTTATTATATATATATATATATATATATATAAATAAATACTGATAAATATTACTGGTCTACTGCTACTGTTACTGTTCACTGATGGCACCAAGACAAAATACTATAAACAACCTGAGTGTTTGTTTCCCCATAAGGACTAAAGGTGTTGCCCTACTTCCTTGGTGTTTGTACGAATAGAAATTCCTGCTGTACCAAAATTATTAAGCCAGCAGCCACAAAGAAGAGGACTGGCCCCACTTCCAGCACAGATTCTCACATGAGGCACAAAGAGAATATGGAGGAAAGGGTTTCCTGAAGCATGGAATGACTTAGTTATCTCTCTAACTTACTCACCCACACCAGTTACTCAGTTCTACTGATCTTTCTATCACACTTGCAGTCTCCTCATTTTTCTCAAGGTTTCTAAAATAATTCATTTTACTGATAAAGAATCCCTCATCAAAACTACAAGTACTTAATGAATAACTTTCAAATACTTAAAAGTAACAAACTTAATAAAACTAGAATATGTATATACATACACTGCAAACATTTCCTTTCCTCTTGTCATGGTTTTATGATTTTTTGGTATTGGTATTCCACATCATAACAACATGTAGTGCATAAAGAGTTAAAGAGTTAATACTCCAACTCCATAGATCATTGATATTTCGGGGTATACCTGTCTCAGAAGAGGAGAACTACATTCCCCAGAGGACTTTGCGATGCTTTGCATTTTTACGTATTTTCCGCTCAAAGGGAAAAGATAAAAACCCTCTGCGGTCACGGGACGCTCTCTTTCCTTCGGGATCAACTCAGCAGTGGGTGCTCGCTGCCGTATTGCCTTCAGCGTTAGCGTAAGGCCTTCGGTTCATCGGACACTCTCTCTTGCTCATTTTATTTGATTTATTAGCTTCAATTCCAATTATATTGTATTATATTGTGTTATTTTGCTTTCTGATATCTTATTTAGTAAATTAGCTTTCCTCCTCAGATCGTTGCCGCTGTTTTGTTTCTAGGCCCATCTCCCTTTTCCCTTTCCCCCTTCCCCTTTCCTGGGGCGTGGGTCTGTGGGTCCCCCACACCAATCGTCACGGAACCGGGCTGATCCAGCCCGGTAAACCGTTGACACCTCTCCTAGTTAACAGATACTAAAACACACGTTCTGATTATACAGTCCTTGTCCAAATGCAGAATCACAAGCAACTTGAACGAGTCATTTTTTCACGTAGCCTGAACACAAGAAATTTGAATGCAAATCCACTAATATGCACAAGATCATAACACTGGACATCTTAAAGAAGATGAAATATCAATATCAAAAAACTGTACATTCTAGAGACAGAAACAAACACTTCATTAAGTACACTGTGTGCTATGTGAAATGAATGAAATAGTACTTTTCCTGAACAACTTTCATGCACTCGAGGTATGGCTGGCAGACAGGGGTTAGACAGACAGTGCAAGGAAGAGCTGTACTTGGCAGGCATTCCTGATAACGCCTGCAGGAACTTACATTCCAACTTGCTTTAAAAACTGAGGGAAGCAGGTGCAGTAGCTCACTTATTTCTGCCTGCTGAAGCTGGGCTTTCAATTGTTCACAACAATAAAACGGCAGTGATGGGAATGGAACCAATACTGCACAGAGTGGCAATTACATGGAATTTCATGACACATTTGCCATCAGTCACTTCACCGCTACAGATGACATAGAGGAATACTTCTCCAATTTTCCACTTTCATTATGACACATGCTACAAATTCATTTGTGCTTCATAACAAGTGATTTAAAGTTCCAAAGATGACATACCTTCCTCCTGTTTCTTAATTCTTTCACTGATTTCCGAATTTTCTTTTGTTATCAAGTCAACATCTTTGGTTAACGTGCTGTTAGTTTCTTCCAGCTAAATGAAAACAAATACACTTTAAGAAAATGATCTTGCCATATTTATAAGATTACTTTAAATATCCTTAATCTGTAACAGCCTTTTACTTGGGATGTCTTCAAGTGTACATTAAAATAAACTTTTTAAAACAGAATTGTAAAGAAATTGAACATTTCTTCTAAGCTGCCTTACATACCAAAAGGCTCTAGAATACAGATGGTCTCACACAGCATTTTTTGAAAAATCATCTTTACAAAACTGAAAATAGTATATAATTAAAAACTCAATCAAAAATAGATTCAGTTCTTGAATACGGTGGTTCACAATTAATTCTGTGGCACTTCAGAAAAAAACCAGTACCCAGAGGCCAGATCCAATGGACGAAGAAAGAAAAGCAGCTGACAGATGACAGAACCCCAGCATTCAAGGCTACAGCAGGTTCAGTGAATCAGCTGCGAAATAACTGATGCTCATAGGTGAGAAACAGGTATAAATCAGTACAAAGATAACACTAAATTCTGTCTGAGTATACATTAAAAAAATTATCAGAGTAACTGAAACAACTATACTGACAAGAAGCTACTCTTTCTATGCCCTAGTAACACTGAGTAAATAATCCACTTTGGAAAGTCAGAGCTTTTAAGAGGGCACAGACTGTTGGTGCAATTAACATTACTTTCGCTGTCTTCACAGAGAGATCTAACATGTGGTAGCGCTCACAGAAACATTCCAGTAATTGATCTAAGATGAGCTGTTAGGGTCAGTTTTCCACTCCCAGGATTCTTAAGAGCATATGCACACATGATGCTAAATGGGAAAGTGATGATTAAATAGCAGTGCTATATATATACGGGTTGCTATTTGAAAACTCTCAGTTAAAGACATTTATAAGCATGATATTAATACTCAACAGCTATGCGATAAAGCATCTTTGAAAACAGCGAGAAGAGGAGGAGTTCTTTTAAATAAAGAGTTTAACAGAGGGAAAAGTCGCAAGATTACCGAGTATATATATATTTTTAAGATTAAGTAATTTTACAGTAAGATTCTACAGTACACCACCAAAACAAATTTTTATTAAAAATTTAAATACACTGAGCAATGACTGGAAACGGCTGGAAAGGGCTTAATAACTACATTACAGACACTGGTTTGACTTTCAGTATGAGCTCATCTCAGATTCTCACCATCTACGTTACTTTGTTAGTTCAGATGATGAGATTTAAACGCTTTAATTGTCTGAGCTCAAAACTCAGACACTTAAATAATCATTAATTATGCCCATAAGATTCTACAAATTAAAATAAGATTTTTCTTCCCTGTTGTAGGATATATTTAGATAGTATTTAGTCATGCAGTTTACCCTTCTTATGATGCTGTCCTTATCTGTTATTTCTTGCCTATGTCTGGATGCAGCCTTTTTGCTCTCCTGACTCAATTCAAAATACTGCTCTTCGAGAAGTGCCCGTGCCAACTGTTCCGACTCAGCTTTGGTTTCAGCTAAATCCAGCTGCGTACTGAGTGTTTCTCTGTAAAAAGGATATTAAGATTTTGCTTTACTATGCAAAATATTCTGTATTTTCAGGAAAAATAAACAGACTCAAGTTATACCATTCAGTTAGTTACCATTATCTTAGTTTCCTTAAAAAATAAAAATAAAAAAAAAATTAAGATTTTACAACTTGTGTGCTTGTTATGCTTTAATGAACAGAAAGCTACAGCAGTCAGCTTACTACAATTTAACTGTAATTTCAGTCATCCACAAAACACCGACCCTTTGGAAATCAAGTTTCAAGTTCTTTGAAGGAATAAAACATTTGAATTTCACGTACAGCGTGGCCCACCAAAAGGTACTCAATCCTACCAATGTTAGCTGCTGCTTTACACAGGATTACTGCTCGTGTGCTCTCAACTGTGTGAGCAATAAAACCACGTGACATTTCTGAAAACACATAGTGGTTCTAAGTAGGTTTTTAGCATGAAAAGTTGCAGATTGTGTCTACAGCTTGAAAGGGAGTTCAACATACAAGCTAAAACACTTTGCTCTCGCTTGGGGTACAGGCAGAACACTCGTGTGCTTGCAGGGAAACCTACGTTAAACCAGACTAGCACCCATAAGTCAAATGTACCCAGCAACATGTGACATGGCTCACAACGTGGGAGGAAAATAACAGTGGCAAAACATTACTACAGTATGGGCTTCAAAAACAGAGGTCCTTCCCGCACTGCAAAATAAAATGCCATTTATGCTGTGAAGTAAGCACTGCTGTGGAATCCACTGATGTGATACAACTGTAGCAGATGTGGGTCTCTACTGTAAAAAGATAACTGTCAAAATACACTTAAGAGTTTGTCTTCAATATATATATATATAAAATTCAATATATATATATATAAAAAAAAATACCTGTAATGAACAGAAGGTTGTGGTGGAGAGAGACAGAATAAACAGCATCTATAAAAGCAGGTGATGGAAGGACTTAAAAAAATCTTTCCTTTTCTGTATTTTTTTTTTTTGTTTAAGTCAGATACCATTCTTGACAACTTTGTGTAGGTATGTATTCTACTCATTATCTCGAAAGCACATAACTTAAACTGCAAAAACATTCTCCCTTTTGAAATGCTAGCGCTCAAGTGCAATAGGACAAATTGTGCCTCATGGATGAGGCTAAATTCATTCCTTGGAATAAACATATATTAAGTAAATCAATAAATTGGAAAAAAAAAAACTTAGGATAATTCCCTATTTTTTAACTTAGAAGACAGTGTACCACAATTAATAAAACATTGGATTAACGTAACTGGTTTGGTTTTAAGTAATCAGGGTATCCAAAAGTCAGAATTTGAAGTATTTTCATGATCTTTTCCTTAAATTATTTCTTAGATTTGGAAATACATTAATTACTACTGAGGATGGTGTAGTAACCAAATCAAAGAACTTTTACAAGCAAATGGACAACAAACAGACTGGAATATTTTTTCCCAAAATTTTACATCCTCCTAAATTCTCAGAAGTCAGCACTCTTCCTCTAGCCATGATGTGTCAAATCCAAGCAAATATCAATAGCCATATTTATCTGTCAGCACAGGCAATATCGTGTGTCTCTGCCATCCTAGAGGGTGTTACAGAACAGTTTTGAAGCTTGCCTGATTTTGAAAGAATTGAATTAATTTTATATCTGATTCAAATCTTTGTAAGTGAAAAACTTATGCCTATTTGACAAAAACAATAGCATACTTCTCATTTTGCAATTCCTGCATTTTTCTTTGAGTTTCTTTATTCTTTTCATCAATTTCTTCCTTCAGTTCCTTAACCTGAGTTTTGTAAAGTGTCTGTGAAAGAAAACATAAATAATTAAAAAAGCAGAATTATTATTCAAATTCCATGCTGTAATTCTTCACGGTTTTGGTACCTGGTTGGTTTTAATCTGTCAAACAACAAATGCCAGTACTGCCTTTAATGATAGTTTTTTTCCCCATGCCTCCCCAGTATGCTCCTTTTCAGTTACTCCCATGTTGGGAACTGATGTGATTGGGATAGTTTTCAGTTTTCTAGTCTGGCTTTCTATATTATTCTACAAACACATCCACTGACAGAATGGAAGGCTGGTGCTGGGGAAAGTAGGATTCCTGGAGACAACAAGACCAAACTGCATCCTCTTTTAGCATCACTGCCCCAAAACTTTAGTCAAACTGAAGCTTAATCCTGTCCTACACTTCCATCTGTTGTATTCTGTGCTCTTAGACTGAAAATTATGCATACAGATTGATTTTGCCTTAACTAATTCAACCGGGGTCTCATCTATGTGAATGACTTTTGCTCTTAATCATTGTATTAACAATATCACTAATTCTCAAAGTTAAAATTTGATCTTCTACTGTAAAATAGAAGTTTTCAGACTGGTTTAAGAGCATCTCATTTACAGCTTGCAGAAAAAAAACACAACACACAATAAAGAGCTCCTTATTGGCAGTACGCTACGGAGAAATGCACAAAAGCCTGGAATGTATGATAAAAATCACAGTGACATGCAGCGCAACAAACATGATTTTTTTTTACTGCTCCTTCAAGGAAGAACTGAATGTAAAGCGTGCTTCCAAAAGCAAACTGTATTTGTGGGTAATCACAAATTATTTAATACATGAAACACACATCCTAGCTCCCTGGGCTATACAACGAGGCTTTTCCATACTCTCTGGGGATTCAGGTGCAGAGATGCTGTCTTTTTAGAGAGATGAGGGAAAAGTGCCGAGTAGCACCAGATCTATGGCTTTTAAATATATTTATAGTGGATCAATCACACAGAATACATTCCAGTAAATATTAAGACTTTGAGCTCTCTACGAAATTTGCACTTCAGTCAGAAAAATCTCTTTCTCAAGAAAGCAACTGCCCCTTTGAATAATTAAGATAACTGAGTTACTCATTACAACATAACAAATTTTTCAAGTGACCAACTAAAATGGAACACACAGAACAGACTGCAACAGCATATCAAGGTTCACTAATTCACTGTTCATTTTTTGTGTTTCAAGCAGATTTTGTGAATTGCCGATTTCTGTCAGGTTATTGCTGTTTACATTTTTAAAACTTAAATATGCCAGACTATTCAACTTCACATACACATGTAGCATTCAGAATTCTTTCTAAGTCTTACCGAAAAATACTGCTCCGCTTCAAGCTGATCCTGAAGCTCACGCATTTGACCTTCATTTCCTCTGTACTGTCTTTGAAGGAAAAAAGAAGTGGAAACTGTGTAAGAAGTCAGCTAATAACAAATAATAAAGGCTAGCTCTAACCAGAACAGTAGCCTACAATAATTTTATATTTGTACACAGTATTTCAAAGAATTGGCTTCATCCTACTATTGCGATTTAATTATATTCTATGTAACTGAATGATTGTTTTAGTTATGTAAGCTAGAACAAAAGTAGCGTGTTAAAGAGAAACATCGAGTGTTGAGTCTTACTTTCAGCTGAAGGAAGCTATCACAGAAGTATGATTAACAAGAAGCATCTTCAGTCAGATTGTTACAAAAAATGGGAAATCAGATGGATAAAGAGAAAAAGTTGCTGACTTCTGTGTAATACGACAAGTCCCATACAATTAAATAAGCACCATCACATTCTATCCTTAAACAAGTCAAATCTCAAAAAAGCATCTATGTCCTGATGTAGAACAATAAGCCAAGAATTACTCTGGGTCACAGCTCATAACAAAAATATTCCAACACTGAAGGCTACATATAGAAATGATAACACGCAGCTAAAAATACTCTTTGTTTAGGAAAAAATGCCTATGCATCACAGAACATTTTTCATTAATAGGAACAAGCAAAACAGTACATGTATAATTAAACAATTTTTTCCTTTTTACCTCAGACTTTCACTTACTTAGCAAGTTGAGCCAACTCAACTTCCAGTAATCTTTTTGCTTCCAGTAACGTATTGATTTCTTGTTTCAGTTGCTTCTCAGAACCCTTCAAGTTATCCGCTTCAAAAGCTTGTGCCTTCAATTCATTCTGTGCCATTACTCGCTTATTTGTCTCTTGCTCTAGTTGAAGTGACAGATTCTTTACCTAAACGAGAAATCATTTCAGTTTAGGAGTGTCTGCTGAACAGCTGATAATATACAGTCGAAAGTTTAATTTTTGGATCATTAGTCAAACAGTGCCAAAATTCTACACGTGGTATAACATATGAAAATGTCCCTAAATCTCCAAGCATTTCAGACCAATTATTTCTCACTGCAACTATCCCTTCTTTATTTTCTTATTTATACAGAAAATTCTTAGCAATAAACATTCTACTTACTTCATCTTCCAGTCTTTCCTTTTGCTGAAGAAGGTGCTCCAGTTTCTGCTGAGATTGCTTCAGGTCGAAGTCTAGCATAGAACACTGTTTTTCAGCCTGAACTATTCGATTCTCTGCCTTTTCTCTTGCTGCTCTTTCTTCCTTTACTTTTTTTTCCATTTCTAAAACAGATTATGGAAAGAAAAACAATGGAAATGAATATGTAGCATCTGCAGGAATCTTTTTGTAAACACAGTCCGAAAGACCCTACTATTTTTCAGACCTTTCTGTTCAGCTATTCAGGCTCTTTTGACATTAGATGAACTGGTTAGTGCATAAGAACTTCCTGGCTTTGTTGCAAGCAATATTTTTTAAGAAATACTGATTTCAGTTTGCATTCAAAGCATCAGAATATTATAATGACAACTGACTGTAAATAATGAAGAAATAAAAAAATGCAGGCTCTTGAAGGAATCACTATGAAACGTTATAAACAAAGTTTAGTTTCCATGAATGGATAGTACAGGGAAAGAAAGGATATGCTACCATTCAGGTAAGCTTTATGAGAAGTTAAAAACTACATGTGCAGATCCCAACAAACTTCACAAAGATGTTATAGTCAACTGTGATAACACGAAACCTCTTTCACTCATGGACATATATGTATACAAAAAACTTAAATGCTTCAGACAACCCTAACAGAACATGAGTATTTACAACAAAGTTACACAGGAATGAATGCTCCAGATCAGTCTTGGCAATGAATTCTTTCAATTCCATTTAACATCAGCCAGGATTACAGGATTCACTGGTATTTTAGAGGCCAAAGAAGGTTCTGAATTGCAAAAGCAGTAAGTTATTCAAAACATTAAGAAATAGGACACTTTCTTTTTGTGCACGTATCTGGTTAAAGAATGTCTTTTAAAATTCACAGTTTTCATTATGTTTTATAATTTTGATATGTCTTTTTTTTTTGTTTACATCAGGGATTAAACACTTATGTAGGACTACCACGTTACAAGACCATGCATTTTAAGGTATCATAATTAAAAGACCATTAACTATTCATCTGAAAACTGCAAAACAGACTTACCACACATTGCAACTGATTTTGCCTCCTCTATTGACTGATGTTTGTCAGTTAATCGAGCTTTTGTCACTTTGTGCTCATTTACTTCCTGTTCTAAGCGGTCTTGTAAAGACTTGAGTTTGTAGTTCAAATCTATCTCCAAATTATTCTTTTCCTAAATATAAGGAAAAAAAAAAGAGCTATAATAGTTCTTTAATATCTGAGGGAGTACTTCCTCCCTTCTCTTATTTTTAGCGTTATCTTGTTATGAAGGAATTATCAGTGTTCCACGCTTCTAAAGAAAGCCAAAAGACAAAAACTGTACTCTGTGCCCAGGAGAAAACTTAATTAGATTTATTTATTACTGCATAAATTCATAAAATAATGAGAATTCTCAATTTGTGTGATTGGTAGTCACCTAAATTGGAAACACTGAACTATCCCACTGACAACAGCAGAGCACAAAGGAATTTTTATTACCCACACCTGCATGCAATTATGTTATTTCATTAATAGGAGCCCAAGCTCCTAACAGGAGCTCACACAACAAGCACAGCAGATGGGCATTGAGAAACAGGACTTCCTTTCCATCACTACTTCATGTATCTCCAAGTGAGAAAGATCACTTCTTACACCTTCCCACATAGGTAATTATCTCCTGCTTTATTTGTAGGCCACTCAATACTGCAAGTCTTTATCTGACATCAAAACAGAGAACTATGGAGCCTAACTGGAAAAAAAAAAAGTGCAGGATTTACTTTTATTCTTCTTTGCTAGTATTCCTAACTTGAGGCAAGGATCAGGGATGACTGATTCACGACAAACATGAATTATACACCCGAAGGTACAAGTGAGAACCATTTAAGGACTTGCAAGACCTACCACCCCGATAAGACTATAAATTAGTTAGCACTAATTAGTTTGTCTTTTTAACAGATTGATTTACAGCAAGGACATAATAACAGATGTTCCTAATTTGAAAATATAATCAAAGCTGTCACAGAATATTAGACTCAACATCATTTTACCATACCTTTTCTGAATGATTAAGCCTATCCTGTGCTTGTTTTCTTTCCGCTTCCACTCTCTCAAGGTTATTTTTAAGGTTTTTTAATTCTTCTTGTAAAGTTGTGATGCGAACTGTCAAAATACAAGTGTTATTCAGTATTTGTTACTAAACTTAAGACAATCTTTTTAATCTTCATTAATTTCTGGGAGCATAAAATACTTCCAACTTTTTCATATATACAAACACTATACATTGTAAAGGGAACTGACTTTTTTAGTCACACCATCAGAAGCAGTTCCAAGAAAAAAAAAATCAAATGCAAAACTGCTTCTACTTAGAAGGCAGCTGCCTTCCATCACTCTCAATAGCTACTTTGCAAAATTTCTTTGCTTTAATGCTCATTCTGCTTGTGCCAAGCAACAAACACCTTTTCTGATGTTGTCTCCAGTAATGTGAGAATGAGGCACATTAACAAAGACAAGCGCATATGGATATACAGGTGTTACTGCAGTACATATTCAACTGAATAGAGCAATATTCCATGAATAGATTAACTCTTTCTTCTTCTCAGCATCTACGAGAGCCTTTGTGGCATCAGAAGTTTATATACTAAATACCAATTAGCAGTATGCATTTCTAGACTGAAGATTTTGCACTAGCTCCTTTAAAATAAACACATGAAAAAAAAATGTATTACTTTGTTTTACACTTAATACCTTAGATACAGTAGACAACCTACAATTCGATTCCATCTGGCTACAGTGCAGAATATTTCACCTAATTTTTAAATATAATGAGAACTGCATGAGATGGAAGAATGTCTTCCTGATTTTTATCTTTCTGCATTCATTTGAAACGTGACTTTAAAAACAGCTGTCAGTGTTTGAAACACACAAAGTTATTCATATGTATACCAGCAAATCCTTTATTATATATACCTTATCTCTACACCTTTCAGAATAAAGATCCCTTCCTTGCAAACTCTTGGATGAAGCCAAAAAACACATTTAAAAGTGCACTGAAGTCTTCAACCATTTTGTACTTCGTGCTTGCAATTAACAACAGGCTGCACCAAACTGAAACACCCAAAAGCGTTCAGCACCTGATTCTCAATACTGCCAACAGACGGATTAAGATGGCAAGTAAGGAAGCAAGCTCTGTTAGCACAGTCAGAGTCATGAAACATTATGTAAGTAGTATCTCAAGTATAAATATAAATATACTTGTGATTCTTAGTACTAGATACTAGATAAGAAGTTCCAAGCATCCAGATCCATATTCCTAACTATGGTTTTCTTTTTACCTACAAAGTCACGTAGAAACCGAAGAAGAAAAAACATACACGTGACCACAAATTAGAAAGATATGCCAAATTAGCTGCTGCACCAAGATGGTAAAATGCAGCATTGGGTCTTCTCTAGCACTATCAGCTTTCCATATTCTTTTACTGATCAAGTACTTTTAGCTTCCCTCAGAATCTTTTTTACATCCTCCCTTCACGAGAGCCACTCAGAGTCAAATCTTCACAAATTATTCTATTAAATCACACCATTCACAGATTGACTTTCCCCTTCTTCATGTAATTGCAGCTTATAAACAGGCTTAAAACTTTTGTTTAATTACAAAGAGAAGATTTACCCTGTAGTTCTCCAATCATTTCAGATCCGTGACTTCTGTCCCTTCGTTCTGATTCCAAAGCTGCTTGCAGCTGATAATAATCTTTCTCCACCTGCAGTTTTGCACTTTCTAGAACTCTGCACCTTTCCTGCAGTTCTCTATTCAGTGATTCCACTTGACTTAATGACTTGCTCATTTCTGTGTTACCCTTTCTCAGTCTTACTGCTGTTTCTGACTCTGTCCGTAGCAGATCATTGGCTTCTTCCAGCTGTTAGGGAACATAAAAAAGAAAAAAAAAAAAAAAAAGATTCTCAAATAAAAATTTATTTACTGGGGAAAATTTTGCTGTATCTGAATACACAATACTGCTCCCCAGATTCCAGAAATGATGAAGACGGGAAACAAACAACATACCTGTTTTTGTAACTGCGCTATCTTCTCATTTGTAATTTGTGAATGCTGACTGATTTTTTTCAAGTCTTCCATTTGATCTTTCAGCGTAGACACTAAAGAGAAATTACACCATTAATACCACCAGATTAAAAAAAATCCTTCAGTTTTTATACAAAAATTTGAACATAAGTCTACTGACATTTAAGTCTTTTGTTGGCTTTTTTCTTATGTACATTTTTAGATCAAATTCCATGGCTGTAGAATAACAACGCGCTGTAGAGAACAGAACTCAAAAATAAGACAACTTCTTGTTAAGACTCAAATCAAGGAAAAGCACTCAACATTTGTCTTCCTTATTTTAAAAGATTCTTTTTAAAGTTCTGTAGCACTTAAGATGTTAACATAGTAATTATTAAACACACGATCTATCTCATCTGTTTCAATGTTTGGACAACGTGACATACCTTCATTTTCCACATTCCGTCTCTTTTCACTCTCTTGTTCAATTTTTCTTTGGTACTCATTTATCTTATGCTGCAGTGCCATTTTTTCCTTCTCAATCTGAGACACTGTTAATTCTAGGTTCTTTCTTTGATTTCCCTAAAATAAAACGCATTGGCGTTTACTATGTACATTTTAACCAATGACACCTAAACCAGTATCTCTGCGAATAATTAGTCAAGGAAACTGATGCATCATTTTCAGTGGATTCACTCTGGGCTCCTGAAAAAGTTCTCATAAAACATAGCTTTTTATAACTTCTACATCACAAGTTTACCAAATTACTAGAAAAGTAAATGTCAATGCAATGCTGCAATGGTCAAGTCTACGTAAAACATTTAGCAGAGGAAACAACTCAAATCAGTGCATCAAGCAATAAAAAAAACCTTTTGAAAATGTGAACAAATAAATATATATTTCTTCCAATGCTATGCACTGAAATTGAATAATTTGGTCTCAAATTTAAACTGAGAAGAATTCCGAACTAAGTATTATCCATACTCTTCATCCAACTAATGCTTCAGTGAGGAAACACATTACCTCTTCATCCAGTTCTTTCATTATCTTGTCTAGCGTTATGTTTGAAGATCTAAAAATGAAATGATTAATGAGGACATATTATGTTTTTGTTGTTAAAAATTTCAGTCGTCACTGAGGTGCTACATTTTAGCTAATTCTAGCATGCAATAAGTATTTAAAAAGGAAAAAAACATTTAATCATTCAAAATTGTCTGTAAAATATCTTCAGTATTCATTGACTTTGCTGCAGATTACATACAGATTACATTTCCCTTCAGGAAAGGGTGTTAAAAGGAAAAGCTAACTGAAAGAATGTAGGTGGAATGACTGAGTAAAGATTTCTAGTTATTAAAAAAGAATACTGACACTAGTTTGATCTTAAGTGTACCTGCAAGAAGTGGGCAAATTTACCTAGAGCTTCTTAAACATAGCAGAAACAAGACCTTTAGAAAGAAAATAATTGGTCTTTTCTATCAGTCACAGGAATTAAAATAAAAGGGGTTCTGTAAAAATCACCATGTATTTAGATACCTGTGACAACGTTAACAGTCTTATATATGCAGTACATAGAGTATTTTACTTTTCTCAAAAAAAGGTTCTTCATTCTATTAAAGCATCTTAATTCAGAAAAACTAGATAAACTCAAATACACGAGGGTTCCGAAAATGTCATACACGAATGCCAATGAAAACAAAGTATTTCCTTTACAGTATATTAAAATAACATTCAAATGTTGTTTTAGAATGATTTAAACCTGTGCTTGGAACTCCCTTGTAGAAATACAGCATAATCATGTTATTCTGGTAATCCCTAAAGCAGTAATACAGAATTGAAGTGTTAGATACATTTAAATTACATAAAGAAATCAAATTCAGAGTCTCACCTGCACTTCTGCTCCATTTCATCTTTCAACTGCATTTCATTATGTAGCTGTTCTTCCAAATCATAAATCATCTTCTGCATATTTTCCATCTTTAAATATATATATTTGTACATGAAAAAACATGCATTAAATTCAAAAATTTCAAAATATAATTTCAGTCTATTCAGAGCTACTTAATGCCCTCACAGCCCATTCACTTTAATAAAAACACTATGTTTTTAAGCTGATCTATACACCCCAATTCCTTTCCTCCAAAAAAATCTTAGCTACAAGAAAGAATGTGATACTATGCAGGTTTATCATTTGCACACAAATAAGATTTTTAAGGACGTTATATACATTTCCACCAAAATTTATGGAACAAAGCTAGGTCAAGTACTTTGCATTTTCAGCATTAGAAGTATTTTGTTAACCTCTATTTCTTTTTCGAACATAACCTACTAAATAGATTTTGCAATGCATCTTCAGTTCTCAGTTCAGGAAGCAGAATCAGGCCCATCAGTTAT
Organism: Oreortyx pictus; assembly: GCA_036925125.1. NCBI lineage: Eukaryota > Metazoa > Chordata > Aves > Galliformes > Odontophoridae > Oreortyx > Oreortyx pictus. Next base: position 45,130,554 of record JAUPFR010000003.1, on the reverse strand, counting down.
TAGCAGTGGGGGAAAATGCTCTTAAATACTAAGTCAAGAGATTTTTTTTCTAGATAGCCTTGTACTAACGTTTGAAAATAGCAACAAGCTTTGTATGTTAATGCAGAATGGCCATTTGCATGTACTGTTGGCCAGCAAAACAAATTCTTAAATCCATTCTTTCCACACAGTCTCAAAATATCTGCTTTCTACTGGATGTCTGTGCACAATAATCTCACTCCAGCATCAGCAAAATCTTCAATTAACAAGATGGTATCAGCTCCAAGGAAGCTCATTAAGTCAAGTCAGTGCTGATTCACTCTAAACTTTTCCATTGCTCTTGTAAGGGTTTCAGCCTTATTTAGCTTTCCCACATTTCTCTCCGCATTTTTGAACAGCACAAAGAATTACAGTCCTAATCTTGATTCTTTCAAAGCAACACATGAAAGCAGTTCATACACTTGGCTGTCTTATTTCTTCTAACTCTGCTAATTGCCCAGCTCCTTTTTGCACAATCATTCCAGAAAAAGGAGCAACAGATCAGTTCCTCTGATGTCTATCTCTTCCGCTTTTTCCCCACAAAATACATCTAAAAAACCTAGAACTGCACATTAAGACCATAAAGAGAAAATCTTGCTTCATTCTTGTTTCACAGCAATAGTAAATGTCCTCAAAAAGGGCAGTCCTCTGTTCAGTCCTAAACTGGAGACACAGCTTTAACCATAACAAATGGGAAACCTACAGTTGAGATTGCTTTTGTCTACTTCCAGGCAAGTGTTACTTTTAATTCCTGCTTTCAATCTTTACACAGGAAATATTTTAGTAGGAAAAAAATCAAGGAGTACATGCTGGTGTTCCCAAGAACCAGACACCCTATCTCACTTCCTCATTTTTCTTCCATCCATGCTCTTAAGCTGTAGATTTCAGAGAAAGACAGATATGGCAACAAGGGACGAACCATAAGCCACATTTTATATATTCATTCCTCCATATTCTATGTGTTTACCTCCACCTACCAGAAAGCCTTGAGAGAACAAGGAAACACTGGAAGAAAGACTTCTCAGCACTTACAGAGCAGCTTTAGTAAACTACTGGTGTTATATACAACATAGCACCATTCTGAAGAGAAAACGGTTGTAGGCAAAAACCACTGCCAGCTCAGAGGAAGGAGAACTAGAGCACAACTCATTTATTCCATTGGTATTACCACCGAGAAACAATGCAAGACTATTTAAAGGTAAGCTCTCACTTAAGTAAAAAGGATCCACAGATAATACACAAAAATAAAGGATCAAGAAAATCTAAGATAATTGCTCATCCACTTCTTGGTTACTCATTTTACCACACCAAGGAATTAAATGTGATGGAGGAAGACAGTTCTAAAGACATCTGGTAACTGAAGCATTTCTGTACCAACTCCTCATAGTTTGGACATCTACTGCTTCCTCTTACCTCTTATCTCTAGATACTTTCATAGCAGCCTATCTAATCTCACTGAGCAGTCACATTACATAAGTGCAAGACAACAGGCTTCAATAGCACTTTTGTGCAGTCTGACATCAATCACCTAACTCAGGATTTTATTTTAAGGTATTATTTAATTGTAACTTAATACAAAAGCATTCCCTTACATCTCACCCTCTGTTTACAGCAGAGATGCCAAGAAAAATCCCTCTGAAGTTGCCATAACTTATGTATTTTTTAAACCACCTGCATCTGCTTCTGAACCCTGAGCAATGAAGAAAAATGAAGATCCACTGCAAAAATATCTGTTCATCTCCTTAATACCTGCACTGTTGACAGGAGTTTAGGGTAGCACTAAATGAAAGTAAATAATCAGATCTTAAAAGAGGTTCGTGATTCATTTGAAGGATACTCAACTCCATTTTCCTCTGACTTTGTGATCTGATTTTGTAAAATTTTACACTCCTAAAATTTCTGGCATTCAATCCCTCAGAGGAGATACTCAGTACTATGCCATAAATACAGACAGAGTAGTTTACATTGTGTTATATTTCCAGAATTAATTACTTTGTCAACCATGTGTTAGTTAACATTACCGTTTTCATTGCAGCATGTAATGAAAGGAAAAACAGCTGAGAAAAAACTGCAGGATAAAAACACCCCGTAGTAAAGATTTAGCATTCATTTAAACCTCCTATCACCCATATCCTTCCAAAGCCTCCCCTCCCAGTACTATTAAACCACAAGACATTCCAACAGACCTGACAGTTCAGACAGTGCTCTAGGAATCTAAATGGGGGTGTCACACCACTAAGTTTGCAAAGAGCATTTAGCAACTATCTTTAAAGTCAACCCAAGCTCAGAATACACCTTTAAGGTATCTACAAATACATTATAGACTAGCTGTTTTTAATTTTGTCACACTGACAGACTCACGCTGATGAGAAAAACAATATTCATGGAAACACATACATAATTAATCAAAACAGTTTAATGATTAATAAATTCACTTAGTCCAATAAAATAAATTACTGTCTCCCTTGCCCTTCACAAATTGTTGGGGGATATTATCATACATCACTAGAACATTTATAATTACAAGTTTAAGAGAAAATTAGAGAAAAGGAAACGTGCATCAACATCTGCTTCTCTCTGACTTCAAATGGAAGGCGTAAGAGAACAAAGGACTAAACAAGGTAAATCAAAGCCAAAAAGAGTTATTTTGGAGTCATCTATTATTTTTGTCAGCATTTTATACTGGAAAGAAAATCAACATGAAAAAATATCAAAGGGAATAGCTTACTTTACACCAAAACTTAAACAGAATCCAAGCATGACTCGTTCCTAACACATCAGCTTACCGTCCAGGTAACTTGGCTGCCAAGATGCTTAAGAAGCAGTAACCAAAAGAGCTCCTGAACTTTTCCACCCTTTTCTTCAGCTAGGTGAGCTGCTATATATATACACACATATATAAACACAGCTTCTTTGTGCCCTGAATCTCAAAAGCTTGTGGGGCACTCTTGGGAAGGAGCAGAACCCCCAAGCTTGGAAATTTTATTCAAAAAAGAGAACTCCTGCATTGCTACCTCATGTGCCACCTCCCACTTATCACACAGGATGCTCCAGCATTACAACAGTGGGCTGTTCAAAGGCTTAAACTTCCTACCACACATCTAGATGACCCCCACAAAGCCAGTGTACAGCTGGGACAGGTACTGCACTCCAAAAATACTGCACAAACACTTTGATATTTCAAGAGACAAAATCAGCAAATCTGATTTCATAGAGTATGCACTTATGACCATTTCATTCCAACTCATAAAAATCAGTGTTCTAGGAAGAACTGAAATTCAGTTTTTCCAACAAATTTAACAAACACCATTCAATGCTATCTATTGCTCTCTTCTATTTCAAGGCACTAAAACAACTTGAGACATTTAGAACTCAGTTTATACTCATACGTGCAACAGACTCCCTGGGATACAAGAAAATTTTAGATCAGTGAGACATACCACACTTTTATCCGTACTGGAGCCTGTTCTGTTATCATTGGAATTTTCTGCAGAGACAGATAAATACCTGTAACAACATTTTAAAAGTTATTTTAAGAATTGTTTGAAAGGAAAACGGAAAAATGGAATATAATCACACCAAAAATAGAACCCTCCAAAATTTTTTGTCCCAAAACTTGGATAACAAATAGCAACATAATCAGATTATATTTATTTCAGAATTTAATTGAGCAAAAAAATAAAACAAACCCCACACAATTAATTGTAAGAATTGGATTCAAGTAGAAAGAAGAAAGTTGCAGCAGAAGACCTCTTGAAAAAGGACTTCTGCCAAGTATTAATAGAACCACTTTCCTTTTTTTTTAAATAACTATTTAAAAAATCTTTGCTTTCCGTGGTTACAATCCTCTCTCTGGCTTGCATCCCATAAATATTTATTCCAGCACTTACGAAACAAGTGGTAATGAAGCAAACCGCAGAGACTGCCTGTGCGTGTGTGTGTGTAACTTCCAACAGAGTCATTAGAAGTTCCACACACAAAGCAGTCCTGAAGTGCTATTTCACAGAACTCTTCTCTAGGAATACCACAGACGTGTATTTGTTGTGATTCTAAAAAGTCAGGTAAATAAGCATGAGTGACTGTTTGAGAATTACTTCAGTGTTTGGTGTAATATTCTTGGCCTGATAAATGCTCTAGACAGCCATGAGGGGTTCCTAACTAGATCAGACTATGTGAGGAAAAAATCTCCAACATATAAATTGAGGAAGACGGATACATCCTCTTTTTTTTTTGCCCCACATGAATCAAAACCTCCCCAAAAAATCAAGGAGTGTAGCACCAAAGACACCTACAAAACAGACAAATTAAACATCAGGACTGCTTACAGACAATCAAACGACAAAGAGAAAACATTACAGTTCCCCTCAAAAAGGGACAGACTGGCTCAAGTACAAGAAGATAATTGCATTTTGCACACCAGGGCTACTGAGCAGCAAAAATACCATTCTGAAGCAGTCACAGCACCAGAGAAGATAAGAGCAGGAATAAATTTCAATCTAGAAGAGAACGCCAAAGCTACAAAGGGCTATACACTGTTCTCAACTAGTATTCCAAAATCTGTGTTACAGGTGAAGTTCAGTAATATAGAACCACATTTTCTAGTTTGGAATAAATGAGATAACAACTGTAGAAAGTACTTTTTACTAAATACCATTCCACTTTCTTTAGTGACAGAAGTCGCATCACGTTCTTAAATCCCCACTTCTTTTAACTCTAAGCATATGTCAAATGTAACCAAAGGAAGTGGAAGATGCGTGCAGTAAATACACAATTTAATGAATGAACTATTCTCAATATAAAAAGGGAATTAAATTTAGGATTACAAGTTTAGCAAGTATGAATGATAGTTTCAGACTTTTCAGAATTGTCACAACAGAGCGTTATGGGATTCATATCAATTCCAGAATACCACTTTATTTCCAATAAGCGTACAGCTTAACGATAGCACTTCGCAGAAGAGTTCTGCCATGACAGTAAAATAGTTTTCTGAATTCCTGGTACTGTCACCATTCCAACAAGGAAAAGGGAAGAAAAGAACGTCTGTTATTAATAACGTTCAGTATGCTATTTCTCCTTGATAATATATTCCAAAGTCTTCCTGCAAGGCAAAAATTAAGACACTTTTTTTTCATTAAGGACTGAAGTCAAAATAATAGGTAAAATTATTGGACTGTTGAACACAAACTGTCTGCGAAGCTTGTTTTAATACATAGAAAGCAACAATAAATCTAACTCATTGCTGAGATGGAAAGAATTTCACCACACTTTGGAAAAGTGGTTCCACTTCTATCCAAGGCTGGATAAGAGGTTTATTTTTCTTTAAAGCTTTCCCATCCTGAAATGCTATTAAAACTAACTGCTACAGTTTTCTGACATGTTCTACTAGAAGATTTAGTCCATTTTAAGTGTGACTGACACCACAATGAAAAGCAGCATTCAAGGTAAGAAGAAAAGATTTTCTGAGCACAGATACAGCTATCCAATAGTGCTTACAATAATAATGAATGTTAAAGTATGAATCAATGTAATTTCAACTGATGTCAATTCAAGTTTTGTAAGGAACAGCAAAAACTGAACCACTACAATCTCACACTGTAGTTGAACAGTTTGAAAAACAAAAACTGTATCACAGGTAACAGGGAAGAGAAAAACATTTTATTTCTAGTGACTCAGAGAGAAGTCAAGAGAGGTTTTAATTTATCACAAGACTACAAAACTGATGTGAAGTGTGGAATCCTTGTATAAAACTTAGGAACTTCCCAACAAAAGTAACATTCACATCCTTGATTCATGACTACATGGGCATTTCAGTGCTCTGTAGGCAGCTTTGCCTTGCAGCACCAACAGTCGGTTATTCTTGCTCAGTTTCTGCTTCATCACTATGTGATGCTCTTAACAGAGAATAAGACATTCACAGAATCAGTGTGGTATTTTAATACAGTGATAACTGGAAGTATTGGCTATTACAGTGTCAAGAAAGTGTAATTTATTAGGATTCTGATCATTAGTAAGAATGTTTGGCTTGTATTTACGTACTGGTAAGAGATAGACAGGAGTCTTGACAAGAGAGTACACCACTATATTGCTTGTGTACATACCGACGGTTGCTGTAATACGTAAATCCAACAAAAGGAAGCTGGTTGCCCACAAATGCTTTTGGAATGGGAAATGTTTCTTCCTCTCCTTTGTCTTCATCCAGATCATCAAAATTACTAGTATCTATGTCACTACTTAAGTCTGGTACAACTGGTGCTACAGCTAGGAAAAAAGAGGAATAATTATAATCATTTTATCATTCAAGTAACAGTTAAGAGTTTAGGGGGAATGTCTCTTTGGTGCCTAAGAAACTTATTTCTTGCTAAAGAGTAAATAAGACTAAATTCCATTAAGAAGAAATATGGCAGTTGTTTTGCTAACACGACACATTAGTAAGCCAGATTACTGTCTCTGAGAAAAGCATTACACTTACTATCTCTGAGAGTCTCCCAAGCCCACTGATCATCATTGAAGAAAAGATGCCGTTTAATTTCTTCTACACCGTTTCGTCCTAGTCTCACCTCCCTGTAAAGACATGCTTTTTTCAGTATAGCATGGGCAGCCACATAAATCATTCCAAAAGAAAGAAGATTCACTCTACAGCATACCTAACAAAGTGAAAAATAATTACTTCACAAATTAAGGCAAGAAACAGATACACCTCAAAGCTTTCAGATATGAAAATAACTACAGCAACACCACAGGAACATTTAAAAACAAAATCAGGTTTTAAATCCTGCTGCTACTGTTTCCATCATCACAGACTGGCAAGACAGCAGTCAAGGAGTTTGTGCTGTTGCACGAATCCCAAGCAGCTCAGCAAACAAAACAGTCCCCACCCTTTGCAGCACCAGGTCTCAAGCAAAGGTTATGCTTACATCAGTAAGTAGTGTGGGTACAATTGGAGCACACCCACAAAATTAGAAAACCTAACATTCACATTTCACCCAGGGGGCTATCTCTGAGCTGACTCTACCCTGGTCCTATGGACTGAATGCCCACAAGCAGCTGAGACTGCATTAGGGACACACTCAAAATGCACCTTTTGCTTCAGCGTTATCCTAAAGGACCTCTTATGACACTCTGCAACACATCAGCTATCAGTAAGAAAGAGCACTTCTACATTCTAAGCTTGGTTTGAATATGAAGTATTCACAGTAACAGCATTTCCCTTCCACCACTATACATGATAGCTACCACAAAGGACAGCAGCAAGCACTGGTGACTCCTCTCCCAAGAAACTGGCACTGGACGAAATAGAACCGATGATGCTTCCTGCCCAGTTTGCAGCAGCATCAGTTAGTAACTGCTACTTCAGGTTAAACAAACATTATTTCAGGGTAGACAAAGAGATTTAAAAGATTTAAGCAACTTAAGTTCCAGAAGCTTCTTGACTAAATTTAAGATTGCGTTCCTGTACTTTAAGCAAGAGGCCAACACTTCATGTTGCTGAGGCACAAATAAGATCAAATTCATACAAAGGAGAACATTCAACTAAAACAAGTGCATTCAGAGCGCATACATCTAACTATGGCAGCATCTAAATTGGAACAGTTATGCTGCACTCATACCAAGACAATGAAAATTCTACTTTGGCTGAGCAGCTTATGAACCCAAACCAACACATTATATAGAGATACAGACATATACATTCCTTTAACATGAGAATTTTTCTTAAGGAAAGCTTACTTTCATTTTGAATACAGTTTAAATCTCACCTATCAGTTAAAAAGGCACAAATCAGGTTTTTGGCCTCTTTAGAGATGTCATTGTCATCAGGGAAGGTGAGTGAGTTCTTGTGGTTCATAATCTTACTGTATGTTCCAACTAAAGAATCTGCATAAAAAGGTGTGTCACCTGAAAAAGCAACAACACAAAAATTAGAACACAGATAAAGATTGTGGATTTGATGTATAGCATTTGAATTAATTATATATGCAATAAATGTAAGCAACTAACTGAACAACAGGCAAAGAAACATTTGAGAACTGTGCCAGAATATTTCTGAAATATATTTTATGAATTCCAAAATCAGTAAATCACAACTTATAGCAGGAAAGTAATAAATTAAATAGTTAAAGCAGTGTTATTTTAGCTTACATAACTGTACTACAGCTGATTTTTATTATCCTACTACTCACCTACAAGCATCTCATACAAAAAGACTCCAACTGACCACCAGTCACATTCTCGTCCATAGTAACCGTCACCGCCCTGGGACTTCAATACTTCAGGAGAGATATAGTCTGGTGTTCCTACAGCTGTATCACATCGTACCATACCTTCCTACAAACAGAAAGAAAATAGCCATGCCCAAATATAAGAGCCAAAACTGCAAGCCATTTTCAAGAGCTTATGCAGCCTAAACAGCACTGAGAAACCAATGTCAACTTTCATTAACAAATGTTTAAATACCCATTCAAAGAAGAACATTTTTAATCACTAAACTACTAAATCCAGAGCAAAGCACTGGATTACTTGCTCATACAAGTATGAATGTCTTACATACTGACAGGATTTAGTTAGGGTAAACAAGGAAAGATCCTTAAGTCAAACATTCAGGATTTTGCTTTCGAGACCAGCTAAATTAACTTTTTCACTTCCAAGCCAATATGCTTAATGCCAGGAAGACTGCAACAGAGATAAGACTCTGAAACTTGAAGCAGAGACTTCAAATTGAGTAACAGCTGAGAAAAATGTTTTACATTCCTCACGCTGCTGAGAAAGGACTGGGAGAAGAACAAAGCAATCACACCGGAGATGTCAACTAGAACGCTGAAGCAGAAATCACATGACTCTTTCCAGAATTCAGACACTTCCAGAATAACTCTATACTACTGCTAGAAATGGATCAGTAGAAAAACTTGTACAAAAATATATAACTAAGAAATGTAAGAAAGCAAGTGTTGCATGCACAGTAAATCCAGAATGCACCTGTATCAAGCTCCTGTCTATATGGAGCAGTTTATCTTTCGCAGAGCTACCTCACTCTTGCTCCTGAACACACAGCTAGCCTCATTTAGTACAGCACAGAATGTAAAGCATGACTGACACAAGTTTACTTCTGTGTCACTAATAAAAGGCTTTACATTTTTACTTCTTGGCACTTAAAACCTAAACACTAGGACATTTTTCTACATTTCAGAAGTTCCCATTATTAAGAGCAAAACCAGTCCCCAAAAACTGGTATTAACTCACATGATGCGCCTGCTATTCCACTGAAGTGGACTGGTTTCACACTAACTTTGATAACAAAAACTGTAAGAAATAGTCCAGAAGGATCTAGAGACAATTAATGGTCCGAAACGGTACAGAAGTTGATGCAGTCCCTATTTCCAGAATCGTTTTCACATTCCATACTGTAATTTAATAGGATGCATAAAGAATAGTAATAGAAATAGAGGGGAATCCTTGGACACCTCTCATCCAAAGTTTTCAGTCTATTTTATTTTCACTTTCACAAACAGAAAAGCAAAGTTAAAAACTTATACCTACCTTATTCATCTTCATACAAGTACCAAAATCTGCTAGTTTTAAATGACCAGCTTTATCTAGCAGCATATTATCAGGCTTCACATCTCTGAAAAGAGAAAAATTTTTGTGCAAGTCGGTCAGTATAACTGATGAAAACAGCAGAAGTCATCCACTTTTCAATGTGACGTGGCAAGGAAAAACAAGATGAAAGCATAACCATTTCCTCTATTTTTTCCTTAAAGCATCACACCCTACACACAGGCTGTGGAACTAAGACACATGTGAGAATGAATGTAGGAACATAGTCTCAAGTCACTGAATTTAACAAATCTAGAAGTTACTCTTGTTCCAAAATAAAACAAAAAAACACTCAGTAGTTTAAGGCCATCTCCATTAAGGTCCAGTTCAGCTACATATATATAAAAGAAAAATCTATCTTGATTTGCAGTTAATCATCTCAACTCATTCTACACAGCAATTCTTTTAAAGAAAGAAAAATTCCATAAGCTAACTTGGTGAAGTTCAAAGCCAATGGTATTAAATGTACTAGCAGAATACTAGTAAGAAGCCGCGATCAAAAATGAGCTTCAGAAGAAAGTATATTTCTGGAACTTCAAAACAAGAACTGAGGCCATTACTGTGAAGTCGAGCTCCAGCATTACCTCACCTCAGGGCATGAAGTGGAAATGTATCGGTATACACAAAATAATTTTAGTTGGGAGGAGTTTTTGTAAGATGCTTAGGCCAAGCGGCTGATTAAAGCACAACTCAAGAAATCAGATTAAGCTTCAAAGTCACATTTAGGTTTCTCAGGGTCAAATCCACGTGACTTTTGAATTTTTTCAAGGATGGGGATTTCACTAATTCTTAAGAACTCTCTTCCATTGTTTAGCCATACTCAGTGTATTTCCTAGTGAGTAACTGCATATTCACAGGATGGCTGAGGTTGGCAGGGCACTCTGGCCCCACCCTGGTTGCAGCAGGGACACCCACAGCAGGTGCCCAGGAGGCTTCTGAAGATCTGCAAGGAGACTCCACAGCCTCTGGGCAACCTACACCAGCACTCCATTACCCTTGCTGCAACTTGTGTCATTGCTGCCTCTAATCCTTTCACTGTGCAACTCCAGGTCTGGCTTTATATGAAGTCCCACTGGGCAGCCAAAGTCTGGTGCATTCTGTCTCATCAGAACATTATTCATGTTGTGAATAGAAACTGTGCTGACCTCAACTTTGTGAGGACTCTCTAACAAATGGTTGGGCCTCATTCTACTGAGAATAACCCTTTGAGGACAGTGTTCCACTCATATTTTAGTATTCCTACTCCAGCTCTCTCTCCATTCCAGCTATATCAAAAGCCTTCAGGTTAGACAGGTATGCTTTACCCTTGGTAAATTCATGCAGGCTGTTCCCAGTCACCTCGACCCTTATTCCCCTAATAATATACTCCACTCTATTCCCAGAGACTGTCACTGGGCTGATCAGTCTGCAGCCCCTTGATACTCTCCTTCTCTCCTCTCCTGGAATGAGAGACTCTAGACAGCAGGTATCATGATACTGACCACCTCCTTCATAATCTTTGGTGCATACAACCCTGGACTTGCATACGTTCAATTTGCCTAAGTTGGACCCAGCTTGATCCCCCTCTGTCACAGAAATGCCTCAGTCCTTCACACTACGTCACAAGGCACAGGGACCTAAGAGGCCCAAGAGCAGGCCTTACAAATGAATGCTGAGGTAAAGGTAGCAGCCTCAGCCCTTTCCACATCCTTTGTTGCTATATCCTTAAACCAAAGCAATCAGCTTAATCCATTAAGCAATCACATTTTCATCAGTTTCCATTCACTCTTCAAATTTAAAAAAAAAAATCTGTCAGCCTCAAAATACTCTAAGATTTCAGGAAAAGATTTGCAGTGCTGCTGGCAACTTGAACTGTCTGCTTTCTAAAGACTGCAATACACATGCACAAATGGTTCTGCCAGACAATTCACTCATTAAATGTAGTGTAGTAACATCATTAATGATGTATCATCTAGATCCTGTTCAAGCAATATATTAAGTTTTTTGCTTTGCTTTTCTGGAAAAATGTGTTAACACATCTGACCAAATTACAAACTGAGAATATATACCATGTCTTTCTCAAACTGTTTCCATATTTTCAGTTGATAAATATATTCTTCTGCTTCTAGTTAATACAGTTAAAACATAGAAGTTCAAACATCAACAGAGAACATCTCAACCTATACTTGTTCGGATTATTGTTTAAGGTGTCTCTAAAGCCGGGTGAGGTTCTAAATGCAGAGCTGAGAGTTAATAATTACTAGCAGTGTCTACTATCACTAGCAAATTCTCAAACCAGCTTTTTCTAGTCAAGTTAAACAAATTAATCTGGGGTCACCGTATTCACTCTAGGTCTGCATCTCTTGGTAAAGTGGGACAATTTTATTATTCTCTGAACTGAAGAACTGAAAAACTTTACAGATCTGAGGTGATACAGTCAAAATAGTTTCTGTTAGCAAGTATTTCTGAAGTTGTAATATGGAATAACATTGAAACAATAGTAAAAAATGATCATTAGCAATTTTAAGACTAACAACTAAATTCTGACTATTAAAACACTATGTAACAATATTTTTTTATTTTTCACCTGTGTATAAAGCCCATTGAGTGAATTGCATCTAATGCAAGAACAACTTCAGCAGTATAAAATCTTGCCCATTTCTCAGGAACATCATAGTTACTCATTAAATTCACAAGGTCTCCACCAGGCATGTATTCCATGACCATGTAAAGGTAACGATCATCTTGGAATGCATAAAATAACTGTAAAAAGAAAATAAAGAACAAGTCACTGAATGTTCCAACTATCTTTAACCTTCTGCTTGTTGGAAAGCCATGGAATCTGTGGCACCTGACTTACAGAATAATAGAATTGCTACAACTACTGCAGTAACTTCATACCATCCAGTAGACCTTCTAAAAAGGTCTTTAACTCTAGACAGTTTTTGCCAGATTTTCCATTCTTTTATATTACTACATAAGCAGTGGAGTTCTGCTTCCAGATTACAATTTGGCACAATAAATATTGACAATTTCAAAGAGAATTTGTTGCATAAAAAGACATAATGCTTCCTTACTCCCTGGAATGACAACTGACAAATATGTAAACATGAAACTACTGTAGTGCAAGCATCTGCCTGGTTCTATTTGTGTTATCACTAAATATTTATTATTCTATTGTCAGTGTATCCATTGTTTAGAAAGTGAACCTAAACTTAAAACAACTAAAAAAAAAAAAAGAAGTACTTCCCTTACAGTAGTCAATGCTCTGTTCAACACAATTAGAGTAAGTAGATTTAAGTATTTAAGCCTTTTAGAAAACCATTAAACAGTGTTGGACAATCACTCCCAGGCAGACAGTGATGTAGTTACATGTTCGACTGCGGTAAAACTTGAACGATTTTTAGGTCACTCTTGAATGATTTTGTTTAATTCTAACTTAACAAAAGAATTTACATGCTTAAGGGTAAGAAGAGTTTAAACAAATGCGTTAACGTGCTCACAAACGTATGATGATAGCTTCAGGCACCCTCTGTGTAAACATCAAAGGCAGCAATGCCTCTCCAAAAATTGTAATAACACTGGTTATGTTTTCCTTGTTTCAGTGCAGGCATAATTTGTAGTCAAATATATACAATTGGAATATGCAGAAGCTGCACCTTAAGCATATTTTTCTTACAAGGGCTGCTTCAAATAGAGCAGGGCTGCTCTACAGAGCAGGCTCACCAGCTTTAACTTCTATCAAGCAAAGAGTTCTAATAATAAACAGAATGCCTTATCTTGCAATTGTTAAGGCAAAACAGTCCTGAAGCAAGTACAGAACATGCTATTTGCTGTCAACGGCACTCCTCTTGTAAACCATGCATTTCTCCAAGAGATCAACGTGAAGAAAAAGGAAAATTATAAAGTTAAACCATGAAAATACAACTCATGCAGTATTATAATGGAGCTGTTCTACAGCAACAATATTTTTTAAAGGAATCTCACTATACCTGAACAACCCAGGGACTGTTAGCAAAAGCCATAATATCCCTTTCTTCCCAGAAGAACGCAGAATCGGATCTTTTTATCATCTCAAACTTGCTCAGAAGTTTCATAGCATACACTTTTCTTGACGATTTATGCCTTACCTACAGCAAGAGTTACATACAAAATACATTAAAATACATTAGTTTCTCACACTAACATGGGAAGTATATAACTGAATATATTATTTTTCCTGCTTCACTCTATTTAATAGGGATCATAAGACTCTTCACGCTTTTACAGAGAATTATATATTGCACACCTACAAAATTACATAGCATTTTCTGATATTGCTCTTAAAATGCTTCCTAGAAGTATCCAACAGAATCCAAAGGCATAACAGTAATTTTATAACTTGCAGGTGAGTATCTCTAAAAGGACAGACGGAGGCTCCTCTTAAATACTATTAAGATCATAGGCCTTTCCTAGAGAGAAATAGCAAACATGTAAAATTGCTGCTTATGCTTAGTTTCTCAAACTAATTCTCAGGTTTATAAAGCAGCACGAAGAAGTCCAGTTGCTGATGCATCCACAGCACACATCTCCTTTCATCTGTAAGAAGCTCCCACAAAACTCCAGTGTAGGCCCTGAAGTGGCAGAAACTCTTTGAGTCCTGAAGAACCATTTGAGCGTCCATAAACACAGCAGCAAAGGCTGATTTGCAGATTACGAGCAACATACATTTCACTTCTTTTACAATAAAAGTATGATTTACAGTGCAAAATGAGTGCAGATTGAGAGTACAGATATTCTCAAAAGCATTTCCATGGGATAAAAAGAAACAGATTTCCATATATAATATATAGAGTGTATTATATTTACATTATGTAATATACATATATGTACATATATGTATCATGTTATATATTGTATGTAATACAAAAGACTTCACCTTCTGAACACTTTATTCAGAAAGTGACGTACCAGGAAATGCTACAGAAAACATTTAAATGTAAAGAGAAAGAACTTACCAACTGAACTTCCCCGAATGCCCCTCTGCCAATCACCTTCACCACTTCATAATCTTCAGCTTTCATGCGCAGATCTCTCATTTTATTTACTGTGTCTTTATCTATGTGAAAGACAATTCACATTTCATAAATATCAAATTGATTTAACTGGTTCACCTCTTATGTTAATTTTTCAACGTTACTGAAAGATAAGCTCCTTAGTTTTTAACCTACTTCCCTATTGGAAACTTCCCTGCAGAATGCATGACCTCACTCTCATTACTGTAGTAACAAAACCCAACATAAACATAATACAAGAACAACTGTTCAACCAAATTACTGAACATCTTCTTGGCAATTTTTATCTGAATATTTTTTCTAAATAATTATCATAAAAACAAAAAAAAGCTAAGCAAAAATTACATATCCAGCATGACCTTGCTTGCAAGCAGATCTGTTTTAAAAGACTATTTCTGGATAACTATGCAATCCATCTGAGAAAATGTTATTAAGTATACGTAACAGACACTTAAAGAAACTATTTTTATAAAAAAAACTCTCAGTGTTCTGCACTTTCATTATTCCTTTTACTGTAAAAAGTAGATTTTAATTTAAAACACGCAGTGGGAATCATGGTAATTATTTATATAAACCTGTCATTCTATAAACTACGATAATTTACCAACTCCCAGTGGGCAGATATTCTAATTCCAAATTTGGTCAAAGATTAAAACGGTCTATTTTAATCCGTATGGGTCAACATTGGCATGAGATTACATGGAAAAGCTTCAAGTTTCAGTATTTCTAAAAAGAAGGAACAGCTACTAAAATACTGCTGATAAAACAAGTTATACAACAGTATTTTATTTTCAAAACTAATATTCTAGGCCTAATGGTAAACTTTGAAAGAAGTACAAGGGAAGAGAAAAGAGAAATGACAATTCTATAGTTCACGTTAAAAATAAAGACGTGGCAGACAACAGGAAAATACCATTTGGTTGCAGCCTACACTAGCCACTGTCTCAAACAAAAGTGGCATATGGGCGATTAAAATTCGACAAGATTTTATTTTCTACAGGAAGAAAACCAGTTTTGTTTGAATAAACACTCTGTCAAACCACTAATGTGGAGCCATCCCTTTACAACGCAACATGCCACCAGCTGATTTCAACAATCTATGTTCCAACAGTAAATTCTGACAAAGTCTTGTCACACAAGGATCAAAATAATCAGTAAGTAAAAATAAAATGCACTGCCTTATTTGCCCACTGCAAAAAACTGACCTATAGCAGCAGATAGATAGGACTGCAGAGAACTGAAATGCAGCAATTCTTGCATAATCACTGAATCACCAAGGCTGGAAAAAACCTCCAAGATCATCCATTCCATGACAAGGATCTTCCAGTTACCATTAACTTACTGTCTAATCATCTGCTAACAAGTAAGTTCTCCATAAAATAAAGCAAGCTCTGATTTTATTTGTCATGTAAAAGATCATCCTGAAGTTGTACAGTAATTATGTAAACTGTTTAGACAGCTAATACTGTAAAAAGATATTTTTAATGGTTTTCTATTAATCAATAAAATGTTCCTGTATGTTTTAGGTTACATTGAGGAATTTGTTTATTTATTGAACTCAGAATTTTGAGACAAACCAGATTTCACCATTTCCTCTCAGGTCACTGCTCACAAGTCCACAGCATGTTTTTGTATTCCAGCAGAGACAGCAAAATTACATTTCTAAAAGCAGCCTGAAGCTGAAACAATTTGGTCTGTTCTCTACCTTTAGATTCCTTTAGGTTACATTTCACACACAGTAATTTACACATATAAAACACTCATTCTCATACAGTGAGAAAACATTTTCCTTTCCTTCACTCATCCCCAAATGCAAAAGTGAAGGTCTTCTGAAACTTACTGACGACTTCACTATTCTTAAAAACTACATTCAAATTATGTTTTGAAATAAGCATTTCCTTTGCCTAATCCAACTTCTCCTTTCTCCAGCAGTTTCACCACAGCTTCTCTGCAAATAACTGAGTACACAAAATGTTTGTATAACAACGTGTACCAATTCAAACGTGCTTCATCTGTGAGAAGTTTAACATTAGACCTCAGGCACTGCAGCAAACAGCTTACATGCATGCTGAGCCACAAACCACATCTAATGGGCTTACATCGGCACAGACGGAATAAACAGAAAACCACCAATTCATTATTGTCACTTAAACCAATGTCAATGATGCAAAGACAAAAATTAGGTTACTTTAATGAAATTACTTTGTATTTGCCACAAAAGCAGTTTATTACAACATTTAACTACAATGTTTAAAAGCTTGTAAAAATCTAATAAAAGTTCATTTAATTCTAAGGTTTGCCCATTCTACACATGGGCAGGGGCAAACCCAGAATCAGCAAACAACTCTGCCATATCATTTCCAGAATTTGTCCATTTGGTACACCATAAAAGACTCTGCTCTAAAATGATGCATTGTTTTGATTTTATTTTGCTTTTAAGTAGGCAACTTACTTCTATCAGTAGAATCAACATTATTCGTTAAGAATATTGTTAGTGAAAAGGATATCTTGTGGAAATATAGAGCCATATGATAAAAATAAAGTGACTTCCTAAATTTAAAATGAGTTGCACCTAAAGAGTAAAATTAACGTGAAGGTATGTGAATTCTGAAATTCATGCCAAAAACAACAGGGAACAGAACTAACAAGAAAGTTAAGTAGTGATATCTTACAGTTGCAAAATAAGAAAAACAAACAAACAAATGATCACTTTTTCTTTGCATATTCTTTTTTCTGTCTAGATAATAAAACATTATCTCATGCCTGCTGATTTCATTAAAAATCAAGGAAACTACCACGTTGATAATAATTGTGTGTATATAAAAAAAAAACCACAAAATCATGGAATTGCTCAGGTCGCAAAAAACCTTCAGGCTCACCAAGTCCAACTGCAACCAAACCATACTAACAACCCATCACTAAATCACACCCCTGAGCCCTACATCCAAATGGATTTTAAACACGTTCAGGGACGGTGCCTCAACCACCTCCCTGTGGAACCTATTCCAGCGCTTAACAACCCTTCCTGTAAAGAAGTTTTTCCTTACATCCAACTCAAACCTCCCCTTCTGCAACTTGAGGCCGCTTCCCCTTGTCCTGCGACCTGTCACCAGTGAGAAGAGACCAACCCCGCTTTCGCTGCAATCACCTTTCAGGTATTTGAAGAGAGCAGTAATGTCTCTCTCCAGCCCCCTCTTCCCCAGACTAAACAGCCCCAGCTCCTTCAGTCACTCCTCATAGGGTGTATTTTCCAAGCCCTTCACAAGCCTTATTGCCCTTCTTCGGACCTGCTCCTGCATCTCAGTGTCCTTTCTGTATTGATGTGCCCGAAACTGAATACAGTTCTTGAGGTGCGGTCTCACCAGCACCAAGTACAGGGGTGAGATTACTTCCCTAGTCCGTCTCACCACACCATTCCTGACACAAGCCAGGATGCCATTGGCCTTCTTGGTCATCTGGGCACACTGCTGGCTCATAGTCAGATGACCGTCCATCAGCACACCAAGGTCCCTTTCCATCAGGCAGTTTCCAGCTGCTCCTCCCCAAGCCTGTAGGGTTGCCTGGGATTGTAGTGACCAAAACACCAGACCCAATCTTACAGTTTACCTTGGCCCATCAATCCAGTCTTTCCAGGCCCTTCTGTAGTGCTTTTCTACCCTCCAGCAGATCAACACCCAATTAATTCTAATTAACTAATAATCCTAAGATGCATGAATATGTAAATACAGCAGCTACACAGCAGTATAGAATTCTCACCGGATAGAGAAAAGAGACTTTTTATGATATAAAACACATGCTCCAGTCTAACAGTGAACACTTTAATATGATTCCTCAACACTGCACACATGCTTTTCTCTTTAAAGGTTCTGTGATGCTGAAAACAACATCACTTACATTAGCAAACTTGAACATTCGTTAGCTGGGGATTAGATTTCTACTGGTAAGTGCGTCAGTACTGACTGGTAAATAAACAAATATGACTCCTAAAACAGCTCGCACTCAAAATCCCTGATGACCTTTCAAAATGCAAGAACAAATTATTTTATTTCAGTTGGTATTTCTAGTCCCAGTTAGTTAGTAACCAAAATATTAAATACTTACACCTGTTCAAGAAGTTATCAATGTTTTTGTTTTTTCGTAAGGCAGGAAAATCCAAGTCATATACCAAAGCATCTAATCCATCCTGCAGAAAAACAATACAAGCAGAATTAAATGTTTGGGAAAATACAAATTCTGCTACCTGCAAATTCTGTCTATCAATTTTCCATGCAAACAGAATTATTCACATTTACTTGATTCACAGTTAGCAATTGTGTATGTCTCACAGACAGGTGAAACAGCTGCCACTCATCTTCCATTGGATATTTTGACACATATGCCCACATCTAAACAAATACACTTCTATGAATTAGTTACCTTCATTAGCTCCGCATTTACATTGTTTTGTTTTTTTTTCTAAACATGAAAACCTTAAATAACAGCTCTAATGAACGTGATCAACGTTAAGAAGTCACAACATGCCATGCAGCAGGCACATAACCACTGAATGGCAAAGGGCAAAAAGATTAATCCCACGAGTCAAGCCCCCCACCACATCCCCTCCCTTATCATATCTTTTTTAATCACGGCAATGAATATATTTACAAGGTGCAAACTTAATTATGTGAACAAATGTAATTTCACCGATTTTTCACCAAACACATTCCTAAAACAAATTTAACAATCCCTATCTTTAAGGCCCTGTTAATTGTCATAAACTTTGCCTTAAAGTTTACGGCCTCGATTTCACAACAGGCATGTATTACGCACTGGTGGTTTACATCTCCTCAGAGAAAAACTAAACAAAGTGTACTGGTTGAAAATCGCAGATACAGCATCCAATGAAAAAACCATCAAGTACTTTAGGGGGACCTAATGAGCTACACAAATAGCACTTATCAGGTAGGTAACGTTCCAGTGACAAGGCAGACGATAGGAAAGCCAGGGAATACAGACTGCTGGGTACCAGCAAATTGTGTCAAGAAAGTACCGCTACTTACTCATCCTACTCCCGCCTACGTGCCCACACCACCCACTGCTGACCTGCTGGAGTGAGCTAGTACATCAGACATCGCTGAACTGATCGGTTCGGATCTGACCAGACCTGAGTTTGACTGTTGTATATTGCATAATTTCATAAAAGTAAACAAGTGCAGCGATCCATCAGCCCAACCTGCTACATCCCTCAGGTAACGCTGCTTCAAGAAATGTTACAGTACGAGCTTTCTGAAAGCTTACTTCACAGAAATGCATATAAGAGGAACATATCTGATCTACATTAAAAAATCGACTTTGGTCCCTCACATCTAATTCCAACCCGTTTTCCCCCTCAGTCAACAAGAGTTTATAAACTATGCAAATCAAATACTACCAATATCTAAGCTATTTACAGGCATGCAGTCCTCACTTTTAATTCTGTGAGACAGAAATAACTCAGATATAATGAGAACAAGCAGTAAAATCATGATAGAATTCAAAAGCACGTGTAAGGAAGTAAAAATACAAGGCTAATCAGAACTACTTTAAAGGCTGGATGCTGTTCATTTTGTTTGTTTCATTACAACACTGCTAGTTTAAGTTAGCTCTTCATAGAGTGGCTTAGTGGAATTCTAAGAAGCACTACAATGAAAACAGTTCTCAAGGAGAGTATCACAATATTTTCACAGTCCATTGTTTTGAGCTTATGACAAGAAAAGAAAGCAAACAACAACAGCAGCGACATACTAATAGATCGGAAATATCAACAAGAGAGTACAAGGTTTACAACAACTTGGGACTCCAACCAGATTGGGAAACAGTGCCAGATCGAATGTAACTCGGTGAGAAATACTTTGTACCCCACTAAAACACGTCTTTTCCAAAAATACACAGTAAACACCCAGAAAAACCACCAGAGAATTTTACCTTTTGGTAGCTTCAGGAGAGAAACCAAGTAAGTATTAGTACACTTCTTTATTTTTTTTTTTCCTTTTGAGGCATTAGAACTTAAAACTTAGTACAAGAAGCTAAGACTAATGGAAATATTTAAACATTTTTAACATCAATCTTAATTTGCATCATGATTTTTTCATTCTCGATTAAAATACAGCTCTACCCAGAAAAAAATCACTAAAATCACTAAGAACAGAAAGTGTCACAACTTCACTGTCAGTCAGGTGTGTGTGTGCCTTTTATTGCAGCTCAGAAGTCAAGACGAGACGTGGGAAATTCACATTTAACGAGCCAAAGCAAGCTTTCAGAATTGCTTAGATCAGAATTAACCACAGAAGTATTCCCTTTCAGAGCTTCAATATTCCTCTTAAGAGCTCTCTCAAGTAAAACTCTTAAGAAAGATAAACTCTCCAAGACAAAATTCAAACTTCTTGACAATTTCACATTCATGTCAGATCACGCTTCAAAATCACACGAAGGACATGTAAGGGTGCTGCAGACCAGCAGCTTCTTACTCACAACAGTCCCTTAATAGTAATCCCCTTTTGCTACCATATCCAGAGAAGCAGCAGCTATTTCGAGTGCTATTGCTGGAGAAGCACGCAGCAAGAAGGCAATGCCCAACAGAAGTGGCACAGGTCACAGAGATCGGAATCCAGGACAGAGTTTTAGTGATAACAGGAGAAACAAGGCCAAGTGAAAGGAGACACAACCATTATTGCTGATGACTGCAAAGAGAACTTGGCTCTCTTGTTTCCATCTTCCTCAGCATGCCACCTGACCCCTGCCTGATACAGACAGGAATATCTTTCCTTCAAGACCTATGGGACCCATATCTCTTAAATTACAGTAATCAGACACTGTTTATTAAAATAAACAAGATGTTTTCATGATATTGAAACCACAAATGGAAAAACCTGGTTTCAACACGCATCTTTAAACACAGCACAGCCAGTGCATCTTACCAACACTTCTGGCTTAGAAGTGTTTTCAACTAATGCTAAGCTCTAAGGCCAGTCTGGACTCATACACTGCCTCCAAAGAGATGGATAAGGGTGCCTAGGACAGAACACATGAACAGTCCAGCGCAAAACAATGCTCCTTTGGTGCAAGTCAGAAACTGCACTGCTGTATGTCACAGCACACTACAATTTTCTTGGGTATTTTTTCCCTCATTTGCTCTACTTGTTTAAATGTTTTGCAGTTATAGCATCACACAAATAACTCCACAGCCTACGGGGTATGTGAAAGTATACCTCATTTTGAGCTCGCCACGCCTCAGCCACAGAAGTAATGATGACTACCCAGCTGCCTTGTGACAATTTTATACACTTCCATCATTTCTCCTTCAGCCTTTTCTTTTCCAATTATCCTTGCATGAAATGTATTTCAAATCCCACTGTCACCCAATGTTTGGTTTTCACATTCTCCTATATACTTTTTGAACTAGAGAGAAAACCGTAAATAGCATTTCAGTTGTGTTCACTTCAAAACATAAAACTACACAGCACAGTTTCTCCTGTTTCTGCTTTTCATTAACAGCTGACTTATTTGAGTAGTTTTGACTGTCACTGTGCACTGCATTGATTCTTACACACAACTAAGTACTATAAGCCAAATCTAGTTCAACACTCAAAGATCAGAGTTTATCCTCCCATGTCAAATTTCACCTACTACATTTAACCATCCAGGCACCAACAAATACTGATTGTTCTGCTTTAAATTTTCACTACCCTTTTAGAATAAAATCCCCTCATTATTCACCACTTTAGATCATTTATTTCTGAGAAATACCACAAGCCTGCTAAACTTCATTACCCATCTCTCTGTTTCAAGCAAGCTGATTGCCAACTCCTCTGCTTTATTCACTCACCCACAAACAACCCTATCTGAGAGCAACTTATTTTTGAGAAAAAGCTGAAACGAAGAGCTTTATCAAAAGCTTTTTGTCTTCCTCATACTCAATAATTACCTCAAGGACCTATGCTAGATTTGCAAAATAGGACTTTCTTCCACAAATAGGAGCTATGGTGCTCCCCATATTAACACAAATGGGCTCACTTGTTCTGCTGCTGGGGCTGGGTGCTCCCACATTCCCCCCAGTTGTTGTTTTCTTCAAGGAAAGAAGAAAAAATGTTATACACTTAATTTCTTCCTTACTGCTGTCAAAACAGTTTAATGTTGCAGTGTAGAAAAACAGAAAGGTTATACACACACACACACACTCCATGCCTTAATGAGTCACCATCAAGAAAAAAAAGTCTCAGAGATCTTACTATTTTATGTCAATCTGTACAAAAATCTTTTCTGGAATGCTGTAAGGAAGCACTCCAGCATGAGAAATCCTGCAAGCATTTTCATTAAGAGGCATGCAGTCAGATTTCTTTACTTTCCCTTCAGTTTTTCTATACATATAGAAAACAATAACGTGCATCATTAGCATGCATATTAATTACATATTTTATTAGCTTTGAATTTCATAGGCTGTTACACTACCATGTGTTATGAAAGTCTTTCATTAAGATTCCTTAAATGTGCTTGCTTTCTGCAGCATGACTTGAGCAGTTCCACATCAGCTGGTACTGCCGTACTCTCAGAAGTTGTGATCTCTTCCCAAAGCACTCACAAATTAGGCCATCACTCCTACCATGACTGCAGTGGACTGTCTCACTCTGTAAATATACTTCTTAATCTCAGAACTCATTACAGTATATGTAATACCACTTTTTATTCATACATGAGAAACCAACTTCAATGCAAACTTTATAGCGAAATTAAGTGCTAAAATAATTCAAAATAAACTCTATCAAGCAACTACAACACAGGAAAATATGTTATCACCAGGTTTAAGTGATATAAAGTCAAACATACAGGACCTATGTTATCAGGGTACAGTCACAGAACGTTTCTATTTTTTATTATGTAACTTCATACAAATTTCATTACGATGCACCTAATTGGAAGTATATGACAAAAAAAATGTACTAAACCCAGCTGAAGCACAGCTACAAGGACAAAAATTGTCTATTTTACTATTTATCTATCATTTAGACAACGAAGAAGCCAAGTGAGTGTTATCAGCATACAAAAGTTGCATTCCTTGGACTGACTGGCAGTTATCCAAATTTAGAGAGTTGGCTACTTTTCCTTTTTTGGAGAGAGCACAGTAAGTCTTAAGAGCAAACAACTCTCACCATCCATATTTTAGCTCCCTGCATTGTAACTGTTTTCCTGTTTATTTCTACAATACTAGAGCTTCCTTCCGTACTTCACACCAACAAACCTGGCAGAACTTCATCCTCATGGGTCCACCATAAATTGTGAATGTCGTGTCATACCACACATAACCTGTGCTGAATTCTCAAGAGAGACCGTAGTATGAGAAGTCAGCTTTTATATCCTAACTTGCATGAAAAACAGTAACTCAATTCCACAGGGAAAGAAAAAAGTATGTTTCTTTGGACTGCATCATCAGATCTTTGTATAGTTAAAGGGACCTGGAAAGGCTGGGTAAATCAGCAAAGGGCCTTGTGAACAGGCAAATGCTAAGTCCTGCACCTGGGGAGGAAACGCTCCTGCCACCGGAACACATGGAGTGCTGACCAGCTACAGAGGCAGCCATCAGCACCCGGGCTCTGATACATACAGCATCATCACCAGGACAGGAAAGGTGATCCCTGCCCACCACTCATCTCTGGCGAGGTTGCATCCTCACTGCTGGATCCAGTTCCAGGGTCCCCAGAGTGAGCAAATCCAGCAGAAGGTCACACAGATGATTAAGGGACCCCAATACTTCTGCAGAGATCCTGAGAACCTAACTGGGCATGACCCTGGGCAGCCTGCTCCAGCTGACTGTGCTTGGGGTGGGAGGCTGGACTAGACAAGCTGCAGAGTTCTCTTCCAACCTAAACAATCCCAGTTCACCTGTAATACAAATTTCCTTCTCTCTCAAGGCCAATGCTATGCTTTTGCTTTATATGAATCAGGAACGCACTATCTTGTCAAAAACATCCTTAACACCCCACCATAAGCAGGAAGGCCCTACTACAAGGCTTAGCTCTGCACGCTTGATGTTTCTTCAGCCCTCAAGAGAAAGCCTTGGAGCCATCCTTGAGCTCCCTTACTGTTTTGTGAAACATCCTAATGCCAACTCCATTGGTACACAAAGCTTTCCTCTCATGCCCAACATTATTTCCTCTCTACTTTTTTTTTTTTTTTAAACAAATTTTTCATGTCGACCTACATAACCTGCTTTCAGACGAGAATATTCTTCAAAAGCCAACTTTCAAGCCAATAGGACTACATTTATCCATCTCTAAGTATGTAAAAGATTATACAGTTGTAAGTCAACCACATTCATTTATGTTGCTGCCCAGAGAACACAAAACTGCAATTTAGTACTTCATCTTTAAAGCAGACAAGTGAATGTACACAGAGTTAAGACACTTCACTTAAGAATTTTCATTACATTGTTAGACTAGGCAAAGTATACAAACTGACATGAGCTGAGTACAAGGCACTTGATTCATGGCACTCTCTTGTTGCTGGCATCTACAATACTACAGAACTCATTACTTCTTTGTATCCTGCAACATTCACAGAGCTCTCACAAACTTAAAGACAGTCTTTCATAAAGAAATTTTCTTCCCAATCAGTAAGGAGTTTAACTCAGTAAAGATTTAAACTCTCAGTTCTTGAAACCTCAAGTCAAAAGTTTTGAAAGCAACAGTAGTCATGGTCTTCATTACAGCTCTGTAAAGATTTTTTTTTTTTTTTCCATAAGGAGATGCAACTTTCATCTGTATCACAACCCCACATAGGTTACATGTAAATACATGTACTTAATTTGTAACAGACTTTTTAGCACCCATAGTCACACCGAAGAAAATCTTAGGCAAAAGACTACAGATAGGGAGACAGAAGCTGCAGTGCTCTTTCAAAAGCATGCAGTATTTTGGGGTCTTTGCATTTCAGATATATTTTGGGTTCTACACATTTCAGAAAAAAAAAAAAAAAACCTCCAACATTATTACAGCGCTAGTTTCACTACACTGGAAATCATAGTGTGGTTCATATTTATTAAATTCCACCTTAAATTTAGTACACTGGTATTTTACTACTTCAATATATCACCTTAATTAATTCCATTTAATATTGTATCTTTAAGAACAGCTGTAAAATGAGAGAACCATGTTTTCAGGGAAGATGAAGACTACACACACACACACGCACACTCATCAAAATATCACCAGGAACATATTTCCGTAAGATTTATGCATAAATATGCACAATGTGTGTCTGGAAACATGGGGGAGATGAATAAAAGTAAAAACTGACTACTGTTAAGTCAAATTAAATTAAATCATTTTGTAAATGAGAGATCTCTTGAAATTTGTAGCTGATTTCCCTTAAAGAAGTTATATGCTGTTATATGCTCTTTTATGACAAACAAGTTTCAATGCCAAGCATGGTATGTTCTGCCATCCAAAAGATGCCTTACACTCTGAAGAAAACAGTTATGTAAGTACCTGGAGGGCTATGTTTGTTTCTTGACATCATAATGTGCAGAAAATAAAAAGAGATGGTGTGCACTAGGTTTATATGATTTATCAAGCTATATTTGAATTCACAGAAGGATTAAATAAAGCATAAGTACAGCTTCTTAAAACTGCCCTTTCCAATAAAATTACATTGAAAGTGCTGAAGTCAAACATTTACAGCATATTAAAGGACTGACTGGCATTCACACCACCATGAAACCAACACTGTGCAGCAGCTCCAGCACTAAGCAATGGAAGTCCCTGACAGGTCCAGAGCTCCCTGTGACCAAACCAGGACCACATTAGCCACACAAATACCTTGGGGGGGGGAAGTGACCTCACATCCTTTTGAGTTATGCAAGTTAGCATGTTTGCTGAAAATACACCACAAGTCCTGTTCCCACATCTCAAAATGTAAAGTAACTTGGGGCGGGGGGGGCTACATCTCACATGCACATGACATCAGCAAAAGTTGAGATGCCTACAGTGTTCTTAGTTATATCTTCAGAGGACACATCCACCGGCTGCACACAGATCCACTGTGTCTGCCTGAACTGTCCATTTGAACACACACGTGGTTACCAATTCAGAATAACAGAGTCAACAGTCTAAAAATCACTAATTAGGAAGCAAAAGTGGGATGGATAAAAATTAACACTGCAGATAGAAACACTGGAACACAACCGTCCCTCAGTGAAACAGTAAAGACAACTGACAAATCAGAGATACAGAAGGGTAAACTGTGCCAGGAAAAGTTCAGAAGTCCAAAGGTAACAAACAACTTCAGACAAGGGAAAAAGCAATTGTACAACTCCACTTTGAGACAGCGACACTCAGCAAAGACAACAGCCCCTCTGCTACCTACTGCCTGGAAAACAACAGTTTGCCTCTCCATGCTTTTTCCAGGCAGGTATCCATGAAGGCAGCATTTAGAAGTTAATTTCAGCCAGCTGGACAAGGTGAGACCTTGCCGGGTTCCAGTACATCCATAAGAAGAAATGCAACAAGTGTAAGAGGGATTAAATATGCAAAAGAACTGCAGATCTTGTAGCTCATCATATTACCAACTTTCTTTCCTGTAACCCTACAAGTCAGAACAGTTTTGCAATTAGAGGTGAAAAGTAGCCACGACAGAAGTCCAAAAATGAAGGCAACAAGAGAATTATGCTAAAAAAGACTTTCTAGAAAGTGAAATAGTAACTTGTAAAACCACACAGAGTCCTTTGCAGCCACACACAACCTATGGACTGCAAAAATGTAGAAGGTTGAACACAGCTCCCTAAAAATATCAATGTTGGGAAGCTTCTCCAGTTGTGCAACCCCTGACAGGGCTCTCGCTCCATTCCTGCACTAAGCATTCCAGCACAAGCAATCGCACGTCAAACAGATATTTGAAATAGGCAACTAAACAGGAATTGAGCACTACATCAGAATTTGTGCATCATCGCACAGTTTTATAATGCAAACACTAGCAAAGCAAAAAATAGGCTTTTCTATTTTTTCACCTATCCATTAGTAGAAAAACTCCAGCTTCAGTAAAAACATAAGATTTACATGTACGTAAAACTAATGGTGTTCTATATTCACTTTTTTCCCATGATGAATGGAAGACCATTTAAGAATGATCTTAGTGTTTGGTTTTTTTGTTTTGTTTTGTTTTGGTTTTTTGTTTTGTTTTTAAAAAGGTAATAAATGTTTGATGAGATTTATTTTAGATAGAAGCAAGTTAATTCTACTGCCACGAGTTAAGAATCTTCAGAATGGACAGCGTTTGGTTACTGACAGCAACAAACAGCAAACTTTTCACATATTTCTGGGATTTGCACCACTAATATTGAACAAAGCGCTTCTGAGAACTTCTAGATTCCAGAATCCAGTGTGATAAACATTTAGAAAGGGATCTACCAGTATGGTCTTACCCACTACCATTAAGAAGCTAAAAAAGAAGTGACAACGACACACACTTTTTCAAAAACCCCCCGAACAAACGAACAGTAACATAAGCAATACCACCAGTAACACAGCTTTGAAATACTCTGGATGCTTATGTGTATTTTCAAGTCACTAACAGCAACTGCTCTCAAGAGTAAAGGCGTTTCTATTCACCAGGAAAACCAGAAATCCTAGCAAGCTCTAAGTAAGACTTCACCAGTATTTAAGACCAACCTCTTCCAGAACACTTTTCATTCTGACAACACAGCAGTCATGACTAAAACCCTAAGTGCGTGGGACTGCACATTAAGAAGGGGTGTAACCAATAAAAATGTAAAACCTACATGAAAACATGGCTCCACATTCAAGTACTGCAATTACAGACCTGAACCAAAGCCATCTACCACAGCTTAGGGTGGCCTTTGCAGTTTGGAGCTTCTCACACAATGATTAGTAGGGCTTTTATTACACACAACACACCAAGAATACATGTCACTTTACCTGAGGTTTTCAAGTACACTGTTTGGAAGTTAGAGGAATAGATGCCGTATCAGAAATTCATCAGTTGTACCCAACACTTCTTTCTAATCTAGAAAGGGTCCCGATATATTAAGCTTGCAAGTTTGTTAAGGGATTTGTAAATAAGTTTTTCTACATTCCTTTCAAGCCTTGAGATTTATGCTTGGGAAAACTAAAGCCATTAGTTTCATATACCAAGAAAGAAAGCGTGCCCCAGAATTTTCAGTACAGTTGCTCAAGCCAGAGAAACATTTCAGCACGGTTGCTCAACCAAGAGAGACAGCAAAACAAAAAATTCTGGTATCCAACTGTTACTATGTTGGGTGTTTATACCACGTTTAAGTACTGCTATTGGAGGGAAATAAATACTGAAATTCTAAGAAGCAGATGAAAAACGGCCCTTGCTGCATGTTTCTCCAGATGCACCCATATCACAGATGAGAGTACATCATCAGCTCCTCCTTAGTGCTCTCCCCACATACACAGAACACTTCAGAACTTGGCAAAAGCACTCCCCCTGCCAAGAGGATGCGATAGATTGACATACATCCTCCAAAGGCACGATTTTCTTTTAGATTTAGAAAATAAATCTTAGACTAAGAGGAGAGAGAGCCAGGGCTGCCTGGACCACTGCCACTAGCATGGAATCTTGTCAGAGTCTCTCCTGACTGTCCTTACAAGGGAGCAAGGCTGAGCTTAGGCTGATTATGATAATCTCAACAGGAGACGAGGACAAACCATACTCGAGTCACACCATATAAGCCTGTCATGAAACAAATCAGGGCACGCTAACGGTATGTTTTCTGCTCCTCCATCTCAGACTGTTTGGAGTGACTGTCATTTAGTTTCTCATTAAGCACGGAGCAAAACTGATGGAAGCACATTTTCTAAACAAGCAAGCAAACAAACAGAAAAACAACAGAAAAGCTAACGGAAAGGCTGTGTTTGACTTGTGTCAAACTGACAGATCATTTCTTTCCTAGACATTGTCTTATGAAAGTTCTTCTCCAGCATCCAGTTCAGGAAAGTCAATGAAGAACATACTTCTCACTTGACTAAGTACATGAAAGGGGGCATTTGTATTATCTACTGGCTATAACCAGTGGTTCAAAA
Source organism: Oreortyx pictus (assembly GCA_036925125.1). Classification (NCBI taxonomy): domain Eukaryota; kingdom Metazoa; phylum Chordata; class Aves; order Galliformes; family Odontophoridae; genus Oreortyx; species Oreortyx pictus. Next base: position 45,100,841 of record JAUPFR010000003.1, on the reverse strand, counting down.
GCCACACCCAGCCAGTTCAGCTAGTGTGTGCTCCTAAATACTAGAGAATATCAGCAAGTGATACCATTACACCAGAACATCATTAACTGAGCAGTATCCCCTTGAGTTCAGAATTAACTTTCCCTCAGGCCCCCTCCACTTCTCTTAGCAGAAGTTCCTGCTGGACTGCAAAGTCAGTTTCCTTAAGAACTATATGAAAACATGTACATGTACACAGTCATTTTAGAAGCAGATGCTTGCTGTCAGCCCTGGTCATTTTATAATTGAATGTAATTACCTAACCTCAGAATCCACAGACTTCAGTGGAAATTCAGGAAACAGTTAAATCTTCTGTGGCATTCAAACAAAATGCCCAGGCATGGAACTAACTGTCATTCAGAGTTAACTAGATTCTGAAACGCAGCCGAACAATTTGGTTCAGAAGAGTTAAAAAGAAGAAAAGAACCACAAGATTAACCACTGATGCTTTAGGAAAGATCTGGAAATGTGCACATATATGTTCTGTATACATACACAAATCCCAAACGGTACTTAAAAATGTCCCCAAAAACTGACGTATCATTTTCATTCACACTGCACTGAAACATTTATAACTTCCTCCCTTGCTCCTTCCAATATGGACTTAATGTACACAAGCATGTGAACTGATTTTTTTTCTTATTATTTATGATTTCAGCTCTCAACCTACAAAACTGTAACAGCACAAACCTCAATTGTGAAAGCTAACCTTACTTCACTGAAAAACCTCCTAATCTGGCTACGTTCTGAAAGACAGAACACAGTGCAGTTTATAAAAATTGTTTTTTAACTAAATCAAATAAAAATGCAGTTTCAAAAATGGTCATATCACTTATGACACCCCACACTATGACTTATTTGAACATATTGCTGTTAAGGAAATAAGAGGAAGCCAGAAAATTAACACCAAGAGTCAAACCAAACCCATCTACGAATTAGGTAACTTCTGAAAACCAAAAGAAAAGTTCACTGCCGTCCAGATGACAAGAGGAAGAGCTCAGAAAAAGAGCTGAGTGGAACAGTTTCAAATTCTCACATGCAGTTTCTTTACATAGAGGATAACCTTAACAACTGAGAACAGTCTTCTGAAGATCCCACAGTCTGACTCGCTCTGGTTCCAGACATCATCCAATAACATGGATGTGTCAGAGAGATGTGCTTTTTAATAGTCAGAATGCCAAAGACACTAACAACATTGACAGCAGTCATTCCAGTACACGCTGGAATTTGATACGCGCTATCCAGTGAGTATATTTTGGTGCTAATCATAATACTGCTCCCTGTAAAATAAATATGTATACATAAACAAAACATAAAAGGTCTATGGTAACTCTTAATTTGCGAAGTCCTTCACGCCTGAAGTCATCTATCAGATGGAAGAAAGCTATCACGAGATAAAGCTACTGAGTATGTAAGAAATCCTACTAGCTCCTCACCACTTTGCTTATTTCTCCAGCTTGGGAGAGTTCTTAACCCAAATGCACAATCTCAACTTGCTGGATGAATGTTTTTCATCTTAATATTTACAGTTCATCTTTTTGTTCATTTAGGAACTAGATTCGTAGCGTAAGCATCCTGCGATTCAGTTTTGTCCATCTGTTCATGCCACCACATTTACCAACTGCTTCCTTCAGTTTCAGTGGGCTTTTTTTGATGTTCAGTTTGAGGTGGGGGGAAAAGATAGGGAGTTGTTTGGGATTTTATTATTTTGGGTTTCTCCCCCCCGCTGAGCAGCCCTGATGCTGTAAGATCAATGATATGAGAATTGTGCTGATTACCTTACTGCACCCTGCACTCCACTGTCCCCTCAAACACTGGTACAGACAGGCACACAGTAACTACACAGACCAACTAGCACCACCGAAATAACAGATTGTCCTGATACTCAAGAACATTTTTTTCCAGCTTTGGTTACAGAGCATCAAGAGAAAGGGAGACCAAGCAGTGAAACACAGTATGCGTGTTTTCTCTAAAGCTGGAGATTTTTTAAAACAGTGCATTTGATGCCTCTTCAAAATGAAATGAACTACATATTGGCAGAAGGAATTATCTGCATCAAGTTTGCTATTTTGTGGATGGCATCACAGTATCCAGAAGGAACTATGGGAATGTTTCTAACAAAATCTCTAGTAGGAAATTCCAATTTCACAGCAGTGGGAACTAAGACTCCTACTAAGCCTTCTGAAGAGTCAACTGAATTTGCAGATTTTTTTTTTTTGTTATTATTTTAAAAGAAAATGCATGGCCTTCCGTCATATAAATACAGAAAAGCTAATAAAAAACATACCAAACATTTTTCGTTTTTAGTCAACTAGCATTTAAACATCTCGAGTGATTAATGAAGCTTTCTGCAGAAAGACTTTCCTGGGAACCCGTGAAATAGACCTTAAGAAGTAAAGAAGTCAAACAGTAAGTGCACAACTTCATTAAGGTAGAAAAACACTAGGCACTCAAACCATGATGCTAAGAAGTATGCTTTCAGAAAAAAAAGAATGAACTTAAATTACAACCTCAACAACTATTCAGGTGAATAAAACAACTCACTGACCCTTAACCCTCTGGAAACCTTTGCAAACAGGAATGACCTCCCATCGTTCTACTGAGCATTCTCAACTGAGCACGGGATGCTATGGTCTATCAGTTTAACTGCAGATGAAAATGCATACAATTTCACTTTAAAAGATTCACATACACCACCCAACTCGGGCAGGTGGCACTGAACTCTCTCCATAAAAAGCATCACATCTCTTGAAGCTCTTGCTTAGTGCCTCCAATTTCCATTCCCAGAAAATACAATAAATTCCTACAATAACCTACACGAAGTTTGAGATCAGTGTCAGCCATAAACATGAAAGTTCCCATGCTACCAAAAACCTTAAGGCATCATAAACATTTATTTTTATAATAACGATGCAAAGCAATTTTTAAGCTTATGTATAACATACATTAGCAAACAAAAATTCTAGTTCTCTATGCTTTAAAGCAATGACTGAAGTCACAGTAACATTCAAATAAGTTAGCTTTTCCAGTTCATCTGGGAAATAAACTGAAAAGAACAACATTAACTCAAATATTCCATCTGAAAGCAATGGCTTCAAGTTAGATAAAACTTCACCACTGAAATGGTGAAGTTCAATACTGCATACTCATTAGACGCTGCAAACAGATTCACACCTTCCTTTTGATTTAAGACGTCTCTAGATTTATTTCTTTTTGTCTTCGATACGGATGCTTGAAACTTCAAGTACACCATGGTGCTGCCAGTGTAATTCTCCTGCCGCTTTTAAGAGTACAACCAGTACTTGCCTCAGCACCAACAAACCGGCAGCTGGGAAAAATTAGTACTTCCTTATTTTAGTAGCAGGACATAGAAACGAAACAGCATCTCAGTAAAAGCCTAAAGAAACCAGAAAGCCCTGACTTAAGTCACCACAGACAAACCAAATGACACCAGTCTCAAAGTCATCTCTAATTATCTTCCTAATTTCTCTGCCTGATGTCCAAACCTCGTATTCACATTTGTATCTTATGGACAAGGCTTCCTTCTAAACACAGGGTACTTTGTTGTTGTTCTGCCCTTTACCACCACCTCTGTTAGTGAAAACTGATCATTCCTAACTGCAGAACACAAGGCAAAAGCAGAGTTTGGTATGGCAATGATGTTCTCCACAGGTTGATACCTTGTTTATTAAGTAGGAGGAGAAAAAAAAAAAAAAAAGGACAGTTTGAAAAACAATATGAAATATATTTCAACTTTCATCTTGTTTGGCTTGACATTTGATTGCTACTCAAAGTAGTGAAGTGGAATGACTGACTTTACACAATCTCCATATCAAATGAATAGGCAGTTATTTTTTCAAAATAACTAAGAATGAGGAAATGTATGGTAGGCAACAGACCTGCTGCAAGAGTAGATGAATTATGTTAACTTGAAAGCCTAAGAATAGTCAGTAACGTCAATTCTGGTTACCAGGCTTTTTCTAAAAGAAGAAAGGAGGGTTAACTAATAAAATAGCTTGTTTCTACACCTCCAGGATGGAAAAGTATACTTCATTAAACCTGAAAACCATTTATTTATCATGATGCAATCCCAAGGCAAGACTTACAGGAGATTGAGCTACAGCTCACAATTTAGACAAAGATTTAAGTTACTTACAAAAGATGGGTGTCATTTAACATGGTTATGAAAAAAGCTACACTGCTTTCAACTCCTTGGAGAAAACAAGTATAATGTGAAGGCATCAGAGGACTTCTAAAAGTAATTCTTCAGAAACTGTTATTCATATTTCACCTCCCCACCCCCACTCTTCCTAACTCATCACTTGGTAAGACTAATTTTTAAATTATATGCAAAGATTTAACTCTCCTTGCAGAAGAAGGCTTGCCATTTTAACAGCTTGTTTCTAACAAACACGTCTCTCGGATACTGTTGCTTTCTCTCAGGAAATATGAGCAATGCCCACAACGCAGGTAAGCTTTCCTGCATGATTTAACCTCAGCAAGACAAGACATAGTTCATCTCTTTTGGTACAACTAGCCAGTCTCTCACAAGGCAGTCTGATCTGAAGGAAAAACCTTCAGATGCCTACGCTGGTCAAATTTTTAATGGAAAATTCAAGTTACCCTTCCCAGGGGAACTGTGATCAGAAATCTAGGGGATTAAAAAAAGAAAAAGCAATAAATGTTCCAACCTGCAAACACAAAGTTTTCATGAATCTCTGCAGTTATTCCCAATATGTGTTTGTCAAACCGCAATGAAAAAGAGTATATAAAAAAAAAATCCTCCTTTTTTTTTTTTTTCCTGGAATTTGTGGCTCTCCTGTTTCCCATGAAGTTAGAGAGAACTTTTATTTATATGAAGGTGAACTTAGTAGGCCTGACACCCCTCCTTGCCATGTGATTAGGGAAAAGGCTGCCATGCCCGAACAGGAAGGTGAAGTCAAGAGCAATGCAGCCATCCAGGGTCTTCCCTGGCAGTAACAGTTCAACTGCACTGCATCAGAAGGCAGAAATTTACACAGGAGACAATTACAGTCACATTCCCAGAACTAAAGCAGTGTAATTCCAACACTGTAACACTCCCTATTTTTTGTCCATTCTGATATCTCTGATTACACCTCAAGCCTGAACTACTGATTATTTTTATATATATTATATAATACATATATTATATAATGTATATTTATATATACAGTATATATATTGCATTAAGAAAGATAAGAAGTTTTGTTTTGAAAACCAGAAGACATTTAAGCCATTTTGGTCATGCCAAAAGTATGACTGGACTGTTTGGAGATGCTATGTTCAGCATCTGTACGAACAGTTTGTGGAGTATGAGCAAGGCTGAAAACAGGCATTTTAGTCAAAGACAAAAGCTCTTCCAAGAAGCATACTTAATCCGTTCTCTTCAGAGGAAGCCTCACTTCTTAATGATATCTTCAGTTCCAAATTCACCATACTTTCCAGGGGAGGTAGGAAAACAAAACAACACACAAACCCTGTATCAATAGCCAAGCTTACTCTCCATAGCCCTCAGTGGGCATTTCTACTGCCGTCTACTACAGCTAGCAATGACAGACCCAGTTTTCAAAAGCTGTTAGGATTGTTGCCAATACCAGCAAAGTGAAAGTTTCAGGCCCTAATAAGTCTGTAATTTGGCTGGCATCATTTTCAGCATTGTACATCTACAAGCTGTTTAAGGGACTGTCTACTCCAGAAAAGAGAAGGCTCAGAGGAGAATTTTGTCGCTCTTTACAACTACCTGAAAGGTAACTAGTGATAAGACAAGAGAGAATGGCTTTAAGTTGCTCCAGGGAAGGTTCATTTTTTTCCTCAGAAAAAAAAAAACTTCCAGAGGAATTCCTTCTCAGTAAGAGCAATGAGGCACTGGCACAGGCTGTCCAGGGAGGTGGGCTGGTGTCATCATCCCTGGAGGTGTAAAAAAACACACAGACATGCACTGAAGGACACGGTAAGTGGGCAGGACGGGGATGATTTCACTGTCGGACTAGACCATCTTAAAAGGACTTTTCATAGGACTGTTAAGGTTGGAAAAGAGGATACTCAGTACACAGCAGTAAGTTACACTTGTTACACTAGCACTTGTGTTATTCAGAACGTTTGAGTGGTCCCCAAGCTAGCACAAACAGTGTTGACAGTTGTTTGTTCAACTGCCAATGAACTCAGCAGTAAGTGGAGCAAAAGGAAAAGACACCAGCTCACAGAAGATGTACTGGAGAGCAACAAGGTAACAGCTAGGTAGACTGAAGCAGCAGAAAACCCTTTTCTCTTTGCAAAGTGAGAATAAAATCCCTCAACTTACTACCAAAAGGATCCCTTGCGCATCTACAACTCAACTGAAATGATTTTCTAAGAATTGGTATAACAAAATAGTATAATATTTCATAACAAATGAAGACTTGAAGAAATTTTGTACACTTCCACCACAAGCAGCAGCATCTAATATTAAAGACAAAGATACAAGGTACTAATACTATTTCTATTTTCAGTGTCATCTCTACATCCTGCCTCGTGTTCTGTGTACCCTGGTATATGTGACAAAGGCATGGAGCAAGTGTAACCAGCACAAACTCTTTGTGCTACCTTCCAGCCCTCTCCTACCTGAAGAATCTTCCCTATTTACTCTTAGTCTACCATCCCCTAGCTGAAGAGGTTTCCCCCCCTTCATAAGATAGAGTTAAATGGGGTCTAAATATCAACAGTGGAATATGCACGTTGGACTCTGTCACCCACACTGCAGAAGATAGTACTTGTTGCACTGACAGCTCACCACGGTCAGCCTCTTCCCCCTCTGCCTATACCCAGAGGCAGGATCCTGCCCCACCAGTACTGAACCTCCCCCACTGTGTGGCAGAAAGACAGTGATTTATGTACTGAGATACTGGAAGCACAAAACTCCATACTATCAGAACCACCACCAACCAGAGCAGCACTACCGGAGTATAAGTTTATAAGTTTGCTATCAGCACATACAGAGTCAACCCACAGCCTGCACGTGGCAAGGCCCATTCAAGCTGGCAGTGCAGCCACCTCCAACCCTGCACCACCATGGCAGCAGCTCTTCCCACCAAGCAACAAAAGAATATGCCACCCTGCCTTCCATTATAACTAATTTGAGAACAGGTTTTAAGACTGCCAAAAAAAAAAGAAAAGTAATCACATTTTTTTATTTGTGACTCCATTTTCAGTCATCATAAATACATCACCTGTGAATTTTCAAGTAGAACACGTAGAATTACAATAAAAACTGTGACCAAGTCTCTCCACCAGACTTCCAAAAGCCCTCTCTTACCAGAGAGAAACACCCCTCAGTTCACAGCCACGCCGCATTCGTGTCACCACTTTTTGGTAATATTTGTGAACAGCTGTTTTCAAAGATGCAGTGCAAGAAGAGTAAAATTTTATTTAAAATCTCTGCCAAACAGCTTGAGAGCTCACTGTGAATGGCAGCCCCTGCCATCAAGCCAGAGCAATGCTTTGGTTTCACAAAAACAAGGTCACACATCCCACTAGTTTTATGGTTTTGTTGCTCTCTTTTTTATGTTTTATTAAAAGACATTAAAATTAAAATATTATTTTCTATATATTAACTGTATTATCTATTTAATTAGGGCTGCTCCGAAAGTAATGCCTCATTTTATGGTAGTGACACTGCAGTAGAGGTGCTTTCCCACCAGTATCCTGTTACACGTTGTTGTTACGTGTGACACAGGGCAGCGAAGGGGGAGCCTGACAGAATGGCATCTGACATGGAAGTGCGTATGAAGCAAAGGTGTGTCACTGGATTCCTCTGAGCAGAAAAAAACAGCACCCACCGACATTCACTGACACTCGCAGAATGTCTGTAGAGCCCAACCAATGGATGTGAGCGCAGTGATGCAGTAAGCAGTACATGTCAGCAGCAGCCACAGAGGTTTACCAGCAGTGGTGCAGATTGTTACAAGCATGGCACGCAGGCTCTTGCTCATCACTGTTTGGAAACGCAGAGCTAATGGTGGTGACTGTTGAAAAAGGATGTTCTGTAGCTAAGAAGGTGCTCTACTGAACAGTGCTATAGCGCTCTTTGTACTGGTTGTTGTTTCCATGGAAATAACTAGGAGGTGCTACCTCTGGAGCAACCTTCATAGATGCAGCCCGAGACAATGCTCTTCACTCAGTGCAGCCGAAAAAGTTGGATGCCCATGTATCAGAGCAAGTCATCAATTTTCTTCTTCCCTCTCCAACAGGAAAATCGTACATCTAATCTATTCCACCTGACATCACAAATTAAACTCAACAAGCTTACCAGCTGTCCTGGTTTCAGCCCAAACAGCACACCAATGTCTGGTCGTTGCCGTGTGATGGAGGCACACCCAGGGCAGGGCCACTCCACAGGGCAGAGCCACCACCTTCACAGCACAACGGCAGAGGTGGGGCAGAGCCGGCACAGGTGCCAGATTAAGGCCAGGGTCATTCCATAGCACGCGACACCACGCAGAGATCTATAGGTGTGGGCAGGTGGCCAGGGCCAGCTACTGCTTGCCAGGCAGGCTGAGCAGCATCCATCAGCAGGTGGCAAGTAATTGCACTGCAGCTCTATATATTGGTATCAGTGCACTTCTGTTTCCATTTCATCTCCTGTCATAGTAAATAGTTTTTATCTCAAACCACTAGCTCTTGTTTCCAGTTTTCTCCATCATCCCACCCAGCAGCAGCGAGCTCACGTCTGTGTGGTGCTGAGCGGCAGCCAGGTTAACAGCAACTTGCACCTTAGGTAAGTTAGTTGCCCTTAAGCATAAAACCTTCAAATCCACAACTGATTACATGCAATGGAAACAGGGTGGTTCATTTTTTTAATTTATTTGAAAGTTTCTAAATAAAACAGGGACATAGAAAAATCAGTTTGAGATCTTTTATTTGGAAACGTGAGCTTAGTACCTATCTCTGACCACTGTGAAACAAACAGCCTGATCGTCTTTCTTTCCCTCACACTTAGCCACGGTAGCTATTTTAAATGGGGATCATACAAATCCTGCTTAGGATTTGTCCCTAACCCCAACCCTGCCACCTCCCAGCACACAGCTTTCCCCAGCATTAACATGGGCAAATACTGCCTGTTTGAAACCTCAAGCTGAAAAGACAAGCTTCTAACCTTTCCTTCTTCTGATAGTACAAGGTAGATGTGAGGGACTCAAATCTGATTAGTCAGGGCTTTCTTTTGCCAGCATTTATCTGCTAAAGAAGGAACCCATCCTCTAGAGAAACAGTATTTTCACAGCAGTCAGTGACTACACAGGAAAACAGCCATTTGTTATTAATTCAGTGCGTGTGTGGGTATCTAACATCAACAGACATTATCAGGAAGTGTTAGTTTTCCTCTGAATATACTTGCACCTTGTCATTTAACTCATCCAAATACTGCGCAGCACTATCTGAGCAGTGCACAGCTTTTACGAGGAAAAAGAGAAAGACATCACCCAAAATTTGTCCAAGTATTAGACTTCAAGGACTTCCTATCTAATTTTTTGTTAATATCACAGTTTGGGAACACCTCTGGGGAAAAGAAATAAAGCACCTACTTCACTTGTGCTTCTGGATGACTTGTAAGTTCTGTAGACCAGGCACATAACCCAGACAGACATTTAGGCGCTTCCAATCAACAGCCCAAAATAAAGCCTTAACTTCTCAAGCATCCCCTACAGAGTTTCCAGGCATTGTATGTTTACGTTATCTCAGCCCACATAGAGGAAGAAAAGAAGGCTTCACCTTTGCTATTACACAGACTGGAGAAATGGTAAGCCCCAAGAAACGTAGGAGGGAAAGCTGAAACGCGGGAATCAACATTTAACCTAGAGCCTGTAATAAAGAGATTTTAAGTACTGTCCCCACAACAGAGCATTGCATAAATATTTACAGGGAGTGGCAATCTTTCAGTAAGTTAAAAACAATGAGTTACCAGATTTTGAGTATCAGAATAGACTTTGACCTGTGCTTTAATGAGAACACGGTACTGATCCTGCAGCCATTCTTCCTCAGCAACATGGGAGGCAAACTGGACTGAGCAACTGCTGCTAGCCCGGATCATCTCTACACTCTTGCAACCAAAGACAGACCTCAACACAATGCCATACCACAGCTGAGGCTGTTTGAATATCCATCCTCCCTGAAAAGCTCACAAAAAAAAAAAAATAACCAACCAACCTGACTATAGACACACTACAGGAAAACAAACAGCCTCAGCAGAGCAAGTCACCAAGATCTCTCTATTACTTCTCCTTTTCACAAAGATCACGTTTCAGCTCTCGTTCAACTGCTGTTTATCAGGGTGTATATGTTTCACCAGACTACCACGGAAGAAGATAGGACTATTTGTGCTTGTTTTATACCAGCTATAACTGGGTGTTGTCTGGATAGTGCTCACAGTTGTACCAATATTGTCTCATCAGCCTTCTGGCTTTATTTCTGCCTGAATGACTGCACAAATTGAGGCAGAGGCAGAATAGTTTTCAATCATTCTCTAATTTTATTCCTGAAGAAGGAAGTTCAGCTTTCCACCATCTCCACTGACAACCGCAATTTCTTGCTGACAACAGAGTTTTGATAAATAGCATCAAGTTCAGAAGAAATAGTTTTTTAAATACATGCTTTGGAACTTGATGAATTTGAAAGAAACATCCCGCATCGAGATAAACATCTCAGTATTTCCCAGTGAGAGACCTAAAAACAACCATTTTATTTCCAGATAACATAGAAGTATGTCCTAGAAATCCTGGTAACAGCAGCTATGAGGCTACCAGTATCACCTGATCACAAAGCTGCTAAATATTTATTACGTTCTCAGGGAGTGGCTCCCAAAGCTATCATCTTCCTCAAAGAAGTCAAAGACTTGCAGGTTGATTTTCAGTTTGTCCAATGAACAAAGTCCATGTGTTCCCCTCTTCCCTTCCGCCACCGCTAAGAAATGAAAATACTCCACATTTGTGAACAAAATTCTTCCCTTGGCAACTGTTTTTACTCAAAAAGAGCATTCACAATCTATTAGAAGTTTAGGGGCGTTTTTTCTTCCCAATTCCTTCTGCTGAAACATATCTTATCATCTTTCTATTACTGCTCTTGCTTAAAATTTTTAACAGGGAAAAAAAAAAACCCTGCATGCCTACAGCCTCTAGTTTTACAAGCAGAGAAACAGGCTAAGTTAATGATTCTTGTAGAAAACGCACCGCACGCTGTGAACAAAATGCTAACATTTTGACAGTCCCACTGTTTTTACTGTCACTCTTCAGAGGTTTGCACAACCTTATTACAACAGTAACAAGACTCCTAGAAGGTGCAACCTGAAATGCAAATCCATCAGGTTCTTGTTTTTCCAAAGCCTCACACTCTACCTTAACAAAGGCAAAATGTATTTATAACGGACTGCACATCAACCTACATATGGCATAATTCATAGAGGTAAGGAGGCAGCATTAATTAACCCACAATGACAGTTAGTTCTAGACAGAAAGCTTGGACATGTTGCAGATCCAGAATTCTGCATCAGCCAGAAGTCTCATTTTAGATCTTACTGAACAATAAAACCAGCAGATCCAAACAGCTGCAGTGACATCCCAGGAAAATCTGCCAGTCCTGACATTTCGCCTCACCCTGAACTACCTGCAGACTGCTTACAGCATTCTGAAGTTGATCTGAAAACGTCCAAATCCTGCTTCTTCTGTGCAGGAGCTTCATTAGCAACAGAGAAAGCTTCCCAGCGTGGTCCCACAAGTTATTTTCAAGAGTTGTTTTAAAAGCTAAGACCTTCTGAAGCAAAGGTACTTGGACTTGCATTCTTTTTTCATAATTCAAACACCTAACTGCAGCATCTCCAGAAAGGCTTTGTAACAAGCTTTAAGCAGTGGAGAAAAGAGAGGTCTAGTGACAATAGCAATTTACAAATCCCAGAGTGTGTGAGACCTCGCCTCTCCTACATAGGACAATTGAATACAACTTCACCTGGCTAAATATTAGTTACACATGGGAAATGAGAAGAATCAAGGTCTGCATTTACGTATTTTAGCTATAACAAAAATGGAAAGCTCTTGAGACTAAATAAACCAAGTCTGTCATACACAGTTTTCACCGTTATCAGTTAATTTGAACCCAAGCTGCTGAACAGCTGATAGACTTAATGTTCTTAAGACTGAGATCATCTGAAGTCTTAATCACCTACTCAAGTAACTGACTGAACATCGAAGTTACTCAAGCATTTATACAAAATGCAAATAGACTCTGGGGGTTACTATGAGAGCAAAGACAGCCCCAAAGAACATTTTCATGAACATCTACTTGTCAATCACAAGCACAGGCAGCCACAGGTCAACAAGCCCTCCATCCATACACAGATCATACCTCTCCCTCCCTGCTCTCCACGAACTGGAAGCACGTAAACTCTGAGGATTTAATTGGGAACACAGAGATTAAAGAAACCTGGTTTTATTCCAAAGTCGTTGGAAAACCATGCTCAGTGAATCCCATATTTTACTGCTTAATTGGAGTAATGAGCTCAAGATAAAGAATAGTGACTTACACTGCCTTTCTTTAGCACAGCTATAGTGCTCCAATACCCACTTACCACCCACCCTTGTGTGATGACTTCATAATCTTACCAGATCTCTTCAAGACTAAAAATCCCAGGACGTGATTTTGAGAAAAGCCCTACATGATGCTAGAGCACCTACTTCACAAAGAATGCAGGCTCCCGTCTCCTCGTGGCTCACTGGAAAAGACCCTGCCTATGATTTCCCAGCCCAGTACTAAATCAACTACATGGGAACTGCAAAGACGTAAATTCAGTTATGAACAGTAGCAACCTGGAGTCAGATTTTTTTGTTTGTTTTTGTTTTTTTAACTCTGTTTTTATTATAACTGCATATTTTTCCCCCAAATTCTCTTATGCCTTTCTCCCTCCTGTGCCTCAGCTTTCAGAATTTCCTTCCTGTGTCATGAAAATTGAAGTTACGCAGTCCCCAGTCTGTCTTTACAGCCAGCTTTGTCACAACTCTTCTCCCATATCTTCCTGAACCCATAACACACCTTCCTTTTATCAGACCTTCCCCCACCTCTTCCTTCAGTCGCATTATTGTTCTCAGACCAGTTCACATATAACTTCAGGATACTTCTAGCACTCAGAAACTTGCTTGGGACACACACAACAACAAAAACTCACAAAGCTGCTGTTCAGGTTACTCCATATCTACCTCCTGCAATACAAGGACCACAAGCTGAAAAGGGACTAAGAAGGTCCCTGTTAAGAAACAGTAAGTTTCTTAACCTAAAGAAACACCTGAATTTTGAAGCCTACAGGTCTAGAATATTGGAAGCTGAATTTAAAGCATCTGCACAATAGAAGATTAAGAGTTAGATAACATTACTGATGAAAAAAAGGGAAAACACTCAATGACACCAATTCATGTTATCTTCTCAAAAGAAAAAGGGTTTTAAGATACAGAAGCTATCATAAAAATTGATTTTTTTTTTTTATCTAGTCTAATCATAAAAACAGTACTTTCTATTTACATACCAGGTCTAGAGACCTAGTACAAGTTTCTCCAGCCTAAAGAAGAGAGCTCACCTCACAAAAATACTTCAGGTGCTGACCAAACACACCTAAGCTTTTCTTCCTTTAAAACATAACCATATAGATTATGAATTTAAATATACACCTAGAGCTAAGAACAATGCTTGCAGTGTGAATCACACTAACAACAGATGTAAAGTACTTTGACTCTTTAAAAAAGGGTTACACACTTCAATCCTGCAGGAAAAAAAAAAGCCTAGAACTGAGGAGAGTAGAAAGAGTGACAGAGTAACCACACCAAAGTCAACCTACCCAATGATTTCTTCAGGAGCTCGTTTTTAAATTGCCATTATTGTAAGCCAACATTATCTGTAACAAGGGCTAGCAACAATAATAATTCTGATGACTATAACACGTGAAGCTGACTTTAAAAGAATACCCAGAGGTATGCCAAAAAACTCTGAAAATTGATTAAAAAAAAAAAAACTAACTTGAAAGGTCATTCTTAAGATCCAAGAGACAAACATATGTTCCTAAACTTAACAGAAGTATGACAGGAAGCATCCCAACAAGTTCACTCCCAACCTGGCTACAGCTTAGCTCCAAATACTGATTAACATAATTAACAAAGAGGCAAATCCCTGAAGTGCTGAGATCAAGGAATACAGTTAAAAACTATATCAACGGCATGTTTGCTATCTGCAGCCTCTAGTACTGCTGTGGGAAAGCCTCCACAGCATGGCCAGCATCAGCACACACACCAGCTGACTGAGTCACAGTCACTGTACAACTCTGGACACGGTTGTGTAGCCTTGACTTGCTTCAGTAGACGCAGGGTGTAAAAACGCAGGATTTAACAGTGCTGGCTTAAGTCATCAAAATGGAGAAAGTATATTCTAAGCATCATCTCTGTTCCCATCAGCTGTGGGTCAGAGATTACAGATACGTAAACTAAAACCAAAACAGTAAGTAGCCTGAAAGATGCAGAGCTGTCTTCCTTTGTGTCAGCAACATCCACAAGGACCTGCTTTGGTCCAGGGAGGTAGGTCTGACCTGTCAGCACCTCAGCATCGCCAACCAGCTGAACAGACAGCATGCTGCCGTGAATCTGTGCACAGACTCCCATGAGGCTTTCATCTCTCCACTAATTTATGCTCAAGCAAAATATGTGGCAAAAATCTATGCTGCAGAGGATGAAGAGTGGCTATTAAGAACTACCTCCTCCTCCTCCAACCCCCTCCCCCAAAGGTCAGAGTTCACACTAGGAACAGCCCCCACTGAATCGTTCCCTTTGTGACAGGAGAAGGGGGAGATGGGGACCCACCTACACACTTCCGAACTTTTATCGCTTCCTACAGAGAAATTCACTAGCTTGGCATGAAAGCAAAAACCACATTACTTCAGGATATCTTTAGGCATACCCAAGTATCCATCCTCCAGATTTGTCACGCACCTCGGTACTTATATCCAGAACTGAAGCATCAGCCACTGTTCTGAAAGCAACTGTCAAATAGCATTGCCTTTACGTCAGGAAGTGTTGCTTGCTTGTTCACGATACAGTTACAACACTGACAGCACCAGAGAGCCACTGAGCCATCAAGTGCAAGAAAGAGGGAAACAACTAGCACCTCAACCCTAGCACAGCAACTAGTTTAGCATGCACTTAACCCCTTTGCTGCGAGTACTGCCCCAGCTGCAAGACCACCTTGACCCTTCAGCTGTGTTTTGTGCACCGCAGCACTACAAGAACCACAGGAACACAGAACTGCTTTTTTCGAGGAGACCTCAAAGCCTGTGCAGCTCCAATCTCCGCCGTAGGCAGGGCTGCCACCCAGCAGCTCAGCTGCACAGGGCCCCTGGCCTTGGGCACCTCCGGGGATGGGGCACCACGGCTTCTCTGGGCAGCTGTGCCGGCACCTCACTCGAGGAGGACCTCGCCCAGCGGTCAGTGGCTCACACCAAAGCTATCTCACGGGCACAGGGCCACGACTCAGGCGGGCAGGTATGATGCGGTGCCAGCGGGCAGGGAAACAGGGGCGAGCCCCCAGCGCTCACTGTCGCCCCTCACTTACCAGCAAACAGTCCACGTTCACTTCGGATTTGGGGTCCTTTAAAGTGCCGTCGATTTTTTCGAACCGAGACTCAAAACTTTCTCCCGTCGACATGATTCCGACGATTCAACAAGCTTCCCTTATTCCAGATCAAACGTTAAAAGCGACAAAAAGGGAAAACGTATACCAAAAAAAAAAAAAAAAAAAAAGTAAAAAAAAAATAAAAAAAATAATAATTAAAAAAAAAAAAAAAAGCCAAAACAGGAACCAGCACGCACAAAAAGAGAAACCGCAGTGCCTACGCGGGGCTGCGGAGCGCTTCCTGAGCGGTGCCTCCAATCACAGCGGTGTCCGGCCGAGTCCCCGCGCCCTCCCGCCCCCGCGCCGCAGCGGCCTCATCCCCGCGGCCGGGCAGCAGCAGCAGCAGCAGCAGCAGCGTAGCGGTTCCTCCTTGTCGCCCCGGCCGAGTCCGGGAAGCACGAAGCGGCAGCGGGTGTGTGTGGAGGGGGGAAGGGGTGGGAATCAGAGAGGCACGGCCGGAGGAAAGCAGCCCGCAAGGCAGGGCGACTCAGCGCGCCGGGCTCGCTCCGTCCACGGGCACGGAAGAGCTTCAGCGGCGGAGAGGCGATAACGGCATCGTCCTTCCTCTTCGTCCTCGCCTGCCCGGGACACGGCGGCGCGAGAGGCAGGCAGGAAGGCGGCGGCTCACGGAGAGGGCAGGGCGCGAGGTCCGGCTGCGCGGGGAACCGCGAGCGGCACCAACATGTCCGCCTTTCCTGTTTGAACAGCGACGGGTGGGGAGGGGTCGTCTGTGACGTACGAGCAGCACGCATGCGCGGGAGGAAGGAGGCAGGAGGTACGCGCGCGCGAGGCGGGGGCGGCGCTCTTTCGCCGCCGCCCAACGGTCGGAGGGGGCGCGCGCGCGCCGTGCCCGCGGGGCGCGGGAAGGAGATAGGCGGGGCTTGGGGCGGCGGCGCGTGGGGAATGGCGGTGAAGGGCGGTCGGGGCGGTACAGGTGGCACTGCGCTGATGGCCGTGCCCGGGGCTGCGGCTGTGCCACGGCTCCTGCGGTCGTTAGCGTTGCGTGTTGTTTCACAGCCGCGGCTGAGACGCGAAGCGACCCACAGCCAAGCGCTGGGGCGTGTCAGCTCAGTGCCACATCCGTATGGTTCTTAAACACCTCCAGAGACTGTGGCAGCAGCCCCCCGGGCAGCCTGTGTCACTGTCACACCGCTCTGTCTGAGAAGGCATCTCTCCTCATATCCAACCTGAACCTCCTCCCTTGGAGCAGTTTGAGGCCGTTTCCTCTCAGCACTACTTATGTAGGGGAAGAGGCTGACCCCACCATGCCACAGTCTCCATTTAGGGTGCTGTATATAAGGTCTCCCCTGAGCCTCCTCCAGACTGAAGCATCCCAGTTCCCACAGCTGTTTCTCATAAGGCTTGTGCTACAAGCACAAGCTTCACAGCTTCACTGCCCTTCTCTGTGTCACGCTCCCAAGCCTCGATGTCTTTATTGTAGAGAGGGGCCCGAAACTGAACACAGTAGTCAAGGCAAGTAGTCGCTTGCCCAGTGCACCTTCCACCGCTTTTTTCAGTGACCCAGCTCCAAAACAACTCTCGGAGAGGAGCACTATCCCCTTGGCTTGACACCTTGGGGAATTCTCAGCTAGCAGAGCTGGGCACTGGAGCGGCCTGAGCTCATGCACCGTGAATAATTTTGCCACAATAGCAGTATAGCCCCGTACCTCCTCCAGTGTTCCTCATGAGGGCATCTGCTGTGTGCATGCTCATTTGCATGCAAACAGAGTATACTTTCAACACATCCATCAGATTGAGCTTTTCTCGTGAGTATGGTGGACTAGAAATGTATGTCTGGCTCAGAATGCCACAGGGTTTGTGTGGGTTTGATGAAGTCTGCAAGCCTGAAAAATCTTTTTCTTTTCTCTCTTGAGAAGCATGCAGTCTCTAACACTGGAAGATGTTTCCATATTGGCTGATGTCTGTGATTTGTAAACAGGCAAACCAATATTCTCAGGAGCTGTAATCTTCACGTCCCTGTTGTATGGCCTATTTTATAGGATATTTAAATGTGTTTGCTGTTACTGTGACACGAGTATAACAAATTCACTCTGACTTAAGAGCTGATTGCTTGACAGAGATTGCCATTTCCTTTTAAATACAGAAATCTGTAAAACAGATTATATTATTATATTGCCTTCCTGCAAATTATCCTATGTAAGTATATGTAATAACACTGTCATGGAAATGATATTCTTGTACATTACAGTGATAAGACTGTAAATGATAACAGATTTCAGTAGCACCCATTTCAGGGTATTAGTGAAAATCAAGAACAAACCAACCATGGAGTACTTGCCAGGTATTAGCTGGGCCCTCTCTGGGCAGGTGCTGTTCTCCCCATCCTTACATGAAGAAGCTTAGGAAGACTGAATTAAATGCCTTGTCATAAAACCAAAGGCTGTCTCAATTTCTTAAGTCACCAAGTGTGCACCTTTAAGAATGCTCATAGAAAGAGTAGGAGAAGATTGACTAACTTCTGATGTAACTCTTGACTTAGAGGAGTTACACAAGGCAAAAATGAAGCTAAATCTTGTTCACTATATTTGGCCAAGTTCGTAATGTGGGATCTACCTTCACATTCAACTTCCTATTTAGTCAACGTGAAACCTACAGCAGTTAAATCACTTTACGTGAAGCCAGACTTTGGTCCACCACCCTTTTTCCTTGATTGCCATAACAGTACTGAGTCAGGTTCACCACAGCTTCAGCCCTCAGGGCACTTAGCAGCACAGGCCAGTATTTCTTAAAGCTCTGAGATGAAAGCTGTGGTCAACAAACACCCTCCTTAGGCAAAACATTTTGCTGTAGCTAAAGCTTACGTGTGCATCAGAAAGGCCTTTTGCAGGAGCTCTCAGCATTTCAGGAAAAAAAAAATAAAAAAGCATTTTGATTCATGCAGGATGAGGAAAAATGTAGGAACAAAACCAGAATAAAAACAGAAGAGAATAGAAATTGCCTAGAGAATAAAAAATATTATCAAGTGAAGACAAATTTGGGTATAACCAATAAAGAAAAGAATTTGGCATGGATATACTCAGTGAAAGTAGTGTCTTTCAAACATCTGCAGATGGTCAAACATTGCGACATATACATACATAAATGTGGATGTGTCACTGGTGTTAATAAACGTGGAGGGCTCCAGCTATGTCACCATGGAGCCTGTGCGTGGCAAATGGTAACTGAGGAACAAATCACCTGGATCTTCCTCGTTCTCTTGAATGAGCAAGAAGTAGGCAAAAAGAAAAAATAGTCACCTTTCAGAAATGTTGCAGTGGCCAGGTTTGGTCAGGATTTGGGGAGGGTGAGGTTTGGGAAGAAACTGTTGCAAGTCAGGAAGCAAAGTTAGTGGGATCCCCCACTCCAGTGCAAACACAGATGTGTCTGCTGCCAGCAGACAAGGGCAGAGTTGCACAAACAGCTCAGCATAGGCCCTCCCAAAGCAACTTTTGCTCTATCTGGAAAGGAGGAGAGCTGCGAGTCCATAGATAGCAATCCACTGGGTAAATATCTGCTCACCAGATGGCTCAGACCAATGTAGACCATGACCACAGTTATGGTATGAGCTCCATTTGCCCTTATGCTTTAAAAGAGTAGAAAAAGTCTGTGACCAACATCTGGCAAAAGCTCACAAGGCGATTTTAAATCAAATGAAAAGAAAATTTCTCTGGAATGCTGAAAGCTTCATACCTCAAGAAGGACTGTTTCCGTGGCAAATACTGATTTCCCACTGAAGCCACTTGAAGGATACAGAAAACGTTAAGATGCCAGAAATTCTTCTCTTACCCTGGGAAAAGGCTTTTTATTTTCACTGTCCTGGAGCTTAAAAGTGCTTTTTGCTTGAAATCTTCTAAAATGAATAAAGTCAACTCTGAGTCAAAATTAAGAAAAAAAAGAAAGCCCCAAACACCAACCTTAGAAAACTTTAGCCTGAAAGAAAACACAGGATTCAGAAAGTTAAGAATATACTAAAGCAGGAGATAAAAATTAATCTCCTGATGGCATCATCTACCAGGATATAAACAACAGGGAACTGTTTCTTTTTAATTCCATTGTAAGTAAAGCAATAACCATCATTACAGACCTCTTTGTACATTAAGCTATCATGAGTCTGACCTGCTGTTAATTTGTTAGCCATGAATCATCTACAACATTAAGAACTGTTCTTCCCATTTCCTCAGTTCCTTCTCCCAGACTCTCTCCCAGAACGATTTTCTCCCAACCCACCTTACTCCTGCTTGACCCACATATACGTATCATATTTCCTGTGCTCAGAGCTTGCCAGTCCTTACTCAAATAGTTATTCTTCTGAAGACAGAAGTTGAAAAGTAAGCTGATCTGAGTTTAAAAGTAAACTAGCTTTGATTCTCCCAGTTTACTTTATGTATACTGTCCTAAATGTCTGCGCTGCTTGTGAGTGCTTTGCTCTTCTGCTGAAGACTGTGTCAAATCCATAAAAAGCTGTTTTTATCTCGGGCCTGGAAAATATTTAACTGTTTCAGACTTGGGGAGATAATTAACTTCCAAATTGCACATTTCATAACTTTGCTGGAATAACTGGAATTGGCTTTGTGTGACCCTTCTGTAGGCAGAATGACAGCTGATACCAATGACCAGTGTGTTTTTTTCCTTGCCTCTGAGCTTTAAACTGAAGGCACTCAATTGGTACTTGTGCAGTTTTTAGAAATCCAGGGAACATATGATTACTTCTGAGATACTTAAAAATAATTCTTAAAAGCTTTGTCACCAACAAACAATGTGAACTCACTGCAGTCACAGGATTTATAAATGAATCAGCAATTTCTGGTGGCTTTTAATAACTAAACCACAGAAGCTGCCTTACTCATTCTGCTAACATTCAGGATGTTTTCAAATTCTTCTGTCTATTTCATGACACTATGGATTGTTGACTTACTGTTATTTTACACCGTCACTAATGCTGTAGTTGTGTTTCTGGAGCTCTATTGCTCTTAGAGCACATCTGTAAGATTCAAGGGAGTGCTGTCTTCAAAGACAGTTTTGGTTTGGTCTTTATTGAAATTCTGTTTTCATGGGGCCATAATGATCCAAAGCTATAAATGGAAGCTTTATAGGTGTGGTCATAGGCAGAAAACTAAGAGTCCCAAAGTATGAGAAAGCTTCCTCGGGTCTGAAATTAAAGAGTTAATCTTGCTTTTTCTTCTCTCCCTCCTCTCCTTAAAGATAAAAGACACTGAACTTCCTACTTGGTGTTGCAAAACACCATGTTGGGTAATTCATCCCTGAATACTTGAAAGGCGGTAATTTTATATCACTTTATAACTGATAACTTCAGGTCAGAGGCGCTGCCTTAAACCGATCCAGAGCAAAGACAAAGACTCATAGCTTCTTCATCTGATGAGAGCAAAACCCGACGAAGTGACGGACCCGAGGCTACGAGCTCATGTCTTCCTGGGGTCCATCTCAAGAGTGGGGTACACTCAAAGTCATCCCTCCCCAGCGGCAGTTTCTCAGGCATGGGGAAAAAAGAGCCTGCACCGCCAGTGGGGTGGCAGATTGACTCACTTTTGTTCTGTGGCCACAAAAATGCTTGCCAGATCACTTCCCCACGGTGCTGTATCACCTTTACCAAAGCAACAAAAGGTCGGGTGGTGAGCAGAGCTTTCCTTTGAGTCTTGTGGACTGAAGAGGTAGCCATGAAACACCTAGGTAAAAGCGGTGCTTTGTCGTGTTCTGTTATTACACATCTGTAATCCTTATTCCTCTTTGCACGGCCAACCTTCAGGAAGTACGGAGTAATTCAGAACTAAAATAAATGCTTTTCAACAAATTACTGAAACCACAAATACTATATCCAAACCATTATGGAGTCTGGGTTTGTTTGAGTGAAAATGTTTTGTGTTTATCTCATTTTAACTAGTTCCCAGCACTCCACTGCTCTGGCCATGCCATGACTATCTACGCTGTAAAACATCCGCAGTAGTTCTTACCACGTCAGCAC
Source organism: Oreortyx pictus (assembly GCA_036925125.1). Classification (NCBI taxonomy): domain Eukaryota; kingdom Metazoa; phylum Chordata; class Aves; order Galliformes; family Odontophoridae; genus Oreortyx; species Oreortyx pictus. The sequence goes on along the minus strand of JAUPFR010000003.1, from coordinate 45,079,156 downwards.
TGCACATCACAGATGTGATGGTGCAATGCTGAAGAAATGCATTCTCCTACCCCAGGCCTGAAAAAACATGTGGCAAGACTAGGAGTCTGTCCTTTTGCCTGCAGACGCATGTGCTGAAGAGAGAATTACAGCTCTTCACCTGCAGGCTTGCGCAGACTAGTTGCTAGCTAGCTACCTGGGGTACCAGCAGTGGAGAAATCAGCTTCTGGGAACACCCTGTTGCTTGTTCAGCCCCAAAGCTGTGTTGTTGCAGCTCTGTGCAGCTGTTCCATCCAGCTGCATTGCACAATCACATCTGTGCTGGAGTGGGCTGAGTTCCTGCAGGCACTGTACAGCACAGATAGGACAGTGTCACTGTTCTCACAGGAGGATAAAATGACGGCCATTGCAAAGGAGAGCCAGGAACTGAAAACCAGATAAGCAGAAGAATTTTTCACTAAAAGAAATCCAGGTTCCACAATAGCTCGGCTCCTTGTAATTTCGATACTTGGAATACAGCAGTTAAACATCTAAATCCAAACAATTATGAAAATCCATTCAGCTGTAGCAGTCAGTGGTCACTGATGTTATTTGTACTGTGGGTAAGAATGGCAAGAATGCCCTGTGGCCAATATTTTTCCTATTTATGACCATATGATTATCTTTGGTTCTTGAGTCATTCCTGAAAGGCACTGAAATGCTGTAGCTTTATCGCTTGTCCAGCAGTAATTGCATCTGTCTCTAAATCAGTCTTGCAAACAGCATCTCTCACTGAAAGTATGCATGTCCTGCATCTTGTCAACTGGAAATGTCCACCATGTGTGGGACATGAGTCACACAAGTTGGCAACTTGCTTGTTCTTGCTGAAATGGAAGAAGTGTGATAGAGAGCCATCAAAGGTGCCGTGATAGTAACACTACACAAGGAGGAAGCAGGGAAAATCATAAAATCATGAATCATTTGAGTCGGAAGGGACCATTAAAGGTCATCAAGTCCAACTTCCCTGCAATGAACAGGGACATTTGCAGCTACATCAGGTTCCTCAGAGCCCCACGCACTAAGGGAGATGATCTGCTCTTGGCCAGGCAGAGATTTCTTGTCCGCAAGCGCCTGAGGCCACTGGGTTGTTCTGAGCGCATGCTTTGCTGCTGGCTTTGTCACGTCCTGACCAGGCTGTTGCAAAACACTGTGTGCAGACTCCCCAAAATGAGTCATGTCTGCAGGCATGGATTTCTGCATAGTGGTGTGGAGCTGCGTGGCAGCCCACCACCAGTACCAGGCAAGAGCTCATTCATTAAAAACAGAGCATTTGGATGAGCAAATCAGACAGGAGTTAGGGTCTCTGCCATGTGAGAGATACATTACTGTGTGAAGTGTAACGGGCTGTCCCCCCTGAAATACATCCCTGCTTGTACTTGCAGGGCATTTCAGGCTGTGCTCCAAAGGGCTGTTCCCCTTCGGAGCATGTAATGATGAAGCATGACCTGCCCCATGCCTCCAAGTCCTTAGTCTTTCCTCATTTATTGGAAAATCTTGTTGCAGTCTACAAGACAGAATACTACGCTGGGAGACATAGCTGCATTACTCATACAGCATTTCAAAACTGTGGGTAAACTGGATCGTTTCTTGTGCCTGTAGACGTATGACTTCATCCTGTCTATCTTCCCAAGACTGTACGCCTGTGCTGCCAGATCTGCACGATGGCTCTCCGTGCTCCAGAGGCAGCTCTGTGCTGCCTTATCGCCAGCTGAATGTGAATTCCTGCCTTATCACCTGCTAAGCTGAGGGACCAGTGCGTGCTGAAGTGAAGTTACAGTGTGGGATCTCATGTTTTGTATCCATCTGAAATTAACTGCATTCAGTTTCAGCATTTTATTTCTTAGTATTTTATTTCACGTTCAGCAACAACAGCAAAAGGGGTACTACGGCAAAACTGAAACCCTCTAAAGCTTAGTACGCTAATACAATTGTATTTCAGTATCCACAGAACCACAGAAGGGTTTGGGTTAAAGCTTTAAACCTGTGCCGTGGACAGGGCTGCTACAGCAGCTCAGCTGCCCAGAGCCCCATCCAACCTGGCCTTGAGTGCCTCCAGGGATGGGACACTCACAACCCCTCTGAGCAACCTGTTCTAGTGCCTTACTTCTGTCTCAGCACAAAATTTCCCCTTGGCATCTTATCTAAATCTCCCACCCGACCCATCTTGAAACATGGACCAAAGAATCCAGCATGTGCACAAGTTGGCAGCTCGTGTGAAAGCCTGCAGTGTAATAGCAAAAAGGGAAAAATGTTCTCCATTTGGTGATTTCTGAACCTTTCACAGTGCACTGAGCTGGGCAGTTTGCTCGGGTTATTCACAAGGACACTGCCATGAGCAGTGTGCTATTAATTGCTGAAACTCTTAGGTTTGATTTTATTGTCACTATAGTATAATAAAATCTTATTCAGCCCAGTCCATTTCAAGCCCTACGATTTACACTCACTAAAGTGAGATGACCAAAACTGCATTCCAGAATTGTTCCATCCTTCTCAGTGCACTTCCTCTCTGTTTCTGAGCAGCTGTTTCCAAGACTGTACTGAACAAATTCTTTATTTGCAGAAAGGGGCATCTGCAAGACTCAGATGGATATTTAAATGTTTATTCTCCTGTCATCACACCAAAATAAAATAAAACATAATTAGAAAGCAGCTGCGGACAAACTGATATTGAAAAATAGAAATACAAAGTGAAGCATCTTTCCCACTGGTAGCGGTTTCCAGTACTCTGCCTTTGTCCTTCGGATTTAATTAAATCTCTCACAGAAAGCAGAATGTGCTGGTACTTGACCTTTGTTTTCAGCAGGCACGACACAAAAGGCATTAGAATCAGTGACAATGCACAGACCCCTGCACACTCCAGTTGTCATTCAGTGCAACACAATCCTCATCCTTGATGTCGTCCTTTACATGGAGAGACCCTGGGTTAGGAAAGGATTTAAATGAAGCCGTAATCTTTCCTAGGCTGTCTCCTGAAGAACCACGACAGCTACTCCAACTGAGTACACATCGTAGCAAAGCACTGCTGCTAAGGCCATCTCTTTTTCTCACTGCATAAACTACATCACTCCGTGCTCCTTATTTGGTTTTCCTTCCGGCCCGTTACCCCATCCCCTCCCTTGGGACCATCCATAATCTCCCCACTCCCACCCCTGCTCCCCTTTCCCTTCCTCCAGTCCTCCTTTTTCTCCACACTCTTGTTTTCCAGCTGCTTTCCCTACATCCCTGCAGCTTCTCCTTGCATCCACGTGGCTCTTCACAGTGCCACTTCACACTTTCTCTTCTCACACTAACACTTTTTCTTTCTTTTCTCTGGCTGTGGTTATTTATTTTTTCTTCACTGCTTTTGTTTTAATGCTTAGGGGCATGGAAATCATGTGTTAGTGCTGAAGAGTCACTAGTGAAAAAATGAGTACTGCTTTAATTCTTGCAAAACTCATTGAAACTGGCCTGAAAATTAATACTCTCAGCTAAAATGAAAACTGATGTGAAGCTTATGAAGGAAAAGAACGATGCTAAGTGGCCTGGAACCAGTAGAAAAAGGTTGCTGAGTGAGAAGCGGCAGAAAACAACGCGGCTTCTGGTTGTGTTAACAAGGGACAATGAGCACACATTACATGTGCTCCTTGTATCAGGAGCGTTTCAAGTACTTCCTAAGCCCGAACCCTTTCTCAGCCCTTGTGGGGAGGCCCAGTGCTACGGAAGGATGCTGTCTTCCCACAGTGCCTGTGGGAATTTACTGTGGAAGTGGAAGAAGCAACAAATGCAAGCTAATACATCTGCGGGAAATAATTTACATTCTATTGTAACTGCTGTATTCTTGTACCCAACCCCCAAGCCCTCTGCATTCAACACAAACCACGGAAAGGGTGTTCTTCTGCAGTATTTTCGTGGTGATGTGTCCAGCTATTTCCAGACTGCCTGAACCAAGACCAGTCAGAGGATGCCGAGTCTGGCAGAGCGTGGCTGTGCCCTTCGTTTCTCTGTGAGCAATCTCCCAGTGAGCACAGAAGCCTCGACGACCACATCAGATGCTCAGACCGCGGCATGCCGCGTCCAACACGTAGGTCATTTCCCCAGCACCTGGAAGGAGGCAGTGTGCTGCCACTGACATCCCCAACCTCTCTGCACTGCGTGTTCTCGCCGCTGCTGTCCTCCTCAGTCTGTCTTCAGCCGAGCTTTGACCTCTGAGTGACTTTGAAGTTTACATACGAGAAAGAACAGTCGGGCAGCTGCTAAAACAAGCAAAGAGAGATCAAAGGGTTCCGAAAGAATTAAAAACAAATGACTTTTATCTTTTTCTTTTGTGTTTACCGATACATCAACAGATACAGACAGATGGAGTGATACACAAATACGTCTACGTATATTTAAATGGTTAAGTCCAAAAGTTACAGTAGAAGAATATTGTTTAGATTAGCACGGCTGAACATCGAAGGATACGGAAATTAGGAAAATTAGGAAATACCAGATTAAGATTGCTCTGCTAATTCATTTCTGCCACTGGGTGTGATTATCCTGTTGTACAGCATGAGGCATGCGTCCTGTGGGAAAGCCTGCAGTTTGGCGGTGTCACGGGCGAGTCTGTGAGAACACACGTGTGCCGGGTGAGGGACTGAAAAGACTGCACTGAGAACTTGAAATCTGCTCTCTCCTGGTGTGTTAAGAGTGAGTTAACTGGTGCTGTGCTACCGAGTGCAGCATGGGAACTGAATGCCTTAGCTTTTTATTAAGGAGAAGAAAGCTGAGGGAGGGCAGCCCCCGCAGCACAAATGAAGAATCCCATATTCTTGCCACTTATTTGGTAACACAAGCTGGGTGTTCAGGCATGCATTCCTTCAGTTTAGGGGTAGATGTTTGATAAGTAGGACTCATTTGATCCAGATCCTGGAACTGGAAGTCTGGTGAGGAGAAATCTACCTTAAAAACCTCTACCTCACGAAACCTCCCCAGCCCTTTTCTCTATGAAATCTCCTCCAGAAATGTCACCGTGCTTTTGCAGCGTGGTTTCTCCCAGTGCTCCATCGCCCACTGCTGTTGCGGTGTCAGTGAGAACGCAGCTCTGCAAAGCAGTGCCGCTGGCGAGCTGTCCCGGCAGCCTGCCCTGACCTTTGCTGGAGGAACCAGCCAGAGAAAGGCACGGTCGTTTCCGACAGTTAACATTTCAATGAGTCTCACGAAGAAATTCACGGAGCGCGGGGAAAAAAAAAAAAAAACTGTCTATGAGATGAACGTCTATGCCATTCAAAGGCTGCCAAAAAGAAACAAAGATGTAAAAGACATCTTACAGATACTGTACAAGTATGAATCACAATGCTTTTATTGAAAGTAAAGACATATGCCTCCTCAGAGGTTTCTGTTTTTCCCTGAGATCCCCTTGCCCTGCACAGTCTGAGCTCTACAGTGCTCTCCAACTTGTCCTGTCCCTTGGCATCACATATACGGCTCCACAGGCCACTAGTTCAAATCTGCTTTCCTCTATGCTTGAATGGTGCTAAATTATCTTTAAAGGAAAACAGCGATTTACTCTACTGCAGAAGGAGGCAGATCCTTCTAAATGACAGCTCTCTGCGTGCCACTTTGCCTCTACGCCATTGATAATCCAGTTTCTCATACAGGCCTTGTGACCTTAATCAGTTACCAAAAGGGCCCTTGTGGACACATTTCCCCATGTTTTTGGTTTTTTTTTCTCTAACACTGAATTGTAACAGCTTGTTAAAACAGACCTCGTAGAGCAGAATATGGCTATAAACAGAAGTAGAATCATCCCTGAAGTATTAGCCCCACAGTTTGAAGCAGTTTGTATTACAGCTATCTCCTCTATCTATCCCTTGGGCATAAAGGCAGTAAAAGAATTCCTGAAGAAGGAAAGGAAATCGCATTGGTCAAGATCAAATTGCAAGTATGCGCAGTTGGGTGTACTAACCACTGGCCACCAGATATCACTGCAGGAGGCTTGCCAGCACATCTCGTTGTCCCAGGGGCTGGAATTTGGTGCTCAACAAACATCTCCTCCTAGGTGTAGTTGTGAGATGGAAGTTATGACAGCTGCAAAGACTGCTTGTCATATTGAAAGTACAGTAATGAGCAGCGCTGAGAGAAACTCCAGTTATAAATGAAGATCTCCCCTGGTTGGCTGTGTTGGGAGGGGTGATGTGTGGATAGGGAGTTCAGCTTTGTAGCTTCAGTATGCTGAGCCAGCACACGGCTTCAAGGTTATCTCTGGGGCTTGAAATTAACTCAGCCTCTAGAGAAGGACAGTTGTGCACAGCACAATGAAGCTGACCTTATGCACAACAGCTCAGAGCTGTGTTTTACTGTCTTTGCGTGGACATTAAAGCACAGCCTAAAGCACCACAGTGCACCAGCACTAAGTTCTAAGCATTTTTTGTTTGTTTGTTTTGGAACCAACAGCAGCAGAACACACTTCGTGCATTCACTCATTTGAAACCTCTCCAAATCCCAATGGAGGAGCTGGATTTGGGGAAGCCTGTAGTACTTGCAGTACATGTCAGTTACCTCTCAGCGTTCAGCTGGATAATCTCTCTGTATGTAGGCAGTGTTGCTTTCTGTTGCTGGTTTTGGACTGTCCTAGAGTACACGGGAAAGGATAGTAAGACATGGAGGAGGCACACTGCCAGTTCTGCAAGATGCCTGTCATCAGCTCACATCTCAAGACATAAGGACCAACTTTATTTACTGCCTTCTGAAGCAAAGACATCCGTCAGCAGTTCACTAAGCTTCTGGTAAGCAAGATATCCCTACGCACATCCTAATCTGACACTGGTTAGGCAGCTATTCATCACCCCAGCACTGAGCAGCCTACATACATAATGAGAATACGTATTCTCTGAGTAGGACAAAACAATTCGCACTTTGAGAGCTAGGGTTTTATTCCAGATATTAAGAAAGCTCTGACTAATTGCTGACTGCATGCATCTGCTCTCATGGGAGGAGCAATAGCCTCACAGCAGCCAAATACTTATTTTCTGGAGGGTGAATGATTCTGCCTTTCTCCCTAAGATTTCTTCTTTCTGCTGGACTGAGAAGAATCCTTCTAAACATGTGCTGAAACATCTGCTTTGTTGTAGTTGATGATGTGGGAATGATACAGATGGGCTTAGCTTCTGCTTTTGGGTGGAGGAGGGTAAATGACTGCACAGGGAATACTGGCATTATCCAACAAATATCCCATATACACTGGATTACTGAAGCATGTAGGTGATCAGCATTTCCCATGGGCATCATTGAACACTTAATCCTTTTTCCTGTGATATTTGTAGTTTTCTATCGATATTCTTCTGAAATAAAATTTGGTTGCTGTTCATCATTATATCATTCTTCACTGTTACAAAAGTAATCCAGGATGAGATGTATGGATTTCGTTCTTTCCCGTAGACGTTGCTATATTTGTTGTGGTGTTCCTTGACAGAATCCCGGGAGACAAAGCTAAGATCAAATAATACTCCATATTATTGATAAAACATAAAGGTTCCAAAACAGAAGAACTATTGGACTGCTCTAAAGCTGAGTCTTCACCATGGATACATTCAGGCATTCGGAAACAGTGTGGGCTTCAATGCTCTGCACATTGTGAGGGTGATGAGCACTGGCACTCATATCATGGCCCTTCCATAATTCGCTGCTGGTAAAAGCGGGATACTCGAGTCCCCATGCATCTCCACAGAATGCTCCAGGGATTCCAGCAGTTCTCTCAGCACCTTCTGCAAGGCCCTGGCAGCACGGAGCTCAGCCTGACGCAGTCTGGATGAGTCAAGCCTGGAGCCCAGCAGCGCAGGGAAAAGGTTCTGTGGACAGTAGGAAACATTTTGTTTCTAACAGCCAGGGAAAAATATTGACATTTGTCTTCGGTGCTGGTGCCAAGGTACATTTTGGCTGTCCCTCTGGGAGGTGAAGGGGGGTGATGGGTATAAAGGTCTCATGTTTTATCACCATAACTTACCCCATCCTAGATTGCACAGGACAAAGAGAGGAAAATGTCACTGCTGCCAGGATTCTTATTCATCACAAATGACATTCCCTTAGGCTGAAGTGAGGATGAGTGAAGGAATCTGAGGTTGAGCAAGAAGATTTGAGGAACACAGCTGTACTGCTGTGGTGAGCAGAGGTGAGCAGAGAAATGAGGCACAGATCTTAGTCACTTCCCTTTCTTTATGGGGCAGAAATACAGAGGGGTGCCCTAAAGGTCTAGAACAGAGCAAGGTCTGAGTTTATGAACACTGTTCAGATATGTGGCAATCCTCCAGCCTCAAAAGAGGTGAACGTGCCCACTCTCCTGTTTGCTTTCCCTTGCAGAAGTTGTTGGCTTGGGCCAGTCTCTGTGCAGACAAGTTTTGTGAGGGCTGCTTAGCCTGGGACACTGGCACGGCTGAGGATAGCGGCTGAGGGAAGAACATTGGTCACTGTGAGCAAAACACCGCTTACCCCTTTCTCACCACTTGCCTCTCTCACTGGCACTGAGGGACATGGGTTAGTGGGCGTGCTGGGAATGGACTGGTGGTCAGACCTGTACCAGGTTGTGGCAGCAGAGAACCCCTGCTCACAGGGGAGATTCCACTGTGGGAATCTCCATCCTGCTGAAGTTACGCACACAAACGCAGAGCGGACTTGGCAGTCTGAACAGCCTGTCCCTCAGGAATACTGACAGATGAATGTAAACTCAGTTACTTTGCTATTTCATTCCAGTCGGGATGCCTGCACAGTATTCTAAGTACATCAGCATCTGGAGTCACTTTGAACAACAGGAGAAAGCATTTTCCGGTGCCAGAAGTAGAATTTTGTACAGTATTTATAACTCACGAAATGTCAGGGGTTTGGCTGTGCTTTGTTTCCCATTGTCATGGAAAAAAACAACAACAAAAAGCCCAACAACAACAGCAACAAAAAAAAAAACAACAACAAACACAACAAACCAAAACCTATGCAAAAGGATTTTTTTTCCCTTTTTTTCCATAGCTGAATGGCTCTGAGCTATTTTGCCCACTAGCCTACAAAACTGAAAGATGGAAAACCAGCTCCTGAATTTTCCTTACCATTCTCCTTAGCACCACCATCTTCACTATCCATTAAGCAAAAGAAGTAAACATCAGTTAATGAGGTTTGCACCTGGGGGTGGTAAACAAAGCTGCTCTCCTCTGGAAGGGAAGCTGGCTGTTGTGGGAGAGCCAAGCCCAGCCCAGCGAGGACAGGTCTGCCTGGGGTAGGCAGTGTGTGTGAACAGGAAAGGTATTTTCATCCTCAGGATTTCAGAAGTAGCCAGAGAACGGTGAGGAGAAGCGTCTTTCCTAAATGTGCCCTTCCAGTTAGAAAATACATCTTTGTCTGTCCCTTCTTTCCATCATAGTTGGAAGTGGAATTTGACACTAATCCCCTTCCTTGTTCTTCTGCAGTTTGGGACATTCCAGATCCGTATTTTTGTCACACGTTCGTCCTGGGCTTCTGCCTTGAACTGAAAGAATCAGGACTTTGTCTTTGACTTAGAGAATAGAGACTTTGTCTGAAAAGCAGTGACATGACGCACGCTAAACAAAACAAGCCTTTGTGTGCCATTGTTATCAAAACATTATAACACCAGGAAACAGTTACACACGGACTTTCCTTTGCCGTGCACTGCCGCTCTAAGCCTGTAGAAGTTCGACTCTTGTTACTTTTCAACCCTATTGCAGTAGCCAAACACTTCGGTGAAGAAAGAAATAGACCGTAAGGGGAATATTTCTGCAAAATAGTAATGCATGTATTAAACGAGCACGTTCTCACCTTGCGTTCCCTTCACTTCCATGCACACACCTGTGGATCTGATGCCCCACAACATGGCCCCACGAGGTGACGATGCTGTGCAGGCTGCTCGGTGCGAGGAGCATCCTGCAGCGTTTCCTTCCTGTTGCTGGGACCGCTCTGCACAGAGCTACAGTCTGCATAGCTACAAAGAGCTATGCAGGATCCAACTTCCTGGGCTTGCACTGGGGCTGGTTTTCCTTCTTCTGTTCTTCCAGTGCTCGAGTGGTGCTGGGATCGGTGCCACCGCAGTGGGGCTAAACCAACACCGCACAAAGGAGAATCAGGCTGTAGGTTTGCAAAACATCTATCTGTCCCCATCACAGGCTTTTACTGCTGCAAATACATAAATCTTTGTATTAGGTGACTTCAAAAGTCTTAAAGCCCTTACTGTGTGTGCAGCCTACCAGCAGTGCACTGCTGATGCATAAAATGTGCATAGATAGTACACAAATACACTCAGCCCAGGCTTAAATTTAGCAGCAACCACACAAAAGATATCTTTATAACCAAGAATGGTGGGAAGAAAGATCTCATTCCAGAACAGATGAACAAGTCATTTTTTCACTGATCCTGGTTTTGGCTGACCTGCCTTAAATGTGACCTAAGACATTTCTTAGTGCTTTGGAAACTGCATCAATGTATTTGGGCCGGAGATGCCACAGTCAGGAAAAAAAAATAAAATAAAATAAAAAAAAAATAGAGATGCTATTTTTAAAATTCTG